>CAJGYO010000004.1:18026347-19261284 GCA_904845875.1 Miscanthus lutarioriparius
GCATAGACCATCTTCGGACGTGGGGTAACGTGCTTTGGTCTCAGAGAGCACCTCACGATGAAATAAACAGTCGTTGGGTGGGCGTAGTGTGCCCTCTTCCGCCTCTCTACCACTACGGCGGCGCCGACCACTTGGGTTGTGGCGGCGACGTAGAGTAGGAGGACCTCGTCCACGGCCGAGGGTATCAGGACGGGAGGATTGGTGAGCAGGCTCTTGAGTCCGTCGAGGGCTTCCTCGGCCTCGGGGGTCCAAGAGAAACGCTCGGACTTTCTCAAGAGTCGGCACAGGGCAAACCTTTTTTCGCCGAGGCGCTGAAGTTGAAGCGGCTCAGGCCGCAAGGCATCCCATGACCCTCTGCACTCCCTTGAGATCTCCGATTGGTCCCATGTCAAGTTATGGCCGAGACCTTCTCCGGGTTGGCTTCAATGCCGCGTTCCGAGACTATGAATCCCAAGAGCATGCCTCGGGGAACCCCGAACACACACTTCTCGGGGTTGAGCTTGATGCCCTTCTCCCTAAGGCATTTGAAGGTTATCCTCAAGTCATCGATGAGACCCTCGGCTTTTCTGGTCTTGACCACGATGTCGTCTATGTAGGCCTCGACGGTCCGCCCGATGTTGTCTCCAAAGACCTGGGTCATGCACCGCTGGTACGTGGCACCCGCTTCGAGGTCAAGGGCATCGCCACGTAGCAAGACATGCTTAACGGTGTGATGAAAGAAGTTGCGAGCTGGTCGGACTCTTTCATCCTGATCTGATGGTAACCAGAGTACGCATCAAGGAAAGACAGGGTCTCGCATCCTGCAGTGGAATCAACAATTTGATCGATTTGAGGTAATGGGAAGGGGACCTTTGGACAGGCTTTGTTTAGACCGGTGTAGTCTACACACAGCCTCCATTTCCCATTTTTCTTTTTGACTAACACGGGGTTAGCCAACCACTCTGGGTGGGATACTTCCTTGATGAACCCGGCCGCCAAGAGTCTCTGCAGCTCCTCTCCAATGGCCATGCGCTTTTCTTCGTCGAAGCGGCGCAGGCATTGCCTCGCCGGTCTAGATCCGGCCCGGATGTCTAGGGCGTGCTCGGCGACCTCCCTTGGTATGCCCGGCATGTCCGAGGGACTCCATGCGAATATGTCGGTGTTCGCACGGAGAAAGTCGACGAGCACGGCTTCCTATTTGATGTCGAGGGTGGCGCTGATCCTCAGCGCTCGGTCGTCGGGGCAGGCGGGGTCGACCGGGATGAGTTTGATAGCTTCAGCGGGCTCGAACGCCCCCGCGCGATGCTTGGAGTCAGGCGCCTCGCCACTGAGTTGGTCGAGGTGGGCGATGAGGGTCTCGGCCTCCGCAAGAGCCTCGGCGTACTCAATGCATTCGACGTCGCAGTCGTATGCATGCTCGTACGTGGACTCAATCGTGATAACACCGTCAGGGCCTGGCATCTTGAGCTTGAGGTAGGTATAGTTGGGCACTGCCATGAACTTGGCGTAGCACCGCCGCCCCAGAATGGCGTGGTAGGCTCCCCCGAATCCGACTACCTCGAAGGTGAGGACTTCCTTGCGATAGTTGGAGGGGGTGCCGAAGCAGACAGGAAGGTCGATACGCCCGAGGGGTCGCGTGCGCCTCCCTAGCACGATGCCGTGGAAGGGTGCGACATCGCCTCGGAGCCTCGACCGATCGATCTCCAAGAGCTCCAGGGTGTTGGCGTAGAGGATGTTGAGGCCGCTGCCTCCGTCCATCAACACCTTGGAGAGTCAGGTGTTGCCGATGATCGGGTCGACAACCAGTGGGTACTGCCCGGGATTCGGAACATGGTCAGGGTGGTCATCTCGATCGAAGGTGATCGCCTCTTGAGACCAAATGAGGTAATTTGGGGTGGCTACCTTGACCGAGAAGACTTCTCGGTGTTCCCTCTTATACTTGCCACCCGTAAGGCACGCCGAGGGGCCCGCCAAGATCATGAAGGCGTTATGTGCTTCGGGAACCCGTCGTCCTTGTCCTCGTCCGGTCACCGGGCGCCTTACGCTTGGCGTCGTCGCCGGGGAGCCCAAGCCTAGCGTAGTAACGTCCGCAAAGATGGTGCAATCTCGAGGGCGTGCTTGACCGGGCCTTGGTGATAAGGGCATGGTTTCTTGAGCATGTCGTCGAAAGGCCTAGGGCCTTTGGGGCCTCGGGATTCTTGCATTCTATGGCCCCCACCAGATCAACCCCATGACCTCCCCCGCTTCTCTAGGCGCCCCTTTTTCTTTCTCTTAGGGAGGTGGGAGGCCGAGGCGTCGGGGGCCTCGTCCCTCCGTTTTCCCTTGGCGTCGCTGTCGGGGAAGATGGCACCGACGACCTCCTCGCCCGAGGCAAAGTTGGTGGCGATGTCGAGGAGCGCAGCAGAATGGTCGTGGCACGCTTCGACCTAGCTCCCAAGACGTGTCCCGGCAGGTGGTGCCGGAGAGGAAAGCTCGACGATCTCCGAGTCGCCGACACTGGGCAGCTCGGTGCACTGCTTGGACAAGCGCCGGATGAAACCTCGGAGACACTCGCCTGGTTTCTGGCGGCAATTCTTAAGGTCCCAGGAGTTTCCGGGACGTACGTCGCGTTCTCGAAAATTCCCAACGAAGACCCTAACCAAGTCGCGCCACCGTGGGATCTGTGAGGGAGGGAGGTGCTCGAGCCAGCTCATGCCGAGTCCGACAAGAGCAAGGGAGGTTACGGATGATGAGCGAGTCATCGTCTGCGTGGCACCTAGTCGGCGAGCCAGGCGATAGTCGGCAAGCCGTAGTTCGGGTTGGTCTCACCACCGTATTTCGCGAGGTTGGTCGGTTGCTTTGAAAATGGGCCGGAACCGGGCGACACGGATAGCTCTGCTGAAGACTCGAGGGCCGTGTGGCTCGTGGAGAAGGGCTACGGTCTTCCTCGGCCGTCAGAAGCGGCTACCTCGGTGCACATGGTAGCCTCGGGCGGGCCCCTCACCGTCGTGGCGTGCTGTCGGCCGACTACCTCGTGGTCTCCCCGCCTCGTGGTCGATTGTCAAGGCGGTCAAGGAGCATGGGGACCCCATGAGCTATCGGTGCTCGAGCAGGTTCGGGACGAGCCGAGGCTTCCCCTGTCTGTCGAGGTGGTGCCGCGGTAGGTTCGAGACGCCCAGTGCCGTCGGGAGGCGTAACTCTCGGCTTGCTGAACTGCCGCGGTCTCTAGGAGGTCTCGGAATTCGCCATGGACCCGCCGCCCCTTCTCATGAGAGAAGGCTCGGGCATTGCGCGAACCAGCATCGCCGCAGCCGCGATGTTCTGGCTAGCGCGATTGAAGATCAGGGGTTGCTCGCTCCCTTCGTCGTTATGGATGCGGTGATGCACGTCGAGGGCCCTCCGTCGGGCTCCCCCGCCTTCGCCGCGACCTCGCTGTTCCTATTCGATAGAGTCTCGAAGCTGCTGCAGAAGGAGTTGGTCTTGCTCGACCTTAGCCTGGAGCTCACAGAGCTGTTCTAGGTCTGGGCGCTGAGGTCGCGCAAGAGCGACGTTCTCATTTCGTGCGGCCGGTAGGACGGCGCGTGGAGGTGTAGCGACGCCCGCGCCGGGGTGGAGCAGGGAACGGCTACCCGCCCCCTCGTCCTCTTCGCCCGCTCTCGGCATCCCGACCCCGACATGAAAACATTCGCGAGTGGGGTCGTAGGTGCCTTCGTCGTCGGAGTCGGAGTAGCCGAAGCAGTAGTCGCTCGCAGCCAAGAACTGGTGCAAAGCCCCAGGGTTGTGGAGTCCGGAAAAATCCACCCCGGGCCATGCCTCGTCCGAGAAGTCGGAGTGGGTGCTCAGGTCGAGAGCGAAGCGCTGGCGGCGTTCCGAGGGGTGCTCGTGAGCGACAGAGTAAGCGTAGGCGTACGAGGCGGCGGCATTTCTCAACCCAAAAGGGTATGGGGACGGTGCCGTCTCCAGATTCTGCCCCACCGGGATCGGCTCTTCAGGGAGTGGTGGAGCGGAGCTTGACGACTGGGCATCGCTGCGTGCCACAGGCAAGTTTCCTTTGTCCAAGCTCAGGCTAGACAGGTCCCCAGCCAGGGACCCTGTGCCAACAGCTGGTCGTAGGATATCGGCGGGGGGTGGCGTGTTGCCCTGGATTTGCGTAGCGTCGGGGTGGCCTTGTTCGTGCCGTGCTTGGCGAGTGCAGCGAGAACGGCCGCCCGGACGCCGCCCGCGCCTGGGCTGCCGGGGCGTAACTTCATCGTTGGTTGGTGGGGCTCGAGGAGGGAGGAGCACCAAGTCGTACTCATGTCCTAGAGACATGAACTCTAGGCTCCCGAACCAAACCACGGTGCCGAGACGCAATGGTCGTACGTGGTCTGCCATCCGGAACCTGCTGGGATGACGAAACCGACACGCAGCGCCCCTACCTGGCGCGCCAACTGTCGGTGTTTCGGACCGGGGGGGTCCTCAACCAACCAGTGAATTTGTTCTGCGTGCTCCCAATTCCGGATAGTAATGCAAAGAGACACAAGGTTTATGCTGGTTCAGGCAATCGAGGCCCTACGTCCAGTCTGAGAGATCGATCTTGTATTCCTTGCACCGAGGTGCTCGTAGTAGGGGGTTACAAGCTAAAGGAGAGAAGGAGCTGGTCCTAAGTCTTGGCGGGGTGTCGTGCGGTCCGCTTGAGACGTTGCTCTCAGGCGGCCGGAGTGTGTGTGTGTGTGTGTGTTCCTCGTCCCCCCCTTCCCCCGCTAAAACAACCCAGGTCCTCTCCTTTTATAGCATGAAGGGAGGACTTGGACGGTACATGAGCTGACTATACGGCGTCGTGTGAACAGAGGCGGCGTGTCCGGGCCCTGTAGCCTGTTCCTGTGGCGGCGTGGCCGTCGGAGTGGTCCATCCTTGGAGTACGGGGGCGGCGTGGTCATCCCATCAGGTCCTGTGCGTCGTGGGAGCCCCGGGAATGCCTCGGAGTGGACGCGGCGGCGAACGTGCAAGCCACTGTGGACGGACTGTGCGCGATGCCGAGGCTTGGTCGATGCCGAGGCCGGCACTGCGGTGGGGGGGTCTCGGCAGGCACGAACCCCAAGATCGCCGAGGCCCCGGTGTACAGTGCCGAGGCCTTGAGCGGGCGGCTGATCATGGGTACGACGTTTGGACACAGTGGTCGGTAATCCCCGTCGTACCCTTTCCCAGCCGGTATGGTGCTGGTCGTGGACACAGTGGTAGGGCACAGTGGTCGGTAATCCCCGTCGCGTCCTGTCCCGGCCGGTATGGCGCTGACCGTGGACACAGTGGTAGGACACAGTGGCCGGGGTCGGTATGGCGCTGATGCGACCTCGGGTCGCGTCGGCCATCCTGTGGCGTTGAGCCACCGTCCGGCTGAGATTGCGGGAGTGGTTGAAGCATTAATGAGACATGACGAGTTGTTGGGAGGGTCGGCCGAGGCGGGGGGCGACGGACCGCGGACGAGCCGGCCTCGAGCGACACGGAGAATGAGGCCTCGCGCGATACGAAGAATGAGGCCTCGCGCGATACGGAGAGTGAGGCCTCTGCTGAGGCCTTCCCTAGGTAGCCTCGGGCGAGACACCCTGGGGAGCCTCGCGCGAGGCGGAGTTCGTTCCGAGACCTCCTGCTCGAGGCTCGAGGCGAGGTGGAGGAGGGCTCGGTCGTGGCAGGTGAGGGGCTCACGGCTTACCTTCTAGCTTTGTTTTGATGTTTGCTTGGGGTACCCCGTTCTAAGGTACCCGACAACAGGAGTCTACAGCCCTAGAAAAGAGTACTAAGGTGCTCAGCCTCCGACCGACTCACTAGTCGGCCGCAGGCTCGGGGGCTACACCCATCTGGTGCGGTCGCGCGCACCCGGCAAAAGACGGACTACCAACGAGTTCCCCCCTTTGGGGGCTGGGCGCCTATGTCTACTCGGCGGGCCTCCGCGGCCTTCGCCAGTCACCTCATTAGGGGATGGGTGCCAATATCCCCCCGGCGCGCCTCCGTGACCTTCGCCAGTCCTCCCCGTGGAGGATGGGCGCTTAAATCCTACTTGGTTACCCTACGTGGTACAACAAACCAAGGGGGAAAACACCGAAGTTTCAATAAACAGCCTGCCTCCGCGGCTCAATGGGCACAGGATTTACAAAGCAAATACAAGCTTTCATTAAGCTAAAAACACAAGCCCCAGGCTTTTACAATAACACGCAAAGCGTGTGTGAACAGCCCCGGGACTGCTCCGCACCTTGGAGCATGAAGCGGAACAAGGGAGCCAAGATCCTTGTTTTTCCGCTACAATGCTCTCCTCCCTCTCTCCGTCCTCTGATCCAAAATCCGGGACAGGGGCCCGTTCGAGACGTACGATGCTCTCTCCTTACGAGAGATCTTCTAGCATCGTACTCTCGTGCGCCCTCAAAAGCGGCAACTCAACAGCCCCTTCACGACTTCACAGAAGCCCCAAAAGGGGTTCAGGGGCTCCTGTCAGGTTCATAAACCCGGGATCCCCAATGGACCCGCTTCCCTACAATACTTGGCCCAGCAGGCGGTGCAGCGACAGCGCGCATCTGGGCTGGCCCAGATACACAATGACAAGCCGAGACCACGATCCAGTCCCCGACCGGCACCTCCGGCCAGGAGACCTGGTCGGAGCCCCGACCGGAAGGCCAGGCCATGATGGGACTGTAGTCCGACTTCGACCCCGTTCCTTCGACCTTTGCTCGCCTCTCTTTCCAGACCGTGTCGGACCTTTGCTCGCCTCTCTTTCTCGACCGTGTCGGGGTCGACTGGGAACGACCGACCAGGATGCCTGCTCGGTGTGGGCTCGGGGAGCAGGCGGAGCAGATAAGGTAAGGCGTTCAAGTCAACTGCAATATCGAGGACCGTACCCTGCCATGCCCTGCGCACCTGCAGGACGGTGCCGTCAGGCCATGTCAGACGGACACTATACAGCCTGCCAGACGCGTCAGAGCACAAACAGTATTGTGGGTGCCGTCGTTTGCCGTCCCAGGCGAACACTGTGCAGCCTGCCAGGTACAACATGTCATGAACAGTAAGGTGGGCGATGGCGGCGTAAACAGTATGGCCGGCGATGGCATGCTGTACCCGACGGCGTGGGCGACAAGACTAGGTAGCACCCGTACACACTCTCTCTATTTTTGTCTTTGACTTGTAAGGCCATCCCCTTTATCTATAAAAGGGGATGCGCTCTCTCCTAAAAGGGCACAGTCTACACGCTCTCAACAGCGGATAAGCTTGGACACACAGAGCATACGCTCCAATATTTAGCGCACGTTTGAGCATCCATCACTCTCTTCCACTCGGATCAGAGTCCGACCGGGCCTCTAACACCCTCTTCTCATTTCTTACTCGTTTGTAACCCCACAGCAAACTTCGAGCACCTGGGCTCAGGAATAAAGTCACCGACCGACTGAAACTGGATGTAGGTCACGTTGCCTGAACCAGTATAAATCCTGTGTCATCGCGTGCTAGGCCACATCCGATCACAGCACACGACAAAACTACAAATATTTACTTATCGGCCATATTTCGCACCGACAGAACATTATTCAGCCTTTAAGATCTGGCCAAGAATAGTTTACTAGGTGTTGCACAGCTCATAGAATCATCGCTTATGCCCCATCATTTGACCTCTTTTCATCTAGGTGTATTATTCTTGCCCCCAAACGCTCCAATCAATACCGCAATTTTCATGCACGGAAAAGAGCCACTCAAGCCGGGTAATTGCTAATCGTTCCTCCATTGTCACTTAAAAGTTGCTGGGAAAATTTACCTCCATCACGGCTTGATTTTTACATGCATGTTCATGATGGCATCGCCCTTGGCAAGACGATCAAGACCAAGCTGGTCACTCTTTGCTGGAAAGGTGACGAAGAGGATCCATCTATTGTGAGATTGCCTGTGCCATACCAGCTTCCTCCACAACCTTATGGCACACAAGGTTAGTCATTCCCTTGACCGTAGGTATGGTTTATTCTCAATAATAATTATTAATAATAATATTCTTAAAGGCTATAAGTTCTTTTGCTTTCAGATGTCCCTTGGTCATGGGATCGGAGGTAGGCAAAGAAGGATGTGTATGGTTCCATCTGGCCACGACATGGCTAGCTAGTAGATACGCATACGCTCCTGTTTGTCTTTATTATTTATCCCAAAAAAAGACGATTCCTAACCCTGTTACTGTTCGGGTCGGTGTGAACCATTGGCAAGGTAGGGCATGATTCCTCTCGTCCCGTGACCCTGCTTTCATGGCCACTCGTCGACCATCAGTGGCGACAATGGTGGGCACTGTAGGATGCGATATTTTCAGCTCGTTGAAGCATTGATTGATGCGTGAACAAAATGCCATTGGTTAGCTTGCTACTGCGGTGTTTATACATGCACATAGCTGCTGTCCTGGTCGAATTTATTCCGCACAAAATATCGTTATATATGCTCCTGTAAAAGAATGATCTAAATTGCAGGTTCGTACTCGCCAGCACTTGCATACCCTGAGTCGATTCTGGATTTCTTGCGGCCATCGTTGCCTTTGTTAGTCTACGTCGATTCCTTATCATGATCACCCTAAGT
The DNA here is from genome assembly GCA_904845875.1 of Miscanthus lutarioriparius. Classification (NCBI taxonomy): domain Eukaryota; kingdom Viridiplantae; phylum Streptophyta; class Magnoliopsida; order Poales; family Poaceae; genus Miscanthus; species Miscanthus lutarioriparius. The sequence goes on from CAJGYO010000004.1 coordinate 18,034,874, forward strand.
CCAAACAGCTGAAGCGAAAATTTGTCGGCGCTCACGGACTTCCCGAGCCATTCACCGAACCAACTCGGCGGTCGGCGCACGGCTCGCTGGGCATCGTCCGCGTCCGATTGTACCATTTCGCTGGCCGTGGACCACCCATGACCCAACTCGTCCAACAAACGACGCCGGTGACGCGAGCCTTGGATTAGCCCGCGTGGCTTGGATTAGAGATGTCAATAGCCATCTGAACCCGATTCGTCGTGGGGAATTCCCTATTAGGGGACGAGGAAGCCCCACGGGAAAAACTTAATCTCCGTCGGGTTCATGCCCCCGTCCCCGTTACCCGCAAAACCGTCCCGCGAACTTGCTCTTACTCTAAACTAGGCCCTTGGCATGTTAAAATCCTATAAAAACTCAACACATAGTCTAGTATAAATAGCAAACTGAACCCTTAAGTAGATGTCTCTTAGAGCAACCTCAAGAGACTCTCTGTATCCTTCCTAAATGTTAGGAATACAAATTTTGGTGAAAAACTATCATCCAACAATTTTTTCTAAATGTTTATCCAAATATAGCCATCTTCTATTCTAGATTTTTCGCTAGTAAAAAATAGAAGATGAGAATGTCTCTCTAGAGTACGCATGAGATATAGAAAAACTGTTGGAGAATGAAAAGATATAGAAAACGATTTTTATGCAAATGATTTTTCAAATGATGATTTAGAGAGTGTGATTTAGAAAGGCTCCTGAAGATGCTCTTATATTATAAAATTTTGCCTCTTCAATTTATATTGATTTGACACCATGAATTTGCATTTGCTCTCCAAATATTCCATTTCATAACGGGGACGATGATGGCAGAAAAAGCTCCCTCACGAGTGTTCGCGAGGACGGGGACGGGGATAGGGAGCCCTCCCCCGACAGGGAATTCCCCGTTGATATCCTGTCGGGGTTATGATACCCCGGGTATATCAAGGCATTGATTAGATAGCCGTTTGGGCAGCCCACGGTATGCCAGCTAGTATAAGCACAAGCGATCAAGGCCCAGCTAAGCTAAGCGGACCGGGTCAAACGCTAAGGTCGCCACGACCCCTTCATCTGCCTCAGCCGCACGAGGACTCACGACCACTCCACCGTCCTGACCCTTTGGAGGAATGGGGAGATATCGAGTCTAGCCAAGCGTGCCTGCTCTAGCAAGAGCAGACACGTCGTACGGACCCCGCAAGTCACCTCGGTCCGGTCAGACGCCGTCCCTGCGCCACGCAGCAGAGAAAAGACAACACCGCCAAGCGGTGACGACAGGTACGGAGAACCACCATCCAAATACAACCCGACAAGACGTATGTACGATCCCACCCACTATGAGATGGGATCCACGACGATGGCCTTGACTTAGAGGCCATCCAAACCAACACAGGCCATGACCCCTGAGCTCATGATCGTGGCCACCAACTCCACAAGCAGCAAGACGATCGACGACCTGAGGGCTGCTACCTACTCTTGTACGGCGCCCCCGGACGATCAGGAGGCGATGACGAAGACCATGACAAGACCACGTCGCGCAAGACGGCTGATGAAACACCGTCGTGCCCACAGTACCGCCATGACGGGCAGTGTGGCACCACGTCACGCCATGCTGCGACGTGAGCACAAGACCGTGACGACAGCCACGCCAAGGTATAGACCATAAGACGGCGTTAGTTACAAGCCAAGTTAGCTAGGCCTCCTCCCACAGGCTCACGACCCTTCGGTCGGGGGAACCTCCTTTTCTGTACAAGACCTGGCCCCGGACTCAATATAAGGGTAGCCAAGGCCTCCTTTCGGGGGACTCTCACTAGGATCCAATCATTCTCACTGGGCTCTCGAAGCTTTCCTTCGGGCAGCCCTTCTCCTAGCTCTAGCTCTCCTACCCCTCCCACCATTCTTGCACCCCTCATTGTAAGAACTTTAGAGCATTCAAGCGAGGAACATGCACTTGACATCTCTGAGACTAGACGTAGGGCTCCGGCCTGAACCAGTATAAATCCTCGTGTCTTTTGGATGTTACCATCGTCTTCCTAGAGCAGTGTGGCATTCGTATAAATTTACTAGTCCGGTTTACAAAACACCGATAGTTGGTGTGCCAGGTAGGGGACAGTCGCGCACTCTCGTTTGTTGAGAAGGAAGAGATGGCTCCTCGCACCGTCGGTGGATTCGCTCACAGAATGGCCCACGGCGGCCATATCCGTCACGAAAACCACGAGTTCACCAACGTCGAAGGGCCAGCGCCCACGTCCACCTTGAGCCATGGCTCGGACCTCCATCCAGGAGATCTAGACTCCACGGCCTATGGTGGACACACTCTTGGAACTGCCTTCAGCGACAGCATCTCAGAGTTCACCTACATAGGGGGGGCAGTACCCTCTCTCATCACCGGCCATGGCTAGGTCTTCTGGCTAGGAAACCAGATGCTAATGGCTCATGGCTCAATGCGAGCTCTCACACGGAATGGCCCCGGGCGGCTACGTCCTTCTAGGAAATCATGAGATCGTCCGCACCGATAGGTTAACATTGATCACTAGCCTCTACCCCGTCTAGGCCCACCAAGTGGGAGGCCTGGACCTGATGGCAGGGCCATGCCCCAAGCAACGCCTCCACCACCAGTGGAACGCAGCGAGTCAGGGCACACACGAGCGATGAAATTACCCGCTGCCACGCGGCGACATCATCAGCAATCAGGTGGCTACCTGGCACCACGCCTCGCAAGGCCAAGCCCGAAACCAGGGTCCAGTCCCACGTGATGGACTAGCCATCCATCATGCCATCGTGAGCTATCAGCTTTCACACGGAGGCATGTGCATTTGAGGAAGCGGGGGCCCTAAGGGCACAACGCGCCACACCGAGCGGACCAAACTGTGTTGCCCTCAGAACCCGCTTTCGCAACGACAGGCCGTGCCGGCTCTTTGTCAAGAGCAGCAACCACATCCAAAAACAAAAACATGATGACTGCGATGTCGTCACGCCGTGAAGGCTCGCACCCCAACACGCATGAGCCCTCTCAGCCGTGGACTTCAATATGCCAGACGTGGAGAAGCCATCCCTAGGGGCTCACGAGCTCGCCGAGGATGATGAGCCAGCGAGGATTGACCCAAGGCTGCCCAAGAGGTCGACCCGCGCCAGCTACAACCGCTCCAACTGATCAAGAAGCACCCTCACCAGCTCATGACTCGGGGATCGTAGCAACTCCACCACTAATAGGCGCTCAGGGGCTCGCCGTGCCTCGAACAACGACAGTCAGGTTCGCGATGGCTTTTGGTACATCAGTCAATCACATCAACTTTGACCTTAGCCTCTCTACCCAAGCACGTCCACATACACGTGCAAACTTGCCAATAGTTGTAGAAGCCTAGAGTCAACTTGTAGAGTAGACCAAAGAACATGATACCCACACATTTCATCCAAGTGTTGCTCAACTCCCAAGTGACTCGATCCAACTTGCGCTAGTAGTCGGACATGACTCACTCATGGGGGCTACATATATAGGCATGCCCAGACGTATCCCAAGGCGTAGCACAGTTTGTCATTGTCCCAGTGACCTATTTTGAGTTTTTTCCGATCATATCTCGTGTCGTGGCAAATCAGTGACCCGCTCTTCAACTTCTCGTTCGCACTAAAGGTTGCTCCGGCCAAGCCATGTGGGCCAGCTCCAAGGCAAGGTGAAGCACCCGCGCACAAGCCTGGAAAGGAATGGGGCACTGTCTTGCTCAAGGCAAAGAGAATGAAAGGAAGCAGAACACTCATCCCTTACTCGCTTTTCTTCTTGCATCGCATCGCATCGGATCTTTGACCTTTTCTCGACGTCTTGCCGCGCGATCGGGTCGTGCACCTTTTAGCCTCATGGGCCAGCCCCCTGGCTAAAACATGCACCTACGCGCACAAAACTAAGGGGAACGGCGTACATTCCTAGCGCGAACTAGAAGAAAATGAGGAAACGGCAAAATGACAAACGAATGCGCTGGCCACGCGTCATATATACGTAAAGCATGAACACATTCATCATAGTAGGGTCACCCATGTAACACAGAGTCCTCACACAAAAAACTTTCATACACCGGAAGCCTAGAATTGACGGCAGATATAGGCGGCTGACATTTCACCCGCGAGAACCTTTGCACCGCAAGCGACGGCGTTACCTGGGCAAGTATGTCACTATCGGACTTCCCTGGTGTGTAACCCTAGCCAACGACATCAAGATTGACACCACCACAGCGCGAGCCTACCGACATCAAGGCAGCAAAAGGACAAACAGATGCGTCAATCAACCGACAAAAGTCACGACATGTCGGAATGAGCACGTCGAAAATGACACTATGTCAGCGTGCCCGTTCTCGAACAACCAACGTCGATCGACGCAAACCAGCCATCATAGCCTGCACGTGGGGAATGCACTACAGTACCTCGCGTACTTATGTGCATCAAAGGGCCACACAAAGCCGAATTCTTAGAGCCAGGTCCAGGCAAGGCCATACACCTGTTCGAAAAGCGAGGGAAGGAAAGTGTCCTTGCAACCCGAAGAAAGGAGAACGAAGAAAGGCACGATGCCGCTGGACCTACCCTGCCGACACCTCGATCATGAAAATGGAGTCACGCTGGGTCAAGCCCCATGGGTCGATCCTCGGGTGGGGCCACACGACTACGGCATTCGAACAATCAGATAGGTGGTCGCCACGGCAAAAGGTAGGGCGCAAAGGAAATAAAATCATAGAACATGTGCCGAAAAGAACCCTTTTTCCTTTCGAGACCCTAGGTACATCCTAAGGCTCTTAACCACCGCCATGGAGGATATCCTCCACATTCACGGCAGTGACGATGGCGGCCAAAGCGACAGCTTCTCCTGCTCGACGCGCTCTAGAAACCCGGGTGCCACCCGACGGAGGTCTAGCCCGACCCGTAGCTGCATGGCGGCAAGGGCGACACTGGCCCCTTGCCGGATTCCTACCTCCATCGCTCGTTCACGGTCCTCCACTACGATGAACTCATGGAGGTGAGCCACCTCCGCCTCATGACGAGAAGCCACCAACTGCTCCTCCAGCACTGGCAGCAAGATGACATGAAGATCAAAAGCTTGTCAAGATAAAGGAGACCCTTACCGATGATGCGGGCCTAGGCATCGGTGGTCGCCACTTGTGCGGTGGCAGTCTCACTCTTCGAGGCAGCGAGGGTGACCCTAGGGGCAACAAGGCTAAGCCCCAGCCACCTCGCCTCGCAGGCGGCCACAGAGTACCACCGATGAGCTTCGTCTGCCTCGTGGATGAGTCGACGAAACTCTCGACGGTCGCCCAAAGACGATGAAGACGAACTCGATCCCACCGCCAGCGAGGTCATAGCATGGGTAGCTGAAAGGTCCTAATGGCTAGAGGGGGTGAATAGCCTATTGAAAATTTCTATAACAACACTTAGCAAATATGTTAGAGAATCAAACGGCAAAGCGAGTGTTGCGCTAGCCTACTGAAAGAGCAAGCCACCTACCACAATTCTAGTGACTATGATCACTAAGCACACAATTTGCTAAGTCACTATACTAAGTTAGTGAGCTCTCAAAGGCTAACTAAAGAGCCTCACTAACCACTAGACTCGACGCGAGCTAGCTCTCAAAACTAATTACACTAAAGAGATTAGCTTACACACTAGGAATGTAATACAAGAGAGGATGACGATGATTATACCGACGTGTCAAGGTATGAGCCAATCACAAGATGGAACCAATCAATCAATCACAAGGTAACCAATGAAATCCTCGAACAAGGTAACACAAGATTTTTTATCGAGGTTCACTTGCTTGCCGACAAGCTAGTCCTCATTGTGGCAATTCACTCACTTGGAGGTTTACGCGCTAATTGGCATCACACACCAAACTCTCAATAGGGTGCCACACAACCAACACAAGATGAGGATCACACAAGCCATGAGCAATCCACTAGAGTACCTTTTGGCTCTCTGTCGGGGAAAGGTCAAGAACCCCTCACAATCACCACGATCAGAGCCGAAGACAAGCCCCTTCCTCCGCTCGATGATCCTCACTGCTCCAAGCTGTCTAGATGACGGCAACCACCAAGAGTAACAAGCGAATCCCACAGCGAAACATGAACACCAAGTGCCTCTAGATGTAATCACTCAAGCAATGCACTTAGATTCACTCCCAATCTCACAAAGATGATGAATCAATGCTGGAGATGAGTAGAAGGGCTTTGGCTAAGCTCACAAGGTTGCTATGTCAATGCAAATGGCCAAGAGAGTGAACTAGAGCTGGACACATGCCTTAAATAGAGCCCCCAACCAAATAGAGTCGTTGGGCTCACACTGCTCTGCCATCACAGGGCGACCGGATGCACAGGTTAGGTCGACCGGATGTAGGACCCTAGCGTCCGATCCGTGGATCTACGCCACGTGTTCCTTCCTTTGATTCTCCACTGCACGATCCCAATGGTCAGATTCGCCCGAGCCAGCACTCAAGTGACGACCGGACACACAGGAGATAGGACCGGAAGCACCGGTGCCAGCCCTGCTCACGCGTGCCTATGCCATCACCCAACGACTGGACGCGCCGCTCCCCGTGATAACCTAGCGTCAGATTGTTTCCAGTAAGCATCTAGAGTTGATTTTTCGCAACTGGATATGTCTGCTTAGGTATGACCGAACCTAGGCCAGAGTCCGGTCCTTCTTCTCCTCTACCCGCCAACGCTTCGTGACTGACATCAGCATATGTCACCTCCTAACCGGATGCAGGCCCTATGCGTCCGGTCACATTCATTGTTTAGCGTCTGATCAAAAACCGAAAGTGGCCTTCACTACGCGTCACTGGCCATACGTGGCTGCTGAGTCCGATCGCTGCTAGAGCAGCGTCCAGTCAACTCGAGATAGCCCCTTCTCAACTCCAACTTCGCCACCCTTGATCTTATGTGCTAACCACCAAGTGTATCACCTTATGCACGTGTGTTAGCATATTTTCACAAACATTTTCATGGATGTTAGTACTCCACTAGATCCTAAATGCATATACAATGAGTTAGAGCATCTAGTGGCACTTTGATAACCGCATTTCGATATGAGTTTCACCCATCTTAATAGTACGGCTATCGATCATAAATGTGATCACACTCGCTAAGTGTCTCAATCACCAAACCAAAAAGCTCCTATCAAGTTTCACCTTTGTCTTGAGCTTTTTGTTTTTCTCTTTTTTCTTTTTCAAGTCCAAGCACTTGATCATCATCATGGCATCACCATCATCATGATCTTCACCATTGCTCCACCACTTGGAATAGTGCTACCTATCTTATAATCACTTTGATAAACTAGGTTAACACTTAGGGTTTCATCAATTCACCAAAACCAAACTGGAGCTTTCAGCAGCGTCGGTGGCTCCTCCCAACGCAGCATGGGAAACAGCCCTGAGGAACATGCACGGTCAATACAGGTCAAACCTCAAGCTAAAATATCATCTAAATACTTACCCTTGCTCACGCAGGCAAGCCCAAAGATGCGGCGGTGGCCCGCTAGCCTCCGGCGACTCCTCCCATGGCCGCTTGCCGTGATCCATTCTGGCTGACGAAGAAGGGCTACGAGCGCGCGAGAGCGAGAACAAGGAAGTGGTGGAGCAAGCGACTCAAAGCAATTGCCTCCCCGCCAGCAGGTGAAGCGATCGGAGGGAAGGCGAGGCGACGATTGCCCACACATCGGCGCGAACCACGTAAGCCCTACGCATTCCCACTCTTTCCATATCATTTTGATTTACGTGCCCATATTTTGTGGCGCACGACTGCTCGCCAGTGGGTGCCATTATGCCACGATGTGACCGGCGAGGCCAACTGCCCCCGGGATTGTGCGCAGAACGACCCACCGCAACCACGACCCCACATCGTGCTTAGGAAGCCAACTCTTAGGTCGGCCCTTAGAAGAGCTCGAGGCCACAAAGGGATAGGGGCAGGGTGAGATGGGCCCCTGCGGCTCTAATTGGTGGTGCGGCGCTACGCGATCATCTCCTTCTATGTTCGAGTCATCCGCTTCGAAGTCACTCGGGTTGACCCCCTCTGGGGGGAGGCATCTTGCCCTCTGACCGCTGCGGAGGCGGTCGAGGACCAACGGTTTTGACGGCCAATGATTTATGGGACGTCTCTTGATGAGGCACAGCCAAACTCCACGTCGATTGGGGAGGATATCGGGTCCCACTCGAATTAGCCATCAACCTCAATGAGGCGTACCGCTCCGACTGCGTGGTTACGGTAGACATGCCTCTCCCCGCGTGGGGTGAGACCAAACTTGCCAGTAATAAGACAACATGACCTCTCGAGGTTAGCAAGGATGCTAGGGAAAAATGGAGTCAGGTCCCCATGACGCCATGAGAGGTCGAGGCCAAGCCACGACGTACTCCTCCCTACGTCCCAGGTCCTCAACCTGAGGCCAGCTCTAGGGACTCACAAACCGTCAGGGGTCCAAGACCTTCTAGGAGAGATCAACGAAGCAGACGGCTAGGGCGACATAGCAGTATCTTCCTAGTGAAGCAATGCGAAGCCCAAAGCGTGATCAAGGATCGGTTATGTGGAAGAAGCAAAAAGGTCCAAGACCTACGAGCCAGCGCGCGATTGTAGAAAACCTCACGACCGTGCAAAAAGAGGTAGGGGAAACGACTCCCCGCGCTGTTTAAGGCAAAATAACCCTTCCAGTGACCCGGGACCAAAAGCACGACCCCGGCTCTTGGGCCCGGGGGCTCGTCGCATCAGCCAAGGCAACTTAAGAATTCGAAGGAGACTCCTTTCCATTTGAAATTCACGAATACAGGAGCGGCCACGCTGCTAGAAGGCTAGGGTCAAGCATCACCTCGATGGTGATGCCAATTGACAACCCAAGGCCAAATGATACAAAGGAAGCAAGGGCAACGGACGCCCCACCTGCTCCTTTGCGGACATCATGACCTTGGGGGTTGCGCGTAGAGGGGATTGGGGGCTGCACGCAGGGGGCTATAGCCATCCCTTCGGCAACAAAGGGAAGCTAGCCATCATCGGCAATGGCAGCACAGCCATGTCACCTTGCTGCCCCATCCAACGCGGGCAACGTGACAAGGCAGTGCTACTCCGCCCTCCTTCTGCCCCACGAGTAGTCCCAAGCAGACGATGGACGATCCCTTGATGGGACCCTGATGTAGCACCGGACCACACACGACGCTCAGGGAGGATCCGAAGACACCACCAGCCGTCGCACATTTTGAGCACCTGAACCACCGAGATTCGGGGTGAGAAAAAGCGACGAGATAGCAAACCGATGTCGCGTATGACCCGACTCAGCGGCCACGCTATCTTGCACCCCCCTACTCGCAAATCTCCTTGTAGCACCAGTTGCTGGAGGATGCAGCGCCGGCTTCCGGCCACCACAAACGACCCCCAGCAGGTCTCATGCTTAGAACCGCACAGTTCCCTCTTCAAGTCTCTCCCCTCGCAAACTCAGCCTCCCAAGGAGGCTAAAAACAATACGTGGACATAGTTGGAAGTGGTTCAAACAGTAGGAAGGTCCCTATTTATAGGACCAAGGGCAGACCGAGCAGCCCAAGACCCCCGCGCCGTGTGGCGCACCACGGGAGATCACAACCAATGTCAGATCTCCATGTGAGGTCGGGGAAATCGAGATCCTTCTAAAGGCGGAACCGATACAGCGTCGATGAGACCACTCGGCCTTGCCTGGGTCACGGACCCTAATACGTAGCACACTGACACGGCAGGGCTCAGCAATCGCGTACCACATCGTCAGGACGTCCTAACAGGGCGGGACGTAACAACCACCTACTGTATTGAATGTACTAACCCGCAAGGGGTCGAGCGACGAAGCTCAGACAGGCCACGCCTACGAACCCGCACTCAGCACACATGCATCTCAATCCTTTCACAATCACTTCGTGATTGTAAAAACGATCGAGGGCTACTATCGGGGTTATGATACCCTGGGTATCTCAAGACATCGATTAGATAGTTGCTCGGGCGGCCCACGATATGACAGCTAGTATAAGCCCAAGCGATCAAGACCCAGCTAAGCTAAGCCGAACGCTAAGGCCGGGGGTCGCCACGACCCTTCCATTTGCCTCAGCCGCACGCCGCACGAGGACTCACAACTACTCCACCGTCCCGGTCTTATCCGTGGGCTGCTACCTACTCTTGTACGGCGCCCTCGGACGATCAGGAGGCGATGACGAAGACCACGGCAAGACCACGTCGCGTAGGACGGCTGGCGAAACACCGCCGTGCCCACAGTACCATCATGACGGTCATTGTGGCACCACGTCACGCCATGCCGCGACGTGAGTATAAGACCATAATGACAGCCACGCCAAGGTGTACACCACAAGACGACGTTATTTGCAAGCCAAGTTAGCTCGGTCTCCTCTCTCAGGCTCACGACCATTCGGTCGGGAGAATCTCCTTCTCTGTATAAGACCTAGCCCCAGACTCTATATAAGGGCAGTCAGGGCCTCCTTTCGGGGGACTCTCACTGGGATACAATCATTCTCACCGGGCTCTCAAAATTTTTCTTCGGGTAGCCCTTCTCCTAGTCCTAGCTCTCATACCTCTCCCACCATTCTTATACACCTATTGTAAGAACTTCAGAGCATTCAAGCGAGTAACACGTATTCGATCATCTCTGAGACTGAACGTAGAGCTCCGGCCTAAACCAGTATAAATTCTCATATTTTTTTTATGCTACCCTCGTATTTGTAGAGCAGCGTAATATTTATATAAATTTACTGGTCCGGTCGGCTCCGGTCCACGACAAGCGCGCCGCTTAGATGCACTGCACACACCGACAGGCCCCGCGTCTCTTCGGCGTCGGACGGATGGAGGCATGGAGCCGCCACGACGACACAACGCCAAGTCGGTTCGCGCCCTACTGTGTTGTACCTGTGCCACCCAAGACCCAACCTAACGCCAAAACCTGGCGTGCGCGCAGCATGCCGCCGCGCATGATTCAAGGAACCGTCCTATTAACTAAGCTATTAAAAGAGCTATCAGCCATTCGATGAACTCAACTTAACCTTTATCAACTGTTAAGAATATTCTAATATTCCTAATAACCAATTAGTGGGTAATTAGCAACTACTAATTGCAGTTACCGTGACTACTGAAAAGACGTCGTACGGACGGGACGTGGGAGCGGGGCTCTCCCACGTTCACTGGAACTGCCCCATCGTGGGCATGTATATATATGTGTACTGTTCATCAATAAAGATTTACACCTTCACTTTCTACTGTTCAGAATATAATACTACAACACGTTATCAGCGTTCTACCACTGAGCGAGAAGGCCGGGAACAGTGCCTGAAGGACTTCGTGAAGACAGGAGATCGCTGGATCGATTTAAGGTACACGATGCCACCAATGCCCTACGTACCTTCTGCGGCGCTCGTTCTACGCCTCGTCTTCATGGTGTACTACCGCGCGCGCCGCATTGGAGTCCCCTTCGATGACGACGACATCCGTGATTCCCTCCTCAACGCCCTGCGCAATCTCCTTGGGGAGGAGCGTGGGGGAGCCAGGGAGGGCCCTGCTCGTCGCCGACGCCGTGGTCGTCACGGAGCATCTGCTCCCGTGGCGCCGACCCAAGCAGCGGTTACAGTCCCTGCGTCCTGGAGTTCGGGCCATGCCGTGGCTCCATACCACCTACCATGGCCGAACATGGCGCCGGGATCCTCCGACTGGGTACCAGTGGCGCTCGCCGCCATGCCACCAGTCGCCGGACCTTCTTCCTCGACCGGTGCGGGCCCATCGTCTTCGGCTCTAGCGGCTTCACCTCCACCGGCGACAGGGTCGGCTACCGCAGCTGCGACCCCGTTGGCCAACGGAACCGCTGCAGCCGCGACTCCGTCTCCGACGACGCCACGGGTTCGCGTGACCCTCGCTGCGCGCAGGTCCGCGGCACCGCTCCGACTCTTCTCCAGGGAGGCCGGCGAGATCGTAGATCCAGCCCTGCAGGCTCTGCCTCCACCACCTCCGTCCACTCCTCCGGCAGTGAACATCGCCAACCAGGCGGTGAGCCCGACCATGCGTCGGACCTGGATCTCCGTGCCGCATGGCCCGTCCGCACGCGCGCAGGCGAGTCCTCGCGCGAACGGACGCGACCCGGCGCTGGAGAACGGGCACGCTAGTCCACGCGCGAACGGCGATGGTGGCGCTTCCTCCTCCTCGGGGGGGCGCGCCCCTCCTTCTGCTTGAACTTCTACCGGAAGGGGAGGGGGAGCCGCTGGCTTCTGTCTTGGTCGCCATCGACTGAGTTGGGGCCGACGTGCGGGCTCCTCCCCGATCTGCGCCGGTGCTCGTCACCGGCTGCAGAGGGCGCGACGGAGGGAGAGGAGGAGGGCGCGATCAGCGTGCGCGCGTGCGCTGTGGACCAGAGCGGCGACGGAGCGACTACCGGCGCCGGCGGACCGGCTCTTGAGCTGCGGCGGCAGCACGGCTTCGGCTGGCAGGCGGCGGCGGGCGGCACCACCACCGTGGTGAGTAATGGTGGCGATTAGGGTTTGAACCCTAACGCCCACCTTTTATACTGGGCGAGGGGAGGCCGGTGGGGGCGACTGGGCCACTTGGCAGCCCAGGCCAGTTGGCTTTGCCTCGGCTTGCCATTGTCTTCTTGGTCCTTGGCTTGGGCCAGTGCAGTGGCCTCGCGGGCCAGCCAATGCTCGTGGGCCAGAAGCCATTTATCATTTATATGTTTTATTTCCGAATTTATGAATTTCAGCAGTTTTAGTCTTTAATCCTTGTGTTTAGACTTTGTTAATTACTGCTGTTCATTAGTATTAGTGTCTATGCTCTTGTGAGATTAGACATCTGATGTTTATGTGAATGTACAAATGTGTTTGTTTACATTGTACCTATGCAATTTCGAATTCTAATATAGAATGCAAGTATGTTCGTGTTATTATTTTGCACTTTCATACTTATTTTATTATTGCGAATTTTTAAATCACAAACTCCATCTTAACACTGTTCTCATTAGTTTATAATTCTCATGACTTGTGGCAATTAATTTATGCATATCTCTATTATTTTGAGATGAAAGCATTAGGTAATAGAGTCCGAGCAAAGGCTGCATTTAATCCTTTTGGATTATTTTGCCCGAGACCGTGCCAGTGTGATTTATTCACCTATTACTAAAGGTCTACATGATGTCCATTGGACTAGATGATTACCTATATAATGTTTTGTTCTCAAAATAAAAGATTAAGACTAAAGAAAATTTATGGCTTACACTATTGTAGTGATTACCATTGTTTAATCATTAATTTATACTATACATGGTGTAGTAGAGACTTAAGCATTGGTCATGCGTCTAATTCAAAAATGAATTATTCAAATTGAGACCGTGTTTAGGCAAAGAAAGTATTTGCCTACTATTAAGATCTACTCTATGTCCTTTGGCATTTGAGATTATCTAACCATATATAGTCAATTGATGAGAGTTATAATTGGGGTTTACATGTTTATTTGTCTACCTTGGATTGTATTAATCATGATGAGTTATGTCATTTAAATTAATTTGCATTTATTACAACATTGCTTTACCATTTGAATTTTAATTTACCACGTGTAAGTATAATGAATCAAATGGTCCTACTTTGTAGGCTATGGCCTTAGCTAGGGAGTTCGATGAACTTGCCTTAGATGGCCACAATTACCCTACTTGGGCTTCGGATATCAAAATAAACTTTGCATCCCGTGGACTTTTGGCACATATAAATGAACCCATTGAGGAGGAGGTGCTTGATGAGCAAAAGAAGTTCGGGGCCTTAATGATTTTAAGGTATTATATCCATAAGGATCTCAAACAAGAGTACCTTACGGAGAGAATCCCGTGCTTTTGTGGCTTGCTCTTAAGGAGCGTTATGATCGACAAAAAGTACTCATCCGGCCCGAGGCTAATCATGAGTGGAACCACTTGCGTTTGCGGGACTTTAAGTCCGTTCTTGATTATAATCATGCCGTTCATAAAATTTGCTCAAAGTTGAAATTACGTGAGAAAGAGCCAACGGATGTTTGATAAGATAGAGAAGACTCTATCTACCATGCTTCCCACGACCGAGTCTTGCAAAGCAGACAATATCGGGCTAGTAATTACAATCGTATTCTCAACTTATTCATACATTAACTCAGGCTGAGAAACATGATGAGCTTCTTATGAAGAATCATCACAAGCACCCCACTGGTGCAGCGCCTCTTCCTGAAGTTCATAATGTACAGAAAAAAGTTAAGAATAATAAAAGGTTCAAAGGATCTTCTTCTGATGATCCAAAGAACAAGCCCGAGTGGCGCAAGTTCAACAAAAAGCAAAAGCCAAATGCTAAAACAAGCAAAATGGCGAGGCTAAGTCCAAAAATGACACTAAATGTCATCGATGTGGTACTTTCAATCATTTTGCAAAGGATTGTCATACTCCTAAGCACTTGGTTGCACTTTACCAAAAGTCCTTAAAGGAAGCAAAGCAAGGCAAAGATAAAGAGACAAGATATGAAGTTCATTTCAATCTTGCTTCTGAGGCTATAAAGGAAGTGGGTTGTTCAAGCAAGGTTCTTGAGGAACCAAAGAACAACAATGCTCACAAGGATGAGAGGCTTCCAGGAACGGAAGACATGATCGTGGAGTTCAACTCAAATGACATGTATGGAGACTTCAACTGAAGATCTCGATCCGTAGTTGATATCTGTTTAATTATTATGTTAAGCAAGTCAAGTGTTGTAATAATTTAAGTTGTGCAAACTCTATGTTCTTTGAGTTGTACATACTTGTTAGTGATGGGAGTATTGTGAGAATAAAATATGTATTGTAATGTCATACTCATATGTTGGTATTGTAATACATTGTGTTTATGTATGTGATTCTATATGTTCAATAAGAAATTTTAATTGCATTCTTATTTTACTATAGATGTCTTCTGATGTCAATCCTGAGGAGGAATTATGTCTTGTAGATAGTGGAACCACAAACACTATTCTTAGGGAGATGAAATATTTCCGCACTCTTAGGAAAAGAGAAGGAAATGTTATGACCATCATTGGACGTGATGCTCTAATAGTTGGTTCGGGTAGAGCCACTATTATTCTCCCTATGGGTGCGCAATTAACGATAGAGGATGCATTATTGTATCCGTAATCAACTCGTACCTTGTTAAGCTATAAAGATATCCGTAAGAATGGTCTTCATGTTCAAACACATGTAGATAACAAAGAAGAATTCATTTTCTTCACTAGACTTATCGGATCTAACAAACAAGTTTGTGAGAAAATTCCTCCCTCGAATCTGGATTGTACTATACATACATAAAACCTATATCTAATGTTGCATATAAGGTAATTTTTCAAAATGTTAATTCATTCCGCACATGGCATGATAGACTAGGTCATCCTGGAATAGGGATGATGAGAAAATTATCTGCAATTCATTTGGTCATAATTTGCATAAAGCAAAGTTCCCACAATCTTCGGATTTTATATGCACCGCATGTGCATCGTGAAAATTGATTTTAAGGCCATCAACTCTTAAAATCGAGTTGAACCACTAAAATTCCTTGAGAGAATCCAAGGAGATATTTGTGGTCCAATTCAAATAATATATGTGGACCTTTTAGGTATTTCATGGTTCGATAGATGCATCTACAAGATGGTCTCATGTGTCATTATTATCGACACGCAAACCATGCTTTTGCCAAAATATTGTCCCAACTAATAAAGTTGAAAGCGTATTATCCTCGAACATCGAATTCAATCAATTCGAATGGACAATGTCGCTGAATTTTCATCCCATGCCTTTAATGATTATTGTATGGCAACGGAATTGAAGTTCAACATTCTCGTACCTTATGTACATACTCAAAATGGTTTGGTTTGAATCATTGATAAAGAGAATTAAACTCATTGCTAGACCAATGTTGATGAATTGTAAGTTGCCTACTTGCAGTGTTGGGGTCATGCGCTTCAAGACGCATTTCTGAATTAATCCAACTACGACCGAATCGCATATCATGAGAATTCCCCTTGCAATTAGTACGTGGAAATCCACCAAGTATTTCCCATTTAAATAAGTTTGGGTGTCTTTGTTTATGTACCCATCTCACCACCTCAACAGACCTCTATGGGGCCACACGAAAATTGGGGATCTATGTGGGATTTACATCTCCGTCGATCATTAAGTATATAGAACCTCTCACCGGGGATCTATTTACGGCTCGGTTCGCTGATTGTATTTTCAACGAGGATCATTTTCCGGCATTAGGGGGAGATTTGTACCATAAAAATGAATGTCGGGAAATTAATTGGAATGCGGAAGGCATTTCCTATTCTGATCCACGTACTATGGAAACTGAACATCAAGTTCAGAGACTTATAGATTTGCAAAACATTGCAAATAATCTGCCAGATGCGTTTACCAACTATAAAGGTGTTGTTAAATCTTTCTATCCTGCAAGGAATGTGCCAGAAAGAGTGGAGGTACCAAATAAAACCACTCAAATTATCCCTCTTGGAAGCAAGAGGGGGAGAGGCAATTCCAAGGTGCAAGATAAGAAACAAAAGAAAGTGGTAAACGAAGATCAACTATCTGTTGATGTGAATCACCTTGTTACTAATCAATATCTTCTAGAAAGATTTGATTTGATTCCTAGCCCAGTCATGCGCATAAATACTGAGGCTGGGACATCGGAAGGCCCTAGATCTATTGTTTTGGGAAATCATGATGATCTATTAAGGGTTGATGAAATTGCTATTAATTATATAGGGACTGGAGAGTCTTATGATCGAAATGCTACAACTGTCGACATCTTTTTCTCTGAACAAATTGCTGAAACCCTTCAAAGTGATCCAGATCCAAAATCCATGGTAGAGTGCAAGAAGCGCTCGGACTGGAATAAGTGGAAGGATGCAATAGAAACTGAGATAGCCTCGCTCACAAAACGGGAAGTGTTTTCGGCCGTATTGCCAACACCTCCTGGTGTCCATCCTGTTGGATATAAATGGGTTTTCGTCCGGAAACGGAATGAAAACAATGAAGTGGTGAGATATAAAGCAAGGCTAGTAGCACAAGGCTTCACGCAAAGGCCTGGCGTTGATTTCAACGAAACTTATTCTCCAGTCATGAGTGGCATAACTTTCCGATATTTAATATCTTTGGCAGTACAAAATCGTCTGTCTATGCAGTTGATGGACGTGGTGACCGCATATTTATATGGGTCATTGGATTCTAAGATATACATGAAAGTTTCTGACGGAATTAGTATACCAAATCCTTAGGCAAATCGCAACATGTTTTGTGTTAAGTTGTAGAAGTCGTTATATGGCTTAAAACAATCGGGCCGAATGTGGTACAATCGGTTAAGTGAATTCCTTAAACATAAGGGATACACAAATAATGATGATTGCCCGTGTGTCTTCATTAAGAAATCCGTAACGGGTTTTTGCATTGTGTCTGTATACGTTGATGATATAAATATCATTGGTAACGAACATGACATTAATGAGGCACGTCATCATTTGAAGGCGGAGTTTGAAATGAAAGACTTGGGTCAAACCAAGTTTTGCTTAGGTTTGCAACTTGAGCATTTTTCATCTGGGATTTTTGTATATCAAGCTACCTATATCCAGAAAATGTTGGAGAAATTCAATATGGATAAAGCTTACCCATGTAAAACCCCCATGGTTGTTAGATCTTTGGAAGTTGAGAAAGATCCTTTCAGACCAAGGGAGGAAGGTGAAAAGATTTTAGGACCCGAGCTTCCTTATCTAAGTGCCATTGGTGCACTTGATGTATCTTGCTAATAGTACCCTACGGATATTGCTTTTGCGCTTAATTTATTAGCAAGACATAGTGCCGCTCCTACCAAGCGTCATTGGGTTGGAGTTAAAACTCTTTTAGATATCTCAATGGCACAAGACATCTTGGATTATTCTATAGAAAGAATCAAGATCAAAATTTATTGGGTTATACTGATCTCGGCTATTTATCCGATCCCCATAATGGCAAATCCCAAACCGGTTTTATATTTTTAAATGGTGGAACAACAATTTCTTGGAAATCATCCAAGCAAACTTTAGTGTCTACATCCACCAACCATTCTGAGATTATTGCATTATATGAAGCCTCACGAGAGTGTGTATGGCTTCATGAATGGTAGACCACATTGAAATCATGTGGAATTGGTGCACTTGATGCACCAACAATTATCTTTGAAGATAATGCTTTGCTTGTGTTGTGCAAATGGAATCAAAGTTACATCAAGAGTAACTTGACGAAACATATCACCCCAAATTATTTTATCCCCATGAGTTGCAAAAGAATGGGGAAATTGAGATTCTCGCAAACTAAATCATGTGATAATCTTGCCGATCTATTCACAAAGTCCCTACCATATTCTACGTTTCATAAATGCATTGAAGGAATTGGTATGGTTAGACTTAGAGACTTGCAGAATCGGGGGAGTATCTCTCGATACTTAATCCATTTCACATCGTATTATACTCTTTTCTTTGTATGAGTTTTACCTTGAAAGGGTTTCTCATATAAAGTTTTTAACGAGGCAAGATTCATTATGTATGTCATATCATCTAGTTTTTCCCCACCGGGGTTTTTTAGGAGATGATATATTAAGACATTGCTATATGATTATCATGGTATCCTGATATATCAATGTGTTCCTAAGTTTTTCCCACAGTGGTTTTCTAAGGATTAATAATATTAATAATTATGATGAACATTGGAGCTCCGTAAGATAATTGATTATGGGGAGTGTTAAGAATATTCTAATATTCCTAATAATCAATTAGTGGGCAATTAGCAACTACTAATTGCGCTTACCGTGACTCACTTGAAAAAGACGTCAGATGGACGGGGACGTGGGGCGCGGGCTCTCCCATCGCTCACTCGGAACTGCCCCATCGTGGGCATGTATATATATGTGTACTGTTCATCAATAAAGATTTACACCTTCACTTTCTACTGTTCAGAATATAATACTACAACATCAACTTCTCTAATATCTCAGAGGTCACTTTGTTGTTGTTCAGACAACTGGTAATTTTGTCATTGCTTGACTATAAAAAAATTATGAATTGTCTCTTGTGAGCTGTTTTTTAGTTATCACTAGTTGGTTGTAAAAAGTTGCCGCTAAAATCATTTAAAAAATTGGGCACCTAAAATATAGCAACTCGTAGTTCATTTGGTTGTCTTTGGAAGCTTTCCATTATGCGCAGAATAGCATCTAAGATCTAACAATTATAGTTACATCATAGATTTTGATACATGAAAGTACTAAGGCTACATCCTAGATCATTTAAACACTTAGTTCAACATACAAGCGTACGACAAAAATTATACGATAAATTAAAATACATCGTGAGTATGAGATTGCACTTCATAAGACTTAACTAAATCTACACATAATATTAAAGAGCGAAATTTTATTTACTCCATCTCTCACCCTCTCCTTTGTTCGTCCATCCCTCGATTTCCTTTACTCTCACCCTTCTCAATTTAATTTTGGAGCTGCAAAATCTTTGTCGATGTACCGTCACTCTCCACCACTCATGTCATGCTCTAGCTGTCCGAGCCCATTTGGCTTTCAACCTTCTCCCTTTGATTTTGGAGCTGCAAAACCAGCTTGTGCGTCCCACCCGTGCGTCATCGTGTGTGCAGGCATGTGGCTCGCCTTTCATCTTTTCTAACATCACAACATGTAAGCTGAGTCAATCCCTATCAATTTTCTGTACATGATTAATAATTTATTGCACTAGCATTTATTATGGGACATGTAATTTATTAACTTTTAGGTTGGGCCAAGTCCAATTAAGTCCAACAAAATTGCTAGCTCTTCATCATTATGACGAGCATCGCACAATAAAATAAATTGTCTTTAGCAAAGTAAATCATATCAACTTGCACATATAGTATTTGTGCACGAATAATAGTGAGCGTAAGATTTATCGTATCTAAACTATATTTGAACATAAAACGAACTTGTGTCACATGAGGTGTGAGCTTAATCATTCTTGAGCCATTATACTAAAAAAAATTCTACATTTGAGCCGATGAAACAAGAGCATGCTGGCAATCGAGAGTGTGATATTTCAAAATGTTTAAATCAACAACCTGTACATCTTTTCCGACACAAGCAGAAAAGCCACCACCTATATGGTCTCCATAAAGGGTAACTTATATTGTGTCACCTTGCTAGCTAGTTTCACTCTATTATTACGTGATGAACAAAATGGAGTTAGCTGCGGATGGAATTTATTCTGTGCAAAGCATCGTACTTTTACAAAGAACGATCTAAATTTAAGCTGCAGGTTTGTACTTGCCAACACTTGTAGCGTACGTACCCTAAGTTATTCCTTGATTCTTGGGGCTGTCATCGCTCTTGTTAGTCTTTGGCCTTGTTTGTTTACATGATGGTTGGGAATCAGTATTTGGCACTGTAGCACTTTCGTTTATATTTGACAATTATTGTCCAATCATGGCCTAACTAGGCTCAAAAGATTCGTCTCGTAATTTACAATCAAACTGTGTAATTAGTTATTTTTTTATCTATATTTAATACTCCATGCATGTGTCTAAATATTTGATGTGATGAAGAGAGAGTGAAAAAACTTAGAATCTAAATAAGGCCTTTATTGATTCTTGATCATGATGATCCTAACCACCAGTGAGGTTCTATTTGGCAGCTTTGTAGCTTTAGCCCTTGTTTAAGTTCTCCAAAAATGCACTATGCAAAAAGAAGATTCTCCGTCACAACAAATTTGCGGTAGAGTACTAATTGTAGACGAAATTAAAAACTAATTGCACAGTTTGCTTTAACTTTGCGAGACGAATCTTTTGAGCCTAATTAGTCAATGTTTGGACAATAATTCACAAATACAAATGAAATGCTACAGTGGAGAATCGTGCACTATGCAATGCAAACTTTGCCGAACTAAACGCGCCCTTATTCGTATGTAATGACTAACTAGCTTACTACGGCAATACCTTTGAATATAAGACTAACTAGTTTACAGTGGCATTTGATACAAAACCGTGGTTGTAAAGAGGATGTGATGTGAAGCCAAACGTTGTCGGTGACGGTGCTGACTGCTGACATACGGGGTCCACGGAAACCAACTTGGTCGGCACCGGCCGCGTGTGCACGTTTCGTCGGGTTCGGCGGCCCACGCCCCACCCCCGTCCACCAACAAACGACGGACGGCACTGGTGACACGCGTGGTCCGCTCGGTCCGTCACGGCAAGCGCGCCCGCCGCTGCAGCGCTGCGCTGCACGTCCCGCCCTGACGCCACGCCACGACAAGCGCGACGCAGAGTCACACGACACGACCCCGGACCCCCGCCAACGAAACGCCGAAACGGGGCGCGCGCACGTAGGACGCGTGACGTGCGCGCATGCTATGCTCCGACGTCCGGTCCGATTCCCATTCCGCTACGCTAGGGAATGGGAATCCGATCCCGCCCTCTGGGTCTGGGGTCTGGTCGACGGGTCCTCTCGCCGTGGGGCCCGGGCCAGCAGCTGCGGCTTCCCGGGCCGGAGGATCGCTGAGCGCTGACGCCTGACGCGCCTACTGCCTGCTCAGCTACTCCTACACGCTACCGCCACTGCCATTGCCATTGCCGTCCGATTATAGTTATTAATTAACAAAAAATAAATTTTTTAATTGCGTATCATAACGCTAAACCCGCTGTTTAGGCATCGTCTGGATGCTGCTATGGGATGACCATTCGCGTTAGTCGGTTGTATGAGTGGGATCCTCTGCGCACGCGATCCCGGTGCTGCCGATATAATAGTGGAACAAGAAATTACAAACAGCTAACTAGTACTAGTAGCATCTAAAAAAAGCCGACGGTGTTTTCCTCGTGGCAGGCCACACAGAGGGGCAACCAAAGTCGTTGCCGCAGAAATATCAATCACACAAAGTGTTCTACCGGTGGAGGACAACCATTAATCAGCAGGCTTTGCGACCAAAAGAAACAGAGAAGAGGAAAAGGGGGGCAAGCAAGAAACCACGGACGGAGCGAGGAGCGTCCTCCTCCTCCCGTCTATAAACTCCCCTCCTTTGCTTCCTCCATATATAGGGGGCCATCCAAGCCAAGAAGAGGGAAGAGCGCCAAGGACTTCCCGGCGCCCGTTCAGGATCCACATCCTTCCCGAGCGAGTTCTTGGTTGACCTCTTCCTCTTCGACCACCTCCCACAGGGTATGTGCACTGCACCCCTTCCTCCGTTCCCCGTTCCGCCTTCCCCCCCTTTCTCTGAAGAAATCTGTGATTACTGTGTCCCGGTTTAGTTGTTTAGGATCCGTTTTGTGGTTGTTTTCTTAGAAACCCTTTTGTTCATTGTTATTATTATTCAAGGTTCATACCTCGATTATGATGGTGCTAGGAAATTAGTTGTTTTACTGAGTACGTGCTAGGCTATTGCGCTAAATTTGTATCGATCTTGCTTTTTTTTTAATGAAGATCAGCCCTGTCAGCGAACAAAAGGTCGCTGTTCTCAATCATGCTTGATTTTTGTTAGATAGTGCTTTTCTTGAATTGTGTCTGGATCTTAGTGTTACTGTTAAGTAATTGCTCCGGTTTGAGAGGATTTATGTTGGGTAATTTTGAAAATGGCTGTACAGAAAGTTAATCTTCACGGAAAAAATTACTCCCTCCGTTCCAAATTATAACCAAGGATGCATTTTTAGCTGTTCGTTATGGTGTTTGTATCTTGGGTAAATAATACAGTAGTATAAAGACCAAAGGGGTGCTCATTAGGTTTGTATGTATGTTAGAGCAGTGGCCGAGCCAGAATCACAATCAAGGGGGAGCCAAATTGGTCAGATCGATCATAGTTTTGTGGTCGATCAGCTAGTACTTGCTAAAGATAGATGAAACAGCTACTGATTTATATGCGCACTTTGCAAAGAAGGCAAGCTTAGAATGTCTAGCTCTCCAGATGGACAGTTTAGACTTGCAATTATATACATATACGGAGTAAACCTTAATTAATCTTGGATAGCAAGAGGGGGCCGGAGCCCAGTACGGCCTGCACTTGGCCCCGCCAGTGTGTTAGAGCATAGGAATTGAAAGGGTCGAACTTGATGCTTGTAGTCTGCTCAATTTCTGTTTTGGACTTGGGTGGTTGATTTGATTATAACTAACTCCTTATTTCTAATGTGGATGGCATCATTCTATCCCTGGCATCTTGTCTACAATTGAGATGCCTTCATTTAAGCTTAGGACCACTTAATTGAAAGTTATCTGGACTGTAGGAATAAATAGTTGCTGAGAGGAATAATGAGGTAAATTACAATGGGCCCATGTCATAGACACATGCACGGACAATGATAAAAAGCCATTGATCTCAATATCGAGATGGTCACATGGTGGGCTTGTGAGTTGCGACTGAATTCTTCGACATAGCACAACATTTCTGCTAGCTTTGTTTTCCCCCCTTTAGTCTTGGGAAAAGCTATATCATATAGTCAAGATTTTCTTAGCTAGGTACAAATTGCTCCTAGATTCTTATGGAAGAATGTCATCAGCTGTGTTCAGTATTGTCCTCTACTCTCTATTGTTTCATGGTGTGCAGTGTGCACCCCTCTGACTCAATATTGTTTCATGGTGTGCACCCCTCTGACTTCAGGAGAAACTTATCCTATATTTTCAGTAGTGTTTGATCGCAGAAAATGTAGATGCTTGAAACTATGATGTGGTTGCCTTTGTCTACACTGAATATTCTCTAATTATCTATATCGTTCCTTTGTACAGCTCTTGGTGTAGCTTGCCACTCTCACCAATCAAGTTTTCATGTCTGATCTCGACGTTCAGATCCCAACTGCCTTTGGTATGTTAGTTATTTGTTTCCTTTTAGTTCAGTTGTCTTTTGGTTGCGATGCCTGGAATACATGCTGTTTATTCTAACCTGTGTTACACATACAGATCCCTTTGCTGAGGCCAATGCTGGGGACTCTGGTTCGGCAGCAGGATCAAAGGACTACATTCATGTACGCATCCAGCAGCGTAATGGTCGCAAGAGTCTGACTACTGTCCAGGGATTGAAGAAGGAGTTCAGCTACAGCAAGATCCTTAAAGATCTCAAGAAAGAGTTTTGCTGCAATGGTACAGTGGTCCAGGACCCAGAACTTGGACAGGTATGCTGCTCCTGACAAACTTGCGTTCCTAGGCCATCTCTATGCATCTTTAACTTCACCTGTCTACAAGCTAGTTATCCTGACGAATTTGTTCTGCCCAAATATAGGTCATTCAACTCCAGGGTGATCAGAGGAAGAACGTCTCGAATTTCCTTGTCCAGGTAGGTACCATTTGGTTTATCATCTTGTGCGCATAGACAGACATGTAGCAATGCACGAAGATGGCTAATTCTGTTCCTGATGTGTCCTGGCAGGCCGGCATTGTGAAGAAGGAACACATCAAGATTCATGGTTTCTGAGCAACCGCCAGGTCCATAGCAAACCCTGCATGCACAGCAGCTATATATCTGAGGTGGAGCATATCTGGCTGTGTACAAGCAGGCCTACTACGCCTGCGCGTTCCCCTACACTACACACAACACACAGCCCCCTCCCTGCGTGTATGCTTGTTACCGTTGTGTCAAATCTTGTACGAGGCTCCATCGAACTTCGATGGCTTGCCTCTTTATCAGAACAGGATTGAATAAACGCTATTTGGTATGCTGTGTGGCGAATGCTTTCGCTGAACTTTGCTTTCATTCAGTTTCTGTTGCCTTGTTCACATCTGCTGTGCCGGTGACGAGGATATGCCACCAAACCAAAGGATGATCGAATTGGAGAAGTACTAGCGGTTAGTTCGTTGTTTGGCTACTTCTCTTCTGGTTCATTTGTTATGCCGGTTTCATGTGGCTCTTTCTGAATGCCACATTGCTCAAGTCATCATGTAGCCGAATGTTTAAACCCATCTGCTAGGCTTTCGCTTTACAGGAGTCGTTTGATGCCTTTAAAACCATGATGGACTTGCTAGCACTAATCGCAGGGGTAGACTTCACTAATCGCGTTTCGTGGGTGTGATCATTGCAATCTTATGACGATTGAGAGCAGTTAAGAGTTGTCGCTTTTAGTTGTGTATATCTACCGGAAGGAGAGGCGCACGAGCTTTTCGTTATCTCGAAAAGAAAACGTTGTAACAGCCGCTGAATGCCTGAACTAACCTATCTTTGAACTAATGTGCCTGAAGTAAAAGCTAGTGGACTCGGAAGGGTATGGCGAACTGAAATTTTTTAGTAACACCTATTGAGGCCTTGTTTACTTCCCTTAAAGGTTACATAAGATGTTCGGACACATGCATAGACTATTAAATATAGACTAAAAAATAACTAATTGCATAGATTGTGACTAATTTGCGAGACTAATTTTTTAAGCCTAATTAGTGTATAATTTGACAACGTGGTGCTACAGTAATCATGTGCTAGTGATGGATTAATTAGGCTTAATAAATTCGTCTCGCGGATCACTAAGGACTTCTATAATTTGTTTTATTATTACTATTCGAACACTCTCATATGATACCCTAATGTGACACCCGATGTGACGTCCTTAAATTTTACTCCTAGATTTAAACACAAACTGAATGCGTGAAACGGTTTACCAGTCTGACATGAAGTTCAGCAGTTGAACCTTGCGCAGTCGGCTTGATGAAGCCTGCTGATAGGTTATGCAGTTAAGCTATCCCGGTGTTCATGGCAGTTTGCAGGATGAAGCATAGCTTGGTGGCTGGCTTTTTTTCTTCTTTTTATTTTATTTAGGGGTCGTTTTCGTTTAGGAGCGCTCCAAGCTAGCTCTGAAATTCTCCATGAAATCGTTCCTAGACAGCAAAACAGGTAAAATGCAACTACGCTTCTCTGCACTGGGAGCTGCGAGCTACACAAGCTGCTCTTATCGCTCCCCATTGAATCTCCGTCAGTCACTCTAAAATCACTTCCTACCTGCTTCTTACCCTGCTCTTCCACTAAAATCACCGCATCCGAAATTTCAACGAACTAGAACTAAAAATGGGTGAACTGTATCGAAGTCGAACAGGCCACCAAACTGGCCCTAAGCTACTACCGTACTCCAGGAGCAAGCTGATGACACTACAGTTGTGTCAGCACCCTTCCCGCCCAAGCTGCTGATACAACTGAAGGTGGGCTGCGTCCCGGAGAAGAAGGCGAGTCAGGAGGGAGGCCCAAGGGGCAACGGCTCAAGAAGCCAAACCCGAGGTACACCGGAGAGGAATGGGCCGGCTGAAGGTGCCTGCGTGCGCGATACTTGGGCCTTCGCCTCTGTAATGCTTAAAAGGAGTTGAGAGAGAGAGAGGAGAAGACAGCTTATGTCATAACAGAATTTTGCTACCTAGGCCATGTTTAGATTGTAAAAAATTTCAAACCAATGAATAGTAGCACTTTCGTCTTATTTGGTAAATATTATCCAATCGTGGACCAACTAAGCTCAAAAGATTCATCTCGTGATTTCCAACTAAACTGTGCAATTAGTTATTTTTTTTACCTACATTTAATGCTCCATACAAACGACTAAAAATTGATGTGATGGAGAGAGAGTGAAAAAACTTAGAATTTGGAGGTGATCTAAACAAGGCCCTAATACTAAGATTCATCTGCCGTATCCCACTATTCTTCTTCCTAAGCCTTTCTTCTTCCCCAAACCTTCTCTGATCTCCTTCCCCAACTCTGTTCCTCACAATCTGGTATCAGAG
Source organism: Miscanthus lutarioriparius (assembly GCA_904845875.1). Lineage (NCBI taxonomy): Eukaryota > Viridiplantae > Streptophyta > Magnoliopsida > Poales > Poaceae > Miscanthus > Miscanthus lutarioriparius. Next base: position 18,061,597 of record CAJGYO010000004.1, read on the forward strand.
ACACCCTTCCTCGGTCCTTCCGTTCGTGCATTCTCATCCCATCGATCGAATGATCCAACTGAGCCGGTCGGTCTAACCCGTCGCAATCTGTGAGATGCAGTTTTGCTTCGGGATTCCGTAATTCCCCTCTCCCGGATAGTTCGATTTGTGGCGGATTGTAGTTTTGGATCGATCCGATTCCACCCTTTCCCACAACCACTACACCCGATTGCAGCGACAGCGCGACGCCATGAATCCCGAATCCAAGCTGCTTCTCGATGAGCTGGACAAGCGATTCGCCGCCGCCGACAAGTGCTTCGACGGGTTGGAGCGTCAAATCCAGTCCAACAATGACACCGCCTCCTCCAGGATCCAGACCTTGGAGCAGGCTGCCAAGGACTTCGACGAGTGGCACCCCAGCATCGAAGGCGTCTACGACGACCTCAAGATGGAGGTCGGCAAGCTCTCCTCGATGAAGATGGAGGTCGGCAAAATCGCCAAGTACTGGGAGTGGTCGATGGTCAACACCGCCACCGCCACACCAGCGATGGGCGTCTTCGCGCCTGCTCCTACTACGCTGGTTCCCACCGTCACCGACCCCAAGTTCGCCGCGCCAAGTGACTCCAAGCCCGTTCTCGCGCGGCGACTTCTAGGCTGTCCCGCGCTTATCTGTGGGATTCGCAGCCGATCGGCCTGATGGGCACCGCGTCGAAAATCGAAACTGGGATGGTGAATTCGGAGTGGTAACCACTCTGATTCCACCTCCCGGCAAGGGTACGTTGCCTTGCCGTCCTCCTTGTCCCCTTCCGCTACCGTGTCCCCCACCACGTCCACCACCACCACACTCTAGTAGTCACTGGGAGTCGAGTCATCAGGGAGGCACGGGGGGTGGTCATACTGGCAAGCTCCCTAAGTTCAATTTCCCCAAATTTGATGGGGAACATCCTAAGCTCTGACTGAAGCAGGTTGTGCATTATTTTGAGCTTTACTGAGTAGAGTCTGCTATTTGGGTCCAAGCGGCCACCATGCATTTCAATGGCGGTGCAAAACGATGGCTCTCCTCGGTTGAGGATCAGTTAGAGTCTGTTTCCTGGTCGGATTTCTGCGCTCAGCTTCTCTCGCGGTTCGCCTAGGATGAACACGAGCTGCTGCTTCGTCGTCTGTTTCAAATTCGTCAATCAGGGCCTATCAATGAGTATATAGATGAGTTTGTGGCATTAGTTGATCAGCTGAAAGCTTATGCCAAGCACCCAGATCCACTTTACTACACACAACGTTTTATTGATGGGCTGTGGGATGACATTAAAGTAGTTGTGCTTATTCAGCGTCCTTCTTCCTTGGATACTGCTTGCGTTCTCGCCCAATTGCAGGAACAAGCAACGGGAGGACCCAAGAGACAATACCGGCGCATGGATGCGCCACCGGCTAACAGGCCGGCGTGGACTGCCGCCCTACCTTTACCACCACCTCCACCAAAGCTGGCTATTACTGATGCGCCACAGTTGATTGACACGCCTGCTGCTTCGGCTGAAGAAAAGTTCAGAGCTCTGCGTGCCTCTCGTCGTGCATGCGGCCTTTGCATCAGGTGCGGTTTCAAATGGAGCCACGATCACAAGTGCTCTGAAGTGGTGCAGTTACATCTTGTCCAAGAATTGCTCGATATGTTTCCTCAAACTGATGATACTGACGCTTTTAGTCCAAGTTCGCCAACTCCTTCTCAGATAATGACGCATCTATCTGTGGCAGCGGTGTCTGGTACTATAGCTCCGAAGACCCTGTGTTTCACTGATGTGATTCAAGGCATTTCTATATCTATTTTGGTTGACTCCGGAAGTTCACATACATTTCTTAGTAAGCAGTTAGCTCAGTCTTTGTATGGGGTTTAGGAGCTCAGTCCGGCTATGCCAGTGCAAGTGGCCAATGGAGCTGTCATGCAGTGTTCATCTTATGTTCATCTTATATTCCTCAAGCCTCTTGATCAGTTCAGGGTCACACCTTCACAACTGATCTCAAGCTCTTACAGATATCCTCATTTGATATGATTCTGGGTCTTGATTGGTTGGCAAGCTTCAGCCCGATGCAAGTACATTGGGCACATAAGTGGATACCTATACCATACCAGGGTAATACTGCCGTGCTCGTGGGTGAGTCTCCAAGTTTGCCTGTGGGATCACTGGTTCAACTCTGTCTGATACAGGAAGACTCACATCATCGCCCTACTGTCCCTAATATTCCTGAATTGCATGCTCTGTTGGCAGAATTTGATCATCTCTTCCAACTGGCTACTGGTCTGCCACCACAGCGATCTTGTGATCATTCTATACCTCTCATACCAGGTGCTCAGCCCGTCTTCATCCGTCCCTACCATTATGCCCCTCTGTTCAATTCGGAGATAGAGAAGCAAGTCAATAAGATGTTACAACAGGGACTTATTCAGAAAAGCTCTAGTGCTTTCGCCTCACCTGTCCTGTTGGTAAAGAAGAAGGATCAAAGCTGGCGTTTCTGTGTTGATTATCATCAGTTGAATGCCATTACGAATAAGAGTAAATATCCTGTTCCTATTATTGAAGAATCGTTGGACGAGTTAGCCGGTGCAAAATACTTCATTAGCCTTGACTTACAGGCCGGTTTTCATCATATCAGAATGAAGGAAGGCGAGGAATTCAAAACTGCATTCCAAACACACTTTGGCTAATTTGAGTTTAGAGTCATGTCTTTCGGCTTGACGGGGGCACTGTTGACGGTAGTTAACATTCATCATAAACCGTTAATATAACTTGAATAAATGGCTAAAATGGATGACCAACATAGACTTAGGGGTTTAAACTGATAAATTTCACGAGTTTCGGTGAATCTATGTTTCCAGTATGATTTAATCAGAAAACCGTTAAGGAGGACCTATTCGTCAAATGAAATTACGGAATTCCGCCACGTAATCAACGCGGGAAGACTCCAGAAGGCGAATCACCGAAGCGGAGCCCGTGTCTCTGACATGTGGGCCGGTCGACCCCACCTAGAGGCCGCCGCGACCTGTGGGCCCCCATGTCAGCCTTCCGTTGCTATGTTGGTTCTCCACCGCCTTAAGAATTGCATCTCCGCCATTTATTCAAGTCGGTTTGATCCGATGGCTCAGGATTGACGCTTCGACCTATATATATATCAGCCTGCACCTTCCTCCAGGGCATGTATCATTTGATCCTGAGAGCTAAGAAGCCAGAAACTCTAATTCATATGTCCACCAGGATCAGAGTTAGCAATCAAGAGAAGATTAGTTCTCAATAGGATCTAGTCTTGTATTAGAGATAGTGAGATAGAGTGAGAGGAAAGAGTTTGGAGGAGTCCCGGCCTGTCGGTGCTCTCTCTACGGCTTGTACCCTGGCAGAATCAAAGTCTTCTTGAGCTTGCTTCTGAGATTTCTCTGGTAATCGACTTCTAATTCAAGTAAGCATCTTGTTCATATTATTCTTCAGGTTTACGACTCTCTTTTGAGTACTTTAATCCTTGTAGCTCCTGGGTTAAAGTAGCATTCGCAGTGTAAGCATGGTGCTTAGACTCGGTTACTCATGGATGTACCCTATTTTTCGGATCGGTGGTAGCTCGCGAGGGTGACGCTTATAACCTCATTGAATTTTTTGTAGTTCATCTCCCGTTAGTAGGCCTAGCAGGACTTTGTTGCTATAGAAAACATACTATGCCTGTGTTTTCTCTAGTAATATTTCCATAATTGAACAATAGAAGATAAAACTTACCGAAGTTAGAACTAGAAGACTCTAGCAGTCTCCTCTACGCTCTTATTATCTAGCCTTGATTGAGAAGTTGGGATAAGTTAGATTTGGTTATTCTCACACACGTTTTCTCGAGTTCGATATAAAACTAAGTACTCCTAGTAAAGTGCTACATCGGTATAATATCCGTGCGCTTACGGATTATTTTGTGTGTATTAATTTATACCAACAGACACCAGGAACATTCCAAGATGCAATGAATACCACTCTGGCACCGTATCTGCGCATATTTGTCTTAATCTTTTTCGACGATATACTCATTTACAGTTCTTTAGAGCAGCACCTACATCATTTCCGCTTGGTGTTTGAACTTTTGGCCAAGGATCAGTGGATTCTCAAGCTCAGCAAATGTTCATTCGCCCAAACACAGATATCATACCTGGGACACATTATTAGTTCTGCTGGTGTGGGCACAGACCCTTCGAAGCTTGCTGCTATTGCACAGTGGCCTTCACCGTCTTCGGTCAAGGAACTGCGTTCATTTCTGGGCTTGGCGGGCTACTACCGTCGGTTTGTGCGGCATTTCAGTATCATCTCTAAACCATTGACCAATCTGTTGTGGAAACACACATTATACATCTGGACCCCTGAGCATGAATAGGCTTTCCAAGCTCTCAAGTCTGCTCTTTGTCAGTCACCAGTTTTGGCATTGCCGAATTTTGACAAACCGTTCGCTATTGAGACCGATGCATCTGAGTCAAGGTTGGGGCAGTGCTGATGCAGGACGGTCATCTGCTCGTGTTCCTGAGCAAGGCACTGGGACCTAAGACCCGTGGTCTATCCACATATGAAAAAAGAATACATGGCCATTCTACTCGTAGTTCAAGCTTGGCATCCGTACTTGCACTTTCGCGAGTTCACAATTCTGACAGACCAACATAGTCTCACGCAACTGGGGCTGCGTTCGGCTGGCTGGCCGGCTGGGGCTAGCTGGCCAGCGTACTCACGCTTGCACTATTCACGTGAACCATGTTTTTAGGTAGAATGGTATTTTTCTCTCACAACAATCAACCGAAACATTATTTTTATTTATTTTTTAGGTGCTGCCGAACAGACTCTGAATGATCAGAGGCTTCATACATACTGGCCGCAGAGAGTATTTTCCAAGCTACTTGGTTGCAGTATCGCATTATTTATCGGCCTGGTACAGACAATCGTGCCGCGGATGCTCTATCCCGACACCCAGCCCCTACTGCTGTTTGCTCTGTGCCTCTGTGGTATCGGCATTGGTGCCATCGTGGTCTGCTGCTGTTCAGACAAGTTATGGGGTGTTTGGTTGGACAAAGTTTGTGCTGAAGATTTTATACTGTAGCATTTCGTTTGTATTTGTGAATTATTTTTCAAATATTGATTAATTAGGCTCAAAAGATTCGTCTCGTAAAGTAAAAGTAAATTGTGCAATTAGTTTTTGATTTCGTCTACATTTAGTACTCCATGTATGTACCGTAAGTTTAATGTGACGGGAAATCTTCTTTTTGCATAGTGCACTTTTCAGGAGTTTGGAGGAGACCCAGTGGCTACCGCTCTGATATCTAAGTTAGCATTAGCCCCCAATGCTGTGCCACACTATACTCTAAACTCGTGCCTGCTGCGATACCGTAATAGTTCTAATCTTGAGTTGCAACGTCGTTTGATCACCGAGTTTCATTCCAGTGCGTGGGGTGGTCACTCTGGCACACCTGTCACATGAGGCTTAAGCAATGCTTTGCTTGGAAGGGCATGAAGTCCGCAGTTAAGGAGTTTGTCCAAGCTTGTTCGGTCTGTCAGCAATCCAAATATGAAAGAAACAAGTCTCCAGGTTTACTGCAACCTCTACCAATCCTGGAGTCGGCTTGGCAGTGATCTCACTTGATTTCATTGAGGGACTCCCTCTGTCCCAGTCTTACAATCGCGTACTGGTGGTGGTGGATATGCTGACGAAGTATGGGCACTTCATTCCGCTCCATCATCTGTTCACAGCGGCCGTTGTTGCTAAAGCTTTTTTTCCACGCTGTGTACCGCCTACATGGTCTGCCAGGTGCTATCATATCTGACCGTGACCGAATTTTTACTAGTCATTTTTGTCTGAGCTTTTCAAATTTGCTGATGTGAAGTTATGTCGAAGCACGGCCTATCTCATGGCCAGACAGAACAGTCTCAACCAGTGCCTAGAGACTTATCTCCGTTTTTTGTTCATGCTTGTCCGCGCAACTGGAGTGCATGGCTGTCGTGCGCAGAGTTCTGGTTGTTATTTTTCCAGGATCATTACGAGCATAGATCTAATCGGTAGAGTGGTTCTATTCGGGATAAAAGACGCAACACATCCTAATACATGTAGAATTAGAGAGACAGAGAGGGAAGGGAGAAGGTGTCGAACCTGACACCGCAGAGGGAGGTCCAGAAGCGTCGGCCATCTCGTTCGTCGGTGAAGTCTGCGTACGGGCAGCGACGTTGGGGGAAGAGATCGATGAAGCCGTCAACGTCGGTAGAGCGGGGCGGCCCGGCTTCCCGTCACTGGCTGCGCCCCTCTAGATCAGATTAGGGTTTAGGTGTCGGTGGGGAGCTCGGCTTAGACGAACCTCGTGACTTGAGCCGCCAGCCCGATCTCTATTTATTGTGCAGTGTGACAGGGGTCCTCCAGCCATAGTGGGTTGGGCGTCCCCGATCAGAGCGCGGATCAAAGGCCCAACTGGACCGTTGGGCCCAATTTAGGATTAGAGATCAATCTAACACTAGTATAACACTTGTGCACATTCTTCAATTGGACGAACACCCTTCGAAGCTCTCTATGGCTATCCTCCTCGCATGCTGGCGGTTAACCCGGCTGCGTCCACCAACTCTGAGGTTGTGGCTTGGAGGACTAACAGGCAATGGATGGATCAGCTACTGCACCAACACTTATACAGCGCCAAGAACCGTATGAAGAAACACGCTGATCAGCACAGGTCTGAACGTAGCTTTGCTGTGTGTGATCTTGTGTTCTTAAAAACTCCAGCCATATGTCCAGAGTTCCTTGGCACCAAGGTCTCATCAGAAGCTTGCCTTCCGCTACTTTGGACCTTTCCGTGTCATTGATCGAGTTGGTTCGGTGGCCTACCGTCTGGAGCTGCCATCACATTCTGCAATTCACACGGTCTTTCACGTATCTCAGCTCAAGAAGGCCGTGGGTGACCGTCAGGTAATACCTACTCTGCCGTCTGATTTTGCTCTTAATCCGGCTCCTGAGCAGATCTTGCAATCCCGTTCGGTGGTTCGCGGTGCTGACAAGATTCAACAAGTACCGGTGAAGTGGAACAACCTTCCTACAGCGTTGGCGACATGGGAGGATTATGAAGCTTTGCGCCAAGAATTTCCGCGCACCACTGCTTGGGCCTTGGGGTCAAGCAGTGTCTCAAGGAAGGGGGGGGATGTCAGCACCCTTCCCGCCCAGGCCGCTGATACAACTGAAGGTGGGCTACGTCCCAGAGAAGAAGGCGAGTCAGGAGGGAGGCCCAAGAGGCAACAGCCCAAGAAGCCAAACCCGAGGTACACCGGAGAGGAATGGGCCGGCTGAAGGCGCCTGCGTGCGCGATACATGGGGCTTCGCCTCTGTAATGCTTAAAAGGAGTTTTTTTTTATCGGGTGCAACTTTTGACGCACACAACTCACACACTCCACGCTCACACCATACGCACACACAAGTGTGCGCGTCCGTACACATGCAAAGAAGAGATTGGGAGGCTCTCTAGTCTTCAGTGCGCGGGAAACACGTAGTACCACTGAACGTGAACACGTGCGTGTACCCTAGAATTTCTGAAAAAATCCAGAAAAATATGCGATCTAAAGGGTTTGAATTCTGGTGGGTAGCGTCCCACTGGACTGTCTTGCTACTGGACCAGAGGCCCATTCACAATGCTTAAAAGGAGTTGAGAGAGAGAGGAGATGACAGCTTATGTCATAACAGAATTCTGCTACCTAATAGTAAGATTTATCTGCTGAGCGTTTCTTCTTTCCCAAACCTTCTCCGATCTTCCTCAGCTCTGTTCCTCACAATTTGGCACTGTGGGATCGTTGAAATGATTCTCCGACATCTCGTACCATGTCGACAGGGCAGGCCAGGATTCCAGTACCTAATCCTGTCCTGCGTTTTTTTCCCCTGATTTCCATCAGTTTGACTCTGACCTAACCCTGTCGCTGATAGTACGCTCTCTTTACACAGCGTTACTGTAAATCTGTAACTTCACCACGCTGCAGCTCACGCAAGGTCGCGGGGGGGAGCTGAACTTATGAACACCACACCACACAAGCACAGGTGATGAAGAAGAAACAAGTCGCTTGGCCCGAATGGCCCCTGCCATGGCAGTCGTGTATTGTTCAGAGCAGGACACTCGGTGTTGAGGTCTATTCGGCGAACTACATTCGCACGCCGTTGTCGTCAGGTGCTCGAGGAATTGCGCGAATCGTTTCCGTCGTACTTGTACTACTAGTACACAACACGTGACGCCTCAATCTCTTTAGGATCTTGTCGATGCGGGATCCACAGGATACCCCGCAAGAGAGAAGATCTAGTTCAACTAGGATTTTTCCTATGTAATCTTAGTAATAGAACTATTAAGTAATCCTACTAGGAAATCTCATTGTAAACCGATTAGGACTCTGGCCTCCTGACTGTATAAAGGAGGGCAGGGCTCCTGAACTAGGACAATTGTACAACATAACACTTCATAATCAATCCAACGCAAAAGGCAAACACCGACTGGACGTAGGGTCGTTACTCGATCTACGATCGAGGGCCCGAACCAGATAAATCGATCGTCTTCTTGCGTTCACCATCGAAGTTCAAAGCATACCAAGCCCGAACGACAATCGCCACGGTACCCTGTGGTAGGCTATCGGTGGTAAAACATCGACAATTGGGCGCGCCTGTAGGGGCTTTCGCGACTTTGCATCCGAGAGCTCGATGGACCTCAATAACATGATCTTCCCGACGGGATCGATTTTCATCTTGGCTCGTGGATCTCGCGAGGCGGAACAACTCTGACAAGCTTCAAAGTCATCTCCTCAAAGATCCGGATCATCATGAAGAATCCTCTATTTCGACAACTTCGACGGATCACTCATTAGAAGATTCGCGACTCATAATACCCGATTCAATAAGATTCCACAGCCTACACGCATCCGACTCAATTCAAGCTCCGTGTCCGAGATAAAGTCTTATTCGAGTGCTTTCAAGAAACCGAGTTCTTTTTGGCAAGATTCCAGAGCACAACCCAAAACAACTCGGATTATCCTCGAGTTCTTTCAAAAGGCCGAGTTCTTTTCCATTTGGGCTCGACAACACGACAAAATCCTATCGAGGGACGATTCGAAAGGTCTTTAAATTCAACGCTTGGTATACCACCGACGAGGAGCTCGAGGGTCTCGTGCTAACGATAACATCGCAAGATCAGATCATCCATCGGCGGTTCCGTTCTCGAGGATAAGCGGAACCCAACTAGTCGGCACACAACAACAACAACTATTCTACCTTACCAAGAGGGAGACTCAATCTACGACGTCGAGGCGACATCAAGTCATCAACAACTCTCGACAATATGAAAACTAACAACAATAACGGAACGGCTCACGCATCGGGAAGTGCTCATGATTCACGCCCTCGGTCACCATTAAACCCCCGAAGTACCCGATGTCGTGTCGTCGGATGAATCGAATCCAACATATCACCCTTTGCTCGTGGCTACGATGGAGAAACCGAGAGTCGAGAGACAGCTAGAGAAAGGAAAAACAAGTTGAAACAAGGGCGCCAAAGACAGCTCGACAATGTAGAGAAGCTGGACCAGATCTGAGTCGAAATTGGTGAATACGACAAAAGAAAATCACAACAAGAGGTCAAGAGAGACGCACAAAGTGAATACGCCTTACGATAAGATTCGAGAAGCATTAGAAGAACTCGGGGCAACTTCACATCACGGGGAGAAGTACGAACGACTCCGTGGACTTGCTCCGGTCAACGATCCCAAGAACGCATGAAGAGAGAACCCGATCAAGAATACCTGCCAGATCAACAACCCGTAGGCAAGAAGATCAAAATCAAAGAAAGTCCGCTTTTGAAAGACTTGGACCAGGCGGAAGCCATAACGGGGAAAGTAGGAGTGAACATAGTCGGGGCCATCAATTTGAACAACCAAGGAAGACCAGGAGTAGAGAGCCTACCCAGACAGCCTCGCAGAATTATTCCCATCAAAACAACACTTGGCGGTAAGAAGGAGCCAATCCGAATTCAAGGAAGCCGGACGCATGATGATTCCCCTGTTTTGCAAACAGGTTGGCATCAGTTCGATTACCTCACAAATTCAAACCGTCTAATCACTCCAAGTATGATGGCAAAACCGAACCAAGACAATGGCTCAGAATATATTCACAATCAATTGAACTAGCCGGAGGAGACGATGATATCAAAACCTTGTTCTTTCCCATGGCACTGGAAACGATGCCCCTCCAATGGTTCGATAAATTGAACCCAGGATCGATCAGAACTTGGAAAGACTTGCAAAGAGCTTTCTGTGAAAATTTCGCAGGTATCATCACACACCCGATCACTCATGCCGAACTGAAAGGACTCAAACAAAAGGGTGGCAAAAGTCTCAGAAATTACTATCGGCGATTCGGCGAACTACGGGCTCAAGTGCATGACATCACCGAACGAGAAGTAATTGAAGCTTTCTCTCACGGAATCATAGCTAGGTGGCAATTTCAAGACTTATGTAAAGAAAATCCGAGAAACAATGAAGAATTCAGACGAACAGTAGAAAAAATGATTACTGCAGAAGAAAAAACACGAGAAAGGTTCCCGGATAGAAGCAACCAAGACAACCCGGATAGGCAAAATCATCGAAATAGCAGACATCAAGAAAGAAAGCGTAGACCAGACAATACCGTGGCAATGGCCGACAAATCAAAGAAGTTTTCAAAACCGGAAGATATGATGACATTGAAAACATACGTTGCCGTTACACCTAACGGGAGACACACCATCGAAACTGCTACACTTTCAATGATCGATACGAGAAAAGACAGTAAGGAGAACACCAAAGAGGATAATCACAAGAAAGATGAAGACAACCACGAGGACAAGGGATTTCAAAAACCCAGGGGAACGATAGCAGTGATCTTTTCAGGGGCCCCAGATTGCATAAGCAAACGTCAAGAAAAACTAGCACTACGGACTATCATGAAGGTAGAACCGGCTACACCAAGATATCTCAATTGGTCACAATATCCAATCCAATTTTCAAGAGAAGACCAATGGACTAGCGTAGGGAACGCAGGCCATTACCCACTAGTCTTAGACCCAACTATTGCCGGTATGACTGTCACCAAAGTACTAATTGATGGGGGAGCTGGACTCAACATCATCTTTTCAGAAACACTAAGAAAGATGGGACTACAACTCGCTGGGATGATTACACCAACAAGCACCCCCTTTTACGGAATAGTACCCGGCAAAGCAGCCATGCCACTCGGACAAGTTACTTTACCCGTCACTTTTGGAACTTCTGCGAACTATCGAACAGAGTTTATCAAATTTGAGGTCGCAGACTTCGATTCGTCATATCATGCGATCCTCGGACGCCAAGCACTGGCAAAATTCATGGCAATACCACATTATCCGTACCTATTGCTTAAGATGCCAGGACCCAACGGTATCCTTTCTCTTCAAAGCGATTTGAAGCGTGCTTTTGACTGCGACGTTCAGGCAATCCAAATTGCGGCAAAAGCACAGGCCGACAATGGGAGAAAACAAATAGCCACAATTGCTGCAGAGATAAGCCAAGAAGAATTAGAAATATCGGCTAAAAAGCCTAGCATCATCACACCACCAAAAGAAGCCGACGTCAAGCAAATCAATTTGGCACTTGGCAATACCTCCAAGACAAAGAACCATCGCTGCTCACCTCTCGGCAAAATAGAACTCGCGCACACCAACTTTCTTCGGGACAACAAAGATATCTTCGCCGAAGCCGGCCGACATGCCGGTGTCCCAAGAGAGTTGGTGAAACACAAATTGATGTTAATGAAAACTCCAAGCACAGTAAAGCGCTGGCTCGACGATTCTCACCCGACAAAAAAGCAACATTAAAAAGAAATCACAAAACCCGATGGCGGCCGGATTCATCGGAGAAATCCTTCATCCGGACCGCTAGCAAACCCGGTCCTTGTGCAAAAGAAGAACACGACGAGTGGCGTATGTAAAGTCGACTACTACACGGATCTCAACAAACATTGCCCAAAAGATCCATTCGGCTACCACGCATTGACCAGATAGTCGACTCAATGGCGGGTCTCGTGCACTATTATCCTTTCTCGATTGCTATTCGAGGTATCACCAGATTGCATTAAAAGAACAAGACCGAGCAAGACTTCTTTTATTACTCCGTTCGGTGCTTCTTGTTACAAGACAATGTCGTTTGGACTAAAGAACGCTGGTGCCACATACCAAAGAGCTATACAAACTTGCCTTGGAGATCAAATCGGTGAAAATGTGGAGGCATACGTGGATGATGTAGTGGTGAAAACAAAGAACCCGAGACACCATGATTGAAGATTTAAAGCAAACATTTGAAAACTTGAAGAGATGGAGATGGAAATTGAACCCAAATAAATGTGTATTCGGAGTTCCTTCAGGACAACTACTCGGATTTTTAGTCGTCAACAACATGATTGAAGCCAAGACCAAGCAAATTCGAGCTATAACAAAATGGGGCAACCTAGGAGTATCAAATATGTTCAAAAACTAACAGGGATGCATGGCGGCCCTCAATCGTTTCATATCAAGACTCGGAGAAAAGGGGTTACCTTCTTTAAACTACTAAAGAAGATGCAGACAAGTTTGAATGGACAAAGGAGGTCGACGAAGCTTTCAAGAAACTTAAGGCATATCTCACATCATCACCAATTCTCACACCCCAAGGAAAGATGAAGACATGATGCTATACATTACGGCGACTACTATCAGAGTCAAGACGACAATAGTCGTGAAAGAGAAGAAGAAGGACGTGTGTATAAAGTACAACGACCCGTGTACTACATCAACAAAGTATTATCTCGAATCAAAAATCCGGTACCCGCATGTACAAAAACTACTCTCGCCCTACTTATCACCTCATAAGCTTAGCCACTATTTCGAAAGCCACAAAATTACCGTGGTGACAGACTTCCCACTCGGAGACATTTTACACAACAGAGATGCGACAGACATATATCAAAGTGGGCGCTTGAACTTGGAGCTCTTAACATCGACTTTACCCCACGGAAAGCAATCAAATCTCAAGCCCTTGCCGATTTTGTGGCGAGTGGACAGAAATTCAAAGACCTTTATCGACATACAATCCTTGATCAACGAAAAGATGTACTTTGATGGGTCGCTCAAAACTAGGCGGAGCCGGTGCAAAAGGCGTTCTACTCATTTCTCCGTAAGAAAACAACTCAAGTACGTCCTTCGGATATTATGGCAAGCTACAAATAACGAAGCGAATATGAAGCCCTCATCCACGGGCTACGAGTGGCAATTACCCTTGGAATAAAGAGATTACTCGTATATGGCGATTCAAAGAAAGAGTCATCAACCAAGTAAACAAGATTGGGATTGCACAAAAGAAAACATGGGTGCTTCTTTCGTCTTTGAAATACGGAAACTTGAAAAATATTTCCAAGGATTAGAAATTTTACACGTCTTCAAGCGATTCCAACATTGCGTGAGATGTCCTTGCCAAGCTTCGGATCGACAGAGCAAAGGTTCCACCCGTATATTTATAGAGGAGTTATCGCCCTCTATCAAACAACCCGTGAGACATCCAACGAAATTCAGGCTAAAGGCGTTCAGATCTTGGTAATCAACACCTCATGGACTCAAGTTTTCATCGACTACATCAAAGAAAATAAATTACCAAAGAAGCCACCCAAGTTGTTCGCAGTAGCAAAAACTATGTTTTAGTAGGAGATAGACTCTCTGGAAGAGCAAAGATCATCGAGTACTCACGAAATGTGTTTCATTTGAAGAAGGCAAAGAGATCCTAGACGAGATACACTCGGTTGTTTGCATGGAAATCATGCTTCTTCAAGGACACTTTGGTTGGAAAAGCATTTCAGACCGGATTCTCTCGCCAACCGCTCTAAAAGACGCAGAAGAACTTGTCGAAAAATGCAAAGGTTGCCAAATGTTTGCAAGACAAGCCCATGTGCCACCACAATCTTATCTCGCATCCCACCCGCTTGGCCTTTTTCTCTCATTGAAATGGATCAAGTGGGACCCCAAAGAAAGCAAAGGGCGGCTTCGAGTACATCTTTGTGGCAATCGACAAGTTCACCAAGTGGATTGAATACAAACCACTCATGGAAAGATGCAGCAAAACCAAAGCAAATCAATTCATCCAAGAAATTACGCACCGCTTTGGCATGCCTAATCGAATCATCACAGCATCTAGGCTCCCCTTCACAAATTCTGAAATTGGAAGCTGGGCACAAGACTGTGGTTTCAGTATAGACTATGCGTCTGTTGCACATCCAGAAGCCAACGGACAAGTAGAAAGGGCCAATGGACTCATACTAGCCGGATTAAAACCAAGGTTATACGAAGAACTAGTTGACTATGGGTCCAAATGGATTGAAGAATTGCCAAAAGTAGTATGGGGGCTACGAACTCAAATAAGCAGAGCAACAGGCCATTCACCCTTCTTCCTAGTTTACGGATCAAAAGCCGTACTGCCTACCGACTTGATCTGGACATCACCAAAGATAGAACCATACGATGAAGGGGAAGCAGAACAAACAAGAAGATTAGAACTCGACAGCTCAGAAGAAGTCAGAGTAAATGCTACCCTCCAATCAGCCAGATACCTACAAGGTTTAAGACGGCACTACAACAAAAGTACCCATCCTCGATCACTACAAGTTGGAGACTTAGTACTAAGAAGGATACAAAAAACCCGACAGACGACATAAGCTTCTCATCCATGGAAGGTCCGTTCATTGTCACGAAAGTCACCGGTCCAGCACATACAAGTTAATAACCAAGATGGAAAAGAAGTCAACAATACATGGCACATCGGCCAAATGAGAAGATTCTACTGTAAAAAACAATTCAAGATAAAACAGATATGCAAGCCACAAGGGACCAACATTCACAACCAACGAAAGACGATATTCTTCGACAACATATGTATTAGTGCATATTCATGATCAATAAAGATGATATTCATCCACAAAGATGTCTTATCATGATTTCCAACGAGTTGTTTACCCGAAAAGAAAAGCAAAATGGCTCAAAACACGCTGAGCTTTCGGTACCGAGAGCAAAATAGCTGAAAACACGCTTGAGCCCGCCGATGAGGGTAGCTAAAAGCTAACACCAAAACAAAAAGCAAAATGGTCAAAAGCACGCTGAGCTTCCGGCCGAGAGCAAAATAGCTGAAAACACGCTTGAGCTCGCCGATGAGGGTAGCTAAAAGCTAACACCAAGCAAAAAGCAAAATGGTCAAAAGCACGCTGAGCTTCCCTAGAGAGCAAAATAGCTGAAAACACGCTTGAGCTCGCCCGATGAGGGTAGCTAAAAGCTAACACCAAACAAAAAAGCAAAATGGTGGCAAAACACGCTTGAGCTTCCCGAGAGAGCAAAATAGCTGAAAACACGCTTGAGCTCCGCCGATGAGGGTAGCTAAAAGCTAACACCCGAAACAAAAAGCAAAATGGCTGAAAGCACGCCTGAGCTTCCCGGCCGAGAGCAAAATAGCTGAAAACACGCTTGAGCCCGCCGATGAAGCCAAAACTAGTCAACAAAATCGAACTCCAAAAGACCCTCCACTCTTTCGTTCAAAAAGCAAGAGGCTCGGGGCTACACTACATCCAGATAGGAATACTTTTTCCTCAGAAAAAGTACAAGCGCCACTCAAAAGGCAACATTCTATGCCGAGTCGTTTTCTCATAGCGCGGTGTCAACACAAAGATTTAACAAGCGCCACTCAAAAGCGCGGACAAAGCACTCGACAAATCGAGGGGTCTCGTCAGGATAACACGCAGAGTCATTTTGTGGAGCAGAGACGAAAACGGGACAAAATACTCAGCAGGACAAGTAACTTCAACCACACCCAGGCAAACAATACATCAACGAAAACAAAGAATCTTCATTTAAAGAGGAGTGTAATATTACAAGAAGCTTTACAAGAAGTCGGGTCACCAGGTCGAGCATTATCATCAGGAAGGGAAATGTCAATATCTAGATTTTCTGCAACCCTCATCGGCTAAACCGTCGACCTCAGGCTCCATCCTCTCAACAGCGTCAAGGTATTCTTGGCTTTCAGCTTCCTCTGCTATCTTGGACAGAGGCGCCTCTGGAGCAAGGACCCGGACCTGGGCTAGCACATTTTTGGTACATATTTAGGCACACTTCTTCGTAAATTCTTGGAAACGAGCCGGAATCCGGGGAATGAACTGCGTCCAAGATTGCCCGTCGTCCGCTGGAGTCCGGAGAACATCAGCTACCGAACGAAAAGATTTCCACAGAATCGTTCCAATTTTCGATTGGGTCACGCCAGACTTCTCGGTCAAGCTTTCAATAGTTCTTTGAGCACACAAGATCTCTATCACCCACGCCTAATCACACAGCAAGGGTAAGTTCTTTCTCAAAGATGAGTAATTACCTCCTCACTTTATTATGACTAGATCGGACTAGTGCCTTCATTTTATCGATGCTCTCCGAGAGCTTCACTTCTCACTTCGGAGAACTAGACAGACACCCAAGAACAAGTCAAGAAGAAAAAGAAATCAAAATACAAGAAAAAAAGCAGAGAGCCCACGGCACCTTTGCATTCATTCTTCGCAGACTCCCATGCGTATCCGTCTCCATTACCCGGCACGAAGGGTTTTCTCCTCCTTTTGGTGCATTTGACGTTCGCTCCAACTCAGGCCGGAGAAGGTCGAGATCGGCTTTTAGAACGTCCACCTCGGAAGACAACTTTCTCTCATTTTCGGATGAGAAAAGAAGCCGAGAATGATCACGGAGAACGACCGAGCCAAAAGAGACAAAGAAAAATAAGGCGTGGGGACGGAGGAAAAACGAGCATGCAAAAAAGGAAGCGCATAAAACCTACAGGAGTTTTTCACCAAAAAAGTCGCTAGGGTCGACAGTTCTCCCCAGTCGCGCGTCGGCTCCGGCAATCGATGGGTGGCATCGAATCGCTGCACCACGTCATCGGAAAAAAGAAGGACCGCCGGAAGCAAGAGAAGGGGAAGGAGAAGCGGGATGAAGCGAAGAAGGAACGACCAAAGCAACCTTGAGGAAGCCGGAGTTAAACCCTCGGAAGGACCCGTGCGCGACGGCCACAAATACACCTCCGAGCGGCCAAAACCGCAACCATGCGGGTAGCTCTGAAGCCCCCACAATGACTCCATCAACGAGAATCTTTGTGAGTCCCGAGGCTCAGAACTTGTTGCCACGGCGGGAGGCAGAGAAGAAGTCAAGGAAGGAGTGAGAGAAGACGAAACACTGAAAAGTGATAAAAAGGAGCACCGATAAGAACCAGAGGAAGGAAAATAAAAGCCAAAAGATAAAGCTAGAATCTACTCACCCGACCACTCTTCTTTTTGAAGGCCGAGAGAAGGCCTTGCAGGAGGAACCACGACGGTAAAACGCGTCCCGCCACCCGGCGACGAGAGCGGAATGGCCGGCAACGGAGCCGCGGAAGGAGCCGGAGCTGGAGACGCGGAAGAACTCCGTACTGAAGGAGCGGTAGAACTCGGTACCGGGGCTTCCAAAGAACTCGACACCGGAGTTTCAGAAGAGGTCGACACGGGAGCCTCGGAAGAACTCGCACCCGCCTCCGATTACTTCAAAAAGATCAATACTAAAGGTCAAGACAAAGAAGGGAAATTCAATGCAACAGGAATATGAAAAGCAACTCACCGCCGCGTGATGAGGGGTACTTCATCATCTTCTTCGTCCTCAGCCAAGGAAACCAGAGCACCTGCTGAAAAAAGGATAAAAAGTAATCGAATCATGATAGAGACAAGAAAATAAAAGAACAAAGAGCATTAAATGAGCTCACCTAAGAGCATGCTAGCAACAACTGGAGTACCTGAAAAAGTACTTGGTTTGCGAGGCTTCTTGAGACAAAGGTGCGGGCGATGAAGACCCATCCGTTCGCCCTCTTCGGGACACACTGCGAGGATCGCGAGGGACTAGACGAGGAACATATTCTTCATATACATCAACAAATCCGGAAGAAACCCGGTGAAGAGCGGTAGAGGTTTGGGACTTACTAATTACGAAGTCCCAAAGAAGTCTATCTCCGATCTCGCCACGGCAGCGGAAAGCGTCGGAGAGGCCAAGGTCGACAAAGTTCCGCCCAAACTCCTGCGAAAACGGATAAAACACCGAGACAAAGAAAAGCTAAGCAAGAACAAACGCAGCTAGAGTGCATAAAGTACTCAAACAAAAAGATAGACAACTCACAGCTGGGGGTGGGTTGTTGGCTGAGAACTCGATGACAGCAGGGGGAATAACGCTCACCCCTTTCAGCATCTTCTGAAGATGCTCGAGTACCTCCTCACCGGTCAGCTCAAGAGCTGGGACCATGCGTGAAGGATCCTCGGCCCCAGAATACTCAAAGCCGAGATGCTCCCGCTCTTTCAAGGGCTGAACCCGGCGACGAAGAAAGCTCGAGACGATACCAAAGCCGGTCAAACCCTGCTGCTTCAGCATGTTAATCCTATCAAGGAGTGGCTAGATCACTTGAATCTCAGCAGGCGATTCAAGTTTCTTGTCCCATCGGTCATTCACCACAGGACCAGATCCGGGATGAATGGCAAGGGAAGGGATTAAATTGCAAGCGTAAAACCACTCGACGCGCCAATCTTTTACGAGAATCGACCAGGTCATAGTCAAAAACTTAATTTTGAGACCACAAGCGAATCCGAATCCCATTATTAACCGCCAAGAACGCTGGTTTCTTCACGGCGGGGTTGAGGTTTCGAACGAAAGAAAAAGCGAAAAAGAGACAGAGAAGGAGGGATTCAAGGAAAGCTTCGCAAAGATGAACAAAATGTAAAGATGAAGAATGGCATTGGAGGTTAGGTGGTTCGAGACTAATCCCGAAATAACCAAAGAACTGATGAAGGAAAGCGAAGCGAAGGCAAAAAAGTCCGGTAGCGGACAAAAGAAACGAAAAGGACAATCTCACCAGACCCGGTCGAACCCGATGTTCGCTGGAACCCTCCATTCAGCGATGACTTTGCTTTGGATCAAGCCATCGCTAACGAGCTCATGCAGCACTGGTCTTCATTTGTTGTTGGGGCCGGCCAAACCTTCCGAAAGCAGCCCTCATAGCCACAAACTCCTGATTTTGGATCAAAGAAAGGGATGTTTCCTCGTCTACGAAGGCCGCCTGAGACTTGCTTGCGGTTTTCTTCTTTCCCATGAACTGGTGGAAGCAAGAGAGGCGCTAAAGAAGATGTAGGATGATGATGCTCGGGTTACGGCGACGGTGGTGGCGGCGGATTTCTGAAAGCTAGGGTTTAAAGGCAAGAGTTGGGCAGCAAAGGGTCTTTAAATAGGTTTCTCAGCAATACAAACGGCCCACAAGGCCCGATAAAACACAATGTGGGAACACGACGGTCCATTTACCGACGCGGCTAAAACAATGGAGGGCATAAATCCACGCAACAGTACAAACCAATGGGCAGATTTCAGACTTATCCGTCCAGCACCACGGCAGGGTTATCAGATCGCTACAAGAACGACTCGTCAAAACAAGAAGAAAGAAAAGGCTACCTCACAAGGAACAAAAGAACCCGATTATTTGAGAAAGAACCCGGTAATCTCATGGACAACGGGGATCGCAACAGAAAAGTAAAAGACAACTCAGAAGACAAGATTCGTTACATTACAAGCAGAAGATTACAAATCTTAAAGACAAGATTCGTTACATTACAAGCGACTTCAAAAATAGAAGATTACAAATCTTACAAGACCCAACGAACTCGGCACTACGAAAAGCAAGGTAGCAAAGAGGAACGCGGACACGGCTAGGCTCTGGAACGACTACGTGTCCCAAATTGCTACTCGGAAGGACAAACCGCCATCAGCTACACTGTTTTCTTCAAAGGAAGGACGCAGTGCACTCAAGGCGGAAATCGGCAGCACGGCAGGACAACTTGGAGCAGAGAAGGCCGGCGGGCATCTGTCTACCCAAGACCGATGTGATACTGCATATGGTGTTGATCTGCACCGGACAGTCTCAAGACAGGCGACGAGGATCAACCCAGAACTGCCAGATGAAGAAACGAAGCCCATATCACAAGACTTCCTCCAGCTACGACAAGACACACAGGAACTACAAAATATGCCCGGGGGCTGCTCTACTTCACAAACTACCATGCTCATATCCACGAAGGTTTCAACGGAATATCCAATAGATGAAAACAAGCACTCCGGGACAGTATTTATAGACCAAAGGAGCGGCGCACATGGACCAGGAGCACCGACGAAATAAGCCTGACAAAGAACACAGTGAAAGGACAGGACTTAATAATGTACGACTCAGGCGAGAGGAAAACAGTGCCCGAAGACGGGCATATTCGGAAAGATATACCATCACAGTATAACCCGTGAACAAAAAGCATTTACACTCAAATACCACCATACAACTACATCTGACAGCAGCAGACTATCAAAGAATACGCCAAGACCTCGCATCCGAGTTCTTCCTGAATAAAACAACACGGGTATACGCTCGGGGGCTCGGCCAGCATCACAGATTAATCAACACTAAGCCAGGGAATCCGGCACTCATTTCAACTACTCCCGAGGGCTCAGAACCAAAGACAAAAGACAAAAAGTACAAGAAACTCAAGACTACAACGACGACAACGCATCAAGACTCTTCAACCGACTTCTTTTTCAAAAGAAAAGAACTCGGAGAAAGCACGAGGCTGCGGGATACATAGCCCCAGAATTTTTTTAAGACAGGAATCGGGACCCTCCAACTTTTGTAAGCAAAAGCAAGAGGCTCGGGGGCTACACTCAGTGAGTGCAATTTTTATGAAAAATTGCACCCACCCAAAAAGAACCCGGACATAGGCTCGGAGGCTGCACACCACGAAACTACTCGGATGATGGTTTAATCCAAGACTAAAGGACCGCTTCGGAAAGATACCACAGAAACTACTCGGATGATGGTTTAATCCAGGACTAAAGGACCGCTTCGGAAAGATACCACAAAAACTACTCGGATGAGGACAAAATTCAAATCTCAGGGATTACTTCAGAGCACAGATTTTCAAACAAACATAAAGGATCAAGACCCTCCAACTTTTTGTTCCAAATAGCAAGAGGCTCGGGGGCTACACTCAGTGAGTGCACTTTTTCTCCGAAAAAGCGCATGTCACCAAAAGACTTCCTCAACGCAGACTACTTCAAGACATTATGACAAAAAGAACCCAGAACGAGCCATATTCGAGTTCTTTTTGACAAAACTTCAACGAACAATCAGAGCAACTTCAAGACAAGATCCTCCAGCTCCTTGTTCCAAATAGCAAGAGGCTCGGGGGCTACAACCAGATGGATGTACTTTTTCTTCACAAAACACTCACCACTCGAAGGTCCCAAGAAGCGCTACAAGGTTTCACTCCAGAAAGCACTCGGATAACATTTTGTTCCTACCTAACAAGACTTGAAGGAGCAAAGCGAGACTTTCGAGCTCAACCATGAAGTGCTCGGGGCTTGTCGATCTGGGACCCACAGGATACCCATAAGAGAGAAGATCTAGTTCAACTAGGATTCTTCCCATGTAATCTTAGTAATAGAACTATTAAGTAATCCTACTAGGAAATCTCATTGTAAACCGATTAGGACTCTGGCCTCCTGACTGTATAAAGGAGGGCAGGGCTCCTGAACTAGGACAATTGTACAACATAACACTTCATAATCAATCCAACGCAAAAGGCAAACACCGACTGGACGTAGGGTCGTTACTCGATCTACGATCGAGGGCCTGAACCAGGATAAATCGACTGTCTCTTGCGTTCACCATCGAGTTCAGCATACGCCGAAGCCCGAACGATACTGCCACGGTACCCCTGTGGTAGGCTATCGGTGGTAAAACATCGAGAGATCTACCTCTAGAGATAGAGGTTTGCACTTAGCACTTGAGCTGGCAGTGGGTTCCGGCTGCTGCTGTGCGGCCACTGAATCGATGATGATGCTGGGTTTTTTATTCTCTGATGAGATGAGAAGGAGAAGGAGACGAGGCGCAGTGCGCACAACGGGGCGTCGCCGTGCATGCCTTAGATAGTTAGATGCCTCCATGTGTCGCGCCGGGGGCCGGGGCCAGGCCGCCGGGCAGGTGCGGTGAACATGGGATCCACGTGCTCCCGCTCCCGCCCCGCCCCTGGGAATACGGCGAGCCCGATCTCATCTGCTGCTTAACTTGATGAAATCCCGTAGCCGTTAACACGTTGTGAGCAGCCTAATCCTAATCCAAATCCGCCGCGACGGACATCTCTCTGAGCATGACCACAGTTGGTTGTCAGTGGACCTGGACGTGGCATCAATATCATATTGCGGTTCCTGCGATCAGCTGGCCGCGGATCAAACTCAATCGCCACGCCACTCGTGAACATGATACATACTGGTACCTGAGACTGAGATCACCCCCATGGCACCACCGGAGTGAACCTCAGTCTCGGGCCGTCGGAGGTGCCGTGGCTGTGGCTTCGATCCTGCCGTTGAAAATGTCGCGGCGTCTTTTTGGATGCGTGTTTCTTTAATCTGTTCTCCCGGCCCGTATCTTCCTTTTTCCTCGTCAGCCTCACATGCACTTGTTCGCTCATGGCCTAACCTTTTTCTCCTTTCACCTTTTTTTCAAATTCGTTCGCGATCCCTAAATTTGTCACGGTAGAGTACCACACAAAGGAAAACGAAATAATACTACTGAATAAACTACTACCACGTCGGAGCACATCTGCTGACTGACGGCAGAGGCTACCTTTTGGCATCGCTGAGTGCTGACGGACGATCCATCGTCGACCGATCAAGCATTATTACCTGTCTTGTTGTAGAGGTAGAGGTACCAGGTCTGCCCGTCGGCGGAGGTCTTGACGTGGTCCTCGACGCCCGTGATCTCGAAGTTGTCGCCGAACGACGCCGCCGCCGCGGACGCGCCGTGGCAGCAGGACGATAGCACCACCGCGACGGCGGCGGCCGCGAGAGGAAGAAGAAGCGCGCCCGCCCACGGCGGCCTCGTCATCGGTCTGTCGCGGGCCGGACGGAGGAGACGGCGGATCGAGCTGGCCACCGATCAGAGAGGCAGAGGAGAGGAGAGGGGAGAGTGATCGAGTAGTGAAGCTGTGTGGGTTGCTGGCTGGCACCGGCAGAATGCTGCCTTCGGGGTCGGGGCAAAGCACGAGGCGGTCTTGCGTCTTATCTATCGGAGAATCAGACGGGCAGGAGCGCGCCATGGCCCGTGCTTCCGCGCCCGCGCCGGCTCTGCCCTCCACGCCAGCTCTCTCCTCCACACCCGGCGCCCCTACGCTTCGGCGTCCGGAGCTCCGGGCACTACGCGCGCTGCGCGGCCATGCGCCGCCTCCGAGCACTGCCGTTGCGGCCGCATCCTTGTGCGTCTCCGCCAGCCATCCTTGCGCCGCATCTGCCTCGACGCCGGACGAGCTCCACGCCGCCGTCATGCACCCCGCAACGCCCCTACGCCGCCGTCGCCCGCGCCGACGCGCCTCGGGGGCAAATCAGGCCACCGGCCGGTTCTGGACCCACTCTCTGTCGCGGAGCCAGAGGAAGCTACATTTTCTTTTGGCTCCTGCTCTCTCTCCTCGCCTCCCTCAACGGTTTCCCCGCGGCTCCGAACGCGGAGCGAAGCCATTATCTACTATTTGGCTGGTGGAGCAGCGAAACTGCTCGTGGAGCTGTCCAGCAGCCATACCAAATGGCCCCTTAGGAGTACCTACATGTAGCAGCTAGCTAGGCGGCCCGACCATCTTTCCCTCGAGTGGGCTACAAGGCTGACCACAGCAACTTTTGTTCTAATGTTTACTAGTGGAATATTGCGAGCACCGGAGGGGGAGGAGCCTCAGATCCCGTGCGCATATCACGTCAGGCAAAATGAGTCCATGATGACACCCATGGCCATGGTCCATTGGTCTGCTCCCTCAGCTCGATCGAGCATAGGTCGCGCTGGATTCTGAAATCTGAAGCCCAGCAGCAGCCGGGCAGGAGAGCAGGGGCAGCAGGGGAGAGTAAGGCCCGGTTTAATTTCCATTTTTTTCCTCTTACAGTAAAAGAGCATGCTTGACACATGCATGGAGTACTAAATGTAAAAAAAAAAACTAATTGCACAGTTCTCGGTAAAATCGCGAGACAGGATCTTTTAACCCTAATTAGTCCATGAAAAGCCTTAAGTGCTACAGTAACCCACATGTGCTAATGACCGATTAATTAGACCTCGTTTGGTAGGGCTTCTCCACCGGCTTCAGGAGCCGTTTTCTACCAAACGGGTTTAAGTGAAATAGCTTCACTGGTGAAGCCCCTAAAAACATGCTCTCACAGTGATTTGGGGTGGGATGGAGCCAAAAAAAAGTGGCTTCTCCCAGCTCCTCCTCTAGGCCTCTAAAAACATGCTCTCACAGGGAAGTCATTTTACCAAATGGTTTACCAAAACCGCTTCAGCTCCACTGGTGGAGCTGAAGCCAAAAAAATAGTTTCACTAATGAAGTGAAACTCTGCCAAACGGAGCCTTAGTATCATTAGATTCGTCTCGCAGTTTTCTAATGGGTCCTGTAATTTATTTTTTTATTAATATCAAAAACCCCTCACAGCATATCCAATATGACATCCAAAATTTTTACCTCCCCAACTAAACACAACCTGATACAAGTGTTTATGGCCATTGGCCACGCAGCAGCCAACCACCTCGCGTCTGGGTTTGCTGCGGCGATCGCAGTGGCAGCTCGCAGGAAAAGGGCGGAAACGGACGATCGAGCCTCGTTCGCGGCAGCCTGCAGCAGACTTGAATGCCTCCACTGGCCCTGGCCGGCGTGGTGACGCAGCGAGCGCCGAGCAGCGCTGCTGAGTGCTGACGACAGGAAGATGGGAGAGAGCCACCCGCTGGAGCAGGTGAAGGCCCGTGGCGTGGCCCCGGTGAACCGACCGGCCGACCACGGCACGGACTGGAGGAGGTTTGACTCGGGTCCAGTTGGCATTCGGTTTTTTGTTTTTCAAAAACGCGCCAAAAGTCGTTAGCTAGACAGATTTCACATGCTGCGGCCTGCGTTAGGATGAGTAGCGCGCAATTCGTGGTGGCCATGGCCAATGCACAATCCCCTGCCCTGCTGCACGAGAGAAGGCTAATAATACAGCCGGCTTCGTTGGCTGCATGTTCTTAGATTAAGCCGAAAGTTATACATCAAACATCATTCTTTTAGCTTATCCATACAAGATCTACAATCCTTATAACGAGAACAAATGTGTAGTCAAATTTCATTGTTAATATATGATTCACTTATCTTTCTTATAGAGTTTCTGTTCTCGTGTCCAAACCGGCTATAAGCTTGAGAGATGATCATTTCTCCTCTCTTCATTTAGTGTCTCATTTAGCTAACTTGACCAAGTCGATCTGTTATTATACTTACTATTATGAACTCTAAATTCGCTAGTCAAAGGTTGTAAACGTACAATTCTTGTTTTGAACTTTCCATTTGAGATAGTTTGACGGTTCAAATTTGTGATTTTTAAATTTCGATGCTTACTGTGCAAATAGTGTGGTGCGTAAAATTAATGAACAGTTAGCAGGGCTGGATCCACACCCACATCCACTACACTAACGTCACTACACATCTGTTGGCCTGTTTGCGTTGGGGGTCCATTGATTCTATTGTTGAGCTTTTTTTGAATTCTTTCAAACGAAAAAGTTGTCTTCTTCCTAGGTCTTTCTCCATCCAACGTAGATTAAGTTTTTTCAATATCCGGATTTCTTTATCATCCGATCAATTTTGATATTACATATTGATATCCGCCTGGAGTATTAAATGTAGATAAAAAAAATAAATAATTACATAGTTTGATTGTAAATTACGAGACGAATCTTTTAAACCTAGTTAGGCCATGATTGGACAATAATTGTCAAATACAAACGAAAATGCTACAGTACCAAATACTGATTTCTAACACCCATCTAAATAAGGCCCGAGTAGTTTTAGGGGTGTGAATGCAGGGACTAAAATTTCATAGACCCTACGTCCAAACACCCCTGCCTTTTTTATTGTCCTGAGTGGCACTGGCGGAGACTCGTGGAGGGCAATACCGGGCGTCAGGCCCCCCCTGGTCTGAAAAGTTTCTGAACACCATGTTTGGTAGCTGCTGATCTAGCCAGTTGCAATGCTCGCAATTACCGAGGAGTGCTAGGCTCCTAGTAGGCCTTCCTTCAACCATCTATGCAGGGTGCTCTTCTTTGCACCAATAGCATTAGCTAGAGATCGTATAATCCTCCTTCTATGCAAGGGAACTCTAAGAACATGTGATAAATCAATTTGGATCCTTTTGCGGCCATAATTCTTCCTCCGTGATATAACATCTACCGGTCTGCCCTCTGCACGGCATTGCTTAGCTCTTCGCCAAACAGCACGCACTTGATACCTACTGACATGAAACATGTGAGCTACTATATTCGTTGTGTTCTTTTTTAATTTTCCACGAGCAATGCTTCATATATTTGTTGCCTTTCAGTGTCCGTAAAATTTCTGCACTTATGTGAATTATTTGTGTTTGTATGTTCATCTTGTTCAACATCTGAGTCCTCCAACTCCTCTTCGTCGAAGACTATGTCCACAGCATCAACGTAGACGCCATAGTCGTCCATGTCCTCGATCATGTCTTCAAAAAATGTGAGATAACAGTAGCAAAAAAAGTGTGAGATAGCAGTAGCAAAATGTTGTAAGATTTCTCTCAGAATGCATTGTGTTTCTCATTTTCTGAAACTGTGTTTACCTAGGAAGCTAGTAGTGGCGTAATAATTTGTCAATCAGCTAGCAGAATGATATACATGCTTGCAATTAATCATGCTGAACACAAAAACTATGTAAACCTAGTGAGCTGATGTACTCAATGAAATAGTACGAAAAAAATTCAAGTTCCATTGACGCTTACTGATCATTTGTTGTAGCTCATGTTGGTGATCAGCAGCTTCTAAGTTGAGCTCAAAATCATCTTGTTACTAAATTGCTTGAAATAGTATACTAGTAGGAAAGTTATTCTTGTTGAGGCCAAATATTCTGTCTCATTTTTTAAAACTGAGTTTATGAAGGCAGCTAGTAGTGGCCAGATGATTTTGCACTCAGCTAGCAGAATGATACGCATGATTGTGCTCTTATCTTGCAATTAATTATGCTTAACACAAAAACTCTGGTTATTTAGAAATACTTTGTCAACCTAGTTAGTCGATGTGGTCATTGAAATAGTAAGAAAAAATATCCAAGTTCCATTGAGGCTTACCGATCATTTGTTGCAGCTCATGTTGGTGGTCAGCAGCTTCTAAATTGAGGTCGAAATTATCTTGTTCATGTGGAGCATCAAAGTTGATATCTCCATCTTATTGATGGGCTTCCTCAACAGCAAGAACTGCAAAAGGGTGGGGCATAGAATTTCATTGAAGGCTGAAAGGTGTGTTTACACAATACAATTACTTTCTTTTAGTAATAAAATTGAGAGAAATGTTACCTTCATGAGATTCTTCTTCTTGTTCCTCGGAAGCAGCAATATTGAGATCTATGGCATGCACAGCACCATCTTGCTCTTTGTCGATATAGTGGGACTGACCTTTTAGTGGATGCACTTGTGCTTCTTTGATGAGATGAAATTGATCTTCCCGGAGGTGTTGGATTTCATCTCCTCCATCATCAACAGGCTCTTGATTTAGAGCTGGTAAGGGCTCTTCGCTTCCTTTGCCTTGTACTAAGTTTAGATCTTGGTGGAGTCTTTATGGTGGGCAATGGCGCACAGTTCAAGGGAGTGTTCGGCTGGCTGTTTCAGCCAGCTTATTCGCTGGCTTATAAGTCATGGTACATTATTTTTCTCTTTCAAAAAATTAGTCATAGAAATCAGCACCAGGCGGCTATAAGGCTTTATAGCCGCCGAACACTCCCTATTTCGGGCTCAAGGCGCATGGTCGCCAGAATGGGACCAGAACTTTCAGCAGTATTCTTGGCCATATTCTACTCCTTGTATTGCTACTGTTGTTTTTTTGTCTGTTGTTTGTGCTGTTCAAATTGTGACCACACATTTATATTGTGCCAGTGATATTGGCTTCATTCCATTGCTGCGTTAATCAGTATTGTGCCAGTGATGTCAGCTGCACTTTTTAGGGGTAGAATTGTAATTTCCAATCTACAGTAAATTTTGCATTTGAATCCTAGACGTGCAGATAAATTTGGACGGGGAGTAGACATGAAAGTAGTACTGATACATAGTATAGTGCACCATGGCTGGAGTAGATTGAGACGTCCTCTACTTTCACATTTTTGTTAATTCCTAAATTGAGTAAGCTTTCCTAGATAGTTCTATTTTAACGTGAGGACTCGGCCATGGGCACAACTAGGATGGCTCCATTCGGCTTGTTGAATCTTTGCTGAAATTAACTGAAAAACACCGTTTCGGCTGAAATATTGTGAGAGAAAAGCACTGTTCCGAACTGAAAAAAGAAGCCGAACAAATCAAATATAGGGTAAACCGAATGAGGCCGCTAGCTGGCACCACTGAGAGCTTGCCTGTTGCCCCTACCTCGAGTTTCTTTCTCATCACATGTTGGCTCCTTAGCTGGAGCCCTCACGAGTGAGGGGCAAGATTAAATCATCGGCTAAGTTGGACGCTGAAAACAGTAAGGAAAAGAAAAGGCTGAGAGCACATGTAAGCAGAGATCCGAGTTGAGAGAGGATGCTTCTTTAGTGCACGTGCAGACTAGCGTCTCAGCGCTAGCGCGGTGTTCTTTCCCCTCAGTGACCAATGGAAACTCACCTCAGCGGACGATTTCACCACCGTTGAGAACACCCTAACATATACTTTTCTAATGTTGTCAACTTTATACAATACTAAGTAACTGCACCATGAAGGCATGTTTCATGGTGAATACTATTATCTTTACATAGTTAAAATCTTTGAATAGTAGGTTTGAAGTTGTTAGTTGATTCTAAAATATTATTCTAGAATCCAGATGTTTAGATCTCATTCTCATTTTTCTATCTCATTCCTGTTTTTTTAGAGATCCAAACACGGTCTAGATTAACTTGCGATGTCATAGATGTTGACATTTTCTATAACGTTAATAATGTAATCTAATAAAGAGCATCAAAGATTAGAGTACTAAATATGTTTTGTTTAGGACAAAACTATGTTTTGGAGTGCAATCTCTTTGGAATGCCGGGACTGCATCTTCTTTTTCCTTGGAAGTTGGAACAACGGATTTTCACCTTAATACCTCATCTTTACATGCGGTGCATGAGGTTAATTAGGAACTGTTAAACAAGAGACGAGCTTTTCCTTTCAACCCTTCCTGAAAGGTGTACGGTATGCTGCTTTTCATGTAGGGCCTGAACTGACACTAGTGATCCAACAATGAACGAAGAGCGATAAAAGGGGAGGCTGCTGTTTCTGCGTGTGGTGCTAGATACTGCAGAACAGTTAATCACTTTGTTCGTTTATGCTAAAATTTAGTTAATTCTTATGTTAAAATATTATGAGAAAAAAATACGGTTTCATTACTAAAAATAATGCTGAATAAGCTCTAGCTAAACTGGACGAATATTTTGAGCAAGGCGATGAGACAGAGAGTCACGTGTGCCTACAGTTCCAGTGTACTGTCTCGTCTCAGTTTGTTTTTATTTCGATGAAAAGCGAGCTATGTGCATCGGTGCACGTATGCCACCGTCACGGGAAAGGAGCGATGGAGAGCCGCCGCAGGCCGCAGCAGAATATCGGGCTAACGGTGGATGGTGGTGTTCTCCGGGCCGGACTCACTGCGGGGCGGCCCTCCTGTCCACTGTGACGGACTGTGTGGGTGCCCTCCGCGCTTCCGCCTGGGCATCCAACGTTGTCCCGGGAGGCCCATGTGCCAGAAGGCCAGAATTTAACTGGGCCGCACGTGAATACACGCATCTAGATCTACTAGGCCGTGTGTGATCATTTGGCAAAAAAGTCCACGTTACATCTCTCAGCTTTCGCCAAAGTCCGATTTTCCACTCCAAACTTTAAAACCGGGCAAAACATCTCCCTCAACTTTTAAAACCGTTCATCTTACCTCTCTGGCCCTGCTATAAGCGGCTTTGAAGGTAGTTTTGTCTTTTTCTTTTTTATTTATTTTGACTGAATCGTTCAAAAATCATAGTAAATCACAGAAAAATCATAAAAATAGAAAATCTAATTTTGTTGGACTACACATGAGTAGATCTACACAGTGAACATATAGTAAGGTATGCTTTAGTACAAAGTTTTTGCTGTGGCTTTAGATCTATGATTTTCTGTAATTAAATGGAATAATTCATAGCTGCAGTTTCTATGGTCTAATTATGGTGAAATTTTTATGGTGGGATAATTATTGTATGCTTAAACTGTAATAAAAATTTCATACTCATTGGATCATGTATAACTTAGTTATAGATTTTATTTAGGTTTATACTTGTTAAATATAAATAAATCTATAACTAAGCTATACATGATTGAATTGGTATGATTTTTTTACTATAGTTCAATCATACAATAATTAGCCCACCATAAAAATTTTATCACAATTGGACCATAGAAACTACAGCTATGAATTATTCTAATTAATTATATAAAAGCATAGATCTAAAGCCACAACAAAAACTTTGTACTAAAAGCATACCATATTATATGTTCACTATGTAGATCTACTCATGTAGAGTCCAACAAAATTGAATTTTTCATTTTATGATTTTTCTGTGATTTACTATGATTTTTCAAAGATTCAATCGAAATAAATAAAAAATAAAAAGACAAAACCACCTTCAAAATTGTTTATAACAGGGCCAGGGAGTTAAGATGAACGGTTTTAAAAGTTGAGGGAGGTGTTTTGCCTGATTTTAGGAGTTCAGGGAGGAAAACGGACTTTGGCAAAAGTTGAGAGAGATAATGTAGACTTTTTCCGATCATTTGCCATCCAACTCCTCGTCGGGCCTAGTACATCGTGGATACATCGTTGACATTTCTCTTGGGCAAAGACAAGCGTCTTGTAATAGGCATTAGCCAATTGGTCTACCACTACCAGTGGCATAAGCCATGCAAAACCCATAATCAAGTTACTACAGCTAGCACAATTGACTACTCCATCAAATTCAAATTATGTCACTTTACTTTTGTACTGTACTAACTACAAAGTCAAACTTCTCTAATTTTGATTAAATTGTTAGAAACTTATATTAACATGTATAAGTTTAAATAAACGCACTATCATATGGGTGTCCAACAAAAAATACAGCTTCACCAGGACCCCAATTTAGGGTGGGCACCCAGCTCCTCCCCACGGACCCGATTCCTGGGGGCTCAACCCCTCCCGGCCCCCATTCGGCTGTTGCTACGGTTTTTTTGCTCACGCTAGGAAGGAACCAGCGCCCGCGACGTGGCGGCGCCGAACACGCATAGCCACCCCGAGGCATAGGACCCACGACTGCATAGATCTGGCCTTCCCGACGGCTTCTCCGGCAGGGCTCACGTGTGGTGCAGAACCGCCTAGTTCCTCCCTCCCTTCGGTCCCCACCGCTGCTCAGTCCCCTCTCTCCCCTTCGGCAGCGCGGTCTCCTCCGGCGGCCCGGCCATGCGCTCCCTTTCTCCTCCGAATCTACGGCACATCCGCTTCCCTCTCTCCTCTGGCCATGTGCCTTGCTGCGCGGGCCGCTGCTCCACCGAGCGCTCGTCTCCCTGTGCGTCGTGGCCTATGTGTGAAGGATGAGGGGAAGAAGAAACACGGATGAGTGAACCTCTTTGAGCTTGTTTGGGATACTCCAACTTTGAAAACACGGATCTAAAGCATCAACTCCACCATGGAACAAATTCATCGTGAATCTGCTCTCTCACCAATTGGAACTAAGAAACTTGTTTGGCTTGCAGTGCAGCTCCAAATGCATAATATGCAATTTTCGGGAATGACCATTTGTGCCCTTGGGAGGTTACATAATATATGTTTTTGACATATCTAGCATACTTGAGCGATTGATATTGGTTTAAATTAACTTCATAATAATTATTATTCTGTTTATCATTGTAATGAAAACAATACGAATACAATATCTCATCACAAATGCATATGAGCATCCAACGTTAATGCAACAACATGGCAACACATGAGATAGATAATTAATCATACCATGATAATATCTCAACACAAATGCAATTGTCCATACATATAAGCTGGACCAAATGGTTTTTGTTCTTAAAAACAACAAATACTATTTGTTCCACACTGAAATTATGTGGTGTTTCCAACACATTGGTGCTATTATTCTGCAAAAATCGAGCTACTGAAACGTTAGGCCCAACTTCTGGTTTGGGTACTTGAAATCGCCCCTCAAATTATTATTGTAACTGCAAAGAAAATGAAAAAAAAAAACTAAAACCATTTCCTAAAAGGAAAAACAAAAAAGAACTACAGTTGCCTTTTGTGCTTCGCTAATGAAGAGAGGCAAGAAGCACAAAGTTGTCGTCTCAGCATCCCACAATATTTTTTCCAAAGATTCTTCTGTAAGAATTGTTATTGCGAGTTCAATGTAAAATCAAATCTGTACTCTGAAATGTTAAGCACAAGAAATACCATCTTAAACATATATGAGATAAACATGTTATTTCTGCATAACAAGACACACTAATATAACAGGTAGCAGCTTGAAAATGCACTGCATTTGCAACTCTGAGAAACTGTACAGAGCAATCGCCAAACATAAAAACTTACACAGCCTCACGGGATGGATAGTCGTTGTTGCCTAAGAGTTGTTCATGGATCAATCACTTCATCAGAGTACAAAACGAGCAAAAGAACTCATGAGGCACCGGCAGAAGGAAAACCTTTTGTTTCTACTTCGAACTAAACGGCTCCCTGGTCCCTGGAGATGATATAGACCTTCCTGGTAAGCTTCCTCACGTTCTTCTTCTTCAGTTCGAAAGACAGATATCACCAACTCAAAGACCATTGTCACGAGCAAATCTGGTCCAACCTTTTTAGCAGAGAGGATCGGGAGTTGCAGGAAGAAGCAAGCGGAACCCAAAAGAACACAGCGAGAGAGAGGGGATCGGTATGTAGGAGGACAGATTCAAATTGTCTTTCTTCTGTTTTTTGTTAGGGTAAAGTACATTTTTCAACTTTCAACTCGCATTGAAGTTCGATTTTCAACCTTTAACTATAAAACCGGGTAACAAACATCCTCCAACTGTCAAAACCGGACAAATTTGATCATCGGCTGATTTCAAAAGCGGTTTTCTATTTTCTAACAATAATAAAAATCCGGTTTGATCTCTAGAAATTTCGTAATTAATTTATTTTAAATTATAAAAATATGAAACTAGTTTATGTTTTCTTGTAAAGATGTTATATATATGTTGATGTTATATTTAAAATTGTTTTTAATTTCGCGTGGAATTAAATTTCACACGGAATTTAATTTCGTACGGAATTAAATTGTTCGCTTTTCGTTCTTTTACATGACAGTTCGCTGCCTTCGTCTCCGTGCGCACCGTCTTGCTTTTGGCCAAAAACAACTCGAGAGGCGAGCCGCGAGCGCTAAGCCCTGTATTAATGTATACAGTAGCATTGCTATCACCGCCGACATTTATTTTAAATCAGAAAAATATGAAACTAGTACTTTTTCTAAAAATGTTCTCTACTTGTTTATGGTCTATA
Organism: Miscanthus lutarioriparius; assembly: GCA_904845875.1. Taxonomy (NCBI): domain Eukaryota; kingdom Viridiplantae; phylum Streptophyta; class Magnoliopsida; order Poales; family Poaceae; genus Miscanthus; species Miscanthus lutarioriparius. Next base: position 18,095,273 of record CAJGYO010000004.1, read on the forward strand.
TATATGTATTTGGAATTGGTTTATTTATGTTCCTATTGCTTTATTGCTCGTTGTCACACTTGTTATTTATTTAAAACAAGTAAGGTCTAAACAATTTTAAATATAACATCAAAATATATATAACATTTTTAGAAGAAAACATGAACTAGTTCATATTTTTATAATTTAAAATAAATTAATTACGAACTTTTAGAGATCGAACCAGATTTTTATTATTATTAGAAAATAGAAAACCGTTTTTGAAACCAGCCGAGGACCAAATTTATCCGTTTTTGACAGGTAGAGGGTGTCTGTTACCCGGTTTCATAGTTGAAGGTTGAAAATCTAACTTCAATGCGAGTTGAAGGTTGAAAAATATACTCTACTCTTTTTGTTACCCTCTCCTCCTGCACTGTCTGCCTTAAGTATACTACTGCCATGTGGGTCTGGCCAGAGGCAAAGCTAGAAATTATGCATTGGGGACGGCCGAAAAAAAACATTGTAAAATTTGAGCGTGGCTCAATTGATTAGGTTTTTTTGTTGTGATCGTTTGAGTTAATTCATCGACTTGACATGATTGCTCGCATTTTCTTATACGTATTCTAGAATTTAAGACCCTATTCTTTAGTGGTATGCGACATGCTCACTATAGCGACTTCATAAATCTCGAGATCTACCAGTTTAGTCTTTTAGGCATATTCGTAGGGATGATTTTATTATCTAGTTATGTTTTATATAACTTTATTATTTATTCCCTCCATCCCATAAAAAGTGTTGCTATGAAATTCACGTTGGTCTAAGTTTGACTATCTTTCTTGAAAATAATAGTAATATTTATATCTCTAAATAAGTTTATTATAAAAATATATTGAACGATCTATCTAATGATACTAATTATGTACTATAAATATAAATATTTTCTTATATATATTTGGTCAAAGTTGAAAATATTTGACTTCTTGGAAAACGAGCATGACACTTTTTATCAGACGAAGGGAGTAAAGGTATTAATAACAATAATTTTATTATACTCTTTCACTAAATATAAAAAATGATAAGATTATACTAATAAAAATTTGTTGTCATATGTTAGGGGGGCCATGGCCCCTGCCGCCCCCTGGTTCCACCACTAGGTCCGGCGTAGTGGACATTGGGCCGAGGAGCTCTAGCAGAACGACGAGGACCATGGGCTGTAGTGGTTGCGTTGGAGCCTGTTGTCGTATCTTCCAAAGTGTGATCATCACTTGCCGTGCTTCCAGCAGTGATGACAAATCTCCATTAAAAACCCACAAATGGACGGATCCGAGTTGAGTCGGGACAAGCGAGGCGAGGGCGGAAGAGAAAGTACGAGACTTGGCTTTGAGTCCGGTGAAACCACTTGTTCAGTGGTGGAACCAGGGAGGCCATGTTACGTCCGGACCTGCTAGTGTGTCGAGTCCGGCACCGGATGCTGAAGATGGGCTAGAGCCGTAGGCTGAAGACGGACTAGAGCCGCAGGAGAAGAATGGGCCACAGCTGCGAAGATCCATCCGGCCCAGGCTTCCTAACCGACGCGTCTCGGGCAAGGAATGGGCCAAGGCGTGAAGCTTCAGCGTCATACATACGGAGTGCTGCGAGAGGAGAGGGCATCAAAGATTATTGTAACAAACTCTTGCTTCCGCCTGCAAGCTTCCTCTGACCCCTGTCCTCGTGTTCTGCTGCCTACCCCTGCTCCGTCCCTGCTACCTACCTAAACTCTGTAAGATTGATACTCCAAATACCAGAACTCGCCGTGAGCGTAACAAATTGGTACTCAGAGCCGAATCTGCAGCGCCACGGTCCACCACTTACTCGACTGCTTGCTTTTCGGAATCGAGGTCCTCGCCGGTGTTTCCGCTGGAGCCCCACGAGATCTTCCACGACCACTTCACCCGGTTCCGCGAGCAGCTGGGCGATATGGATCCCAACACCAAGCTCATCCTCGACGAACTCCGATCCGTGCAGTCGAATCTCACCGCCCGCATGGATTTGGTGGAGAACTCCGTCGGCAAGCGCGTCGCCTCCCTAGAGGATGCGGCCAAGGCGTTCGACGCTTGGCGGCCGAAGGTGGATGCGACCGTGGAGGAATTGCGTGCGGAGGTGGATGCGATTCAAAAGACGGATGAGAAGGTGGAGACATTGCGGGAAGAGATGACCGCCCTGCGTAAGTCCATGAGCCGCTCTGTCCTCGAAGCCGCGTTGGCCATGCCAGCTGGTGTGCTGCCGCCGCCTCCCAAGGTGTCCGCCGCGTCGATTCCCGCTAGCTGGACCATATTCAGCTCGTTAGGGCACCGCGAGGAATCAAGCCACCGGGGATTCGAGTATCCAACTCAATCCCCGGTCAAGGGTACGCTCACTCCATCCAATCCTGATCCTAAACCCAAGCTTCTTCGCTCTTACTCTGGATCAGCTCTTATAGCGGGTGTTCCTAGTGGATCGGGTGGGGGTGATGGCTTTTCGCGTCGCACTTGGCTTGGGGAAGGGGTTCTTGGAGGCAATTGGTTTAGGGAGGGAACTCACGAACACATACCCAAAATGAATTTTCCCCCGTTTGATGGAGAGAACCCAAAATTGTGGCTAGGATGTTGTTTGGATTATTTTGACATGTATACGGTACCACACCACCGCTGGGTTAAGGTCGCCACCATGCACATGACCACGGCCGTGGCTCGCTGGTTCCAATCGGTGGAAGATCAAGTTCGTCGGGATCTTGGGAATTCTTTTGTCAGGCTATCATGGAGCGCTTTGGTAAGGATCAGCATGCTCTTTTGATCTGCCAGCTCTTCCACATATACCAAGCTAGGTCCGTGCAGGAGTATATTGATAAGTACACTGGCCTAGTTGAGCAATTGATCGCCTATGGTCGCAATACCGATCCTCTGTACTATGCCATGCGCTTTGTTGATGGCCTCCATGCTGATATTCGTGATGTTGTACATTTGCAACGTCCTACTACTCCGGATACTGCCTGCATGCTCGCCTTGTTGCAGGAAGAATTGGTGGAGCCAGGACGTCGACGGGATGTTCGGCGACCGGAGCCGTTCACTTTTGCCAGGGCGGCGCCGCGAGGTCCCTTGCCTCTGCCCCTGCCGCCTCTCTGGACTGAGCGCCAGGACAAGCCGGCCACGCCAGGAGTCGGGCCAAATGACAAGCGCGGCCGTGGCATTGAGTCCAAGCTGAACACCCTACGTGACTACCGCCGAGCTCGAGGTCTCTGCATTCATTGTGGCGACAAATGGTTCCGCGACCACAAGTGTTCAGAGACTATCCAACTACATGTCTTATAGGAGTTCTGGGACATCTATCATTCGGAGGACTGCTCAGATTCTGCATCGGTTTAGGATGATGATGCACCCCAGTGCGCGGCTATCTCCATGGCAGCATCAGGTAGTAATCGACATGCTCGTGCTATTCAGTTTTTGGGCACTGTCTAGGGTCATCCGGCTCGGATTTTGGTGGACTCCGGGAGCACTCATACTTTTGTCAGTCAAACTCTGGCCTCTCAGCTCTCTGGTGTATCTACTTTCAGCCCTGCTCTCTAGGTCACCGTCGCTGATGGATCTCAAGTGACTTGTTGCTCCCAAATTGATCAGTTGTCTTGGTCTGTTCAGCAATGTGACTTTGTTTCCATAGCCAAGATTTTGCCTCTACCGTCTTATGTGCTGATTGTCGGCATGGACTGTAATAGAACCGACCAATTATACGAGATTAAGTAAGAAAATCTTCCGCCGAAGCAGATAATTTAGCAAACTTAAGCCCATATAACCCGGTAGTCCGTGAAACCACGAAGGATTTCAAACCAATCGACATACAAACCAAGATCGTACAAGTTTAGCAAATACCATCACACGTTACATAAAGCTCGCAATCACAGTGGATACATCAGAGTTTAGAACATAAAGTTATTACAACCCAAGTTCAAACTAAAATAGCGGAAGCAAGTAGTTTTAAAGCCACACACACACTTCTAGTTCAGATACAATGCCAGTAGGTAGTCATCTCCAACAAAAGCATCAGATGAGAGATACGGAGTCACCATTTGCCCTTGGTCCTAGTTGTCACTCATCGCGGGGTACAGGCAGTTAATGCAATAGCCGTAGTACATTTGACCATCTGCAACAACAATGGGAACAACGCCCTGAGTACGAGAAGGTACTCAGCTAGACTTACCCGTCTTAAACCAAAATAAAGCGACACCAAGGATTATGCAAGACTTTCTTTAGTGGGCTAGCTGACTTATTTGCGAAAAGCATAAGTTATCATAAAGACATCATTTTAAATACTTTGCATCATCTTTATTATAACCTATTCATCTAGGTAAGCACCTGTACTATAGCAATCACTTGATTAACCAATAACATCTAGTTACCAATTTAGCTTTAGCATATCCCATACCATCCAGATAACCATTATTGTTTCATAATAATTACTACGATGCCGTAGCTCGAGTCAAGTGCTCACTATCCAGGAGTGATGGCGATTTGAATCGATTTCTAACCAGCTGGTGATTTATTCCTCACACAAACCATGCTTCCCCCATCAGGGTCGCTTAGATCACCAATGACACTTTCCAAGTAGCCGCGGGATAACAATCATGGACCGCACTACCCAGGGACCGCCCGACTGCCAGGACGCACCTTGGGCTCACTCTTCGCGTCCCCGTTATACCCTCTTCAGCACCGGTCTGCGCATCCGAGTTTATCCCGGCTCGAAAAGGTGTCACTAGCTTCGTGGTCGAAAGGTACTTTATTCGGCCAGCTAAATGTGAGGCATGCGTTCAACATGACAAGAGGGACGAGCAGCGATTGGTCCTTAATCGACGCAGACAGAAAACTAACTGCACCCCAGAACCTTGTCTGGCTGCCTCCAACTTTTTTCGTCCGGTCTCCAATTATTCATCACACATGGTTAATTCCAGGATATCATTCTTTCCATAGCTAATTTCTTCCAGTAACCACTGTGACAGAACCGCCCAATTTATACAAGATCAAGTACGACTGTCCCCGCTAACACGTTGACACACACATACTTTCACTTATATAAACCCGGTAGTCCGCCGAGTGTCACGAAGGACCTCGGTAAATCAACATCACAACCAAGATCGCGTGATTAAGCAAATACACATCACATACGCAGAGTTGCAGCAGAAATAATATTACAATTGGGTTCACAAATAATAGTACAAGTTTGGGTTTTAAAACCGATTAGAGAAAACAAAATAGCTTTCAAATGATTACATTAATATAAGTTCCAAATACATTGCTAGCATAAGTGACATCCTTAGACAAAAGCATATAGATGAGAAGTAAAATATAGAATCACCGAGCCCACCGGCGGTTAGCCACCATCATCAATAGGTCGAGAACTTCACCTGCAACAAGATGGGATAAACCCTGAGTACTCGAATGTACTCAGCCAGACTTACCCGTCGTAAACCAGAAATAAAGTGACACCAAGGATCATGCAAGGCTTTCTTTAGTGGGCTAGCTGACTTGTTTGCGAAAAGCATATGTTACCATGAATAAACCATTTTAAGTACTTTGCATCATCTTTATTATAACCTATCCATCTAGGTAAGCACCTGTACTATAGCAATCACTTGATTAACCAATAACATTCACTTACCAATTTAGATTTAGCATATCCCATATCATCCAGATAACCATCATTGTTCCATAATAATTACTACGATGAAGTAACTCGAGTCAAGTGCTCACTATCCAGGAGCGATGGCGATTCGAATCGATTCCTAACCAACTGGTGATTTATTCCTTACACAAACCTCACTCACCCGCTAAAGTGAGATATTGATCACCGAGTCAACTATCCAGGAATCTCGAGTTTGCCAAGAACCACATGTACCCGGGGGCCGACCGACTGCACTTTGGTCTTATCATCTCGCCTCTGTCCTACCACACCGCTTCCCAAGACAAGGCGTCTGCGGGCAATCTACTCGGCCCGAATAATCTCCCAACCTTCATGCGCGTCGGAAGGTACTTTATCCGGCCAGCTAAATGTAAGGCATGCGTTCAACATGACTCGAGGCCCAACAATGGACGGTCCTTAATCGACACAGACGGAAACTAACAGCACCCCAGAACCCTGTCTGGTTGCCTCCAACTTTTCCGTCCGGTCTCCAATTATCCATCACACATGGTTAATTCCAGGATATCATTTTTTCCATAGCTAAATTCTTCTAGTAACCACCTATAAATATAGGTGACCGGATATCACCGATCGCTACCGGTCTAAGCAAGGCTAAACAGTTATTCGATCCCGACCTAATAGGGTAATAAGGTAATAAGGTAAGCAAGGATAATACTAAATGCATCAACGGTTTCAATCAACTCCTACAACTTAATGCAACAATATATAACTCATATATAGAAAGAATTGTTTTTATAAAGTAGGAGACTTAGAATGCTCCGGGGCTTGCCTGGGATCCGACACAAGTCAGTTCAGTTAGCTTGCACCATCCTGGTGATATCACAGGTCCTAACACTTGCTTAGCCCTTCCACCTTCGGGATAGATCCATCAAACACTGTCTTCGGGTTTGGCTCCAACATCACGTCCTTCACGTGGTTCATCTAGCGTACCTAGATGAAATGCAATATGCAAGTGCATAAATATAAAGAATAGTACCATGAGACACATCACAAATAAGCAAGCAAGACAAGCATAGTTTACACTAACACACTTAAGTACTTTGCGATGCTTAACTTAAACATCACACAATCTATCATGCTAAGATGGCAAAGAAGACGACAACACCAAGCATGACACAAGCTTCCCAAGATCTCAAGTGCTCTAACTCAGTCATCATTCAAGGCATACGTCACACTTAACAATATACAAGCAAGCACTATAATTGGAATCTGCCAATTTCTGGACATGCAAACAGCAGCTACAAGATTTAGCTATAACTAGAGTTACACAAATCCAAATGACTTGCAAGAAGACATTATGGAAAGCTTATGAAAATTTCTACAATTTATCTTTAATCATCTTAGCCTGATTCTCAAGTTAACTAAGTCAAATATATCCATTTACAGAAACTGGTCCACAATTGACAGAAAGCAGCCATTTCTGAAACCCAAGTTTAAACAGCTGTAACTCTTAAACTACTTGGCCAAATGATACCAAATTTTAATAGAAGCTAGATACATGAATTATCTACAACTTTTGTATAAACAAGTTTTACAACAAAGCAAATTATCATGAAGAACTTTGCTAAGTTCCCAGATCTGTCCAAAAACCACATTTGCAAGAAAATAAATATTAACTTATATTGCAAACACATAATTAGGCAAAACCAACTTTACCAACATTTCCCACATGACTAAAGAACACCAGAAAACCTAGTGTCCATGACCAATTAAATTCTTTTAATGCATTTCTTAATTTATTTTAGATAACAAGGTGACTTAATGAACATCTACCAAAAGTATACAATAAATTCTACAAAAATTACAGTGGCTCACATATCCTATCAATAGTCTACTGTACAAATTTCACTCCATTTGAATATGTATAGCAACTTATATGAAAAAGAAAAGTTGCTAAAGCAAGAAATCATGTGAGAGCAAGATAAACCAATAACTCACTCATACTTCATCCAATACTTATGAAATTTTTACCACACATCAACTATTACATGGGTAGCATGCCACAATAATTTCACTTCATTTGGAGCCCTAGATCTACAGTTATGAAAAATAACAAATTCAACTAGCATTACAACCTTACTGCATAAATCTATTTTTACCACAAAATATTTAAACTAAAACATGTAATATTATAGATCTAATGCATAGACAATTTCACAAGAATTCCAAAAAGTCCTTATTTGCTATTTTACGAATTTCCTATGATTTATTATGATTTTCCAAACTTTCAGCCGATTTAAAACAAATAGGTCCCTAGGAGCACTATTCATATGAGTCTATGACATTGCAGATAAGACCCTCCCTTTCTTCAAATTCTTGCGCGAAGTCCTTGACGGGGTTCAAAGCAGAGGAGGCCGTCGGAGGCTCGCGGTGCCGGCCAGAGGAGGCTTGTCGGCGGCGATGGAGTGGCGGAGGAGCACTAGGGGTCCCGCGCGCGCCCGCTGGTGGTCTCGGATGGCCGAGAGGTGGCCCAAGGTGGACCGGCCATGCGCACCGGCGGTCGGAGGCGACGGCGGCTGGCGAGTGCGGTGCTCCCAGCGTGGTTTTGGACGGCGAGCACGAGCACGGCGTGCAGGCGAGGGAGGCGAAGCTGATGGCGTTGCTCGTGAGGAGCGAGGGGGCCTGAGAGGGGAAATCAGCCGCGGCACCGGCGAGCTCGGAGCTCGGCCATGGCGGTCGCACGTCCCGGCATGGAGCGGAGCTAGGAGAGGGCAGAGGGAGTGAGGGCGGGCGCTCTGGGATTCGATGCTCACTCAAGTAGGGCGCATGGGTGCAGCAGGGAGGCAGGCGCACGCGTCGGCATGGTGGGGCGCGCGGCGGCCATGCACAGCGCCACGGCGGCAATCGGTCGAGCACGTGGCGCGCGTCGGTGAGGGGAGGTGGGGAGCCGAGTTGGGCCGCATCCGGGCCGAATCAGACAGTGGGCCAAAAATGAAGTTTGAAGCCCGCGAACTGCTCTTCATTTTTCATTTAGAGACCAAGGTCAATAGAGCTCTTCAACAGCGGGTAATTAAGCCACAAACTGCTAGTGTCAGCGTATTGACAGCGATAAGCAAACGTTCAAATTGATGGTGAAAACGAGGTCAAACTGGTGCCATCTTTTTACATGCCCTTCTCCATGAACTTAGCTCCAACTTCTATTTTGGGGTCAAGTCAAGTTGCTTAACGAAAACATGAGAACGCGACATGCCAACGTCGACGACGATGAATTCCAGACTTAGAAAAATTCTAAGTCTGAAAACAACAGCAAATTCGATCTTGTGACCTCGATTTGACTTACTTCCAAGCTGATATAGCTCTTAATCCAAAAACAAAGTTTGTTATACATAACATGGACTATAACTTTTATTTAAGGTCCAACCTCAAAACTGGTATCGAACCTTCTGTTCTACTTTGACCAAAGTAGGATCACGATGAAGCTTAAATTATCCTTTTTGATCAATTGGAGCATTTTCTTGGCATTTGCTCAACATGAACCCTTCATGACTTTTGTTGTAGAGTTCATCTAGAGTCATTTGGGCAAGGTTGCAAGGTTTGGTGAATAATCTAGAATTCCATTCACTTTATAAAACGATCCAAGCAAGGACATAACTTGTCATTTCATGTGACTTCTTGATTCCAAACTTCACGAAACTTTTCCATGGATCAATATAGATGGATATTGATGCGAGACACATGAAACGAGTACATCCAGCATTACTCAAACATACCTTTAAGAAAGGGCAGCATGTAAGCAATGGTGCATGGTCCAAGTTTAAGTGGTGGCTCCTTTCCATAGGTTTGACCTTGCCATCTTCATCATCACTTAACATGCTATGTTTGAGCTCAAACCCATTGCTTAATTGGTGGCAAACACCTGGGGTGTTATAGCCCTCCCCCCTTAAAAGACTCGCGTCCCAAGATTCAGGACGAAAGACTTTTATGGAAGAGAGACATGCTACCAGTTTCCAATATCAGCGATAGCTTTAGGCTACATAGCTTCAAGCATAAGAGAGGCTAATTTGGTCAAGACACTTTCTGATACTTGTCCGTTGTAGTAATTTTTTTGTCTGAAGAATTTCCTTCGTTGGCCTTCATAAAGTATTGTTACTTTGGGAGGAATCCAAGATAGCAATGTCCTACGTACTTCGTCCTCGATGTACGAAGAGCGATACAAACGTAGACTAAATACTTGCAGCATCTACTTCCCAAGTGGATATAGCACAGACCATATGGACTTTGCACTAGACCGCAGTCGGTTGACGGATATTCCTTGCAACGGTGCTATATTTGCTCCCAAGGTTTGAAAAGCAGTTCTCTATTAAAGTGGCTTGAGCACAACTTCTCGTAAAGGATGTGATCATAAACGGGTAAACGTCCTTTGAGGGTATGAGAAGCTAGTTAACCAATATCCAAACTGGTTGTAGCGGTGCAATCACTTAGATGTCAACTGATGGAAAGCTACATAATGTTCCATGGGTGTAGTTCTCTTTCTCTGATAGCAATATTGTATGGTCTGAGTCTGCTGAGTGAGCGGTAAACGTAATAGCTGACTCTGTCGGCTCAATATTCTCGATGATAATTCCTTAGGGAGCCTTTGGATCCAAGTTGCAACAGTGATTCTGGGTGGAATCTGATGCAACCTCTTGGGTAAAAACACATATAAGGTACCAAAGCATGTCAGCATTAGAGAACCATTGACGTAGAAGGATGTTAGCGAGGCTTGGAGGACAACACAAGTTGCAAGTAATCACAAAACTAGGGACTAGTTCACTACCAAGCAGGTTGAGCACAATTTTGACTTCTAGAACACCTTGACTGCGTTGCTAATCTTGACGTCAATTGCAAACACAACTTTCTAAAGTAAAGGATGATCACAGTCAACAGAGAAATTGCAGATTCTATACCCTTTTGTTTGCTGTTCGTAACTCACAATCTACAGCTCCATTATGCATGAATTTTGGTAGGCATACAGATCCATGAGTCTTCTAAATACTCACCAAAATTCAACTCAAACGGACACCGTTTGACCATCCAAACAATTCATCTACCAAAACTGTTGTGTTCTGAAATGGCAGCAAACCGAGCCGACAAGATATCTCTCAAATCCGATGTTTTACTCAACCAATACTCCAACAAACTCAAGGCATCGACCTGTCCTAAGTGAGGAATGAGGTCACCAAAATTTGAGGCCATTCCAACCACGTTTGAATCACTAATTGCTGGCTTGAAGATAACCAATTTTTGTGTCACAAAAGATGGACATATTTGTTGTTCTTCCTTTTCTTTGCTTCACACGTTGAGGTGTGTGTTTTGCACTCTCTAATCTTTCTCATAGTAGCAGCAACTTTTCTCTAGCCGAGGATGGAGGCTATAGTCTTCCTATCATGCTTCTTAGGTAACAATTTCCGCCGTTGATCTAGACACCAACTTGACGATGCACAAGCATTGGACTTGTGGGCTGTTTTCGCAGGGCACAAAACATTATTCCACATGTAGGGCATTTCTACATTGACAAGGAACCATTCCTATATATCCTTCGGCACTTCATCCAATAGAGTCCGGACACATGTGTTAGTGGCACCTTGGGGCACAAAGATGCTGACTAAAAACTAGGGACGTGCTTTCGCTAGCTCCTACCTAGCCGATACAACGTCTTGTACTATATACGTGATTGTCCATGATGGAATTGACTTGATAGCACATTTGGAGAAGAAGTAGCACTTGCATTGCAGGGCCAGGTTTGTTGTTTCCTTGATCAACATTGTTCTGTGAGATCTGGCCTTCATAGTTACCAAATAGTCGTTACCTAACTGAAGACTAACTTTCCTACTGGTAACAAATCAGTTGTCCCTCAACACTAAAAAGGTTCCAAATCTTCACTCTTGATAATAAAAATTGTGGTCAAAGCCTACAGATGGTCGCCATTGAAGTCAGCAGAAAGGGGTCACACCAAAGAAGGTCGGTTCATCTACGTGATCCTTATGCACCTAAAGATTGAGAACTTGGACAAGAACTCATATATATTAGGTGACCTATTACAGCACATAATATCCTGGTCCATTTACCTTTCGACTGATAACTTGTTCAACCTTAAGTGTGGTGCACCTTTCTGATCCAATGAAAATTACATAAGTTGCTCACTAGATGATCGACGTCATTACAGGGATAGTCACGTCGAGTAGAGTCACTTGTCTACCCTCTTGCAGTCTGTTTATGTTCCTGTTAGTGACCTGTTCTTCAAAGGTTAACCATTGGACTACTCCAGAAGGAAGTCCTACTGCATCTAGTTCGACATATAGATCTCTTGACATGATAAGGAGAGATAACCAAGGAAGAGCTCAAGTGAGAATAACATATCGGTGTAGTTCTGTAATGGATCATGACTAGAAACCTCGATACCAGCACATGCCAAGCAGCATAGCCTTGTGTGTGCACCCACAGGGGCTCTCGATTTCATCGCGGCACCATAGATCGCTAATCGTGGCACCATTACTGAACATACAACTCACAAGAAATCTCACATGGCATAAATTGGGTTGCATAGGAGCAAGCACTATGCGAAGGAGGGACTGCAAACAAAGGTAGTCACAAGGTTGGGAGTCAACAAACAGGGGATCCGAAGATCAAAACACAATGCAAGAGAGCATAGCTTAATTGCTAAAGACAACTAAGTATGAGATTCTTGTTTAAATTCCACGCACGCCTCGCGTCTACCAAGGTGATTACCAGATGAAAGATTATCATAAGATCCGGTCATGTTGAGCAACAACATGAGACCAAGACTGATAGACATCCCGAGACGTGGGAAGGTTGGAGACAAGATAAACAAGGTTCAAGGGACAGAGCCAAGGCACTGACTAAGGATTCAGTTGATAAGGCAACGACATGATCTGCGAGGAAAAGGTTCCAAAGCAAAGTAGATAGCGATTAGCGTTGCACCAGATCATCAGTAGAAGAAGGAGCAATGGATCTAACAAGGATTTTTGAGCAAGGTCCTCCCACACAGGAGCGGGACAACCACGATACATGCAAGCATTCAAGGGAATCAAGCTTGGGCCTAAGGTCAAGCAAAGGCATGGATAAAGGTCTTCGTAGTGCAATGTTCAAGGCTAGCAACCACATGTACAGGCTTAGGCCCCTAAGAGAGAACTTAATTGGAGATGACAACCATGAGATTACCAAAACTTGGACGTGGTTCTAGGATAGCGCTCTTCAACACTCGTATGCTTACCGAGGACAAAAGGGGTGATAACTATGGCACTAATTAAATATCAAGTATACATACCCACCACTTGGCTAAACTAGAGGACATTAGAGGTTAAGCATGTAACCACAATTATTTCTAGCAAGGCTAAGCACACACTTTTCTCAAGCACTTCCTATTCAAACAACATGGAACAAGGCATTCTTGTTTAACTCCACACAAGGAAGATAGTGCAATACATCGACCACAAGTTACTTAGTACTTAGAACAAAGGAAGGGAAGCATATTGATGCACAAGCACAATCATGATGCATGCTCATCCTATTCGTCCTCACGAAATTGCCAGCCTAAGGTGGCAATCACGTTCTATGTCGGTGGCATAACACGTACTCTCTCGATATATAGCTAGTCGTCAGCTACATTCAATCTACGCATTCGTGGTTAGCGTACCTACAGGCAAATTCATTGCAGCCCATTCCCATAAGAGATAAATAAGCACATAATGAAAGCAGTAAACTAAGATACTTTCCATATATACATCCCCATATATATATACTTCGGTATCCATAGCTACCCGGTAGATATATCCACAATTAAGTACCTTCATATATACATGTGTGTAACATGTAAATATTCCAGTAACCATAGCTAACTCTCCCTTAGACCGATAGTTGGACGGTCATGCTCTCACAACTCACACTTACCTGGGCGTAGAGGCAATTGATCCATACATTACCATTCAAGTGAATGGCATCTATACAGTAGCACGTCGTATGGACGACGAAAGTAAAAATTGTAATAAAGTACATCTCCCAAAGTTAGTACTTAGCTAGCCACCTAATAGTCCTTAACTGGGCATAAAGGAGGATGTCGCTAGCATAGTTTTGCAAATAATTTTTGACAAATTTGCCTGTAGCTAAAGTTTTAGTTAAAATAAGCTTTTTAAAACCAAAACTTTGTTTTGAAAACTAAGTACATGATAGTATTATGCTTAATCTTGCTCTGATACCAGCTGTGACAGAACCGCCCAATTTATACAAGATCAAGTATGACTGTCCCCGCTAACACGACACACACATACTTTCACTTATATAAACCCGATAGTCCGCCGAGTGTCACGAAGGACCTCGGTAAATCAACATCACAACTAAGATCGCGTGATTAAGCAAATACACATCACATACGTAGAGTTGCAGCAGAAATAATATTACAATTGGGTTCACAAATAATAGTACAAGTTTGGGTTTTAAAACCGATTAGAGAAAACAAAATAGCTTTCAAATGATTACATTAATATAAGTTCCAAATACATTGCTAGCATAAGTGACATCCTTAGACAAAAGCATATAGATGAGAAGTAAATATAGAATCACCGAGCCCACCGGCGGTTAGCCACCATCATCAACAGGTCGAGAACTTCACCTGCAATAAGGTGGGATAAACCCTAAGTACTCGAATGTACTCAGCCAGACTTACCTGTCGTAAACCAGAAATAAAGTGACACCAAGGATCATGCAAGACTTTCTTTAGTGGGCTAGCTGACTCATTTGCGAAAAGCATATGTTATCATGAATAAACCATTTTAAGTACTTTGCATCATCTTTATTATAACCTATTCATCTAGGTAAGCACCTGTACTATAGCAATCACTTGATTAACCAATAACATTCAGTTACCAATTTAGATTTAGCATATCCCATATCATCCAGATAATCATCATTGTTCCATAATAATTACTACGATGAAGTAACTCGAGTCAAGTGCTCACTATCCAGGAGCGATGGCGATTCGAATCGATTCCTAACCAACTGGTGATTTATTCCTTACACAAACCTCACTCACCCGCTAAAGTGAGATATTGATCACCGAGTCAACTATCCAGGAATCTCGAGTTTGCCAGGAACCACATGTACCCGGGGGCCGACCGACTGCACTTTGGTCTTATCATCTCGCCCCCGTGTCCTACCACACCTGCTCCGGCACAGTGCGCTGCGGGCAATCTACTCGGCCCGAATAATCTCCCAGCTTCGCGGTCGGAAGGTACTTTATCCGGCCAGCTAAATGTAAGGCATGCGTTCAACATGACTCGAGGCCCAACAACGGACGGTCCTTAATCGACACAGATGGAAACTAACAGCACCCCAGAACCCTGTCTGGTTGCCTCCAACTTTTCCGTCTGGTCTCCAATTATCCATCACACATGGTTAATTCTAGGATATCATTCTTTCCACAGCTAAATTCTTCCAGTAACCACCTATAAATATAGGTGACCAGATATCACCGATCGCTACCGGTCTAAGCAAGGCTAAACAGTTATTCGATCCCGACCTAATAGGGTAATAAGGTAATAAGGTAAGCAAGGATAATACTAAATGCATCAACGGTTTCAATCAACTCCTATAACTTAATGCAACAATATATAACTCATATATAGAAAGAATTGTTTTTATAAAGTAGGAGACTTAGAATGCTCCGGGGCTTGCCTGGGATCCGACACAAGTCAGTTCAGTTAGCTTGCACCATCCTGGTGATATCACAGGTCCTAACACTTGCTTAGCCCTTCCACCTTCGGGATAGATCCATCAAACACTGTCTTCGGGTTTGGCTCCAACATCACGTCCTTCACGTGGTTCATCTAGCGTACCTAGATGAAATGCAATATGCAAGTGCATAAATATAAAGAATAGTACCATGAGACACATCACAAATAAGCAAGCAAGACAAGCATAGTTTACACTAACACACTTAAGTACTTTGCGATGCTTAACTTAAACATCACACAATCTATCATGCTAAGATGGCAAAGAAGATGACAACACCAAGCATGACACAAGTTTCCCAAGATCTCAAGTGCTCTAACTCAGTCATCATTCAAGGCATACGTCACACTTAACAATATACAAGCAAGCACTATAATTGGAATCTGCCAATTTCTGGACATGCAAACAGCAGCTACAAGATTTAGCTATAACTAGAGTTACACAAATCCAAATGACTTGCAAGAAGACATTATGGAAAGCTTATGAAAATTTCTACAATTCATCTTTAATCATCTTAGCCTGATTCTCAAGTTAACTAAGTCAAATATATCCATTTACAGAAACTGATCCACAATTGACAGAAAGCAGCCATTTCTAAAACCCAAGTTTAAACAGTTGTAACTCTTAAACTACTTGGCCAAATGACACCAAATTTTAATAGAAGCTAGATACATGAATTATCTACAACTTTTGTACAAACAAGTTTCACAACAAAGCACATTATCATGAAGAACTTTGCTAAGTTCCCAGATCTGTCCAAAAACCACATTTGCAAGAAAATAAATATTAACTTATATTGCAAACACATAATTAGGCAAAACCAACTTTACCCACATTTCCCACATGACTAAAGAACACCAGAAAACCTAGTGTCCATGACCAATTAAATTCTTTTAATGCATTTCTTAATTTATTTTAGATAACAAGGTGACTTAATGAACATATACCAAAAGTATACAATAAATTCTACAAATATTACAGTGGCTCACATATCCTATCAATAGTCTACTGTACAAATTTCACTCCATTTGAATATGTATAGCAACTTATATGAAAAAGAAAAGTTGCTAAAGCAAGAAATCATGTGAGAGCAAGATAAACCAATAACTCACTCATACTTCATCCAATACTCATGAAATTTTTACCACACATCAACTATTACATGGGTAGCATGCCACAATAATTTCACTTCATTTGGAGCCCTAGATCTACAGTTATGAAAAATAACAAATTCAACTAGCATTACAACCTTACTGCACAAATCTATTTTTACCACAAAATATTTAAACTAAAATATGTAATATTATAGATCTAATGCATAGACAATTTCACAAGGATTCCAAAAAGTCCTTATTTGCTATTTTACGAATTTCCTATGATTTATTATGATTTTCCAAACTTTTAGCCGATTTAAAACAAATAGGTCCCTAGGAGCACTATTCATATGAGTCTATGACATTGCAGATAAGACCCTACCTTTCTTCAAATTCTTGTGCGAAGTCCTTGACGGGGTTCAAAGCAGAGGAGGCCGTCGGAGGCTCGCGGTGCTGGCCAGAGGAGGCTTGTCGGCGGCGATGGAGTGGCGGAGGAGCACTAGGGGTCCCGCGCGTGCCCGCTGGTGGTCTCGGATGGCCGAGAGGTGGCCCGAGGTGGACCGGCCATGCGCACCGGTGGTCGGAGGCGACGGCGGCTGGCGAGTGCGGTGCTCCCAGCGTGGTTTTGGACGGCGAGCACGAGCACGGCGTGCAGGCGAGGGAGGCGAAGCTGATGGCGTTGCTCGTGAGGAGCGAGGGGGCCTGAGAGGGGAAAACAGCCGCGGCACCGGCGAGCTCAGAGCTCGGCCATGGCGGTCGCACGTCCCGGCGTGGAGCGGAGCTAGGAGAGGGCAGAGGGAGTGAGGGCGGGCGCTCTGGGATTCGATGCTCACTCAAGTAGGGCGCATGGGTGCAGCAGGGAGGCAGGCGCACGCGTCGGCATGGTGGGGCGCGCGGCGGCCATGCACAGCGCCACGGCGGCAATCGGTCGAGCACGTGGCGCGCGTCGGTGAGGGCGAGGTGGGGAGCCGAAATGGGCCGCATCCGGGCTAAATCAGACAGTGGGCCAAAAATGAAGTTTGAAGCCCGCGAACTGCTCTTCATTTTTCATTTAGAGACCAAGGTCAATAGAGCTCTTCAACAGCGGGTAATTAAGCCACAAACTGCTAGTGTCAGCGTATTGACAGCGATAAGCAAACGCTCAAATTGATGGTGAAAACGAGGTCAAACTGGTGCCATCTTTTTACATGCCCTTCTCCATGAACTTAGCTCCAACTTCTATTTTGGGGTCAAGTCAAGTTGCTTAACGAAAACACGAGAACGCGACATGCCAACGTCGACGACGATGAATTCCAGACTTAGAAAAATTCTAAGTCTGAAAACAACAGCAAATTCGATCTTGTGACCTCGATTTGACTTACTTCCAAGCTGATATAGCTCTTAGTCCAAAAACAAAGTTTGTTATACATAATATGGACTACAACTTTTATTTAAGGTCCAACCTTAAAACTGGTATCGAACCTACTGTTCTACTTTGACCAAAGTAGGATCACGATGAAGCTTAAATTATCCTTTTTGATCCATTGGAGCATTTTCTTGGCATTTGCTCAACATGAACCCTTCATGACTTTTGTTGTAGAGTTCATCTAGAGTCATTTGGGCAAGGTTGCAAGGTTTGGTGAACAATCTAGAATTCCATTCACTTTATAAAATGATCCAAGCAAGGACATAACTTGTCATTTCATGTGACTTCTTGATTCCAAACTTCACGAAACTTTTCCATGGATCAATATAGATGGATATTGATGCGAGACACATGAAACGAGTACATCCAGCATTACTCAAACATACCTTTAAGAAAGGGCAGCATGTAAGCAATGGTGCATGGTCCAAGTTTAAGTGGTGGCTCCTTTCCATAGGTTTGACCTTGCCATCTTCATCATCACTTAACATGCTATGTTTGAGCTCAAACCCATTGCTTAATTGGTGGCAAACACCTGGGGTGTTACAACCACCTATAAAAGTAGGTGACCGGAAATCACCGATCGCTACCGGTCTAAGCAGTTATTCGATCCTGACCTAATAGGGTAAAAGGTAATAAGGTAGGCAAGGATAGTAATAAATGCATCAACGGTTTCAATCAACTCCTACAACTTAATGCAACAATATATAAACTCATATATACAGAAAGAATTGCTTTTATAAATTAGAAGACTTATAATGCTCCGGGGCTTACCTCGTTCGAATGAACTAGGATGATGATCCACGCACTCGGGCAAGTCCTCTCCTTGCTCCTCTTCCTCTAGCACCTCATGTGCCTGGACTTCTTGTGGATCTGTCCCGGTCTGCTCTTCCTGAACTGCTACTAGCAACTCCTCCTGCGATCCTATATGATGTAGATGCATAAGTGCTAATGCATAGGTGCATCGGAGAGATGACATGTGGTGATTATGATGCATGAAATGTAGATGAACATGTTTAACTTTATTGGACATAGTAGTAGCAAAGCTCTTCTACAAGGTAGTCGACATCATCCAAGAACATGTACTACTATCTACTATGACAACCACTATACTAACATGCCAAATCACCACAGCAAACTAAGATGCTTCAAAGATACACCAAAGCGAACATTATTAACTAAACTCGCATTAAAGAAGATCATTTGATTTCATTTTAAACTAGGGCTACACAGCAACATATATTTCTGGTACTCATAAAAATCTGAGAAAATTACAGTAGCATATTACTACTCTAAGTAGACTACCATAAAATTTTCATTTCATTTGGATAAGTAAAATAGCCTACACAAAAATGACAAGGCATAATTGCTTAAAAAGGTATAAATAGAAAACCTTAGTTAAAAGTGCCAAGCAACAGATTTCATATTTTTCCTAACATCATTAAGGTACTAGGATACTACCCACCAAGTTTTATGGTCATAGGCTTCCTAGATAATTTACAAAAATTTACACAAGTATCAATCAATGATAAAAGGAAAATCTATAACTCAAAAACCACACATTCAATGACTCTCAAATTTTTACCAGAGCTTCTACTAAGCAAGACTAGCTTACCCACAAAATTTCATAATTTTTGGACCACAAAAACTCAAGATATAATTCAAACAAGTTTGCATGCATCTAAAAACACATTTCAAGTTCCTATTTAATTCATCCAAAATTCCTACATCATGTGCTCATGTCATATTTTTCTTAAATACTAGACTTCTCTGTGAGTCTAACAAAATTTGAATCACACCATTTGGATCTACACATTTGCAGTTACAAAATTCACAAAACAGCATAGAAATCTGTAAATTTGAACTATCCTATCACTACACTGTCACTGACGCGTGGGACCCGCGTGTCAGCTAGACCCGCTTGTCAGTGAGACAAAAATAGGGGAGGCGCATGCGACGGCGCGGCAACGACGAAGCTCGCCGACGGTGGCTCCTCCGGCGACACCGAAAGCACCAGCGTGCTCTCCGCGATGAGGCGACTCGATTGGTGCTACCGGTGAGACCTAAGACCTAGCGGAGGTGGCGCGTCGACGGTGATGGCGGCATGGCCCGAGCTCCGGCGTGAGATGCCGGCGATGGCAAGCCATGGCTGCCTCAACCGAGCATGGCATGAGCTACAGGGGGTCGCTACGGTGCTACCCAGGCAAAGAGAGGAGGACGGAGGAGTTTCTAGCTGCCCCGACCACGGCGGCCTCAACTCCGGCGAGGACACGCCCATGGCGGCGGTGGCGGGAATGGACAATGCGCCCTTACCAAAGCTCAAATGGCTCAGCTAAAAGGTGGAGGAGGTAGAGGAGAACACGGCGGAGCTTTGGTGAAGATGTAGTTCGCGTTTTTGCGGTGGCGAGCAAGCTGGGCGACGGCGGAGCTGCTCGGCAAAGCAATGGTGGAGCGGCGCTGCACGCAGTGGAAGGCGTAGGAAATGAAAACAAACTGTGAGTCGGTCGGGCAGGCGCGCGGGTTCAAGACATGGCCAGCTGCGCTAGGACGGCCGCGGCGCGTGGCCTGCGCGGTCAGGCCGGCGGCGATACACGGCGCCACGCGGTGATGAAGCTCTGAAATCGGTTGGCCACTGTAGCTTCTATTCAGTCACCCCACCGACGACTGACAGCGCATTTTCGTCGATCTATAACTCCTAAACCGTGATGATCTAGCTAATGGTGTAGTTGACAAAGTTGTAGATCTACATGCGGGCTACAACTTTCACAATTGGAGCTCGAGCTGGTTCAGCCTGGTTAGGGAGATATAGGGCTCCAAACATCGGTACAAGAAACTGAAATCCAGTTATAGCACTTAGAAAAATTACAAGTGTTGAACCAGCTTTCAATACTGACTTGTGGAACCTTTTTTAGCATGTTGTGCACATTTTCATGAGTTGGTCATAAAATAACTTTTGTTCCTTATAAAATTTGCTACAACTTTGCTTTAGGTTGCTCAGGCATGCATAGACTCTAAGTTGCACTTTTTAAACAGTCAAACCAAAGAGCTCTAGAGGTCAACACTAGTCAAACCATGACTTGAAAACTTAATTAGGCAAAATGATCAACATGAACATTATTCCTAATGACCTTCTAAGTATAGCTAAGTTGTTTAAAAATATATTTAGCCATAACACACATTGGTCACACAAGAATCAAGCACGGAATGTACTAAAACAATGAAAAACAATTGAAATGTTACTTTTGTTTCATAGTCATGTTTCACATGTTTCATGATCTTGTTGCATCGTACTAACTAGCTATGTTCCACTAAAGTGAGTTGCACATGTTGTACTTGGGTGCTGCACACTATTCATTTCATAATTTAAAACAACACTCATGAAATATACAGCATGTTGAATGTTTTGATAACATGTTTCATGTGATATAAGCTAATGAATGGATGAATGATGCTCATGTTTATGAAATGCAAGTGCAATTATGCAAGCCTAACACCAGAGGTGTTACATGGACTGGTTGGCTTCTCGCAGCCCGATGCAGGTCGATTAGCACAGCAAATGGATGCTCATTCCCTACGGTCAATGCCATAGTTTCTTGCAAGGTGAGCTGATGAGTCTGCCCGTCGGTTCTGTCAGTCAGGTTACCACTATATTGTCAGATGATGCTGTAGCTCATCAGGAGCCTGTTCCGCCTAAGATTGTAGCACTCTTAACAGAATTTCAATATGTCTTTGCTCCTTCGGCTGGCTATCCACCGGCACGCCATTGTGACCATGCCATTCCATTGCTTCCTGGTACCGGTCCATTCTCAGTTAGGCCCTATCATTACTCTCCCTTGCTTAAGGATGAAATTGAGTGTCAAGTGACTGAAATGCTGCAAGCTGGACTGATCCAACCCAGTTTTAGTCCATTCTCTTCATTAGTTTTGATGGTCAAGAAGAAAGATGGCACATATCGCTTTTGTGTTGATTTCAGGCAGCTCAATGCCATCACAATCAAAGCTAAATATCCAGTACGAGTCATTGAAGAGCTCCTTAATGAACTCACACATGCATTTTGGTTTTCTTGTCTTGATCTGACGGCGGGATACCACTAGATTCGTTTGAAGAGTGGGGAGGAATTCAAGACTGCTTTTCAAACTCACACCGGCCATTACGAGTTTCATGTCATGGCATTTGGTCTCACAGGAGCTCCGGCCACCTTTCTCAAGGCTATGAACACTACCCTACACCCTCTGTTGCGCAAATATGTACTCATTTTCTTCGACGACATTCTCATTTTCAGTCGTTCCTATGAAGAACATGTTGAGCATTTGTGGTTGGTCTTCCAGTTGCTTTAGCAAGATCAGTGGCAGGTGAAGATGTCCAAATGTCACTTTGCACAATGACAGCTTCGTTATTTAGGGCATGTTATCTCAGAGGAGTGCGTGGCCACTGACCACGATAAAGTTCAGGCTGTCTTGAAATGGCCTGTTCCGCGGTCCGTTAAGGAATTGCGTAGCTTTTTAGGCCTAGCAGGATACTACAGGCGCTTTGTTAAGCACTTTGGCATCATATCCAAACCATTGACGGACCTTCTTCGCAAAGGTGTTGTTTATGTATGGACAACTAGCCAGGACCAGGCCTTCTCAGCTCTGAAGCATGCCCTGACAAACCGCCCCGGTCTTGGCCTTGCCAGATTTCAGTCGCCCTTTTGTTGTGGAAACTGATGCCAGTGGTACTGGGATTGGTGCCGTGCTTATGCAAGGGGGTCATCCCTTGGCATTCCTGAGCAAAGCTTTGGGACCCCGCTTGCAAGGGTTATCCACATATGAGAAAGAATATATGGCTATCTTGTTGGCACTAGAGCAATGGCGCAGTTATTTGCAACATGTTGAGTTTTAGATCATCACCGATCATCATAGCCTCGTGCAACTGATCGATCAATGGCTTCACACACCCTAGCAGCAAAAGGTCTTCACCAAGCTCATGGGCCTGCAATATCGGATTGTCTACCGCAAGGGCGTGGACAATGGCGCGGCTGATGCACTCTCCCGTTGTCCTTCTACGCAATTGGCCACACTATCAGTTTGTTAGGCTCAGTGGCTGGAGGCAGTGGTGGAATCGTATTCTCACAATGATCGAGCCCAAGAATTGCTTGCCAAGTTGGCCATGGCTCCGGATTCAGTAACCAACTTTACTCTTCGTGATGATCTGCTGCGCTACAAGTGCCTATCTAGGTGGGTGCTAACCCTGAGTTGCACACTCGGCTGATTATAGCAGTGCACTCTACTGCTGTTGGTGGACACTCCGGCATGTCAGTCACCTATCACCGCTTGAAGCAACTCTTTGCCTAGCACGGCATGAAGTCAGTTGTTCAGTCTTTTATCGCTGCTTGTGTTGTCTACCAGCAAGCTAAACCTGACCGCTCCAAGCTGCCTGGCTTGCTATAGCCGTTGCCAGTTCCTGACAGCGCCTGGTCTATGATATCCATGGATTTTATTGAAGGGTTACCATCTTTGCAAGGTTATAACTGCATACTGGTGATAGTGAATCTTTTTTCCAAGTATGCCCATTTCCTGCCTCTCAAGCATCCTTTTACTGCTCGATCAGTGGCTCAGTCTTTTCTCTCTCAAGTGTATAAGTTGCACGGTATGCCGCAAGCCATTGTCTTGGATCGAGACAAAGTCTTTACGAGTCATTTCTGGTGTGAGCTGTTTCAGTTGGCTAGAATTGAGCTGCGAATGAGTACTGCTTATCATCCGCAAATAGATGGTCAAACCAAACAGGTCAATCAATGCCTTGAGATGTTCCTGTGTTGCTTCGAGCATGCTTGCCCGCATCAGTGGCGACAGTGGTTGGATCAAGCCGAGTTTTGGTATAACACCAATTGGCATTCAGCTTTGGGGCGTTCTCCTTTTGAGGTCTTGTATGGTTAAGCCCCGCGCCATTTTGGCGTTGCCACTTCTTCAGACACGAACATTACTGATTTGGCTACTTGGTTGTTTGACCGAGCTCTGATGTCTGAGGTGATTCGCCAGCATCTAAACCGTGCTAAGCAACGTATGAAGAAGCAAGCTGATGAGCATCGGTCCGAACGTCAGTTTCAGATTGGTGATCTGGTATTCGTCAAACTCCAACCATATGTGCAATCTTCCTTAGCACAGCGCAGCAATCAGAAACTGGCCTTCAAGTTCTTCAGGCCATACCGTATTCTGGCTCGCGTGGGAGCGGTGGCTTACAGACTTGAGCTTCCGGCTTCTTCTTCGATGCACCCGGTGTTCCATGTTTCATAGCTCAAGAAGTCTGTGGGAACTTCTCATTCTGTCACCAGTGATCCACCTTCTGAGGCGGTCCTTTGTAGTGTTCCAGAACGGATTCTTCGGACTCGATCCATCACCAAGGGTACGCGCTCTGTCACACAAGGTTTAATTATGTGGTCTAACTTGCCAAGGTCTCTAGCTACTTATGAGGACTTGGAGTTTCTTCGCCAACAGTTTCCCCACGCCGTCGTCTGGGACCGGCTCGGCGTGCAAGGGAGGGGGGTGTTACGTCCGGACCTGCTACTGTGCCGAGTCCAGCACCGGATGCTGAAGATGGGCTGGAGCCGCAGGCTTAAGACGGACTGGAGCCGCAGGAGAAGAATGGGTCGCATCTGCGAAGATCCATCCGGCCCAAGCTTCCTAACAGGCGCGTCTCGGGCAACGAATGGGCCAAGGCGTGAAGCTTCAGCGTCATACATACGGAGTGCTGCAAGAGGAGAGGGCGTCAAAGATTATTGTAACAGACTCTTGCTTCCACCTGCAAGCTTCCTCTGACCCCGTCCTCGTGCTCTGCTGCCTACCCCTGCTCCGTCCCTGCTACCTGCCTAAACTCTGTAAGATTGATACTCCAAATACCAGAACTTGCCGTGAGCGTAACAGGCCAACAGGAGCCGTGCCCCCACCCCACCCCCCCACACACAATACAATGAAAGTTTTTTTTAATATTCCTATAAATGCTTTAGTTTACAACACAATGTAAATGCATTGGGGATGGCCCAAAAAAACCATTGTAAAATTTCAGCGTGGCTCAATTGATTATGTTTTTTTGTTGTGATCGTTTGAGTTAATTCATCGACTTGACAGATTGCTCGCATTTTCTTATACATATTCTAGAATTTAAGACCCTATTCTTTAGTGGTATGCGACATGCTCACTATAGTGACTTCATCAATCTCGAGATCTATCAGTTTAGTCTTTCAGGCATATTCATAGGGATGATTTTATTATATAGTTATGTTTTGTATAACTTTATTATGTATTCCCTCCGTCCCATAAAAAGTGTTGCTATGAAATTCACGTTGGTCTAAGTTTGACTATCTTTCTTGAAAATAATAGTAATATTTATATCTCTAAATAAGTTTATTATGAAAATATATTGAACGATCTATCTAATGATACTAATTATGTACTATAAATATAAATATTTTCTTATATATATTTGGTCAAAGTTGAAAATATTTGACTTCTTGAAAAACGAGTATGACACTTTTTATCAGACGAAGGGAGTAAAGGTATTAATAACAATAATTTTATTATACTCTTTCACTAAATATAAAAAATGATAAGATTATACTAATAAAAAATTGTTGTCATATGTTAGGGGGGCCATGGCCCCCTTCCTTCTGCTCCACCACTAGGTCCCATGAGTGGACATTGGGCCGAGGAACTCTAGCAGAACGAGGAGGACCATGGGCTGTAGTGGTTGCGCTGGAGCCTATTGTCGTATCTTCCAAAGTGTGATCATCACTTGCCATGCTTCCAGCAGTGATGACAAATCTCCATTGAAAAACCACAAATGGACGGATCTGAGTTGAGTCGGGACAAGCGAGGCGAGGGCGGAGGAGGAAGTACGAGACTTGGCTTTGAGCCCGGTGAAACCACTTGTTCAACGGCGGAACCAGGGAGGCCAGCAGGAGCCGTGCCCCCACCCACCCACCCCACACCCACACACACAATACAATGAAAGTTTTTTTTAATATTCCTATAAATGCTTTAGTTTACAACACAATGTGATTTTTCGTTATGAATATTAACTACATATATAAAATCACTAAAAAGATGTTAAGATATACACTTATTATATTTATTATACTTAGAAGCGTCATCATATTTGTCCGGCCCTTCTTAATCGGAGTTTGGTTCTACCACTGCACTTGTTACTGTGCTTCTAGCAGAATCACTCGAGCAGTGGCGTGCTGTCCAGGAACGGTTGGATCAGGATAGAGCAGCTATACACGGCTGGATCTGATTGAGTTCATTCAAGATCAAAAGGAATATATATATATATATATATATATATATATATATATATATATATATATATATATATATATATATATATACCGGAAATCTGACGTGGTGATGTGGACGATAAACATGAACATTCTGTGCCATGCTTACTTTTCTCCGCAGCCCAATCAATCCTTATCCCTATCGGTAGGTGCGTGCGTGCGTGCCCGGCCCAATCCTGATTGATTGACTCCCGCGTCACGGGCCAAGGCGTCAAGCTGCAATCCTGTGAATATACAGACTGGTGACTGGAGCAGGTTGTAGAGGCCTCACATTTCGGCAATCCGTATGGTATGGGTATGGAAACAGTGTCGGAACATATACAATGTTTCCGAAAACATAAAAGTTCGATAACTCTAGAGAGTCGCCGGAAGGATTGCACAAATGTAAGACCACATTTTTGGCCTTACTGTCAATTGGCGCCATGGCACCATTTTTTTCATCTTTTTTTAGGTGCAAATATCGAATTGCATTGGGCCATGTATATGTTGGCCCACTAATCCCATTTGTAATTTTAGATGGGTCCGCGTTTATATCGCACATATAGGCACCTTTTTTAAATTATGAGTCGTTTTGATTTTTTTGATACATCAAATTTGTTATGCATTTAGACATACATTATCTCTAGATATGTAGCGAATTGGATGTAAAAAAAAGTTAGATCGACTTATAATTTGGAGGGATTAGATCACTGGAGGCTAGACAAGTTGTGATCTCAGGTGACCTCTTGTATCGACTTTTTTTTTATTATAAAGTTAAGCATGGAAATGAAAGAATTTAATAATAACTAAAACTTAGATCGAATTATAAGATAATAATAAAACGGCAAACAGATACAATATATATATGCCTTGTATATTTTTTATATACTAAAAATAGTAATTGTACTTAGTGAATGTGGTGTGGATGACTTGTATTAATAGGTAGTACCCAAGCACCGAGGCTCCGAGGAAGGAAGGAGTGTGTGTTGGGGACGAGGGCGGAAGGAGGGGGTTCTTTATTGTTCCGAGCATCGCATGTAGGTGGTTCGTACCCAATCTAATGTAAAATCTTACCATACTATGGGCCTGTTTAGCACAGCTCACAGTTGTTGTGAGCTAGTGTTTTTTTTTGCCAAATACTCATTTTCAAAACAGTTTCATGGGTGAAGCTGTTTTTCTTCTCTTACAAAGATATGAGCTAGGATGAAGCTAAAAAAAGTAGCTTATCCCAGCTTCATCTCTTATAGTATAGTCATTCTATTCATTGTTCCGTCATGTGAAGCTATTTTACCAAACACTTATTGCAAAACAACTCAGCTTCAACAAAAAAATTGCTCATGAAGCTATTTTGCAAAAAAACAGCTTATATGGTGAAGCTGAGTTGTGTCAAACGGGGCCTACAGTTCCACCAAAACATCAATTTTTGTGGTATCATTTTGCACACTAGCGGACCCAACACTCATATAGAGTTTGGGCGATGCTTAAGACGAGCAATGAGGTCACATGTTTTGAAGCTTCGGACAAATGGGTGATACAACGAAAGTCTCACTATGTGCCGGCGTTGGAGTCCGGGCGGGCACCCAGGGTCGATAGGCCCTAAATCTGCCACTGATCTTGCACGATAACTATCATCAATATTTGGAATAGTGATATCAATTTAAAATTAATGTGGATTGAAAATAATGCAAACACGTTCACTAAGTTTTACAACATATTAATCACATGTCTTATGTAAAATTTTGTAACATCTGATGAGATCCCGATCCTGTTAGAGAAAAAAATCCCAGTAGCTAGCAGAACCCTGACCCTAATTACCGCCGGCTCAAGACTGCTTTACTTCTGCAGTTCTGCTCACAGCCCTGCATAACAACATCCGTGTTCTCTCTACCAACTTTCCCTGTTTCTCTAAGGAACGGGAACCGTGAGAGAAAAAAAAATATCCCTACTCTCAGTCATCACTCTGTGGCCGGTGTCAGCTCAGGTCTTGTTTAGTTCCAACAAGTTTTCAAAAAAAAATGCTACAGTAGTCATCACATCGAATCTTGTGATATGTGTATGGAGCATTAAATGTAGACGAAAAAAAAACTAATTATACAGTTTGGTGGAAAATCACAAAACGAACGTTTTGAGTCTAATTAGTCCATAATTGAACACTAATTATCAAATAAAAACGAAAGTGCTATAGTAGCTAAATTCTCAAATTTCGCGGAACTAAACGAGCCCTCAGTTTCACGCAAAACCATCGGAGGAGCCCGCACGCAACTGACCTCAGCTGCAGTGTGAAAGTGTGCAGCTAGAGCTATCCACTGCAACTGTCCAAAACGTACGTTCCATGGGCGCGCGCGCGCGAAGAAACAAGTTTTTTGTTCTCCTTGCGAAACAGATGAGATGAGACGAGACGACGTGTCCACCATCACTCACCGTTGCAACTCTCTGATCCGTCTCTCACCTGCACCAGACCGTGCCAATGCCAACCTCTCACGATAAGGATCGAAAGTTGGAGGCAGCACGTTACGTACAAGTTGCATGCATGATTCTGCTCAACCGCAGCTTTTGGGGCGTGCACCGCTGACTATAAATACGACAGCATCCCAAGCGACGATGGAACCAAGGCACGCTTCGCACTTGCAATTCCCTCACCTCCAAGTGCGTGCCCCCGGCTGACCCACCTCTTCTCCGCTACGACCAGCCATGGCGTCGCCGTTCTCCGTCCCCTCGCTGGTCGGTTTCTAGTACATTTCAACTGTTAGTGCAGGAGGTACGTGTACGTAACTCGCTCATTCGTCCCGTCTGGATGTACGTGTGCATATGCAGATCATGGAGGAGGAAGGGCGGTTCGAGGCGGAGGTAGCCGAGGTGGAGTCGTGGTGGGGCACGGAGCGGTTCCGTCTCACCAAGCGCCCCTACACCGCCCGCGACGTGGTCCTCCTCCGGGGCACGCTTCGGCAGAGCTACGCCTCCGGCGAGATGGCCAAGAAGCTGTGGCGCACGCTCAAGGCGCACCAGGCCGGCGGCACGGCGTCCCGCACCTTCGGCGCGCTGGACCCCGTCCAGGTCACCATGATGGCCAAGCACCTGGACACCATCTACGTCTCCGGGTGGCAGTGCTCGTCCACGCACACCTCAACCAACGAGCCCGGCCCGGACCTCGCCGACTACCCCTACGACACCGTGCCCAACAAGGTGGAGCACCTCTTCTTCGCGCAGCTCTACCACGACCGCAAGCAGCGGGAGGCGCGCATGTCGCTGCCCCGCGCCGACCGCGCGCGCGCGTCCTACGTCGACTTCCTCAAGCCCATCATCGCCGACGGCGACACCGGCTTCGGCAGCGCCACGGCCACCGTCAAGCTATGCAAGCTCTTCGTCGAGCGCGGGGCGGCGGGCGTCCACCTCGAGGACCAGTCGTCGGTCACCAAGAAGTGCGGCCACATGGCGGGCAAGGTGCTCGTCGCCGTGTCGGAGCACGTCAACCGCCTCGTCGCCGCGCGGCTCCAGTTCGACGTCATGGGCGTCGAGACCGTCCTCGTCGCGCGCACCGACGCCGTCGCCGCCACGCTGATCCAGACCAACGTCGACGCGCGCGACCACCAGTTCATACTCGGCGCCACCAACCCGCGCCTCAGGGGCCGGAGCCTCGCGGCCGTGCTCTCGGAGGGCATGTCGGCGGGCAAGAACGGCAGGGAGCTGCAGGCCATCGAGGACGAGTGGCTCGCCGCGGCACAGCTCAAGACCTTCTCCGACTGCGTCAGGGACGCCATCGCGGGCCTCGCCGTCTCCGCCCAGGAGAAGCAGCGCAGGCTCCAGGAGTGGGACCGCGGGACCGGCGGCTACGACAGGTGCGTGTCCAACGAGCAGGCGCGCGACATCGCCGCGAGCCTCGGCGTGGCGTCCGTGTTCTGGGACTGGGACCTCCCGCGGACCAGGGAAGGGTTCTACCGCTTCCGGGGCTCCGTGGCGGCGGCCGTGATCCGCGGGCGCGCCTTCGCGCCGCACGCCGACGTGCTGTGGATGGAGACGTCCAGCCCCAACGTGGCCGAGTGCACCGCCTTCGCCGAGGGCGTCAAGGCGGCGTGCCCCGAGGCGATGCTCGCCTACAACCTCTCGCCGTCCTTCAACTGGGACGCGTCCGGGATGACGGACGCCGAGATGGCGGCCTTCATCCCCAGCGTCGCCAGGCTCGGGTACGTCTGGCAGTTCATCACGCTCGCCGGGTTCCACGCCGACGCGCTCGTCACCGACACGTTCGCGCGGGACTTCGCGCGGCGCGGCATGCTGGCCTACGTGGAGAGGATCCAGAGGGAGGAGAGGATCAACGGCGTGGAGACGCTCGAGCATCAGAAGTGGTCGGGCGCCAACTTCTATGACAGGGTGCTCAAGACTGTGCAGGGTGGCATCTCCTCAACTGCAGCCATGGGCAAAGGCAAGTGCCTCATTTCATTTAACTCCAGTGCTTTTTGAAAAATAATTTACTGTTCGTTCATATATAGTTTTGATGTTTTTTATATATCTGATCTGATTTACCAAACATGCTGCTCATATATAGTTTGTACTTGTGCTTTGCAGGAGTTACTGAAGAGCAGTTCAAGGATTCACGGCCCGCAACTGGGAGCAGTGGCCTGCAAGTTATGGCCAAATCCAGGATTTGATGAAGACTGACAAAGAATAATGATTCGGAGAAGGCCCTAAATAAATAAGAAAAAAATAAGAGTCAGATCATCAGCCATGGGAATATGTTTTCCAAACTGAACTATAATCAGCATAAATGAATCAATGAGTCGTCTAGCTATATACGAATGGAGTTGAGTTATGACTCCAAATGAAAAACCATGTTGGGTTTAAAGTATTGGTGTCAATCTGTGAGATTATTTATCACTTGAGATTGAATACAAAATTTGATTATGGCACTCTGTTCTCGGGATTAAAAATCTTCATTTTTAGTACTGTTATATGCATGTACATACAATTGTTGAGCCTGTTGTAAAATAGGTCATCAGCGGTTAGGACCTTTCCCTCTCGGTCTCTCATGTTCAACATAGTACGTGAAAGTAGAATACATAAATATAAGAGATAGAAAAACTATTTTTTATTCCTCTAAATATATATGATTACAACATAGAGCTCCCACGTATATATAGCCCTACCAAAGTCTAAAATTTATTCCTCTGAATATACATGATTACAACATAGAGCTCCCACGTATATATAGCCCTGGCAAGGTCTAAGAGTTTGGTAAGAGCTCACATACAACTATACAAACACAAGGTTAAGATTATTCCTTCTCCTTTCCTTATTATAGGATACTACCAAATTTTAAAACAGTGTTACACCGACAAGAACCACTCTGTGAAAGTTAACAGTGGTGGACCCCCCCAAAAAAAAACATATCACAACATTTTTTTTTAATTGCATAACTTTATACTTTTTATTTATATTAAGTGAGAGAATATAACAATTTTTTTATTATATATACCTATTAATATCTTCTAGATAATAAAATTATATAAAGCATAACTATACAATACAATGACCCCATATAAGCACATCCAAAAGACCATAAATAATAAAATCATCCCTAGGTGCATTTCCGAAAGACTGACCAATAAATCTAGAGATTTATGAGATCATTATAGAGTCTTATTATCAATGGGCATGTCATCTACTACTGAAAAAATTGCGCATTAAATCCTAAAATACATATATAAGAAAACGCGAGCACCCGTGTCAAGTCGATAAATTGACCGGTTGAGCTACGCTCCATTTTTATAAGTTGGATCTTTTTAGCTGTCCGTTATGTATAATTTATGGCTCCGTCCCTGAATGTTAATGGTCAGAATTTTTAATGACTGCCAATTTTAAGGTTCATTAGCAAAGAGAAAGTTAAGAAAAAGGGCAGTCAGCTCACAGCTAGAACCAGAGTGCAGGGACATAATCTATCTCAGTTCTCGGTCTACCAGAATATAATATACTCCTGAAAAACTTAAAAAGAAAATGTAGTACACGAAAATCTCCGCATTAACATTAGCATGATACCATGCTTGTTCAGTTATCATCATATCACTAAATTAAGTCCAGATGGCAAAATTCTTCCTTTTCCAAAGCTTATCTGCTTACGCTCTTCAGATTGCCCATGTCTCGGCAAGCTTTCAATGAATTTCAGGTATTTCAGCTTACAGTCCACGATTTTGAGGAGAACAGGCACAACGATGAGTCGGCGACATCTGGCCATGCATTTGGGGTTCGGCTTATACTTCAAGCAAGTACTACAATCACTCACTCAGCTCAATTACCCCGCCAGCTCCTTTTATTTGGATATGGAAATCCAAATGTATACCACGTGTGAAATTTTTTGGTTGGCTGTTACTTGAACACAAGAAACATTTTTAGAAGACGTCGCAAGCATCTTGATGAAGGATACAATTGTGTGCTTTGCCCTGACAATATAGAGGAATCAGCCATGCACTTATTTCTTGAATGCTCCTGTAGTACTACTCGTTGGTTCCTCCTATAGGCGTTCAATGGTCAACTCAAGGGGACATATTTCATAGGCTTATTCAGATGAAACAACAGCTGCGCGTTCCCTACTTCATGGAACTTTTTTTTTTGATAGCAGCCTAGTGCATTTGGAAAGAGCGGAATAACTATATCTTCAACAACCGGGCTCTTTCTCCTGTTTGGAAACAACGCTTTATAAGTGAAGTTAAGCTTCACTCCTGTCGTCTCCCACTAGATGTTTGTCATGTAATTACAACTTGGCTCAACTCTTTGTAATAGGTAGTTCCTCCGCCACCCCCCTCCTCAGTTAGCTTCTAGGTAACTCCTTGTAACCTGTCTCGGTTTTGTTTGGCAATATATTTCCTGGGGAGCTTTGCTCCATAGTTTCAATAAAAAAAAGAAGAATTTGGAAAGGCAAAAGGTTTACCCTCTGATGAGTAGCGAGGCAGCTTGTAGGTCCTAGCCCCCCAGTTCACTGCGCAAATCTCACCATCGCCGGAGTACTCCACTCTTGGACAGTTGGACGAACATGACACTATGAGCCATTTAGACTAGAACTATTTTGCATAATATGATGAATAAATCAATGGTAGTACTAGTAAGACTTGACTTGCGGAATTTATTTAGTTCATATAAAAAAAGATAATGATACTACAATAAATAAATAGAACTAAAAGAGCAATAAAATCACGGAAGACGGGCGAAACACCGAAACGGGAAGTGGAAGTGGCGCTACTGCGCTAGCGTGGCCCTTCAACTCCACGCTGATGGGCCACACCGCTCCCACGCATACACCGGATGGGCCACACACACATCGGATGGGCCGACATTGCTGGACTGTTAGGTAGTGGAACAAGGCTTCCATTCCAACGAACTGTGCAATCAGAACTCAGAAAGACGGACGCGAAGATGCGCCGAACCTGTCGACTGGAGGGGACCCAAGCGAAGCGGCGAGGAAGCTGTCAAAGTCCACCAAAACCACGGCGGACGCCGGACGTCGCAGGGAAAAAGCCGGCAACGCGTCGACCGAATCCACTAGCATCCCTCTTCCGCGTTTCCGCTCCTATAATAGACCTGCGCCCCGCACCCGACGAGAATTCCACAACCACCAGCGCAGCGGCGATCAGCGTCAGCGCCCCCAACTAATTTCTTCACCTCCCTCGCGCGTCCTCGATCTCGCTCTCGTCGTCGGCATGGCCACCGATGTGTTGCGCGCGCACAACATCCTGATGCCGGCGCCGCAGAGGATCCGGGCTGCGGCGGCGCACCGGAGGGCTGCTGGTAGCGACAACAACCACCCCGGCGCCACCAGGAGGAGGAGGTCGCCGCCGGCTGGAACAGTGGGCCCAAGACGCCACGGCAGGAAGGCCAGGCCTGCGGCGGAGGTGTACGCCGGGCCGGCGTTCTCGACGTCACCCGACCCGAGCTTGCTGCCGCTACCGCAGTTCGCCACCAGGAAGGCCGTGCCCGCCGCCGCCGCCGTCGACGCCGCCGCCGCCGCCGCGACGCGCGACCTCAGGCTTATCCTGCGGCTGGAGTAGCCACAGCTGGGTACATATCTCGTCTGCTGGGTCAATTGGTGGCTTCGATTTACTAGTCGACGCATGATCGATCCAGCTGCATGTTAGTTCTGGCTGCTCTCCTGGTATGTGTTCCACGCTGCCGCGGCGAGGCTTCTGGCTCAGTTTTATTGTGTGGCCGGCGGCGAGGCACGCGGCGGCCGTGGGATCCCACCGCGACGGCGGTGTAGAATGATCGCAGCAATATACTCTGTATTGTGACGGGCAAGTAGATATATATAAGATATATGTCATATACTCATATGTGTAGAGTAACTGTGTGAGGGTTCATCCGTGTAATAAGTCGTCAGCATGTAATCCTCTCCGCCGTCTCTATTCATCAATATACACATTTCTATATATTTCAACAATCGCTGATTTTAATTAGTAAAAGTCAAATTGCTTAATCACAATCATCAATATACACATTTCTATATATTTCAACAATCGCTGATTTTTATTAGTAAAAGTCAAATTGCGTAATCACAGTCATCATTCGTTCTCTCTCACACCAACCGCTCCCGCCATCCAGCATCTTGTTTAAGGGCGCATCCTGTTGTAAGATAACTTAGGCATGGTCTTCCTGTTGCAGCAAAATCTCTGCCGCTATACTCATATTCATTTGTGTTTGTGAACTAATAAAATAGAAAATATTACGGAGCTTGATATATCCGAAAATAAGGATCACAGTGAAATGCAGCACAGCAAGTGAAGGCAATAAGCCTTTCAACTCACAGAAGGTGGATGGCCGGCGGCTACGACAATGTGGCACTGCGCCCTTGCGAGTTCCGGCTTGTGCTCGGCCGGCATTCGGCGCTCGCCGCCGAGGGTGGAGCCACAAATAACCATGAGTGAGGCCAAGTACTAACTGATGAATTATTGAGGATAAATATAAAAAAATTCTTTAAATGGTGGAATTTTGTATACACAAGATGACATCACCAAGCATAGGAGGTGCCTGCCCCCTCAGCCCCTCCCTCCCTCTACCTCTGCTCGCCACCCATGGCGCCATTGCGCATTCCGCGCCATCGTCCAATACTTCATTGTGGCGACACGCCCTCTCTGGCCGCTGGAGTCCCAAGTCCGCCGCTAGGCCACTGCCTAATGCTCGTCGTGACAGAGTTTGAGGTTGGAGAAAACGGGAGAGAGAACATAGGAGTAGTACCTAAGCCTCATGGCGACGTGACCTCGCTGGCCGCTGGAGTCCCGAAGTGCTCGCCGTGCTAGGGTTTGAGGTTGGAGAAAACACGAGATAGAACATAGAAGGAGTAGTACCTAAGAGCATCTCCAATAGACCCCTTTCTTCTCTCCCTTAAAAATTGCTATAGGGAATTGAGGTAATAGTAATTTTAATTTTAGGGAAAGGTTGCTTAAGCAGATTGAGAAAAAAATCACATCCCTCTTCTCTCCTGTGACTCCCTCCACCCTCTTCTCTCTTGGTCTCTCGTGACACTCTCCACCCTCTTCTCTCCCTGTGGCCGGCAAGGGGGCATGGCCGGCGGCTCGGTGCAGCGGCGGTGCGGCCGACCCACGCGCCTGCCTACCCTGTGCGGTGACGGCATGAAAAGAGATTGAGAAAAAATACCGGCGGATCCCCTTTATTTGAGGTATTGAGAAAAAGATTTAAGAAAAGAATATTAGAAAGGGGATTTGGTGGATGTGGCAGAACCGTCCGAAATAGCATACTTACGGAGGCGCTCGTCTTCCACCAGACACTAAGCACCCCGAAAGCAAGCTATAGCGAGCGGTGTCCGTCGGGTACACCCCGAGGGAGAATCCGAAAGATCCACATTTTTCCTAAGGATCCAATAATGAGGTTACAACACAAATCCATTTCATATATTAGAGTTTCTTAAAAAGTACATTATTACAATACCAAATACCAGAGTGCGGAATGATAACAGCGGAATTTTTTTAAAATAACATCTAGCGGAAAGGGACGAGGATTCCGTCTGAGCCCACCAGAAGGACCCTCCACACAAAGGTACTCTACAAGCATCACCTGCAACAGGGGTAAATAAACCCTGAGTACACAATGTACTCGCAAGACTTATCCGATTAGCGGGAATAATTTTCCGACTCCAAGGAATATGATAAGCTTTATGGCTTGCTGGTTTCTTTTGGTAGGAAGCAATACTAACAGTGAGTCCTTAGTTATGTATTATTATCAGCCGTATTAAGTTATCATCTAGCTAGTCTATATAAGCACATGTTCTACTTTCAAGCAAAAATTAAGCAATCCGTTCTATTTCTTCTCCCTTCAACTTTCAGTTCTTACTACGGTGCTAAACACGAGACAAGCCGTACCGATCGCCCGGCGATTCGCGAATCAATGTGCCCAGCTGGGTGCCTCGAAAACACATGCCCCGCTTGTACCCCAGGCACAAGCAGGAATAACCCGTCACCCTCCTGTCCCGGATGTACAGGTCCCCGTCCAAACTTGGACTCCAAGCCCCCACATCCTGAGTCCCAGACTCAGTGTGGTGCAAGGACCTCCACCACCTCCTCTTCCCATCAGTCGGTCTGGAAAGAGCTGGATCCGTGACAAGAGAGCAACAAGTCTTCCCTGTGCCCATACCCAAGTATGCGATCGGGACAATAAATCTGTGACTTGCCCACGATGCCTTATGTAACGACCGGTACTTAATCGACACAGACAGGGAAAAAGTGTAACCGAGCTATGTCCTATTGGCCGCAGGACACACCCCTTTACACCCACCAATACCCAAACCATATCCCTGCCCGGTCACCATTTACCTTTTCATCATTTTATCATGAGTGTTCATATTTTATTACCTATTTGCGAGTATCGGCAGGTTACTCACGCTACCAATATCCTGAGCATAGCAGCTACTCGACCTGTACTAGTAGGACTCATAGGTAGATATATTTATGCATGTAGTTTTCATAAAATGCCTGTAACTTAAATGCACATCATATATATATATATATTCAGTGATCATAAAAATATGGGTTATGCACTGGGGCTTGCCTTGGGCAGGCGCTGGGTCAGCAGGGTCAGCACCAATAGGCTCCTGGGCTTCGTCCTGTGCGAAGATCTCCTCCTCGTACTCCTCGATCACCTCGTCGTACTCCGGCTCGCCGACGGGCACGAAATCTACAAGTTCATGATCTACATAAATTGATGATACAATGCTTAGAAATATAACATCAGCAACTTTTACAATAACAGTACATTGATTTAATTACTAAGCTATTGCTATCGACCACGGTGCTAAGTTACCTATGGCTATCGACAACAAGCATAAAGTACGGCACTCATCATTATTATAGCCACTACCGGTATTTTTACTCCTAACGCTGATTTACGCTATATTCAAATAAATAAGGGTAATATCTATTCTATTTAACAACCCATTCTAAGACCACAAAATTTACAGCAAGTACGTAATAACCTAACAAGTCTACATTGAAATTTTTGTGTCTATAGCTATCACCAATTACCCACAAATATTTCTACAATTATTCACCTACCTAATATTCGTTCTCTAGTTTTGAATTTATCACCCAATACTCGCCACAGCTAACTGTAATCCAACTGAACTATCCAGTAGATGGTATTTTTGTGAACCTAACAAAACAAGTCTCACTATTTTTGGACACTACGTAATTTACTACGATTTATCGAAGTTCCATTCATAACTAAAATAAATAAACATTTCTTATTTACTGGAAATTACGAAAACTGAATCCTACTCCTTCGGCCCACTCGCGCTGGCTCGGCCCACTCCGCCTTCCCGCCCACGCGCGCTAGCAAACCACAGCGCGGCCCACGCGGGGGCGTGGCCCAACGGCCCACGACAGGGGAAGACCCCCGCGCGACTACAAATACGCGAAAACGCCCCCGAGCTACTTGGCATTTATAGGGAGCGCTAAGACACTATTTCACCAGTCTACGCTTTTACGATTACGCCCTCCCTTTCCTTCTTCTTTACCATGGCGACGTCCCCCGGCACCCGTGCGCGCACTGGCGCGGGCACCGGGCGGCCACGTCGGCGTCACTCGAGTCTCCAAGACCTAACTAAGGGACCGATGAGTACCTCCACGGCAACGCACGGCGTCTGGAAGCGATACGGCGAGCAGGGGCGTCGTCCCAGATTCCCTCCCCGGCGGTGAGCCCTGACCTACAATGGCGGGTGCGTTCCCGTGAGTGACAGCGAAGACGGAGCAAGAAACGAAGCTAGCGAGCTCAAGGGACTACCCAACGGTACCTTCGCGTTAACGGTATGGCCAGAGGTGGCCCGAGCAGAGCTGGCCACGTGCACACCAACGCTGCGATGGCGCCCGGTGATGGCACGGCCACGGCGGTGGTGGCTGGCCTACTGTAAAGCTACGGCTACGGTGCGCGGGGTGCTTAGGAGGGTACGGCTAAGCTAAGGGTGCACTGAATTGCTACAAGGTGCTCGGAGTGGCTAACTGGCCGACAGTGCACGTCTGTCTGGTCTTAAGGACCCGGCGAGCGGTGATTCGAAATTGGAGCACAGGACGGAGCTACAGTCGATGATGTGGGGTCGGTACGACTGCAGGCTACCTAGCGGAGTCGAAAACGTGCTCAATTTGAAACAAGGCACTGCTGCCACGATGAATTTGAAGGAGCCGCCCCGGCGGCCATGGAGACAGCGGAGGCAGGGGGTCCTGGCGTGGCTCAGCTCGGTCTGACTGCGGTTGTCAACGCAACAAACAAATGCGCGCCACGATGGGGGACAGCGGGACGTGCCTCGGGCGGCTGTCCACACGGCCGCGGCTGCAAGCCAACGAGGCTCGGCACGACGTCGCAGCAGGCAACGCCAGACAAGGAACACAGTGCGAGTAACGTGGAGGTGATGGTGGAGTCAGGCTGTCGTCCTTCGCGCAAGCAGCCAAGTGGAGTCAACGGTGTAGTGCGGGGCTTGGCCGCTGGCGGCGTGTAGCGCGTGACCCAGTGCGCCTCCGGCCAATGCAGGGCAGGACAAGGCGCGGTAGGGCTCGGTCGGCGTCCTGGCGCAGCACATCAGACGGCGAGGTGACCCGCACGCCAGCGAGGGCAGCAAGCAGCCAAGGCAGAAGCGCAGGGCCTGCTCGCGTCGCATTCACAGCGGCATGACGACATGTCATGGCCTGCGCCTCGGCACGTAGGGCGAGCCAGTCGTGGCGGCAGGCGAGCAGCAGCGGTGGTCGTGGCCGGTAGTGGAGGCAGATGGTCTTGGCGCGCAGCGCCGGGGCCATGCGCGTGCACCGGCGCGGTGGTGGGATGCAGCCGGCGCGGCAGTGGGGCATGGCCTGTGCGGCAGTGAGCGCTGGCAAGCCAGCAGCAGGTGGTGACCGCACCCAGGGCTAAGCCATGTGTCGTGCACGCTTTCTAAAGCAGTTAGAAAACTTGTACGCGATGCTCCAAAAGCCAAACCAATTGTTCGATGCGCAAGAGGGTACATCAAGCTATCAACCGCAGTCATGACACCGCGCTACTTCTTAAGCCAATTGCTCCACAAAGCTTGCCAAAAGTGGCTTTGTCGACCTCTTCTAAAACTTACGCGAATGACGTCGAGTTGAATGATTTCGCGTCGAATTCCAAATCCGACCTACGGGATGTACTAGCTAGTTATCCTCGTCCTCGACCACACATGTTTTATCGCCGTTCACAAAACATTCTATGGCCTTTTTGTTTTAACAAGAATTTGATTAGGATAATAAACAATGCTATGTGCCACAAAACGTGACATTCGCTTTCTTGTTTCATACAAATGTTTCAAGGACCGAACATTGCTTTATAATGCATGTTGTACACATATGCACACAATTATGATGCTCATACGATGTTTTGGCAAAACAGTACAATATAACACCGAGGATGTTACAGTGGAGCATGCTTGTTTTCTCCATTTCCCTTTGTTGCTGGTTATATGTAAATGAGATGTGTTTTCCTTAATCTGATGGAGATGCTCTAAAGGGTGAGCGAGCGGGCGATATGAGTGCACTTGTGGGAGAGAAGTTGGGTCATAGGCTGCTGGGCCTTATTAGGCTATGGGGTGTAGTAGAAGAATATATGTTCTAGGCTCAACTCTTGACATGGTATTCTTTTTTGCTTTACTAGATGATTGCCTGTGCGTTGCAATGGGTGCAACATAAATTGAATGAGATGTTTGTTAGCCAAGTTAAAATCAAGAATATATCAATTCAATTTTTCACGTGTATTATACCATGATAATGTCTAGAAACACATTCATTATTGTAATGAATCTGAAATAAAAGCTAGGCATTGAGCTTGTTGTCTAAAAGTTACGATAAACATCAGTTGCCTCAAAGGCTGAAAATTTATTGCTAGGCATCGAATTGAATTTATCCATGCTTCGCCTTGCCCAAAACATGTATACTCGGACTTACAATATCCTAGCCCGCATGAGGCATGGCAACAATTCATTTTTTGGGAAAAAAGTATTTGTTGTCAACACGCAACACGAAGGACGACGAACGAGATTTGGATCACGATCATGATCATTGCGTGGTGATATTCCAATAAATTTCTTTCTCTTCTCATAATTCTCTTTCCGTTTTATTCCATTTTTTA
Source organism: Miscanthus lutarioriparius (assembly GCA_904845875.1). Classification (NCBI taxonomy): domain Eukaryota; kingdom Viridiplantae; phylum Streptophyta; class Magnoliopsida; order Poales; family Poaceae; genus Miscanthus; species Miscanthus lutarioriparius. The sequence continues at coordinate 18,136,065 of CAJGYO010000004.1, forward strand.
CTTGCCTTCTAGTGTCTCCATGCGATGATTATTTGCCTGTCGGTGATTCCGTGAGTTTTATTCCATTTTATTTACTTGCCTTCCAGTGTCTCCATGCGGTGATTATTTGTCTGCTAGATATGGATCGCATGAGTGTTTTGGTCTTGCTGGGTAGATGTTGACAATTCGTATGTTTTAGTTGTAGAGATTTTCCTCTTTATTAAATAAAAAACGCTTGAATTAGTGCTTTCGGACGGTTCTCTTTCCGTCGGACGCCGCATCCACCGTTAACACCACGGACCAAAACGAGTTGGCGCACCGCTTCGGGCTTCTTCACATAGGCCCACACGACTCGCTCATTCTCCACTGCAAGGGCTCGCTCGCTGCGCCGCTGCATCCCTGCGTCGTCGTGCGCATCCACCTTCCTCCTTTCCCTGCTCGCTCCCTACACCGCTACGTCCACCTACATGCCTTCCTCGTCGTTGTGCTTTGCTCTCAGGTGATCCCCTCCAACCTCTGTGTTTCCTCCCATGGAAGGCGTTTGTACATATGGACGAGTTTGCACCCCGCGACTCCCCACTCCGCCTCGTCCGCCGCAACTTCAACGCGATGTCCTCACCCCACCCTCTGCGCCACCGAGCTGCGCGCCGCCGGCGAGCACACCGGTGACCTTCACGCACCGTTCACCTGCCCTCTACGCCACCGCTGCCCATGTCGCCCCTACCTCGCCCTCTGTATGCCGTCGCCCAGCTCCATGTTGCCGATGAGCTCCACGCCGCTGGCGAGGCACCGGTTACCTCCACGCGCCGATGAGCCTCCATTCGCTGAAGTTGTAAGGAGATGTTTGCGCTGAGAAGCGTATGCTGCAACTATATGTTTCAAGTGTTTTAGGTGTTTCAGAGGTATGTTGCAAGTGTTTCATATTGTTGTTGCAAAAGTAGATAGTGATGTTGCACATGTTGCAATGATTGTGCACGTATGTTTTAAGTGTATGTTCTAAATGTTTCATTTGTAGCAGACGTATGTTGCAATAGTAGATCTAGATGTTGCATATACATGTATGTTGCAAGCGTATGTTTCAAGTGTTCGGGTGTTTCATACGTCTGTTGCAAGTGTTTTATCTGGATGTTACATATTTTTGCAATGGTTTTCAAGTGTTTTCCAGGTATTTTTGTAAGTGTTTCAGACGCATGTTTCAAGTGTTTCATATGTCTTCTTTTGTATGTTGTAACTGTTGCATCTGGATGTTTCAAAAATAGATTGGGTGTTGCACATCGGATGCGCATGGGAAGTGGTTGGAGGTGCGGGCGACGTCCGGGGCGACGTAGGTGATGTTCGGGGCGACGTGGGGCCACTGCTAGGGCGCTCGCTCACAAGTGTGACGCGCTAGGGTGGTTGCTCGCTCGCTGAGCGGGTACCGTCCGACGCTAGCAAGTTTGTTATTAAATACTCCCTCCGTCACAAAAAGAATGCAATTCTAGTACAATATCACGTTTTAGTACCTTATAAGTTTGACCAATTATCTCCTACAACTAAAAAGAACAAAGTGTGGATATTTTTTTGTGCGACATTTGTTTTGGTTCGTCCGTCGGCCCACGCCTGCAATCCCACGACATCTTAATTACTGATTGATCGTGCCATTCTCCTTGATTGAATATTGCCTGTCATGTGATAGAGGAATCACGGCAAAATAGGAAGTAGAAAATTATTGTGTTATCCATATACACATTGCATGTTTGCATGCACCAGCATACATGGCAACGAGGAAAAGGAAAGAGAATTAACACAAAAGGAAAGCGAATTAAGACAAAAGGAACCTCTTTGCATTTCTGAGAACCTTGCCAAATCTGTCTACATTTATTTACTTCCCCTCTTTGCATTTGCAAAAAGGACAACTTTTTCCTCCTTTCATTTGGTTTCATGCTCATGTGTTCCATCACCCTCGCTTGTTGTTTCTTGCATGAACCATAGTTGATGTCATTTGTCTTCCATGGCTCAGCCTCCCAATACCAAGAGAAGGTCCCTACCTCTCCCTGACTGGAGATCCGGCCTGCCAGAGGATCTCCTCGAGTCCATTGGGCAGCGTCTCACGTCAGGCCACGACACGGCGTCCTTCCGATCCGCTTGCTCCCCATGGCTCGCCGTCGTTCCGTTCGTGACCTTCAGGGCGCTCCTGCTGCTCCCGTTCGATCCCGACTCAGACCGCGTCGGCTTCTACCGCGGTCCAGAGAAGAAGGTCTTGTCCAAGACGCTGCCCAACGTGTGCGGCAAGGTGGCGTGCGGCTCCTCGTGTGGGTGGCTGGCGCTCATGGACGAGGCGGTGTCCGTGACGCTGCTGAATCCATTCGCCCGTGCCGTGCCCCCCGCGTTGAGCTCCCGCCAGCAGACGAACATGTCGCGGCGGCGTCCTCATCGGAACGCGTGTCTAGGGTCCACGGCCGGTGGGTCCTCCATCCCACCAATGGCTACGGTGACGCGGATGACGCGGGCAAAGTCATCAAGCTAGAAGACATGAGGGACGTGTTCTTCTGTGAGATCGTGCTCTCGGCGCCGCCTGACGTCGCCGGCCGCGAGTGCGTGGCCATGGGCATGCTTGGGTGCTCCACGGAGGTCGCGTTCTGCCGGGTTGGAGTCGACAGCGCTGGACGCTGCTCGACACCAAATTGGAGTTTTCCGTGGGGTCCATCGTCCACTGCCAAGACAAGTTCTTAGCGATCGACTGCACTGGAGAAATCTCCGTCTGCAGCAGCAACGCCGCCGGTGCTACTCCAACCACGACGCTGCTGCCATCGCTGTCGCCACCTGCGGGGCTCTGCCACCGGAGCTACCTGGAATCAAACGGTGAGCTACACATTGTGGGTGCCATGGTGAGCATGTTCCACGAGACACAGAGCTTCACCTACAGCAGCGCAATCTACAAGTGCAACCTCCACAACCGTACGTCGGAGCGGTCCAGGGTGAGGGACATCGGTGATCAGACACTGTTCGTGTCTAAATATTTTAATGAAAGCTTCAGTGAAACAAGTGTATCCAAGTAAAAGGAGAACAAAATCTATATGTCTGAGCCATTGTATGGGGATCCATACGACTTGGTCCATCGACTGGAGATTATTGATATTGCTACCGGCGCATCCGAAGTGAAGCCTGTCTAGGAAAAGATGCATGGTTCCGAGGCTCTAGGTTGGATTCGATCCAATCTCTGGAAGCTCTAGAGTTTGTGAGCCTGCGACGCCGCGCACTCTGTGACTGTGTTAAATTCATAAACTTTGTTTTTTGGATTAAATGTCATTTTAACGTTAGTATTTAATTTAACAGTATTGTTATCTTATCGTGTGATCCGTGTGTTTTTAGTATAAATTGTTAGTTATTCCGTAGCAACACACGGACACGCTACCTAGTAGATAAAAAAGTTGCAATATTTATGATATCGAATAAATATCATTAGATAAGTTATGAAACTTATTTTTATAATAATTTAATTTAAAGTCATAAATACGAATACTATTCACGGTAAAACTTGGTTAAACATGAATCGGTAGTAATCAACTGAATGCATTGAATACAAGCGGGCCCTGCCCAACATGAGAAACTACACTAATGGTGGACTCTTGTTCAACGTCGTGTGCTTCTTCACTTCGTATTAGATCCAGAACGCGCGAGGTTTTTTGATGACGATTGCCAAGGCAGCTTGTAGACCTTAGCCCTCCTGTTTACTACGCAAAGCTCAGCGTCCCAAGAGTACTGGATTCGGAAGGTTACTACGCGAAGCAGCATGGGCACCATGAGACCGAAGGTATCTGAGCGGTCCTGGTGCGGCTGCGTCACAGTCTCAAGGAGGCAGAACCTGGCGTTGCCCATATAGACGAGGCTGGCGCTCACGTGTCTCCTCCACATTTGCCTGAACAGCAGGTCCCTCCCGCACTTGCAGGCCGGCTCCGCCCCGCCACGGCGGTCGTCCACCACCCGGCACGCGGCGAGTCGCCCCCTGTGCCGCGAGCACAGGCCGACCCACGCGTCCAGGTCGCGGACGTAGTACGCCTCGCCGTGGAACGGCAGGACCCAGTCTTCGTGGCGCGCCCACTCCAGGCGCTCGGCGTCGAAGGAGAAAGTCCCGGTCTTGTACACGGACAGGAAGACCGTGGCGCCGTCCGGGTGCACGGCGCGGGACACGACGATGTCGTCCAGCATGAACGGCGGCCGGGGGAGAGCCTCCCACTGCCAGGTCCCGTAGTGGCGCTGCGGCTCGGGGCCGAGCCTCTCGAAGACGCAGCGCTCCTTTCCATAGCTGGGTTCGTCGGCGCTCGTGTCCAGGGCATAGACGGTGCCGCCGATCGCCCAGAACGCGTCGCACTTCTTGGGTGAACGCAAAGGCGGGGTGGCGGACGCTAGCCGCGTTCTGGCGTCGAAGATGAAGTTAACGGCCGGGGCTCGGTAGAGAGAGCCGCTGTCCAGTCCAACGATCTTGGTGCCCGCGGCGACGAACTCCGGGCACCCTCTGGTGGCCAGGCGGGCCACGAGTCTGCGGTGGCGAAGACGGCGAGCCCTGGAATCCACGTCGTACTCGGAGTCGAAGCGGGCTTGAGTGGTGAAATGATCCACGCTGCCCTCGGACTCGGAGGAGCAGACGGAGCAGGAGTCGTCGTCCGCGTCCTCGGAGTAGGCATCGTCGGAGTCGAAATCGTCCTCGTTCAACTTGTATATGCTCACCCCGGAACTGCCGTCGTGATTGCTTAGTATGTAGAGGCGGCGCCGCCGTCGCCGCTGCTGTTTCTCGCCCTCAGATCTCCGCGGTGGCCTCGCCATCTTCTTGGTAAGATTTCTGTCAATGACCTTTCGTATGTCTAATTTCCTGTGTATCCTGACAGCCTAACTTGCTAGTTGCTACTACTAGTCATGACGACTGGCCGGTTCAGGCCTCCCTGATCGGCACCTCGCCGAATTAGAGTCGGATTCCGGCATCCTTACCTGAAAGCTTGCCCCAAAGGCCAAAACAGAGTCGGATTCGTGCGTCCTTACCTGAAAAGCTTGAAAAACAGACCTAGATTCGTTCATCCTTACCAAAAAAAAAAAATTCGTACGTGTTTATTCCGGTTCTACTCTTGTGGTGGTTTCTAAGAAAGTGATCACAGTCCGACTACAAACATATTAATGTATAAAAAATCTGCACAAAAAACCAGCATGATAAACTGAAATTTCATTTGTTTGCAATAATCTACTTCCACGGTAAAGATTTTGGTTTTCATGACGCTTTAGTATGTACTCTTACAAGAATAAGGCTGAATGATATAGCCGAGAGAATTAGTTTCAACTTACACGAATTAAGCAGACTAGTACGTTTACAATACATGCAACAGAAGATTGTATTTGGTTTCCCTTGCTCCTCCTTACTTAGATTTAGCCCATGGCTTTAGAATCGAAAGCACAACTATGATGGCAATTACCAGCAGAATGATAATTGCGATCATCATGCACTTTCTCGACTTCTTCTGATAGCTCTTTGCTTCGCGTAGCGCTTCAGTACCGGTTACCACATGGTTTACAGCATTTTGAACCTGACGATGTAAATGGATCAGCGGTCAAACAATTTTCCAGAAGCACTAATTAAATTCAGTTTCTCTTTTTTTTTTCCAGTTACATATACTAATCAGACCAAGAAGTGAAGTTACAAACCTGATTCTCTATGTTGTCTAGAACCTCTCCTTGTGCATCAACGAGTGCTGCCATGTCTGCAAAAATCTGAAAATAAACAGTACACGCCATGGTTCAGTGGCCATGGGCAATCTGGAAATTGATGTGATCAATTATGTACATGTTACAGGTTATTAGATTGTAAATAGTAGTAAATATTCTTATGTTGTTATAAAATCTCTTTGTTGATGTTTTGAACAACTTCGTCTAAGCTGCATTCTTGTCAAAACCTACCTGCTGCGTTTCATCAAAAAAAAAAAAAAAAACCCTACCTGCTGCAGTTCAAGGAGCCTTTTTTCTATCTCCATGACTGCATCATGCCGTTCCTGAATTTCTTCAACCGTGGCAAGAATCTATACCTCAAGTGCAAATTATGAAACGTAAAGCAAGAATAGTTAGACCTAACACATCGAGATGAACAATACAAGTATGAAGTGAAATTAAATAATAATGCACTATTAACTGACCTGTCCTCTACCTGTCCCTTGGATTGCTCTCTCGAAGATCTGCTCGCTGCTTCCGGTCTCAATGAGACGGTCAATCACCTAGTCATTGTGCCAAAATTTGGTCAGGAGAGGTAAGTGTTTGCTGTACCTAGTGTAGTGTGGTAGAACCACCATCCTCACCTCCTCAGAAGGCTTTGTTCCCGTGACTGTTCCAGTTCAAGATTAAAGTTTGTAAATATTCAGTCAACAGGTTAACTCAAACTGAAATGATGGATAAGAGCGATAGTAAAGAAAAAAATTACATACCTGTGAAGATCCTCCTCTCTACAACTTCTCGGTACTCTTCTTGTATAGTTTGTCTTAGATTCTGCAATGAATGGTAAACAATATGATTCCAAGTCTTTAATTTTGCTTCGACAAAGAAGATGGAGAGAGAGTGAGGTCATTGCACCTGGAAATCGTTCATTCTTTCTTTCAGCTTCTTCTTCAATGCACTGCAATCGAAGTTCACCTTTTGTTGGATTATTTTTGGATATATTTGATATGCAATCTTGCCCTCTATGCAACTATGGTTCTATGTCTAGATTCAAAAATTTGTGGATTAACCGGTAAACTAGCATGGTCTTGAAACAGGTTCTACTCAATTTATTTGCCAGAGAAATGCGCGTGGTGTCTGGAGATGAACAGTGACCCGATTTGAAATTATTTAGGGGTACCTTATATAGTCATTAGGATCAACTAGTAAATACTAGCTACTAGCTAGTCCTTAGCAGCATTTGCTGAACCCACTGTACTAGATGCTTGCATTAGCATAATAAATGCATGATGAGGATCTTACATGGTCATCGACATCCTTGATCGGTCTACGCTCGTGCCCTTCCCACACCCTGGCTTCTTTCTGTTCTCAAGATTCTGCAAACCGAAAAGGAGGATGAACACTGACGAGCATCGGGTGAATGACATGCTAAAGATATATATGGTCAGGCTAATGTCTGTACATTTCTGTCCATTTGTTCCAACTTCACTTTTACGTTGCGTGCGATCTTCCCTACTTCATCAATGTCTTTCTCCATGCGCCCTTTTATCGCTGGAAGACGAGTTATTTCAGATGAGCGTTCAGTTTAGAAATGCTGATATCAGTCTGTGTGTCAACAAGCGAAGTTGCACATGCACCTTTCATTGCAGAAGCCTTTGTGACTGACTTCGATTCCTCATTAGCTTCCTGTAGATTTGTACAAAGTATAAATTGTGTCTACATGGGTGATGGGTCCAAAACTAACACGAACAGGAAATGAAGGAAAACACATGTTGTCACGGAGAACTAACATTTCCGAACCAAACTTTAAAAATAGAGTAATATTTACCTGAAGCTTGTGAACTATGTTGGACATCTTATCCAACAGCAGCTCAATCTCCTTGACCTAACGCAAGAAAAAAAACTCCTTGTAAGAAAAACAGTAAATACTATGTCTGCATAATTAACTACCAGTGCTGCAACACCGCATAAAAGAAGAGTTGATAAAACTTTCAGATCTGCACTAGTGCTTTCATTATAAACTGAAGACCAAACCTGTTCAAAGAAGTCTTTGAGACCATAATCAGAGTTGTCCTTGGGATTTCGATTCCCCATCTCAATGTCCCTCTCCCTTTCTGGCTTCTCATCCCTCTCAAAGGAATCCTGTCATCGAATTAACAGAACCCACAGCGGTTCCAACTAGCACATGAGTAAATTACTAAATTATCATGAAGACAGCCACTACAAATTTTGCACTGAATTTGGTATCTCGGTTTTTGCAGGTTATCCCAACAGGAAAATCAGTCAGCTAGGCTTCAAAGACAGACAGGTAGTCTGACATGACAAAATCATTGTTTCCATACGGTCTAATCTAAGTACCCAACCCGGCATGAAAACTTTAACAAAAAGGAGAGACAATCTTGCAAGAACGAACTGCACATACCGTGAGAAGATTGTTCATCTTGTGGTCCGCGGAGAAAGAGACGGGGGAAGCCTTCCCTTAGGTTTCTCGTGCAGCGGAGCGAAGAACAGCAAGCCGCCAATGAAGAAGAAAATGGCGTATTCAGAGGACTTTGGAGAAGCCGTTGCGACGAGGATAGCTAGTATAGGAGTAGTAATAAACTATAGCCAGCAAGGATGATCTTGGCGACGCCGGCCAGCACTAGAAGCCATTAACTAGCAAACAACCGGGTTTAGCAACTAACTAAAGAGACTTAATGCCTATTCATTGGTAATGACTACGCTGCCAACGGATGGAAGAATGCACGGCGTCCTCTCCTCTTTCGGTGGTCTTCCGGTCATCGCCAGGGAAGAGACGGCCGTGTTATTTATTCACTTTTCTTTTCTGATGAAAGAATGCTATTTCTTCTCTATAAATAATCTTTGTTACAGTATTACTGATCCTCGAATCGCCATGAACGTGTGGCGCGTGGGCTACTGGGCTCCATATGTCGCCCTGGTTTAATGGAATGGGCTGGGCTGGTATCGGTGATGCGGCAGATGTGGATAGAGAGGCTGTTGGGCTCTATTGGGCTTCATTATTCCAGCGCGAGAGAGATGTTCCGTGTTCGCAAAGTTTAATTGGCGACGGGTCGCGCTTGGTAGCGACCGCGCGGCCTCTCCGAGACGAGCCCGGCCCAATACTTGTCCCACAATACGTGCGGCCTATGTCCTTCTTTCCGTTTCGGCAGCTCGGCCTCCTCTTGCTCCTTCGACACTCCCTGCTGGAGGCTGCGCGCTCAAGCGGCATCGGAGCCCCGCCTCGTTGGTCCCCGACGTCTTCGCCGCTCTGGGTTGCGTCTTCCTCCGGACGGGCCGGTCTGCTTCAACGTTTCAAGAGCATGTTGATTTGCTCGATGTGCTGCTGTTGCCATTTGTAAACTGTGATGCATCTTCGTACATATATTTAATACGTTTACGCGCACCTTCGATGTGATGACCAACTAAACAGGCCTTAACTAGTAGCGGCTGGCAGCAGATGGATATATTATGATCTGAAAATAGAAAGGAGCAGGGGTGTGGGATTGGTCGCTGGTTGTCCGCGTGGGGCTGAGTCACTCACGCGGGGCTAACGCGCGGTACCGTCTGCGCGACCGGTCGCGACATGTTCTGTGTTCGAATGTTGGATCACGTACGGATGTACTCCTGCTTCCGTCCAAATGAAAGATTCCAGGATGTATATCTAATAACTAGGACGACAGGCGCTTCGTCGCTCAAATCAGCTGTACCGCCACCAGTTAATTAGCTTGCACCGACCATTAGTATATAATTTATTCTGTCAGATCAATTAAATGGCTTCCAATGTTGTGTTTGCTGACATAGGCTAAAAATAATCACAAAAACCAAAGATGACATAAGCTCATAAACCATATAGGGCTGTAGGTATCAAAATCACCAAAGAGAAGGAAATCTCTGAAACATGTAATGCTATTCTGCGATGATCAATAGAGAAGCAAACACTTTGAATGAAAATATACAAAAATGACATAGGCCTCGATATTCCTATGAAACTAATTCCATTTAATCAACACATATATTGCCAAGTTTGCCCTGCTATATTGCATAATCAAAGAAGCAAATTAAGAACACCTATCAGAGCTCAATTAAGTTAGTTTGGTAAGCCGAGAAAGGCAACAAGTTAACAAAAGAGGAAAAGAGAGTACATGAATCAAAGTGGCATGTAGCCAGAGAACCTAATGCTTTCATTTATCATCCTATTGTGTCATCATCACCTAATTAAAACAAACAAATAAAATTTGGAGCCCCATTTTAGGCCAGCTCATTGCATCCCCGGATCCTATTGATGGGAAAGATTAATCATTGTGTCATGGGTTAACATGATTATCAATCGTAGTTCATCAATCATTTAAATTAACCTAACCTAAAAATGATGATCAACTACAACCATAAACAAGATCAAGATGACAATTTAATTTTTGCAACTGTAAGAAAACCTTGCCAAAATAGGTGAATGAGGATAGATTTTAGAACCTTGAGTTGTCACTAGTTCATGGGATGTATGATGCATCCCCATGAGGGGCATCAATTAGTAACATAGTAAGGGTTCTTGAGGTACCCTTGCATTAAAATCTCTAAGAGCATCATTATAGTTGTTGTACTTTCCGATAGATAGCCCCTTCTTCCCTAAGCACTTGCTTAGCACACTCATACCATGTAAAATAAATCCTAGGTTTCTTCCCTTCAAAGACCACATAGCAAGGAGGCATTCTCTGAAACCAACCAAATGTAGAACATGTAAGTGGTCTTAATGACATGCCTCAGTCGACCATTTAGTTTGAATGATGGTGAACATCATCGGCTACTTGATAAAAAAATTAGCCTCAGCTTAGTAGTTTGGTGGTTTTTTTCCTTGTTTAGTCATTGGTGGCTATCAAGAATTGTAAGAACCAAATAAAGAGGCAAATAAACAACAGAGACTTGCACTCAACGCCATCGCCAGACCTTTTGACCAAGATTGGCATTAACAGATTGATTACGAAAAATATTGCATTCACGCCATATATACCATCACAAGAGGATGTTGTTGCTATGGAGTACAACCCAGCATAAGTGTAGAATGGAAGGATAGGCAAATAAAGAATAAAGTACAACAACAAAACCATCAAAACAAGAATAAGGTAGCCACCTCATGTTTGTTTTATGCATCATAGGCCTTTAAATCCCATCTGTTACCATCAGGGCATCCAGGCATAAACAACACAAATAGGCAACTAGTTATCAAATAAAAAGTAGTAATGGACAGAGACTACAAATAAGTTTCTTACAATACCAAGTTTAGCCCAACAGCCAAGGGCTCAAATATTCCCAAATCCTTGCCTATTGTTAGCCACCCTCCTAGGCAAACTACACCATCAAGGTCAGTGTCAAAAAACAACAAGCAGTGCATAAAAAGCTCCTGTGTCAAAAGAAGAGAGTGGGTGAGGGGGTGGAGGAACTATACATCTCTCTGATCCAACCCCCTCCTCCTGCCTTCTAGCCCTTCATGTGTAGTGGAACTACACATAGTAGTTTTTGGCCAGGAAGGTCCTAAGTCAAAGGGCTCTGTGGGCATCACTCATGTTCACAAAGCCCCTGCCTTGGGCCTTGTTGTCCAGGAGGAAGGTGTAGGCAACAATAAGTGCCTCCTCACTGAAGCCAGGCATCTCCATCATAGCAAGGTATAGATTGACATCAACATGGGCAGGTCCAGTCTCCCTAAGAGCATTGGCCACATTGTTCACAGCATCTGACATGTTAGTCAACATGAGCATCTCCTCCTCAGAGAAGTTCCCTCTCTCCTCTTTGGGCCAAGTGTTTGCCATGAGGAGGTAGGAAGCGATTCAATTTGGCCTTGCTATCCCCTCCCTCATTGCTCACTTTGGGAACTATGGTGTGGGTCAAAGGAGGACCATCGGCCTTGCCACCAACACTTGTGCCACTGGTTCTCGCCTAAGGCTTCACAGCACCCAAGTGCAAACTTGCCTGTGGCCATGGCATTAGCAAAGATAGCCTCCATCTCAGTGTAGAACCTAATAGGGCAGTTAAGAAATCAACAGACTGACAACAATATTAACAGTTGCATGAATAAACAATAGACTGACAGATCATGAAGAACAGAGTGATTCAAGAACAGACTGACAGTAAGATTAACAACAACAGAATGAATGAAGCATAAAATTGGTCTCAGCTTTGTCCACCAAATTATTATATCACCATGACACACACATGAGTTCCATAGCAGGGTACATAAGCTAAATTCAAGAACATATTACATCAAATAGTGTTTGTTCTCCTCCCTTCCCACATAGCATTATAAATGGCATCCCTTATTTCAGCCATGTCAATAGAGCCTTGGTCCAGATGGGCTGGGGGCAGGTTGGTTGGATCAGCAGAAGCAGTGAAACCTTCCTCATCAGGCACTACTTCATCAATGCCAAAACCTAGGATCCAGTTGTGCAAAATGGCACAGGCAACTACAAGCTTCACTTGTGTCCTATACTTGTGGAAGGGTTTGTTGTCCAAGATCCTAAACCTGCCCTTTAGTGCACCTATAGCCCTCTCCACAGTCACTCTAAGTGATGAGTGGCTAAGGTTGTAGAGCTCCCTTGTATTGGTGGGCCTGTTCCTTGGGCCATACTCAGACAAATAGTACCTAACCCCCCTGTAGGGAGGTAGAAAATCATTTTTGCATGCATACCCAGCATCTACCAAGAATATTTTACCTACACAAGACATCTACTGTGAGGGTGTGTGTTAATAGGCCATGTAATATGTAATTAGTGTTGGTGTGCAATTACCTTCTGGCAAACTCAAGCCATCTTCCCTAGCTACAACATCTGCCAAAACAGTTGCATCATAGGCAGAGCCCTCCCAGTCAGCTAGGACATAAGTGAATTTCAGATCACAATTCACAGCTACCATCACATTTTGAGTGGGATCCTTTTTCCTACCTCTAAAAGCTTGTTGCATGCGCCTAGGAACCCTTGCTAGGAAATGAGTGCCATCTATAAAGTCAATGACATCCTAAAAAGCATGGGTCAGTCATTGCAACAGGTCTAATGTAACTAATGAACACAGGGTATACAATTACCTTAAAATATGGATTCCATGTATGGCTTCCAAGAATCTTTGGGTGAGTGGTAGTGCTAGCTGGCTTTATCATTTCATTCCTAAGCTCACCCACAGCATACAACACCTGATGGAAGTGCTTGTGGATAGTTTGGATGGACCTCCTAAAGGACTGGTGGACAACCCTAAATCTTTGGTTGTGCCCTACAACATGTAAAAACATGGCAACCTGCTCTTCTATTGACACCCCCTCCCTATCAGTGATAAGACTCCTCTCTCTAAAAGTTCTCACTAACTTAAAAAAAGCAGCTCTCTTCATCCTAATCATAGAAATACACTCTGAATCGGTGGAGTTGTATATCATTCTCAGTGTTCTCTGTATGTGCTGTTTATTTTCATCCCTAATCAGGGCCAGTGCTATAGGATCAGGCAGTGGGGTTTTAGGTTCAGGGGTTTTCCTTTTCAGCCTAGTGGATACAAAGGAAACCATAACAATAGTCAAGGCAGCTGCCTTCCTACACAGCATGTCACGGCTCAAAGACAAATCCATCTACAAGCATGTAAAAATGTAACATGATTTCAGCTTAATGCACCCTGCTAGGCATCAACATGAATGTGAAATGAATGCATATGAACAAAAGCACGGCTGCATCTTGTATGTGATGCCTCCCAGTGCTAAATTTGGACAACATCATCGACCAATGATGGAACAAAAAACTCAGAGCAATAGTAATCAGAAACAGATCAACATTCCTAACAGATCAAGAACAACAAGGTACAAGTAACACTAACAACTACATCAAACAGTTATGAACAGCAAGGTACAATACTAATCTGAAATAGATCAACAACTCTAACAGATCACGATCCCAACAGATGAAGAACAGCAAGGTACAAGTAACCCTAATAGGAGCATGAAGCAGTTATAACAAGTATGAAACCCTAACAGATCATGAACAGCCACGAACAAGAAACCCTAAGAACTTCAAAAAGCACCACAAAAAAGAAGATTGGGGGTCGATTTCACCTTGGCTCGGGGTCCAAACAACGGAGAGGAGGCAGATCTGGAAGTAGAGGATGCAGATCAGGAAGAAGACAAAGCAGATGCGGACGGAGAAGAAGAGGAACACCGCCGCCATGGAGTCCCAGCAGCAGCCGGAGCGAGGACGCGGCGAAGAACCTCGGCGCCAGTGACCGAACCCACAACCAGCCGGAGGTCGCCGCCGCCGCCACACACCACCACTCACCGCCGGTCTCTCACGAGGGAGGTGGAAGAGCAAGCACCGAGTGGAAGAAGGAGAGAGTGGAGAGTGGGAACCCGTATATAAAGGCCAGCGAAATCGCTGCCATTTTCGCCAGCACAGGCGGCCGGAGGCGGGGAGCGGGAGCGAGGACGCGCAGAAGAAGTTTCCCCTTCCCAGAGCCCAGCACAGCCACCACCCCGCGCGCCGCCGCCTAAAATCGCTCGTCATACCGCCACCATGAGCTCGGCTCCAAAGAAACGAGGGTTTTGGTCGTTTCTAGAGGACCAAGCGGAGAGGGCGTTTTTGGCTCTGGGAAGCCAGGCTCGCTTGCGGGCCACGACCACAAACATGGCAAGTTGCAGCCCACGGGCGTAGCTGGGCCTCCGGGCCAGGGTCGCAAACGCGCCCACGGTGACCGGTTTCAAGCTTCCATCTTGATCGGCAGGCGTCCCAACAGGAGGCGATGAAGACGATGAGGACCTCAAACGGACTTCACTGTAATTTCTATTTCTACAAGGGGTCCTCTTACATGGGGCTGGATGTAATATTACGTTTGTATATTAAATAAAATCCAACCCGTTTTCACAAAAGAAAATATAATAATACTAATTACGTAGTATAAATATTAATATTTTTTAGATATTGAATTAAAGTTAAAAATGTTTGACTAATCGAAAAATATAAACGACATTTACTATAGTATAGTACGGAAGGAGTATTATTAAGTTTTGAAACGGAAGGAGTATTATTAGGTGCGTATTAGATTAGCATTGCACATAGACGAGCAAGTGCTCATCATCACAGTATCCAGCTGCGCTCCATGGACGAGCAAGCGGGACGAGTTGACGCACAGCCTAAAGAGCTAAAAACGGGAAAAAAGAAGAAGGAAAACGTATTATTAGCTGTGTGATTTTGTGTCCATTTTCATGAGATGACCGTGACCGGAGTGGGGTCTTAGACCATCTCCTATACGACCGTTACTTAAAATATAAGACCCATTCCACGTTTGAGTAGTGCTACAATTAAATGGTTCAATAACTATTTTTTGTCTTCTCCAATAACAAAATATAAAAGAGAACCCTTTCTATAAATGGGTCTTCAGAAAAGAAGATACTTAGATTTGTGTTATACCTCTTCTGACATCTAAAATAAGTCTTCCATATAGATACTCTGTTGGAGACTATAAATATTCTGTTGGAGACCTATTTTGGGTTTAAATCTCCTGATATGTCTTCTATTAGAGACAGCCTTACAGCGCTGAGCTCGATAATTGAGCAACGCACATAACGAAGATGTCAACCAAACGTGTGCTTTTGACACTCACACTGAGCTATATACTCCCTCCGTCTATATTTATCTGTTGTTCTTATTTCTCGAGAAGTTAAACGTACTCAATTTTGACTAAATATACAACAACAACAACAACAACAAAGCCTTTAAGTCCCAAATAAATTAGGGTAGGCTAGAGTTGAAACCCAGAAGTAATCAAGGAAGTAATCAATTTTGACTAAATATATATTAAAAAATATTCAAAGATATTTGAATCTACTTATAGTAAATTTATTTGAGCATACAAGTGTTACTAATATTTTTTTCGAATCTAGTCAAAGTTAAAAAAGTTTGACCGACATGCATCCCACGGCGACACTTGACATGTGTTTGGTTGGGAGGTCAGAGTGGATTGGAACGGGGTGTTTGGTTCACAAGCTACTGGGTTAGGGTTATCCCATGGAAAGAATATTTTGTCCATATGCAAGTTTACCCTATCCCTACAAATCGGAGAAACCGAGCCAACCCACTCCTGGTGGCCGCGCGAAGGTGCGTGGAGTAGCGTCAGTAGTCGCGGCGGCTGCACAAAGGAGCAGGGCCGGTGGCCTCACGAGCGCGGAGGAGCGGCACCAGTGGCCTCGTGAGCGCGGAGGAGCAGCGTGGTCACAGGGAGCAGCGCGACGGCCTCACGGGCATGGAGGGAGGAGAGCCGGGGGGGGGCTGCGGGCAGGGAGGGAGCGGCATCGGCATCCGCGCGGGTGAAGGGAGTGGCGTCGGCGTAGGCGCCGGCACATGTAACCACCGGAATCAAAACAGACACTTAGCTAGGTAACCTCTTGTCAGGACTCAAAAGCAGTGCTGCCAGCCTCCGTCTCTTCCATGCGTGATCTGACCATTGCCCTTACAGGGTGACTAGGTGAGGAGGACTCAAGATCAGTTTGAATCGGTTATAAGACCTAAGAGATACATACCCTTAACTAGGAAGGTTCGGAGTAAAATTAAATCGACTTGCATGCATGTCTTTTATTTGTGATATCCACTAGCCTGTTAAATTACCCAGGTGACCAGCGCATACATTAGCGACCGAGACAATGTACGTCCTCATCACGGGTAAGGCCATGTCTGCAGCCTTACGGTCGTTCCAACCACGGAGTATGAACGTTAGAGCCTTAGAGGCATAGAAAAACAATACTCCCTCAATCTAAAAGAAACATCTTGCTTTCCAAGAAATCAAATAATCCTAATTTAACTAGGTTATAGAAAATAGTATCAATATTTATATTTTTAAATCGATTTATTATGAAAATCTATTTCATAATTCTTTTCCGATCAAATACAAGAGGTTCGTCAACTCTTTTAGATTTATCTTATCGTTTATTTAGAGTACTCAGAGAAGAGGGATCTATTTAGATTAGGATATGATTCCTAAAGAAGATAGTTTCTACATTCACGAGCCGTTGTCTCTGCCTACCATACGACAAGCTCAAGGTTACCGCCACCGAATGTAGACAGTGAGATGGACAAAAGTTAGAAACCGATAACGATTTCGTTGCAACGCACGGCACTTTTGCTAGTAATCTTATATTAGTTATTATGCATAGACATTAATAATTATTTATATATTTAGTTAAACTTGTGACTGTTTGTTTTTTCGGAAAATGAGATTTTTACTTTCCCGGAGGTAGTACTGGATCCTACTACGCTGGAAGACGCTGCGGTGGACCGTGGACGGGTGAACTACTTGCTGATCGTTGCACAACTTGTGCATATCAAACAAACACACGGAAGACCTAGTAGCACTAATTAAACTGAAGCCACCATCTGTTCTTCAGTTGCGCCTTGATATAGCCCTCGTGGATCCATGAAGGGAATCATGATCTGTGAAGGTCGTCGCTGACTTTATACTACACTCGTGAGCATTGAAAGCGGACTGACGTCACCTGGTGGCTGCTCCTGCGGCCCAAAACAGCCCACGTAGTCCTCGTTAGAAGAGACGCCACAGGCTGCTTTTTACCGCCAAGCAAAAAAAGCAACGCGCGAACCAACGTGGCTGATGCGTGCACGCCACTTCTTTCGGGTGTTTGCACACAGACTAAAGTTTAGTGAAACGTGACATCGGATGTTTGATACTAGTAATAAAACTAATTATATAAATTGTGACTAATTCACGAGACGAATCTATTAAGTCTAATTAATCCATCATTAGCACATGTTTACTGTATCACCACATTGTCAAATCATGGACTAATTAGGCTTAATAGATTCGTCTCGCAAATTAGTCTCAATCTGTGCAATTAGTTTTGTAATTAATCTATGTTTAATACTCCAAATTAATGTCTAAACACCCGATGTGACAGTTACTATACTTATTCAGCTATAGGACTTTAATCATATGGAATATTTCCTTGGCTGTTCCTATGAACCAAAGGCTAGGAAAGGAAAAATTCCTTAGGAATCTGAATCTTACAAAATTCCTATGCCCATCCTATGATATGATCAAAGGGGGCCCTAACTTTTGTTTCAAAATAGTGCACGAGCTATCAAGGCGCATTTTGGTATATAATATATATACAGAGTAGTATTTCTAGTTAAATGTGCCCCTTTGTCCCTAAATAAATATATTTCTATAATTTTTTTAAGTCAAACTTTTTAAATTTTGACCAAATTTCTAACCAACCGGTCAAGATTTATATCATCAAATTAGTATCATTAGATATACCATAGAATATATTTTCGTAATGTGCTCATTTTATAGATATTGTTATACTTTCCTACAAAGTTAGTCAAACTTAAGATAGTTGACTTGCACGGATTCTATGAATTGATTTATTCGGGGACTGAGGGAATACATTTTGGTTTCTCTACCCTTGTTTTTAGTGCGCTACACCCTCCATCTGATATTGTTTTACTTATTAAAGGCAATCACGAATATGGTCCGGCAGAAATTAATATTGTTAATTACTTGATAATCGCGTTACTATGTTCCATGGTAGTCAAGGAAAATGTGAAGCTCTTAAATCAACTACAAAAGTTATTGCATACTTCCTAGATGACACAAATAATAAACAATCGATCACCTATTGTTTAACCTTTAATCGGATAAATGACCGCAATTAAACAGGATATTTTTTCCGTGAAAAAATATATGTGGACTCTAAGAAGAGAATGGACAACTTGGGACTTGGGAGGATGTGAGTTTAAACTCTGGAACCACACATGGGCTTTTATTTGCGAGATAAACATGTGAATTGTGACATGAGGTTAAATCATAGGGACGGCCTTTGAGGTCTACAAAAAATTCCCGAAATTTACATAAAAACATGACATTTTAAATAAAATATTTTTAAAATACTGTTGACATGTTGCCAGTATAGATTTATTACAACGGTCAAATTATGAAGTTTGCTCTGGAGAAATCCTAAGACTACATGCATTTTTATGCATAAATGAAGTACTAAAAAATAGTTATATATAAACAAAATAGCAAGAGACGGACTGGTACGTCGTCGGCCAGAATTCATCTGTATCAGCTACCACTATTAGGTACTCTCTCTCAAGAAAGAATATAGTACAATTTTAGCACAATGTCATGTTTTATTAGGTTTGACTAATTATAGATAAAAAATAACAATACTTACGATATCAAATAAATACCATTAAACTAATTACGAAATATTTCGTAATAAATTGCTTTAGAGTTATAAATATGAATATTATTTATTAGAAATTTGATCAAAATGTGAATTACTTTAACTGGCAAGCAACGTGTAGTTGCATTCTTTTTTTTGACTGAGGAAGTACATTCCATTCCTCTAAACATATAATAGCAATAATATAATGGCTTACGGAATCAAATTAACATGCACTAGCTACATACCAGTACTAAACGAGCTAGCAAGTGTACTTAGTAAACGCGGCAGTTATGATGTCAACGGCCCCCAAGCGGAACTATTGTGCAACACATCGAGACACATGATAGTGGCTTGTTCGCTTGTCTCATGAGTCGTACTATTTCAGTGAACGAACAATGTTTTTTTCTCACAATAAATTAGAGAATGTTACTTTCAGTCATGACTTTTCAGCAAATATATACATAACACATGGATCGATTTTTCACGGCAAAGCACAGGCACAAGCACAAGCAGAGACAACGCACGCACTCAGCACGCTACTTGCTCTCTGCTGCATTGTTGCCTTCTTATTAACTGCTGATCATCATCGGCTCATCGCCGGTGCCTCCGATCAGATCCTCAGCTCGATCGCGCGATGGGTTCTGCAGGCAAGGGCAGAGAAGCACGCAGTACACGCACTCATTAGCTTCCACTGCTGCTTAGCCTTCTTCCTAGGTTGTTCTTTCGCCGATCGTTGTTGCTGGCTCATCATCACCGCCGGTGACTAGGATCTCCGGCCGATCGACTCGATCGCATTGAACAATGAGCTGTTCTGATGATGACAGGGATAATTTCTTCGTCTCTGGACCCACGCACCTGACTCAAACTGAGATCGACTGGTATGCACGCCTTTTATGTGCGCTAGCGGCGCAATTATCTCATTTTACTCAAATCCATTCTGCCTTTTTGGATTACAGCAAATAGAAAGTGTTTGATGCAAAGCTAGTTTGTATCTCCTAGAACCCCTTATATTTGAGTTTAATTTTTAAATGCTTGAATTCACTATGTAGCTATAGGGAGTAAGAGTATATATATTTTTTCTTTCTAAATTATAAGACAATATTTTTCTATGTATCTAGACACAGCGTATATCTAAATGTATCAGAGCTGAGCTCCCAATGCCCCTACTACCCCTCCGTTCTTCCTCGGTCCTCAGGTCATCATGCGTCGAGCCCGTCGTTGTTGCGGGCTGCGTCCGGCCAGCGGCGTGTCTGGAACACGATTTTGGGAGAGGGATGCAACGCGAGCGTAGGCCAAAGGCCCAATAGGAGAGAGCCCATCACTCCAGTCCAGCAAAGCAAAGCAAGGGGCTGCGCCCGGCGCCCCTCGCTGGCTGCCTGCCTTGCTGCGTGCTGTTGACTTGCCTAGGCCACCGAGAAGATCTAGACATGATTAGTTCTTTAACAGTAGTCCAGTGTCCAGTGCTTTGTCTCCTTTATTGCTGTGTGCTGTTTTAATTTTATTGTCACGTATAATCATATATTACACAGTAACTCATTTGTTCTTCAAATTTACATGTCTTTTAGCTCTTGGATAGTTGGATTTTAGACTCTTGTTTAATTGGTGTTTTTGTCTATTGACTGCTATGATCTAACGAAAACTATCATTTTAATCAATCTTTAAATTTACCATATATTAGATATTCATGTGCGTTCGTACGATGTCATTAAAAAACTATGTTCTTAGTCCGTCCCACCTAAATTTTCGTCTTAGCTCCACCACTGAAGTGCATAGCATTTGATACATATCTAGAAAAGCTTAAGCGTATTATAATTTAGAATGGAGGGAGTATTAGAGGTTGCATCTCCAAGAGACTCTCACTATTCTTCCTAAATGCTAGTAATAGAGATTTTGGTGAAAAACTACCTCTAACGGCATGTCTAAATGGTCCTCCAAATATAGCGGCTCTCTTCTATTCCGGATTTTTTGCTAGCAAAAAATAGAAGACGAGAATGACTCTCTAGAGTGCGTATGAGATATAGAAAAACTGTTGGAGAATGAAAAATATAAAAACGATTTTATGCAAATGACTCTCTAAATAATGATTTAGAGAGTGAGATTTAGAAAGGCTCTTAGAGATGCTTACTTGCTGGATTTTAGCAAGATTTTTATTTCCTATTAGACTGTGTATTTTACTACTGCAAAGTATTTTGTTATGTATATACAAGACAAATCGTAATAGCTAGCACAACTGCTATACATTCATGTTGTGATAGAAGTCGATCAAGCTAGCTAATAAGAAGGAGAATATAATTGCGATTTCAGGGGTAATAATGAGCACCGCCGGTGCATTACCGCCAGTCTTGTTAAAGGCATCTATGTTCTGGAGAGCGATCGAACCAAGAGGAGGGAGGACAACACATCCAATGCACTCGCACCGGCATGGTGGCAGACTTTCCACTTCCGCAAGCTCCATGAGTACAAGCTTGAGCACGCGTGCAAATGCGTCATCTGCAATATGCTGAGACGTATCTTAATTTGGATCCAAATCAGGCAACTGGTTCATCTATGGTGCTGTCTTCAAATACACACTACCGGACCCCTCGGCTCCAAGCCACGTCGTCGCCTTCCGCGGCACCATGAGTCCATGACGCGGGAACCCACATTCATGAGCGATATGCTTCAGAACCTCAGGATCCTGATCAACAAACAGCACATGTGCTGCCGCTTCGCGGATGCACGCGAAAATGTCCAACGCCTCCTCAGTGAGATATCCGACCATAATGGCAGAGGTGAGATCTGGCTGGCGGGCCACTCGCTTGGCGCGTCCATAGCGCTGGACATGATGATCCATCGTGGACTCAACCTGCCCACCTTCCTATTCAACCCACCGCATGTATCGCTTGCTCCGGTGATCGGAGAGGAGGCGAGGCCGGACGTGTACGCCGTTGGCTACTTCCTCAAGTACGGACTGAGCAAAGTAATTCCAAGTTCCCACATGAATCACATGAACTGGACTTGAGGCCCATTGAATACAGCTGGTCTATATAGATGGTCTCATACATATATGCTTTGATTTAATTTAGTCGTTTTCTAACCGTACCTAGTATTTAATCCAGTGCACCTTTGTGATGTTAATTTTATGTTTTACGAATTTTACGTGTCTAGTTGAAAGGATGGCGTGTTAAAAGAGGGTCAGTAATGTTGTAAAACATACCGACTCTGTCCTAGAAGGAAAGGAGAAGGAACCCTAATTCTAGTCTATTTATATAACTCTAGTCTGTTTGTATATGGACTACTACCAAACTCTTAGACTTTGGCAGGACTATATATACGTGTGAGTTATATGTTGTAATTATCAATATATTCATTGGAATAAAGAATAGTCTCTATCTGAGCCTTGGTAGGACTATATATAGTGGGAGCTCTATGTTGTAATTATCAACACATTTAGAGAAATAAAGAATAATCTATATATCTTGTGTCTATTTGTTCTTCTATTTTCATCTAGTGTGTTTATTATGAGAGACGTAGAGGGGAATGTCCTAACCACTGGCGACGTATTTTATAACACGTTATCAGCACGACGAGCTCTACGTCGACATCGTCGTTGAAGCCGTTGCTGATTTTTTATGCCAGCGCATGTACTGACATCCCGCCGATTTATTGTACTTGCAAAAATAATTATTGAAAACATATAATATATTTGCAAATTGTACTTGGACTTTGTATAGTAATATTGCGGTGTAGCACCTCGGTACTCCTCCATGATCAATAAAATGATCCTGACCTGCTAACTGCTTGTTGCTGTCACAACAACAACAACAACAGTATGTAGAACAGTTATAGCAAGCAAAACTACAAGTGACCAATAACAGATGCAATCGCGTTTTGGCTCGATGCAATAGTAATGGCGAACAAAGGTGATATATATATCAATTAAGTAATGGGCTGAGGTAGAAAAGATTCAGCCGTTCCTTAGTGGAATTGTCAAAAAATATGTTACAAAAATTGGCCCCATGTCCAAAGTGCTAGAACGCATAAAC
Organism: Miscanthus lutarioriparius; assembly: GCA_904845875.1. NCBI lineage: Eukaryota > Viridiplantae > Streptophyta > Magnoliopsida > Poales > Poaceae > Miscanthus > Miscanthus lutarioriparius. Next base: position 18,158,931 of record CAJGYO010000004.1, read on the forward strand.
CGCAAACTGATATAGTCGGCGCGATTCTGTAGAAACCAGCCTAGTCATCTGCAAAAACCATCATGGACAATTTTCCTGGGTTTTGCCCAAGAATGATAACTATCACACTTGTATGGTGAAAAATGTCTAGGTTTACAAGTAAACCAGCGAATGCTATGTATCATGCTTACACAATGGCGAATGACTAGTTTTCAAATAAACTAGCAAAGTAACTATCAAAACACTCACCCAGGAGCTGAGAGACCCTGTCAAGGCGTGGATGTTGTCGGATTGGCCCAGGTCAGCAGCAATCCTAAGCCGCCAGCTCAGGTCATCGAATCAGAGGATGAACAACCCATAGGGTTTGAAAAAGTAGGGCAAAGGAGAAAACATGATAAAAATAAAGCTTTAGATTAATTTGTTTAATTGGATTTTCAATCAACTGTCACCTCGTAGGGACGTCGTCCTTGCCTAATTTATCATAGAGCGTGCATACAAGAAACGCGTGCAAGAACTCGAGAAGGTCAGCTTCAGCAACCGCGGCCGAGTTGCTTGACTATGGAACAATGCATGAACGATCCCGGTGAGAGCCACGAAACAGAGCCCAGCGGTTCCGCTGACTTGGCATCACAACCCGATGCAAGAAATACTGGTGTACTCCACCCATTCCAAATTATAAGGCGTTTTAGATTTTGTAGATATTAAATATACACTATACCTATATATATAGAGATATATAGTAAAAACAATGTATTTAGATAAGCAAAAATATTTTATAATTTAAAACGGATGAAGCAGCAGCTAGACGTGTGATTTGGATGGGGTTTCACGCTCAGCGTCGATTCCAGGTATTTAAGAGTACCACTGAGCCTGAAATTCCTCAGCAACACGATGTAGCGAAGGGGTCAACAAAATTATATGAGGGATAGATTTTGAGTAGGTCTCACACTCTGACAAGTTCGTCGCACTGACTCGAGCATGCAGATGCATGTATCGTTGCCAGACCGAACGAATCTTTTCTGCGTTGTAATTTGGCGCGCGTGACACGGCACGACGCGTATATATAGACGGCACACATGGTTCAGTTTTACTTCACGGCAAATAACAAAAGCACAAACACAGGCACCGGGTAGAGAAGCACAAACACATGGTTCAGTTTTACTTCATTAGCTTCCACTGCTGCTGCACTACTGCCTTCTTCCAAGGTAGGTTGTTCATTTGCCGATCGTTAGTTGTTGCTGGCTGATCATCACCGCCCGTGACTAGCAGAATCTCTGACCGACTCGATCGCATTGAACAATGGGCCGTTCCGATGACCGGAAGAATAATTTCTACGTCTCTGGACCCAAGCATATGACTCAAACCGAGGTTGACTGGTACGCACGCCTTTACGTACTCGCTTTTTTACTCGAAAAAAAAACCATTCTGCCTTTTAGATTACAGCGAGTAGAATATGCACTCGATCTCAATGTACTCTCTTGAGGCGGCATGTGACTTGTGCCAATGCAATAATAGGCGGATCGGACAGCATGGCATAAATTGTTAGTTTTCCCAAGATTTTTATCCATCCTCCCTAAATACAAGTATTTGTAGTTTTCAAAATTTGTCCATAAATTAGTATAAACATCTCTGATAATCAATGTGTATTTTAACGGATGTAATTAGATTTGAATCTGCATTTGTAGTGAGATTCTTTCAGTTACTGGACAGGAACTTCCTAATATAGTGAAGGCAACTTGAAAATTAACTATGTCATTACTTTACTTAGAACATGTTGTTGTTGCTGCTGCTGCTCTATGTCTCACAAGCAACAACATGGTATACTAAAAGGATATTCATAACTGATCATGGTTACATGTAAGTATTAAACCACTTGGAGACAGTTAACAACCCCAGTATATGGGTTGTGCGAGTTGCCTATTTAGCTGTCTGCGTTGTGGATTCCAAGAATATATAGACAAGGGTTGAACATGCCCTAACCTCTCCCTAATAGTTATGGTAACCAGTGGTGATACAATCTATTAAATAAAGGAATTGCTAGCGTCCGGATGTCCGATCCAGGGCGCTAGATAGCGTCGGACGGTGCCCTGCGCAGCGAGCGAAGCGAGCGCCCTAGCAACGTCAGACTTGTTGAGCGAGCGCCCCAGCAGCGGGCCCACGCCGCCAGACCACGCGCGGGAACCGCTCGCGCCCCCTCCCGCTTTCCACTCCATCCCATGTGCAACACTCTGATCTAGTTTTGAAACATTCAGATGCAACACTTGCAAGAAAAGAATACAGATGAAACACTTGAAACATGCGTCAGAAACACTTGCAAAAACACCTGAAAAACTTGAAAACCATTGCAAACATACACAACATCCAGATAAAACACTTCTAACATATATGTGAAACATATGTAACATCCAGATAAACACACAACATACCTCTGAAAAAAGATGAAACATTAGGAACAAACCCTTGCAACATACATGTGCAACCATTGAAACATATGGATCATCCCGATCTACTTTTGCAACATCCGTTTGAAACACTTGAAACATACATCTAAAATAATTGAAACACTTGAAACATAGTCTTCCAACATGTCTGAAAACACCTGAAACTTTTGAAACACAACGTCGTCAGCAGCCACGGCCTACCTGGTGGGGAACTATGGTGGCGCAGGCCTCCCCTTCTTGTCAACGACGTGAGGTGGATGGGGGCGCAGGCGTCCCCTGCGTCCCCTTCCGCGACAGGCGAGGTGGATGGGTGCGCGGCGCGAGCACGCGGAGCAGCATCGAAGGGACCGGGTGCGGCACCGCTACGCTAGAGAAGGCCGCAGCGGGCGGCCCTTGAGATGGAGAAGACGAGCGACGCTATTTTTTTCTGTAAAGCGCAGAAGCGCGCAGAGCAGAGTGGGCAAGCGGCGTCTGGGTAGACGGACGCAGCATTAGGCATTAAATAATCTAAATAATCTACTTTTGGCTTCCTTAATTCGTGCTTTGAAATGCTTGTATGTTTTTGTAAACCGAAGCGGGTAATTCATATGCTGTTTTTTTTGTTTGTAAGACAAATTGTAGCTGCACCACTGCCGTTATATCATTGCAATGTATAAACCCTAATAATAACTTGGCTCAAGCTCAACCGTGCACATTTTATGATTGCAGGAACAGCGAGGAGCACCGCCGGTGCATCACCGCCTGTCTCGTTAAAGGCACTTACATTCTGGAGAGCGAGCGTCAAGAAAGGCGGACGGAGGGCGAACTCGCCGCAGCGTGGTGGGAGAACTTCAACTTTCGCCTCCATCGCGTGCTCGAGTCTGGGTGCAACCGCGACTGCTGCAAGAACCTTTTACGGATCTTTGGGGACCAAAGCACCAGGTCGTTCGTCTATGGAGCTATCTTCGAATACGACCCCAGCTGACGACGCGAAGAACCGCCACCCGTCGGCTCCACACTACGTCGTTGCCTTTCGAGGCACCATGCCACGAAATGCCACGGTCTTCGATGACATGCATCACAACCTCAGTGTCCTTCTCAACAAGCAGAAGTCTTGTGGCCGCTTCAAGGATGCACGCAGGCACGTCACCTCCCTCCTGGACTCCAGCTCCACACTACGTCGTTGCCTTTCGAGGCACCATGCCACGAAATGACACGGTCTTCGATGACATGCATCACAACCTCAGTGTCCTTCTCAACAAGCAGAAGTCTTGTGGCCGCTTCAAGGATGCACGCAGGCACGTCACCTCCCTCCTGGACTCCACTCCTACAGCTGGTGCTGCTGGTGGTCGTGCAGTAGCCGGCGGCACGAACTCGAACTCGAACTCCGTCGTGTGGCTCGCGGGCCACTCGCTCGGGGCGTCGATAGCGCTAGACGTGGGGCGGTACGGCATGGTGACCGGAAGAGGGTGCAATCTCCCAACCTTCCTCTTCAACCCGCCGCATGTATCGGCGGCGCCGTTGATCGACGTCATGCCGGAGGAGGCGAAGAGGGATCTGTACAGGTTCAGCTACGGCGTCAAGTGCGTGTTGGGGATGAAAATTCTGAGGTCCCACAGGAAACATATGGAGGACCTTTTCGGGCAGCTGTCCCCGTGGGTGCCGAACCTGTACGTGCACCGGAGGGACGCCATCTGCAAGGGCTTCATCGACTACTTCGAGCAGCTGGAGCAGATGAAGGAGTGGTCCACCCGCGTGGCCAACTCGGCTGCCACACTGTCGTACCGCGACATGGCGTACTATGTGTTCCACCAGCAGAGCGAGCTGCAGCACCTCATACCATGCGCAGTGCTGTGGATCTCGGACGGCGACGACCCGCACGGGCTCCAGCAGTGGTGGCGGCCCAAAGGCACGGCACTGAACTTGAGGCGCAACGAATACAGCTGGTCTTCAATATAGGCCATGTTCGCTTGTCTTATAATTCGTATCTTTTAGCTTGTTTTTTCAGTTGGAATAATGTTTTTCTCCATAACAAATCAGTCCGAACAGTGTTTCAGCTTGTTTTTTTCAGCGAAGCGAACGGGGCCATAAATGCTTTGATTTAAATTGTTCGCTAACCTAGTATTTAATCTAGTAAAACTTTGTGATGTCAATTTTAAGCTTCAAGAATTTTACGTGCCTAGCTTGAAAGGATGGCGTGTTAAAGAGGGTTAGTAAAAAAAAGGTTACTACTTATTTGGATGTTTAATTTTTTAGGTAATGCTTAGGAGCGGGCATCCGTCGTCCGGACGCTGCTTTCCGGGCCTGCGCGTAACAGCCCAGCAGGCCTGCTTACTCACCGCGTCTCATCATCTCTCTCTAAAAAATATCTCACAATCGCTCTCGTCCATCGCGTGCTGCTGCCTCGTGCACTTGCTACTGCCGTCTTCCCCGCCGCGCACCTCATCTCGCGCCGCGCGGCTCCCCCATCTAGTGCCGCGCTATATCCCACGCTGCGCCCCCTCCATTGCCACGCCACACTCCATCCCCCGCCACGCGCCCGCTCCAGCTCTTCGCACGCGCGCGCCCCATTCATTATGCGCACGAGGGGCCCCGTGCCCATGCAGCGAGGAGGTCCTGCTAGGGTGCTTGCCGAGAGGTGCTCTTGTGCCGTTCCCCACCAAAAGGTTGTGCCCGCTGTTGACGCCATGGCCGCCGCGATGCGCGACCTCAGCAAGGAGATGTTGCGATGAAAGTGTATATTACAAGTGTATGTTTCAAGTGTTTTAGACGTTTCAGAGATATGTTGCAATTGTTTCATATGGATGTTGCAAAAGTAGATCGGGAATGTTGCACATGTTATATATGTTACAAGTGTTTGTGAGGCATGTTGCAAATATTTCAGAGGTTTGTTCAAAATATTTAATCTATTCCAGACGTATGTTGCAAGCGTTCTGATCTGGTTGCATATGTTTCACATAAATATTGCAACAATATCTTCCAAATGTTTCAGGTGTTTTAGTCTTATGTTGCAGTAAGTGTTTTCATGTTGTTGTTTTATCTAGATGTTGCATATGTTTCACGCCTATGTTGCAAGCGTATGATCTAGATGTTTAATCTATTGCATACGTATGTTGCATTCAAGTGTTTTATGTTGCACATCTTTCATATTGTTCGAAGAGTCAGAGGGTGTAACACCCTCAGTGTTACACTGTACAGTCTTTTGCTAAAACATTGCATGAGCATCATACTTATGTGTAAATATATGAATTATAGAGTGTAAAGCAATTTACGAAACTTGAAACGTTCATCGAAAACATGAAACGAATGTTACATTTCATGTCGCGTTGTATCGCTTAGGGTTCTAAATGAATTTTTATTGAACAAAATGCTATATAATGACTATACGAAACTTTAGTAAAGTTTATAGTATGAACTTCATAGGTGACGATGAAATACTTGTGGTCGAGAACGTGATTCGCTAGATAGCTTACTTAATAGCTTGGAAACCGAAGTTGATGCTAATTCGAACAAAAACTTTGTCATTTTTTAAGTCGGAAAATGGGTCGACGAAGCTAAGTTTAGAAATTTTTATAGGAGAATCGGGTTAAGTAGCAGCATGGTTTTAAGGTTTGTTTTATTAGCTTGATATACCATATCGAGCGTAAAATAGTTGGTTTAGCAACTGGATCATCGGGTTGGGTTTTTAGCAGCTTTAAAAAGCGTGCAAGTCACTTTTCCCGGTCGATTGCAGCGTTTGGCCGCGGTCACTAGGCTACGGGTCGGCTTGGCGCGCGGCACTGGCCTGCCCTTGGCGCGCATGCGCGCGCCTCCCACACGGGCCCGCACCACCACTGCCGCTCATGCAAGCACCCACACACGCACACGCACGCGCACGCCGCGCCCAGCGACCTGGACGCTCGGCCAGCACCACCGTCATCGCGGGCCCGTTGCCCTGGCTCGGCCACTGGCACCGCTTCATCGTGTCGCTGACCCCGCGCGTCGCGCCACTGTGCTGCTGCTTGCCACGACCGCTTGTGCAAAGTCACCGCGTGCGCTCTGCCACGCCATCGCGTCCGCTTGCCGCTCTGCCGCCTCGCGCTCGCCTGTACGGTGCCATGAGAGCGTGGCCACCCTTGGCTATGCCCACATCGCCTTGCCCCGCCTACTTTGCCGTCTAACATCGACACTCGACGACGCTGCGCTGCTGCCTCCTCTGACCGACGCCATGCCACTGCGGCATGCAAAGCCGAGCCGCCATCGGTAGTTTGTGAATTATGGCCATGCGCCCATCATCCTGAGCGTGTTGGTCGTTTCCTCATCGCCCTGTAGCCGTACGTGATTGTGCACTAAAGTGACAGCCATGTCCGCCATGGTAGCGACGAGCCACGCCTTGCCTGTCTCCCCTGTTCCTCTGTCGTCGTGGTCGCCGGACCCGCTCCTCTCAATTCGGCTTGGTGGAGTCGTCTCGATCCAATTAATCCCGCCCATGGCTCCATCGTGTAGCCAACCAACCACTCGACCCCAGTTTGCAGTGAGCCTCGCCATGCCATGCGCCAATTTGTAGTTCCTTTCTCGCCGGGTCAATAAGACCGCCATGGCACGCGTTGAAGGCAATCTCCCTATCCAGTGCAGCTCGTGTCATTTCGTTACACCACCAACTTTGCCTCCACCTGCTAATCACCCTGCGCACCTTTGCCTAACCGCTACCACCTCCTAGCCGCCCCTGGCGCAGCCTTGCCACCGTCGTGCGCCATCGCACCATCCGTGCGCACGCGGCTAGCTTGTCTCGGGTCACCTCCGGTCGAACCACTGTGTCGTCTGTGTCCGTGGTGAGTCCCTTGAGCTCACTAGCTACCCCAAGTTCTCCGACGTTGTTGTAGCTCACCGAAACGGACTCGTTTTCAGTGCAGGAGCTCCACCATCGTGGTCCGATCTCACTTCAGCGTCCCAGCTCGCGCTTCCTTCACCCAGTGTTCCTCGTTCAAGCCTAGTAAGGTATCGGCTTCGTAGATAGGGCGGGGAAGGGCATGTCTGGCCGGCGTAAATGCCCTGTGCCAGCGTCGCCGCGCCGGTGCACGCGTGAATGCCTGAGGGTATCGTCGTTGCGAAGACAGGTTGTTCCGAGGGTTTATCTACGAAGTAGATGACTATAGGAATAGTGCCGTGGGTCTCAGAGTGATTTGCCGTTAGGTCAGGGCTGTTTTTGCAAAACAGCCGAAGCGCTGAGTTCTCCCGTCGTCACGTCGTCGTCACCTGTTGTCGTGCCCAGCGGCAGGGCAGCCGCTGCCAAGGCAGCATGCTGCGTTCACTTGGCTTGGGCGAGCAGCTTAAGCGCTTTGGGCATGTGATAGAAATCGGTTTTTCATTTTCCACTAAATTAGCAAAGGTTTATTCAATTTAGTTTTGAGCTGAACTTTGATAATTTGTAGTAAATCTTGTAGATGTCCAAAAATAGTGAGACAAAATTTGTTAGGTTCACAAAAATGCTATCTATCTGTTGGTGTAGTTAGTTTATAGTTAGCTATGATCATGATAGGCTCATAAATTCAAATTAGAGAGCTTAGTATTATTTAGCGTAATATTTGTAGGAATTTGTATGACAAATCGATGATAGCTTTAGTAATGAAAATTTTACAGTTAGATCATTAGATTATTATGTATTCACTGTATTTTTGTAGCCCTATAGTAGGTTGATAAATAGAGTAGCCAAGAATACTTTAGTTCGTTTATATCATATATACTTGAGTAAATCAAGATAACCTAGAGTAGTAGAATACCTTTAGTTGCTAATGATAATATATTGTCTTGCTTCATACTTCATTAGTGTAGTAACGTTGGTAGAGTAACTTGGGATCTTAGTCTTATGAGGAGGTCATTGAGGAGTACGAGGAGGAGATCCTCGTGTAGGGAGAACCCCATAGATGTTTTTTATGTTGACCCACCACCGCCCAAAGGCAAGCCCCGATGCATAACCCATATTTTATGATCACTTTAAGAAGATATATATATGATGTGCATTTACGTTAAGTTTTTATGGAAACTACATGCATAAATATATCTACCTCGAGTCCTACTAATACAGTGTCGAGTAGTCATATGCTCAAGGTATCGGTAGCGTGAGTAACTACTAGGTGATAATTATGATTACTCATGATAAAATGGTGGGAAGGAAAATGGTGACCAAGGGGACCTAGACCCCATGCTTGGTTACACTTTTTTCCCTGAGGAGGTGATAAATCTCGAGGTAAGTCACAAATCTATTATCCCGAGCACATACTTAGTCCTTGCTCTCTTTGTCGTGGTTCCGCTCATTGGGGTACAAAGTCCCGGGACGTAGAAGCGACTTGAGTTTTGAGGGTGACACGGACCAAGGGTGATGGGTTGGTCTGCATTGATTACGTGAATTGTCGATTCGCAATTGTGGTGCGGCTTGTTTTGGGTCTAGCACCGTAGTAAGAACTAAAAGATGGAAGGTGATGAAATAGAACTGATTGCTCAACTCTTACTTGAAAGTAGAACATGTGCTTACATAGAATGGCTAGATAATAAATTAATACGGCTGTTAATAATAACATAAATAAGGACTCACTATTAGTACTGCTTTCTGCAAAAAGGAAATCAGCAAACCTTAAAGCTTTGCATATTCCTTGAAGTCGGGAAACTATTCCTACTAGTCGGATAAGTCTTGCGAGTATATTGTGTACTCAGGGTCTATTTACCCCTGTTGCAGATAATGCTTGAGGAGTACCATTATGTGAAGGATTCTTCTAGTTGGTACAGGCGGATCCTTGTTCTTCATCGTTAGATGTTTATTTTTATTTCGCTGTTTAATATTCCGCACTCTGACTTTAGAAATGTAATAATGTAATTTTAAGAACTTCTGATGTATAAAATGGATAAGTATTGTAACTCGTTCTCATTATTGGATTATTGGGGAAAATGTGGATCTTTCGGACTCTCCCTTGGGGTGTGCCCAACGGATACCGCCCGCTATAGCTTGCTTACGGGGTGCTTAGTATCTGGTGGAAGACGAGCGCCTCCGTAAGTGCGTTATTTCTGGCGGTTCTGCCACAGAGGGCGCGGGGAGTGGTGGTGGCACAGCGCAGGCACCGAGTGAATGGGGCACGCCAAGCTAGGGGCCGGTGGACGGGCGCGCTCGGGGACGATGGTCAGGGCGCGATGGGGGCGGGGGTGCGAGTGCGGGGTGGGGCGAACGTCCTTGAATCGAGGCGGATAGGGCGGGCTGCGAGTGTGAGGCAAGTCCTCAGACACGCGGACGCTACGATGGGGCGAGGTACGCATGTGGGGCGGGAAAAATCAGTGGACGGGGGCTGCGCGGACGTCTAGATGCGCACACCCGTCCAGACGTCCGGCGTTAGCACCTCCGTAATTTTTTTGGGAGGAAATTAAAAGAGAACTTTGTTATTACTCAACGGTCAACACACACAGACAAACTCAAGTGCCACACTACAGAGTGCCTATTTCTATCTTTGTCGGTTGAGTGAGCTCATGTGCCGTGCCATTCGGTTCTCTCTTCAATATTGATCATTTTCTTTTCTGAGCAATGTATGTATTATATTAAAAAATAATAGTGATTGTAGTCTTGATTCTCATTATATAGGAGGACTATGAAGATTATCAGAATTAGTTATACAACGGCATGCACCATTTCCATATCCAAGTAACATGCATGGGTTCCCCTCAATCACAAATTTTCATCTCTCTTCTGATTAATTCTGTTTCCACGGCAACAAAAATCACTTACATGCCAGGATAGTAAATACTACATAAACTGTCCTACCTCAAGGGGTGGGACTGCACCAACTTACATCTTGTTCCGTTAATCCTTAATTCGAGTGGGAAAAAGCAGTTCCGGGAGAAAAGAGTACATCACATTTGCAAGTTGAATTGCACATGTTGCCTCACTAATTAAAAACCTTGTGTGAGAAACCTTCATGTAAAAACTAACATAGGAAAAAAGAGTACAACACTTAACCTTCTTGTTCATGTATTGTTCAGGATATTTCTATTCTTCATTAATAGATATTGATCTTTATGACCTATGCATGAACTTCAATATTTTAGCAAACATGATTTACCTGAGCTCGAGGAAGTCCGTCGCCCTTCCTTAGGTTTAGGGTCTGAGCCAAATCGGGATTTTTAGCCATTAGAGTTTTGGATCTTTGGAGATTTGAGTTGTTTCATTGCTCTTTGCAACAAATCCACTTCTTCTCAATGCTAACATGACCATTGAAGACCCTAGGTTAGCACTGATGTTGCTTCTTTCACCAGAACAACATGAACTAGCACATGAACCATGTATGAACAACATGAAACTTGAAACAATATGGGAGGAGGAAAAACTAGGCATTATTTTTTAAATGTATTACTTTATATTATCTTGGAGGTCATTGCTATGGTGGGGCTATCATCGGACTGTTGCTGTTACTCCCCGCTCGTCGCAACCAAGCCACACCATTTCTCCCTTCTCCGGTCGAGCTTGAGTAGGATGTGGTTGGGGTGAGGAGGCCACGCTTGGGCAAGACGACGTCAAGTAAGGGAGGCTACGCTAGGGCGAAGCGATGCTATGGATAGGGAGGTCGAGCATGGGTAGGGTGACAGTGGCGGCAATAGAAGGGTAGAGCTTTGGCGGGGGGCCACTGGGAGGGCCCCTGACACAAGAGGCAAGGATGGCGGCCAAGGTGATCGAGCTTGGGTGGATTTGCCGCCGAGGAGGGCATGGTGGGCGGTGGCAGTGGCCGGTGAGGGCGGAGCTGGGACAAAGGTCGCTAGGGAGGGTGGAGCTTACAAGAGGGCGACCAAGGGGAAGGCTCGGATTTTGCTAGCGAGGAGGAGGTAGGCTCGAATTTTGCTACCGAGGCGGGGGAGGCTGCGAACGGTGGCCAGATTTGAGACTAGTGGTGGTGTAGGGAGCTGAAGCAGGACGATGCGATAAGGGAAATGGTGGATAAGAGAAATGTAGGGTTGAGGGTGGCTATTTTACTCTTATGAAAGAATATATCTTTCACATTTGTTTTTCCTTTTATCTGAATCTACTGTACTGATGTTGATGCCGTTTTTTAGTCATGAGAAATGAAATATAAAGTATATTGGTTGTCAAAGTGTGGTATTGAAGACTATTTTCATGTTCTGGTGATTAATTAAAATCGGGTTAAGTGAACTAGCATTTATATTGAAGTTACAGTAAATATAAAATGGTGTTAATAAATTAAAAAAAGTATTAGGTAAAGATCCATTGATAAAACAGAAATTAAAACCAAAATGAAGCTAGGAATAATCTTACGGAATCTTATAGAGATGATTTCACAGGAGATGCATGTTTATCCAGCGACTGGTGCTCAACTATGCTTTTAAGCATACGAAATCATATTTATTGTCCTTGATTGGTAGAATCTGTTCCACACATCCGTGGGTGGCAAATTTATGCTCGCTATTTTTAGCAAAAAAGGGCAATCACTAGTGGGATGGATCAAGATATTAGTGTGTGTAGGGTGCTTAAAGGTGGGAGCAGGGGAAGACTAGCAAATATTTAGGTCATCTGATCCATTGCTTTTCTCTGTTTATGTAGTTTACATCAAGCTACCTTCTTATAGTCTTGAACTGTTATGCTTCTCTCCTGAAATTGAAGCTCTTTGTACTTACGGGTTGGTGCATCATCTAGTGTTGTACTTTTTAGCTTCACTTGCTTACGGCAGGTATATTATCCATTAATTGGCACCAAATTAAATAAGTACCGGGAATAATAATTGTAATATCTAGAATTTTCCAGATGTTCTAAAACCACTTTATTAGTACTCTGAGGTCTACAGGTCTTAAATAAAGCACAAAAGTATACCCTATTCTCAAAATCAGTGAAATAAAACGTGCACATGGATAATATGGTCTGACGATGCTCTCTTATTGAGTTTTTTTTAATGTCATTTGATGAACATCAAGTGTCCACTACACAAGATATTTTTAAGCGCTTTCGAATTTTATAGTAAATTGAGGTAATTCAGGGAGATGCTGCTCATCAGGTGCCTAATGAAAAGTAATATCTTTGTTAGGTGACCATACCAGCTATTGATTCTCCATCGAGTCTCCTGTCTTAGTCTTCTACTTCTCCACGTACAGGACACGGCCACACACACACCCGTGTAGTATGTGTAGGTAACCTAAAAACCACTCTCCGAGGAAATTAGGATGTGTAAGTAATTATTAATCTTTTTCTGGGGCGAAGCCAGAAAGTTATTTTTTCAATGTTAGGGGGCCAGCAATGTTAAATTTTTAAAGTTTATTTGAATTAAAAAACAGTGAAAATTTCATATTCATAGGGGGGGGGCAGGCTCTACCTGCCCAACCCCTGTCTCCACCTTGATCTTTTTGACATCTCCATTAATATGCACCATGATCATTTTATCTTCATATACTCTATGACACCAATTAATTATTGAATCATGGTGAGTGAAGTCATGCACCCACAACTTTACCATCAGACTTAAAGCATCTCCAACAACGCTACCTAAATGACCTCCTATCCCAAATTTGGATAGTGGTGGCAAAAATCCAGCTCAAGCAGACTTCCAACTAGTCCCCCTAAATTTGTTGGCCTCCTATTTTCCTCCTCCCACCACCCATTTCTGTTGCCCCCCTACTCGGCCACCCAAATTCATGGTTTTTCCTCCGCCGCTCGACTCCGCCTCGACTCGGGAGGTACGCCGCCGTCGACGCGTCTGCCCTGGCCAGGAGGTTGCCCCAGCGGTCGCTGGCGTATGCCCAGCCGCCGCGGGCTCATCCGCCTCGGTCGGCCCCAGACACAGCCGCTCCGGTCAAGAGGTTCCCCGCAACCACCGCCGTCCGCCCAGCCGCCGCCGGCACATCCACCACAGCCGCTTGCCTATGCCCGACGGCATCCCTCCACCTGGCGCAATGCCCCTCTCCCACGGACGGTCCTCTCCGTCAACATCCCTCCATGGCGTCGCCCCTCACCGGCATCGCCCCTCTCCCGTGCGCGGCCTCTGATCCCCTCGCTCTCCCACACACGGCCCGCGAGCTCGCGACATGGGCGAGTTCGTCAATGGCGGCGAGATAAGGAAGACGATGACATGTGGATTCTACATGTCATTCTCTGCGAGGATGAAATTTTAGGTAATGTTGCTGGAGAAAACAATAAAAAATGAGTAGTGTTAAAATAGGTGGCTATCCAAACAATGTCTGTTTTGGATAGTATTGCTATAGCCAAACAATGTCTGTTTTGGATAGTATTGCTGGAGATGCTCTCATCCGGAATGAGTTGATCCATCGTGCCCCGGAGAGCGGCGTCGTCCGACACAATTTTTCGCCGAACCAGCACCATCTTTCGAAATGCGCTTGCAGAGAAGGCCAAGAAGATCGGTTTGGTGCCGCACCAATTCAATCCATAATGCTTGGTTTGCCAAACAAATATTAGGTTGGAATGATTCCGCATGGTCTGTTTGTCAATCCAAATGCATCGTTAAAAGTGCTTCCTTCAGTACTTGTCATATTCTCCGCCTCTCCCTTACATTTACTCCTTAGTCCTCACTCCCCTAGTGGAACTATTGTTTATAGGAAAAACATTTTTTATCTGTTTGCAACTTGTGCATTTTATCTTGCTATATACTCACTCAGTGGCGGGCCCAGCGGGTAGTCCAGGTAGACCCAGGACTACTTCTAAGCCCATAAAAAATTTGGCCCAAACAGGCAACATCGTCTGCTGTCCGCCCAGGTAGCATCTAGCCACTCCCGCTCCACGACTGGCCGCCGCCCACCGGCTGCTCGCCCCCTGCCACCACCTGCCCACCTTGCCAAGCGGCAGCCCCGACGCAGCGCCGCCCCGCGGCCCTGCATGGCCGCGCTCCGCCAGTCCGGCGGCGGCGAGCGCGCCAAGGAGCTGGTCGGGATAGCTGGTGGCCGCCCAGTGCCCTTGTCCGCCGTGCGCTTTGGCCCCGCGCTGGCCTACTCCAGTCCTACCTGGTGAGTTGTCAGGTGAGTAACTGACGAAACTGAAGATTTGTATTGTTCATGGGTTGATGAGAGTTAGTACATGGAGCTTATCTGTTAGCAGGTCCGGTGCACCGGTTGAAAAGAACTGAGGAAAAACAATTGATCTATATCTCTCATAGCCTAAACTCCTCTCCTCTTCTCCTCCCAACTTATCCCCAAAATCATCTCTATTTTATCTTAGATTATTGTCAGATCCTTCCACGGTCTTGTGGTGAGTGCTTGTGTTTACATCTGAACTTGATTTGGACATTGGAGAACGTAGAATGGAGATTGGACTATAAATTGGCCAATTGGGCTTAGGGAGTGTGAATTTGTGAGCCTAGAATTGATTGAAATTTGTTGTTTTTTTCATGAAATTGAGCATGAATAAATCAAATATTGCATTTTTTTAGAAGTATGATGCAAAAAATAGCATTACTTCTAAAATTGAGCCTAGGTTTGGTTAATTTATAGTCATGTATACTGAACTTTTTTTTAGATTTTACCGTATTGTATTAAATAAATTTGGCGATAAGCATGAGACAATTTTTTTTGACTAGGACTACCCTAGTTTCGAATCCTAGGTCCGCCACTGCACTCATTCCGTCCCTAAATATCTGTCGTTTTCGCTTATCGAGAAACAACTTTGACTAAATATATATTAAAAGTTTATTAATATTTATGATACATAATTAGTATCATTGGATAGATATTTAAATCTATTTTTTTAATAAATTTATTTAGAGATAAAAATGTTGCACGTATTTTTCTATAAATCGAGTTAAAGTTATCGGCACGTAAATTGTGGCGGCAAACATTTAGGGACAGAGGGAGTATTCTAGTAGCTTCTACAGCTAATAAAAATCAGTCATCATTCCTTTCTCGCAGGAAAAAATTAGCCGGCCCCTGTGTATAAATATGCATCAGATACAGTGCTAGCTCTTTCACGCCAAATCAGAAAGCAGAAAACAGACTAGCACACTGTAGTCTACTGCACTGCACGTCTGCTGATCGGAATCGGCCGATCGTCGCCGCCGGCGCTTCGTCCTATATATCCTCGGCTCGATTGCATTGCACGGTGGACTCATATGTATTTACCGACTCCGGCCCGAAGCATATGATGGTGAAAATTGGGTCGGGTTCTTCTCCGGCGACCATGATAAACGTTAACTAGGTATGGGCTTGGTTTGGTAGAGACCAGACATGGCAATGCACTGTACGTCTTGATATGGCGTGACGCCCTTCATATACACACGGCATACCATACACAGTGCTGTGCTGTTAACTGTTGGATTTGGTGCATGTCTACCTTTAATTTCAAAAAGATACGATTTCACGTATGCATCAGTAGCATTGCATATTGCCGACGATTGACGCGTTTTATGATTTCATCAGGGACAGACACGAGCACCGCCGCCTGCATCGTTAATGGGACTTACGCCATGGAGAGCGACGAGCACATGAACAGGACGCACACCGGCGAGGCGCTCGCGCCGGCGTGGTGGGAGAGCTTCAACTTCCGCCGGCTCAAAACGCTCAGGTACGAATGCGAGTGCCTGCTCTGCGAGACCAAGACCAGGCTGTCCTCCTCCTTCGGAGCCCACCGGCCATGCTCCATCTACGGAGCCATCCTAGAGCACGTGCCCCCGGCCGCCGGCGCGCTCCGCCACCCGTCGGCTCCACGCTACATCGTGGCGTTCCGGGGAACCATTCTCCGGCGGCACCAGCACAAGCACGAGCAGCAGCATCAGCACACGGTTTTCTGCGACATGCACCTGAACCTCCGGATACTCGTCAACAAGAAGCACGGCTGCGGCCGCTTCCGCGACGCCCGTAAAGAGGTCAGCAGACTCCTGGACTCCGTCTCCGACGGCAGCCATGTCGCCCCCGCCGCCGTCTGGCTCGTGGGCCACTCGCTCGGCGCGTCCATCGTGCTGAACGTGGGGCGCGACATGGCCACCAAGGGGTGCTACCTCCCGACGCTCCTCTTCAACCCGCCGCAGGTGTCGCTGGCGCCCAGCATGCTGCCGCAGGCCCTGCGGAGGGTCGCCAAGAGGGTCGTGTACCCGACGAGCTACGCCGTGAAGGCGGCGCTGGGGTCCACGGTCCTGAAGCGCCAGGAGAGGGACATGGAGGCGCTGTTCCAGACGCTGGCGCCCTGGGCGTCGGAGCTGTACGTCCACGAGAGGGACATCGTCTGCCAGGGCTTCATCGACTACTTCGAGCAGCGGCAGAAGATGCTGGATCGGCTCCGGCCCGTCGCCGAGGTAGCCATGAAGCTGTCTCTCCGTGACTCCGTGACATGCTCATATCCTTTCACTGCACCGATTCCGTCGAGAACGGCGAGGACCAGCGAGTGCGCCCACACCTCTTGCCGTCGGCGAGGCTATGGAAGAATTCAAGCTACCACTACGCGCACGGACTTGAGCAGTGGTGGAAGCCAGACAGCGAGCTGAGGTTGAGCTCCAGGCGATACAGCGATCGTGGAGCTGAGGCAGAGCTTCTCTATGGTTAACGGAACCGTGAGTGCAATGCTAAAGAGTCTGTCTACTGTGCAACCGTACGTTTTAGCAAAAGCTAACACATGGTTATTTGTTGGCTGCAAAACACACGATTTGTAACAGAGAAAAAATAGTGTGTTTTAGCACAAATTAGCGCATGGTTGTTGGCTGCCTGCAGAACACATGATTTCAAACAAAACAAAAACCGTGTGTTTTAACACAAGCTAGCACACGGTTGTTGGCCGCCTCTAAAACAATGAATTTTTAAAGAAGGCCCATGTAGAGGAAATGTGTTATAATTTCTGTGGAACTGAAGAGTAAACCAGTACAGCCCATTAACTAAAATGATAAAATAGCCCATTAAACAGCAGCAACTCATAAGAAAAGCTCAAAACCATAAATATATAGGAATATAGAAGATAGACTTGGGAAAGAAGAAAAAAACAGATCTGCTATGCGTGGGGGCTGACATCATATTGCAAAGAAGAACAAAAAAAATTCAACAAGAAGCACTTAAAGACTGATCCATACCTCATCAGCAAAGGTTAGTATCCCAATCTTTTGAATCTACTTTTAAAAAAGTAACAAAAAATAATAGCAACTCAGATCAAAGACTAAGAGAATCTAGATCCATGAAAAAGACATTCAGGATGACAAAGATGGCCTGCTGCTTGTGCTTGCTACAATAGCAGGGCGTGACCCTGGTTGCTCACTGTGCACAAGAAGCAAGTCGAGCATTTGGGGTTGTGATGTGGTCTAAAGGTAGAAACAAGCCTACAGAAAGAAAAAGAAACCAAGACAAAAGTCTGCTAGCTTTTGCACCATCTTACAAAACCACCTATGGTATACATAGAAATAAAGACAAAGTGGTACACAACCACACAAGCATGACAAAAAAACCTTGATGACATGTACCTGCACATACATCATTGTGTAGAACAACGTGTCCTTTTACATCTGCTTTCATTAGACCAACACCATGATCAAGTAGATACTTCACAGTGGATATAACACCTGACTGTGCAGAGGCCACAAACGGTGTTGCACCTGCAAAAGAAAAACATAAAAGTACAATTTATATAACTCACTGTCAGGTGCCAAAGAGTTACACATATGAGAGCATACAATTTACAAAAGCACAAAAAAGCTACAATAAGAGTTATATGTATGAACCTCCACCTGCAGCCATATTTCGATCACACCCTAGTTCCTCAACCAATTATTTGCAGACATACAAATGGCCTTGGCATGCTGCTAGATCATAATTTTCTATGCCAAGTGCTCAATCACCATTTCCTACATATAATTGATGCTCCAGCTTTATACTAATGACATCATTTATTTCTAAATGCTTGTGCTTGCTCCAACAGCAGGGCGTGGCCCTGGTTGCTCACTGTGCACAAGGAGCAGATCCAACACTTGGGGGGTTGTGATGTGGTCTAAAAGGCTAGAAATGCAGAGAGCATAGTGCAAAACAGAGAGCATGAGATCACACACACACATGTAGCGAGCAAAAATCACACACACACACAAATTGAATTTTCTGGGCCAATTTTCTATAAGTAATTCTGCAGCCACACCACTCAGCAATCCTCAACTAAAATTACAAATATATCTGTTATGCATCTGCTATATTCCTATTGTAAATAAATTACAGAACAAAAATAAGGAAAATTGCATATTTGACATAGTGCAACTTGTACTTGTTGCTAATACAATTATACTGTACATGTATACAATTTAAAGATCCGGCTCATGCAAGTATTGCTACTTGTACCACTATCAATTCAACTAGCAGTTTTGATGTGGTGCAGGGACAAAGGTGCCTAGGAATGGCTATAATCTCACATACTGATTCTTTATGATGCTTCAACTTTATCCTAATGATATCATCATTTATTACTAAATGCAGGCAAAGAATAGGGCAAAATTGAGACTGGAGTAGAAAGTATTACAGATCACTGAAACTATGGATAGGCATAACTTTTAGGTAATATAAATGTCAATAATTAAGTTTTGGTTTAGAAAAAATCTATTTTCCATGGACTTACTAGAAATATAGGTGAATCCTCCTAAATTTAGCATTACTAAATGATGTACATCATCTACTGTGGTACCATATACACATGCAAGTGAAAACTCAGAACCAAACTTTGATCTCACAACAGCAGATGGGATAAAGAAGTGGCAAGAAACACTACAATTGATGTACTAGACTAACCAGGTACTAGATTAAAATATTACATCAAATAATCATTTACTCAGTGCAGCTAGACATATGTCAATAAGTATATGTTCAAATAGATGAGGGTGGACAGAATGCATTTGCAAATTCTATGTTGACAAATCTACCAGACATCAGTTACAATGACAGAGATGAGCCCAGTAGGAACACCAATTATGATGCAGAAATACTTACTGGATCTGATGCTAGCCCTTCAAATACCTACAGATACAAAAAGGTGAGCAAGTCATTGCTTAGATTAAAAAACATCAAGATAAAAAGGTTGTTTTTTGAACTAAATTATACTTTAATGCAGGGAGGCTACACTGAATTTATGCTGGAGCAAATTAGGAACTCACAAAAAGATGATCAGACTGACAGAAATAGCCAGGTAAAAATTATACTGCAAGTATACAAAAATTACAGTGCACACATGTGCAAATTACACCAATATATGCGATGTAAATTCAACATAATAGGAGTGTAATTTTCAATGCTTCATTATAAACTGTGCAGCTACATG
The DNA here is from genome assembly GCA_904845875.1 of Miscanthus lutarioriparius. NCBI lineage: Eukaryota > Viridiplantae > Streptophyta > Magnoliopsida > Poales > Poaceae > Miscanthus > Miscanthus lutarioriparius. The sequence goes on from CAJGYO010000004.1 coordinate 18,178,563, forward strand.
AAGGGATGCAAAGAACATTGACACAAATGATAATTAGAAATAACATGACTGAGGTAAAATTGTATATGCTTGTCAATCTACTTGTGTTATATTTTTGGTAAATAATAACCATTGTCATTAACAAACAAATAACACAGAATATGAGCCATGAGAATTTAGATGGAATCTTTGGACCATAAACTAAGTGGTCAATATCAGAGTCAAGAATACCATATGAGGTATATACAGACAGCTAAGCAATTTGATAATATTTATAAGCAATACAAATATGTACTGGCATCAAAAGTAAACTTATCTTTGCAAAAACAGGATAGATAAATGGCAAGCATGGCTGCTGATAATAGATCTAAAATTGAACAATATCATTGGCAAACTAATGTATTCAATAACATAGAAATTGATGAGGTACATAAAAAATGATCTCTTCAACTATTTCAGTCTACAGTGAAAAAATATTTGTATTATAAATGCTGTTACTCAGAAACTAAGACTACTGCTAATATATTTACAGGCACAACAAGAACATCAAGATGATCAACCAACAAGGGGAGAAAATGACTTGAGAATCATAGCAGCAGAACCGACAAGTTCAGATATTACATCAACAGTAACAAATGATAATGAACATGTAAATGGCAGCTAGGAACTGACGAAGGAAGAGATTGAAGAATTCATAAAAATGAGCAGGTTGCATCATCTGAAGGCAACAATGCACCAATTAACAACAAGTACACCCCACAGCTATCAATGGTATTTAAGACTAGGCATGATGCTCACCATTTCTTCAACTTCTATGCATTCCTAGCCATATTTGAAGTTGTCATAATGCATACAACAAGAACTACAAGAAAAGAAATAATGAGATAGTAAAAGTGACAATGAGATGCAATCGTTAAGGAAAAAAATGCACCAAAGTCTTTAGAGCAAGAAGCAGCAGAAATAGACAAGGATATTGTGTCACACCCCAAAATTTCTGATTTTGTGTTGTGCACAAAAAACACTAAATAAAATGAAAGGTTTTAATATTTAGATAAAATTTACCAAGTTTGAACTAGCACAAATTTAGTTATAGGAAAAATGTGAATTTTTAAAGTTTTCTAATTTTGACAGGCGTTTGGATGATGTCAAGTTTGCTTATTGCTTGACTTGGTGTTGTGAGTAAGTAAAATTTTGAAAAACATATTTAGTAAGTCTTTATCTTTCTTCGTCATGTCTCTATGTTTTTCCGTAATCAAATCCCTGCTCTCTTGATCCTAATCTTATCATTTGGAGATTCTCAAGGTGTACTATTCCTAGTTGCTTTTATTTGTTGCTTATATGTTTTTCTATGTGTGGTGCTTGCTACAAGTAGAACAAGAACCGTTTATGAGCGCTGAAGATTAGGTACTGCAGTTTAGTAACCCTGAGTTTTCTAGAAAATGAGGGACGAAAGGCAATTCACTAGACCTGCAGCTTACTAAATTATAGAAAAGCAGCACTAACAGCACACAAATCACAATAAAGAAAGTTCAAATATGTGTTAGCACAAATCAAAATAAACAATTTTTTCTATGAAAGGACAATGACAAATAAGAGGTGTGGGCTGACACAAATCACAATTATCAGATTTCGAGATGTGTTAGCACAAATCATAGGAGATAATTTTTTTCTATAAAAGGACAAGGACAAATAAGAGGTTTGCGTAGACACAAATCATAATTAACAAAGTTCAAGATATGTTAGCACAAATCACAAAAGATAATTTTTCTATGAAAGAACAAGGACAAATAAGAGGTGTGGGTAGACACAAATCACAACTTACAAAGTTCAAGATGTGAAAACAAACACAGGAGACATTTTTTTCTATGAAAGAACAAGGACAAAAACTTGGTGTGGGTAGGCACAAATCAAAACAAACAGAGATTACTAAAAAGTCCAACTCTGAAACTATCAACTTACAAACTGAAAAATAATAGAACATCAACTTGCTAAGAGCTCAATCGTTGTTTCTAAGAAATGCTAAAGAGTAAGACCAATTACTCAGAACATGAATTACTGGCCTGCCTAAAAACAGCCAAATGCTTCAACTCACAAACCGAAAAACAGGTACAAGATAACAGATAGAATTAAATTTTCTTCAAAGACCAAAGCTGTGACAAGAGAACTCATAAACAACCTACAACTAATGCCAAGGTAACTCATCAACCTGATAACTACCTGCAGGTCATCAAGTAATACCCATATAATCTAACAAGGATCTTAAACCAAAAAATCTACCAAGGGAAACAAGTAGATCAACCAAAACAAATCATCTTACAAAAATTAAAACTCCAGATCAGTACCAAATCCCTGCTCCAACCATAGAACCAGTTGCATCCATCCCCAAACACAGCAGTGCAAAGCAAAGGATGCAAAAGGAGCGAACCTTGCAGCCTGATGGAATTGCCACTCAGCAGTGCAAAGCAACACGGGCAAGAAAACGATGAGGAAATGTAACGGCCACAGAAACCAGGCGCGACTACCAATTTTAAACAGCAGAACTAAGAGTGCAACCTGCACCTCAAAGGAAGAAAAGCAACTGAAACAAAACCAATTGAATAGAAACTGTGGATTGAAAAGATTACATCTTCAAAGGTACTATTGCAATACTCGCACAGACACTAGAATGCATATCAAGAGCTGACCAAAAACTAATGTAATCCTGCACTAGAAGGACACTATAGAGCAATGCAAATATCAGATCACATATGCCAGATTCTTCACGACAAAAAACATTTCTATGGAATACAGATCTCAGAAAACATGCCATACATTTCTCAAAAAAAATTCTATGGATTGGAAAAGACACCACAATTACCACATTTTACAGAAACAAAAATTGCAAATGTTTTCTATGCGGTCCAAATCTCAAATAAAATTATAGCAAATTATTCACAAAAGTTATAAATTTTAGAAACATTTTAGAACCTTTAAAAACACTAATAATCAATGGTAACACAACAAAATATTAGATACTTAGACTAGTTCATGAGAATCTATAGCCAATCCAAGCAGTCATATCTGGTTATTGAAATAGTCATTTGAAACAGCTATTTGACACATAAACAACCAATTCAATCAGCTATATATGATTGACCAAAAATAGCATTTTGGAAATCTATTTATTGATACCAAAATAGACAACTCAGTCTATACATAAACACCAGAAATTATTACCTTCTCTGCAGAAGCATCGTCAGAAGTTGTCTCACGACTTACTTTATATTTTCCTTCCACGTTTCTTCCCCTTCTATAATGGCACGAGAACAGGCCAAACAATACAGTTCATGGTGCCAAACATACTAAGAAAAATAAAAAGATATTACGAATTACAAAACAATAATGAAAAAATTGCACATTTCAACTAGTGCAATTTCTAGTATTGAAAAAATGCAATATTAGATCTTTGTAAGCTTACTTGCAAAATCAGATCCTTCATAAGTAAATAGGGCGGCATTTCTCCGTCTAATACAAACCTGATAGTAGCTGGCACCTGAAATTAACAACAAAATAGATCAAAACACTGGATTCTTTTTCTAGAGTTGACTCAATCGTAACCACAGTATATGACAATGTGATAAGATCATGCACAAAACAGAAAAACTGAGAGGATAGAGCTGTTTTGCACAAATTCCATCGCAAACAGATCACATGATAAGAAAAATAGTCTTGTGAAGCCCCATCTTACAATAGATGCATAAATAATGATGAGAGTGAGAGAGGATAGAGCTCTGGTTGTCCTCTGGCTAGCTACTGCTGCTAGGGTAGGGAGATGGAGAGAGACTGAGACAGAGTGTGTGTGTGTGGGTGGGAAGAGAGCCAGCCAGCGGTCTAGGTCTAGGCCAGCAGTGGCCTGACCCACACACGAGAGAGAATATTTGAAGGGAGGAGGAGCTGAGTTTGTGGGGTCTGTGTTGCCACAAATCACAATTTTTCAACATCATATATATGGTTCATTGTTTAGAGAAATGTGCATATAGAAAAGCCCACTAGTGCATGATCAAACAACATCTATATGTTATGTGGTGCCATTGAGGCCTATATCTCTAGGCGTACCATAGCACACAAGATGAGGAAAAACACATCAGGTTTTTTCCTGTTGTGCCCTAAAAATCCCTAAAAATCCAGAAATGCTTCCTAAATTTTCTGATATATACTAAGGCAAAATTGTATTCTATACTCAAATCAGCTTCATTTAGAACTACACCAGAGGCCCTAGACTACATAAAAGATTGAGTATGGAATGGAGTTGTTCTATACCGGGTTCTTCACAACCTTGGCCATCTTGCGGAATCCCTTGCGCATGACAAATTTGTCATAGAGGCTAGCAGCAAGGAGCTTAGATTGTGGGGTCTATATTGGCACAAATCACAATAAAATAGAATCACAAAAATATGGTGTGTGCCGGTACAAATCACAATTAACAAGAAATGCTCTTATTTTTAGACTACAGTCAATGTCACTCAAATGGCCGAAAAATTATTAGCTAAAGTAATTGCAATTTGGATACATAATTAGATAGAAACCAATTTCAATCCACCCAAGATCAACATAGGAAAAACATACATAATTAGACAGAAACCAATTTTAATCCACCCAACTGACAAATGATGGACAGTTGACAGTGCAGATTTATCAGATCTATCTAACATTATACTGAAGAATCCATATGCATAAATCATATAGTGATCAATCGAGTTTGGTTATTAGTAATGTGACTATATGACTATATATAATTATATATCATTTGATCATATACATGAAAATTACAATTATAGTCAACAAGCTCAGTCAAATAAATATTGTCAACTGTGAGATTACCATGAAACTACCATTAAATATTTAAATCACAATGGTAACTGAACTTCACCTCAACAAGCTGATATCAGAAAAGTAGGAACCACCAAAATGGACCAAGCAATTAAAACTTTAAAAGATATGTGCTCACTATTTTGTGTGTTTCATGATGGATTGTCCTATTTTACAGTTTGCAAGAAATGCTTGAAAGAGCATTGCGGTGATTAAACTGATATTTACCTGACAATCTGATGATTATAAATTTTTCATTTCCAAAGATAATGCCAAAAAAAAAAAGGTAAAACATTGATCTTCTAAGTATAAAGCATTCAACAATCTAATCCAAAACTTTGCATGATAGTAGCTAGCTTTATACTTATCCATATGGTGCTGGTAGCTTTCAATGTATCACAATCAACTACTTATAACATTGATGAACCAGGTTGGATCTCAGTGCCATACAGCTATGCTATTTCAGAAATGTCCAAATTACAGAGCTGATTATATACACTTACACTCATTTCAGACTCTAGAATACACTGAGACCATATTCGTAAACAAGTATCAATAAGCTATATGGAATACCTCCATTCTTCTAATACCAAAGTTGAAATACAAGTATCAGTTTGATTACAACAGATATTTGTGTTTTTACCCCCTATTCTAATTACACATACATGGCAACACACTACAAATTAAAACACCTCTGCCTATAAAATGGAGTGACAACCATCTCCTAGCAATGGGGTGACAAGACTCAGTTATGAAATGAAAACAAATTTACAGAATCAGAGCTTCTGTAAATTTATAGAATCAGAGCTTAATTCATGAAATAATACAAGGAGAATTTAATCAACTCCTAGTAGACAATAACAGATACAAGAACAGCTTTCTTTTGCATAAAGAGTGAATATAGCATGTCAATGTCATCATATGCATTTAAGTCATACAGTTTCATTAGTTCAGGAAAAATAATTACCTTTCCCACTGTTAAGCCTATTTGCCGATAGGTTCTATCTATCTATGCCAGAATTGTTGGATACAAACCTACAGTACTACAGCTCACCAGTTAAGAGGCATATTAGCTCCTACAACATTAGTAGGAAACACCAATATCTGCCTAGGTGAAAGGTTGCAACATTCAGTACTCTCATCACAAACTGAATTCAACATCCAGTCAAAATGTTCAGTGAACTCCAGATGCACGCCATCACCTGCCCTGCTGCCCGGCTGCCCCTACATCTGAAGCCTGGCTTCTCAAGCTACTGTTCCTAGCCTCATAGAAAAGACCAGAAGCATTGGCGGGCTCTCCGTATGGCTTAGTAGCTGCCCTCACTGATTGATCTTACAAGTTACAGCAACAACAACCATAGATCAAATATGCCTCTATGTGTTTCCTGCTACGAGGAAGAACAGGATAGAATAGAAAGACATAACAAATCAAAGGAAATAATGCATGCATGCCCGCTTCTCTGCTACTACTACAAGTGTTCCTTCGACACGGCGGCAGAGTTCGTCGAAACCAGACAAACCGCCGCTGCAGCTCGCCTCGCGCCGCGAACCGCCGCTCCCGACGCTGCAGCTCACCCAGCGCTCGCCGCCAGCTGCAGCTCAGCTCGCCCTGCGGCTACCTGTCGCTGTCACTGCATGCTAGCTCACCCAGCAAGGCTCTCGTCGTCCCGCAGCCACAGCGCCACTCACCGTTCCGCCGCTGCAGTGCGCCCCCATGCGCTCTCGCCGTCCCGCCGCAACGCCCCACACGCATCGCTGGGCCTCAGGAAACAGAGGAACATAGATCTACAATAAGTGGGCAAGGAGGACGAGAGCGACGACGAACTCAAGGGAGAAAGCGGCGAACTTCCGTACCTCCAGAACTCGAGCAATGGCAGACGGGAGGGAGGCGACGCGCAGAGACGGAGAGGCGCGCGGCTCGCCGCGACGTCGAGACAATCGCCGGCCGCCAGGACGAACCCCTTTCCCCTCTCGCCGGGACGATGGGGGAAGTGAGACAGCCGGAAACCGATAGGCGCGACTTCCGATTTGAAGCAGTAACGCCAACGCCAGAGTGGGCCCCACACGTCAGCGTCCACAAAGCAACCAACACCAAATCGGAACAAACTAGACATCTGATGGATAGAAAATTCGTGTCAACAAACAACAAAACATATGGGTGTCCTATAGCATTTCCGATGCTAAAATGTGTAACTTGTGATTCTTATGTCTTCTAAGTCCAAAAATTTGGTACTACTAAGTAATGATTCTCTTGGGTACGATACCTCTTTACGGACGGTAAACGATTTTATGAATGAGATGCTCTGTAATTTTGTCTTGGGTCGCTTCAAAATCCATTAAATGCAAGGTGATTCATCTTTCTTGGGGGATATCTTGTGCAAATATCCCATGATAATTATAGGATATGGTTTCAAATATCATGATTTTTTACATCGTTTGATCAAGCGCCCCCCCTCTCTTTCCCCCCCCCCACCCCCCAAAAAAAATCTGAATTTTGGTGGATTTAGATTTCGTGGAGCTAAGACATTTGCCTTGGAAATGTGAATCTAGAGTTGTTTTTTCGTAGATGTAGAGCGGCTAGAGCTCTCTCAAACATACCTTATTATTGTTAGCCAAAAGGCAACCACTCGTAGAATTTTGAGCTTTTTAATTCCACTATCTCATTAGATGATTAGAATTGTTAGGACTAAAGCAACCACTCGTGGAACTTAACTTTTTATATATACAAAAGTACAAAACATACAGCTCCACCAAGGAACATGAATATTACACCGAGGCACACTATTGTGATTCTCATCATAGCAATGCTAACAGAAAGATAAAGCTGTACGTAAATAACATACCAAGCATCCTCCGAAGGAATTGACAAGCAAAATTGGAGCCAACACCTATTGTAAGACGGCTCCTTGTCTCCGGAGGCAAGTGGGTCTTGAAAGCTCCTTTCCATCCCAGTCGCCTCTTAATCGGCATGAACAGGAACCACAGCTGCCAGCTAGAAGGGTTGCGAAGCAAGAGCGTCATGAACGTAGACATGCAGACCACAATGGCAATCCGCTCGCTGACAGGGCTCAAGACGACATATGCGCCCAATGCGAATCCTATAACCATACTTCTCGTTGCCTGCTCCATCGAAATTACAGAGAGGAACATGTAGATTGCACGAAGCAGTGGATGGACGTGTTCTGACCCAGCATAGGTGAGCCAGATGGTGGACAACGTGGAGCCGACAAATGCGAGTGTGTTTGCCATCACGAACGCCTTGAAGGTATACCTGTGCGACAGAATTGGTGCACCGGCGTGTGGATGCCCATCCGATATGTAGCCACCAGGCAGAGTGAAAACTGCTGCAAACGTGACCGTTGAGACAAGGACAGACCCAACAATTAAGTTCTGTGCAATGTTGGTGAATTTCTTGAGCTCGTTTCCAGAAGTTCTGCCAACGCCAAATTCATCTATGAAATGATCGAGGCGACGAGGACTAAGGGCAGCTCCAGTCCATGCCAAACAGCGGAGTATGATGACCTGAGGATTCTACCAGAAGAAAATCAACATTTCAGGAAATCAAACTATACAAGTTAAAAACTGAAATAAATTTAAAATCGACCGAGAACATGAATTAGAAGATGCAAAGAAGAATGCAGTCCTAGGAGATTAGGTGAAGCTTACCAGTGTATAACTTATGCCTTTGTCAGTTGCCAGTACAGCAAGATCTAAGGCAGTGAAGCCCTGGTTGTTCACTGTATTTGGCAGTACACCTTTTGTCGCCATAAGAAGGCTCACTATCATCTGGTCTGCATTCTTGACTGCAAGATGCAGAGGTGTGTTACCTTCTGAATCCATGACATTCGCCATCCTTCCAAGATCTTCAGTACCAGAGAAACACCAAACAACTTTCCATTTCTTATGCTCAATAGCAATATGTAGGAAATTTCTTCCTCTACTGTCAAGCAATTCGTCACAATCTGGGCAGAATCTACAGAGCTCGTAGATGAATTGTCCGTATCCCATTTTAGCAGCAATATGTACAGGAAATAAACCATTTGAATCTGAGCTGTAGGCTAGAGAACTGTCACGACGCAATAAGAGCTTCATTGCGGAAATATTTCCAACAGATGCAATGTAGTGAAAAGGAGTACTGCCTGAGTCATCAACTTCTTTCACAAGAGCTTGGTTCCACTGCAGCAATTCCCGTATCATTTCTGTTATGAAAGAACTTCAGTAAATAGAAAGTATAAGACCTGAAACACTATCACTCTTAAGAAAAAAAAATATGCACTCCCTATGGTCTTATAATAAGGATTGAATGAAGGCCCATGATCTGGCAGGCCTTTTTTCTATAAAGCTTTATGGACCTCAAGGTACATCATCTAGCACTTGAGGGCCAAATCTTACCTAATATTTCTTAAATACAGATGAAAAACAGAAATAACAGAGAAGTGAATTTAACCAGAACATGTGCTAGGGTGTCAAGTCATCAAATTCCACCTAAGCTCAAATGAGGGCAGATTTTTCTAACTCTCCTGATGCATGTCCAACAAAATTCTAACCCCAACGCCATTGGTCACTCAGCGCCATTGATGATGTTAAGTCTTTAACCTAATTAACACTTCATGCAAATAGTTGAAGCAGGCATAGATAGGCCAGATAAGATGCTGCACTTTATCACCGCGGCCTATCAGAATTAGAAGGTATGCATTATTCCCATATGATTAATTCAAGTACACCTTTTCCCACATAATATTAGTAATAATTATTTGTTTTGAGCTTTTACAAAAGAAACATATTTCATACATGTCCACAAAACCAACCTAGTAATTAAGGCAGTAAAGGTGCCCAGTAAAGAAGAGAAGCACAAAAGCAAAAGTAATTGATCAAATATGTCATCAATTTATATGGGGCTAACCCTAGGAGTCATCTTACAAGGAGCCCACTGTGCAAATTAAACAACAAGCCTTGCTTGTAGAGAGGTTTTAATAATATTGGACAGAGTGATGTTATCACCTAATAATATTGGACTAAAAGGCTTTGTTGTTGGATAGATTGCTATAAGTCATTTTTTATCAAAAATAAATAAATTCATACTCATGCCTCATATTCAAATATATACCCTCCATTCCAAATTATAATAAGTCGTTATGGCTTTTATAGATGCATACCTTTTATTATGTATCTAGACACAGCCTATATCTAGTGCATAGCAAAAACAATGTGCCTAGAGAGGCTAGAATGACTTATAATTTAGAACGGAGGGAGTAACTAGATATATTTCAAGATTTACACAAATATTTTTTTTATTTACACAATTTTCTTTCGGGACTTTAAATCTAAATTGCAAGAGACCTAACAATAACGTCATCATGAAAACTATATTTGATACATTATGATTAGTTTTCGACACAACTGGTTTATGTTTTCTAAGGTGCAATTAAGTGTTATATTACTTTTGTCAAGTTACTTTTTCTCAATAGAACCACCCGCAATTTACTACAGAGTAGCACTACTTAAACCGTAGTCCCGCTATGTCCATGATTACACATATTCATTTCAGCAAGATTCTTGACTTGTACCTTCCTTTCTCTTTTGTGTCATGATTCACATGTGGGACAGTAGGAGTAATATAAAATTGGGTGCCCTGGCTATTTGACGAGTCCCAACCGCTCACCCAAAAACCAATTATTCGATCAAACACTAAATGTGTTGTAACACCCTCGGTGTTACACTGTACAGTTTTTGCTAAAACACTGCATGAGCATCATACTTATGTGTAATTGTGTGTAATATAAGATGTAAAGCAATATACGGAACTTGAAACGTTCAATTGAAACACGAAACGAATGTTACATTTCATGTCGCGTTGTATTACTTAGGGTCCTAAATGAATTTTTATTGAACGAAAATGTTATAGAACGCATATACGAAGCTTTGGTAAAGTTTGTAGCATGAGCTTCGTAGGCGACGATGAAATACTTGCGGTCGAGAATGGGATTCGCTAGCTAGCATACTTGATAGCTTGGAAATTGAATTCGACGCGAATCCGAACGAAAACTTAGTCATTTCCTTAAGTTGGGAAAACGGATCGACGAAGCAAAGTTTGGGAATTTTTATAGGAGGATCGGGTTAAGTGGTGGCATGGGTTTAGGGTTTGTTTTAGTAGCTTGACATGCCATCTTGAGCGTAAAATAGTTGGTTTAGCGATCGAAGCCTTGAGGTGAGTTTTTGGGACGCTTTAAAAAGCGTGCATGACACGGTTGTCGCGTATGCAGGCGGATCACCGTGCGGCACTTCGGCGTCACCACCGCGCTACTACTACCGACGCGCATGCCGCCGCACCACCGCTACTGCTTGCCGTTGCGTGCCACGGCCTTTCGCCACCACCACCGCCGTCGTCGCGGGTCCGGCTGTCTGGTCGAGATGCCGCCGCGCTGCGCTGCAAATGTCGCTACCCGCGTTGAGTCGCGTCACGCGCTACGGCAAGCCTGGCCGCTCTGCCACCGACGTCGCGTCCGCCTGGTGCCTCGCTGCTGCACCGTGTCGCTGCCCGCGTTGAGTCGCGTCACGTGCGGTGTCGTGAGCGCGTGGCCACGCTTGGCTCTGCCCGCACGTTGCCTTGCCGCGCGTGGGATTGCCGCCTGCTCTTACCATCACTTCGGCTTGTCAACGCTGCGCTGTTGCCTCCCCCGGGCGCCGTCCACTGCAGCGCAGTACCGAGCCGTCGTCGGCTTGCGGGTTATGGCATTGCGGCCAAACGTCTTGTGCACGTCTCGTTGTTCCCCTTCGCCCGTGCGCGCTTGTGCTTGGAGTTGACGGCCACGTCCCGCCACGACAGCGCCGAGCCAACCTTGCCTACTTTCCCTGTTCCTCGGTCGCCATGTCGTCGGACCCGCTCCCTTTCAATTCACCATGGTGGAGGCACCGCAACCCAATTAACCCCGTCCGCAACTCCGTCGTGTAGCCCGCCAAGTCCCCGACCCCATCTTGCAGCGAGCCTCGCCGTGCCGTGCTCCAATTTGGGGCTACCGCTCCACCGGGTCAATAAGACCGGGTTGGCATACGCCGACGGCAAGCCACCTATCCAGAGCAGCTCGTGTCAATTCCTTGCAACGCTAGCTTTGCCTCCACCTGCTAATCACCCTACGCACCTCTGCCGAAGCGCTACCGCCGCCTAGCCTCCCCTGACGCAGCCATGCCATCACCGTGCGCCATCGCACCGTCCGTGCGGACGTGGCCCGCTCGGCTCGGGCCGTCTCCGGTCGAACCACTGCCTCGATTGGTTCCATGGTTAGTTACTTGAGCTCACTAGCTACCCCATTTTCTCCGGCTTTGTTGTCACTAACCGGAACGCCACCGCCGTGGTTGCAGGATCTCCGCCACCATGGTCCGACCTCGCTGCAGCGACCCAGCTCGCGTTTCCTTCGCCCAGCGCTTCGCGTTCACTCCTAGGTAAGTGTCGGCCCCGTAGTTAGGGCGGGGAAGGGTTGGGCTCGCCGGCGTAACCACCGGTGCCAGCGCCGCCACGCCGGCGAGCGCGCGGGTGCCCGGGGGACTCGGCCGTGGTAAAGAAGAAAAAGGGGAGGATCATATTCGTAAGATAGCTCACTGAAGAAATAGTATGGTGGACCTTGGTTACATTCGGTAGGAGAAGGAGGACGTTTTAGCAAATGTTCCGGCAAGCTGCGAACCTTCCCGTTCTTCCCCATCGTCGTCCAGTCGAGCCACGCTCGGTGGGCAGCATGCGCTACGCATGGTAATGGCGCGCCATGATTAATGGGCCGTGGTTTGAATTCAGTTTTCATTTTCCAGTAAATTCGTAAAGGTTTATTCAATTCAATTTTTAGCTGATCTTTGAAAAATTATAGTAAATGTTGTAGATGTCCAAAAATAGTGAAACAAATTTTGCTAGGTTCACAAAAATGCCATCTATCTGCTGGTGTAGTTAGTTTACAGTTAATTGTGATAATGATAGGTTCATAAATTCAATTTAGAAAGCTTAGTGTTATGTAGCTTAATATTTGTAGGAATTTTTGTGGCAAATTGATGATAGCTTTAGCCATAAAAATTTTACAGCATGTTCATTAGATTATCATGTACTCACTGTAATTTTTGTAGCCCTAGAGTAGGTTGATAAATAGAGTAGCTATTACCCTTGTTTTATCATATATAGAGTAAATCGGTATTAAGAGTAAGAATACCTTTAGTTGCTAAGATAAGATATGTCATGCTGCGTACTTGTTAGTGGTAACAGTAGGTAACTTAGTACCTTGGTCGGTAGCACTAGCTTAGTTGTTTGATAGATGTATTTTTATTTTAAGAACTGTTGTTGCCATATTATTAAAGTGTTGCATCATCATTTCATGCATGTAGATCACGAGTTGGTAGAGTTCGTGCCCGTGGACGAACAGAATTACGAAGAGGTCATTGAGAAGTACGAGGAGGAGATTCTCGTGCAGGAGGGAGCCCCGGAGCCTTTTGGTGCTGACTCTACTGACCCACCGCCTGCCCAAGGCAAGCCTCGGTGCATAACCCCTATTTTTAATTATCACTGAATATATATGATGTGCATTTACGTTACATGTATTTTATGAAAACTACATGCATAAATTCATCTACCTATGAGTTCTACTAGTACAAGTCGAGTAGCTGCTATGCTCAGGATTTTGGTAGCGCGAGTAACCTGCCGGTACTCGCAATAGGTGATAATTATGATCACTCATGATGAAATGGTGGAAATGAAAAGTGGTGATCGGGCAGGGATATGGTTTGGGTACTGGTGGGTGTAAGAGGTTGTGTCCTACGACCAATAGGGCATAGCTTGATTACACTTTTTCTCTGTTTGTGTCAATTAAGGAACGGTCGTTGTATAAGACTCTAGGCAAGTCACAGACTTATTATGCCGGGCACATACTTGGGTATGGGCGCAGGGAAGACTCGTTGCTCTCTTGTCGTGGATCCGGCTCTTTCCAGACCGACTGATTGGAGGCGGGGATGGTGGAGGTCATTGCATGGCACTGAGTCCGAGACTCAGGAGTGGGGGCTTGAAGTCCAAGTTTGGACGGAGGCCTGGACACCAAAGACAAGAGGGTGATGGGTTAGTCCTACTTGTGCCTAGGGTACAAGCGGGGCGTGTGTTTTCGGAGTACCCAGCTGGGGGCATTGATTCGTGAATCGCCGGCGTTCCGGTACGGCTTGTCTACGGTTTAGCATCGTAGTAAGAACTGAAAGATGGAAGGTGATGAAATAGAACTGATTGCTCAACTCTTGCTGGAAAATAGAACAGGTGCTTACATAGACTGGCTAGCTGATAAATTAATACGGCTATTAATAATAACATACGTAATGACTCACTATTAGTACTGCTTTCTGCAAAAAGAAAACCAGCAAACCATAAAGCTTCTCATATCCCTTGGAGTCGGGGAATTATCTCTACTAGTCGGATAAGTCTTGCGAGTACATTGTGTACTCAGGGTTTATTTACCCCTGTTGCAGGTAATGCTTGAGGAGTACCATTGTGTGGAGGATTCTTCTGGTGGGCACAGACGGATCCTCATTCTTTATCGCTAGATTCTTATTTTTAATTCCGCTGTTTAATATTCCGCACTCTAACTTGGAAATGTAATAATGTACTTTTTATGAACTATGGATGTATGAAATGGATTAAGTATTGTAACTCGTTCTCATTATTCGATCCTCGGGGAAAAATGTGGATCTTTTGGGTTCTCCCTTGGGGTGTGTCCGACGGATACCGCTCGTTGTAGCTTGCTTTCGGGGTGCTTAACGTCTGGTGGAAGACAAGCACCTCCGTAAGTGTGCTATTTCGGACGAGTTCTGCCACATATGCATCCCCACATAGTCTGATTCACAGCACACTAATCACTCTGTTGTCAAGACAACCCAAACAAAAATCGCTATCACTACATTACAGGTTGCAGCAATTTCAAATTTTGAGTTTAGATAATGTACACTAACGTTCATAATACAGTGAACATGAGTCATCACATCAAACAGAGACTCAAATCGTCCAACTCATACTCCATTCACTTGCTTTAGAAGAAGTGGCATCCTCGCTTTAACAAAGTAAGATCTGAACTGCTAAATTCCATACAATCCAACCACAGTATAGTCCAATCATTCTACCCAAAGAAGCATTTCCAGATTTTTCACAAGCTTCCCACGGTACATCAAACCCCCAAACATAGCAAACTAGAATAACTAAATCTGACAACCTAGATATTAAATACACTCCAAATTGCTCATTAATTCATCACGAACATAGCACCATAAACTAGCAGTCAGGAGGGACTCACCATTGCTCGTGAGCACAGCGGCGTGCATCACGGTACGGCCGCCCGGACCCATGCTCGAACCTAGTCCGGGCACCTCCTCCTCCTCCTCCGCGTCCCTATATGTCTTTAAGAGCACGCGCACCATCCCCAGGGACCCGGCCGCCGCCGCCAAGTAAAACGGCGACTCCCCAGCGCCGCCGCACAGCCCCACGAGCCCCGGGTCCGCGGCGGCCAGCGCGCGCGCCACGGCCTCGTGGCCGCCCCGCACGGCGTCGTGCAGCGCCGTCTCCCCGCGCCGGTTCGTGGCCCGGGTCAGGGCGCGCAGGGAGCACGCGGGGGAGGACGAGGACGTGGACGAGGAGGTGACGAGGAGCGCGACGACCTTGTGCGCCCCCGCGCGCGCGGCGAGGTGGAGCGGGGTGTCGAGCGCGGCGTTGCGCGCCGCGAGGAGGCGCGGGGCGCGGCGGAGGAGGAGCGACGCGAGGTCCGCGTGCCCGCCCGCGGCAGCCACGTGGAGGAGAGTGTTCCCTCCGGCTGTGGCCGCGGTCTCGAGGTATGGGGCCGCCGGGTCGGCCAGGAGCGCCTTGACGAGCCGCCGCTCGTCGCCGCTGCGCGCCGCGCGGAGAAGCGTGGCGCCCATGGTCGGCGGTGTGGTTGCCAGCGGGCGCGGGGTCGGGCAGGGGGACGCGCTGGTGGTGGGCGTGGACGGCGGTGATGTCTCCGTCGCCTCCGGCGAGGCCATCGTGTGGCTCGTGCGGGCGGGCGTCGGTGGTGGTCTGGTGGAGCAGGGGAAAGGTAGTGTATCATTTGGACTTATTTATGCCTCTGATGACTTGTGAACTGCAGACCTGTGCTGTGAACTGTGAAGTGTATTTGCTTTTCGGTCCTCGTTGATGTTCATAATTATGGCTAAAGTCCAATCTCTTGTTCTTTGCTTACATGGAACAAAACGGTCCAATTTCTTGCTCTTGACTTTATATGGAACAAGGTAGAATAGGAGAATGTGATAGGTTGCTAGTTTCGGAGAAAACATGCTTTTTACTACCAGTATTTCCATTGCTCCAAATTATAAGTCATTCTAACTTGGAGATTTAAAATATCTCAAGTTTGACCAAATTTATATAATAAAGTAATAACATTTATGATACCAAACAAGTATCATTAGTTTTTTCATTAATTATATTTTTATAATATATAGTATACCTATTTAATGTCATGAATTTTGTAATTCTCTCTATAATTTTGGTCAAACTTGAGATGTTTTAATTCTCCAAAAGTTTAAATGACTTGTAATTTAGAATGGAGGGAGTATTAGCTAAGTGAATGTCGAGTTAATTTAAGGCCAAAATTTTCTATTCCTCAGCTTCTTCTATGAAAATAAACTGATTTTATTGAAATTTTGACGAACCAAAGATGCTCTTAATATTTATTTTATTTGGAGTACAACAAGATATATATGTATTTGGCACCTCTACATGAAAATGAACGGTGGAAATAGGAAAACATATACTCTCTAGGATATGAAGGCCTTGTTCAAAGCGCAATAAACTTTCACTTTTCTGACAACAAATTGCAAAACATTTATAAGTCAAGCCCCAATTTGTTTATAAGTATACTAATTCATGTGAATGAACGCACACATTTGACATTCCTAATTGATGTATGAAGATCTCCAGCAGACTAGATTGACGTATCTTGAGATTGTCGAGCTCATACGCTATAATTGAATTGATTTGTTTTATGTAACTACTATTTATTTATGATCAATTTGACTTTTCTGTTACACTTAAATTTATAGTTGTTTGTACAAAGAAATGGTGTATTCATTATGGTCCATAGTTTATCTCAGAAAATAACTAGAGTTTAGATGAAGATTTTTTATGTAAATGTTTTGTTCACAGGTCATACACTTATTTTAGAAATTTAAATGCAGAAAAAATATGAAATCCATGTTTCCATATTAGTTAGCCAAATATCGAAGCTGCTAAAAGAAACCGCAGCAAAACAAGATTACAGATTACCACAATCCCCCTCTTGATAAACAGGGCGAGTGCCCAATTGTTAATTAAGAGCTACTTCTCACTATACCACAGCCTATCTTTAGCGTTGCCCCATGGGTTGTTAAAAGCCGTTTCAGCGACATACGGTCGGTTGTTATATCTCTTTAACAACCCTTGCATGTGTCGTTTGTACTGGGTCCTTATAAATCTTTAACGACCGACCGACCGACTTTTAACGACCAACCATTGGACGCTGTGTACGCTATCTAACGTCTATTATAAGCTTATACCGACCCACTGTCTAATGATATATATTTATAGTGACCAACTGTCTGATGCTAGCATAACATGAACTAATTAATCTTACAATAACCATATAGCATCATCCATTTTAACATTATCCATCTAAACTGATGTTGAGCATCAAACACAGAACCGACTAAACCATGCTCACAATTTCCATTGAAGTCATCAACATTTGTACTTGTACAATGTTTTATACAAAATACTCACAACCAAGCTAGATCAAAGTATCTACACAAAATATAACCATGCTCACAATCCCTAGCCATTGTCTACACAGCCACAGCCACACAGGGCTCAGGCGCATGCCCTTTAGGCTTTAGCATCCCAATGATGCCATCACTTGTGTGTACTACTATATAATCCTACCATTTGACAGTGGGGTTAGATTATGGTTTCTCGTAGTACACATGGACAGGGTCTTCAACGGACATGTCTTTATTATAAAAAGAAGAATAAAACCGGTGAGTGTGCTTTTGGGAATTGGAGGTCGATGTATATACTTAATTGTTGCCGAACGAGACCGGGACGTCTTTGTATAAATAAATGGACCTAGCGAGGCATACGATTCCAACAGTGTCGGAGACGCGTTCTGCTCACACCAGACAGCCACCGATTACGCCGGTGTGAGCCACCCAGCAGCGTGCAACGATGCGGTGTGAGCACAAAGCATAGCCCTCAAATACAGACTACTTTCTCTACTGTATCATATCATATAATAAAAAGAACAGAACGCTTTTCATGGATAACTTGAAAGCAGATGCCCCTGTGATTTGGACTAGTAGTACACCAGGAATATGGAATTTTTGGTGTTTTGGACCGTGCGTGATGCCGACAAGAATACGGCCGCCGGCCGGAGCGCGGAGCGCGCAGCAACGACTCGCCACCAGCGGACAGCTCAAAAAAGCCGAAGACCACGTGGTTTTGTTCTCCGGCTCCGCACACGGTAGCGTGCTTTCCATTCCATACATTTTTTGACCACCCGCACCTGCGCCTGCACGGGGGAGGGGGAGACGCCAATCATTTTGTCCACCGAGGGGCTGGGGTTGCGCGCTGGCACCAGCACCACCGAGCGAGCGTAGGGTAAAAAAGGGTAGTGGTGTGGGTGGGGGCCGAACCGACAGGCTCTGTTGCGCTCAGCCGCTCAGGATGAGGATGACCATGAATCCACGATGCTGCTGCCATGCTGGTCCGATGCCGGCCGGCCGCGGCAGGCGCGCGCTGCCGGCCGGCGGCCGCATGGAGAAAGCGGCGCGCCCGACGGCCCGAGCGACCTGAAATGTTTGCTTCACAAGATTTGCACGTTTCCAGCATTTTTCAGCACTCGTAGCCCTCGTCGTCGAGGTGGACTGGTGGAGGAGACGTGGAGTACTGTACGTAATAAGGACCCGTGTTGCTGCTCGCTGCCATGGAGCAGGAGTACTATGCGCCTACGCCGACACTCCCGGTGCCAGCTGCCATCCATGCCAAACTCGACCATCCGTTAGCGACTGCCTAGCCGTCGGCGTTGTCTGTTCTGTTCGTGCACGTGCGTATCGAACTACCGGTATCATTCCATCTGCTACAGAGAGCCGGAGAACTACCGCTTTCTCCATTAATAGATAGAAAAACAAATTTCAATTAATCGAACTACCGCATGGAGAAATGCAACACTACAACACAGACCTGCGATTGTCGATTGGTTTTTGGACTAGGAGAATGAGAATGTAAACTGAACACTACAACACAGACCTTACAGAACTGATACATTTTGCAATGGAAACTGAACACCTGGTGCATTCGCGACTAATCTGTCAGCAGCCGGTCGGCCAAACACTGCTCTTTTGACAAATCTTCGGTCCAAACGAAAGGCCAAGGAGCTGCTACCTCGGCCGTGACTGTGCTGCGGGCAGAGTCAGTACTCGAGTGTGTGTACCGCAGTCACTGACGATGCCTATTGCGCCATGGCCCTGACGTTCACATTCACATCGAACCGACCCTCGGTGTCCCGGCGCGAATGAATACAGGGCACGCTGCCCGCATTATCGATCTACCGGTCACAGACTCACAGTACATGACACCACGACAAACTTGAAACGTCGCAGCGCGACCTTTAGTAGTACTAGTAGTACGTGACAACGTCAGTGACGGCAGTGGGTGGGCGACAGGATCGGCGGAACGCCACACCACGACTCCACGAGTGGCCATTGCGCAAGATGAGCGGAGGGTCGGATCGGGGAGCTCAGCTGTGAACTGATCTGCAGATGAACGACGGGACAGGCAGACGAGCGAAAGCGACGGGCAAAACAGCCCGGCCGCGGCGGAGCGCCTCCCACGCCGAGCGCACCAACGGTCGCCTTCTCGACGCTTTTCCGCGGTGACCGGCCGTCCGAGCCGAGCGAACCGAAATCCGCTGGGTTTTCAGTTTTCACCTCGCGGCCGATCAGTCTAGAGTGATCATGCGTGGTTCGTGCCGCTACAGGCTAGAATGACAGACAGGAGCCGTGAAAGCCGCAGTTGCTTTCCGGCGGTTCGGGCCGGGGCCCCTGCCGTGCCTGAGTGTTATGGCTGCTTGGCTGGCTGCTTCACGTGTGCCATACAGGTACAGGGGGTCTCTAACGCCTTGGTCGCATTTGGTTTACCACCATCATAGAATAATAATATCAGAATATAACTAATTTATTTGAAAATTGGCTACAAAGAATAGATCCAAAATTGCATCACCAATTTAAGTGAGGACGAGTGAAATATGCTGTTCTATTTGGCTGAGTAGAAACATACCTAGAAGCTTCCAGAAATTAGCTAGATAAAGATCTAGGAAAAGAAAAAAATATCCTGAAAAACCGAGAGAATCCCTAAAGCATTATATCAATGTATAAACATGTTTTAAAACTTTCTGCAACTAAACTATGAGATGCAACCAACATGAATAAAATATAAACTAATGTTGTATTAAAATATTTCACAACAACAAATACATTAGGTTCAAATTAAATTAGAAAAATAATAAATTAATTTAATATTTATATATTTTTAATGATATTAAATAACGGCAGTGCTATTCTACACCCCAGGTGTATATTCTACACCACAAGCCAAAACTGACCAGATGAGTACTACCGAGCCGCGTTCAGTATCAGTCAATACTACACCCAGTACCTCGAAATACTGAATAATACTGAAATGCGACTACTCTGAATTTTGTTTAGTATAACAGCTTGGTATAGAATAGTATTCTACATTCTACACCTATAGGGTGTAGATATAGCGCGTGTATATTAAATAAATATTTATATATACTATGAAATAGTTTGAATGCATTATTAGTAATGGAGAGAAAACTTTTAAATAGATTCATTATACCTTGTTCTTTGTGAATATATGAAAAAATGTCGGATATATTTTCGTTAAATACAGATCTAGAATCGGATAAAGAAAAATATGAAGAACGAATTCAGGCACATCTATTTAGCATCTACATTAGAAAACGGATACGACTATGGATATTCATTATTATAAGTTTAGCGGATACAGATGTCGGCTGATTTGATATCCATTTCTATTTTTCATCCCTATACGCATAATCTATGTTGGGCCGGAGTATTTTGCGTTAGGCCGAGAAAGATGTGCTTGCGGGGCAGCTTCTGGTGGTCTTCAGTATTCCGTCGTCAGCTTCAGTTGAGCGGGTTTTGATGGGCTGGCCCGTGACACTGAACTTACAAGAAACAACCATTTTCGCATTTTTCAAATGAAGACCGTATTCTGTTCCAGGAAGCTTGCACGCTGGTGTGCGTGCTTCTCCAATCTTGGCCAGAAAATTCGTATTAGAAGCTTGGCGCGCGCATAACCTACCTACCGGCTACCCATTATAACGGGCGACGTTCCGCGGTAATCTCGGTGTCCAAATGCGGTCATTTGACACGGTCTTCCCGTCTTCCTCAAGCAGACAACGCAACCAACCACAAGCGTTGGCAAACCATGGAAGGAAATGGAAGCAAGGAGCAAGCGCACGCGCTCGAGAACCATGCACCTCAATTTTAGCAACCTCGCACAAAACCTGCATGCCTAATTATACCTTCTTGCCCCCTCCTCCCCCGTTGGAACGCATGCATTTGCTTCCCACCACGCCTGGCCTCCCCGTCGAGCGAGGGAGCCACCTTCTTGCCCCCAACGATCCGTCCATTATTCGCTCAAACGCTTGCTAGCTCGATCGGCGCCGTCGTTCTTGGACCGGCCGGTCGATCGAGCTGAATAGTCATGGCAGCGCCGCCAGTGCCGCTCCGGCGGCGGCGGGCGCTCCTGGTGGTGGCGACGTTGCTCGCCGTGGTCACCGCCGCGGTGGCGCAGGACTATAACGATGGCGGCGGCGACGACGAGGATGACGAGAAGAAGAAGCCACAGTTCAAGGCGCAGGAGGCGTGCAACGGCGTGTTCCTGTCGTACACGTTCATGGAGCGCACCAAGGAGTACCCGCACCTGAAGAACGCGACGGCGCAGCCGTACGCGTTCAAGGCGACGGCGTCGGTGCTCAACACCATGACCGAGGACCTCAAGGCGTGGCAGATGTTCGTGGGCTTCCAGCACAAGGAGATCCTCGTGTCCGTCGGCGGCGCCGTGCTCCTCGACGGCTCCGACCTCCCCGCCAACGTGTCCGGCGGCGTCACCTTCGCGGGGTACCCGATGGCCGACCTCCTCAACTCCATCGAGACGGCCGGCGATCCGTCCCTGATCGAGAGCAAGATTGAGATCACCGGCACCCAGTTCGGCGTGAAGCCCCCTGGGAAGCCCATGCCCAAGACCATCAAGCTGACCAAACCCGAGGGCTTCCGGTGCCCCGCCCCCAACCACAAAGGTACGCATCGTCGTTCGCCTTTCGCTCGCCGCCATGTCTGTGGCTATGGCACTTCATGCCATGGCCTCCGTCCACGGCCAATAACTACAACTGTTGCAATGCAAAATGCAATTGCAGGCAGCGTGATGTACGTGTGTTGCGTCAAGGACCGCAAGTTCAAGGCGAAGAAGGCCAACAGCACGCGGTACCAGACACGGCGGAAAGCCGACCTGACGTTCGCCTACGACGTGCTGCAGGCGACAGCCAACAACTACCAGGTGCAGGTGACCATCGACAACTGGAGCCCCATCAGCCGGCTGGACAACTGGAACCTCACCTGGGAGTGGAAGCGCGGCGAGTTCATCTACAACATGAAGGGCGCCTACACGCTGCTCAAGGAAGGCCCCGCCTGCATCTACAGCCCCGCCGCGGGCTACTACAAGGACTTCGACTTCACCCCGGTCTACAACTGCGAGAAGCGGCCCGTCATCGTGGACCTCCCGCCGGAGCGGGAGAAGGATGACGCCATCGGGAACGTGCCCTTCTGCTGCAAGAACGGAACCCTGCTGCCGCCCACCATGGACCCGTCCAAGTCGCGGGCCGTGTTCCAGATGCAGGTGTACAAGCTGCCGCCGGACCTCAACCGCACGGCGCTGTACCCGCCGCAGAACTGGAAGATCTCCGGCAAGCTCAACCCGCAGTACGCGTGCGGGCAGCCCATCCGCGTGAGCCCCCAGGAGTTCCCGGACCCGACGGGGCTCATGTCGTCCACCCCGGCCGTGGCGTCGTGGCAGGTGGCGTGCAACATCACGCGGCCCAAGAAGCGCGCCTCCAAGTGCTGCGTCTCCTTCTCCGCCTACTACAACGACTCCGTGGTGCCCTGCAGCACCTGCGCCTGCGGCTGCGGCAACGACACGGCGACGTGCGACCCGGACGCGCGTGCCATGCAGCTGCCGCCGGAGGCGCTGCTCATCCCGTTCGACAACCGGTCGGCCAAGGCCCGCGCGTGGGCCAAGATCAAGCACTGGCGGGTGCCCAACCCCATGCCGTGCAGCGACAACTGCGGCGTCAGCATCAACTGGCACGTCATGAACAACTACAAGTCCGGCTGGTCGGCGCGCATGACCATCTTCAACTGGCAGGACTACACCTTCAAGGACTGGTTTGCCGCCGTCACCATGGGCAGCCACTTCAGCGGCTACGAGAACGTCTACTCCTTCAACGGCACGCGGATGGGCGCCCCCTTCAACAACACCATCTTCATGCAGGGGGTGCCGGGCCTCGCGTTCCTCGAGCCCATCACCGACGGGAAGACGCCTGCGGAACCCAGGCTTCCCGGCAAGCAGCAGTCGGTCCTCTCGTTCACCAAGAAAGACGCGCCCAACATCGACATTCCCAAAGGGGAAGGTTTCCCCAAGAGGGTCTACTTCGACGGCGAGGAGTGCGCGCTGCCGGATAGGATACCCAAGGTGTCGAACGCGCGCCGGCGGGCTGGGACGCCGAGCCTCGGGCAGGTTGCCATGGCGGCGGCGCTCGTGATGATTATGGCGCTACTGGATTCCTTGCGCCTATGCTGAGTGAAAACGATCGACTTCACGGGCCGAGTTTATACATAGGGGATTTGGCTTGGGGCGCTGCATTTGTTGAACACTTTTAATTGCAGGGGACGATTGTACGTTTTCACTTCGGTTCAGATATCACAAATGATCCCCACACCAAATGGAGAAGCTCCATTTTACAAACGAGTACACAAGCATCCAAGTGGAAACTGACCTGAATGAATTAAACAAGTGGAGGGTGGGACGTGGGAGGCCGGAGATGATGAACATATATGCTGGTTTGGATGCAACAAATGTCTGCGAGGGTCATATGGGTATGATGGTGAGAGTTGTAACTTGTAAGGGGATGGAGGGGGGCACGTAACATTTCAAGGTTGTGGTTGTATTGGTTGGATGTCTATGCTCATTGGATTTCCACTTTTATTCCAGTTTCTTTGCCTTACAAAAGCTCACGAGTTTGTCTATGTATATTCCGCGTAATTAGTTTTCATCTACAGAGGAGGGTGTATTCATATTTTAAAATCAGAAAAATAAAATTTACAGCTGTGATGCATAAAGTCTCAATGTACATATTTAGTCAGCATCCCCTCCTTAGAACCTAACATCTCAGTCTGTCAACTAGTAAGGTGGTCCGCGCCGAATATCATGCATGGGTAGCTAGCCTTTTTTTCCACTTAACATCTGAATTTTCCTTGTAAAATACTTTGTGTTAATAATTTTGTTTCTTTGTTTGATTGTTCTTTGGTAAGAATAGAAAAAACTCATCTCCAACAATTCTCAATCCCACCTTCTAATCTTTCCCCGTTTGGAAAAATAGACCGATCTCGCGCCGCGCATCTCCCACGCGCCTATCCATCGGCCAATCTAAAGGTGGAAGAATATGTATGGGGGTATGGCCCCCAGTATCCACAAGACAAGACATGGGCCGCACCATCAAAGGTGGCCCAGCCCCACAAGATCAAGGCGTGCACGACACTGATCGACGTGCACCGCAAGATATTGTATAGTATCAAATATGATACTTTCCTTGTAATTCTACCCCTCCAGGGTATATAAGGAGAGGCAGGGGTCCCCTAGTCGACATCTATATACATCTCATATTCAATACAATACACCAAAGACATAGGACGTAGGGTATTACGTCGATCAGACGTCCCGAGCCTATTTAAATCGCTGTCTCTGCGCCTTGTGTCACCATCCGGTTTCTGATTACGCGTACCCCCACCGACAAATCTACCATGACGGGATACCCCTCGGTGGACTGTCGAGCATCTTTTGTCGACAATTGTCCCGCCAGGTAGGGGTGTGCGTGCTGTTTCTATGTCAAACAAGATGGTACGTTTTGCAGATTCTTCGTCCTTCCCACCCGGCCAGATCTTTACGGTCAGATCGATCTTCTGGGTCATCAACGCTGACGGAGATGGACAGCTCATCGAACCGGTGTAGATCGATTCTGCATCGACCACCCCAACACCTATAACTGCAGATCCGATCTCGGAACCACCTTCGAGGTCGCCTTCATTGACAACTCGCCACCTGCTTCCCCGCTACCCGAGGAAGCAGATCAGCAACGACGATCTGATCGCATCCATCAATCAGGTTAGCCAGAAGCTCGCCGACTGCCTCTCTATCGCAGAAACGGCTATGACCACTCTGGTTCAGCGCCGACCACCCTCCGATTCCGATCCATCGAGGTCAATCATGAGACTCCAGGGGTTACGGCCCTACCTTCGGGCTCACCAGCATCACTACTACCTATCAAGATGCCCTAAGGGGCAAATTTGCCGACCAGGCGGGATACATCTATCCTCTCGCCGACCAGATCACCGAGCAGCTCTCGCCGACTGTCAACATGTTGTAAATCGGCCGACATCCCGAAGCATCCCTCCAGACCATCATGGAAGGAGAATCTAGACTCCGAGTCCTAGGGCTCTACGGAGATTGTCACCGAGACCACCGCCGTTCAATCTCCTTTCCCAACCCTTCCGAGGGGTGGGATTTTCAATGTCAGCGTCGACAACCCTCCACGGGATAGAGAAACCGAGGAGGACCGCGCCGCTCGTGTCAACAGGAACGTCAACCATGCGCAGCGTCGAGCAAATGAGGCTGCCCTCGTGCTAGCCGAGGCTGCTCACAACGAACAGTTCGACTCGCAAGGAAGGCCATGCCCACTCCAACTCAACCTCAATGATGAATTTGTCCGTGTCGACAGCCACGATGTCTACAAGACCTTGAGCGCCAACTTGGCCGTGGCCGCCAATGAGCTTCGCCCGGCTCGAGCAAACGCCAGAAGTCACCAAGGTTGCCGCAATGCTCAAAGCTGTACACTGCTAGGTCAACGAGATCCGCCAGGATCAGAGACCTTCCTATTCGACGAGCTTGATTCGCCGATCCGCCGTGCCAAGATCTAATCGCCTCCCTAGCAGAAGCCGCTTCGCCGACCAGCATCGTGATGATGCACAACCCCTCCAGGGGGAGCTAGGGGGCACCGCATCGACTACCCTCACCAACACGACCAAGAAGTCAACCAAGACGTCCGAGCGCACCTCAATAACCTCCGAGACGCTGCGTGACGTCAAATCGACGGGCATGGTTTCTCTCGTCATGAAGAGGAAGTAAGCCGGCGTCAAGAGTACGAGCAAGAGTTCGGTGACCCAGACGTAGCCCTCCAGCCACTCAACACCGGCAATGCCGCAGATCACGACGGAGATGATCCTGAAGGGCCCCGAGCATTTATAAGGGCACTCTGAACACTCTAGTGGCCCCGTGGTTTCAAAATTACCGGGGTCAAGCCCTACGAGGAACAGATGACCCCACACAGTGGCTACAAGGTTATGCCACTGTTGTGCGCGCCGCCGAGGGAGATACCAGCGTCATGGCGAACTATCTTCCCATCACGCTCATGCCAACTGCGATGAACTGGTTTACAAGCCTTGCCCTGGACTCCATCGGATCCTAGGAAGAGCTAAAGAAGGTCTTCACGGACAACTACATGGCTACGTGTACTCGACCGGGCACCAAGCACGATTTGAACCGCATCTACCAGAAGCCGTTCGAGCTCTTCCGTAGCTACATCAGACGCTTTTCCGAAGATGAGGAATTCTATTCCTAACATCACGGAAGCGGAAGTCATCACCGCCTTCGTCCGAGAACTCCATCACCATGACCTCCACTCCAAAGTCAATCGCAAGCTGCCAAAGGGGATTGTCGAGATGATTATGACCACCAATCAGTACATCGACGCCAAAGAGACTAAAGTGCATTTCGACAAGGATGCGGGCACTCACCACCCAACTCACCGTAGCGACGAGCATCCCGACGACCGACGCTATAGCGACCGCCACTACGATGACCGCAGTCACCATCGGGACAGTGGCCGTGATCGGCCAGAAGGATCAAAATCTAGTCAATATCGCCGCCGCCAACCAGACCACATCATCGCCGCCATTGACGAACGTCGCACCAAGCGCAACTACGATGAGCAGTACAAGAAGATTCCTGAAGGCCCATGCCCTCTCCATAAGAACAGCAAGCACAAGATGAAGGACTGCCTCGGCTTGGCTAAGGAGTTCCAGGCCAAAAAGTCAGACGACGACAACAACGATGGAGCAAGATGCCTCCGACCACCTAGGAACAACAACAACGCCTTCTAGGATCATGACAAAGTGGTCGCCACTATCTTCGAGGGCCTCACCGCCGCCGAGAGCAGAAGAGATCAGAAGCTCACCGCCCACCGGGTGCTCGCCGTCAACGCAGAAGATGCCATCGTCAACCCCAGCTATCGCCCCTGGTCCGAGGTCCCCATCACCTTCAGCAGGGCCAAACCCCCGAACAGTCATGTTGACGCTCGGATGTTCCTAGAGATGGCCCTGTCTCTGGCTCCTCCCTACACATGCATGAGTGTCTGCCCTCTGTATTATGGGTGGTTGGTAGCGGCTCCTTAGCGACGCTTTGTTCTTCCTACACGCACACGGGCTCCGCGCTTCGTGTTATGGTTAACAGGCCGTGGGGGTATTAACCCCTATACCCTTACGGCTAAGATTGGGCCGGCCCGGATCAGTGGGTCCGATCCACCAAAAGACGACGTGCGGCCCGACCAACCTGTTCGGAGTTCCACGCAAGGAGTCAAGACAGATTTGGCGATCAAGCAAGATCTTGGTCGGTTAGAATAGGAATCCTTATCTGGTCACCTATGGCAATTGTAACTGACTAGGATTAGTTTCCAGATCTGTAACCCTGCCCCTCGGACTATATAAGGCGGGCAGGGGACCCCTCTAAAAAACATCTCTCATTGACATACAGCAATACAATCAGACGTAGGACGTAGGTATTACGCCTTCTCGGCGTCTGAACCTGGATAAAACCTCGTGTGTCTTGCGTCACCATCTTGTTTGTGGCTTGCGCATCTATCTGCCGACAATCTACTACCTTGGGCATACCCCTGGGTAGACTGCCGACCATATTTCGTTGACAGTGGCGCGCCAGGTAGGGGGTGTGCGTACTGCTCTCCAAGCGAACAAGATGGTCATCATCCCCGGCTTCATGGCTACGCCGAACGGCCTCACGTTCACCATCGGTCAGATCACCTGGACCACCGGCTCCGATGACTTCATCGCCACGATCACGGAGGAGGCGCGGATTCAATCTGCGTTGACCGCTGCTTCACCTGCATCGGCTATGGCTCCGACCACGGTGGATACGGCTTCGACCACGGTGGATCTAGCTCCGACCACGCCCGCATCGCTTTCAGCCACGCCGACAATCCGTCGTTCGCTTCCCCGCTACAAAGGGAGGTAGATCGACAACACCGACCTGCTTGACTCCATCGATCGGGTCGGCACCAAGCTCACTGAAACCCTAGCTCTGGTAAGTTCAATTCAAATTGGACCTAATGAGCAGGTAACCGCTTCCCACAATAGATCTACCCGACCGGCTCAGGCCAGTCGTCCTACACGACTTGGTACAGATCTCGTGGTCATATCTACTCCCGAAGGGCGCTCCGCTCGTCGCCGTCCAGCCTTCGCGATGGGTCTCCAACTCTCCGAGCATGAAGCCTTGATGGAGAACTACCAGGCCTAGCCCTACGGCCTGTGAAACGCTGCCTCCAACTACGCGTGTAATATACAACGCCGCTTGGATCTGTGTCGACCTCAGTCGAAGCCGCGAAATTTCATCAACATGGTCCGGATTGAGGATTATCAAGAAGGATCCATCCACACAGTCCAAGAGGGTGACTCTAGCTCCTCGTCTGGCATCGCATCCAATGCCTCCGACCACACTGAGCTCCAGCGTCACGATGATGAAGGCATCAAATATGATCTGGATATCCCAGACCACGCCCCAGGGTACCCACAATTCCCGTCCTTCCCACCAAGACGAGGGGATTTGATCAATGTTGTTAGTAATGATGAACCACCAGCAGTCGGCGAAACAGAACAGGAAAGGATTGCACGCGAAGCACATAATATTGACCGGTTTAATCGTCGATAAATCAAAGCTGAAGCAGAAGAGGAGGCACGACGCATAAGGGTCCAGCCACGCGACCTCAACAATGCTTTCGACAGGGTGGGGGACAAACATGTCTTCAGGACCCCAAGCGCCAACGTAGCCATCGCTATGGCGACAATGCAACGGCTACCCAATACCCCGGAAACTCAGGCAGTTCGCGATGAAATACAAGCCTATCTGACGGCTGCTATGGCCCAGACCGCAGAGATTGTAAATCAAGCCCGGGCTCCCTCCGTCTCAGTCGAGTCAACCACAGCCGCCAGTACTCATGCCACTCACAGCCACCCAACCTACATGGCTCGCGCAACAACAACCCATCAGATAATCGTCAAGGCAGAAACGGCGGCCATGATGGCGGTCGAGATGACAACCGCCGTCGATAGGACAATCGCCGCAACGTCCGAGACGACAACCGCCGTGACAACCACTGTCGCAGAGCTAATCTGGATGGCAACCGAGATCGCCGCGATGGCAATAACGATATCCGCCACTACCTCGGAGGATGTGATCTGCGTGATCGCATAAACCAGAGAGCCAACGATCGTGCATCCCACGAGAGCTATCGCCGTATGGAATATGATACTGCCCACAAACCGCTGGGTTTGAAGCAGTTTACTCCGCACCTTCGCCAAGTCATATGGCCCAAGAACTTCAAGCTCGAAAAACTTCAGAAGTATGACAGCAAGGAGAACCCCGAATTATGGGTCATGCTCTACGAAACCACGTGCAGATCAGCCATGGCTGATGAGCACGTCATGTCTAACTACTTTCCAGTAGCTGTTGGTCATGCAGGTCACCAGTTGGTGGTTAGCTTGCCGGCAAACTACTTCGATTCCTGGCAAGAACTCAGGCAAGCTTTCATCGACAACTTCATTGCCACTTGCGAGCAACCCAGCAATAAATATGATCTGCAGCGGATTCGAGACCGGAAAGATGAGCCGCTGCGTGAGTACGTCCGGCGTTTCTCGGAGATGCGCATCAAGGTCCTGTTAATATCCGACAGCGAGGCAATCGAGGCTTTCATCACTGGCCTTCGCTTCCACGATGCTCTAAGGGATAAGCTCCTTCACAAGAGGCTTGAGTCGGTCACAGCGCTCCTGGCCACCGCTAAGAAATATGCGGACGCCGACGACGCTAAAAAGATAATTATCGAAGAAGCAGCAAGGGTTCCGTGCTCCGACCACCCCCTACACCGCGACGACTACTGCGGCAATCGTGGTCAGAGCGACAATTTTGACCGCCGCAACCAGCGCAACAACTCCCGCGACCACCGCGACCAACATAATATGCGACGTAACCGCCGTGACGATTACAGGGGCAAGCGTGCTCGGGAAGACGATGGCGAAGTCAACACCGTCAAAAAAGGGGGCGGGCATCGTAACTACGAAGAAGATTACGCCAAAGCATTGAAGGGGCCCTGCCAGCTCCATCCCAAGTCAAACCACACCATGGAGAACTGTCGCGTTCTCAAGTCTATCTACACGCGTCAACAGGCTCTGGACACGTCCGATAAGCCTAACGATGTAGGGGAACAGCGTAACAAGGACAACGACGATGACGACGCAGATCCCCGTCACATGTATGTCAAGCTAACCGATCGCGTACACACCATCATTGGAGGCAAAGTGTCCATCGAGACCAAGCGAGAACGCAAGCTGCTCGCCCGTGCTTGCTTGAATGTGGCCAACACCGACAACCTTATCGTCGATCCACGGCTCCCTCCTTGGTCTCACCGCGAGATCTCCTTCAGCAGAAAAGACCAATGGGCTGCAATACCCGAGCCAGGACGTTTTCCCCTGGTCCTTGATCCTTGTATGAACAAAGTTCAATTCGATAGAGTGCTGATTGATGGCGGCAGCTCCATCGATATACTGTTCAAGAATAGTCTGCCGTCCCTGAAGATAACCCAAGCGGATCTCAAGCCATACGAGGCACAGTTCTGGGGTGTTCTCCCCGGACAGAGCTCTACACCTCTCGGGCAGATCACGTTACCTGTGCAGTTTGGGACCCCAGACCACTTCCGCACCGACTACGTCAACTTCGTGGTCGCTGACTTCGACGGTACCTACCATGCTATCCTGGGTCGACCATCGCTCACCAAGTTCATGGCCATACCTCATTACAGGTATCTGGTGCTGAAGATGCCTATCGAGAAGGGAGTTCTAACTCTCAGGGGCAATGTATACACAACTTATACCGCGAGGACGATAGCTTCAGAGTAGCGAGAGGCTCACGACCTCTCTATTCGCATGATCGCGACCATGCTCGACGCCAGAAGACCTCGGTGACCACCAGAGATCCCGAGCTCAAGGCTCCATGCAAGAACACTAAGTCCAAGGAGCACAAGGTGATCCAATTGGTCGACAACAATCCCAAAAAATGGCCCTTATCGGGGCCAACTCGGATCCCAAATAGGAAGACGCTACCGTCGTTTCTTGAGGAGCAACGTGGATGTGTTTGCATGGAAACCTGCTGACATGCCCGGTGTACCTCGGAACTTGATCGAGCACTCCTTGAATGTCAACGGCAAGGCCAAACCTATCAAGCAGAAGCTACGACGGTTCGCTCGCGACAAGAAGGAGGCGATTAGGGTAGAAGTTACACGGCTTTTGGCAGCCGGATTTATTAAAGAAGTGTATCATCCGGAGTGGTTATCCAACCCAGTTCTTGTACGCAAAAAGAATAATGAATGGAGAATATGCGTTGATTATACTGATCTCAACAAACACTGCCCTAAGGACCCCTTTGGCTTACCTCGCATAGACAAGGTCGTAGATTCAACCGCCGGTTGCGAGCTGCTTTCCTTTCTCGATTGCTACTCTGGTTATCACCAGATCGCTCTCAAAAAGGACGACCAGATCAAGACATCTTTTATCACGCCTTTCGGCGCCTACTGCTACACGACCATGTCGTTTGGGCTCAAAAACGCCGGGGCTACCTACCAACGCGCTATACAGGCTTGCCTCAAAGACGAAATAAAAGACGACCTCATCGAGGCTTATGTTGATGATGTAGTTGTCAAAACCAAGGAAGCGCATACCCTTGTTGACAACCTGGAACGCACCTTTGCAGCCCTTAACACATTCCAATGGAAATTAAACCCAAAGAAGTGTATCTTTGGTGTTTCTTCCGGCATACTACTTGGCAACGTCGTCAGTCACGACGGCATACGCCCTAACCTAGAAAAAGTCAAAGCTGTCTTGGACATGAAGCCGCCCAAAAAGGTGAAGGATGTTCAGAAGCTTACCGGATGCATAACTGCTCTTAGCCGTTTCATATCAAGATTAGGCGAAAAGGGATTACCGTTCTTTAAACTGCTCAAAGCATCCGAGAAGTATGAGTGGTCGGAGGAAGCAGACGCTGCCTTCACACAGCTGAAACAATACCTTATGTCACCTCCGGTCCTCACTGCTCCCAGAGAAGACGAAACACTCTTGCTTTACATTGCGGCAACTAATCGAGTGGTTTCCACGGCCATGGTGGTCGAACGCGACGAGCCCGGCCATGTCTACAAGGTACAACGCCCAATCTATTTCATCAGTGAGGTGCTCAATGAATCCAAGACCAGGTACCCACAGATCTAGAAATTAATCTATGCCATATTAATAACATCCCGAAAGTTGAAACATTACTTCGACGGATATCGTGTGGTGGTCATGACTGAGTACCCTCTACGAGACATAATTAGCAACAAGGATGCGGACGGACGCATTGTCAAGTGGGCAATGGAGCTATGCCCTTTTTCCTTGGAATTCGCAAGCCGTACTACGATCAAGTCTCAGGCACTCGTCGATTTCATCGTTGAATGGACAGACTTAAGCATGCCTACCTCTCAGGGGCCCGACGAGTGTTGGAAGATGTACTTCGATGGTTCCCTCAACATCGATGGCGTAGAAGCAGGAGTCCTTTTCGTGTCGCCGTCCAAGGAGCAGCTCCGGTACGTCCTCAAGATTCATTTCCTAGCATCTAATAATGCCGCTGAATACGAAGCATGCCTACATGGTTTACGCATTGCGGTTGAGCTCGGCGTTAAATGTCTCTATGTCTACGGAGACTCGGCTCTGATCATCAACCAACTCAACAAGGACTGGGACACGACCAGTGAAAGGATGGATGCATACTGCAAGTCGATCAGAAAGCTGGAAGGTAGGTTTTATGGCATCGAGTACACACACGTGGTCCAGGACAAAAATCAAGCAGCAGATGCGCTGTCCAAGTTAGGATCATCGAGTCCCACATGGCGTATTCATCCAAGACCTGCTCACGCCTTCCATTGAGGAGGAAGATCCCACGGTCGACAAGCCTCTAGACAAGCAATTGGTGGCTACGGTTCTGGTGTCGAGCACCGCTGAGCCATCTCCAACCACGCATGAGCCCGACTAGAGAGAACCTTTCATCAAGTACCTAACAGATGGCAGCGGTTATACTGATCGGACAGAAAACAAGCGCCTGATGCGTCACAGTAAGCAGTATCTGCTCGTCGATGGCAAGTTATGGCGCAAGAACGCAAAGGAGGAAATCTTGATGAAATGTATAACCTAGGAGGACGGTGAATGTCTCCTGGACCAAATCCACTCCGGCTCCTGCGGCAACCACGCAGCCTCGAGAACGCTGGTCGTTAAGGCTTTCCGAGCAGGGTTCTATTGGCTGTCAGCAGTAGCCGACGCAGAGAAGCTAGTCTGCCACTGTGAGGGTTGTTAGTTCTTCGCCAAGAGAATCCACGTACCAGCACATGAGATCCAGACAATACCAGCCTCTTGGCCCTTCGCATGCTGGGACTGGATATGATCGGGCCTTTCAAACCAGCTCCTGGGAAATTTACATGCGTCTTTGTGCTGATTGACAAATTTTCTAAGTGGATAGAATACATGCCTCTGGTACAGGCATCCTCAGAAAAGGTTGTCACATTCGTCGACCAGGTCATCCACCGCTTCGGCATACCCAACAGCATCATCACTGATCTGGGCACTCAGTTCACCGGGAACGCTTTTTGGGACTTCTGCGATGAAAGGAGCATAGTAGTAAAATATGTCTCGGTGGCGCACCCTAGAGTTAATGGACAAGTCGAGCGGGCAAATGGAATGATTTTGGACGCATTGAAGAAGAGGATGTACAGAGAACATGACAAAGCTCCCGGAAGATGGCTCAAAGAGTTACCAGCCGTGGTCTAGGGCGTCAGAACTCAGCCCAGTCGTAACACCGGCGTCTCACCGTACTTCATGGTTTACGGCACCGAGGTAGTCCTCCCAGCAGATATAGCTTTCAGATTAGCACGGGTAGAGAACTTCGACGAAGGCAAGGTCAATGAAGTACGGGAGCTAGAAGTGAATAGCGCAGAAGAGAAGCGGCTCGATTCTTGTATACGTACGACCAAATACCTAGCTGTTTTGCACAGGTACTACAACAAGAATGTTAAAGAGCGGTTTTTCGTGGTCGGGGACCTGGTCCTGAAGTGGAAGACGAACTAGGCTGGTGTTCATAAACTCGCAACCCCATGGGAGGGGCCCTTCATGATCAAGGAAGTCACACGACCAACGTCTTACAGGTTAGCTCACCTGGACGGTACGGACGTACCAAACTCGTGGCACATCGACAAGCTTAGACGTTTCTATGCTTAACCACCGAGATATGTACTCCTTTTGTACTTTCAATTTACTTCAATAAAGTTATTATGATTTCTTCGACCACTCTAATGTGTCACTTTGAATTTTATGGTTGTTCTAACTTAGCCAGTAAAAGCCGACCACCATTCCTTCTATGGTTTTCAGAGTAGGCCCTGTCTCCGATTCCTCCCAACACGTGCATGGGATCCGTTCTCTACGTTACGGGTGATCGGCAGGTCCCCCCTGGTTTGACTTGTCTGCGTCGACGTGTGCACAGGTCACGCACCTCACACTACGACCACATGGCAAACTAGGGCCGTACAAACTTCTCGGGATGACGTGTCGAGCAAAATGGTACAACTAAACAGAACGTTAACATGTTCTCACTTAGTTACACCAACATGAGTATCAAGCTTAAATACATTTTATACAAAGCAAACAAGCTTATGATGATATATAGTTACGTTATTACAAGCTTGCCTGAAGAGGCTCAAGTTTACAATAATACAACTATGTCCTCCTTCTACAGCTCTAAGCCTATTCCATTGGCTAGTCGGGGCGCGCGGCACCTATTGCTCGCTGTTTCCGATATCCTACTCGAGTCTCGGGGACTCCTGTGCTGGTCGAGCTGAAGAGGATGGTCTCGTCGATGCCTGGCTGGTCGAGACCGCAGGCTTCGTCGGTTGGCTTGCAACTGATGGCATTTCCAGTTGACTTGTCGATGGCGCACCCTATATAGGTGCTGTCCCACCTCCACACAGGTTAATATCGCCAATTATCTTTGATGACAGGTCTAGCTGGGCCATCC
The DNA here is from genome assembly GCA_904845875.1 of Miscanthus lutarioriparius. Classification (NCBI taxonomy): domain Eukaryota; kingdom Viridiplantae; phylum Streptophyta; class Magnoliopsida; order Poales; family Poaceae; genus Miscanthus; species Miscanthus lutarioriparius. The sequence continues at coordinate 18,214,261 of CAJGYO010000004.1, forward strand.
GAAGCTCCTCAGCCTTGTCTGGGTCTACCTCCTTCGGGTACCCAACCTCCAGGCGCTTGAGATCGATCAGGGGGTAGTGGGCACGCACCATGCTTAGCACATGTGCACCCGTGTACTCACCCGCCTCCTTCACGAACTCTTGGAACCAACTCCATGCCTTTCGGCACCTCTCAACCAGTCCGAGCTCCAGCGTCCTTGGCGTTTCCTCTATAAGCGCCGGATCAATAAGGTCGAGGACGGACAAAATGCCAGTTGCCACTTCCTGGCACCGGTTCATCCATGTGTCCCGATCCTCGGTGGTCTCTAGGCATCGCGTCTTCCAAATTATCATGATCTTTAATCACATCTTCTAGATGTTTCTTGGCATTGATTTTTAAAACTGCAAATCGTACAAGACATCATAATGTAACGGCATGACAAGATAGGGCGGGCAACAGAATGAGCAAGGTGGTCTGGAACACTTACTTTTCAGTTCCTCCTTCATCTTAGTTGCGTGGTCTCGGAGTTTAGACTGGTCGCGCGCCAGTTTCTCGTTGTCCTCCTTCAGGCGACCACACTCTGTGGTCACACGGATATTCTCCTCTTGGAGGCGGGTTACTTTGGCTTCTAATCCTGCGCTACAGCTGTCACTACCAACAATGGAACAACGCGTGTCATGCGCTTGCTGTGATAAAATGACAACTTGTTTTTTCCTGCTCTTTGTTACTGAGCTGGACGACTAGATTCTGGTTTTTTGCATCTTGTTCCGTCCTCTCCCGGTCGGCGGCTTCAAGCTGGCGGCGCAAGCGTTCCACCTCGGCTGCCAGTTCTCTATTGTTTGTCATGATTCCCTCAATCTGGTCAAAGCACCTTTTTCGATACCTTGTGGTCTTCATCAAGTCCTGCATATAAACAAGCTAAGTCAGACAGTTCGACTAAATGGTAGGATCAAGTGGTCAAGCCAAACATACCTGAACTTCTGTCACCAGACGTTTTGCCGCTCGTTCAACTTTTAGGGTCTCTTAGACCTCTGCGATTTCCTCATGCATAACCCACTCGTCGTTCCGCCGGCGCGACACATATACATGTTGTCGTTTGTCTTGGGGATGGCCTAGGATCTCTTCTACTTCGTCCTCTTGTTCAGGAGGCAGCGCTGGTCCAGAGTTCGTAGTCTCTGCGACCACTATGGCTTTCCCACGAGCCGTGGCATCGGCAAGTGTGCTTTTTGCCACCTCCGGCTGCTGCTCCTCGGCTTGGTCCGGTCCCCTTGGCGCCGAGGTATCCTCCTCAGCAAGGGTAGTGCTCGGAGCACTAGTACTTGGCTCGGCTCTCTCCTTGACCAGCTGCTCGGGGACTGTCGTCTGGCCGCTCGTCTGCTAAGGTTCTGGTGGATTTTCTTCTACAGGTTCCTCCACATCCGGCTGCTGGGCAGTTCTTTCCGTCATTGCTGGCGAAGCCATGTCGCACCCGGCCAGCTGGTCGGGATTTTCGGTGGACGCCGACCTAATATATCAGAGATAAGTTCAGAAAACAATAGCATTCAATACAAATTGTAAGCTTACATCAAGGTTGCAAATACTTACAGCTCGGAAGCACGGAATGATGTGGCGAAGGAGCGTCTCTTCGACCGTGCTTGCTCTATGTGCTCGGCGGGTTCCACTGGGTCTTTTTCCGTGACCAGTACCGGTGTTGGGGCCTGGTGTTTGACCCCTTTGCCGCTTGACATCTATGTTGCAGTGGTCGGTGATGCGATTCCTGCTGACACAGAGGAGCCACCCTGCTTCGTCAACTCCAGTTGTCTCCTCCTCTTTCGAGGGACGAGTCGGAAGATGTCGCATCCTCTATTTCATCATCCGACGAGGGAAGATGGCTCGACGACGTTTTTTGGCATTGCCGCTTGCCGCAACCGCCGCCGTTGCCTCCTCTCCAACCCTGGGCACGCAACCCGATCGGCGTCTTGACCCCACACTTTGTCCGGGGGTTGGGCGGCAACTTGTGGCCAATCCACACCGTGGGGTGGAGACACGAACACTGATGCCCTGTCATGACCATTACTCTGGGAAACATAAAGGCGACAATCTGATCAATTTTTGTTACAACATAACTCTCTACTGGTACAAGGAAGCATAATTTACCTTTGGGGGAGGTCGAGCCACTTGAAGGCGTGCTCGATGTCGTTTAACTTTGACATAATTGGGATCCGCTAAGTTGAATAGCTCCCCAATCCTCGGCCTTGACTTCGATTTTGTCAAGTGCTTCTTTTACCGGTCCTCGTTGGATCTGCGCTTCCACGGTATTCAAACCGGGATGTACCCTCTTCGGCGAGGCTGGATCCTTGGTGATGAAGTTTCCGACCACACTTGGACCATCCAGCTTCCTCCATGGGATCATCCCAAGCGCTTCGCAACTTGTTCCAAGTGCTCGGCTTCTCCAGGCCAGTTGTTTTTCTTCTCCTAATGAACCCCATCGCGCATGTGGTGATCGTGTTTGGCTCTTCACGGACGTAGAACCACTTCTTGTACCATTCGTCTAGCGATGTGTTCCAAGGGCAATGCAAGTACTGGGCTTTCATCTCGTCGCGCAGATTGAGATATACGCCTCCGGCTATCTTCGAGCCGCCGCTCCCTTTCTTCCGCAGACAGAACAGATGGTGAAAAAGGTTGAAATGGGGCTGGAAGCCACCATATGCTTCGCAAAGATGGATGAAGGTGGAGACAAGAAGAATCGAGTTAGGATGCAGATTGCAAATCCCAATCTCGTAGTACAAACAGAGCCCCTAGAGGAAAGGGTGCACTGGAACCCCAAAACCCCGCTTGAAGAAATCCTCGAAAACCACAATCTCACCTGGTTGTGGATCGGGGTAGCTTTCTCCTTCCGGCAAGCACCATCCCACGAGTGCCTTGTTGTCAAGCACTCCCATGGTGACAAGGTCTTCGATTGTCTGATCATTGCTCCTTGACCTCCACCACTCCTTCGCCATGACTCCGGCTTTCTTCTGGGCGTTTTTCTTCGCCATTAATCTGTCCTTGCTAAAAGGGGCGGTTACGGTGGAGGGGTGATGGGCGATGATTTCGGAGGAATAGGGTTTGGCAAGAGGAAGAAGAAGGCTGCGGCGGCGAATGATAATGGGGGTTGGTAAAAAATAACTTACCAGCCCTATATTATAAATAACCAAGATTTCCGTCGTTTCATCCGCCCGAGATTCTTGGGAGATGTGCGCGTGTGCTGCAGACGGTTGTTTTCACAACCTCGAGATCTACGCCAATAAATGCGCCCCTTCGTTACCAGTGTACGCGCCTCTTCGTTGCTAGTGTGAGAGGGCCCACACTGGCGCACCTCTTTACAGGTGCCAAACGACTGTTTGCTAGAAAGGGCAAGAAGACAGTATGACGTACTGTACCTGTCTGCTTTTTTGACCAGACATGTACGATTGGACTTGACAGAGTAAGAAGATAAATAAATACACCAAATAATAGTACAAGCGGCGTTCATTTTTTCGCTGCATGTCTTGTGCTCAAGTATGGCCTAGACCACTACCGTGCTCGGGGACTGCCTGGACCACTGCCGTGCTCGGGGACTGCACATACCACTACCATGCTTGGGGATTGCTCCGACCACCAATGTGCTCGAGAATTGTCCCGACCACTGCTCGGAGATTGTTCTCCTCGGCTACATGTGATTTGTACTCACATACAGTTGAGAGACATTTATTTCGACCTTGCTACAAGGCTTGTACTTCGCCTTCCAGCAAGCTCGGGGACTACATCGGTACGATGCACCTGTTGGTGCATCTCGTATCGCCTGTACGATATTTGGGTTTTCAACTTAACTAGGAATTCTTTTTAGACCCTGGCACCACGTGCCTACGTCACCTACTACCAGGCTCGGGGACTAAGTGGGCACACTTCACCTTGCTGGGAAATGAATCCTGAGGACGTACCGGAGCACCAGCTAGGGCTAGAGACTCAGCTACACACTAACTGATCGGACGGTTTGCATTAAATATAAATACATCTTTAGAATAACACTAAGTGTTCACACCAACTGATCACCGAGCTACATTCGCTATTTCATTGTCATTGCTGATTCTTCTTCGGAGTTCATATATTTTTACATCATGTACTACCCGTTCTACATATTTGTATTGCAGGACCATCGTCCAGGTGATCGAACCACCTGGTGCTCGGACTTCTCCACCGATCAACTGGTCGGACCGCTAGGTTCATGGACTTCATCGTCGACTAGTTGATCGGACTGTTCACCGGTCGTTTCTACTCAATGCTCACTTCGCCACCGACCAGTTGCGTGCTTCATCGCCAGCTACGCCAGGGACTCCTCGGTGCTCGGACATCGCCAGCTACGTGGGGTACTCCTCGGTGCTCGGACATCGCCAGCTATGCCGAGAACTCCTCGGTGTTTGGATTCTTCGTGCAAGCATTGCCAGCTAAGCTGAGGACTCTCTTGGTCGTCAGATCTTGCTACGTCTCATCAGTGTGCTATCAAGCTGCTCCATGTTGTTTGGATCGGGGTGCTAATCTTGGGCAGCACATCTAAGGTCTTGATACACACATGTCAGATGACATCGGCAAGCTTTTAGACTTCTTTTCTTTAACCCTGCTACAAGATTCATTCTTCATTTTTCAGCAGGCTCGGGGACTAAGTGGCTACACTTCAGCTGGCGGTGAATGTACTGTTTATTTCTTGATTTATCCTCCTTATTGACGGAGTCTAAGTGGCTACACTTCTCATAAGTGGAAGAATTTTTAAATTTTATCTTGAGTCCCTTACATCCTTCTAGCAAGTTTTGCTTGGCTAAGTCTGAGATCTCCTAACCAGTTAAACTGGTGGCTTCGATCTTCACTGCCCATGTCACCAGTTAAACTGGTCGGTTTCAACTTCCACTGCTCGGATCACCAGTTAAACTGATCGGCTTCACGCCAAAGTGCTCGGACTTGTTCAAGACATTGTTGCTCAAAAGATACAAGATACTCGGGAACTAGCTATGGGGGTACGGCCCCTAGTATCCACAAGACAAAACACGGGCCGCACCATCAAAGGTGGCACAGCCCACAAGATCAAGGCGTGCACGACACTGGTCGACGTGCACCGTAAGATATTATATAGTACCAAATAGGATATTTTCTTTATAACCTTACCCCTCTAGAGTATATAAGGAGAGACAAGGGTCTCCTAGTCGACATCTACATACATCTCATATTCAATACAATACACCAAAGACACAGGACCCTACGTCGATCAGATGACCCGAACCTATCTAAATTGCTGCCTCTCTGCGCGTTGTGTCACCATCCGGTTTCTGATTACGTACACCCCCACCGATAAATCTACCATCGCGGGATACCCCTCGGTGGACTGCCGAGCATCTTTTGTCGACAATATGGAAAAGAATAAAGAGTATGAAAGGGTCTTGATGCAAATATAAAAGAATATAAACAAGTGGTCAGGATAATTTAGAAATAGTATATGATTTTTGATTTAAAATTGTTTTTTATATTTTAGGAGTGAATTATTGAAAACTGTTGTAGATGGTTTTATTTATTCCTTCCAATAATTTTTGGTGAGTTGAAAAACTTTATGGTTTTGGGAAAAAATTGTTGGGCTTGGAGATGCTCTATCTGATTTTTTTCTTGTAAAATATTTTTCCTTGTAGTTTTGTTTCTTTATTTGATTGTAGTCGTTTTTTTTTCTGCGCTCCCGTTGCATCTATGGGTCGAACTCTATATAGTTATCATCGATCAATACCCTTTTCTTTTATGAAACAGGACATCGATCGATACCTTGTCCTGAACCTATTATGGTCTTTTTTTTCGATTTCTTCCCACTTCAATCGCAATATGGCTGTGCAATTTTTATCGATACCTAACTAAGGTAGCCTTCATTTTCGTTTTGGTGAGCTCCAATACTCAATAAAACCACGACCCAAGTCACTTAGCAATTGGCCTATTTATACCTTTTAATGAAACACGTGTCAACGGACATATTGTCGAAAAAATTAGCCTATTTATAAATTTAAATTTTGGACTATCTTGTAAATTTTAGCGTAGATTCATTGTTGCCTTTTCTCCCAAAATATAGCTAGACCCATTGTAATTCAGCTCTTATTTGTTGGAGCCACTTTTGCCTCAAGCAACCAGATATATAGGATCATTGTAGTATGTTTTTAATCATAGAGTCAAAGAAATATTATTTTAAATTTACTTAAAAACACACATTACTATTTTTTATAAATTTTAATTTTAAGTTTAGCTATTTATATTTTATATGGACTATTTATTTTTGGTATTTTTTTGTGCGATTTTGAAGAGAAGAGGGAAGGGAGAGAGTTTAAATGCAAAATGCATGCCACACTAGCGTCATACATGAGCAAGAAATGCACATACACCGCTTAACAAGTTTAGAGACAAAACAAATGCATTTTCAAAGTTCGTGGACCTAGTGACACTCTTTGGCAAGTTCAAGGACCGTTCATACATTTAACTCTTATAACCTTTCATATTTTTTATTCAGAATTTGCCTTGTGTTTTACATAGACTGTTTATTTAGTTATTTTTGTTACTAATTTATATGGAAATCAAATCACTATTTTATAATTTATTATTTCTATAATTTACTATTTATTATTGTATTAGGCATGGATCCCCCCCCCCCCACCCACACACACACATTTGTGTCCTTTAAAGCTTAGAAGAATAACCCAAACGCAGAAAATAGGAGGAAAAGCCCCTCCTAAAATATGTTTTTAGACCACGCCTCTCATGCCAGGTCATCTTACTAGTTCTCCAATTCAAAAAAAAAACCTTACTTGTTCTCTTGGCATGTGTACTTGTTTACTTGTTCTCTTGGCATGTGTACTTGTTTCAGCCTATTCGTATGGCTGTGGCTTAGTCGTAAACGATCGTAAATTTTCAGCCGGAACAACATTTTTCTCTAACACAAACCAACCAGCAGTACTTCTTTACGAACTAGCAACAAAACGAACCAGCCAACCGAACAGGCCGATCGTGCACTTTTACAGCTTTTACAATATGGGCAGAACTTTCCTGAAGCTGAATTCTGTCGCAAGGTGGTGTTCATTTCAACTTGTATTGAAAAAATTATGTATGCAAGGCATGCTACCCGCACCTTCTGTCTGTACAAAATTCTTGAGTGCAAACAACGTGAGATACATACTACCGGTTGCACTCATCCTGTACTCAACCCACTAGCCTGGCACCATCAGAGTCAGTGTATCTGAGGACACGTCAGACGATGACCACCCGTGTCCTGTAAATCTTCACTCAAAGTAGTGTGTAGAAAATGGTCGTGTATGTTCAAATGGTAAGGATAATCCATTGGGGAGGTGTGTTCCATGGCACGTCTAAGGTTTCTTTGCTTGTTGTACCTGTCAAAGCAACAAGTGTAGCGTGCTCAGTTGTTAAGTAAGAAAATTCCTGCATTACATATATCGGCACTTGTTACAGCCTTCATGTAAAGAAGTAGTGCTTGCCAACATGATAGCAGGAACTTGATTAGCAATAGGATAGCAGGTTACCTTTTTCAGGTATTTTTTGTGAAGTTTCAATGCTCCAGCACAAGCTTTCTTGGCATCCAAGTTCCCATTTACATCGTTCAATATCTGGAAGGAAATAAAAGCAAAAGTTAAAATTATTGATGTACAACCCAAGCATAGATCAAAGTGATCATTTGTGAACTCCACGAAGGAAAGATTACGCCCCTTACCCTGATAAGATCATCCAGTCCTCTAGCTTCTTGTAATAGCTTTTCTCTCTTTTCCTTAAGGACACTAGCAACCATGAAAACTGAAATTGGAACTGGACCATCTTCACCATCCTCAGCCCCATTTTTAGCATTTTCCTTGTCCTTGTCCTTATCCTTATTATTATCCCACTTGCCAAAATGGCGCAGTCCTTTCAGTTTGGATTTAGAAACTTTATTTTTATGTACTGCACCTTGTTCTTCACACGCTGCGAAGAAGATGTCAGGGTCGTATTCCAGAGCCCACATCATCTGTTCAGAGGTTTCAAAGACAAAAGATGTGTTCAAAATCAACATAAGGCTCATAAAAAAGAATATAATAATTCTAGTAAAATAAACTGAAGCTGCACTTAAAGCTCTTAAGGTATCACAAAAATGTTATTTTTGTAAAGAGTATGCCTCAAGATCATGAACAACAAACGTCAATGAGAAGAATCAAGAGACAACCAATGGTCTCATTCTGCATACATTCATCATATCATATTGTATTATTATTATGGCAGCTTCATACCTCCCAGAGGTATAAGGAGTCTCCAAATGATACTTCACGCCTAAATAGCACCATGAACATACGGAACGCAAAAAGGTAGTCACCTCCACCAAGAGTTTCTGCATTGAGGACTCAGTACCGTAAGAGAATATTCACAGAAGACAAAATTAAGATTGACTTTTGGACAAGTTTGTGCTACCCATATTTACCTAGGTGGTCATGTAGCTTCGGGTCAAGAACCTGAATAATAGATGCAAGGTGTTGAAGCTGGTTGGCTACTCCCACAGATTGATCTGTGCATTTGAAATTTCCTCGCTACATTTCAATCATCAAAGTGATCAGAATGATGTCAAACATGAAAGGAACCAAATGTAGGTGACCTGCAACAGTACCAATGTATGTTTCTGAATTTTTAGAAGAAAAATTACAAAAAGCAAGACATACCAATCTACGCATCAATTTCTCAAAGCACCAAAAGGCATCTGCTTCATCATTTAGTAGAACTATCATTGGTGAGCATAAATCACTCATTCCTGTATGAAGTATAAATGATAATACACCTGTAAGCTTATTTGGACTCTGAATGAGTTTTCTCTGCATGTCTGATGTAGCTAACCTTGGCAGTAACCAACATCTTTGTCAATCCATGCATACACAGCTAGAATATCCCATAATTTGGAAAGATTTTCATTGTTCTCATAGAATACCATGGTGCGATCAGTGCGTAGGACGTCAAGCCCTATATTGATATTCAAAGGTCAATACAAAAGATAGGGAGAAAAGAATCAGGAAGCAGAGAAAAAGAAATAAAGTTAAAGCATACCAATTTGATGCAATGTCAGCTTCCACTCGATAATTTGCTTATCGGTAATGCGTTCTGCAGATTCATCAATTTCAGTTCCATTTATGCTGGTAGTTGGAGCACCTTCTGAAGTGTTCTTGTCAGAAGTAGCCTCAAGTAAAACCAGAGGATCCTTAATAGGTCTGCCATCCTCAGTGATAAGTGGTGCTGTGATAACTTTACCGCTACCAACATGCGAATCCATCTGTCGACAATCTTCCTTCCATCTGGCATACTGTAGCCTGTGTGATTCATAAGGTCAAAAAATAAAAATTCAGGCTAAGCGAACATCATGTTTTACTGATAGTTCTTTATTCCTATAAATAAAAATCATAGGAATAAATTATTACAGAGATATCGGGAAAGGATTTGCAATGCGAGGACAATACAAGGGGAGGAACTGAACAATTACTTTCTATGGTAACTGAGTATAAACTGAAGCTTGCCATCCGAAAAAGGGGTGATGGTGCAAAAAATTATTTCTTTGTCTATACCATAGGGGTCACACTAACTTTTCTTGGTAGAAATAATTGTCTTTAGTAAGAGAAAAAACAGGAAACAAAAATGGTGATCCAATATGGAATAACTAGCAAAAAAAAAAGCAAATGTTTAATTGGTGAGTCAACAGGCATTACTATCACTCTTTAAATTTAAGGGGGCGAATACTTACAAATTTCCTAATGCGAAAAAAATGCCTATCAAACAAGAAATGCCTTGTATATTTTACTGAAGCAAGTACCTCCGTATTTGCCTGATCTCTTCCCTTTCATCAAAGGTACTTCTGGGATCGAAGCAGCCAAGTAAGAATTCCCAGACCTCTCCTCTGACTGTTGGATGCACACCCTAAAAGAAGATAGATCATATTGATTGTTATGTAAACATTACTAAATGAATATAACACGTATAAGAAATATCTGTAGGACAAGGAGCATATATGAAACTAAGGAATCTTACTCCTCTTTGTATCCGGCTTAGGACTGAGGCAATATCAAGACAGCCATCGGGACTAAATGCAGCCTGCCATTTCCGAGCACTTAATGTTTTGCCAGCCTGAAATGAAGTATATAAGATATAGTTGCTTGGAACAAGAAATGATTGTGTTTTGTAGACAAAAGAACAAGAGTGGCATCAAGGCCTCAACAACAGAAGTAAAAATGCTATCAATATTGATATAGGAGTAAGTAAGTTCGCACAAAGACCCTATGTCTTCGATCTGACCTGATTGTAACTATTTCATAAACTAAGCAACTTGGATTCTGCAGCAGAGATTTGGCTACAAAAGAGTTATGAAAGAACTGAATGTATTGAGTGGGCTGGGCTCATCTATTTGGTGCTGATGAGGCTTGGAAAGGAAATGGGATATTATTAAGACAAGGACGAAGACTGATGCTAGTAGTATTACAAAAAAACATCTTCTTTATTAAATCAGCAATTTATAGAGCAGATACAAGATGTGTTATTGCAGCTATGAACCAATAGATTCTCCATCTTTCCAGCTACACAGTATTCATTTGTAAAATTTGTTTATGTTTTCCTTCATTACACCAATACTACAGGGGCCCAATCCTTTGTTTCTTTTCTAAAGGAAAAGGCATACATTGGCCAAATTGCGATACCAGCAAACACATATTATGCTTTCTATAGGCATCATCACACCATAATCAAAATTGACAGATACAGAATGAAATAAAAGAGAGACATATGAAAGTAGAAAAACCAGACCTTGATCTTGAACTTGCTCTTGGGCACACCGTCCGTGCAGTCTGACCGGACCTCGTAGTAGGAATCCGCGGGCGTGCCGCTGCTAAGCCCCCACTTCATCATCCTCGAAGCTCAATCAACGACAGCACGCCACCAGGCCAACAGGTCGAATCCAGCCAATGCAAGACGCGCTAAATGACAGCACCACCTTCGCGTTCGTTGAAGCACCCAGCGAGGCTTGCAACAACCGTTTGACCTTCTTCCAGGACTAATCCAAGAACGCCTAGATCAATCACAGGAACGAGCCGGATCACGCGCAATGGAGCAGGAGCGGAGCCAATCCCCCCTCGAACCTGCCTTCCTGCCTGCCTGCCTCCTGAACCGAAGGATGGGAGTTGGGACCGCAGGAGGAGGAGGAGGAGAGGGGAGGTTAAGGGGGGGATGCGGTCGGGGCGAACCGGGGAGGCCGGGCGGGGTTAAATTAGGAGGAGGAGGAGGTCGGGAGCGACGGGGAGGGAGGAGGACGACCGGTTCCACGCTGCCGCCAGGCTCCAGCTCGCCGGCTTCCCCGGGCATTCCTTGGCCCCCGTCTTGGACGGTACGAGTTGGGTTGGTCGGAAATGGACAGCTTCACTCCAATGCCAGATTTCATTACTGGATGGCCACGCGTTGCTATCTATAGCTATTGTGGATTTCATCGGTAGGTATGGTAGTTATCCGTTAGGTACTTTAATTAACTGACGGGTTTTCATTATTATTTTTGGATTCATGGCCTGTGCCCTGTGGTGTTTTGCTGGAGCTGTAAACCTGTAATGGTTGGGTTGATTAAGGTAAGATGGAGTTTATGGCTGGATTCTCAGCTGACCATGGTCAAAATTTGGGATGTGGCCACCCTAAAATCCCTTAGGCTTTCTTCTAGATTCAAAGAACCAAACGAGTCCTTGAGGATGACTAGGTCTGTCTTCTTACATCATCATGGATGAAGGTGTTGGTGGTGTGTGACGAAGGAAAGCTGTCTCTATAGAAAGCACATGTTCACAATACAAACTCACACTAACCTGGCTGGGGATATACCAGCCCACACACAACGCACGAGATAGTACATATGCAGGTTCCAAACCTGAAGAACGTTGAAAAACGACAACCCTTAGGCTAAGGCCAACGGCAAGCATAACAGCGAACACCATGAGAGCTACAAACAGAAAAAAGGGAAGGCATCTATAGAATAGCCCATCAGATGACTCCTTCGACTTCGTGATCTTCAGTTTGTCTCCAAAATGACTTCAGCCATTTCTTCATTCTGTCGATCTTGTCTGCCAGAAATCTTGCATCTTGTTGATCAAAAGAATGCGCCATTTCTGCACTGAAAATTTTTGTGAAAGAATTCATTAGAAGATCGTGGAAATTTTTTCTCAATTCTCGTTTTGTTTCTGACATTCCACAGCCCCCATAGCACAATAGCAAACATAAACAGCTTAACATGATAATTCCTTTCCCCTAAGACAATCTAGTGGTCAAAAACATATTGCATACTTCTCGGGCACCTATCCCAACCAAGGGCCTCTTTAAAGCAGAATCAGATCAGTCTAGCTATATATGACATTCAAAAAAGATGTGATCCACCATTTCAGAACATCCACATAGGCTACAGTTTTTGCTATGGAGTTGGTGTGTTCACTCCTTGTGTGAGAACAAAAATCGCTGCACCATGATTGTAGAGGCTGTTTGGTTGTCCGCCATGGAGAGTTGGCTAGTGTTTGGTTTACATGCAAATGGTGGCAGCTACAAGTTTTTCCTGTTTATTTTCTCGCCATAATTGTGGCGGCCAAATTCTTCGCCACAGGCTTCTGCTGCGCCACAACTGCTTTGGCGGGCTTTGGCTCGGGACCAAACATCCCTGTAAATAGTAATCAACCTCCGGCCGAGCGTCCCCTGCGCATCGATCCGCTCGTGGGTTGAATTTGTTCACGGGCCGTATGTCTTCCGCCGTCTGTAGGCCCCCTGCGCATCGATCCACTCGTGGGCTGAATTTGTTCACCTGCCGTATGTCTTCCGCCGTCTGTAGGTTCGCTGTTTCCACGCCGAACGTAGCAAACATTGTATTATCTGCTACTGCTAGCTATTCTGGTTAGTCCGTTATACATTTCCGTCATTCTTTTTTTTGCCCCCCCAAATAGCACGTTCCATCGTGAGAACAGAATCTCAGTTTTCATCAATCATTCAATAGAAAACCACTTTATGAAAGTCGATTTTATTTTCATAGAAGTAAGATTTATTTGATGGAAATGGTTTTATGGGAAGAAAGTTTCTTCGTATAAACAAAATTCCAAAGCCACCTAGATTTTTTGAATATATTTTTGTCAATTTGAAAGAAAGGACCTAAAGGCCTCTAAAAATCTTGTAATTTCTAAATAGATTTAAAGGTTCAAGCATGGTCTATTTTGTTTGTATTTGGTATATTTTTTTTAGTGAGCCGAAGCATGTGTCTACAACTAGCAGCAACTAGACTTACATTAAAACAAAACACAATTTGTTTGTGACGGCTATAGAGAACTATAAGTAGATGGGAGGACGACCACAACGGTGTTTGGATCGTTCTCCAATTGATCCTAGGCCATGTCCCTAATGAATCCAACTTGGTACATGGGCCAGCAACCCAAAATATAGGGTGATACAACACCGTAGGTAGAAAAGGTCTCATCATTAAAATGACGACCGCAGATGCATCTTATAAGATATAGGCATGAGTTTGGATTCATTGGAAAGTAGACTTGATAAGATTTCCATGAAGTGCTAGAATGTCCCAATCGGAGTCCGTCTGAAGCCGTGGTGATCGTCGCACTAAGGGCCTGTTTGTTTCCGGGATGCCGTATCGCGCGTTCGCATTTGAGCGAACGTGGCTCCGAGGCCGCGTTTTGGGAATCGCCGAGCCGCGTTCATTTTCTGCCGTGAAACGCGCGAGCGCCGCAGACCGTTCGGCGTCGTTTTCCGCGCATCTCGGTCACCAACGCGCTTATGAGCGGAAACAAACAGGCCCTAAGGCTGTTCTGCGGTCCGAATCCAACTTTCAAAACATGTTGGACTTGAATACTTTCTTTCCTTGGACCAAAAATAACATGGTGGCCTGATGTAGGCCGTTAGAAATGCTTGGACTTGGTCCAAAATCACTTTAATTAATCATCCATGCTTCTCATATGCAATTGGCCTTTCTCTTAATCCATGTAATTAATTCTGAAAACAAAAATATGCACACTTCACGGTGTAGCACAAATTCATCAAATATATCAAGATAAGCCACATAGAATGGCTGCACCTTTGATTTAGAAGTGGTTAATATGATCATATCTGAGCCGGTGATGTCCTCACCATGGTTAAAAAGAAAAGCATCAGATGATTCTAACAATGTGGAGAAAGAGAAAATGTTAAAAGTTATAAATGTTGTGGTAGTGGACTGCTTCAAGAAAATGGCAGCAGGAGCTAGGACCTAGGAGGTAAGGAATTGCTTTCAGTTTTTCATCATCTTTTAGTTCGTGAATTCAACCTTGGAACAATATTTAATTATCTAATTAACATCTTTATTGATAGGTTATTATCTCAGCGCAATTTTAGTGACGTATTTTGACATGTGGACCTTAGATATTTTGTTGGTATTTATTTATATTAACATCTAACAATAACTGCAGAAAGATTCTTTATTTAGATAAGCATTTCTACTGTTGCCACTTTGTCATCAGACCAATATTATTATGACATGTGTATACTGAAGTCATGCAGTGTCAAGTGTGCACTTGGGTCCTTCGTGCTCTAGACTCGCCCCTGTTGTGATGGCAAGTGTTTGTCTCCCATAGAATTAACAAAGGTGCGAACAATCTTCTCAGCGTCGGCCACCATCGTTGGCTAGTAGAAGACTTGTTGAAAGGCTTTTCCGACCAATGTTTGGGGCACAGCGTGATGTCAGGAGGCTCTAGCGTGGATGTCAAGTAGCAAGGATTTGCCTTCCTCTATCGATATACATCTTTTGTAAGGTACTTCTATTTGTGGAGCTCATTGTCGATCATGAATTCATGATAAAAGACTCACTTTTCTAGATAACCATCGAGCCTCTGTTACATCCATTGAGAGGATATCGGGTAACAAGTAAGCGATAAACACTTGTGCCAACTGCCCAGTCTAGGGTGATTGCCATCACTTTTAGTCATGGCTCTTCTTCAGATTTTTTATCCTCTAGTCAAATAGAGGGTTTTTGGACCAAGTCGGGAAAACACACTAGGTGGCACTGATTCATGAGCGGATCCTAGCTTGGCTAGGGTGTCTGCCATATCATTGTCCTGTCGAAGGACATGATGCAGCTCAATGTGGTCGAACTTGTGTTCTAGCTTTCGTACTCCCTCGTAGTATGCCACCATATTTAGATCTTTACATGAGGACGTTCCTCCATTACCTGGTTAATGACTACTCGAGTCGCCACGGACATAGCTAGTTTCTAGCACTGAGACTGCCTTTATGTACTACTCCCTCCATTCCAAATCTTAAGTCGTTTCTACCATTTTTAGATACATAGTTTCTATGTATA
This sequence comes from Miscanthus lutarioriparius, assembly GCA_904845875.1. NCBI lineage: Eukaryota > Viridiplantae > Streptophyta > Magnoliopsida > Poales > Poaceae > Miscanthus > Miscanthus lutarioriparius. Next base: position 18,229,621 of record CAJGYO010000004.1, read on the forward strand.
GGGGCCCACATGCACATACCCGGTGCCGTTTCTTCCCCATCCGCTACAACAACTTGGACTCGAGTTGGTTCCTATACTTGTATTTCTAATTCCAACCGCACTGTCTCGATCTAGTTCGATGTGTTCTCTTCGTCCCAAAATATATAGTTGACGTTGTGGGATTTAAATTTGAATAGCTGTCACCCTCACTTCTAAATGCAGCTTTCTTTTCTTCTAATACATATTTTTGTTTTTCCAATACATCTTTATCTTTCTCCTCCTTATTTTCTGTGTATTGTACATTTTCATTCTTTTTGAATTTTTTATATCCAAACCTAAAATGTCAACTATTTTGGGAGTACACATGACCTAAGGGAGTGTAGAACAATCCCGTCACCTATAAAAAGTTTGACGCCCCTACATTGATTTTCCCGTAACGAGAACGTGCAGCCGGGTAGCCCATCACGCGAGGTCAGTTTGTGTTTTCTTTTATTTTTCTAGAAACTCGCCACCACCGTCGTCGTCGTCGTCGTCGTCTTCCTCTTCCTTTTGCCTTTAGTGGTCAATTTCACCACCGCCATCCTTCAAGCGCCGCCGCAAAATCTCATTGGAGTACCGAGTACGTGGACGTCGATGGCACATTGGCACCTGACAGAAGCCATAGGCCCATAGCCAAGCGCTTGCCTCCTCTCTGTCCTCTGCTCGTACTGCTTCGACGTATCGAAAATTCTGGTGCAGTTGATGACTTTCAACATGTGTTTTGAAAACTAGTAGAAATGCACGTGCGACACACACGTGTCTAAAAAAAGTTTTGTTTGATAGGAGAATTGCTGAGTTCATGACTAATACATTTTACAAATACAAAAACATATATTTACTCAAGATTACAAATTCAACCCTTAAAGTTTATTCAAAAATGTATCTACAAATTCATTCAAAACAAGAATGCAAGAATTCAAAGCTTTATATAATTAACAACAGAAAAATATATACAAGTTTCATACTTTAAATATCCGCAACTCTGTCAAATAATCAAGAGGTATATAACAATGCTCCTTCTTCAGCTCTTTAGCCTTTTCCCATGTAATACTTGCCCCTGTTCAATGTAAATGTAAAATGGTACTGTTACATGGTAGGAAAAACAAACAATATGAAGTACTTCAGAAACATACTGCTATCACCTACGTGTGATAAGGATATTTTGGAGAGAGAAGCTACCTCAGAATATCAGAAATGTGATTATGTGAAATCCACCAACATTGGTTCTGCAGCATTCCCCCAACGCAGGCTGCCATTTCAAAAACATTAAAAATAGATAAACAACTCTTTTAGTTCATATAACAATAATTTAATTTGACATACACAGGTGGACGTTCAACCCCCCTCTAGTCATTATGCCGTTTCAAGTGGTATCAGAGCCGTGGTCACCGTGATTTGAGGATTAACAACCTTCGGTGTCAAAATGGCTCAAATCAACAACACCAAGAAGCCATCCCAATTTGATGACTCAAACTATCCTTATTGGAAGGCTAAGATGACAACATATATCAAGTCAATCAATAGAAAGGTGTGGAAGGTAGTGGAGACCAAGATTGAGATTACCAATAAAGAGACTCCCTACGCCGTCGAAGAAGTGCTACTCCAAAACAATGACATTGCTCTTAGTGTCATTCATGATGCTTTGGATGAAAGAATATTTGAGCAAATCAAGAACATTGAGATGACTCATGAGACATGGAAGAAGTTGAAGGAATCATTTGAGGACACTCAAGCCATGAAGGGTGCCAAGGCATACATCCTCAAGGAGAAGTTTGCTAGTTTCAAGATGAAGGATGATGAGAGTATGTCGGAAATATTTCATAGGCTTCAAGTGCTTGTCAATGATCTCAAAGCACTTAGAGAAGAAGTAAAGGACAATGGCTTCTCCCATAAGTTCTTGAGATGCTTACCTTCGAGATTTGTCACATTGATCACTATTCTAGTGAGGAGTGGTTTAGACACCATGACACCAAACTAAGTGTTGGGAGATGTGATGGCCGATGACACATATAGAGATAATGATGAGAAGGAAGAAAAGGAGAAGAAAGATGAGAAAAAGAATGAGAAGAAGAGTGTGGCATTCAAGGCCACATCATCTAAGGGCAAGGCAAAGTAAGAATTATCAAGTGAAGATAAAGACTTAAGCTTTGATGAGATAGATGATGAGAAGATGGCTCTCTTTGTCAAGAGATTTGACAAGTTCATGGTGAAGAAAGGCTATCGTGCTAGAAGGAAGAAGTCTTCATCCAAGAACAAGGAAGAGTCAAGAAGGTGCTTTAATTGTGGAAGCAAGGATCATCTTGTTGCTCAATGCCCATACAATAGTGACAATGGTGATGACAACAAGAGCAAAAAGAAGGACAAGAAGAAAAAGAAAGAAAAGAAGAACAAAATGACCTTCAAGAATAAGAAGGGTGGTTCATATGTGGTCACTTGGGATAGTGATGCTTCATTGAGTGATGATGATGATAGTGATGATGACAATACCACTAAGAAGAAGGCTCTTGCAAGCATTGCTATCAATGAGAAATGAGAAGCATTCTCTCTTCGACAGTCCATCATGCTTCATGGCTAAAACTACTAAGGTACAAACTTGTGATGATGAAAGTGATGAGGAACATGATAATAAAAGTGAAAGTGACAATGATGATGAACCAACTAAAGATGAACTAATTGACATGTTAGAAGATGCTAAAGAACATTTTGACATTAAGAGAAGGGATTGCAAAGACTTGCGAAAGGAACTAAAAGCCCTTAAGCAAGTCTTTGATGAGCTCAATGCATCTCATGAGAGGCTAGAGCAAGCCCATGAGAAGCTTGGCAAGGCTCACAAGAAGCTTGAGAAAGCTCATTCCTCTCTACTTAATGAGCAAAATAAGAAGGAGCATGTTGTAACATGTGACAAAGACTTAACTTGTGATATAATTGATGAATCATTCTTTAAGCCTATCATTGTTGCTCCCACTAATCTTTCTTGTAGTACATCCACTTCTACCTCATATAGTAGTGATGGTTTCACTTATGATGCCTCACTAATGGTTGAGAATAAGACACTCAAGAAGGAGGTAAAAGAGCTCAATCACACCTTAGCTAAGGCCTATGGTGGTGAGGACCGCTTGCTTATGTGCTTGGATAGCCAAAGAGTTTCTCTATATAAAGAAGGATTGGGCTATACTCCCAAGAAATGCAAGGCGACATTTGCTCCTCACAAGACTAGTTTTGTGAAGAACAATGGTCGGTTTTGCACTAGTTGCAAGTAAGTTGGTCATGTAGAGCAAAAGTGCATGAAAAAGAAGTCTCAAGCCAATGTATCCTCAATTAAGCTTGATTCTTTATATGTGCTTACTAAGCGTACTAATGGTGTGAAGGCTAAGTTTATTGGTACACCATGGATGGGCTCAAAGAAGAAAGCCATTTGGGTTTCAAAGAGCTTAGTAACTAACCTTCAAGGACCCAAGCAAGTTTGGGTACCTAAAAAGAATTGATCTTCTTCTGTAGGTAAATTACAAAGCTGGAGGAAGGCATTGAGTTCTTGATAGTGGGTGCACTCAATATATGACCGGTTATACAAGAATGTTCAACTCAATCAATACCAATGGCAATAATTGTTATGATAGTATCACATTTGGTGACAATGGCAAATGAAAGGTCAAAGGGCTTGGTAAGATTATAAAATCCAATGACATGAGCATTTCCAATGTGTTGCTAGTTGAGAGCTTAAACTTCAATTTGCTATCCGTGGCTCAATTGTGTGATCTCGGATTCAAATGCATATTTAGGATAGATGATGTAGAGATCATAAGTGAAACATCCTCAATCTTCCACGAAGGGAAAATTCCACAGAATGAATTATAATATGATGGAACCAGGAACTGATTCCATCATATTATCATATTTCAGTCGATGTCACAGTCATACATCGTAAGATTACAAGAATACAAGATATTACATCACTGGGGAACACACCTATTACAGAGTTAATCTAGCGGAAGACTATCGAGTGAAGGCTCCTCCTTCACGGGCATCATCAGAGTTGGCGTAGTGCAGCGTAGATTCCATCTCCGAACCAAACTTGAGCGTAGGCATGAGACCTCCTAATCCTTCTAAAGTCAGCATCTCTGAGAAGCAGGAAATCTGCACACCGCCAGATGTGTGCAGGCCATGGTCAGCACCGATGAGCTTTAGTGGAAAAAGATAAACAAGGGATCTGGCGATCCTAATATTTGGCTGTGGTTTGCATTCTTAGCGCATGAGAAGTAATTAACAATGGTAATATAATAGTATCCAATTTTTAACACATTCACCACCACACCATCCATATCCATCCACCAACCACCCATCCCAAACCATCTCCACACCACCACACCTTATCTCATCTCACACACTCAGGTCGACAGGCCAACTCCCTCTCGGCCTTGTCTCAACAGCCCGCAGCTCCCAAGGCTCACGACCAAAAAATACCCCAACCCTGGAGGGAGGAAAGAAGGACTCATCTCCTATCTAGTTTAAGCAAAACCCAGGAAAGGTCCATAGCCGACAAGTCGGCATATGTATCGATCGATCAACCATACACTCTACAGAGGTTTTACATACCCACAAGATTAGCCATCCTCGGAGCCATGTATCTCCTAGGTAGAATTCCGGTCGCTTGCTAGCCTAGAATGATGCCACCCTACCTCTCAGCCCTGGAACATCCCAAGTCTAGTCTGGGATGGCTGATACTGTGAGTCGTAGACAGAGCCGGGGCCCTACGAATGTCAAGAGCCAGGTCCACAAGGCCTCCTGAAGTCTCGGAAGGGTGTGGGGGGAAACCACGCGCCCCGTACCTCCTTGCACACGTTCGCCTAACAGTAGTGGCATCGCTCTACCAAGTAGTCCGACCGTCCCGCACCATATAGGGCGAGTGGGATGTAAAGGATTCCCGGTGAATCTGAGTACTAGTAAGTCCTTAGGGATTGACCAAGCCAGAATGTCTTCATCAGGGTTTCCATTTTACGTGCCACCACAGCACCTCCACCCTGGGCTCCTCCCATCACAGGTTCACACCCAAGGCCACCTCCAATTACCATTTACCCGCCATAGGTATTCCATATCCAAGTGCCCAGGTAGCACCACATGGCAAGACTCGCCCCAGGCTTGTCGTTATTCCAGCTCGGTCGACACAACCCTCACTCTCCACGCACCCAAGACACACGCAGCACGCTCACACACCACCAAGTCTGGCACCCATAGCCAAACCATTCCTAGGGGGTTCACCACCAGCATCACATCCCCGACATAATGCGAAGTGGAGTTAATAATAAGTATAGTGGTGTAATAAGCAGGCAAGTAGGCAAGTAAGCATATATAAGCAAACGAATGCGCAAGGCAGGGTGACGTGGTAGAGTGGGTTGCATCAGGGTAATAATGGCTCAGGTAGAAGCATGCATCAAAGTACCAGCAAAGGAATAATTTATAAAACGCTAGCAGTTCTAGATATTATGCAATGTCTAATAGGATTCTCTAAAAGAGGGTGCTGCCATGACACCTGCGATGTCGAGGTAGTAGTGGTACAGTTCTCCATTCGTTGGTGTTCCATTAGCGGGGTCACCTCCTCCTGTGTTGACTCCATTCCGCAGTCCTTGTCGTCGTCCACGTTCTCTTGGTCCGATCGTCAGCTACTCCATGAAGCGACACGCAAGGCAAGAGAGCACCCAACACTCGAAAAGACGACAAGACGCAGGAAAATCCAATAACACCAGCGAGGCAATAAGAGATACACGGCTTAGCCCTCTCGGTGGTTGTCCGATTTCCTCGGGCCAAAGAATCACAAGTGGTGGTTTGCTAAGCACAAGCTTAAGTCATGGCCAAGCCAGTATGGCTTTAGGATAGATGGTTTAAGCCAAAGCTTATCCATAGAAACACCACGGCTCACGACCTTCGATCCGGGCGTCATGGAAAGGACGGAAATCGAGGGGCGAGCCCAACGAAGGAAGAACGATGGGGTTCGGCTCTTATAGTCTTATCCCGTAAGTCACTATTGGATACAAGAAGCAGACAAGAATGAATAACACTATTGTGACTTGGCTCTAATGTACTTCGGCTCGTCCGCTATGGTAGAAAGCGGTAGCGCAAAGAGATTGGACATCAACGGTTCCCTTCGATCCACACGACTCAATAACGTCGGGAGCCGAGAAGAGAGTCGTTCAACACGGCAAAAGATGCAGGGGTTAGCTAGGCACATCCATGTCATGTTCTCAGACACATCTTCAGGAAATATGGTCTTAGACGGCTGATCGGGTTGACACGCACGGGTCCAAGGTACGACATAGACCATGGCTTCGCTAACCCAAAGGGAATAGTCCGGTCTTTGATCCAATCGTCATGGGCAAGACGGAATCGAACAGAGCGGGCTAACGATGCAACAAGAGCAAGAACAACAAGGGACAAGGTCTACTTCTTCCAACACTCGCGCCACGACGAAAGACGGGGCATTGGAAGGAAGCGACAAACACCAAGTGCGCAAACCACTCATAGGGTACCCGACTTAGGTGCACTGGCACTAAGACATCTCTAGAGTTCTTAGCAGTGCGGTTGTCACCGCAAGAACCACAGAAATGCTATGGTCCAAATGGGTACAACCATACAAGAGCTTAAGCACGAAAGAGAGAAACACGAGATTCACATTCATTTGATCCACTTGCCATAGCAACGACGAGAATCGAATGAATGAAATCAAAAGGGCAATAAACACCAATCTTACAAAAGGCTCAATCCACATCTTTACTGGATCGATGGAGATTGAGAACCAAAGAGAGAGAAGAATGGAATCTGTACTCTTTCGACCAACTTGTCATGGAACGGACGAAGGTTGGAGAGAAGGGGTACAGTCCCACGACCCAAACCAACTCATAGGGCGTCACGACCGTGCAACTAAATGGCACAATGCTATTCCCTCGGTTCACAACAGTGCGGTTGTCACCGCTTAGGTCCGAAGGAATGCTATGGTCAAGGTGGTGCAATCATATAAGGTGGCTAGGATAAACACAGGCGAAAAGAGGTAGAGCCCGATGGTCATGGCGAGGGGACTCGCGGCCATGAGCTTATCCTACACGAGTTGACATATGTCTTCTACATTCATCATATCCTGACTCGTCCACTAAGTTAGGCCACAAAGGGCTCATTGTGTGCGGGTGATATCCGCACCAATGTTCAGTCCACAATGGCCAGGTCCTAGGGCCGAATCGGATTACTAATATTTGTAGTACGTCGGAGACAACTAAAAGCGAGGGAGCGAGTTATGCTCACCATTACGGCCACGGTGGGGCGAACCCACTACCGAAATGGTTGAACGAGGTACGATCCCTCGACCGGCTTGAAGGCACGGTCCTTAGGCAAACAAGCACAACATAAGAACAAGAATCCCGACAACCCAACATAAGAGCTAAGACACGACCACACGAATGGAGTAGCACATATCCATAGCGAGAAAGGTAGATAGATAGACCTGCATAAGGGCACGGTGTAGGCATTTATAGATAGGTAAAGATCGTGTAGAATAAGTGAAAGATCGAGTGTATGAAAGAGCGAAGGGAGGGCTTTCATCGTCATCGGGAATGGCGTCCAACTAGGATTCGTCTTTGCATCAAAGGTGAGGATGGCCAGGGGCGGTTGTAACTTATCCCAAAGGGCTACGGCTTCTTGTGGCCAGCTGCTGTAGGACACAGCTAGGGTTGGTGACGAGCGTATTCGGCCAAGGCGTCGGGGCCATTTGCAAGTCTAAAAGAGAGGCAGATCTCGGTCTTCGAGTTTTGTGGCATGAACAGCAAGTGGGGACAAGTCCACCGCGTAGAGCTTGATTTTAGAAAAATGTGGGAACTGGTTTCACATTTTTCTGAGGTCGTATGAATTTGTTATGACTTTCCGAAGATTAAATCCATTTCTGATAATAATTAAGGCTGATTTATTCAGGGCTGACACGTGTCACACTGTGACTGGTTCACGTGGCATGAAGGGACTTGGAGTGGTGTACCAGCTGGTGAAGTGGTCGGAGAGGTCGCCGCGGTGGTCGGAGAGATTGCGGAGGTGGTCGGAGATATCGCCGAAGTGGTCGGAGAGCTCGCCGAAGTGGTCGGAGAGCTCGCCGATGTGGTCGGTGAGATCGCCGAAGTGGTCGGCGAGATCACGGAGGTGGTCGGCGTGGTCGCAGGGGTGGTCGGAGTGGTCGCCAAAGTCCCCGACGCTGGCGCGGTCTCTTCTTCGGCATGATGTTAGCATGGCTTCGTCAGAGCTAAACCGCGGCTGATAGGTGGGCCCTTGGCACTGGTCACTGACATGTGGGTCCGGGGTCAAATGGTGACTGACAGGTGAGGCGCAGTTCATGGTGAACCTGCCTGCGTTGGTCCATAGACCACAGAGCTGGTCTATGAAGGACTTGGTCCACTTATTCCTTCCCAGGGTTTGGTTCACGTGCACCAAGTGCTCGGACGTGTGGCCGGCGAGGGGAAAATCCCAATCCTCTTTCCCCATCATGCTCCCGCCGGTGGTGAGCTCACCGGTGAGCCCCTCCAGCGGCGCGGGTGTGCAATTAATGTGGGCAAAAGCTTGGCCATGCCATAGCGGGTGTCCCGGTGAAGTTAACGTGGTGGTCGGACGGCTCCAGTTGGCTGGCCGCGGTGAACGGCGGCGTGGGTTCATCGGCGTGCCTAGACAGGGCTACAGTGGCAGCGAGAGCCTAGTTGGAGGAGTGTGTGAGCTTCACGGTGCTTCTACGACCATGGTAGGCGTGTTGAAGGAGCTCCTGGTGCTCCCAGTGGCTCCGGCCACGGTGGTGGGGGCAAGGCGGAGGCGGTGGCGCTCCGACGAGATGCGGTGCGGCAACGCAGGGCTCCGGTGGGCTTCATCCTCGGCTAAGGTGAGCGCGGTGGTCTCTCATCATGGCGGAGCCAGTCAGGGTGTCAACGTCGCTTTTACCGCGACGTAGAAGACGCGGTGGTCTCACCATGGTTGTGCTCTGGCCATGGTGAGCGCGTGCGTGCGTGCGATGCGTATGCATGGTGTCACAGAACCGACCAATTTATAAGAGCACAAGTACAAAAACAATCGCCGAAACGATCAAATTCTCGAACTTGAGCCCATATAAACCCGGTAGTCAACTGAAATCTCGAGGGATTTCAAACCAACTTGCATACAACCAAGATCACAGTAATTCAACATAACATATCGTACGTTACAACATTTCACAGACGTTTGCAAATAGATTACATCATCACAGAGTCAACGTTATTACAAAACAAGTCTTGTAAAACATGCGGAAGCAAATAGTTTAACTCACACACTCGAGTTCAAATACACATACTGGTTCGCTGATCACAGCCCGCAAAAGCATTCAGATAAGGGAACAGAGATCATGCCCATGATCTAGTCTTCATCACCCGCCGGGTGGAGACAATACTTACAGAATCCCTGATATAGAAGGTCATCTGCAATAAGAGAGAAATAAACCCTGAGTACGGGAATGTACTCAGCTAGACTTACCCGCCAGAAACCAAAATAAATGACACCAAGGATTATGCATAGCTTATTGTAGTGGATCTGGCTGACACTTTCTTTTTGCAGAAAAGCATAAGTAATAATGATCAAATCTTAGCCTGGACTAGCAGTGACTTTTTAGCCATTAACACGACAACTATATTAGCACCGTACTAAGCAATCATATTATTAGGGTGCAAACATTAATAACCATATCGTATTCATTGGCAACCTTATCATCATCATCCATTTAACCATATCGTTAAATTAATTGAATCTACGTTGTCACCTTCGGTCAAGTTCTCACTATCCGGGAGAGACGGCGATTCAATCGATTCCTATCCACCGAGGGTATTCCTAAACACAAACCCTGCTTCTCCGTCGAGTCGCAAAACAAGTCACCTTTGGTACGATTCAGAGTCGCGAGTCCGATCAGATCGACATTCTCGAGAGAACCACTCGCCAAGGTTGTTCGGGACTCTAACCCGCCTTGGACTTATGCCAATGGCTCTCCGCACATCCTTACTACCTCGAGAATCGCCGCTTTCGCTCGCGTCCCCCGGCTGAGTCGAGCTACTAGGCTTCATGGTCGGAACAACTTATCCGCCAGCTAAGTGTTAGGCTGCGTTCAACATGACATGAGGACGTCATAACAGATCGGGTCCTTAAACGACTCTCGACGGAGTCACTATGTTCAAACCTACACAAGACCCCGCCCGGTCTTAATTCATTAATCACATGGTTCTTTTCCACGATAGCAAATATAGCCAACCGTGATCCACCTCATCCTAAAGCTCGCAGTGACAGAAATCACCGACTTCTACCGCACTAAGCATGGCTAAGCATATAACCCGTTCTCTAACTTAAATAGGATTCCAAAGGATATCTGGACAAGGAAGGATATATAATGCAGCAATTGGTTCCAACCAATTCCTATACTTAATGCATCATCAACAATAAAAGGTACTCAAAGTATTTGCAAAAACATGGGAGGCTTAATATGCTCCGGGGCTTGCCTTTTCGTGAACGAGGAAGGCTGGTGGTCGTGGCACTCGGGCAAATCCTCCTCATGCCGATCGCTTCGTCGACTTCCTGCACCTCGGGTTCCTCCTCCTGGTTGGCTCCTCGAACTCCAGCAACGTCACTCCCTCCGCACACCTATTGCATGAATGCGCAAGATAAATATCATGGATGCACATGAACGATTGTCGGGGATGCTCGGAGAATGCACATGTTCATTGTGAGTTTGCATATTCCAACTTAAGCCCTATTGAAATCACTTTACTTACCAAGTTTATACAACCTAATGTATAATTGCTCATCTTCAGTTAATGACCTAGCACCTGCACCTAAGCATATTTTCAAGTTAGGCTAACCCCCAAACAATCAACGATTACATTGCAACACATTCAATCAAGCATTTGTATTTCAGCAAATGAAGACTATGTAGCGGTACAGTAAAGTAGCCATAACTGGAGATTTATAATTCCAAATGACATGAAACAAGACAATCTGGAAAGCTTATGAAATTGTCTACAATTCATTTTTAGACCTCAAAGCATGATTCGACACTTTACCAGCTCGAATTCATAATTCAACAGAACTCTGTCCTCACAAGGCAGAGAGTAAGCAAAACAGGAACCTAACTTTAAACAGCTGTAGTTTCTAAACTACTGGGCCAAATGCCCTCAAATTTTGACATGAGCTAGATACATAAATTATCTACAACTTTTGTATTAATCACAAGCACAGAAAACCACAATATCATGGGGAACTTTCCAAAGTCCCCAGATCTGTCCAGAGGGACATAATGCAACAAATAATTGTTAACTTATGATATAAACGCTTAATTGGACAAAACCAACTTTACTGACATATCACACATATCACAAGAACACCAGAAAGTAGGGTGTCCATCACCAACACATTTCTTTTAATACCTTTCTTAATTTATTTAATTAATTAGGGGAAATAGTAAACATATATGAAAACTGCCCCATTAATTCTACAAAAATTACAGTAGACACTACATGCTCTAAATAGACTACCATAAAAATTTCACAATTTTTGGATCACAGAAACTCAAGATATGATTTAAACAAGTTTGCATGCACTCAAAAACACTTTTCAAGTTCCTATTTAATTCATCCAAAATTTCTACAAAATGTGCTCAAGATATATTTTTCTTAAATACTAGACCTAACTGTGAGTCTAACAAAATTGGAACCATCCAATTTGGATCTACAAAACAGGAGATACAAAAATATCAAATCAGCATTCAAAACTGTATTTTTGAACTAGCCCTAAGACTGCTCAGCCACTGACACGCGGGACCCGGGTGTCAGCTGACCCCACCGGTCAGTGAGCTAAAAACAGAGGAGGCGGCTTCGACGGCGCGGCGCACGGCGAGGCTCGCCGGCGACGGCTCCTCCGGCGAAAACGAGTGTACCAACGTGCTCCCCTAAACAACCCGCACCGACTGGTACCAAGAACATGACCTATTCCTAACCCTAGCCTTGCCGGGCGGCGAGCAAGCGTGGCGGTGCGCAAGGTACGGCGGCGCTCCCCGACGACGGCGACCGCCATTGTCCCGCTCGAGCTCGATGCGAGCTCCGCAAGACCACGCGAAGCTTCCTAGACAAACTAAGGTTCCGAGGTGCGGTGTAGGTGCACGCCCATGTGCACCGGCTGCAGGCACGCCGACGAGGTCAGCGGTCCGGCGTGAATACAACGAATCACCGAACTACATCTAGAGGGTAGAAACTATAGCTAACAGGGAGCTCATGCTTGCTCTAGCTAGAACGGAGACGAGCCAAGCATGGCCAACGACGGTGAGCTTCGTGTATGCGGCCATGGCAACCATGGCGAGAGCGACCGGCCGCTCCGGCATGCACACACACGTGGCGTCTAACGTTACTCCTACCCGAGCACCAAAGAAGCTAGGAGGGTACTAGGATGGTAGAGAGCTCAGAGAGAGAGGAACAGGAGATGGGGCCATGATGGCCGTGTCTGAAGCGGCGTGCGTTCAGCCGCCTCTCCGCCGCCGAGCGCATCGCAAAATGTGGCTCACCAAACGGGCAACACGAGCATGAAGAGGTGGAGATCGTAGAGGTAATGGTGGCGGAGCTATGGCCGTGATCAATCGGACAAAAGGTGGTGAGGCGAGGAAGCAAGACGGAGGCGGAGCTCGCTTTTCGGCAACAAAGGGCGGCCGTTGAGCTCGGTCGCCGCCGCAAGCGGTGGAGGCGAAGGAGGAAATTTGGAGTGGCGAGGCGCGCGTGCGGGGGCAGCGGCGCTCCTCCACTTCACGCCGGCCAGCGCGCGGCGCAATCAGAACGAGCAAGGCGTGTGGCGGCCACGCGGCGGCAACCTCCTGGCCACGGTCGGCCTTGACCGGTCGGTCAGAACGGCCATCAGGCCTGATGAAGCCGACTGACAGCGCCATTTGGAGACGATGGATTTCCGAATCCTTTGATCATTAGCGCAAACTCCCTAAACAAAAGTTGAAGACCTATGTGCCAGCTACAAAACTTATTTAGAGACCAAAGTCTAATTTGCAAAGGATGGAGAGTAAAATCGTGCCAAAGTCGAGTTCATGAAACTGAAAACTCAGTTTCATACTTAGAAAAATTCTAAGTGTTGAATCCAACCCCAAAACTGGCTTGTGGGACCCTTTTGAGCATGTTGTGCACATTTTCATGGGTTGGTCACAAAATAACTTTTGTTCCTTATAAAATTTACTACAACTTTGCTTTAGGTCGCTCAGACATGCAAACATCCTAAGCTACACTTTTTAATTAGTCAAACACATGAGCTCTAGGGGTCCAAATTGGTCAACCATGACTTGGAAACCTAATTAGGCAAAATGATCAACATGAACATTGTTCCTAATGACATTCTAAGTGTAACTAAGTTACTTACAAGCATTTCTAGCCACACCATGCATTGGTCACACAAGAATCAATCAAGGTATACACTGAAACAATGAAAAACATAAGAAATGTTGCAAATGTTTCATAGTCATGTTTCACATGTTTCATGATCTTGTTGCATAGTATTAACTAATATTGTTTCACTAAGTGAGTAGCACATGTTGCACTTAAGTGTTGCACACTTTACATTTCATAAAAGAACAACACACATGAAATATACAACACGTTGCAATGTTTCGAAATTATGTTTCATGTGCTATAAGTTCACGAAGGGATGCATGATGCTCATGTTCATGAAATGCAGTGCAAATGTGAAGGCTAAACACCAGGGGTGTTACACATGGCATAAGCAGAGCACTTGGCGCTGGCATTCCCGAGCAGAAGGCTCGACGTCGCCCCCTTTCTTCCCTTTGCTTCACGTTTCCGTTTGGCTCAACAAGAGGGTCGTGGTGGTCCTTCTATGCTACCGGTTGGCTAAGCCAGAGCAAGAGCTCGTGCTCCGACGTGGTCCGTTCGTGGCATCCAAGAGGCTAGGAGTGGTGAGCAGTGAACGATGTGGCTCACCGTAGGGCTCGTGGCGGTAGGATGGTGGTGCGGTGGCGAGGCGAGGCCGTGATGAGGCGATGCAGTGCCGTGTCGAGCAGCTACGTCGCTGTAGCCGATCGGGGTGGCGCTCCTGGCTCCTGCGAGGTCCGGTTCCATAGCGGCTTCCTTCTCCTCCTTGCTTCTTCCTCCTCTCTCTCTCTCTCGGCCTGACGCGGTGTGGTGCTCTGCCACCAGCGGTGGCGGCTATCGGGCTGAGGGTTAGGGCTCGCGGCCATTGGCTTTTATAGCCGAGCTCTAAGGGCTCTAATGGCGGATGGTGATCAGGCGGTGGTGATGCGTGCGGCGCATCCGATGGCCCGCGTGCGGTAGCGTAGGCGTGGCGCAAGGGGAAACAGGGTCATGCGATGTGCGTGACCCCGGGCCCGCGTCTGCTCCGTGGTCGGCTCCCGGTCGCGGAAGAGGTTGGCGTGGGGAGGAAGATGATCCTATTGCTGGGGTGGCTGACGCGTGGGGTCCGGCTTGTCAGCGGCTTGTGCGCATGCCGGCGGCGATGCTGGGCTGGCTGCGTGGGAGGCCTGCGAGCGCTACTGAGCTTATGGCCATGCTGGGCCGACCGGTTGACAGTTGGGCCATGCGGCCAGGAGAAGATGATGGCGCGCGAGCTGGGCCAGCTCGGGGAGGTAGGCTGAGCAGGTTGTTGTGCTCTATCTGGGCCGAAGGCACGTGCGGGGCCAGGAGGAGGGTTGGGCCGGTCGTGCATCTTGGACTGGCTGGTCATGTGCTTGGGCCAGATTGGCTTTCCTATTTTCTAAATAAACCAAGGCTCCTATATTGAATACATGTGTCGCCAACTTGTACACCTCCTAGTGGGGTCCACTAGAGGTCAACTAGGGGTAGTGGGGTCCATGTCAAGGGTTGGCAATTCACGGGTATTGTGTTGATAAAGATAGTTGGTTGATTATAGAATTTAGGTCAAGGGGTTCATGAGAGATTCCAGTAGGAGTCAAAAGGATTCGCTACGGACTTGTGCTCTTCAACACAAAACCCTAAACCAAATAAGGAACTCTGGCAAGCTCCTACAAGCAACACTATATGTATGCAACAATTTATTTATAAATTGTTCTTTGTCTGACCTAGCATCTACATACTTCACACATTGTAGGAAAATTTTTAAAAAGTTCATATTTTTGGCTTCTCTAAAAACCCGGGTTGTTACAATAAGTGTAGATGGCTCTAACATGATCTTCATAGGCTTTAGATATGAGAATCTATATTTGGTTGATTTCAATGCTAGTGAAGCTCAATTGTCAACATGCTTGTTCACTAAGTCTAGTATAGGTTGGTTATGACATAGAAGGCTTGGTTATGTTGGAATGAAACAGTTGAATAGATTGGTTAAGCATGACTTGGTTATAGGCTTGAAAGATGTTGTGTTTGAGAAAGATAAGCTTTGTAGCTCTTGTTAAGCCGACAAATAAGTTGGAAACATCTATCCTAAGAAAAGCATGATGAGCATTAGTAAAGCATTTGAGTTGTTACACATTGATTTGTTTGGGCCAACACAATACACTAGCATCGGTGGAAATAAATATGATTTTATGATAGTGGATGACTATACTAGATATACTTGAGTATTCTTTCTAGTGGAAAAGAGTGATGTGTTTACAATATTCAAATCATTTATCAAGGGCATTCATAATGAGTTTGAAACAACCATCAAGAGAGTTAGAAGTGATAATGGTAGTGAGTTCAAAAACACTAGAATTGATGAGTTATGTGATGAATTTAGAATTAGACATCAATTCTCGGCCTAGTACACTCCACAATCAAATAGCCTTGTTGAGAGAAAGAATAGAACACTCATCGATATGACAAGGTCTATGCTTAGTGAGTACAATATGAGTCAATCCTTTTGGGACGAAGCTATCAACACGGCTTGCTATTGTAGCAACCGCTTATATTGTCACACATTAAAAGAGAATACACCCAATGAGCTCTTGAATGGTAGAAAACCCAACATTGCATATTTTTGTGTCTTTGGTTGTAAATGTTATATCTTGAAGAAAGGCAATAGATTGGGCAAGTTTGAGAAGAAATGTGATGAATGATTCTTGCTTGGATACTCAACCACTAGCAAAGCATATTGAGTTTGGAATTTGGCAAGTGGTACTCTTGAGAAAGTACATGATGTTGAATTTGATGAAACCAATGGTTCCCAAGATGAGAATGAGAACTTAGATGATGTTAGAGGCATTCAACTTTCAAATGCTATGAAGAACATAGATGTTGGTGAATTGAGGTCTTGGCAAGTGAATAATGATGAAGATGATCAAGTGCAAGTGCTCTCTAACTCAAATATACAAGTTGATACTAATCAAGCAAGTACAAGTAGCTCTCATGACAATGAATAAGATCAAGTGGCTAGTACATCATCTCAATCTAATGATCAAGCAAGTGCAAGCAACTAAGTTCCAATACTCCAACCAACCAATATTGCAAGAGATCATCTATTGGACACTATAATTGAAGATATTTCTAGAAGTGCACAAACAAGATCAAGATTAGCATCATTTTGTGAACACTTCTCATTTGTGTCATTCATTGAATCAAAGAAGATAGAAGAAGCATTGAAGGATGTTAATTGGGTGAATGCTATGCATAAAGAATTGAACAACTTCACTAGAAATCAAGTATAGGAGTTAGTTGAGAGACCAAAGGGACACAATGTGATTAGGACCAAATGGGTCTATAGAAACAAGCAAGATCAAGATGGGATAGTTGTAAGGAACAAAGTAAGATTAGTAGCACAAGGCTATACACAAGTTGAATGTCTTGACTTTGGAGAAACATATGCCCTGGTTGCTAGATTTAAAGCAATTAAAATCTTGCTAGCCTATGCTTGTGCCCACAACATCAAGCTCTATCAAATGGATGTCAAGAGTGCATTTCTCAATGGCTACATCAATGAAGAAGTTTATGTTAAGCAACGTCGGTTTTGAAGATGGCAAGAAACTCGACCATGTGTACAAGTTGAAGAAGGTTTTGTATGGTTTGAAGCAAGCATCTAGAGAATGGTATGAGAGGTTGAGGAATTTTCTACTCTCAAAGGGATTCATGATGGGCAAGGTTGACATAACTTTTTTCACCAAAAAGATTGGAAAGGACTTGTTTGTATTGCAAATCTATGTTGATGACATCATATTTCGATCAACCAATCGAGATTTTTGTGAAGAGTTTGACAAAAAGATGGCTAATGAGTTTGAGATGTCCATGATTGGAGAGTTGAGTTACTTTCTTAGACTTCAAATCAAGCAATTGAAGAATGGTACATTTATGAGTCAAGACAAATACATCAAAGATATGCTCAATAAGTTTGGCATGAATAAGAGCAAAGCCATAAGTACATCAATAAGAACAAATGGCAATTTGGATAGTGACGCAAGTGGCAACATGGTGGATCAAAGTTGTATCGATCTATGATTGAAAGCCTACTCTATGTGACTGCATCAAAGCCGGATGTCATGTTTAGTGTGTGCATATGTGCAAGATTTCAAGTCTCACCAAGAGAAAGTCATTTGAAGGCTACAAAGATAATATTGAGTAACTTGAAGCATACACAAAATGTTGGTTTATGGTATCTCAAAGGAGCAAAGTCTGAGCTAGTTGGTTACTCTGACTCGGATTATGCGGGGTGCAAGGTTGAAAGAAAGAGCACCTCAGGCATATGTCAATTATTGGGAAGATCACTTGTTTCATGGTCATTAAAGAAGAAAAATAGTGTTGCATAATCAACTGCCGAAGTCGAATACATATCCGTGGGTAGTTGTTGTGCACAAATTCTTTAGATGAAGGCCACCTTGAATGACTTTGGAATCAAGTTTAAGAAAGTGCCATTGCTATGTGACAATGAAAGTGCAATCAAGCTAACAACAATCTGGTTCAACATGCAAGAACAAAGCATATTGATGTCCACCACCATTTCATTAGAGATCATCAACAAAAAGGAGATATTTATATTGAGAGTGTGGACACCAAAGATCAACTTGCCGATATATTCACCAAGCCATTGAATAAGAAAAGATTTTGCAAGCTAAGGAATGAGTTGAACATATTGGATTTCTCAAATATGTGTTGATGCACCCCACTTATATAACATGCCTCTCCTTCAAGCAACCAAGGTAAAGGTTGATTGGCATGGCATACATACTTGCTAAGGACATATTTAGTGCATCTAGTCATTCCTCATGTCTTTTAGGCTCATTCATAAAAATCAAATGAAATTAATGCTTGTATGGTACCACTATTGCTTCTATACTTGACTTGATCTAGTGATAGCATATGACATGTTTGTGGGTTTGTGAACCTAGTGTTTAATCTAGAAAATGAGCTACAAGTGTTTAACTCAACATGGTACAAGATAACCCTTATTTGGAGGTATGAAGAAGGTTATCCTTAGATCAAACTAAGTTAAATATCTTTGGTAAGTGTTCTAGATTGAACCAATTTTAGAAAAATAATCATCACCCCATTGATTGACATTGATAATCTTAACCTATCTAAAATTGAACTTTTATGGTCATTGATGATAAAGGGGGAGAAATTGCACAAAGATAAGGTTAAATGACAAAGGGGAGAACTTTGACATAGGGGGAGAGATATGAGAAAGTAAGGGGACCAATTAAAATTTTAAGCACACAAGTAGGGGGAGCAAGCTCATAAACTTGATTGATGCATTTGGATGTGTATTTCATATGTTTGCTTGCATGGTACAAGTTTTAAATTTAAAATTCCATGCTTGTGTGGTGTATGCTAGTTGTAGGTTTGAATAATGAAATAAAAAACTAGCATGCATAGGTTGAGTAACTAGACTTATATTTATATTATGAAAACGAGACCCTTGCTTCTAATATTAATCTCATAGGGTATTCTAGTTTTTGTGTGTATGTCTAGTTACTAATGGGGCTAAGGATGGTATATTGGTGCACTCCGATTGGTATCACACTTCAAAGGTCCATCTCTTATACCTTAGCATCATTTGGTAGACATTACTCTCCCACAACTCAATTTCATGCATATGTGCAAGCTTTCAATCCAAACGCTTAGCACATATGTAGGGGGAGCTAATGCTACCATTTGGGGTTCATAAAACTTATCCATATCCTTTTACATATGGTAAATATGCTTGGGCAAGCAACATAAATTCAATTGAATTTTAATTCATATCTTTGTGAAAGGATTGTCATCAATTACAAAAAAGAGAAAGATTGAAAGCTCTAATTTGGTTTTGGTGAATTGATAAAACCCTAAGTGCTAACCTAGTTTATCAAAGTGATCATGAGATAGGTAGCACTATTCCAAGTGGTGGAGCAATGGTGAAGATCATGATGATGGTTTGGTGACTATGGTGATCAAGTGCTCGGCTTGGAAAAGAAGAAAGAAAAACAAAGAGCTAAGGCAAAGATGAAACTTGAGAGGAACTTTTTGGTTTAGTGATCGAGGCACTTAACGAGCGTGATCACATTTAGGATCAATAGCCGTACTATTAAGAGGAGTGAAACTCATATCAAAATACGGTTGTCAAAGTGTCACTAGATGCTCTAACTCATTGCATATGCATCTAGATTCTAGTGAGTACTAACACCCTTGAAAATATTTATGAAAATATGCTAACACACGTGCACAAGGTGATACACTTAGTGGCTAGCACATTTGAGCAAGGGTGGTGAAGTTTAGAGAAGAGGAGTTGCGCAGGGACCGGACACTGGACCGGACTCAGCCCTAAGTCCGGTCAGTATTGCGTAGAGGAGTTCCTTCGGTCTGTGATCGGACGCTAGAGGAAGAGAACGATCGGACGCGCAGAGGGTGAGTCCGATCGATCCTGACGAACGCTGACGCAACGTGGTGAAGCAAACCAGAGAGGACCGGATGCTGAGCGTGTCAGGTCACGTTGGACCAGACGCGTCATGTCACGGTTTTGCCTCTCTAGACCGTCTCTAGAGTCGGCCAAACTCTGAGTGCATGGCGAGTCAGGTGGCGCAACGGTGAGTCCGGTCGCGGTAGTGCCCAAGCGGAGGCGTGTACGAGCGGCCGCGTCCGGTCGTTGTTCGCTGAGTCCGGATGCCACTTGACCGTCGAGATCGGGGGATCGCGGTTGAACCAAGAGGCCTCGTGGCAACCATCCAGGGACCGGATGTTGGCTCGGGTGCGTCCGGTCGCCCCAGCCAGCGCGTCCGGTCAACGCGCAGACAACTACAGTAAGGGGGTAACGGCTCTATTTCATCTGCCCCTGTATAAAAGGTGTTTGGCCAGCTCAAGCACACTCTATTGGCCATTTGCATTGATATAGAAACCTTGTGAGCTTAGTCAAAGCCCTCTCACTCATCTCCATCATAGATTCATCATCTTTGTGAGATTAGGAGTGAATCCAAGTGCATTGCTTGAGTGATTGCATCTAGAGGCACTTGGTGTTCGTGTTTCGCTACGGGGTTCGCTTGTTACTCTTGGTGGTTGCCACCACCTAGATGGCTTGGTGCAGCGAGGATCGTCGAGCGGATGAAGGTGCTTGTCTCTGGCTCCGATCGTGGTGATTGTGAGGGGTTCTTGACCTTTCCCCGGTGGAGAGCCAAAATGTACTCTAGTGGATTGCTCGTGGCTTATATGATCCTCATCTTGTGTTGGTTGTGCAGCACCCTATTGGGGTTTGGCGTGTGATGCCAATTAGCACATGAACCTCCAAGTGAGTGAATCACCATAATGAGGACTAGCTTGTCGGCAAGCAATTGAACCTCGGTAAAAAATCTTGTGTCATCTTGTTCCGAGGATTTCTTGATTGATTGTGATTGATTGGCTCCATCATATTGTAATTGGCTCTATCCTCGACACGACGGTATAATCATCACATACCCTCTCTTGTATTTACATTTCTAGTGTTGCTTCGCTCTTTAGTGTAATTAGTTTTGAGAGCAAGCTTGTGTCGAGTCTAGTAGTTAGTGTGGCTTTTTAGTTAGTCTTTGAGAGCACTCTAACTTAGTGTAGTGACATAGCCTTTATGTGCTTAGAGATCATAGTCACTAGAATTGTGGTAGATGGCTTGCACTTTTAGTAGGCTAGCGCAACATTCGCTTTCGCCTCATATTTGTCTAACCGGTTTGTTAAGTGTTGTTGTAGAAATTTTTAATAGGTTATTCACCCCCCTCTAACCATTAGGACCTTTCACTAAGGCCTCTTTTTACAATAAATTGTCTTTCCTGGAACACCATTTAAAAGCATAGCAGAAGTACCAGGTGAAAGCAAGGTTTCAATCCAAGACAGCCACAGATCACCAAAACCCTTAGCTTTGAGGAGGGTTAGAATTGCAGGGTGCTTAATCATGTCAAAGGCTTTTTGGAAATCAAGCTTCAGGATCACCATTTCTTTTCTTTGTTTGTGGCACAGGTGTAAGTATTCAAAAGCCTAGGCTAAACAGTCTTGAATTGCCCTTGATTTGATGAACCCATATTGATTCCTGTGTACCAGATTCAGAATGGAAGACTGAACTCTATTTGCCAGCATTTTATTAGCAGTTTGAGTAAGGAGTTCAACAGAGAAATTGGTCTAAAATATAAGACACTTTGAGCACCATCAATTTTTGGGATGAGAGTTATATAAGAATTGTTAATGCTCTTCAGACAGACTGAGTTTTGGTAGAAAGCCTCACAAAGCTGGTAGAAGTCTTGTTTTATGAGGGGCCAACATTTCTTTAGGAATTCATTTGAAAAACCATCTGGGCCAGGTGATTTGTTATTTGGGAGTCATAGTCACATTGTCAATCTCAAATTTAGAGAAAGGAATTTCCAGAGCTGCTAGAATGTTGGAATCTTGAATAAACAAGTGGGGATCAACTTGAAATCCATAGAAATAAGAAGTGCATAGCCTTTCCTTGAAAGCCTGCCAACGGTGGATCTCTTTATGTTTGTGACTTGTAAGGATGCTATCACTGAAGGTGACTGATCAAATTCCTTCTGTACTTGATAGTTGCATTTGCATGAAAAATTTTGTACTAGCATCTCCAAATTTCACCCATTTTATAGTTCCCCTCTGCCTCCAATAAAGCTTCTGCTGTTTTAGCAGGCTGATCAATTTCTCTTTCGAGATTTGTCTAAAATTCCACTCTTCCAAGCTTAGGTCCCTGTATTCCTCTAGCATTTCTAGGAACATGATGATAAGCTTTATGTTTGCAATAGTGGTCTTTAGGTTGGACAAGTTGGCTTGCCAGTTCTTGAGAACTTTCCTTAAATTTTTTAGTTTAGTTGTTATTGACTTAGCTTTGTGTTGCTGCTGGTAAGGGGAATGCCAACCCTGTTGGACAATATTTTGAAAGCCCTCTACCTCCATCTAAAAATTTTCAAATCTAAAAACTTTCCCATTTGGAATTGAGGTGGATATAGAGACCAGGAAGGGGCAGTGATCACATGGATCCTTTTTCAGACCTTTAACAGATGTGTTTGGGTAGTTCAGAGTACAATAATTTGAAGCAATGTTTTCAAGTTGTCCAGTCGAACCTAGTCGCCATGGGACCGACTAGGACGATTAATCACGATTAATCGCGATTAATCGGACAACTTGTACGAGTCGACGGTACCCCTAATCAGTCAGCGGGGACCGATTAGGACGATTAATCGCGATTAATCGGACGACTTGAAAACATTGATTTGAAGTGAAGATCCAATCTAATTTTTCTAACAGAGGGGGCTGCTGCATGTTAGACCATGTGAATTTCCTTCACTGTAGAGGAATTTCATTTAACCCCAATAAGCTTATAGCTTCATTGAGCATTGACATTTCATTTAAGTCCCCTCGAGGTCTGTTTCTGCTCTCAGGACTTCTTAGCAAATTAAAGTCACCCAAGACTATCCAATCAGTTTCATCCAGGTTTCTATGCTTTTGATACAATTTGTGAAAAGTGTTTTCCCCTCGGTACTGCAAGGCCCATAGACATTTGTGAGAATCCAATTTTTTGAATTATGAAGAGAGGTGAATTCAACTGAAATAGCAAATTCATTATTGAAAATCAAGTCCCCAGTGAACAATCTTGTTTTCAATATCACAAGTAAACCACCTGAAGCCCCAAGAGAAGGGAGAAATTCCCATCCATCAAATTCTCTTGGGCAGAATTTCTTGATGAACTGAGCATCAAAATTCTCTTTTTTTGTCTCCTGTAAACACACAATATCACAGTCACTTTCCACAATTTTATCCCTGATTGCATCCCACCTCCTTTCTGAATTTAAACCTCTCACATTCCAGGACAGAATTTTCCAAAGCTCAGATG
The DNA here is from genome assembly GCA_904845875.1 of Miscanthus lutarioriparius. NCBI lineage: Eukaryota > Viridiplantae > Streptophyta > Magnoliopsida > Poales > Poaceae > Miscanthus > Miscanthus lutarioriparius. Next base: position 18,252,937 of record CAJGYO010000004.1, read on the forward strand.
GACTACTATTCATTGGGAACAACTAGGGGCTATCCTGACTGCTTCTTGTCTCTTCTTATGTTGCTGCATCTGCATCTCTGGGTTTTTTGTCAACTGGAGCCTGCTGTCTTTTCTTTGACCTCAGGGACTCGATCCTCAGAGAGAAGGTCCTCATCCACCTTTCAGAAATCAGTGCCCAATTTTTTTATTAGATTGGGTGACAGTATAGGTGGGTCAGGAGTGCAACATAAGCATTTCTTACCGAAACAAACTGAAGATTTGAAGCCTAGGCTAGACTCTTTCAGCCTAGGGCTTCTTCTCACCTGGGGAGTCTTTCTTTGTAGACCTCTTCCCCCTCTTTCCTTTTTAGTGGCTGTCTCAATGTGCTCTTCCTGAATTTCTAGCAGCTCTAGAGTGGCCTTCATAGGCTTCTCAGTCCTTGAAAGGCAGACAAGACCAATTGTTGGGCATGAGTGGGGGATAGCAAAAGGAACAAACCCCCTTCTGTACTGAACAGCTTGAGAGCAGCAAAGTAAATGAATTCTTTGCCCAATCGAAGCTAGTTGGATTCAAGAGAGCTACAGTGAAAAAAAAATGCCCAAGAGCTAGGAACTGTGACAGGAGGTACAGAATTGGTGCCTGGAGCAAGATGGTGTGCCCATAATCTAGTGGCCTCAGCATTCTTGGCTCTTATGTAGTCTGCAAAGCCTGGGTCTTCATGAAAATCAGGAACCAGAGCAAGCCCAATGTTGAGGTTGAAATCCTCCATCACTATGTCCTGCTACTGGGGTGGGTTTTGCCCTGGGACAACTAGTTGGTCCATCTGAATTTTTTTATTTTTTATTTTTTTTAGAGTTCAAGGGCATAATGCCCCGGCCTTTCAAATATTATCAAAAGACCAAACGGTTTACAGCACAGTTTGCTCAAAGAGCGTCCAAACCCAACTGGCAGGCGGTGAACAACCAACCAGCCACTACCAAGCAAACAAAACTGACAAAGTTAAACTCCAGAAGCAGCCACTAAAAAACCAGCACTACGAACCACCCCTATTACATCACAGGAAAGTTTCAGATCCTTCATCAGGTAAAGCTCAGAAGCACCAGCAGCCTTGAGCACTTCCTAGGCAACTGAGCACCTTCATCTTGGGCCGCCGAGGTCATGCTTCTGAAGAACTTTGCATTGCGTTTCTGGGGATATCGGGAAGTCAAGTGACATTCAGGTTTAGATTCTGATGTTGCTGTTTCTGCAGGTCATCAGGAAGAATCATCAGGTTGTATTCTAGTTGATTGGGGGCGGCAATGATCAGCAGCTTAGGGGGGTGGATCACTGCTACTGTTTGCTGGACCAAGTCATTCAGTTTGATGAAATCTTCAATAAGGTCTGGAGCTGCAGGGTTCACAATCGTCTCTTGTGGGTCATGTTGCTCCCCAAAAGGATCAGCATTCAAGTTTGGAATAATGATTGGCTGCTGCTGCTGTAACTGTTGCTGTTGTATGACCTGATCTAGTTGCTGCTGGTGCTCTGGTTGTTGCTGCTGGATGCCATGATCTGGCTGCTGCTGGAGCTCTAGACAGTTGTCCTAGGGCCCCTCATCTTGTTGTGCTTGATTCAAGTCAGGCAGGGGTGGTTCTTGAACAGCTTGTCCCAATCCAAAATAGGTAGAGGGAAGTGGTGGAGCTAAGCCTAACTGAAGATCTTCGTCAGGAGATCCATCCCCCAGGTGCTGATGCTGTGAGACTTCACATTACACTTCCAGGGAGAAGAATGGGGCAGAGTAGCAGCTAGCGTCCAGGAGCGGGGGTCTAAATTATTTTCGACCCGCGACGCAACAACCTCCACCGGTCCACCTGTAGGCGACCGATCCTCAACTCGCTAGGGAACAATAATGATAGGCGCAATCTCTGTTGCGGCTCGATTACTAGTCATTGAAAGGGCATGAGCCATCTCCGAGAAAGAATTAAACACAGGCAGAGTTACAATGTGATTAAAAGGGGGATCTTCAGAGTGCAGGCTATCGATCCTCTGTCCCTGACGTCAAGCGGCCGGCGCACAGCACGAGGCTTCAACATGCCTAGGAATGAGGCACGTGCGACAGCGGATAGGCCAGCGACAATGGCGCCTTGAGTGGCCTGGCGAAAGGCATCTTGGGCAAGGGCGGCTGCCCAAAATTGAATTGGAAGCTTGATGAGGAGCTGAGGAAGCCATGGCCGGAGCTGGAACATAAGGAACGCGCCGAGAGCCCAGACGATCAAAAGCAGAAACTCGAGGGAAGGAGATGCGATCAAAGACACAATGCCGATTGCGAGCCGGCCTCAGGGGAACAACATTAGCACCCGAAAGGGGAGGAGAACAAACAGCGTCAGCAAAGGAATGCTCCTGAACAAGCTTAGAGGGGACTTGAGACCAAGAATTCTCTTCTTCCGCAGCGAAAAGAGACCATTCATGACGCCAATTTGGTCCGCCATTCCCCAGAAATGAAAGAAAAGCTTGTAGAGCTCACACTCATAAGAGACAAGGTTCTTGACGAAGAAACCCACATCTCTGGAGGAAACAAAGAACTTGAACACACGATCATCAAGCTGGGAGACAAAGAAATGAGCTGTGTTGCCCCCAATGGTGGCTTGAAGGAGGAAGCCAACCGAGTCCGGTGACAGCCAAAAGCGGCAACGGCCAAAAGCGACGACGAGGGCAAAAGAACCCTGAACAAGCCGAGGCAGGGAAAAACAGGGGACCGAGAGTGCGCCAGATATCAGCCTGGATAGCGATACTCGGATCAAAAGACAGACCCGGAAGCACAGGGAGCGCCATGGAGGTAGAACCAGAGAGGGGGAGCGGGGAGGAGCGAGGAGCTTATCGGAGCAGGTCGAGGCCACAGGGACGAATGGCTTAACAGTGGTCAATGGCGCCGGAGGCGTCGGGCTCGTCGGAGGCGCAGAGAACGCCGGAGACACTCATGGCTGCAGTTCCGGACGTCACCCTCTAGTTGCCGCAAAACGTCGAGCAGCTTGCGTGCAAGCTCCGCACAAGCCTCCTCTAGGCACTAGCGTAGCCCAAGGGACGCGGACGCCACGGCCGGAGCAGCCGGCGGCGGCTTTGGCGGCGGCCGCCGGGGTCGGGGTGGCCGCTGGCGCTAGCTGAGCCGCGCAGGTTCGGTCAGGTTGGCAGCGGGGATGGAGGCAGCGCGGTGGTGGAGGGTGGGGGCTGCGGGGGACATTCCTCCGTGGGTGGAACAATCCAAACGGGTTTGGTTGCCCCTTGCTGTTTCATCGAATGTTGAATACATACATAAAATATTAAATATAGATTAAATACGAAAATAATTATATAGTTTATGATTAATTTGCAAGCTGAATTTTTTAAGCCTAATTAGTCTATGATTTAACATTGTGGTGCTATAATAAACATATGCTAATGATGAATTAATTAGGCTTAAAAAATTAAATAAAATCGATCATGGAAAGATTAACGGACCTGTTTTGTGCTGCTATCTAGCCCTGATTCTTCTTTCACACCCTTCTTTTTAGTCACTAGATCTAAACATCACCTTGTTTTGTGCTGCTCTAGCCCTGATTCTGTTACTAGCTTCGTTGGAAAACAATAAGGGTGCCACGCACCACCATCTACCATTTTGCTACCCCAAGTCAGGCCTGGTACGGTGCACAGTTGGCGAGCGAGATCATTCAGAACCAGCACAACATGCACTAATTCCGTTGTGGATCTCTACATGCTTTCAACATGCAAAAAGGTTTGCTTGCCCGGTGCCCCCTCTCAATCACTTTTGTCATGCCTCACCAGGCCACCGCAACAGGAAACACGACATATATGTAAATAATATCATAGATATACACCTAGTTCGCTGGATCATATCAGTTGTGTTTATTAGTTATGATATAATATTTTTTTTTACAACAAAACAACATCAGTCGACTTATAAACCACATAAACGATCAAGCGAATAGGGTGATAATCAGCCTGTTTGTTTATTGGTTTCATTTAGGGCTTATCAACCATGGTACAGTATTTTTCTCTCACAACAAACCAGCACCAGCCGGGCTTATCGGTTCAGAAACCAACCAACGAACAGGCTGAATGTGTTGACATGAAACAGTATGCATGCTTTATTAGTTTCTTAATAAGCATTCCAGTAGCTTTGCACGCAAAGTTAGTGCCATTGGGGCTCCAAATGGTAACAGCTGAGCCACTAATGCTCCTATCCTACTGAATATGTTGGGATCGACTCGGATCGCTTGCTTGCTTGTCATCCTTTTCCTCTACAATCTCCATCAGTGGATGCTCCGATCAGCCGTCACTAATGAAACTCCCTTCGCGTGTTCCTAGCATAGGCATGACTCAGAGACTCACCCCAATGCAAATGCCCAGCATTTCCCATCTGCCTTCTTCCTCCTCCCCCGTTGGCTCAGCACTGATTACTAGCCGACGGTGTACCGCACTAGCAGCCTGCCGGATTATCCATGTCCTGCCCACCGTACAGGAACAAGGCATATGCTCTTACGAGGCTCCCGTGCCCCCGGCGGCGACCCTGCCGCCACACGCCTTTTGCAGTGCAGCTAGCTTTAGCTAGTCACATGTTCGTTTGTTTGTTTTAGTCAGAGTTTATCAGTCAGTCAATCAAGGTTTTTAATTTTGGTATCGCCAAAATTTTGGCCACCACCGAAATTACCGAATTTCGTGAAATTCGGCTGAAATTTTGCCAAATTTTTTAGAGATTAACACATAAAGTATGTTTTTTCTAAAAAAAATTTGATCTAAACAAATATTAGTATGATTTATGACTACATATCTATTAAATAGAAGAATATGCAATATAAATAATAGAAAAATATAAGATTAGAGTTATATAGCACATGTATTAGTGTATTAAAATTTTTTGGAGTTTTCTTTCGGCCACCACCGAAATTACCGAATTTCGTGAAATTCGGCCAAAATTTCGCCGACATTTTGAACCCTGTAGTCAACAGTATTTTTCTCACACAACAAACCAGCACCAGCCGAGCTTATCAGCTCAGAAACCAACCAACGAACAGGTCGAGTATTATAGTTGGCCATTTGGCCCGGACACTACGGGCCGGCCCAAGCACGGCACTAAATAGCACAGTCCAGGAACGGCCCGCCCCGACAGCCTTTGTGCCAGTGCCTGGCACATGTGGTAGAACCGTCTAATTTAATGCCTCATAGAAGTACTCGCATTCCATTAGACACTAAGTAACCTAAGGAAGAACACTAAATTACTCGGTTCCATCGAGCACACCTCAAAGGAGAACCGAAAATCCACATTTTTCCATCAGGATCACAAATGAGAGAATAAAACTTATAACATTCTTAAATAATTTCTTACATCACTTTTAATACAACATCAGAGTATAATATTTACTATAGATAATAGCATAATATTATCATGTTATCAAAGTTATGAATAATTTAATTGAACAGCGGAATATAAACATGTGAACAGAGTTATAGCGGAATTAAACATATATTTATGACGTGATGAAATATTGATATATAAACTACGACAACAGATTATAAAACTTTCATTTAATAAAACATTTGGTGAGAGTTATAAAGCAAACTATGATCGCAGCGTAAAGGAAATCCTCTCTGAGCCCACCAGGAGAAATCCACACACAAAGGTCCGCTCTAGCATCCACCTGTCACCTGCAACAGGGAAAAATAAAACCCTGACTACTCAATTGTACTCAGCAAGACCTACCCGATAGGAGGAAAGAAAATACTTCAAGGATATACAAGGCTGTCTGGCTTGTGGGTTTATTGCGTTTGCAGGAAGCATTACTAAGCGTGCGTCCTTATATTCGATTTTTATTAGCAGTCGCAATAGTTCATTAACCAACTATTCTATGTAAGCACATGTGCTACTTTCAAGCAGGTGGTAAGCAATTAGATTTCATTTTTTCATCTTTTATCTTTCAGTTCTTACTACGGTGCTAGACAGCAGACAAGCCGTACCGGATTGTCCGACGATTCGTGAATCAATGCCCCTAGCTGGGTACCCTGAAAACACACACTCCGCTTGTACTCCAGGCACAAGCAGGACCAACCCACTACCCTCCTGTCATGGGGTCCAGGTCCCCGTTCAAATTGGGACTCCAAGCCCCCGCCCCTAAGTCCTAGACTCAGTGCGGTGCAAGGACATCCTACCCAAAAACCACCCTGACAGTCGGTCCAGAAAGAGTCAGAACCCATGACAAGAGAGTAACAAGTCTTCCCTGCGCCCATACCCAAGTATGTGCTCGGGAAATAAGTCTGTGACTTGTCTAGAGTCTAATGCAACGGCGGTCCTTAACCGACATAGACAGGGAAAAAGCAGTGTTACCAAGCTATATCCCATTAGCCGCAGGACACAACATCTTACACCCACCAATAGCCAAACCATATCCCTATCCGGTCACCATTTTTTCCTTTCCACCATTTATATTTTCCAAGTGATAATAATAAAGTAATGTATTTTCTATCTCTCGCGAGTGACAGGCAATCACTCGACTTCTATCGAGTCCTGTAGCATAGCCATCTACTCGATCCTGTCATACTAGTAAAACTCATGGGATAAAGATTTATATATGCAAGTGGGTTTCATTCAACTCCTTAAAACTTAATGCACAAATATAATTTAAAGTGCAGAAAAGTAGGGGTTATGTATCGGGGCTTGTCTTGGTAAGATATATACTAAAAAGTTAGTATCTCATCTTTAGAACATCCACCATCAACTCAATAGAAAACCCATTATATCATCTCCTAGGGAGAATACCATTACACCATTTCAGATTTGCACTCATCCTTCACTTGATTTGTTGATGCATCATCGTACCTATACGATATGCAATGCAATACAATGCAAAGACATAATTAATCGGCTGCAATCGTGACTCGTAAAAATACGATTTTCGCCTCTCAAGTTTATGAGCTAGTTCCAACGACGACCGTACTTAGGCTACATATCTATGTTGTTGAATAAGATGTTAACAAAATTGGTTTCATTATTTTTGGACAACTATATAAATTTATATTGATTTTATAAGTTGATGTCCGAAACTAAATTGGCTAATTCTTTTAGAAAATAAAAGGGCCAGCGGCCACCAAATCGGCCCAACGGCAAGGCAGCCCAGGCGGGGCTCAGCCCGCGCGCGGCGTGAGTGGACCACGGCTCGTGCGGGCAGGCGACGCGGACGACCTAGGCGGCAGGTAGGCCACAGCCCAGCAAGTCGGCCCAGACAGGGTGCGTGGCACGCATTTTTGCAGAAAGAACCCCACGCTTTTCTCTATTTAACCCGAGGTCCGAGCACTATTTAAATGAGTCACGTATTTTACACCTAGCCCCTCGGACATTCTCGTATTTACATTTCTATGTCCTCACCTTCTCCTCCAGAGTAGAGTACGTGGTGGGGAAGCCATCCGCCGGCCAAGGGACGCCTCGCCGGTGGCGGTGTAGTCACGAGGCGGGGGGAGGTCTTGTGACACACGATAGGAACTGGCTCAGCCATGGCAAGGCTCGAGTCGGCCTCAAGAAGATGCCTGCGCGCGCCCATGATGGCGACGGGCACGCCGCGCAGCGGCGCCGCCGACGGCGAGAGAACGCGTGGGGAAACAATATTGTGGTGGAGCCATAGGTCCAGCGTGAACCGAGGCGGGGCACGGCACGGCAGAAGGCGCAGCGACGGCGAAAGGCGCAGCGATGACGACCCGACGATGGCGCTCCAGGGGCTCGGTGGCGTGGCTGGCTCCGGGACGGCGTCGTGGTGTGAGCTACAACAACGACTAGACGAGGGACGATCGTTCCAACGGGGAGTGCTCAACACAGGGGTGGAGCGCCGTGGAGCAGCCGGTCCAGCGTGGGCTGGTGCGCAGCCACGACCGGGCACGGGCGTGCTGTTGGGTTGCGGTCCAGAGTGGGACCGAGGACGCACGCGCGTGGTGGCCGAAGCGACGATGGCGCAGTTAGGGCGGTGCTCGCGTGAGGCAGCAGGGAGCGGGAAGCACCGGTGGTGTGCGGCAAGAGTGTGGACCAAGGAAGCTTCATGCGTGCTCATGAGGGGGAAAAAGGGGAGAGACAACGGGCAGAGCTACATGTGGCTTGAGGCAAGCGGATGCGGCGGCGAAGCCGTACTGGTGTGGATGGCGATAGATGCGGCACAACGACCACGGTGTGCAGCGGTACTGCAGTGGCCACGGCGAGGCACTGTGGCTGCTGCGGGGCGTAGGAGAAGAAGCGACGGAGGCAAGCAGTGAGGGAGGGAAAGCAAGGAGCGGCTCGGTAGTCTTCCTATAGGGCGTTCCCAAGCAAGGCCGCGAGAAAGCAAACGCATGTGGCCTACTGCGCTCATCAAGAAGAGACACGCAGAGGTAGGCAATCAGAGAAACAGAGACAAGCAAGTCACGCAACAGAGGCATTCATGGTGCCGCAGAGATGATGCGACGAAGCGTGCTGCAACCACGAGCACGTGGCCCGGTTGGTGAATAGAAAAAAAGACTTGGCACGATACATTGAATCGTAGCAGCGTGTTCGAGCGGGGTCGCCGACGTCGCCTAGCGGCAGAGCAGGGCAGGGAGACGTTCCGTCCTCGCTGTGAATCTGTCCGCTCGCTAGTCAATAATTAAACCATGACTAACAGCTGAACACATGGGTGTCGTGTGGCTCTGCTGGCTGCAGCAGGATAGGTAAAACGAGCGGCTACGAACACGCAACAGCATTTGTTTTTCAAAACCCAAGTTGCGCTTTCATCTACTCGACTTGTACCTCAATTTTTATTAAAACCCCAAACACACGTTCTATATTATTGTTACTTTACAAAAATCACTTTTCAAATCGACTATTATTTGACACACAAACTACTAACGGGTTTTCCATTTTCCAAGCCGACTATATATATATTTTCAAACACGGCTAAAGCACTAAGATTTGTTTATAAAATTTGTTTTTCATGCTTAATCAAATAAACAAGCCATTCACCCTTTTATTGGCTATCAGACATTTTTAAGCACTAGTCCATACGTCATACTAACTCATAGAAACAAAACATCTAGAAACTAATTAACCCGTTGTTCAATATAATTCGCCAAAATTGACACTTTTAAATATAAGTTAAATTTTAAAATCCGAGAAAATCATTTCGGTAAATCCTCTTAGGCTCAAATCTCGATGCTAAATGAGATCATAACACTACGGGTGTTACAGCACGGCCCAGCCTTAGTGCCATGCCTGGGTCGCCATTCTGGCCCATAGTGCCGGCCTGGGCACGACATGCTATATAGGCCGGCTCGGTAGCGGCACGGCTCATCACCATTGGATCTCCGGCCTCGCTCCCATCGAACCGTTGGATCCGGCCATTGGAATAGGGGGTATAAAACAGCCCGTCCCGGCCGACCGGTCGCGTCTCGCTCCATCACCCTAATTCATTTGCTCTCACTCTCTCGCATCTCACTCTCGGCTCTCCTCTCTCAGCTCTCCCCTGCAACGTCGTCTCGCCCGCTCCTCTCTCGGTGAGTCAGCGTAGCCCGTCGCCGCATCGGTGAATCACTCTCCCCTCTCACCTCTGACTTCCTCTCTTCTTCTCGCTCTCCGGTGGCCTCTGGAGCCACCGCTGGCCGACATTGGCACAATCCTTAACCCTAACCCTAGCTCAATCTCTAACCCTAACCCTTGATCTCGCTTTGTCCTCGCCGGATCCTATTGTCGACCTCGCTGGATCCGTTGGTTTCCTCGCCAGATCCGTCGGATCTCCAGCCTCGCTCCCATCGGACCGTTGGATCGGCCATTGGAATAGGGGGTATAAAACCCATCCTGGCCGGCCGGCCGCATCTCGCTCCGTCACCCTAATTCATTTGCTCTCCTCTCTCGGTGAGTCCATGTCGCCGTGTCGGTGACTTGCTCTCTCTCTCGCCTCCGACTTCCTTTCTTCTTCTCGCTCTCCGGTGGCCTCTGGAGCCACCACTGGCTGACACTGGCATAATCCCTAACCCTAACCCTAGCTCAATCCCTAACCCTAACCCTTGATCTCGCTTCGTCCTCACCGGATCCATCGTCGACCTCGCTAGATTCGATGGTTTCCTCACCAGATCCGTCGAATCTCCGGCCTCGCTCCCATCGGACCGTTGGATCCGGCCATTAGAATAGGGGGTACAAAACCGCGTCCTGGCCTACCGACCGCATCTCGCTCCATCGCCCTAATTCATTTGCTCTCCTCTCTCGGCGAGTCGGTGTCGCCGTGTCGGTGACTCGCTCTCCTCTCTCACCTCCGACTTCCTCTCTTCTTCTTGCTCTCTAGTGGCCTCTGGAGCCACCATTCGCCAGCACTGGCACAATCCCTAACCCTAACCCTTGCTCAATCCCTAACCCTAACCCTTGATCTCGCTTCGTCCTTGCTGGATCCGTCATCGACCTCGTCGGATCCGTCGGTTTCCTATCCGGATCCATCCCTCGTCGTCGACCTCGCCGGATCCGTGCCTCGTTGACCTCGTCGGCAACTCTGGTGCTTTGACTTTGAAGGTAAGTCACCATCGACCTAACCCTTGCTCAATCCCTAACCCTCGATCTCTACTAACCCTAGCTCTATTTTGTCCGAAGCCGTTGAGGGACCGGGGCGCTGACGAGTGGCGATGGCTGGATCCGACAATGAGACGCTTGAGGTTGGTTCCAACCAAGAGAGGCGGTTGTGTGGGTTGGCCAGAGATGATGGCGAGGACGACCTGCGCGAGGACGTCGCGGAGCTGTTCGGCCATAACGTTCAAGCTCCCATCATCCTCGAGCCCTGCGATGATCAAGCAGTGGATGGGGAAGAGAATAACGGTAAGCGGTCACGTCCCTCTACCTCGGCAGTGTGGCTTGATTTCAAGAAACTCTTCAAAATAGAGAATGGTAAGAAGGTCAGGTATGGAGCTAAGTGCATCCATTGCTCTAAGGAATACTCTGGGCACTCTAGTGGTGGCACTGGTCACCTCACCCGGCATAGGGATAAATGCCCTAGGAAGCGTGAAAAAAACTCACATGTCTCAGTCACAGATCTCTTTTAATCCTGATGGTAGTATGCGCAATTGGGAGTACTGTCCTATTATCGCTCGTACTCAACTGGTTCGTTTGCTTGCAAGGCTTGATGTTCCTATCTCTTTGGGAGAATCATATGCATTTGAAGAATATATTAGAACTGCTCATAATCCTAAATTTGTTTCAGTCTCTAGGCGAACCACCACTAGAGACATGCTTAAATACTTCACTGATTGAAAGGCTAAGCTTGTTGAGATTGTTAGTTTTGCTAGTGTTAATTGTGTGTGTCTAACCTCTGATATTTGGTCTGGTAATACCAAAGAGGACTACCTTAGTGTTGTTGCTCACTACATAAACTCTGATTGGCAACTAGAGAAGAGAGTGCTTGGTCTTAGGCTTATTGATTGTTCCCACAATGAACAAAACATTGTTGAACTTGTTGCATCTGTGCTTGCTGATTATGGTTTGATTGGAAAAGTATTTGCTGTTACTTTGGACAATGCATCATCTAATGTATCAGCCATGCAAAAACTTAGACCTGTTCTTTCTAAATATCTTGTTATTGAAGTTGTGGTCAATGCATCATCTAATGATAGTGATGATTTAAACAATGCAGTTAATTGTATGTTCTTGCATCAGCGTTGTGCATGTTACATTATCAATTTGATTGTTAAAGAGGCCCTAACTGCTCTTAAGCCTTTGATTGAAAAATTTAGAATTGCAATATCTTTCTTAAACTCATTTAATCAGAGAATTGCTGCATATAAAAATTACTGCATTGCCACTGGTGTTAGGCCTAGAAAGTTTCAACTGGACATGGAAGTTTGGTGAAATTCTACATACCTAATGCTTAAGTATTTGTTTCCACATAAGGTCCCATTCACTACTTTCATTCATGCTCAATATCCTAGAGTTGAAGGTGGTCAGTTGCTTTTAACTGATGACCATTGGGCTAAGGCAAAAAAATGCTTAAATTTCTTGAACTGTTTTATGATGCTATAGTTGCATTGTCTGGTGTGTACTATCCTACATCTTCACTCATGATTTATTATCTTATTAAGATTGCTATGCACCTAAAGAATTATGCTAATGATAATCACATCAGACCTGTGGTTCAACCTATGATAGACAAATATAATAAAATCTTGGAGGGACATACCTTTGCTTTATTTTTTTCATTCATCCTGGACCCCAGAGCTAAAATAAAAGGTTTCATTAGAGTGCTTAGGAGGTTGGGTACCTTTACTAGTACATATTATAGTGCTTACCAGGTTGGCACTAGAGCTCGACTTACTGATGTCTACAATAAGTATGAGAAGAAATATGGAGGTGTTAGGTTGAGGAGGACTGCCCCTCCTAACCTATCTGATAAAAAAGGTCTGCTTGGAATAAAATTTATGATGATGATGGTGATGTTGGTGGTGCTGGTGGTATGCATACTGCAATTGCTACTCTAATCATGACTAGAGATACATCTGCAACCGCCCTGCTGCAGGCTGTAAGTTCTTCAGGTTCTAATGTTTCTGAACTTGTTTCTTACTTGGACTGTGACACTGTGAACCATTTAGATGATGATTTTAACATCTTGGATTGGTGGCATCAGCATAAACTCACATATCCAGTGCTGTCAATCATGACTAAAGATATTTTAACTGTTCCTGTTTAAACCATATCTTCATAATCCACTTTTAGTATGACTGGCAGGATCATTGAGGAGCGGCGGAGGAAGCTAAAGCCTGAAATGGTGGAGATGCTGACCTGCATCAAAGATTGGGAGGCTGCTGAAGCTCGGCTGCAACACATGGTGGAGGACAAGGAGCTTGAAGAAGCATTTGAAGAACTTTATCTTGATTAGTTATCATTTATGTAATGGGACTGTAATATTGTGGACTATGGACTGGACTTTTGATGAACTTTATAATTGAAGCTGGATTGTACTCTTTTTTCCTGGCCATGGTTTCTCACAAAGATGAGTTTTACCTAGACAGGTTTTTAATGAGACAGTCATTGCACTAAAACTCCCAATAAAATGTTATTTTGTTATCTCTTCATGTGTTTATGTGATTATGTGATCTATGCGTTTCAGTGATTAAGTTAATATCAATTTAACATGTAACTTTGAGTCTTTGATAAGTTCTTTGATATTCTGATGATGAAGTTAAGATTGAGATGATAAAGTTATTGTGATATTCTGATACTTTAAGAACATGTAACTTAAGATTGAGATGATGAAGTTATTGTCCCTGATATTCTGATCAGTTTGAGATGTTGGGCACTTATAGTGCCAGTGTCGGCACGGACACTGCTGGACCGCCGTGCCCAGTGACACAGCACGACACGGCTAAGACCTGATAGTGTTGTGCTGGGCTGGTACCTCGGCACGGCGACACTAACAGGCACGAGACGGCTAGTCTACCGTGCCGCGTAGTGCTGTGCCTGGCCGTGCCCGTGCTAGTGCCGTGCCGTGCCGGCGGCCCGTTTGGCCAACTATACCGAGTATATATAGGTTCCACTGCCTGCGCCTCCCCAACTCGTCCAGAGTTAGTTGTAGCTAGACTTGGTTGTAGCGTCGTAGCAGCTAGGAAATGCTGCTTGTTGCCAAGATGGGTGGCGGTGCCAAGGCCTACGCCGCCGTCGTGCTGATCAGGCTCATGTACTCCGGCATGCACGTCATGAGCAAGGTGGCCCTGGACCAGGGCATGAACCCGCTGGTGTTCCTCTTCTATCGCCACACCACGGCCGCGCTCGTCCTCATCCCTGTCACCTTTGTTCTCGAGAGGTCGTCGTCCTGAGCTGTGCTGTGCCTTCTTGATATGATGCCTTATTGTTTTGTGTTTTATTAGCTGGTGTTTTGTTCTGATCGATGATGTTGTTAGTTGTGCGCAGGCGAAAAGCTAAGCCGGTTACGTTCAAGATTGGATGGAAGATGTTCATACATGCCCTATATGGGTAGGTTCAGCTTTAAACTCTAGCTAGCGTGAGATGAGATGCGAATGCAATAGTTCCGGATAAAGGGTACTTAATTTGTTCATGGGAGAGTTCTGCTGTTTGTTTACTCTTTGCCTTGTCAGTATGCTCTGTTTAATAAGTCACTCGATACCTGAAGTTCTGAATTCTGAAAAGCAAAAGCTTTGCTTGCAACACTTGTACTGCACTTGAGTTTGTTACGTAGGAATACGAATTCAACTCCTTGTTTGTGTCCTTTACCTGAAATGCCTGAATATCTGTTTTTCTTTTCTCAGGGTGACAGCATGCGGTGACTTGTTTAACCTCGGCCTCAACTATGCTTCTGCTACGTCGTCATCAGCATTGTACAATGTTCAACCGGTGGTCACATTCATCCTAGCCGTCATATTTGGGTAATAAACTACTGATTCTCCCAGTACCCTTTAACAAATGACACAGCAAACAGAGTAAATAAAACCAAGCAAAAGAAAAGAAGTATCCGTGTAGCATAGTAGTACAAAATATATAAGACGATCATAAAAAGATAAAACAAGCAGTGCTTCACTTTACCAACTGAAGAAACCTATATACTACCTGTGGCTGTGATGACAGGATGGAGACTCTGAAGCTGACTCGGTTCCATGGCAAAGTGAAATTCGCGGGCATCCTGTTCTGCATCGCCGGCGTCACCATTCTGGCCTTCTACCAGGGCCCAATGTTCAGATCCTTCAACCACCACCATCTCTTTCAGAACGGCAGTGCCTCTGGAGAACAAGCAGGAGACACACAACCCAAGAAGCAGTGGGTCTTGGGGATCTTCCTCATGACACTGTCCAACGTTCTAGCAGGCCTGTGGACAGTGCTTCAGGTACGCACTTATCATTTCATCTATCCCGGTTGCAGATACGATCAGCACGCACTGCAGACTGCAGGCCGGACCACATGCAGTGTTCATGCTGGAGGACACCTCCATCTCCAAGCTGATTTTCTATTGGTTTTCTTTTGAAAGAAAAATCTAATCTAATTCTGTTGTTCAAACTAATTAACAGGGCCCTCTGATAGAGGACACCTCGAAGCTGATGAACACGACGCTGCAGATCTCGTGGGCGTCGCTGCAAGCCTTCCTGGTGGCCGTTGCGGTGGAGAGGGACTTCTCCAAGTGGAAGCTGGGCTGGAACGTCGGCCTCGCCGCCATCATCTACAGCGTGCGTAACTAAGCATGCATTATCTGAGCTTGATTGCTTGCACTGACAAGTGACAACTAACACTACTGTCCAAATTAGAGAAGCAAATTAATAAGAGACGTCCAAGCTAGTGATGCATTTCTCTGAATGAACAACTGAACGGAACAAACAACCAACGTTGTTATCGATCGCAGGGCGTGATGGTGACGGCGCTTTCGTACTACATGCAAATGTGGACGATCGCCAAGAGGGGTCCCGTGTTCCTGGCCATGTCCATGCCGCTCACCTTCGTCTTCACCATCCTCGTATCCTCCTTCATCATAGGGGACGCAGTCAGCCTAGGAAGGTTGGTGTAGTACGTGCGTGTGCGTGTTTCGTAGTACTGAAATTTTATCTGATTATTCCTTGTATTGTATCTGTCTGCATCTGCAGCATCTTTGCCGGGGCGTTGCTGGTTGGAGGCCTGTACAACGTGTTCTGGGGCAAGAGCATCGAGGAGCGAGACGACCTGAACAAGATCAGCGCCGCCGCCTCCTCCGTCGCTGGCAAACCCGGCGGGCTGGAGCTGCCGCAGCAGCAGGACAAGGCGGATGAGGCGTCTCATGAAGTGCTGGATGACGATGCAGAGGCAAAGGTCTAATCCGGCCCAGCTTTCAGCCAGACGATGGACGTACGTGACAGGAAATTAAAAGATTTGTGCCAAAAGGCAGCCAACAAGAGCCACTGCTGGTTTCAGGGTGCAGCTGGGATCATATGAAGACTGGTGGCGCGCGCGCGCGCGCTGTAACTGGTTTCATCAGATAAAAACATTATTCAGCTTGGTCGTTTGACTTATCAGTCATGTACAGTATTTTCTCTTAAAACAAACCAGTATCAGTCGGACTTATCAATTCAGAAACAACTAGCGAACAAAACTGATTGTATCTACACTTACGGCACAATGCATGTAGTACTAGTTTATTCATCTCCACGAATAAAAAACAAGTTGCGGTCGTTCTCGGTGACCTTCTATGTGGCTTCACCATGCACATTCTTCTCCTCATATTCTATGACACCGGATTAGGCCGTCGTGTATGCGCAACTGATGTGTGTGTGCGTGCTCGCCACGACGCCATGGCGGCCAAAGTGGCGGCAGAATGTGCTAGTCCTAATGGATTTCGCAGCTCGATGATGCGTATATTATTGGCGCCATTAATTAGGTTTGCCGCCATATCCTCCGCCTTTAATCTGTACGTAAATCATTTCATTTCCATCAGTACCTAAAATTCTAGAGCTTTTGATAAAATCTCCAGGGCTTAATTTATGGGTATTAAGTAGTAGTAGTATCTAAGAAGCATGTCTGCTGGGTGGGTGGAGTGCGCTGTCATCTTCTGCACTGTACGGACAGCACGATCTGTCACTAATAAATCTTTTACCGCGCGCGAGCCACATCGTACCAACCTTTGGTTACAGAAAGGAGGCGAGACTTTGCTCGGAAAAAGAAAGAAAGACGACCTGCTTAAATTCATTCCACGCACTGGATCGGAGTCGGAGAGCAGCACTACCTACTCGAGCCGTGCTGGACTGGATTTGCCCCGAATGGCTTTGTTCGTTTGTTTTATAATCCGTATTTTTTAACTTGTATTTTTAGTTGAAATAGTATTTTTTTTCTCACAATAAATTAGCTGGAACAGTATTTCAACTTATTTTTTCAGCGAAGCGACCACCTGTATCCAATCCAACCGAACCACCGGCCCCCACCATACTCCGTACGGTTTTTAATCTACGCCCGCTAGCGGCAACGGCAGCCGGAGCTGCCGGCCCCGGTTTGGGGAACTTTGCACGCGCGCGCGGTCGCGCCCGATGGAGCGCCACGCCCCGACCAGGAGGCACCTCGTCGTCCTTCGCCGCGCGCCGTGCCCGTGCGTGCGGTTCCCTCTGCTGGTCGCGCGCTGTTCCCCTGTCCGCGCTGTGTCGGCACGGCACGTTGCTGCCTCGGCGCTCTTCCGTACTATAGCTCCGTTTGCCTGTGTACTGGTGTTTGCTTTTGTGTACGGTGTGCCACGCTAGGACTAAGGAAAAATGGAAATGGTGCAAGACAACCACCGGCGCCGTGTACGTGTTCGCTACAATTTTCCATGGAGCCCTTCGGGTTCGGGATCCTTTCATCTAGCATTTAGAGGAATTAGAATCTACCTAATGCTATTTGTCTTAGAATTTAGCATTTCATAACTTTTCAAAATTAACGTATAAGTCTATCTTAAATTTATAGGACGAGGAATGGAAATTGATTATTTAGATCACTAAGCTATGTCGTGTATTACTGCTCTGCAGCTTATAGCACATTCTTCGATTCGTTCTCACGCAGCATAAAATATAGACATAATTATATCATTCGTATGTCCAACAATAGTATACAAATATTCTATAGACAACCATATTAGCTTAATTGATCTGTGCATAAATTATTATTATTATTATTATTATTATTATTATAGATTTTAATTCCAACATTCCAAACGGCCTTCAAAATTCGGAAATTGGCGTCGCGCGCTGTCTGAACAAACAGGCCTGTCCAACACAAAAGAGTGATGAAAGACAACGGGTTAAGATTTTTTGTGTTTGGGCCTCCATTAGGCATGTTCGCAGCCAGGAGCTAGTGGGCCGGTAGGTCAGCCCAACTTTTCTGGGCTCAAGTAACAATGTAATGTTGTCTGCCTCTGGTGGGCCAGAGGACAACATATATTCCTTAAACATTGTATTTTTATTCTAAAGATCAATTACTATTCCTGTTATACTATTATTATTTTCTTTATCTTTATTATACCATAAAAAGCAAGTATGTTCGAGGCATTTAACTTTATGCCATTATTAGGGGGGGCACACTTAATCCCTCCTACATTGGTTCCGTTCGTTTCGCTGAAAAAACAAGGCGAAACACTATTCCGGATGATTTGTTGTGAGAGAAAAACACTGTTCCGGCTGAAAAAAACAGCTGAAAAATACGGATTATAAGACAAGCGAACAGGGCCATTGTTCTAAAAAAAATCCCTCCTACATTCATCCCTGTCACAAAATGGCAAATCATTTGTCACTTGCCCCGGTCCCTCGTAACTGCAACACGTTAAACATTCCCAACATTGTTGTGTTATTTTTAATTCATTTTCTAAAAAATATAATACTGACATAGACGTTTACATATATGCACACAAGCGTGATTCATGATTTCCTATAGAACACATATAATATTCTTTTTTGGTGCTGCAATAATGTGGGGTTATGGCAACAACTCAATACATGGGGGGGAAAATCCGATGGTCCCTTTTGCTCTATTTCGTCCATGCATTTACATTCATGTTTTAGCCTAGTGTGTGTTGCACTTGTTTGTGTGCAAGATACTTGTGTGACAACTAGGATCTCTGCTCCCATGCTAGAGTGTGCTTAGCTATAGATTTACTTTCTGCAACTAAGGACCATATTCTTTGTGTGAATATTTGCTAAGGATATGACTAGCTTAATGACCCTAAGGACTCCTCGTTAGTGTGATCTTTTTAGTCCTAGAAGTTTTTCCGTGCAAGTGCATACGTAATTTTGCATATGTTAAGATTTGTTGCACTTAATTTTTAGAACCAGTTTAATCCTCTGTTGGGCCATATTCAACCCCTTTCAACCTATTTTTTTAAAGATATTTAGCTTTTGTGATTTATTGACTACTTTATCCCTACGATCAAAAGTTTGATGCATCCTCATGACCACATGAGATGCATGCATGCATGACGCCATGCCTTAGCACACACTACTAAGCAATGACTGACGTCAGACATGCACATCTCTTTTTTCGAGAGAAATTTGTGAAAGACTGTTGGTACAGTGCGCCCTTAAAAAAAGAACTAGAGGCGCAGTGATTATACAGCATGTTCGCTGGTAGGTTTCTGGGCTGATAAGTCCAGCTGGTGCTGATTTGTTGTGAGAGAAAAATACTGTTGATTGACTGATAAGCGTTGGCTGAAACCAACAAGTGAACAGACATAGACTCATATACTCTCTTTTTCTTGGACCTAAACTTTGGCATCTTTGTGTGTATACGTATATCTCGATTTGTTCCCTCCATCTTTGTTGGTTCATGCATTCATGCGGCATGCCTTAGCACACACTACAAAGGGGGTGTTCGGCTGGAGGAATTCTGAAGGAATTTGGATGGTTTGGAGGAATGCTGGAGGAATTTGTGAGAGAAAAATACTGTTTTGGATAAAAAAAAGAAGCGGATTAAGTCGGGTTTAAGGGCACGCGAACGGACCAAAATAATACAACTACAAGGGATGCCTGGATGTGGACGAAACCACGAGTTCATGATGTGGGAGATACACGGTTTTCTCGAGGGTCAGCTAGGCACACGAATCTTGGTCCACTACATACCGTCATTGCTGACATGTTCCTTGCTAGCCTAAAGTAGTTCCAGTGTTCTACTAAACCCAAAAGTTTTCTGCCTCCCAGTTTGTCCATGCATCCAGCAGTTGCTAAAGCATTTTAATCTCTATTGCAGCTAATGACGTTTTAGCTCACAGAACCCTTATTTGATATAGCCACGAAATTTTAGCGCTGCTAATCCCTGCCCAAGTCAAATATTTATTCTTTACTCTAGATGACTACAATATGTACTTCTTACTGTGTTTTTAACTTCAATAAATGATGTATTGAACCAATGAATAACTATTGAGTTCATTTATTTGTTGATTGAATAAATATGAATGTTGATTATAGCTGTGAGTATGTTGGTTGATTGAATAAACCGTGAAGTAATGGACATGGAGACATGTCCTCTAGAGCTTTTGACATTATTATTTGGGTATTTATGTTCATGAAATTTCCATAGTTTCTTGTTTCTGTTCACAATTAAAATTAAACAAAATCATGTATTTCTATAAACCACTAAATGAAATAGGTTATATTATATCTCGCTATAGCTTCTATAGCTCATGTTCGATATCGCCATTAAATGGCTTAACCCATTATTTAAAACCTCAGTCGAAATAGTGCACTAGCTAGTACTAATATACAATTGCTGTATTGTTTTATTTTTTTGTTTTTATATTTGGCACATGTAACAGAGTAAATGTGTTGGAAAGGGTCCATGTAATTATTTTTTATCTCATTATTTATTTACCATATCGCAATCGCACCACAAATGGCTGATATGATACTACAATTAATGAAAAGAATCTCTCCTTGGAGTAACTTATTTTGCACTTAATAAGTTGGACAGAAATTTTTTTCACTTCTCTCTCTAATTAACTGTGCCGTTGAAATTTGTGATCAGTCCACACTTGGTCCTTGTCTGAATCAAGGACGTGGAACAGAGGTGCAAGGGAAATCTGAATCAAGGACGTGGAACGCTGTGAACACGACCATTACGCATTTAGAACAAAACTGATATTTTTAGCACAATCTACGTCATCTATCCATAATAAGAGCATCAGTAGAGGCATATATACCGACTCATGGGGAAAAAGGACTAAAAAAATCTCTCATGATTCTCTTATTAGAGCATTGGTCTGGTGTGAACGGAACTGATTGTATTAGAATTTATCCATCCAGATTCTCTCGATTTGACACGGATACTCACATTTTAAATGATTATTTTCAAGATTTAATGACACTATTCTTTCAGTGGGAATAGCGATGCACTTGTTGCTAGCCAGGCACGTGTTGTGACTTTGTTAATCTCGTACGTTTATAGGGGTGTATGTATGTTAGCGTCTTGCGTGAGCTTTTAGGTTTTTGACTCAAAAAACTGACTTTCTGGCTTTTGTCTTCTGGCTGTTTTTTTCTCATAGCTTTTGTAATTAATTTTGAGCTTCTTAGCACACACCAAGAGTTGGAAAAGCTCATCAGAATATGCTTTTTAGCTTTTAGTTCATTTCTCAGAAGCCAACGTTCTAGCTTTTTAAAAGCTAGCTAGCTCAACAACAGGGTTGTAGTCAGATAAAACCTGAAACAAACATTCTAAGTCTACCTAGGCCTAACCTTAAGTAAAGTAGCCTGATTTTCTCCTATCATCAGGCTTGGATGTGTGGACTATCGAGTGCCGGTTCTATTTTTTTAGTCTGTTTGGCATACCTTCTTGAGTGGCTTCAACTTTGATTTTTTTTTTTTGTAGTTTTAGGTGAAGCTCTGTCAAACACTAAACTGAAGAAACAATTCCTCAAGAGAAGCCACAAAGAGAGGAAACCCTTTTTTATACTTCAGGGGTCCTAATATGGCTTCCCAAGCTCCTCTAGCTTCTTTAGGTGAGAAACCGAAAACATGGAACCTTATTAATAATTTAATATTTCCTATATGAATAGACTTTAGATTGAGAGTCGACTCTTGTCTTAACATGGTTCGTTTTCTATGTTGATAACGATTTGCTTTCCTGTCGGTTTTTGGACCTTTTCTAGTGGTTTTTGAATCCGGTAGTGTAGAATTCACGTTGGAGATAAGAGTTCGACCATTGGATAGTGTATGAAATACAAATGCATTGATGCTCATTTCGTGTGCTATAGATAAATCTCTTGCGAGAGGACGAGATCACTCTCTTTTATACAACAACAACGACAACAAAACCTTTAAACCCCAAACAAGTTAGGGCAGACTAAAGTTAAAACCCAGCAGAAGCAATCAAGGTTCAGGCACGTGAATAGCTGTTTTCCAAGCACTCCTATCTAAGGCTAAGTCTTTGGATATATTCTATCCTTTCAAGTCTCCTTTTATTGCCTCTACCCAAGTCAACTTTGGTCTTCATCTGCCTCTCTTCACGTTACTATTCTGGCTTAGGATTCCACTATGCACCGGTGTCTCTGGAGGTCTCCGTTAGACATGTCTAAACCATCTCAACCGGTGTTGGAGAAGCTTTTCTTTAATTGGTGCTACCCTAATCTATCACGTATATCATCGTTCCGAACTCGATCCCTTCTTGTATGATCGCAAATCCAACGCAACATACGCATTTCTGTGACACTTATCTGTTGAACAAGTTATCTTTTCGTAGGCTAACATTCTGCACCATACAACATAGCAGGTCTAATCGTCATCCTATAAAACTTGCCTTTTAGCTTCTGTGGTACCTTTTTGTCACATAGGACACCAAATGTTTGGCGCCACTTCATCCACCTTGCTTTGATTCTATGGCTAACATCTTCATCAATATCCCCGTCTCTCTGTAGCATTTATCCTAAATATCGAAAGATATCCTTCCTAGGCACTACTTGACCTTCCAAACTAATATATTTCTCCTCCCGAGTAGCAGTGCCGAAGTCACATCTCATATACCCAGTTTTAGTTCTACTGAGTCTAAAACCTTTGGACTCCAAAGTCTCCCGCCATAACTTCAGTTTCTGATTCACTCATGTCTGGCTTTCATCAATTAGCACTACATCGTCTGCGAAAAGCATACACCAAGGGATGTCCCATTGTATGTTCCTTGTGACCTCATCCATCACTAAGGCAAATAGATAAGGGCTCAAAGCTGACCCTTGATGTAGTCCTATCCTAATCGGAAAGTCATCCGTGTCTTCATCACTTGTTCGAACACTAGTTACAACATTGTTGTACATGTCCTTAATGAGTCCGACGTACTTCGTTGGGACTTTATGTTTGTCCAAAGCCCACCACATAATATTCCTTGGTATTTTATCATAAGCCTTCTCCAAGTCAATAAAAACTATGTGTATGTCCTTCTTCTTCTTCCTATACCGCTCATAACTTGTCTTATTAAGAAAATGGCATCCATGGTTGACCTTCCGGGCATGAAACCAAATTGGTTCATAGAGACCCGTGTTATTGCTCTCAAGCGATGCTCGATAACTCTCTCCCATAGCTTCATAGTATGGCTCATCAACTTAATTCCTCGGTAATTAATACAACTTTGAATATCCCATTTATTCTTGTAGATTGGTACCAATATACTTCTCCTCCACTCGTCAGTCATTTTGTTCGATCAAAAAATATGGTTGAACAACTTGGTTAGCCATACTATAGCTATATCCCCGAGGCATGTCCACATCTCGATTGGGATACCATCTGGTCTCATCGCATTACCTCTTTTCATCCTTTTCAACGCCTCTCTGACCTCAAATTCGTTGAAAAGGATGAAAGGAGGTAAGACGATGGGACCGGATGGTATCCCAATCGAGGTGTGGAGATGACTCGGGGACATAGCTCTCTTTTATACATCATATAAAATTCTAAATTCTTATATATAGACAACTAGCATATATGTTGTTTATATAACACTTAATAAACTTTTTTTTGCATCACTTTACTCAAGATGTGCTAATTGCATTGATCGAGCATAATAAAAGCGCCCGGTAGGAGATGCGTGCTCTCTGCACGAGCGCTTGTCATGTCGAGCTTTTTGCCCGGAAGATTGAGGCAATCAGCGTCCGTAAGTGTGTAAGGATTGACATGGCTGGATTTGGAAAAGACAAGAAAATTGAATTAAATTGGCAAAATGAAATAGAAAACAAAGTTACCCTGTTTTTTTTTTGAGAATAGTTACCCTGTTATTGTTACTCCCTCCGCTACAAACGCATGTCATTTTAGTTTTTTTAAGACATAGTGTATATCTATTTATATATAGCCTATGATTTGGGATGAAGAATATACTAAAATAGCAAATCTAATGTTTCCAGTGGCAAAGTGAGGAAGCCAAATGTTTGATCTAGCAAAATTGGCAAATAGCTGTCATGTGAAGTGAAACAAAAGAAGCTTTTTTCTTATCCCCATTTCTCACATCTTTTTTGCAAAGCCGTTCTACTCCTTTTGTTGTTTCCTTTTAATTGCACGGACACGACATGCCAGCTTCGGTGAGGAAGACCCTCGTTGACTGCACAAAACGACACCAAACCATGGCTTCTGGTCAGACTATAACAGCTTGGCCCGACAAGAAATTCACACTAGATTCGCAGGGTATATATCATGCGTCTATCTAGAAAGAAATAAAAAAAGTTTAGCTGCACAAGTGCCTTATTACCTTAACGCCTACGTACGCCGCTTACGTCGTGGATCTTACACCTCTGTTTCATCACTCTTGGCGGCCGGCAAAAATATTCTCTGCATTTAGCCTACGGTTACTAGCTCATTTCCAGCTCCATTTCGTGGACAAGAAGATGCTGTCTTTTGTTGGGCTTTGGTGTGTGTGCGTGAATTACACGCGTAGAAAAAAAAGGACGTTCAGCTTTGGACACGGCAAAAAAAGGCGCCGAGGTGGTCGTGCATCTTTCTATAAAGGGAGAGGGAAGTTCACAAAGCGAGCATCTGCATCTATCTGCGTATGTACAGGAGGATTCCTTCTAGATTTTTTTTTATTTTTAACACTTTTTTAAACTAATTTTAAATCTAATATTGTTTTTTTAAAACTAACACTTTTGGCTGCGCCTATTGCCATGGCGCGGCGCGCCATGTATGGTGGCGCGGCAAACGGATGACGTGGTGACAACTGGGTCTGTTGATCAGTGACGTGGCAAGGTCTGCCGCGCCACTGATCTTGGCGCGGCCCTGACGCGCCATAGCCCACGGCGTGGCAGGCCCAGTTAAATACCGCCCGCGAGCCGCCGCCCTCCCTCTGTCTGTCTGCCAGCCGCCGCCCCTGCTCGCCCGCCCGCCCACCCGCCCGCACGCCGAGCAGCGCCCGCTCGCCCGCCGCCGAGCAGCGCCCCGACGGCCGCGCCACGAACGCCGACGCGTCACGGCTGCCAGCCGCCCTCTCATATCAAGGTAAGGTAGCTCCCTCTCTCGATTTCATGTTATTATGATTGTTGTTTTAGTTAGGGTTAGTGATTTAGGATAGTTAGGTTAGTGAATTTGTTTATTTAGGTAGGTAGTTTTTAGGGTTTAGATTGTGTGTTGTGGTATAGTTAAGGTTTGGTTAGGTAGTTAGGGTTTATGTTACTGTTAGTTAGGATTTTGGGTTTAGAGATTGATTATGTATTTATTATTTAGTTAGTTTATAGTAGTAAAGGTTGTCAGTATAGATACTAGTTTTCAAGTGTCGGTACTTAGTAGTGCGTGATACGACGATTTGGATGACTTGATTAAGTTTCGTCAAATGCTTATTTTCCTAGTGAAGTTGTTTAATATATCTGTTAATGTTACTTTGAATATATACATGTGCTTTCATATTGTGTTCGTATTGCATAACAAGTAGTTCAAATTTTGCAATGCTACATAATGTTAATTTAAATATTGTTAATTTGAATACTCTAACCCTTTGTTTATAAATTTGTAACATGATGGCCCCTCCCATGCAGCACCCATTGTTTCCCCTTCTTGAGGTGGAATACGACGATCAGCACCGAGCACACATCTTAAGTGACACCGACGCAGAGGTGGCATTGCCTCCTTTGAGGCCCCGCACGCACACCAGGGCGCACCAGTGGGACGAGTGTTACGCGCTGTACATACGGCGTGCCGGCTTCCTCGAGCTTGTCCGTGTTGTCAACTATGGTCTTCCGCCCCTTGACCCAAAGACTACTTACTCGCAATGTGAGAGCGAGTGTGTGAGTGCCTTCTTTGTACGTAAACATTCTTATAACAAATTTGAGGCAACTAACAGTCGTTCTATTCTTATAACAGGTGGAGGCCTGAGACCCACACGTTCCACCTACCTTGCGGCGAGATGACCTTGACCATGCAGGCCGTGAAGGCTATCTTTGGCCTTCGGTTGGGGAGACTTCCAGTGACAGATATAATTGACAACGATCACTGGAGGGACCTGGTGGCTCAGTTCACTGGTTTTCTTCCACCGGACGACGAGTTTCCAAAAAAATAAGTGAGCGATTCAAGCCTATTTAATACTTGCATTGCTTTCCTGCAGCCATCGGGTCTTATTTTTTTTGCTGAATTTCAAGAAAAGTTCCGGTGTTTCGTCGTCCTAGATCATAGAGCGCTTCGATTACTTTGATCCACAGGCTGATGAGGCTCAGATCAACAGGTTCGCTAGAGTGTGGCTCTGGCACTTCCTTGGTGCTTTTCTCTTTCCAGACGCCTTGGGCAACACCATCAGCTGGATCTTTCTTGACATACTATGTCAGCCGTGGGAGAACATAGCGGCGTACAGCTGGGGCAGCGCAGTCCTGACATGGACGTATCGACAGCTGTGCGTTGCCTACCGTCGCACCTCAGGGTATGCGAACCTTGGGAGTTGCTCCTACCTACTTCAGGTTTAGTGTTGGGAATGATGGCCCGTTGGGAGGCCCCTTAATACTGGTTTACCAGTAAGTACTTCGATTCACTATATTATTTGAGGTAGTTACATATGATGAAATTATTAATGGCTAATTCATTATCGTGTTTAATGCAGCATTGGAACGGGTAGGATACACTCCCTACAACTCTGTATATCTGGACGGAAGCAGAGTTAGTTAGAGGGAATGCGAGACGCAAGTACATGGAGTACACGGACGGTCTCGATGTCCTGACACAATACCAGGTTACGCTCTCTTTACTATCATACATGTGTCTTGTTTGATGTATACTATATCACAACCTAACTTAATTATGAAATGTGCTGGTGCATTGGTGTCCTTGGGATGCTCCGGAGCTCCAGTACTATCTCAATCATGTCACTAGGGATGAGTCAGACGAGTATCGCTGCAACGTCCCTCTTATTTTCTTCCACGTGGTCGAGATTCATTTGCCCATCAGGGTTTGCAGGTAGTTTGGAAGAATGACAGGCTACCCACCACCGCTTTACTCCACCAACCAAGAATTGTACGGGTGCGTTATAGATTAATAACAAAGCTACAATTCAGAGGTGTGTATGGTACAACTAACATAGTTTTCTTACAGGTATCACCACAGGAAGAGGTACAAGATCAAGGATTGGCGCGTGACACACAACGCGTACATCCACTTGTGGCAGCACAGGGAACGGTAATCAGTCCATGCGGGTCCCCCACACGACCAGCACACCTTTGACGAGTACATGCGGTGGCTTCACAGGTCTACGGGGACACATATCAAGCCCCCGTACACTGAGGAGGCGATTGACGAGGACTCAGAGGAAGATGTGATCGAAGATGTGTACGACGTTGCCACTAGGGACGACACATAGCTACAGAGAGCCCCGCTTCAAAGATACGTGGTAAGATACTCAGATGGTATAATTTGTTATCCATTTGGTATTAAGTATGTGTACTAAAATTGTCCAACCGTATTTCTGTACCTAGGCGACACAATTGTCAAGGATGTCCAACGAATCAGCGTTTCGGTTTCACGAGTCTAGAGGGCAGGGGCCAGGCGTTCTCGAGGCTTTTGTGGAGGTAAACATAAACTTGTTCGTTTCGAAAATGTATTTTTAGTGTATATGTGTTTGGAAAATACACTAACTTTAACGTCTATTTATGCAGAAAGTGAAGCGGAGATGTAGGAAGCTAGCTCAGAAGCTGAGCTGCATGGACACTCCTTGGGTGGAACCGCCACTCCCGGTGCGGTCGGGTGACACATCTTCAGGCTCTTTGAGGACACCAACCGGCTCTTCTCAGCCGGTGGCAGGTGCCACTTCCGCAGTGCGTACACCACCGCATCATAGCGCTAGGAAGGACCCTGCAAACGAGGACGACGGCGACGACGACGACCCCCCGGGTTTCCGCAGGCAGCACCACCAGTGGGACGATTGGCCGCAGGACGAGATCGGCATGTCTCAGCTAGGTAGTGTCCCGCTTGGTACCCAAGGAGACTCACAGGCAGTAACAAAGAAGTTTCTTTAAATATGTAGGCTCCATGAACTAACGATCATAAAGATTACAAGTAATCGTGCATATCATATACTTGCAGGGTACGAGCCGTACGCACCGGCAACTGGACCACACCGACGTTAGCTACACTCCCAATGTGTTGCCAACAAATCCGAAGAGACAGAGACGTCCGAGGGATCCTTACACTCATGGGTCTTAGTTTGTTAGGTTGAACGAATATTGTTGTCCGAAACTTGCAGGCTTAGTTGATTATGATATGTCGAACTTATATCGAACTAATGAAAATGTTATGTGGCAGCTTGTCAACTTGCGCACGGATTTCATTTATTTGCTTCATATTCGTTTCAATGTGTCGCGGCAGCACTGCCGGCGAGATTAAGTAGCAACTAGTTCGGGAACCGGCAGTCCCGGCGTATCTCGCCGCCGGTGGCCGGTGTCTTGACCTCGATCCTCCCGAGCTTGGTCAACCGTGCTGCGCGACCTCATGTCGACTAGAGCACCTGCTCGGAGTCCACCGGCGAGGGGTCGAGGAAGGCGAAGGCGTTGGGGTCGGAGCTGCAGGTGCCGTTCAGCTGCGACGCGAAGCCGGGGTCGATAGTCGCGTCGCTGCCGATCCTCACCGCCAGCAGCCAATCTTCTGTCTGTGTCCAGGTCCTGCCGCGCCGTGGGCTATGGCGCGTCAGTGCCGCGCCAAGATCGGTGGCACGGCAGATCCTGCCACGTCACCGGTCAGCAGACCTGGTCGTCACCATGTCATCCGCTTGCCGCGCCACCATGCATGGTGTGGCACAGGCGTTTCGCCGCGCCATGGTAATAGATGCGACCAAAAGTGTTAGTTTTGAAGAAGAAGAAAAATAACGTTAGATTTAAAATTAGTTTACAAAAAATGTTAAAAATAAAATAAAATCTCCTTCTGCATCATGCCACCATGGCCAGATGCGCAAGTCCACTTGTTATCACCAACAAGAAAATTGGTTGCAGCGAGCGCTACTTCCATTACCACGTACCAATGCAGACGGCTCGGCGCAATCATTTCGCATACGACCACCACAATACGTGATCAACTACAGATATTTCACTGTGCTTTAAGAACCGATGAGTTACATATATGGGCCTGTTTGGCACAACTGTTGTGAGCTGTTTTATTTACCAAACACTTATTTTCAAAATAGCTTCATCTATGAAGTTGTTCCCCCCCTCACAAAGACATGAGTTGGGATAAAGTTGAAAAAAGTAGCTTATCCTAACTTTCTCCCTCAATTTTCTTTTCCATCCACGTATGAAGTTATTGGTGAAGCTGTTTTGTCAAACAGTTTTTCCAAAACAGCTCAGCTTCACCTAGAAAGTTACTCATGAAGCTGTTTTCCAAAAAAAAAAACAATTTTACTAGTGAAGTTGGGCTGTGCCAAATAGTCATCTCGTTTGTGTCTCAAGTACTCCATCCAACGGTACGAAGTCCTTCAAGTGAATAATTCAGTGTTCCAAATTACTTCCTCCATTCTAAATTAGAAGATATTCTGCCTTTTCTAGATGCATAGCTTTTGCGACGCATCTATATATGTATTATATCTAGACACATTATAAAAATTTATGAACGTCTTGTAATTTAGAACGGATGGAGCAATGTTTCCCGTTTGCTACCATAGAGGAAATTCAATTATCTTGGAGGTTGGCCGCGACAAATAATTTCCTTAGAGGTTTAACTGCCAAAGAAACAAATACGAGATCAACTTTTTTCAAAACATTAAGAAAATATGACAACTCACACGGATATATATGTGTTTTCTTAGGGCCGTTGAACCTAAGATATTTGCACCAACCGCTAAGGGCCATTACCTCGGGGGTTTGAGATAGGACTCGAGAAATATGTATTCTCTTAGAGGTTTCCTACAAGCACTAAGGTAACGATATATTTCTTGATGGTTCCATTTCCCATGTATGGAGATTATTAGCCGCCAAAGAGATATTATATTTTTTTTACCTTTGAGATTCTCTTTCCCTTGCATAGGGTTCATTCTTTTTCTTTAGTTGTAAGAGCTAGAAAAATGTCTTTAATTTATATCAAGACTTCATGTTGATACAAAATCAGTCTGCTCAAAACCTTAATCTATTTCACGGCGGCGCACGTGATTATCTTTCTTTATAAAAAGTAAACAATGTCAGTAGTTCAGGGAAGCTTCTCCCATGAACAGATTTTTCATAAACAAACCCATGTCACAAAGAAACCTTTATCCAACAAACTTCTGTTCTGCTTATTCAAGTGGAAGCTAGGTTATTCAGCTGTGCCCAGCGCACTACTCAATGTTTCGTATTATATAAGCATCATGCCCGCTTGGCCAATTAAGATTCATCCTTCTTTTTGCTCAAGAAAGGACTAATGTTGTTGATTGTCTCAAAAGCAGATATATACCCCCTCCGATCTGTAATATAGCACATTCTAGCATTTGAAATTTATTCTAAAATATAAGGGATCCGGGAAACAAAAAGATAATGTTCAATAAATAGAAATACTTGATTCATTAAAAAAAAATTAGATAAGGGAACTTGACTCATTACTTGATATAGTTTTGTATAAAGAAACTGAGAGTCCACCCTTTAATTATGGAGGATAGCATCAGATTTCAGTAATTAGGAGGCTTAGTGAGAGTGTCTATTGCTAGCTCTCTTATTTTGTCTAGAATGCACTTTATTTAAGGACGGCCGGAGTATCGTGTAATGATAAGTTTTGCAACAACAAAAAAGAACATGATCTTTTTTTAGGGAGAAAAAAAAACTTTGCCTATAATCTCGATCACTTTGCTACCTGAAATTTCTGTTATCCGGAATGCATGCATGCATGAACATGCAGAGAACTTTCAGCCTCCGCTCTTTCATGTCCCTTTACTCTCTTTAAGCAGTCTTGGCAATTCACGCAAACGAACTCTGTTGGCTCGACATCGCGTATATATAGAGGCGTTAGCTCGGGGGCAGGCACAAGGCACAAGAGCAGTGTTGATGCGCCATTGATATCGTTGTTCTAGCCACCATGGGCAGCGGCAACGGCAAGGTGTACGCCACGGTGGTGCTCATCAGGCTCATCTACGCGGGGATGCACATCCTCACCAAGGCGGCCTTCAACGAAGGCACGAGCACCACCGTCTTCGTCTTCTACCGGCATGCCGTTGCCGCCATCTTCTTGCTGCCCTTCGCCTTCCTTGAGATCAGGTACCCACCATTTATCTTCAGTCATGCATATTGCAAGGGCGAAGCCATACACCAAAGTCATCAGGGCCAGCTCCACTAATCAATCTACTAGAAAACAGTAAATTTGTATATGCATGTCAGCATGTGTGCATGCTCTCTGCAAGTCACCATGAATGATAGTAAGAGAGTAGCTCATCTGGACATCTGGTGATGGATATATGCGTTTGCAGGAAGCGACCGGCGCCACCTCTGACCTTCAGGCTCTCCGTGAAGATCTTTGCTCACGGCTTCTACGGGTATGTTGGTGATTTCAGTATGTGCTTTGGCCGAAGCATACATAACTGTGCAGATTAATTTTCTCTTGTTGCCGCTGAAACACTGAGCGGTTTGCGTTCTGTGAATCAGGATGTCTGGAACGATCAACTTGTACTGCATTGGCCTGAAATATGCTTCGGCGACCTCGTCGTCGGCTATCTTCAACATCGTGCCGGTGGTCGCCTTCATCTTGGCCGTCATGTTCAGGTCACTCACTGATCGAGCTTAATTATTACCAAGAGGGGGCCGTCATGTTCAGTATGTAGCAGCTAACAATTCGTTTGGGCGATCGACAGGATGGAGACCCTGAAGCTCAGGAGCGTCCATGGCGTAGCCAAAGCCTCTGGGATACTCCTCTGCGTCGCCGGCGTCATCGTGCTGGCGCTGTACCAGGGCCCCCAGCTCAAGTCGATGAACCACCACCAGCTGCTGAAGCACCACGCGAGCGCGGCAGCAGCGGCGCAAGTCCATCACTCCAACAAGGAGTGGGCTCTGGGGATCTTCCTGATGACAACGTCGGTCGTGATATGGTCTCTCTGGACAGTGAAGCAGGGGCCGTTGCTGCTGGAGTACCCTTCCAAGCTCCTCAACACGACCCTGCAGTGCGTGTTCGCCAGCGTCCAGTCGCTGGCCATCGCGCTTGTCCTCGAGAGGGACTTCTCGCGGTGGAAGCTCGCCGGCCCCGTGAGCCTCGCCTCGGTGCTCTTCACGGTACGCAATTAAACACGCCACACCGTACCACTACCAAGCTGGCGGCCATCTCTTGGCCAAGCAAGTCACTTCTGATCTTACGCTGCGCCTGCTGTTCTTTGTTACTACAGGGCATCGTGGTGGCGGCGATCTCGTACTACCTGCAGATCTGGGTGATCGAGAAGAAAGGGCCCGTGTTCCTGTCCATGTCGATGCCGCTGAGCCTCGTCTTCACCATGGCCATCGCCTCTTTCCTGCTGGGCGAGGACGTCAGCCTAGGCAGGTAATGGTATTGGTAACCTCACATACATCACATCGATCGCATTCGCATTGATTGCCAGCCACACAGACGTCACCGGCGATGGAAAACCATTTGCTCGCGACTGCCTTTTGACTTGCGCACGTCCCCCACAAGTGGCACCGTGTCGAGGCCACGGAGCCCAGAGACGACGATGTGGGGTTAGGGCGGCGAAATTTTTTGGTTTTGGCTACCGTAACACTTTCGTTTGTATTTAATAATTATTGTTTAATTATGGGTTAATTAGACTCGAAAGTTTAGTCTTGCGATTTCTCACAAAACTGTATAATTAGTTTTGTTTTTCGTCTACATCTAGTACTCCATGCATATACCGTAAGATTTGATATGACACTTTAAAGTAAAAATTTTTGGGAACTAAAGAGGGCCTTAGTCCCGGGCAACGATCGATCGAGCTGATGGGGTCCCGACCCAACGGATCGAGCTGATGATCTATTCAGTCGTTTCGCTGTCTGCGAACGCTTTAGCTATCTCCAAACGACTCATCTGACTCATCACTGTATCTTGTATGGGCGCAGCATTATCGGCAGCGTCATCCTCGTCGCCGGCCTCTACAATGTGCTGTGGGGCAAGAGCAGGGAGGACAAGCAACAAGCGGCGGCGGCGGCGGGCGAGACGACGGACAGCGGCGGCCGCGACAACGGGAACGTGGACGTGGAGAAGAACGCGGCGGCCGTGCAGCCGGCGGGCGGGGAGGCCCAAAGTCTGACATGACACGCGTCCGTGCGCGCGTGTGAATCATGCATGCAAAGCCATCTGCCGATTCACGGCAGGCGTGGCGGGCGTACCACCGGTGTTTGTGCGATCACTGCAGAAAGGATGCGCAGGCAAGCAGGATCAGGCAGGCACTGTCGCACTGATCATGTCCTCATCACCCTATCTGAAAGCGGTTCTTGGGCTGTTCAGCGCCCTATATGCGTATGCACCACACCCTTTACTGTGTACATCACATCAAGTTAATTTCTGGGTGATGATTGAACCTTTCATAAAGATTTTTCTTTTCTTGTATTAAAAAAATCTGCTTTAGTTTTCTTTAGAGGAAGAACAATCTAGTTTATTACCACCAAATCGTGAAATGGATGTGGAAGCTCCAACGCCAAGAGCGAGCCGACTAGACAGGGAAAACGGAAGCAAGCAAAAGGGAAGCAGCAAGCAGGGCTAATGACCCTACGGGTGAACTCCCTTTTCTTAAATGTGGTTTAAGATTGCAGAATATAATAAGATACACCTTTATTTAGCCTGTTCGCTTGCTCGTATACGATCGTGGATTATAAGCCGGAACAATATTTTTCTCTCACACCAAACTAGCCAGCAGTAAATAATCCACGATCATTTACAGCCTGCCGAACAGGCTGATTGTTTTATTATCAAAATAGAAACGACAACTACGTGCAAAGTTGTTGGACCCAGTTGTTTTTTTACCATAATGCTTAGACGCAGGTGGGCGTCCGTCCGGATGCGGCTTCCCAGGCTTGCGCACCGGACCGGCCCAATAGACGTGCTCGCCTCTACATCTCCCCCAGTTTCCCCACTCCGCCTCGTCCGTCGTGGCTTCACTGCGCCGCCCGCCCACCCCACTCCACGCCGCCACAGCCATCCCCCGCCGTACCCCACTCCACCTCGCCCATCGAGGCGGCAGCGTTCACCACACCACCACTGCCCGGGCGCCACTAGGAGAAGGTCGCTGCTGGCCAAACATACCACGACAGGGAGCCGCATCACCACCGACCCAAGCTTCCTGCCACGATGGGCGAGTGTCTCAGGTGTTTCAGATGTATGTTTTCAGTGTTTTATCTAGATGTTGCATATGTTGCGATGACTATATACGCAAGTTGCAAATCTATATTTCAAGTGTTTCAGATGTAATTTTTAAGTATTTCATCAGAATGATGTATGTTGCAAGCATATGTTTCCAGATAGGTGAAGTCAGGATCCATGCATAGGGGGGGCGATCCGTGGAGGCATAGAGTATCAACAAATCCATCCGAAGGAGCACAACAAATTCATAATGAAAGGACATGTTGTTTGCTGGAGACAGCAATAATGAAGACCTTCATCATGAATGGGTGCACGTTTTCTAATAGATTTAGTACTTTAAGACATTGAGTTCGTCTCCAAAGTGTACTTGGTTTAAATGGCTGGGTGCGAAACTCTTATAGAGGCCAGAATATATTTCTTCTTTTTCTTAAAAAATGGATGTTACATGTACTCCTTTTTTCTATTCTATTCCCTACCTCTTTGGTATGGCTGGAATTGGACTGACCAAGCCCAACAAGTTGTGCCCAAGTCCGAGAGAAGGAAGTGTAGCACAAACACGGCCCAACCAAATCGGCATCTCCAGTGGATTAGTGCTCATCTCCTTATACAACTAAAAAGAACAAAGCGTGGACACTTTTTGGTACGATATTTGTTTTGGGTCTGCCTCTCCCCCCGTGCGACCCCGCGCGCCCGTCACCTCCCTCTTTCGCCCATCCGTGCGGTGGACCCGGCTCTGCGCTCCCTCGCGTGCATGGTCTTCCCCTCCCCCTCCCCCACACGTGCGACTCGCGGACTCCTCCTCTCATCTCCCACACGGACGAACCCCAGGCAGGGCACTAGGCGAGGCCGACCGCCCAGGACGCCGGGCCGGCCACAGGCCCCATCAAGCGGCTTCCTAAAGGCGGCGTGCGGAGTGCTCTTCAGCCGTGGCGGCAGCAGCCCATCGCGTGGCTGCGCAGATCCACTAAGGCGAGGCGAGCCTTCATCATGGTTCCGTCGACGTTGCCAACTCCTGCGCCAATAAAGCTCCCACCCCTCGCCTCCTGTTTCTCTGTCCATCACTAGGGTTTGCGCCACTCAGGGTGCACGGATCGATCTGCTCTCCCAGTCTGCCAATCCCTGGATTGATCCGTGAGCGGGCTCGGTCCACCCCGGGGTTTCGATCTGTTCCTCGCCTCGCTGGAGGAGGACCCGGAGGAGATGAACGACGCCAGGGGTTCCGATCTGCTCCCATCCCTTGACCGATTCGTTCTTGGTATAATAAATGCATATTCAGAAAAGTTCTTTATTTGATTCAATTGTGCGTTTGCAGGTACTTGATCGGTACTATTTACTGGTAACTGCAGTTGAAGGACTCTAATGTATATATTGACTACTACCATTGAGATCAGGTTTCTCTATTTTTACTACTACCATTGAAGTCAAATCAGGTTGTGATGTATATATTGACTTTTGTTCCGTTACAAATGCAGTGGAAAAAAATCAGTTTGGATTTCATCTCATAGGGCAAAAAAAATAGTCATAATGACAGGACCAATGCAACAAGAATTATATTATTTTTCTTGGTTTACAGCTACCTTCAGTGTATGAGTTGCCAATTTATTTGAGATGGAGTACCTGTTTATACATTTTCCTGTTTGTAAAGAACAAGGTAGAAACATAGTACTCTTTTTTTACTTTTAGACTACATATGTTTCCTATGTTTGATGATGGATTAGCAATTTGTGAACTGCTACAGTACTCATTGCAGGAAACTGAGAAGGTTGTTGAAAGAGATCTTACTGAACTCATATGGAATTGACTTGATGTTGCATAACGTGATTGAAATATCTGGACAAGCATAGGCTAAGAGAAGTTGAACCAGCAATCAAGGTTTGTGGTATAATTTTCTTTAAGGCTATTGAGTGAGGTTTTTCTTTTTGAAAATTGGGAAAGTGGAGATAAACTTTTGGTTGGAGATTTTCTGTGATGAGTACTGATTATCTGCTTTACTGGTAGCGAATATATGGATGCAATGTTATCTCACATTGTAGGCAAAGGACAAGGCTTGTTTCTTTTTGGGTGCTTCAGTGCTTTTCTACTCATCTGATAATCTGAATATCTGGTCCTCCACATAAATTGAAAATGATTGTACTCATGGTATAGTGTCCAGACTAACTCTGGGCATAATTAACCAAGACCGAAGACCGAACCGAAAAGACCGAGACCGAGACCGAAAAGACCGAGACCGAAAAGTTCGGTCATGAGTTCGGTCCTGGCTCCCAACTAACCGAAGTAACCGATAGAAGTTCGGTCATATGTGTCGGTTAACCGAAGTGACCGAACTGACCATAGTTCTGTAGACTTCGTTCGTAATGTCATTATGTGTGATTGTGATTTGTGAGAACTGAGAAAGTTGTGTGCTAGAACTTGTCATAATAATGTGTGGTTTGTTTTATATATTGTGTTGTTATTTTTTTGCCTTCAAATAGCAAGCATGCTGTTGAAAATTGCTATAGATTCTGCTATTGTTTGTGGCTGCTACTCAGGTCCGGTTAGTTCGGTCGTGACCGAGACCGAACCGAACTAACCGAGACCGAACTTCCTCGGTCTTCGTTTTTTGCAAAGACCGATCGGTCCCAGGTTTCTGATGACTGAACTGACCGAATGACCGAGGAACCGAACCGATCGGTTCGGTCTGACCAAATGCCCAGGGTGAGTCTAGACCATGCATGACAAAAATGGTGCATATTTTTTATATTATGGGCATGATAACCTAAGATAGTCGCACACAAAACCCCTTCTTCAACCTCCTCCACCCTTTTTGTGTCGTTCCTAACTGCCATTAGTAGCTCAATGGCCAGATCACATTTTCCTCCTTAACTGATGACCAATGGCTCTCAATGCCGCTACATCAAACCTGTCCTCCCCTAATCCTACTGATGTGGTACTACCATGGTTGCTCTGCCCATCACTCAAAATCCTCCCCTAATCCCATCACTTAGGCACTACCACTGCTGCTCCATCTATCACTCAGTAAGGGTTAAAGATGGCAACGGGCGTGGTGCCCGCGGATACTACCTTCTTACGCCCGCGCCAGCTAAATCTCTCGCCCGCGCCCGCGCCCACGCGCCGCGACGACCCGCCACGGGCAACAAACCACGCCCGCACCCTCCATCCACGGGCATGCCCGTGTACCCGTCAGGTTGAGCATATACATAAACCATAGTGCATTACAAGATATACGAAGATACATATTCACAACAAATCGTGTATATATACATATCTTTGCTTGTACGTCCCACATGTCAGACCTGTGGAGCGGGTCTAGCGGATAAGCGGGCGAGGATAGCAAATTTCTTTGCCCACGAAGAACTATCCTCTGGGTTCAGGATGGTGCCCGCGCCCGTGTGAAAGGTCCTAAAGAAGTGGTGCCCGTATCCTATTTAAAAACTACAAATCAACTTCCATGCCCAGTAAGACATGCGCAGCAATGCAAACTTGCTCTAGCTGCCATCTTTAAGTAACCTTCCAATCATGAATGCTCCATTTGCACACAATCTAAAAACATTCACTAAGAGCTCTCAAAAATCTTGAAAATTCTCCATTTCACCTCAATTATAATTACACTAAATATACTACATTTATAGCTATATCTAAAATGAGAAATGATCATCATCGGGTGTCACAATTCACAAGTTACCGCCAAGAGCACCGCCAATTACACGATGAATATATGCATCACATCCATACAAATGACAAGAGACAACCAAAAAAGAATATCACGATATTAAAGAACCCAATTGCAATTACAAATGATAATTACAAGTAGTTCGGCGGCTAAGAAAGTGTTTCACAATTAGCGTCCAGAATGGGATGTAGTATATGCAACAATGGATGAGCAACCAAAACAAGTGACTTTTCGGCACTTGAAGTTTACAAAATACTCAAATTCTAAACTTACAAAATATCATCGGATTGACACTTGGTTTGGGGGGGTTGGCTTCCCAATTCAAGCGATTTCACCACGACCATGGCAATGTTTATAGCCTATAATCACTCAAGCAATGTGTTTCATGGTTTCACCTCAAAGGTCCGGATGGCAAGTGAAATGTCAATTTGATATTTTTGGCACTTTATCCCCTGATTGAATGTATGAAAATGATCTTAGGTTATAAAATGAAGATAAGTCATGAGCCCTAGCTGAACTTATCGAATAAGACCGTTGTAAATAAATTAGCCATTTGTCACTCTGGTATGTGACCTCAATCTCCAAAGCGACTAAGAAGAGATATTGATTCAAAGCTCAAACGCGTATTTCAACGGCTACTGCTGTATGACACTGTGGTTAAAAGATATAGACATGAGTCCAATCTAATTTCAAAGTGGCATGTGTATTAACATACTTTATAATATTAATAAATGGCGTTATAAAGGTTTGTTAAGAGTTTCTAGTCGTGGAGCACCGACACAACAAACTCACCATTTATAGTGATGGAGGATACATGCCTCTTACTTTGTAATTGATAACACGATCATCACCTTGCTTATATTCTCGGATATCCTTCTTCATAACTTCTTCATTTAAAACCATAATGTCTGCATTAATAATAGAAAATAGACAACTCATTCTAGCAAAATCTGAAGAGTATCCCATGAAACAAAATTATGGGCTTATAGGCAAAACCCATCTCCCGAGGCGTATGTGGACCATTTCCATAGCTTGCTCATATTTTCATTTTGTGGCATGGATCGATGAAAATCCATAGCTTCTAAATAGTGCTTATAGGCAATGAGGTGTCAGAGACCTTGAGCAGTGGCACTTTGAAACTAGTCCGGTTTTTTTGTCAGTTACACGGGCATGTGATTCTACTGCTAATGTGTAACACCCATGTGTTCATCTTATTAAGTGTCTTGATTTAGGCCTAAGAAAATTTCTAAAATGATTTTTCTCAGATTTTAAAATTTAAATATTGAGTTTATGTTTAAAATGCCATTTTTAGCAAACGATATTGATCACCATTGTAAATAGCGCTTAAATATTTTTTCTCTATGGGTTAGTGCTACCTATCTCATGAACTTTTGATAAGAGATAATTGTTGGTGGGGTTTAATCAATTAAAACTATAAGCAAAATAAAATATAGTTGTATAGTACTTGAATAAATTGGGAGCGCAAGTTTAATTGAGAAAAATGCAACTTTTGTTTTGGCAAGTAAAAGTTATTTAATAGTATATATATATATATATATATGTATGTATGATGGCTCAAAAATCGAAGTTAGAATTTAAAAAACAACTATCCAAAAATCTTGAAAATTCTCCATTTCACCTCAACTATCGTGAGAGAGCACCTTTTAGTTGTTCACATTTATAGCGTATCTACACCAAAGACGCCTCGCCTGATCATCATCACACCACACAAAGACAAGGCTACAGACGGACCACCAGTGTCGCTGCTTTCAAGCTTTCTTTTGCATCACATCCTTTTTCCTCCTTAAAAGAATATCGAGCCTTAAGCACCCAATTGCGCTTCGCACAAATGATAATTACAAGTAGTACTAAACTTTTCTTTTAGCGTCTCACTGGATGTTTGGACCATGCAACAATGGATGAGCAAAGCTCTAGTTTGGTTTTGGTAAATTGATGAAACCCTAAGTGCTAACCTAGTTCATCAAGTGATCATGAGATAGGTACACAAAGTAGAGAAGCAAATGAAGATCATAACATGACAATGGTGATAGCATGGAGATGATCAAGGGCTTAAACTTGAAGAGAAGAAAGAGAAAACAAAAAGCTCAAGGCAAAGGTATAACTTGTAGGAGCTGTTTTATTTTGGTGATCAAGACACTTAGAGAGTGTGATCACATTTAGGATTGATAGTCAATTTGATAAGAGGGGCACTTTATCCCAGATTGAATGTATGATATCAAAACTGATGCTCTAACTCATTGCATATGCATTTAGGATCTAGTGGAGTGCTAACAGCCTAGATAATATTTGTGTAAATATGCTACCACATGTGCACAAAGTGTTTGTAGGGTTGAGATGGGTTTGGGTCCCTTGATAATATTTTTCAATTCTCAAGCTTACTAAGAAGAAATGTCTATTTTCTATTACGCTCAAATGCAAAATTCTTGGTGGTTGGACACACTTGAGCAAGGGTGAAGAAGTAAGAGTTGAAATGGAGTTGATCGAATGATCACGCCGGCATGACCGGACATACTTTATAATATTAATAAATGGACGTTACAAAGGTTTGTTAAGAGTTTGCCGAAATGCGACGGCACAAGGCTAAGGTTGAGCACCGGACGCACCATTTATAGTCCGATGGAGGATCGACGCCTCGAAAAAACATGCTTTGTAAGCTGATAAACGACCGGACGCTGGGACACCTTGCTTATATTCTCGAGATCCGGTCACGATATAACTTCTTCATTTAACAACATTTGAAGTCTGTTAATAGAAAATACAACGCCAGGGCTAGCTAGCGGACTGAAGAGTATCCGGTCACCCCGCACAAAATTAAGGGGTACAACGGTTATTTCAGGGGCAAGGTGTCCATGGCTGCCTCAAGGGAGCTCTCTGCACATTTTCATTGACATAGCAACCTTGTGAGTTTGTCCCACTCATTTCCATCATAGATTAAAACATCTTTGTGAGATTGGGAGAGAATCCAAGTGCATTACTTGAGTGGTTGCATCTAGAGGCACTTGGTGTTCGTGTATTTAGAATTGAAACTAGTTACTCTTGGTGGTTGCCGCCACCTAGACGGGGAGCATGTGGATCTACTGAGTGGAGGAGGTGATTGTCTCCGACTTCGATCGTGATTTAGATTGTGAGGGTTTCTTGACCTTTTTTCTCGGATTTTAAAATTTAAATACTGAGTTTAGTAAATTGCTTGTGGCTTGTGTGATCCTCATCTTGTGTTGGTAAATAGCGGCACCCTATTGAGGGTTTGGCGTGTGATGCCAATCAGTAGAGATGAACCTCCAAGTGAGTGAATTAAAACTATAAGCAGGACTAAAATTAGTTGTATTTAGTACTTGAATAAACCTCGCGCAAATCATTGTGTTCATCATTTGATTCCAGGTGATTGGTATATATTGGTATTCATTATTGTGATTGATTGGTTCCTACCACTACACATGGCGTATAACTCTTTTGCTCACTCTTACATTACATTTAAACTAGTTATCTAGCTCTTTAGTGTAGCTAGTTGTGAGAGTTGTTTGTTTGATTAGTGTTGCTCTTTAGTTAGTCTTTGAGAGCACACGCCATTTAGCTAAGTGTCATAGCTATTGTGTAGATATACACTATTCAAATAGAATTGTGGTAGGTGGCTTGCATTTTTGAGTAGGCTAGCGCATCACTTTTCGCTTCATGGCGCGCCCGAAAAATTGTCTAACACATTTTGTTAAGTGTTGTTGTAGAATTTTATTAGGCTATTCACCCCTCTAGCCATTAGGACCTTTCAGAGCCCATTGCGTTGCCCCTCCGAAGCCAGACGCCTCGCCGGCCCAGCTGCTTTCTTTGCTCCACGGCGCTGCCTCCCTCCCTGCTTCCTCCTCCGTGTTCTGGAGCCGCCCATCAAAGCAACCAACCAGGGCCGCGCCTGGCTCGGGCTACCGCGTGTCGTGCCGCCTCGCCTCGTTGCTCCTCACACCGGCGCTGCCCTCCCACGAGCCGTGCCCTCGCTGCCTCGGCACTCGTAGCGCGCCTCAGCCGCCACGGCTCCTTCCGTTTCCCTGCGCGCTGGCGTTCCCTCCCTTCGCCAGCGCCGAGCGCCTGGCCGGACGCAACCTGCCACTGCCCGCAGCGCTGCCCTTCTATTCTACTCCGGCGTTCGCGCTCGGTACTCCGACGTCTGCGCCCGGTCCCCGGTGCGCCATGGCCGCCACCACCGAGCGCGTCACGCCCGCCCGCCGAAGCCTATGGCGTCGCCTCCTCTGCTTCGTTCCGTGCCCCGCACCCCCACCTGGCCGTGGCCCGCGCTCCGCTCGGGAACGCCGTCGCGCCCGGCCGCGACCGCAGAGCCCCGTCGTCGTCCGCTGCCGCCAGCGCTCGTGGTTGGACCGCCTCGGTCCGCGCTGGGGGCAGGCGAGCTGGTCGTAGCTGCGTACCTCTCCGCGCGGGCGCCCGTGCCGCTCGCCGGCAGGCCTTCTGCCGTCGCCGTGACCTTCCCGGCCAGGATTGGTCGCCGGTCGGAGCTCCTGGCTCTGCTGTGCTCTATTTTGTGGAGGAGCCGAGGTGAGAAGTCCAAAAAGAATGTTATACGGGGTTTTATTAGCAAAATACATGACTTAAAGGAATAGTATTGTGGTCCGGTGGCCGGATTAGGCAGAAGTCCAAGGGCTTATTTGCATAATAGACCGTCGCTGCCCTGTTCTGGCCGCATGGGCCGGCGTTGCTGGGCCATCCACGTCCGAGCGCTTGGGCCGGCCTGCTCGGCGCCTCGCCTAGGCCGCGCGTCTGCGGACCGTCGGTCTCCGTTGGGCCATTGCCGCTCCCACGACTGGGCCGACCTGTGGCCGCTGCTGCTGGGCCGCTAGCGCCCCACCGCGCCTGGGCCGCATGTGCGCGGACCACTATCTTGGGCCGCTGGGCCGAGTAGGTGATTGCTGGCCTCTTTATTTTTCTTAAGCAATTTCTAAATTTGCTTATAAGGCAAAACTGTAAAATCAATATAAATCTGTGTAGTGATCCAAAAATTATGAAACTAATTTTATTAGGTTTATAAAATTAGGATCTACTTGTTAGTATAATTTGTTCACCTAGTTTTAAGATAGTTCCAGGGTTGCTCTAATTGATTTAGAATGCTTAATATTATGAAAATATAAACTTATAGGAATTGTTATGGTAAATTGGTAATAGGGTTGGGTCTGAAATCTTTACAGTAGGTTCCTAGTAATATTAGCTTCTCGCTGTAATTTTTGTAGCTCCAGAATAATTAGTTGCTAGATAGACAATGATGTCCTATTTCGAATATAGTAAATCGGATAGAATGAAATAAAGAAACACCTTGGTTTATATAACTAAAATAATTGTTGGGAAACAACGTCTTATCCGACAACGTGTATATGTAGCCTAAGTATGGTCGTCGTTAGAACTAGCCGTTAACTTGAGAGGCGTAAATCGTATTTTACGAGTCACGATTTCAGTCGATTAGTTATGTCTTTGCATTGCATCGCATTGCATATCATATAGGTACGAGGATGGAACAATGAATCAATTGAAGGATGATTGGGAATCCGAAGATGGTGTAATGGTATTCTCTCCAAGAGAGGATGCAATAGGCTTTCTATCCAGTTGCTAGTGGATGATCCGAAGAAGCATATACTAACTTTTTAATATATCTTACCCAGGCAAGCCCTGGTGCATAACCCCTACTTTTCTGCAGTTTAAATTATAATTGTGCATTAAGTTTCAATGAGTTGAATGAAACCCACCTGCATATATATATCTTTATCATATGAGTCTTACTAGTATGGCAGGATCGTGTAGATTGCTATGCTACAGGACTCCGATAGAAGTCGAGTGATTGCCTGTCACTCGCGAGAGATAGAAAATATATTACTGTATGATTATCACTTGGAAAATATAAATGGTGGAAAGGAAAATTATGATCGGACAGGGATATGGTTTAGGTATTGGTGGGTGTAAGAAGTTGTGTCGCTGTGGACATGGGGCATAGCTTGGTTACACTGCTTTCCCTGTCTGGTCGGTTAAGAACCGTTCGCTGCATAAGACTCTAGGCAGGTCACGGACTTATTATCCCAAGCACATACTTGTGTATAGGCGCTTGAAAGACTTGTTGTTCTCTTAGTCGCGGATCTGGCTCTTTTCGACCGGCTGTCAGGGTTTCTTTTGGTGGAGGAGGTCCTTGCACCGCATTGAGTCCGGGACTCAGGGGCGGGGGCTTGGAGTCCTAGTTTGGACGG
Source organism: Miscanthus lutarioriparius (assembly GCA_904845875.1). Classification (NCBI taxonomy): domain Eukaryota; kingdom Viridiplantae; phylum Streptophyta; class Magnoliopsida; order Poales; family Poaceae; genus Miscanthus; species Miscanthus lutarioriparius. The sequence goes on from CAJGYO010000004.1 coordinate 18,296,953, forward strand.
AGACCTGGACACCCGGGATAGGAGAGTGATGGGTTGATCCTGCTTGTGCCCAGGGTACAAGCGGGGCGTATGTTTTCGGGGTACCCAGTGGGGCATTGATTCGCGAATCGCCGAGAAATTCGGTATGGCTGGTCTACGGTTTAGCATCGTAGTAAGAACTAGAGATGAAAAATGAAAAAAGGAAATCTGATTGCTTACCACCTGCTTGAAAGTAGCACAGGTGCTTACATAGAATGGTTAGTTAATGAATCAATGCGACTATTAATAAAAATCGAATATAAGGACGCACGCTTAGTAATGCTTCCTGCAAATGCAATAAACCCACAAGTCAGATAGCCTTGCATATCCTTAAAGTCTTTTCTTTCCTTCTGTCGGATAAGTCTTGCTGAGTATAATTGAGTACTCAGGGTTTTATTCCCCCTGTTGTAGGTGACAGGTGGATGCTAAAGCTGACTCTTGTGTGTGCATTCCTCCGGTGGGCTCAGTGAGGATTCCTTCACGCTGCGATCGTAGTTGTTATTTATAACACTCACCAAATATTTTTATAAATGAAAGTTTCATAATCTGTTGTCGTAGTTCATTTATCAATACTTCATCATATCATGATTAGATATTTATTTCTGCTATAATTCTGATCACATGTTTATATTCCACTGTTTAATTAAATTGTTCATAACTTTGATAATATGATTACATTCCACTGTTATAATAATAAATATTATACTCTGATGTACATGTAAAGTAATGTAAGAAATGGTTAAGAATGATGTAAGTTTTATTCTCTCATTTGTGATCCTGATGGCAAAAATATGGATTTTCGGGTTCTCCCCTTGGGTGTGCCCGACGGAACTGAGTAATTTAGTGTTCTCCTTTGAGTGCTTAGTGTCTAATGAAAGACAATCACTCCTGTGAGGCATTAGATTAGACGGTTCTGCCACATAATGTATGCCATGTTTGTCACTGTATCCTCATGACATCTATATCCTCTGGTAAGTCCTATCGACTTAATGCCATATTTGTTGCTTCTTGGAAATGCTTGGTTGTTGCAGTTATCTTGTCAATTGTTTGGTTGCCGTCGAGATACATACATCTTAACTATGTTGCAAAGTAACATTGTCCTTCCTAATATTTGAATTAAATATTTGTTGAGATTGTGATTACTTGAGTTTACTCAGAAATCAATATAACATTTTTTCAAAATGGTTAGGTTCTGCAACAGAATAATGGTTAGATGATGCTCTGGTCGGGGAGGAGAGGAGGGGGAGGGCTGGTGGGCGCCGTCGTGGGGGTGCTGCGGAGTCGCTGGTGATGGTGCAGCACTGGCGCCGTGGGTGTCGACGACAACGATCACGAGGAGGAGGACAGCGACGAGGAGCGGATCAAGATTGGGCGGCCCACGGACGTGCCACACGTCTCGCACATCACTTACGACCGTTTCGGCGGCTTCCTCGGCCTCCCCGCCGACCTCGAACCAGACGTACCGCGGCACACGCCCAGTGCTAGGTGAGCTCGCCACTATCGTGCCATGCGAATGATTAAGCATTGATTACCTTTTTTTTGTCTCTTGGATTTTTCCCTTGATCCGTAGTTTTGTGTGCCTTGATTTTTCGATTGCTTCCGTGACGGAATTGTAGCTTTCTGATGAAGTGGGCGTTGGCCAAACACGCCGTGTGAAAAATGGTGTGTTCCTAAATTCAGTTTGAGTGGCGCACTGCACTCTATAAAAGTTTAGGCACACTGTTTTCGGGGGCGTTACTAAGCAAGCTGATCAACAAATTTAACCCTGTGCTTTTTGAACCTGCCATCACTAACTTGTATTGAGTCTTGACGAAAGGCTGTGAATCGTGATCCGGTCGGTTGTTCACTAGGCTGTTAATCTAATTTGGTCTTTTCACCAACTAATTTGGTCATGCAGGTCGGTTGTTCACTAGGCTGTTAATCTTCTGAAGTTCTCTCAATTTTGTTGTCTTTCACTGGTCCACGATGGATCAACTTTTAGTTTGTGTAACCATGACTTTCTAGGTAAGATCTTGTCATTAGCTAAGACCCAAACACTTTGTGTTTTTCTTTCTAATATTGTCACAATCTTGTCATCCGCTAAGATCTAAGTACGTGAACATCATTGTTGACATCTTATTTTGGCATATCCATCTAAATTTTAGTTTTAGTTTAATAGAGCATGGAAAGGCTTGTAGATTATTTTTGTTAGCGGTTTGAGTTTCCAAGTCCAACTGTAGATCTGTTGTGTTTCTATTTCAAACAATTGCTTTCAATCTCACACCATCATTTATTAGTTTCTTTAAAATTTCTAAATGATTGCCCAATTGCTGATCTTTATATATAGTTAGCATCAGTTTGCCGACGTTCCATATATTCACAGCTTGGTTGCAGTAGTTGCTCTTTTCACCAACTGACAATAGCGAAGTGAATAGCTGCACATTTTTTTAACAAAAATGAACTCGCTATTCATCTCAACTTCATTTACCTTCCACATAAGTTTAGGCATCATATAATCATAAACCACATTAATTTAGCCTTAGCCAATATATCTGATTGATTCTACGATCATGAATAGGGTGATCTGATACAAATTACTTTGAATGCAGTCTGAATGGTGCGCGATCTACTGTGTTCAAGGAATTTGCTCATGCTCAAATCTGATTGATAGCCAAAGCCAACCGACATGCATGTTCTTACACTATTCATCAATTTAATGCTTCATGGATTTTAGTTATATTTCATTAAGTTATTACTTGTATGTTTGATAGACAAAGCCAACCGACCTACGACCCGTTGCGTAACTCACCACAACTACTTAGGACATGAAGTTCGCTGACCAGGCGATCATCGGCGACGGGTGTCTAACAGGTTGACCATTGCCTTCTTTGTTCCCCTGTAGAGTTTTTAAAGTCTAAACTGTTAAACTGTATTTTCTTATTAGCTTTTGTAACTGAAATGTTTATGCAAGTGTCCTCAGAAGAACCTGTTAAGTAATTGTCCAATCAAGTATATACTACGAGCTTGCTGACTGATAGTTAAGTAATCAATGCTTTTAGGCTTAGGTTAAGGCCTTGTGTTGGGCCCAAGGTTTAGTAGGGATTGTTTGATACTAATCTTTTTCTTCCTTCGCAATTCCATCATCTGCAAAAGGCTTATTCTTGTCGTTAACATGAGGCTTCCTTCATGAGGATTTCCATGGTTTTGTAGAATGAAGACAGTACATAAGGAGGCATCAATGAACATAAATCGAACGATTAATTTTCGCGGCACTGCAGGCTTTCACCTCCGGGTTGTGAGAGGTCGGGTGATTTGTTGGAGCGGCCGGTATTTAGGCAAAGTATGGGCACTAAACTAAAAAACTATATATGTAACTACAAATATGGTTTGTGATGGTTGTGAGTAGGAGATGCATGTGTATTTAAATAAATGTCTCCATCCAACATTATAACTACGGGTTACAAACGGATTGTTGTGAACGTCACGGTCGAAATCATTTTTTAACAATACAACGCACGATCGAATTTAAATTATCGTGGCATTATCTTGTTCCCGTTGCAACACACGGGCATGATTCTAGCCGCATCACAGAAAAGTCTATACAGTAGAGTTGTGAGCCTATGACGCTGCGCTCTCCGTGACTGTTAATTTCACAAACTATGCTTTTTGGATTACTGCCACTTTAACATTGGTATTTAATTTTTACGGTATTATTATCTTATCGTGCGATCTGTGTGTTTTTACTATAAATTATTAGTTATCCCGTAGCAACGTACAGACACGCAACGTAGGGCCACATAAGCATCGACATTCTTGAACCTCGATTCCTTTCAACATATCGTACTCAGTGTCTCAATTATGAGATTATGTCGTATGAGTGCTCATCTGCTGTTGATCTTCGGCTAACCAAGGGTTATTATTCGTTTCTGCGGCGATCCTTTTAATTTGTTGGGCAAGCATTGGACTTGATCAGACTATTCTGACCGGAAATAAAGTTCTTGCAAGCACAGCCGAGCAAGTCACATCAATGGCGTCTTATCCTGTACGTATGATGCTTACATCTACTATGTTTGACGAGCTAGAATTGGGCCTTCTTTAGTTCCAAATTTTTTTTCTAAAAAGTGGTAAAGTTTTCCTAAAAAGTGATACAGTTGCCATCACATCGAATCTTACGATACGTGCATGGAGCATTAAATATAGACGGAAAATAAAACTAATTGCACAGTTTGGTGAAAAATCGCGAGACGAACGTTTTGAGCCTAATTAGTCCATGATTGAATACTAATTGCCAAATAAAAACAAAAATGCTACAGTAGCCAAATTCCTAAATTTCGCCCAACTAAACAAGGCCTTGATGTTCCACCACAGTCCACAGATAAAGAATGGAACAAATCCCCTGTTTATTTGGGTTTTTCTCTCTCTCCAGGCTTTGGCTTATGTTCACTCAAAAGCCAAAAGCCTAAACAATAGGTAAATGAGCACTGAACGGGCATGTTCGTCTATTTCGACATTGGTTTCTGAAAACAAAAAATATATATTTGTATTAGAAGCCAAAAGGTGCATTTGTTGGTTTTTGTGAAATGCAGTTCTAAGGGATACGCGATTAATATTTTCCTTTAAATTTTTATTATTTTTATATCCTAACTATCTTAAATAAAGAATTCCAAAACTAAAAAGTCATAGATCTCACCATAGCTACAACTTTAGTATAGACTCCGTACAAGAAAGATATAATCTTTGTGAGGTGATAAGCCCTGCTACGCAATTAATATGATGCTCAAACTTTATATTATTTTTTAACATCTTAATGACTTCAAATGAAAAACTCAAAACTCTAAAGTTATATATCGCATTAAAAGTTATAACTTTCATATAAAAAATATATATCTTCATTTGACACCATAAAAGAAAGATATTATTTTTTTCAAGAACGCGACCGTTGACGCGTGTTTCGTTAAGAGGAGTTACATATATTGTTTTTCTGAGATGACAAGCGCTTGTACGCAATTATTATGCAGCTAAAACATTATATTATTTTTCGAGCATCTTAACGACCTCAAATAAAAAACTAAGTTATAAATCTCATCGAGACCTACAATTGTCATATAAAAATAATTTTCATCCGACATCATATGGAAAGATATGATTTTCCTAAGGTTAAGCCTTGCCGTGCCATTTCCTGTCAGCGTGATAAAATAGTACCGTTGCGCCAACAGAAGTGTGTGACAAGGTTTTTCCACGTAGAATCACCGTCCAACATGGCAGACACGAAAGCGTGATTTTACCGCACCAGGTGTGTTGGCGCAACCGAAAGATCAAAAATAAAAATAAAAAAATAGTGGGTTTGTTTTTTAAAATAAAAGTTGAAAAGGGATTAAATTTTTGTCAAAAAAATCTATCGTCTCGTTAGTCAACATGTTGTCCTAAGTGTAAACCATTAGTGATTGTAAGGAGTAGGTATGCAATTTAGATTTCAGCTTCAATAGGCTAATTTAGCTTATTTCTAGTTTTAAAATAATGGTGGTGGCGAGTAAATTAGATGCCAATTTAAGGTATTTAAAATATTGTTTTTATAACAACCTAGGTGGGTTTGCTTCATTTTGTGTTTTAATAATAATAATGGTAAAACTGCTTAATGTTGATATAAAAAAAAAGATGTCATGACTCATGAATCCACCCGTTAGGACATGTTTAGCAAAAAGTTTTAGTTATAAACCGGCCTGGGGTAGAACCTACCTAGTACGATTACTCTAAGAGATATAGGCCTACCTACTGGTTACAACAATCAACAATCAAAAAGAGACATCCTTTGGTCGAAAAAGAGAATCAAAAGGGACATCCCAAGGCAACCAAACTCCTGTAATTTTACTGAGTTTTATGTAGGCACATCACATGGCAACGGATCGTTGCGTTGCGTACCGTGCATAACGGTTTGTGCATAATTTAGCCTCAGCAGATGCAGATTGGACGATAAAAGTGTCTTCTTCACCTGCAATCAGTTATAAAAAACATAATGCACACAGAATTCCAAACCACCAAATCAAAAACCGATGAACAAGCAAGCACTTGCCAACAAGATGCCGAGCAAATAAATATAACTCTGCTCATCAGATCGTCGATCGATCACATTGCCATTGCTGTGTACTGACTACTGAGCAACTCATCAAGAAATTAAAACTACCAGCGATCGAGTAAGCTTCCCCCGCAGCAGCAGGGTGATCCGATCCGGCGAAGATGAGCAAAGACAAGGCGAGCAAGGCGAGGAAGGCGCACTGCATGGCGTGCTGCGTGGCGCTGGGCGTGCTGGTGATCCTGGGCGCGCTGGCGCTGGCCTTCTACCTGGTGTACCGTCCGCGTCCGCCGCGCGTGGTGGCGACGCCAGTGGACATCAGCATCGACAAGTTCAGCCTGCTCCCGCACCCGATCCTGAAGCTGTCGGTGGGCGTGCACGTGGTGGTGACCAACCCGAGCAAATCGTCGTTCCGGTACGGCCCCACGCCGGGCGTGGTGACGTACCACGGCGCGCCCGTGGGCGCGACGCTGGTGCCGGCGGGCGAGGTCGGGGGCAAGTCCACGGCGAAGATCGAGCCGGCCACGGTGGTGGACGGGGTGAAGGTGGTCGAGAACCCGCACTTCGCGTCCGACGCCGTCGCCGGCGTGCTCCCGTTCGTGGCCGTGGTGAGGGTGGTGGGCAAGGCGCTCGTGCTAAGGGCCTTCGAGGTGCCCGTCACCGTGGAGACCGTGTGCTTCGTCCGCTTGTACGTGTTCCATGGCGAGAGCAGCTCCCGGTGCGTGTCCACCGTCCGCACCGGGTCCGGCGCCGCGTCGGGGTCGAGGTCCGGCAACGGCTCCGGCGGCTCTGGCGCGGGGTTCCACGAGGGTGCAGGGCGCGCGCAGGAACATGACTAGGATCGGAGTCGGAGGATTTGTTTGTGTGTCGATGGCCATGGTTTACGACCATGTAGAACGGGGCCTTTGTGAGTGTGGTTGAAGTTTTTTTTCTCTCTACTCTAAAACGGTGTATCTCTTGCACTTGTACACTGTACGGAATTTGAGATTTTTTGAGCCGGTGTACGGATTTTGAGATGGTTCCGTTCATCTGTTATGGTTGCCGAAAAAAGCGAAGTCATAATGGGCCGGGCCGAGGTTGCCGCGTTTCATGGGCTAAGCAAGGCCAGAAACAACGCCGGCCTCCAAGGCAATACGAGAGAGGAGACGTTTACGATGGGCTGTGCTGGGCCGTTCTTGGTGGAGGTCGATGAAGGTGTTTCATTGGCCGTCCGATTTCTCTTCTTATTTGTGTGCTCTGGTGCTCTCGTTCTTCTAGATTCAAAGCTACAGAACCTCGACTCTTCAGTTTAAAAGGAGCAGATTGCGATCTCAATCGAAAAAACAAAAAAGAGAGCAGGACAAAATACTACCGACGCGTCGAAATGGCTCACGCTACATGTACGACCCTGTTCGCTTCGCTGAAAATCGAGACTATGGTTCGCTGATTTGTTGCGAGAGAAAAACACTGTATGATAAGTTCAAGCGAATAGGTAGACCTCCGTAATTCTCCACCCAATTTCTTTCCAACCTAAAAGGTACTACTAGCGGTTTTTTATTAAGACGAAAATAGGAATCCAAATTCAAGATGGCCCATCCGCAGAGTACATCCCCATCTAATTTTTTACAGCCTAGAAGGTACTAGCGAGATGAAAAATCGGAATCTAAATTTGATCGGAGAAGACTCTTAATGTGAATGGTTGGGGGTACGAGCACGCTAACTCCTAACTAAGGCCTTGTTTGATGCCATATATTCATCTCAATCAATATGTGTTAAAGTTGATTGGAGTAGAATTAAACTAAGTTCCATTCCAATTTACTCCACCACATGTGGATGAAAGTGGATACACATGCATCCAAACAAGCCCTAAGCTGAATTAGGCCTACTTAAAAGTTTTGGGTCAATTTCCATGATATCACAACATATTATCAAAACCTATTCCACGGTGAGCATAGTGACATGATTATCTCACTCTACTATCAAATCTACACAGTTTGTTGCATATATTGACAATTAAAACTTAAAAGTGACCACAGTGATAAAAACTAGATAGCTTAAGACCTTAAGTTTTGGGTCAGAATAAGTAGATACTCCAACCGTTCTAAATTATAAGTCGCTTCGACATTTTATACATTCAATTTACTATGTATCTAGATATATTAGCAAATTGAATGTACTAAAAATATCAAAGCGACTTATAATTTGGAACGGAGTGAGTACTATATATATAGTGAAATTTACTAACATATAGAAGTTGTTATATAACATCTACTTATTTAGGAGTTATATGTGCAACCATAGCAAAACAAACACCTTAGCACTAGTCTCCAATCTCCGTGGTATTATTTTAGAAATGTCCTGAGCTGGGACGCGACCTGATCACCGGACAGCTGACAGATTTAACAATAGTAATCAATAGAACACCAGTGAGCAAAGCGATCACATACCACCATACCGGGCCCTAAAGAAACAAAAATAGCTGAAATTCCTATGCCACTTCGGCACTTCCGATCTTACATATGGCCGCTCCAAAGAACACAATAAGAAGTGGGCATCGCCGAGGGGAGGAAGAGGAGGCCCGTCCTGATCTGCTGCGGCGTGCTGGTGGCCATGATCGTCCTCCTCACCGTCATCTTCGTGGCGCTCTACTTCACCCTGTTCCGGCCGCGGTCGCCCAAGGTGGTGGCGACGGCGGTGGGAGAGGAAATCTGGCCCAAGAGCAACGGCGGCGGCGCCCAAGACCTCAACCTCACCGTGCACGTGGACGTGGACGTCACCGTGAACAACCCGAACTACGCCGCGTTCTGGTACGGCGACGTGGCGACGGTGGTGCGGTACCACGGGGAGGACGTGGGGCTGTCGGTGGTGCCCGCGGGGGAGATCGGCCCGCGCGAGAAGCAGACGATCGCCGCCGCGGTTGAAGTGGACACCGGCAAGGTAACGACCATCCCGTACTTTTGGGTGGAGTTTCCGACAGGGAAGTTGCCGTTCGAGACAGCGACGGAGGTGACCGGCAAGGCTGTGGTGCTGGGCACGTTCAAGATCAGGGCGAGCTCGGAGGTGGCGTGCGAGGTCACCGTGCAATTGATGCCTCCCAACGCCACGCCGGAGTGCACCTCCGCGGTCCATATAGGCCGGTAGTAACAAGCTATATATATCCAGTGGTTCTGCTCATCTCTGAACAGATATTGTGCTTGTGTGATGAACATCAAAATATGCTCTGATTTGAAAGTATCAACGACCGTGTTTTCAAGGGACAGTAAAATAAAATGTATTAATATAGGTCCTCTACAAATTCACAAACAATATAGGCCCTCTACAATTTTTTTAAATTGGATTTATTTTAATAATGGAAGTACAACTTCCTACCTCTGCTTAAATTTAGGTCCAAATGACAAATGCAACAAAATCACAACTTGTTAAATTCACAAATAAACATACTATTGTAGACGTGTAGGTACATGTATGCTTACCTCTACGAATATATGTGTGCAGGTAAACCCACCTCAAACATTAAGGCCTTGTTTCGCTGTACTCATATTCACCTTAATCTAGTTGTAGTGGGATGGAAAATTGATTATTTTTTATTCTAATCCACTCTAATGCTTATGGATTGAGGTGAATACGAGTGTAGCCAAACAAGTTCTAAGGAAGTTTCTACACAACTGCCTTACTGCTAGCGGGCACATTTTCTACCGCTGAAAAAAACAATAGCTTTGGTGAAACATATTTCTAAGTTCTAACTTGGGGTTTTGATACATGGTGGATGGAGATATATAGTCACCTTGGCTAACCATCCATGCTATTGCTAAATTCTCAAAAACTTCAGTGTTTGCCGCACACATAACTACTAATGCGCGTGGCAAGCTCCGAGTAATAACACTGATAAGTTTCATGCAAAAACGAAGACAACCAAGTTCATGGAAAAACTTGCATTAGTGAACAAAACAGAATTCCTTTGTTGTCGGTTTCTATTTGCCATCTTCGTGCATGACGTTATTTACGTTGATATTAACAAGGGTACAGAAGCCGCTAGTCACATTCATTGGTCTTGGAATCATTCTGATCAGAAAATAATATTTTTCCTCTCTGTCACGAACACAAAGTGATCATATGTCTTGTTATACCTTTTTTTATAATTCATCATCCTCTTTTAGTGTCACGGTCGCTTTAATATGACAAATCCAAATGTTGCTTTTAAGTTTAGCGTAAAGATGTTGTTTTTTTAATTAAAACTGGGGGGGACCCTGGCAAGGTTCAACAAATACAAGGCCAGCAAGGAGCTGACAGAACACATCCAAGACAACTCACACTTACCTAACACTAACAGAAAAGAGAAGAGCAGAAAAAAAAATGAAGGACACCACTAGACGTTTTAGGGAATTTCGCTCAATCGTTGTGTCGGGTTCGTAAACCCGGCGTCCCTCATGGATCGGTTTCCCAACAAAAGGCTCGGCCCAGCAGACAACGTCGCGAACGACACGTAACTCATGGGCCGGCCCAAATACCTAAACGACAGGACAGAAGGGCGATCCAGTCTCCGATCATAAGGCCTGGCCGAGGAGGAACGACGCTCGCTTCCGACTCTGGCCCGCCTCTCCGACTGGAAGGCCTCGCTTCCGACTCCAACCCGTGTCCCCGACCGGGGATGCGCCGAACCCCTGCTCACAGCTCTCCTCCAACTGGCGCAATCAGAGCCGACTGGGACCAACTGACCGAGGACGCCCGCTCGGTAAGGACCAGGAAACGGACGGAGAAAGTAAGGCAGGGCACTCAAGTCAACCGTAATACCAAGGACCGTACCCTATACACCTGCAGGACAGTGCCCTGCGACCTTCCCAAGCAGTGTTGTAGGCGCCGAAATTTTTCCTACAGTGTTGTGGGCGCCATCAACTCCCATACCAGACAAACACGGTAAGGCTCCCCCCACATGCCTTTAGGCATCAACAGTGTTGTGGGCGTCGGCATTTACCGTACCAGGCGAACATGGTAAAACCCCCTGCATGCCTCTCAACATCAACAGTATGGCGGGCACCGACGTCTGCCATACCAGAAGAAGACAACGCAACCTCCCACATGCATCTGACATTAACAGTGTTATGGGCGCCTACAATCATCTTGTACCCAACGGCGTGGACAACAAGACTTGGCATATGTATACTCTCTCTCTCTCACTTGTAAGGCCATCCCCTTCATCTATAAAAGGGGATGCGCTTCTCTCAACAGATAGATCGATCAGTTCACTAGCACACAACAACAGAACCACTAGGTTCAAACCTCGAGCACACGCTCGAACACTTAGCGCATAACGGAGCTCCCGTCACTTTCGGCCCTTCAGATCGGAGTCCGACCGGACCTCTTGTACCCTACATCTTTCTCCCTTCCGTTTGTAACCCCACATCAAACTTCGAGCACCTGGGCTCAGGAATAAAGTCACCGACCGACTCAAATTGGGCATAGGGCACGTTGCCTGAACCAGTATAAATCCTGTGTCATTGAGTGCTAGGACACCTCCGATCACAACGTACAACAAAACTACAAATATTTACGTGTTGGTCACTTTCTGCACCGACACGTTGTTTGCTGGAACCAAACCACAATTTCTACGTGTATACCAACACACACCCTCATCCTTCATATCGCTAATGCTCCTATCTGGACGTCCGTTCGTCCGGACGGGACGACACGCCTCGCGCTGCGTGCCCCTATGCCTCTCCCGCTCGCGCCTTTGTACCGAACCCGCCTGTGTGCACCCCGCGCCTAGCGCCTCGTGCTGCGCACCCTGCCCATGCCTCGCGCCATCGTGCCACGTCAACTAGCCTCCACTGGGCGGCAGCAAGTAGATGAGCACATGTTTCATGCGTTTTAGATGTATGTTGCATATGTTTTATCTGGATGTTGCATTATTAGATCTGGTGTTGCATATGTTGCAATGGCTATACACATATGTTGCAAGTATATGTTTTAAATGTTTCAACTGTTTCAAATGTATGTTGCAAGTGTTTTATCTGGATATTGCATATGTTGCAGTGGCTATACATGTATGTAGCAAGTGTATGTTCCAAATGTTTCACCTATTTTAGACTTATGTTGCAAATGTTTCATCTGGATGTTGCATATGTTTCAGCAATATGTTGCAAGTGTGTATTCAAAATATTTCATCTGTTTCAGACGTATGTTGCAAGTGTGTTTATCTGGATGTTGTAGTTACTATACACATATGTTACAAACGTATGTTTATAAATGTTTCATCTGTTTTAGACGTATGTTGCAGAAGTGCTTTCATATTGCAACATTAGCAGACGTAGGAAGCGGGTGCATGCAGATGCGGTCCCCGCGGGCATAGCGGTCCCACATGTGCGGCAGCGAAGCGGGCGCATGGCACGTCAACAGGCATGTGCGTGGTCCCATATGCATGTAACGTGCAGCGGCATGCGTACGTGCACGGCGTGCAGGCGTAACAGTTGCATGCGACATGCGGGGACGGACATGCAGACGCAATAGTTGCAGGTGGTGCCGTTCCATTTTTTCATGAGTGAAGCGCATTCACGTGAGAATCGTACATGCAGAGAAAAAATTGTTATCACTCCTGCCGCTGCATGCAATAGAGGGAGGGCCGGAGGGCGTTGCTGGCGCATTCGAGATTGAAGGAGCAGGGCGTGCAAGAGTGCTCGACGCTGGGGCGGGCACGCAGGAGGAGGTGAGGCGCAACAGTCAGGATGAACAGCACGACAAGACAGGCGTGGACGTCCGGACGCTAGCCACGTCCCTTTCATATCACAAACTCACAATGAGATTCGACACCAAACGCACTGAAAAACCTTTTACGTGCCTCCTACTTCCTGAATGTAAAGCTAAGCTTCGCAACAAAAAGAAGGCCGCGGGCCCGCGGTAATATATGCTGCGGCGTGCTACTAGCCGCCGGTATCATCCTCACCTTACACGCGTCGTGTTCTACTTCGCCGTGCTCCGGGGCCGGCCGCCGCGCCGCATGTGGTGGCAAAGGTTGTCCGCACGCAATTGGCCCGTCCCTGGGCAAGTGCAGCCCGTAATAGGTCTTTTGTCCTTTTTTTTTTTGGCCCAAGTCCTATGTAGCCCAAAAGGCCAAAACGCGTGTCGCGTCTGTTCAGCTTTCTCCGTCGACTCCTCTCCCTCGGTCGTGCGTGTCTTTTGTTCTTGCCGTCGAATCGTGTCTTCGCGACTCCGCCCTAGGCACTTCCGCCGCTTCGCACTTGGCACTTGCCGGACTTCAGCATCGGCGCCGCGGCGGACGGCGAGGCCGCGAGCTCGCGAGAGGCCGAGTGCCGAAGCGGCCGTGGCGCCGTGCCAATTGACAAGCGTTTAGCAGGGTACGTGAACTCGTGATCGTGAAGCTAGGGAGCAGAAGCAGCCAAGACGGAAGCTTGATCGTGGTAATTTTATTATTTTCTTATTTTGTATACATGTTCAAGTAAACTTTACGCAACCAAGGGTTCAATAGGTGCTACAGTTCATAATAACTTATCACATTGCAATGAAATATGTTATTGTTTAGAGTTAAATGTATCGTAGATCTTTTAATTTTTGGTAGTATGTCATTTAGGTCCATTAACTTTCAAACTGTATTTTTGGGTCATTAACTTTTAGTAGCGTGTCATTTAGATTCATCAAGTTTCAAACTACATTTTTGGATCATTAATTTTTGTGATGTGTCATCCAAGTCCATTAACTTTGAAATTGCATTTTTTGTCCTAAATTTTTAACTGGTTCACCGTAAGTTCCATACCCTTTCGTTTAGCGAATAGATCGGACATGGCACGCCAAATAAGCAGTCACCGTGGAGTAGGCGATGAGTTCATAACTCCTCAAGATGTTCATGGAGACTTTGTCTAGCAATAATTTAAATGTAGCAGCTGGTAATTTATTAATATCTTCTGATCTTAAATTTGGTACTATTATTTTTAAGGATAAATAATTTAAATCGGGGTTCTGTGAGAGGTGGATTTGGTTGATTTTGGATGATTTAAATGTAGCAGCTGGTTGACTTTGTCTAGCAATAAGTTAATATCCTCAAGATGTCCATAACTGTAGTTTGGTTGATTTTGGATGATTCAATAGTGTTCTGTGAGAGAGAATAAGCTGAAACAATCCAAGACCAGATTAGCCGAACACCCACATGGAGAAATTTACAATTGTTGGTCTGCCATCAAAGATATTTTATAGAGGTGTCTTATTATTGTGTGAAAAGGAGGAGAAAATGAAGCCAACAAAATATATCAGTACTAATTTTAAAGAGGTGGAGATCATCAATGGAATTTTTCCAACGTGATTATCATCATTGCCGTAGTATTTTATTATTTCCATGCATTAGTTTTCTATCCAGTTGTAACACACGATCTTTTATCTATCATCTAGCTTTTAGTGCCTATGTGAGTCAAATTGGTGGCTACGTTTGGACGTGCCGGGCATGTTAGCCGAATCAAGGACTCAGGGTCAATCGGTCCTAGTTGGGCTGGTGGATTCCGAGTTTTGTTTGGGTCAGGTGACCTGCGTGCTTATACCTGTGGCTTTCGGCCTTGTATCGGGTAGATTAGACTGGATTTTATTGTTGAGTTTATTCCCCGTCGAGCCGCCGCTTGAGAAACCGTAGATGGTGATCCCATCAAGTTCTTCGTATTGAAGATTATCTCCGGATGGTGATCTCGTCCTATACTCTACGGTGGCTGCTTTTTTGGCATGTCATCAGATTTATTCGCTAAACAAAGGGGTATGGGCCTACGATGAACCAGTTAAAAAGTTTATGACCTAAAAATACAATTTAAAAGTTGATATACCTGGATAATATACCATCAAAAATTAATGGACCCAAAAATACCGTTTGAAAGTTGATGGACCTGGATAACACACTACCCAAAGTTAATGGACCAAAAATACATGCCTTGTTCGTTTGAGCTGGTTTGGCTTATAAGCTATGGCTAAAAATACTGTTGGCTGATTTAATGTGAGAGAAAAATACCGTTCGTTGGCTGATAAATCATGACTTATAAACCAAATACAACCAAACAAATAGGCTGATAGTTTAAAAATTGATGAACCTAATGACATACGACCAAAAGTTAATAGACCTAACATGCATTTAACTCTATTGTTTATCTATCATTTATGGTCTTATTTTGCAGGCCTAAAGAGGGAGAGCAGCTCGGTTTGCACTGCGGACATCTAGCACGACGGCTTTTATTCAGATTCTGCTAAAAAAAGGTAATGCAATCGTGCAAGTAGGCACTTTCTGGCTAGACACACGAATGTAGTGACAGCCGGAGACATAACAACCAGAGCATACTGAATACTGAATATATATATTATCTACGTCGATTAGCACAGGGGCACACTCGCAGCGATCCACTGTCTTATTGCAAGTGTTTTTAGCAACACAGTGGGATCCCTAGTTATATGATGAGTTCATGACCCCGAATCCGAACTGTCAATGCCACACACCATCTTTCATTCATATACCGATTGTCATGAATCACTACCCAGGTATAACAAAACAATGGCTACCTAGTGCATCCGCCTAAACTTGCGCGGCGTCAAAATTTAAATGTTCTTTCCCAGCTCAACCTTCTTCACCATCCTCAGTGTGTTGTGAAAGATGGAATCCAGTATTCCAGCAACCTAGAATTTGTACGTCAGTTTTCTGTAGACGTTTTTATTTGGAATCAGTGATATCAAGATATATGTAAGGATGTGTTCGCACCGTGAAGACTCCACCGATGATAGCGCAGACATTTGTGATGAAATGGGAGAAGGATCTCGGAACTTCAGTTACCAAGACCTTTAAATGTGAATCGTTTTAGATGAATCATTCATTTGCTAATGTAAACAAAATATATGAATATGAAAAACTAAAAAGATGAGCATGCGAACCTGCATGGGAGAAGGCTCAAAATGGAATTTCACAACAGGAACATAGAAGCTGTGCACCAAGTTGCTGTGTGCTGTGTATTCATACTCCTCAAGCACTTTTAGTTCCTTCGAGAACCTCTGTGTTACAAGCTCAGTCTTCACAACTTGTAGGTAGTGCTCAATCTAGGAATAGCACAAAAGAAATAAAATCTATGTAATTCCACAAGAAAACAGAAGTATCAGCACTCAAAAGAAACTGAAGCTGACCATACATTCTAAATAAAAAAAAATAAGGAAAAGTTAGGGACTTACAGTAACATTGGCGTTAACCTCGCCATGCTTAACAGTATAAGACTGGCCAGCTAATCTATCATGGTATCCACGAAGATAGGGAGTAAGTCTTATGAATTCATGAAGCATCCTTGGCGAAAGTCTTTTGCCAAATGAGAACTGTGTCACATAGTGTGAAACATTTATCTGGGATGGATCAAACGAGTGAGAGCCAGATCGAGCTGAGATAACAACACTCCCTGGAACCTGGTAAACAGGACAAGTTATTATTAAAGGACAGAAGAACACCCATCTTCACATTATCAACCATTAGCACAAAATTATATCCATGTAATTTTAAGTGTAGCTCGTTTACCCTTTTGACCCGCACAAAACCTTCTATTCTGCATCCACTGGCCATTGGAGCAGGGCGCTTTGCAGGATCAACAGTCTTATTGGATTTGTCTTCCAAAGCAAGCGCTTTTGGAATATTTGCAACGTATGTTTCCATTGCCTGAGGTTCAAAACATTACATCAGGAATTCGTTTAGATAACATAGCCACTTAAAGGCTATTTCATTTCCCGTGCATGATGTTTAGGATATACTCCCTCCATTCCGAATTATAAGACGTATTGGCTTTTCTAGATACATTGTCTTTACTATGCATCTAGACGTAGTGTATATCTAAGTACATAGCAAAAGCTATGAATCTCAAAAAGCCAAAACGTCTTATAATTTGGAACAAAGGGAGTAGTATCATAATTACTATAAAGAATGTTAAGTCAGTACAATGAATCTGAAACCAGATGATGCATAACATACCGCGACTAAACTCTCAGTATCACGTTCCCCATAGTATGATTCATGGTCATGGTGACCCTGATTCTCCCTGTGCAAAGAAAAATTAGGGAGTTCCTTCTATAGAACTAGGGCAAATATCAAACACAAATTTAGAACAAACAAATGTTTGCAGCCCAAGTAGCATATACTTGGAGGCTACCTAAACAAATCCCAGATGCTACAAAAAAAACCAGAAAGTATCTAAATAGAATGTAAGAAGAACTGTGCTTACTTTATATCAGACCCTTTACGGAAAACACGAATGGATGGGTATCCTTGTATGTGGTGTCTGCATTTGATAAATTGAAGTAATGAAAAGTATATTCCAGCGAAAAGAAAAGAAACATTCTCCAGATTTCTCTTGTGGTCAATAATAAGTTATCAATATGTGCAGTTTGGAATGTGCATATATGGCACCAGCAAAGAAACATCAAATCATCAGATGCCCAAGAGAGTATTTCATTATAGAGATGATAAACATATATAATGCTGGCGGCCTGGCACCCCTTCTGTTTGTTTATGAAGACAGACAATCACTAATGAAGATGGGAAACAAAGCCAGGTGGAAAACGTTTGGTGGTGAGGTTAAACAGCACCAGACCCCTGGCCTGTATCCACTTTACAACACAGAAAAAACTGCTTTTACAACTAAAGATAGTTTACAGGAACTATACAGACTAACAAGGTCCAAAGCTGAAGCCATAATGGCCAACAACAAGGCCAGAAATCAACAAAACGGATAGTCAAAGCAAGGAGTCAACAACACAAAGAATATCAAACAAATGCGGTCTAAATAAATGGTAGAGATGAGGCATGAGCTTTACATGGAGCCTTTCTTCAATTCCATATTAATCTTAGCAGATCTTTGATTGGAGCTTAGTACCAGAAGAAATAGTTCTCAATGCAACTAGTTCCAGAAGGAAAAGTACTACAGAATCAACATGGAAGTGTATATAACTTGTAATTTTATGAAACACAATGGCATCATGAATTCATGATGTCACTTCTTTAGACTCACATTATAATACCCTCTTATTCAGACTTTGTAACTAGTTGACAAATTTATACATAACCAACAATGATTTGATTCCATATTGCATAATGCAAAATTAAATCATGATGGTCTGAATGTAATAAGTATCAATAGGTACAGACCTCCTACACAAGTCAACTTCCTCAGTGCAGTCAACCTTGCCTAGAAGGATTCTACCATCCATTTCAGGGTCATATCTGCACATGATCAGAAACAAGGTTATTGATTAGCAGTGCAAGATATTGATCACGAAGTCTTATTAGGGGCATATACAGAGTAACAGTATTTACCTCTCCCTCATTATTTTCGCTGTCTTCTCCCACGAAGGTTTCTGAAAATAAAAAACAAATGCTAAGAAACATTTGAAATTGAAAATATAACATTTACTTCAACAGAACAGAACCACAGATATATTTCAGCTGGCATAAAAACATAAAAGGTCAAGCATCTAGATCAAATTAACAAAATGACAACAATGGCTTTCACTGCATTATGGTGCATCGGTTGTTCTACGCTGTACATTATGTCCAGATGACTTGCACAGTACCATACATTAAGTCAATAATTGTCGCCTCAGAAAGTCGTGAACATAAAGAAATGAAAAAGAACACCAGGAAATAAATACTGACCAGTCGATTGCTCCAGTAACACCAGGGAGCATAGAAGTTGACAACCAAAACAGGATATCTAAACAGGAACAAAATAAGGATGAGTATCAACAATGGTCAAGAAAAAGGATAAGTACCAACAAAGCCAATAATTCAAAACGTGCTAGGTGCTAGGCAGGTGGTCAGGTGCTAGTGCCTAGGTGTGCCTAGGCGATTTTTTTTTTCTTTTTGGTGGCAAAAACACCTGGGTGCTAGGTGAGGCAGTGCTGCTATTTTGGCAATGTCACAACTTTTGATGGTATTTTGGCATTCATGTTGCGTTGCAATATAGTGCTATAAGTTCCCAAAAATATACAAGAGGGGTTAAATACTGCATAAAACATTCGGTGACAAATATCTTAACAGGCAAGAACAGGATGCTTTGCCATAAACAATCCCCAAAAGAATGGGAGCTACTGAGATACAATGAATGTAAACTGCGAGATGAATGTGGACCAGAAAGGTGGTGATGAGTAGAATAATACAAACAATGGTCATTGACGATTTTAAAATACAAAATGACTAAGATGCTTGATCAAGCAGGACTGTAGGTTGGTAGATAACTGAATGCTTACTGGTGTGAAAAGCTATCAAAATTGTGAGATGACAACGAAAATGCACCATCCACATGATCCTCTTCAACATCATCTCCATGCTTATTGACAGTGGGGATAGGCCCAGGGTGGAATTCTGATCCAGTTGGTACAAAATTCCGATCAATTGAATACTTTCGAACAGTTTTCGTTATGTTCAATCTGTTCTGCATATGGATTTAACAGATAATTAAGATTAAACCAAAAAAAGATAATGTGATGTACAGAGGGATAACAACTAAGATTTTTGCCATATTCTAGAAGCTATAACCAAAACACAACATATGAGCAAAGATATATCTTACTGTTCCCAGCACGTCACTAACATCAACTGATGCAAATTCACATGAAAGTGCAGGAAAGCTGCAAAACACAAAGGCGGTCGGTAAATATTTGAGAGAACAATAATTAAGTTTCCGCAGTCCAGAGTTGCTGAAATCATCCCAAATTCCTACCCGACACCAAAGCCTTTCATCCCAAGTAATTGGTGTATGCTAGAGATGAAACCAACAAAGAGCCACATGAACCAAGGAGAAAGGAACAAATAAAGAAATGGTAACGATAGAACAAAAAAAGACCATTCCAGAGCTCAAATGACCAGCAAGACTAATTAAACCATACAATGCTACAAAGTACAAACGAAAAAAGAAGTGTCGTCCCTAATATTTGCAGTTTCCCTGGGCGTTAGATTCTCCAATACATCACGCTATCTCAGGCAGTATGGTATCCAAGACAAGAGATTAGACTCATCACTTAAACCTAGAAGTTATTCAGTAAGGTTACATGATTTTCTTCAGTGATGTGTGCGACTCAGAATCTCATGAACTTATTTGTCTTAAGCAGGCATTTGCATTGGCTTACTATAATCATGACATCAAATGATTAGTATCAGCAGAGCAGACATAGGTTAGGAAACCACCAATTTCCATAA
The DNA here is from genome assembly GCA_904845875.1 of Miscanthus lutarioriparius. Taxonomy (NCBI): domain Eukaryota; kingdom Viridiplantae; phylum Streptophyta; class Magnoliopsida; order Poales; family Poaceae; genus Miscanthus; species Miscanthus lutarioriparius. The sequence continues at coordinate 18,317,196 of CAJGYO010000004.1, forward strand.
ATTGTAAACCCAGATGGAAAGTTTAAACAGGTAGCAGTGTAATATATCCAACCATATGGGCACATATCATATTGCTATATTTAACACCAAACTGAACAACACTTGAGGAATGCTATAGGGCTCACCTTATATTGAAATCTATCCGTAAAAACTCCCCATCTGAACTCCTATCAACAATCACAGATGTGGTAGTATTGACTGCTAAGTAACTGCTCAACTCCTGCAATATCAAATCATCATTGTCTTAGTTCAAAACTTGAAGTTCACCTATGAAAAGGATAAAGCTCACAGATCTTGAATGAGAAATCAGGTCAACCTCAAACTGCTGGCAAGCAAAGCGCATTGCAATATTTATACAATGGCAACCCGCAATGTATTGGACGCAGAGCAACTGATATTTAGGATACAGAATGTAACTGTGTTTAGTATGCCACAGTAGGTGGAATATTTTGGATACAGAATGTAACTGAACCTTCACTTCCAATACACCACGATTGACAAAACTAAACCACAATTTGACCACATTAGCTTGAAGCTCACCCAATCATAACTATCTTCAGAATCTAGTCCATCTTGTTGATGTTCTAACCTCAATAGTCAATTGAACGTGAAACAGATAACAAATTTGAATCAATTAAAAGAAGTGAGGAATGGAAAATGGTTACTGAAGTCAGCTATGCTTAGAAAACCAAATGATAATCCACTTATATCTACAATTCTACATAAACAGAACTGAAGTTCAATCATTTTTCCCATTCCTTTCCATACACTTGTTTAAAACCACCAATTGGAACATGAAAGCAATCATATCATGCTGACTTTTACTTATTTTGGTGCTAAAAACCATTAACAGCGAAAAAAAAGTGGCAGCAACAACTGCAACTGATTACAGAAGAAACTGAGGGGGAGGACAAAGAACAGACCATTCCAAATAAAAACACCATAGCTAGTGCTGCTACAATGGATAATCCAGCGCCAGATAGTGATGCCTCGGTCAAATCCCTAGGGATTTTCCTGCAAGATGAAAAAAAAAGTAAACATTCATTACTAGAAAGACAAAAAGGAACTATATACACCCATCACTTATAAATGAAACTCAGGATAGGACAATAAAAAAGTTAGTCACTCTGAATCAAATTAGTTTATCCTCACCACTTAAAAAAAATCGACCTGCAGGGGATTATGACGCCCCCGGGTATTTTGTTAAGAACAAGACCTTCTCACACAGGCCGAGAAAACCCCGAACCTCCGCCCCCACCCATACACAACGGAACCATAACCCTGTGAGAACTGGGCCGGGCCTTAGACCTGCGCTTTGGTTGTGGGGACAGACAAGGGGATTTTTTTTCTACCCCTAGCCTGATATTCACTCCCGTGAGGAGTCGAACTCAGGACCTGGGGGTGCTACTGAGGTCCTCACCACTTATAAATGAAGCTCAGGAGAGAACAGTAAAAGTCAGCCATTCTGAATCAAGTTAATCTCCAATGTGTTATTTCTCAGACTCCCAAATCAAGGAACAGCTAGAACAAAATTTTATGACTGCCCAAGAGGGAAGTGGCTCATGCTACCTCCAATTATGGGTATCCCAAAGACAATATGGACATGGATAACAATAAGTTTCTGATTGAATAGCATGATTGATACATCAAAGAACTAATCAGTGTGAGCTACTCAACTTTCAAATCGCGATGATAATGGTTTAGAACCTTAGAGCAAGGTTAATAATACAGCCAGCTGCTGGCTGTATGAATCCTTGCAGCCTACTTCTCAGCCCACCCATATAATACTTACATCTTCACTATTAATACATGGCCCACTTGTCTCTCTCATAGAGTTTCTTAGCTCTTGTGTCCAAGCCGGCTGTAAGCTTACAGCCCGCTTCTCCTCTCTCTCCTTCCATCTCTCCTCCACCTCAGCATTCAGCCTGCTTGCAGCCCCTTATTATACTTGCTCTTAAACAATAGTTCATCATAGCATGGATGTTTTACGTCTGAATAAAAAGCACACTCGTTTGCTTTAACAGAATCAGAATGGTACGAAGAAAACTTATCATATTAAAGGCATTACCCTTGGAAAACATACATCTCACTGGTTAAATACTGACACTTCTTCTACAAACAGAGCAATCCTCTCCTATCACGACTTATGAAGATGAACTTCGTCATGACACATGACTTGCTAAATATAGTGCTTACCAAGGATGAGTTTCCGCAAGCAGACAAAGCAGTGCCACGGGAACATTTGGCTCTACTATCTAATCCAAAACTGTCCAACTAGCTTCTATTTCAGAATTTAGAATGGCATATCCCACCAGAGTGTAACACGTTGACCAAACAGAAGCTTCGCTACAATTACAGAAGTCACACTCACACACCAATATTTTGAGCACAGCATCCACCAATTCATCGTGCGGCTCTCTCGTCTGTACCGAGCTAGAAACAGACAAAGGAAACCATCGCTGACGCAGAGTACCCCCGCCAAACCGCGCATTCGCCGCAAAGCACACGCCGCTGCCATCCAGGACTCACCGGAACGAAATCCGACCAGCGCAACCGGACGAAACCACTCTCCGTTCTAGTAATATATATTCATTCAATCCAATCCCCACGGAATCGCACCGTCCCAATCTATCCTGGAAAGGGGTCGAGGAATGGAGGTGCTCTCGAGATCTAGGGAGGACGGATCGGGAGCGCACCTGTAGAAGTCGACGGACTTGAGCTTGCTTGAGGAGATCATGGCTGCCGATGACCCTCAGATCTGCGGCGGGCGCCGGGGTTCGGAGAGAGGGATCTGGGAGGAGGTCAGGAGGAGGATGGAGGTGAGATTTTTGTGAGGGTTTCAGTTCGCCGTCGTCACGGTGCTGGGGAGGGGATCTCACCGGCGCGCGGTACGGCACGCACGCACGAACGCACCGACCTCGTGTCCTTCCTCGCCTCCCCGAAAGTACCAGTCGCCTCGCCTCGCCCGCCTGCCTCCCGTCCGGTGCCTAGGGGCCAAAGGTGGGGCGGGGCGCCCATCTCAAGAAAACAGGATTGGCTCGGTTTCCTTTTTTTTTCTCTCTTAGTGGGCTTACGCAATCCATAAGAATTCGAGTCGGTGTAGCCCACGGAACCCAACCCTGTCCGGTCTCGGACTCACGGTGCCGCAGTGGGCCGGGCGTCCGGGGTCCGCCAACCGCCACCGCCGCTCTCGTCGAATATGCCGAGGGTCGTCGAGGACTGGAGGCTCGAGGGAGATGGATCCGCGTGCTAGAAACACGACGCCGGGTGACCGTATGGGTAAGCGACCGTATGGGTAAGAGCAAGTATAATGAGGCCAGCTCGTAGACGAAATGACCTAACACATCAGCACAATCTGACGTGGGAGAGAAAGAAAGCAAGAGAGAGGCGAGTAGGCGACTAGCTTAACGCTGGCAAAAAGCGGGCGAAATGGCCTGTTCCCTAGCTCCATCGGCTCCCATAGGTTCCCACGTCGTTTGTAAACACGCCGAGCATTAAAGGATGGATGGGACCCGCCGCCACCGGTCCCCAGCTCAAGTGACCTGACGCTCCTTGCAGCCGGCAGCGGGCGTACTTACTAAACTTGCTCTAAGCGACCGATGACCATGAAGGTGGCGGTTGGACTGCGGGAAATAGGGCCTGGGATAGGGATACGAGGTTACATGGAAATCATATCCAGTGTTTGGAAAGATAGGGAAACAGAGACGCATAGAGAGAGAGAAATGAGCCCCTCATTTTCCACTGATCTTATCCCATTGGGAGGGGTGGGATGTGAGCCGGATACGGCGACCTGTGCAGCGGTGCTCATCGTCGACGTCGTCCTGCGCTGCTCAGGCCGCCGGAGCCGCTGCTCGCCTCGGATGCGCCGCGCCGCCGGAGCCACCGCCGCTTGCCTCGGATGCACCACGCCACAGCTCACCTCGGATGCGCCGCGACGCCGGAGCAGTAGCCAGCTCGCCTCGCATGGGCCTAGCTCGAAGCCGCTCGCCTCGGATGCGCTTCGCTGCCGGGCCATAGCTGCTTGCCACGCCGCCGGAGCTGCAACACTTGGGTCGCATGTGCCGCGCCGCCAAGATGCAGCCGCTCGCCTGGCACAGCACGCCGTATTCTGTTGTGAACTTGTGGACAGGCTTGGAGATAAGGTAGGCCTGGTCGGTGGTAACTGGTAAGACGTGCTTCTTTGCCGGCTCGTATGGTTGGGGGTAATGGGAGGCAGGAACAGGAGTTAAGAGATAAAGAGTTTATAAATCTTTTATATGTTTTGTGAGAACGGGAGTTTTGGTGGTGCGTTGGGAAAGAGGAGCTTTAGAGAGCCAACTCTCATTAATCAATTTTTAGAGAGGGGTGGAAATTGGGTGGAAGTTATGTTTTTAATCAAAGAAAAATAGATCCATACCGTCCATCATGATTTGTCTTTTAATTTTCCTCTCAAACCCACATACCAAACAGGCGATATGAATTCCCTCTTCAATTCTCCTTCTCATTTCCTTTCACGAACCAAACAAGTAATTGGGACTAAAAGTCAATTTTCTACCTTAATTATCTCTATCAACTTCCACCATTAATTCCTATACTTCTTCCCATATAGTTGCCAAACACACCCTGCATTTATTAAATGTCGTGGGCCCTACTAAACCCAAGACCAAACCAAAGCTATAGCCAAACGATGGATTGGATTTTGAATCTCACTTTCCAAACCGTAACCCACTCATCCGTATCCCATCGTATATTCATATCCCTTTCCCACTCATCATCCAAATGGCACCAAAGGAGATAGATGAGCTAACAGAGCGGTGCTGGAGGAATTGCCAAGAGAAGCAGAAGACGGATCCCTCTTGGGGCAATCTCCCTGTTTTGGGCAGATTCATACCTCCCTCTGAGATTAAGGCTGGATTGGCACGTCTAAGGGAGGAGACTGCTCGCCTGCGTGCCGAGTTGGAGGCCGAGAAGACATCGGCCAACAACGCCTTTACTCGCTGCTCGCCGTATGCTCGTCTATAAGGGGTGACCACTATCTTTGAAGTTTGGACACATCCTCTCGTTCGGGGATTGGGACTTGGGAGGCATGTCTTGGTTTGATTTGTTCGGTTAATTCTGTCTTATATCTAATCGATCTCGATTGGTCGATCCCCCTATTATGGATCCCTACTATTAATGATCGATTGATTGTTAAGGATTGATTGCTCGATCCTCTTGCTATTAGGGACGTGATGTGTGCTAGTGTGTGTGCATGAACAATCAAATCAATCCTTGCACTATTATTAAGGATTAATGTTTATGGTGCTTTACGTGTCTCCTATGTTTCGATTTCTTTTTTCTGATAATGAATTTTAATTAACATGGCATATCCCTACTTTTGAACATCCTCTTCTAAAACGGCTAGATTCGGTGAGTGAAAGTCGTCAAGTCGCTGTCGACCCTAGTGCGCCATCGTTGCGAACCTCCGCTGAGTGCCGTCTTCATCTGCTTCAAGTGAGCTGACGCCACATGTCGCCAGTTAGCCAACCTCCATCTGTCGTCATCAAGTTAGAACTAGCCGATCGGACATGAGCCAACAAGATCTGCTTCGCCGGATTCCAAGGCCTATGCCGCCCATAGGGCAACCGCTGTCATGGGCGTCGTCTCTGTCGGAGTCCTCTATCGCTGCCGTCGAGGATATATATTCTCTTCTTCCCGGACTCCCAGGCCTCCGCCGCCCCTAGGGTGGCTACTGCCGATGGGATCTGCCTCCTCGCCGAAATCCTTGCACTGGCGCTCAGGCCGCTACTGCCCTAGGGTTGTTGCCGCCGTTGAGAAGGTCTTCTGCCCGGACTCCTAGGTTGCCGCTGCCCCTAGGACACAGCTCCGTACGGAACCACCTCTGCTGGATCCGCCTTTTCCTTGCTGAGGACTGGTCATCGACGCTTACGTGCGACGCCGTCCTCCGCCGCCCAAAGGGACGACGTCGCCGACGCCTCGCCGCTACCCGCCACCTTCTCTGCCACCTCCATTGCTATCACCATAAGGTCCCACGCCCGCCCTACCTTCGAACGTGAGCTTCGACAATGGCGGCGCTAGGGCTAGAGGGGGAAGGGGGTTAGGTGGGAGGGGGGTGACCCGTCTTCGAGCCACCGTCGAAGTTTCGGTTTGTTTTTAACCACAACTATTGTCTTATGTCCATGTCATCTATGAATAAGTTGTTTTCATCTATGAATTATTATTAGTTGTTTTAGTCATCCACCTTTTTTGGAAATATACGCTTTATTAATTAAAGGGGACTATTACAATCAAGTGATTTTGGCGCCCACATAGCTACATGGTTTAAAATATTGCCAAATACATTCTAAAAATTCCTAGATATCCCGTTTACCGGCTGGGCCCGAAATTTGTACTCTATCACTTAAGATTCTCAGAATTTTAAAATATGTCCACTCAAATAGACACAAAGCCCACCCAATACTTTCTCTCCTCTTTCCTTCCAGGTTCAAGTTGCTACCATCGTAACACACTCCAGACGCGTTGTTGCCCTCCTCATTGAGTAGGCAATTCGTAATATGGTTTTATGTGGTTTTTTTAAGTTCGATGATTTGAAAATAATCTATGTGTTTTCCTGAACAACATGAACTATTTTTTTTGTCTAAATTTATTCTTAAAAAAAATATTTCTATCACCGATAGATTCCTGATATATTCGATATTGCTGTTTATCAGTGATCACCGAGTTCTAAAATATCGGTGGTGTAGTTTAACATGGACACGGGCTGGACACTGGCCAGTGCCCACATATTATATACTAGTCCATCACGCGCGCCCTCGCGCGCGTCGGGGGTTAGTCGGAAACAGAATCGTGGTTCTGAACATGTTCGCATATTTTTTCAAGATCTTAGCATACACACGATAAATACTTTGCATTGTAATACACACGATAAGTACATTACGCGTGGCTTTGCACACGTCGGACAATTTGCCATTCAATTTGATGGTTAATATGAATAAATTCGCAAGGAAAAGAAAATAGCGGTATTATGAAAGATGCATATCTAATTCATTCGGGAAATCATGAAGGTGGAGGGATATTATACAGGCATATAGCATTAGTTCAAGCCAAACATACTCGATGAGTCTAACATAGTTGATGTTAATGCAATCGGAAAGTAGCAATGGCATGGAAATATGGCCAGGTTTAACACATGGCAATGGTATATTTCAGAAAAAGATATTTGTTTCCAACCTCATTGGCATTGACATATGGTCAACAAAAAAAATTCAAAATAGCAATGCCATGAAAATACGGTGAGGTCTATCGGAAGCACCTCACAGGTATCGTCATCGTCTTATGATCAAGTTGGAATAAGTACATCATCAGCAATGGCATATGCTTAGACTAAAATAAATAAAGCAGCACCATAGGCACACGGTTATATATACTGAAAACATTACAACAGCAGCACAGTGCATAGAGACATGCTTAGATTTTTTCTGACGGAAACCTTGAACCTTATGTACAAGCAAAATAAATCCATACATACAGGAAACGAAATTAAGGGATCATCATGAGAGATATAAGGTGCCAAAGGAAATAAAGGGGATTTTTTTAGGTTACCATACCAAGACCAAGAGGAAGAAATAGAGCATAGCATGGATTTACAGAGGTGCTATGCATTCGTAGATGTACCGAGATGTGTTCCCATTTCAAGGAAACGAATGGATCCATTGATACGTGCATCAGTGTTTAATAAATGGAGAGATGGGATGGAGATTTAAGGAAACCGCCTAGGTTTCTTGTTGAATCCATCAATCTCTATCATAGATCAGAAGAAGGGACAGAGATTAAGGGAAAGCAACTACCTTTTCTTCTCGAATCCGTCAATGTCTAGCACAAATCAGAAGAGGGAAATAGAGGAGATCGCAATGGGACTAATAGAGGAGAGTGAGGTTCTTGCTTCACCTGGGAGATAACAAGCGAACGGAGCAGAGGGGACTGCAGCGGAGGCACCGGAGGCCATAACCGTTGGGGCTAGCCGTGGCGCCGCACCACCTGCCGGGGGCTCATCGCCGCCCCCACCCGAACCCAGAGTGGGGAGCCGGGCATGGCGGGGGGGGGGTGGCCCGAACGGAGCAGAGTGGGAACCCTGATGCGCCGCCGGGCCGGGGAGCGGCCAAGAGAGAGAGAGAGGAAGAGTAGAGGGAGGGAGCGTCCCCGGGGTTGGGGCACGCGGAGCGGCGGCGGCGGCGCTGGCAAGGGCGGCTCGGGGAGGGAGGAAGAGGTTGCTGACTGGATGTGGAAGCGAGGAGAAAATTCTGGAGAGCCAATTTTTTTTAGAGCAACCACCAATAGGCTAACACATTGAACAAACAGGAACGAGCGGTGGAAGTAAATCTGGACCATGAAATTAAAATCAGACAGATGAAATCTTTTTTACTACCGTGGATGCCTTGAATGGTGGCCAAAGCAAACCGACCAAGAGAAGCAGAGGACGGATCCCGCTTGCCACAATTTTCCCGTCCTCGACAGATTTGTGCGTCACTCTGAGAGCCTCACCGCTCGCTTGTGCGCCGAGTTGAAGGCCAAGATGGCCTTGGACTCGTAGGAAGGCCTGTAAATTGACAAGGGCCCAAGGGGTGTCCACAATCCGCTAGCTAGTCGGATCCTGGTTCGGGAGGCATGTATGGATCTGTTAGTCTGGTACAAGAACAAGGTTTACTTTATTTTCTAATTATATAAGTGTCTTATTATTTTAGATTACACAGTACAATACAGATGCTTACAATGCACGTACACTCATCACTATAAACATACACACGCAAATCCTACCCAGGACCTCAAGCTCTCATAACAACTAGGCTACATACACTTTCGCAAATCAGTGTCTTATCTAAACGATCCTTGTTAGCAGTATGTATCGAGGACCGTTTGTTGTGTGTGCTAGAACAATCTAGCTAATATATTACTTAGCAGTCATGTGTATTCATCAAATCCTACATTCCTACCATCTTATTTTAATTTTGCAGTCATGTGTTTGCACCTGTTCTAATTGATTCCAGTTAGAGTGCATTAAATATAACAGTTAGCAAATCATTCGCCCGATCGTGAACTGGATGGTGCATGTGTGACAAATAACTAGATTGGAACAATCTTATCAAAGATACTGATTGGGAGAGATTTATAACTACTAATTAGAAAATTCCGTGTTTCTCCCATACCTTGCCATATTCATGATGGCATGAGGACATTGTACCCATATTTCTCTCTATAGAACCACCCCTTTTCGTGCAATTTTTATTTCATTTTAGTTGGATGTGCACTTTACATCACAAGCGACCAGACCTTGTGGCAGTATCTTCGTACTGCAGGATCTTCGTTTCTCTCTGATAATATCGATAATTCGATAGGATATGAAGTGCGTTTTTTCCATCAATCATGCATTCGACTACCTACCTACCAGAGCGGCAAGGAAACGGAAAACAATAAACAAGATGATATATTTGTTTTAGGTCGCTAAAAGTCTCTACAATTTGGGACTAAATTATGCCTGCAACCTGTAAATGTTCACATGCCAAGCATCAAAGGTAGCAAGGTGCACTACAACCCTCTAAGAAAGCTTCTGCTTTTCTGAACACTGGAACCAGAAAAGGCACGACGTGGTGAACGAAGTGATATATTTCAGTCAGAACTAGTGAATTCTGGCCTGACCAATGTAGATTTTTCTTCTTTATATGAGTCACCATGTGGGCGACTAAGATGAAGAAGCACCAGAGGCGGCAAAACAACTTTTTTGAGCGATGGATCCAAATCCAACCGACATGGTTACTTTCTTTCTTGCGCAATGGATCCAACCGACATGGTTTGCTCTTAACAGTACATAACTATATGTTGCTTTACATGATCACGATTTCACAATTCTCGCCTGCTGGTAGGTTGTCCGGTGAACACAATCCAACATTGCAATCCAACAGGCCAACTGTACTAAATTCCTGTCTCTCAGTAATAGGAGGAACCAAAAGGAAAATGATATAGGGGGCTAAGGAAGCATGTGAGCTACACATAGATGTTCTTGTTTTTTTTTTCAAGGAAAACACATAGATGTTCTTGTCTTGTGACTGACGAGAGTATGTCGTTTGCAGCTTTCAGTACATAAACTCTCTTTTCCCCGTTTAATTGAAAGGGCGAAAGGCACATCTTCTGCCATCGTTATGTCTTAAAAAATGACAAGAGACTTCTCGCAAACTAGTTTAATCTTCTGCAATTTGAAAAAAATGAAATTGACACCCTTTAAAAAAAATCTTCAACATAGAAGAAGTGTATAGTTTTCGCACCCAAGACCAGGTTACTGGTTCAGAATTAAGATATTGGAGAAACATTGACTTTATAGCCAATCGATCTTGTGGATCAATTATTTCCAGAAAAATTTTGCAACTTGTCGCAATTTTTAATCAGGGCGGCCGAAGAATATTGGCCATATGTGTACAGGGTGCAAGAACATAGAGCTTTTCGCTATTTGAATTGAATAAGAACGCCAGGAGGCCAACACCGTCACCAAGACGTGGATTATTTGATATTATATGATATAGTACTTCAAATGTTCCAACAACCTTAATGCTGTGCACATGGATGTGAATCTCTTTTCAGCTTGTGTTCGTTGCTTTTTTATACTTCTCTCCGGGGCCTGCAAGCAACAGGCTATTCTCTTGTTCCACTTGCCGTCACAGATTTTATATGTCGTTGTTGTATACAATGTACTTACTCTTATTGAAAATTCAGACCGGCTTAGTTAATTAGTCATCGAGATTTTTAAAAAGAAACGGTGCTAGCTATTTCGGATTGTCGATTAGTTAATTAAATGGCTTATGTTTTACTTATTGTGTGATACCTTTTTTGGTTAGAAGCTTCAGTAACATTGAACCCAACATTGTCCATCATGCATACGAGTATGGAGTGCTATTTCTTTTTAAGATTATTATTATTAGGTGTTCGGCTTCTAGCTTTTTACATATTAAAAAACAAGGATAACATACATGTATTAGGAAGACATCCTCTAACTGAAACTAGAATCACCAGAATATGTAATAGATGTTTTTGGTCTGTGAAACAGTACTTGATAAGAAGTGAAACCTTCAGATGTAAAGAAAACGGAGAGCAGAAGTCGGTATGTTCAATATTACCATCATATATGTTTTTTTCCAAAAAAAATTATATATTGCCATCATCATATCATATATATGATTCACACCAAACCTTTATTAGGAGATCAATCAAGTCATAAATAATTCCTCAAACCCTGAAGCTAAAAGTTGCTCGATCGGTCCAACTGTTTTTCTATATGAATTTTCCACATCCAGTTAACTGCAGCTTCAAGTACAAACCACATGTGATGTATACAGAATTTAGTAGGCGACGTAGGCGATATTCTTTTCACTCCAGACACCGCTTAATTGGCGTGTTAGTCATGTGTTCGGACAGTAATGAAACAAGGAGATTGTTCAGAAACGTGATCAGCCATGCATCCTAAGACGAAAAGCTACACATAGGTAGCTCTCAGGACTTCATGTTTGAGCCTGACTCCTAATTAATACCGATAAAAGATACAAAGATGCATGATGCAGTAGAAGCTAATGTGCATGCATATAGCCTGAAGACATATGCTCAGGCTGTTATCCAGGGAGGCCCCGTAGCCTTTTCTATTTGATCTGTTAATAAGTCTCTCATCAGCTTTCAATCCTTTGCAACAGTCGAACCTTAGCTACTTTGTGCCCTGAAAGCTACTCTCTAACCACCCTTTCCTGTTTGTAAGCATTGCATTGCATTGCTTGCGTACGTGCTGTTATCTTTACCCACACTTTATATATCTTCGTCGTCAAAAAGAGAGAATATCACTGCTAAGTGATAAGATTGTGGAACTCTTGAACTTTTCAGCACTGAACTTCCATGGAAGGAGCAAGCAAGGACATGATGTCTAGCTGAAATGTAAATGCAGCAGAGAGATAGGCAGTTGTTTGGTAAGTTTTGGTACAGGAACTACTCATGCTGTCATGCATGCCTGGTTGGTAGCTATGAATATGATGCGCACAAGTGACCAAGGGAGGAGTAGGGTACATAGACCATTTGCTCATGCATTCATGCTGATGAGCTAGTGCACCGGTCGGTATGAGAACACTTTGATTCCATATCAAACTAATAAAGTGACAGCTGGGCGTGGAGGTGTTTTTCTTTCAGAAGAAATAGAATTAAATTTAGCTAGCACATACAGTGCAAAGAGCGCCCAAATGCTTTGCAGTTCCCACGGGAAAGAGTTCATATTGAAACTTGTATACATGTATCTTAATTTTTTTTGAGGAAAATGGTATATTCATTGGGTCAATGGCATCTTCGCGCTGATGATATATATGGTGCATTGGTGCCTTTTTTTTTTGAAGCAACAGGTGAGGAAGAAGCCCCTACTCAATATATATTATTATGTATTGGTAAAGCAAAAGGTATATAAGTACAACAAGAAATATCAAGAAACAAAATAGGTTACAAAAAAAATCAACAAGAATAACCAAAGTTCTGTAGCGCCATTATTACTGTTCAATTGCTGGGAAATATTTCTTCTTTGACTGATGGATAACCAAAGCAAAATTGGATCTGCATTGTTTGCATCTTATACCTCACACTGGTAGAGAACAGAGCTTTACTCTCGGTGGAGAACCCCCTCTAGTCCCGGTTCCCCACCCGGGAGCAAGCATCCGGGACTAAAGGTCCTTTAGTCCCGGTGGATAACATCAACCGGGACTAAAGGTGCCTCATGACATGCCACGATGGCCGGCACCCTTTAGTCCCGGTTGGTAATACGAACCGGGACTAAAGATTTTTTTTTTTCTTTTCATTTTTTTTTTCTTTTCAAAATAGGTTTTTGAAGTCGTATTGTACGCTGCTAATTATACATTTATACGCGCGTATATTATGTTTCGGTTCAAGCACAATGAACATATTAAATCACACAATTCAAGCATAGAAATATATATATATATATATATATATATATATATATATATGCATCACATATATATATTTACATGCATGCATGCATATGTGTATTTTATATTATATTATTTCATGTGCATATATTACAAAAGATTGCATTACAGTTGTTGTGATATAACAAGTTTCCTCTCATCCTCTAGCTTGGCTTCCATGGCAGTGTTGGGTCGAAGTAGAACTCGCCTTTGGAATCGATGACCTGGTCATTAAAAATCCGACTATAGACTCTTGAATTGCTTTGATTTGGTCTTGCCGTATGACCTTTTTCTCCTACCATCGAGCCTACATGTTTAAATTAAAGGAAAATAAATTAATATATGTACATATATATATATATATATAAAGACATAGTAACACAATCAATAATAATAATTAAATGAATATATAGTGTATTTTTAACGTACTTTGAGTCTCTCTGTAGAAGTTTTTTGGGAGACCACCTTGATAAACTTGCAAACATAGTAACCACAGTAGTTGTTTTCCTGTTCCTGCCTCAGACACCATTTTACGAGAAAAAGATTTGTCATCCAATCTGGTGATCCGGTGAAAGTTATATGTTTAATTAATAAAGATGATGCGATTTAGGGGACTTACTTTCAAAGGGATTACATTCAGTGGGGCTTTGCATTTTTCCATGTGTTGCTTCTCAATAAAGGTTTTCCAAACACTGCCTAATAAAAAATTTGCCACGTTATCAAATATAGTTAATCATCATGTTTGTGTGTGTGTATATATAGTTGCTAGAGATACCGAAATTACCTCTGGATAATATCTATCATATCTTGGTAGTCTTGTTGTGGTTTTCTCATCGAGTCATAGATTATCAAGTGACTTTTCACCAGATCGATGTCCATCAATATCCAGTGATTGCTGCATGTGTTTATAGGATATAACGCATAACACTCATTAATTAACTAGAATCAACATATGAGCCATTAAGGATGATCGACATTATTAACACTCACTTGAAGTTGTAGGGAAAGAGTATATCCTTCTTGTGGCATTGGTTCACTAAGAAGTTCATGAGGTTACTCTCTGACTCAGACTTCCAATTAGGCTTTGGAATAACTGGGTCTTTGAATACTATATGGGGATCAACAAAACCAATTTCATTGCAACCTTTCTTTCTGAGCTCTATCATTGTACATCTGCATATATATATTACTTGTTAGGATAATTTATATGAATATACACACATATGATGAGTTTAATAATAGATCAAAAGAATTATTACTTACAGGCAATAACAGCTAATGATAACTTTGTCCAGAGAGGTCAGGTGGCATAGTTGATAAAATTCTGTAAAGTCAACATACATAACATCATCGCCACAGAACCAATGTTCGTCTCTAATTCTGACACCAACGCAGAAGTCTCCACCGGTAGACGCCTGCATGTACCACTTGTTTAGCAAGTACATTTGCGTCCCCAGATCACATAAGGCTTGAGGGTTGTATAGACTCTGGCCTAGTATAAATTTTTTCTTCCAAATATCAACCTCCGCCGCACTCTCAATGTTTCCATCACCAAACATCTGGTAAAGGTCGAGACCAGTCTCTTCAATAAATTCACCAAGGTGATCCAAATCGACATCCGGAGGTATATTTGTCTGATGCATTAATCCTAAATTCGAACCATATTTATTACCAACAACTAGCGGGGGGACTGATTGGTGCGATTGTTGTCCGAGTTGTGCAACTTCTTTCCCTGCCCGCTTCTTTTCTGGTGCCGCCTCAATTGACTTGGTGAGAGTGCAGTCATAGTCCGTTAACGTTGATTTGGACGGCTTACGAGATTCCCGTTGTTGTTGCTGGTAAGAAGCCACCTTTTTTCTTAGAATATCTGGAGCTACGAAGAAGTACGGTTTCTCTGGATTTCTCCTTGCTTCTTGATCCTTTTTAAGTTTGTCATAAAATCTGGACATATCTTTTTTATATGCATCAGTTACTTCTTCCTTCTCTTCAAATATTATTTTGGGAATAGCCCTTGGTTTCACGGTGGCTTTCTTTGCCGGCGGGGACTGGTTCTTCATTTGCGGGGCTGGCCTCTTGCTAGTACTTGGCTTCTTGGTAGGCGGGGGCGGGGGAGGCGTTGGAGACCTCCTTGGAGGTGGTGGCAGCGGCGTTGGAGACCTCCTTGGAGGTGGCGGCTGCGGCGTTGGAGACCTCCTTGGAGGTGGTGGCACAGCCTCGCCTTCCAACACATTGTCATCGTACAGAGTACTATGATGATCTGGCGATTGAACAATTGGATTTAGGTTGGGAGAGGATCTGCTACAAAAAAAGGAATGACATATTATTATGAGCAGATTGTTAATTATTTAAGCCAATATAAATTAATGATGTAGTGTTTTCATCCGCACCTATGGTGAGGTAGTTCAGGAGGAGGTGGAGGCGACATCCTGGGAATGATGATGTAGCGCTTGCGCCATAGAATGAATGTCTTCTCTGCTTCTCCTAGAGTCTTCTCGCCATCACCTCCAGGAATGTCAAGAGGCAAATCACTAAAATCTTTTTCAGCTTTATCTACCGAGATGGTAGCATATCCTTCTTAGATTATATTCCCATGAATCCTTGGTGTCTTGGTTCGGTCGATAGGATTAACAAGACCGATAGCCACCTTGATTGTGGAATTCTCCTTCGGAATGTGTAGCTCACACGATGTACAAGGTTCAGTGACGTCATCCACAGGGAAGCACAGTCCTGTGTCCCCTTGATTTTGTATCTCCGTGGAAGCGCAGCTGCTTTTCAACTGAACTCGGGAGTAGACCTTTACTCAATGTGCCCGGGAGTAGACCTTTACTCCCGGTTGGAGCCACCAACCGGGAGTAAAAGTCTACCTTTAGTCCCAGTTGGTTGCTCCAACCGGGACTAAAGGTCCCTACCACCTCTGTCTGGCGCAGTAGCCGTTGGGCAGGGACCTTTAGTCCCGGTTGGAGCCACCAACCGGGACTAAAGGTATCTCTAGTCCCGGCGCAAAAAATTCCGGGACTAGAGCCCATTTTGGCCGAGGATCAAAGGTCTGTTCTTTACTAGTGTCAGTAAAGTATGAACATATTCATAAAAATACAATTCCTTAATTTCATAAAGAAATAATTTCGCTTTTACCCTTGTTTTCCATAACATTTTGGATATGATATGATATGAAGTAGTGGGATTTTTTTTTTTGCGATAGAAGTAGTGGGAAACTGATAGCCCCATGCATGCACTCATATATAATCACTAGCTAATATCTGGTTAACATACTTGTGAGTAGAGAAAATGGAAATGAAACCACCATGACACATGAGTACGCGCGAGTAATAGTAATATTTACATATCTTCATTAAGGAAAAACATATCCACAGGATCACATTTTTTGGCATTTATCCCACACATGCATAGAGTGTAAGTTGTGAAACACTACATATGCTGTTCATTCATACATTGATTTTTCTCAGTTTGGCCCATGGTAGTGTAGCAGCACGGAAAAGGGGAACAAACAAATCCCCTTGTCCTTCAGCTCTGCACATGGAGCTATACTCGTCTGACTCTGATCACCAAATCTCGCTCCTTCCATGGCTGCATCTGTACAGTCCATCCCCTCTCCTCCGTGATCATCGCCAATTCCAACTTCCTTCATGCAAAAGAGAATCTTTTAAGATAAAAGAAACCAGGAAAAAAATTGACGCTCTACAAGCAACAAATAGGAGTAATGACCAAACAAGTACTCCTACATATTGTATACAGCTCAAGGTTATCTTTTTTTTTAAAAGAGATGAATTAATTTCCAGCTAGCATACCTTGGCGAGGTCCCTGATGTTGCACCTCCTTTTAGGACTCAATTCCAGCTGTGACACAACACTGACCTTAAAGAAGGAACCCAAAAGGAGTCAAATTAACATCACAAGCAGTCTAACTTTAACAGCAGAAATTAAGAGAAAAGTGATATAATGCTTTGCAAGATGTAACTAACCTTTGGGCTATTCACTGGAGAGCTTGCAGTATCCTCCAGGGAACCATCATGATCCAGGGCCTTGCTGAAAGGATTCTTCTTGAGCTTCTTCAACTCCTTGTACCTGCCAGGTAGCAGTGCGGCAGTAGGCCATGGGGCATGAGAGGCGGCATCAGAGATCATGGAATCCTCCTCTTCCTCCTCCTCACGGCAACTCCCATCGCCATCATATTTGCCTTCGACTTCGGTAGCGCAGTATGAACTAGCATCTGCTTGTCTCTTCTTCTCCTCCTCGGATAACATGAAATCCACAAAGTAATCCGTCCAAGAACTCTCTCCTGATTGAGCCTGCCCTTCACTACAGCTGAGGACGCTCCTGAAAGATGGGCTACTGACTAAATCCTCCATGGTTGTTGAGCTCACAGCAGGTGAAGCAAGAAAGCAAAACTGGAGGGTATTAGGTTCAGGCGATGTTTATGAACGAGTGCCTTTTGCGAAGGGGTAAACTCAGGCTGGCTATATATACAAAGAGGGGCCGCGGAGAGAGAGAGAGAGAGAGAGAGAGAGAGAGAGAGAGAGGAGAGCTAGGTGCATGACATCAAGAGGAGTGGAAAGCGACAGGTAGTTGGGGTGTTGAAATCAACCGTTAGATGCGCCGTTTCTGTTACAAGGAAAATGAAGATGTTTTTTTTTTTCGTTTGGGAGCCTGGAACCACGATCTAATCAGTTATATATATACTGATATACATGATGATGCAAGAATATATATAGCCTGTGCATCAATTTCAAACTGCATCGATCCCCTCTAGTCTAGCATTTGACATATATTGGTCACTTCTCCGTCGCAGCCCAGACCAAAATGATTCGTGTTTGTTGCGTATCAATCATCAGATGAATTAAATTAAACCTAGCTATAAAGCAACTGGAATCAAAACTGAAAAAACACTTACAGTGTTTTCAGAAAGCCACCACGATGCAAATTGGAGATCAACTTACATCTTTGAGGTGCTTGAAATAAATGGGGGCAAAATATGTAGTGCAAACATGCATGCATTTTAAAAAAAACATATTTCCATCGTTTGGAATTTTTTTAAACGATGTAAATTCACTGTGCATCCACACACACACACACACACACACACACACACACACATAGTTGTAAATTTTGAAATTTAAATTTAGTGTAGAAAAAATCATGCAAAAATAATAAAATTGGAGTGCATGTGCACTAGATGACCAAATTACTAGGAATTGTCTTGAAGACTTGTAGTGCACTTACACGTGAATTTTTTGCATGAACTTTTCTAGATTGAGTTTGAATCTCAACTTTTGCAACAAAGTACATATATATGGATGCACTATCGACGTGAATTTTTTTAAAAAATTATATTTCAAATGACAGAAGTGTGTTTGTTGAAAAAGTTTGCATGTAAATCCTGTACTTTAAAATGTTTCCATGCCATATTTAGAGCCATATAGATTTTTCTCCTTACTGGTTTCCTCCGTTTTTTTTTTTTTTTTTTTTTTGTTTCTTGAACTTCGTTCTGTAATCTGTTTAACTTGATTGATGCTAATGTTAATTTAATTTTACTGTAGAGGCTCACGCCTCTCCAGATTCCTAAAAAAACAAGTATAAAATTGCTAACCATGGTGGAAAAAGAAATAGAAGATGTTGGCGCATCATCCTCTAAAGGTAATAAAATGCTCGACTAGATTGCTTCTAGATTCTTTGGTGTGCCTCCTCTCTTTTTTTTTTTTGGTCCTCTACAAGTGAGAAACTAAATCAGCAATGTATGTTCTTTTCAAAAAAAAAAAAAGGCTAGAAATAGTGAACATATTATACAATGTATTATCTCACTTCTATCATAGTTGCAATATCCACCGGGTTGCCTACTAATGCCCATAATCCGTTGGTAGATCATGATCACGCTTCAAGCTTGCACCACTTGCTGCGCGCTGCGTTGAAATGAAGGCATGAGACGATGACCCCGGTCATGGGGGCAGTTGTTGGTTAGTTGGCCGTGGCGGCTGTCTACCGTTACAAATACGGACGGATGCGCACACGCAGGAGGCCAGGACTGCTCATTAGTGCGCCGAACGTATGCGTGACGATCGCATCGATGAGCAGTCTGCCTGCAGAATAAGCAGCCTTTCGTTTCTGGCTGAAACGATGGATTATTACTACTGGTTGGTTTGGTGTGAGAGAAAAATATTATTCTATCTTATAATCTTATGATTGTTTACGACCAGTTAAGCAGGCTGAGGATGTGCATGTATTCTTCGGATGACTGAAAACATATGCAATCATTGAGACAACAGGCTCATATATATCTTACTCGATCCTATTCTCACATCAGACAGAGAATTAGTCATCAGTCAGGGAAATTCCGTAGGTACCCCATCTTCAACAAGAGTTGATT
The DNA here is from genome assembly GCA_904845875.1 of Miscanthus lutarioriparius. Lineage (NCBI taxonomy): Eukaryota > Viridiplantae > Streptophyta > Magnoliopsida > Poales > Poaceae > Miscanthus > Miscanthus lutarioriparius. The sequence continues at coordinate 18,336,548 of CAJGYO010000004.1, forward strand.
AAATCCAGTCCGACTGCAAAATTAACAAGTGCTTTAGTGCTAACACCTGTTCTCATTTTTCTTGAAGTATATCATAGACTAACTAGCATTTTATTTAGTATAAACAACAGAACTTTGATTAAATGAAGGCATGGACTATGGAGTGCTTGTTCACTTGGCCCTAAAATTTGCATGATTTTAAAATAGGAGAATTTGATTTATTATGTATTTTATGAGCATTTAAATTTAGAAAAAATAATAATAACTTTGTTAAAGTTAAAATTAAATATGAGGTCTACATACATGTTTGTGCATTCATACCGATGAATATTTATTTTTGTGATGCTTGAGTTTGATCAAAATCTGTAAAAGGGTTTAAATTTGATTTGGACTTGGTTGAAAATGTGTTAAGAAAATAGAAAAGGAATTTTATTTTTCTCCCCCCCCTTTTCTCGGCTTTTGGCCCGAGCGGCCCACCTCTCCTTCACGGCCCACTTTCCCTCCGCGCGGCCTGTTTCCTTTCCCCCGCTTTCTGCCTTGGGCCGGCCCAGCAACCACGAGTCCGCGCCGTCCTCTCTCCGCTTGGTCTCGCTTGACCGGTGGGCCCCGCATGTCAGCGTTATCTTCAACCTTGAATCATACCCGCGTCGGACTCCGCCGCCGCCACGACTCCGTTCGACGTGTGCTCCAAGTATTTCCCAGCCATAAATACCGAGCCGCACCGCACCGCCTTTCTATCCCGCCTTACAGCAAGCTTCGCCTTGTCCCGAGTCGTTGCAGCCGACCACAAACCCTAGCGCCGCCATCACCGTCCGCCCGCCGAGCCACGCCGTTTCCCTTCGCCGTCGACCACTGTAAGTGGCTTGGTTGGATTCGCCTTGTTCTCCTCTTTCTACCCGTGCCCTCGATTCATCCAATCGTAGTCGTAGACCGTGTTTTACGTGCGCCGCCCATCTCCGACCATGGCGCAAATTATTTACTAAAACATGTCATGAGCATCATGTTTATGTGTTAATGCATGTAATAAAGAGTATAGATCAATTTCCATAACTCAAAATGATCAAAGGGAGTGCAAAATGAAAGTTAATTCAATAGTCATATTATATCACTTAGGGTTTAAAATCAATTTTATTAAGCCAAAATGCTATAGAACATGTATGTGATAATTAAATAAGGTTCGAAGTGTAAACTTTGTAGATGACAATGAAATACTCGTGGTCGAAAAATGATATTGCTAGCTAATATTTCCACTAGCTTAGAGATCGCAATTGGAAATCAAATTCAGCTCTAACATTTAGAAATTTTCAAGTCTGCGATAGTTAGACACTGCTATGTTTGGTAATTTATTGTGTGAGATTGAGTTAAAGAGTGGTGTTGTATTATGGCTTGTTTTAGTAGCCTAATATACCCTCTAAGGTATAGTAAAGGTGGTTTGGGAATTGGATCAACGGTTTAGGTTTCTCGAGCGCTTTAAAATCCATGCTTGGCGTGTTCTCGGGTTATTTTTTTTTGTTGGCGATCACCAAGATTTGGGGCACGCCGCCGCCACATTAGGCGTTACGTCGTGCGCATCGTTAAGCGCTATCGGCTATCCACCGTGGCCCGGTCACCGGGCTGCTGCGTCTTTCGCCACGCGGGCCCGGCGTCCTGGCCGTCGTTGTCGCTCTGCCGCGTGGACGTCCCTTCCCGCTGCCGTGCTGCTGCTCTGGCCGCATCACTGGTCTCCTCGAGCTACCGCCGCGTGGGGACGTGGATGCCGACTCGTCCCGTCGCGCTGCCCCACCGTCTGCTGCCGTTGCCATGCGTTGCTGTTGCTTGCACAACCGAGCGCCATGGCCACCTACCCCACGTCACGACGCTGCCGCTGCCATCGCGTCACCGTCTTGCTCTCGCCTATCGCTGCACCGCGCTGCGCCTCTGGTTCGCCTGGGCACTGTGTATGTGGGGCCAGACCGCCGTCGCCATGCTATTTATGGCACTACGATGCGCGGGCCATGCCGACCTCGAGCGCGTGCCATCGGCTAGCACCGTCCATGGGCCGTACTGGTTGCGCCAGCCGCATCGCGCCAAGGTGCACTCGCCAGCTACCGACCACGTCCTCACCGCCTCTCGTCCTCTCATTTCTCCCCTGCCCGCCTCTATGCGCCCGACCACCTCTATTTCTACCGTCACGTCGTGGCACGGTGTGCTAGGGCGCAGGCACTTGCCTTCAATTTCGTGTGCCCGTGTATGTGTATTGATGTCCGTGTGCCAACCATCCCCACCCCACCATGAATCAAGCCATGACAAACTCCAATTTGGAAGTCCCCCTCCGCCGTGCCATTAAGGCCGGGATCGGCCGTGGTCGAGGGCAGCCACCCACCGCTCCACCCCTCGTCAATCCATCTACACCACGAGCTTCACCTCCACCTCCATTGCACCATGCGCGCTCTCACTTGCACCTCTACCGCCTCGCCATAGCCACTGACGTGGCCTCGCTGTCTCGGAGCACCACCGCATCCCACCACTCGCATGTGGCCAGCCCTGTTCGGGAACCTCCGACCAAACCACCACCGCAGCCGCAACTAGGGATATGATAGTGATGCTATAGCGCTAGCTAGTTCACCCACGGTGACTTAGGGTGACCGGCATGACCGTGCTATTGTCGCGCATGGCCGCATGCCGTGGTCACCACTTTCGTGAGCTCCACCGCTCCTGTAACCTAGGCTAGTGTAGGTACTAGGGTTGTAGACGGGGGTCGACCCATTAGTGGAGCCAATGCCATCGTCGCCTCACCGGCGCGGCGCGGGTGGCCGAAGGACCGAACCGTTGTAAAGGAGAGTAAGGGGAAGGACTTGTTTGCATAGGAGCAGTCTGTAGGAAGAGTGTTGTGGACCTCGGGTTGATTTGCCGGTAGCTCAAGGGTGTTTTTGCATATGTGCCTGCGCGCGCGGGCTCTCCCGCCATGGGCCACCTCCTCGTGTGGGCTGCGCCTCGCCTGGGGCCACCGCGCGTTCGCGCGCGCGCGTGCCGTGTATGTCAAATTGAGTTTATTTTTTTCTAGAAAAATATAAATAACTTTCCATTCATAATTTTGAGCTGAATTTTGATAAATCATATAAAATCATATAGGTATCTAAAAATTATGAAACCAATTTTGTTGGGTTTCTAAAATTGTGCTCTATTTGTTAGTGTATTTAGTTCATATATATTTGTTGATACCAGCGGCTATTAAATCATTTGCGAGTGTTTAGTATTGTTTAGATTAGTATTTGTATGAATTTTTGTGGAAAATCGGTAATAGCTTTGATCATGAAATTTTTACAGTAGATTCATTGTATTATTATGTGCTCACTGTAATTTTTGTATCCTTAGAATATGTTGAGAAATATGGTAGCTAAGTACTCCTTGTTGTAGTATATTGGAAATCGTTAATAAGAGTAAGAATATATTTTAGTTGCTAAATAGCACTTGTAGGTGAAACCCTGCTGGTTTGATGGGAATGATAATTAGCTCGGTATCTTAGTCATTAGAGTTAGTTTAGTGGCTTAGTAGATATATTCTTATTTTAAGAACTGGTTGCCTTAATATTGAGTGTTGCATTGTCATTGCATGCATGTAGAGAACGAGTTGGTGGAGTTCATGACCACGAGCGTAGCAGGAGTATGAGGTGGTGATTGAAGAGTATGAGGAGGAGGTCCTCATGTAGGAGGAGGCCCCAGAGCCACCACGGACTGACTAAGCTGACACCGCGCCTGCCCAAGGCAAGCCCCGATGCATAACCCTTATTTTGAATGATCACTGGATATATATATATGTGTTGTGCATTTACGTTACAGGCATTTTATAGAAACTACATGTATATATAACATACCTACGAGTCCTACTATCATAGGTCGAGTAGCTGCTATGCTTAGGCTATCGGTAGCGTGAGTAACCTGCCATTACTCATAATAGGTGATTATTATTATCACTTATAATAAAATGGTGAAAGGAAAAATGGAGACCGGCCAGGGATATGGTATGGGTATTTGTGGGTGTAAGAGGTTGTGTCCGTGGCCAACGGGGCATAGCTTTGTTATAATATTTTTCCTGTCCATGTTGGTTAAGGATCGACTGTTGTATTGGATTCTAGTTATGTCACCGACTTATTATCCTTAGCACATACTTGTTTATGGGAGCCGAAAGGCTCATTGCTCTCTTGTCGTGGGTTCCGGCTCTTTCCGGATCGACTGATTGGATGCGGGGATGGTGAAGGTCTAAGCATCACACTGAGTCTGGGACTCAGGAGTGGGGGCTTAGAGTCCAAGTTTGGATCGGGACTTGAACCCATTGATAGGAGAGTGGTGGGTTGGTCCTCCTTATGCCTAGGGTACAAGCGGGCGTGTGTTTCGGGGTACCCAGCTGGGCACATTGATTCGTGAATCGCCGGGTAATCCGGTACGACTTGTCTACGATCTAGGTAGTAAGAACTAGAAGATGAAAGATGGTGAAATGGATATGTTTGCTCAACTCTTGCTTGAAAGTAGAACATGTGTTTACCTAAAATGGTTAGATAATGAACTAATCAAGACTGCTAATAAGAAACATACATAAGGATTCACTACTAGTATTGCTTTTTGCAAAAAGGAAACCCAGCAAACCATAAAGTCTATCATATCCTTTGGAGTCGGGAAATTATTCCTACTAGTCGGGTAAGTCTTGCGAGTATATTGTGTACTTAGGGTTTATTTACCCCTGTTGCAGGTGCAACTTGAGGAGTAGCTGTTGTGTGGAGGATTCTTCTGGTGGACATAGATGGATCCTTGTATTCTATCGTTAGATGTTTATTGTAATTCCACTGTTTAAATTCCGCGCTCTGAACTTAGTATTGTAATAATGTATTTCTAAGAACTCTGGTTGTATGAAATGGACTAAGCATTGTAAACTCGTTCTTATTATTGGATCCTAGAGGAAAAACGTAGATTTTTTGGGTTCTCCCATGAGGTGTGTTCGATGGAATCCGTCCGATGTAGCCTGCTTTCGGGGTGCTTAGTGTCTGGTGGAAGACGAGCGCCTCCAAAAGCATGCTATTTTGGGCGGTTCTACCACACGCCGGCAGCCTCTCCCCCTCCCGCCTGATCTGAGCCATCCAGTCATGATCCAACGGCTCAGATCACGTAATACCGATTCGACCGACTATTTTGCAAAAGAGCCCCACAAGATTCTAAGTTCAAACCTGTGGTCCAAAGCGTATTCTTAAAATACGTTTCCTTCTTTTGAAAACATAGTTTTTTTTCGATTAGATTCAAAATACGCTTTCATCTATTTAAAGTTTTGCCACTAATCTTGTTTTAGCCATAAAATCTTTGTTTTAACTCCGATTTGATCCGTTCAAGCTGTGTTGGGTTCATAATTGCGTAATCTACATGTTCATACTACTGTTATGTATGTTTCAACTTTTAAAATTTAAGGTTAGATTTAATATATTATTTTAATAAATGAAATCTTGTTTAATTCATAACTTATTCGTTTTAGCTCCGATTTTCGTGATCTTCGCGTCTGTGTGTTTGTAGCAAGACGTAGATTTGTTTTACTAACTTTTTATCTTGATTTTATACTTGATTAGTGTACTGTTCTAATCTATAGCCTTTGTTTGCTATGCATGATTGATTCTGGATGCTAGACGGTGAGCCATTCGTGGGTGATTAAGAGTACTACTTTGATGAGCAGGATCAGCAGGAACACTTTGTTCAAGGCAAGTATAGTATGGGATCATCCTTATTTTCTATCAACTTTAATATATTTAATTCATATTGCATGAGTCATCTTGATAGGGATTCCTAGAATTGAACTTATACCTTATCTTCTATGGGATATGCACTGGGTAGCTTTGCTAGTGCTCAACTAAACAATGATCTTGTAACTTGAATAATGGCATATGCAATAAACATTAAAATATGACTTTTTAGCAACTTGGAAATAGGGGGCTGGAGTGTTTAGCTACTTTCTAAATGCTTCATATTTCTCTCCCTAAGGACTTATCTATAAGCGAACATCCGGGACTTATAGTATAGTTGTGAGGGCTACATGGCTCTGGCTTTAGCCTAGTATGAGGACATTTTTCTAGCTTGTTAGATGTTACCTTTATGGCGTAAGAATGACTTGATGAATCGGGTATAGGACAACCTCTACTTTTATGTGTATAGCTGTGATGAAATTGTGTCATTCGACAGGGGGTTCCTATATCTGCTTGCCGAGTGAATCTAATGGTTCTAACTTGTTAGACGAACATTTGAAAAGCTTCATAGTGAACCCTACCTGCTCACCTTAAAAGTGTTTTGGGAGTTATAAACCCGAGCATATGGGTATCATGACCCACAATGAAAGTGTACAACCTCTGCAGAGTGTAAAACTGGTATATCAGTCGTGTTCATGGTCACGAGCGACCTTGGACCCTTATGGAATAGCTTATCACTTAGAATCATTTGTTTATGCTATTCATTATTCATGTCTACATTGATCATGTATTTTATCTTGGGATTATGACAACTTGTTGCTACTCTTATGCTAAAAAATTATGACAACTAAAAGCTGAATGCTGTTAAACCTGTGTCAAGCCTTTTTAGCCTCATGAACTTCATGTTACACTTGTTGAGTACGAGATGTACTTATGCTTGTTTATTTTCATTATTTGGATAAATCCGGATGGGTAACAGATGGCTATGGTAATGACGACTTTCCTGATGATTACTAGACTTGTGGTCAACCAATTGACGTTCCTGTGATATGGAGCTTCCGCGAGAGATTTTTCTTTATATTTCCGCTATATTTATGTGAAGACTCTGTCTTATTATACGTGATGTAATAAACACTTGTGATGATACTATCTATAATTTGTTGACTTATGTGTGTGACTGATCTTTGGGCGCACATAAAATTATGCATCCTATTTTATCCTTAAAATCGGGTGTGACAGCCTGGGTGTCCACTATTTCTTTCTTAATAATAAGTGAATGTATATCTAAGGTTCTGGTATTCTCTTGGAAAAAATGGGAATGATTTGTATATGAAAGTGGTATTTTTATATATATCTGTCCTTATTGTTGTCATGTTTTGTTATACATGTAATGATTTGCATTAGGATATGGCTAGTGTTAAATACTGTCAGTTGACACCGTGATGGTACAACCAGAACCACAAATAAAGGATATAGCGGAGGTAGTAGCAGATGATGCCCACGCAGAAAGATTGCTTGGACAGTACTCAGGCCGCAGATTCTACTACTTTTGGTCTTTTGGATGTATATATATTGCCATGCGACAACGTGCAGGCCACAACATACATGGGGAAAAAGGATGGGAGTGTGTATATACCAAGTGCAATGTCTGCAGCTTGCCTGATATAATACTTGTCTGCCCTTTCAATTCAGCGTCACATAATTTAAGTCATTCGCCGGTGGATTAAGCAACCTATAATTAATCAGCTGATGTTTCAGCGAGTGGGTACCAGAGATGATGCTGAGGCAAAACTGAATGCACAGAACCTGAATGGCTCCTTTTCTGTCTATAAGACACCAATAATCCATATACAGTTCCAGTAGTTTTCAGATAAGCTTTACATCACAATGAAAAACACTGGATATAGTAACTGTACATATTCATAGAGTGATGATAGTGACCCTTTCATCAGCACCAGCAGCAACGCATGAGCTACGGCAATTTGAGTGGCCACGCAAGTTCCAAATATGTAGCCTACCCAAAGGACTGATGCTGAGGCTGGATATATGACGCCGCTGAACAGTTCCCTGACATGATTAGCGCCCATGTGCTTTGCTTGACAAACAGCACTTTCAGGGTTCACGTAGGCTCATGCACAAGTAATATAGACTAATTATAAAACTAAATGCATAAATTGATACTAATTTACGAGATGAATTTTTTAAGTCTCATTAGTTCATAATTTGACAATGCAGTGCTACAGTAAACATGCGCTAATGATGGATTAATTATGCTTAATAAATTTGTCTCGCATATTACTAAGGACTTCTATAATTTATTTTATTATTACTATTCAAACACTCAATGTAACACTCCATATGTGACACCACGTTCCTATATTTTAGTCTCATGGATTCAAACACGCCCATAGATAGATTGTTCAGTGTTCAGGCAGCGTATGCTACTCCTGTGTGGAGTCAGCACCGTCTCCTCCGGCCTCCAGGTTTTCAGGCGTTGCGTGCTCTCATCAGCTGGCTGACAAACAGACATTCCTCTCTATCCATCTCTGATAAGGAGAAGAGTGAAAGGAATAAGAATAGATTCATGCCCCTAGATGAGTAAAACGGCAATGCAAGTGCTCATAATCTCTGTCCCGGATCTCAACACGTGGTATGTAAAGACTGCACATCTCCATACTCGACAGAATACTTGAAAGAGATGCAAGTACATAGGACGGGGATCTGTCATAATAGTTGCTAAAGCGACTGCACACACTTCGTCCTGTGCTTTTTTCTTTTCTGAAAGGTCTCCTGTGCTTATTTCCAATCATACTTTAAATTTCAATGGTCAAGATCAAATGTCTTGACCTGAGGAGTGACTAAATCAAAGACCTATCCACTTTGAAAAAAACAAGAAACTTTTTATTGCAAGGGAAAACTGTGTTTTTTATTCTATAACATTTGGGACAGAAAGGGGCTGGAATTGTGAGTGTACAGTTCTTACTGCACTGCAACAGAGCAAAATCCATGTTCAGATCTTTTCAACGCTCATGTCTGGATCAGACCTGATCGATCATCAGATTATATGGTTCACAGCATCTGCACATGGCTTTTCTTCCAGCAAGATAGAATGATTATGCCGCTGAAACATTATGCTCCTCGAATACCATGCGCTTTGGACGGCATAATCAATCGTCTCTTCTGGGAGATCGACCAGGCAAGTTATGGAGATTTCCCTACTAGGTTGAAGTTGCAGAGAGCTAATACAATAAAGGGCTCATGTTAGGCTCTGTTCGGTCAGCCGGCTAAAATTGTTTTGTTGTGAGAAAAAAATATTATAAATTTAGCTGATAAACCGGCTGATCAATTCAAGCGAACATGGCCTAGACTCCATGGCAAGGGATCATTGACTTGTTGAGCCAGGCATATATAGTGCCAGCACACCTGCCATGACTTCTTTACAAGAATTTGAAGCAGGAAAGAGGACGGGATTCAAAGTACACCAACTACTATCATGGTAGAAGTCAAAATGCCGAACAGCTAAAGTAGTGTCGGTGTTTCGAGTTACCACCAACGAGTAATTTTGTATTATTACGCGTCTGGCTCGGATGGTGTGTTTAGAGGACATGAGGTTTATACTGGTTCGGACATAAAGTACCTACGTCCAATTTGTCACTGATGTTCATGTTACTAGCACCGAAAGTTTATAGTAGATGTTATAAACGGATGAGAGAGGAAAATGATCCCAAGTCTCTAGTGAAAGAAGTGAGTGGGTGCTGAGAGCTCGATCGCTGCTCAGCTATGCGTTCGTGTCGTGCTCTTGTACGGATATGTATCGGATCTTGATGGGTCGATCGGTTTGGGATCTTCTTCATGGGACGCCCTGCTTTCCCTTTTATAGGTCAAGGGAAAGCGCGGGTTATAGCGGAGGAAAATGAGAAGAACCAGAGAGAGGAAGGCCTCCAGGATCGCCGGGTCCTTCTTCTCCTTTATGCGGGTCCCGCCGACCTTGTAGATGTCAATAGGGACGGCTCCATGTCGCGGTCCTATCCGTCACTGGCGCCATGCAGCGTCATTCGCCGGTCATGGCGCTCCACTCCGTCCTGGCGGATGTCATGGTGAGTTGATGCGCCTGTCAGTGTTCGTACGAGGGTTAGGCAGAACAGCTCCGGTACGCTCAACACTATTCTTGATGTGAATCCTCAGGTATGGCCCATCGTGGCCGCGGGTTACATCAGGACATGCCGATCTCTTCCTTGGTGTCAGAGTTTTAACCTAGGCCCATACGCTTGGACCTGGAGTGGTTGGCAGCGGTATGGGTCCCTGTCGGGCAAGACGAAGCCCGCACCTAAGGGGTTGGGCGAGGTGGAGCACAAACCCAAGGGTCGGGCTAGGTGGAGATCGTGGCCTTAGGGTCGGGCGAGGAGGAGCCCACGGCCTTAGGGTCGGGTGAGGCGGAGCTCGCCCCCAGACGTCGAGCGAGGCGGAGATCGTGGCCTCGGGGTCGGGCGAGGCGGAGCCCGCCCCCGGAGGTCGGGCAAGGCGGAGCCCACGCACCTAGGGGTTAGTTGGAGCTAGAGGCGTGCTCTTGACTGCTCAGTTGAATCAATGTTGATGACCATTAGCTCCTCCTCTTCGGGTACCCTAGTATTGGCCCCCGATAGTAGCCTCCGAGCCCGCGGAGGAGTAGAATACTCCTTCGAAGGCTTTTTTGAATGGGAGGACTTTGAGGGCCTTGGCCTTTTCTTGTTGCCCATGGCGTGTCTTGGGGACGGTGATTCCCTTTCGTCATGATCGGGCCTCTCGAGAGTATAGCCGTGAGATTTGGTGGGTCGGAAAAGGTCTTTCCTGATTTCGACGCTTACGGGGGTCTGTCGTTCTGCGACCATGCGTTCGGTCTCCTTGCGAGTCCAACTTTCCTCGAGCCCCCGCACGTAGCAAGGGTCCGATCGAGCGTCGGCTCATCTTCGTGATTGTATTCCCTCAAGCGTTTTTTTCGATAAAAACGGAGGGGCTGAGCCATGCCATGATTTTCCTCTATGGACGAGCCATGGTGCTTGGTGAGTTGTTAATCGGCTAGTCTGAGTGAGCCCCCAGCATCCCGTTCATAGGGGTCCGGCTTGGGTCAGTTGGTGACCGACTCCAGATTCTCAGCGGTCAATCCATATAGTTCTCAGGTCCATTCGATCGGTCCCAAGGGCTCTCTGCCTTTCTTCGAGGAAAAACCATGGATCGTATCCATCCGAGCTCGAACATGGGCCAGGACGCCCGCAGCGCTTGTGCGCTCGGGTACTGGCCGCTAGCGGGCCCATCTCTTTCCACCCCTCACTCTAAAAGTTCTCAAAGCGATTATCGAACCTGTCGGTGGGCCAACCTTCGAACTCCTAGGCTTAGACGGGCCATAGGAGCGTTTTCTGCTCTATCCCTCTTACTCATGACGGGTCGTGGCCCGTTCGGGGAAGCAAAATGTTCGACGTGTTTTTCAAGGGGATGGCCACAGGTTGCGTGCGCACGCCCACGATGAGATATGGTGACAGGTCCTGGCAGGCATAGAGATCTAGGCGGGTGGTTGGTTTCCTCGCACCCGCGCCCCTATAAAACCAAAGGGTTAGCCGTTCGGGTTTCATACGCATGCCTGCATCCTTGCCTCCGTAGCCACGCAACCGCCGCCAACGCTTAGGTTTCCTGCCTCCGCATCTCCGCCAGTGTTGAGCTCGCATACATCCGCTCCCACCTCTAATGGATCTATGGTGTCGTTTCGACATCACCTTCCAGCGCATGGAGGGCCTCGTCCATCATGGTCTTCTCCACACGCGGACCTCGGTCGAGGAGTGGTTGCTGCCCGACGATGAGGGTTTGTCGTTGTCGCCCGATAGCTATGTGATGTCGTTCGCCCATTTCAACGAGCGTGGGCTTACAACCCCCGCCCACAAATTCCTCTAGGGGTTACTGCACTTCTACAAGATTGAGCTGCAACATCTCAATCCAAACGAGATGCAGTACATGGTGGTGTTCGTCACGCTGTGCGAAGGATTCTTGGGGATCAGCCTCCACTTCAACTTGTGGAGGTATTTCTTCAACGTCAGCCTCTAGAGGAAGAGGGAGAAGGGCGGCAGGCAGGAGCTGCACATGCCGAAGGGGTGCGTCGGCATCCAACTTCGGAACAATCGGGTCGACGAGTGCCTGTCCATGTGGCTCTCGACATCCAACAAGGGGTGGCTCTCGTAGTGGTTCTACCTCAAGAATGACGCCGCCGCCCCTCTGTCGGAGTTCACCGGGCGCCTGATCGAAGAGGCCCCGGAGCAGTGGAGGAAGTGGGGTGTCCCGGAGAAGGACAAGAAGAAGATCCAAGACCACATCACCGCCATCCACATCATAAAGGATAACGGCCTGAAAGGGTCAGGCGTCATTGGGGCCTACCATGCGAGGAGGGTGGCACCATTGATGATGCGCGCGCTCCTGCTATACGCGATGGCCTCCGAGGCATCGTTCGAAGGAACGACGCTCGCCGAGGGAATGCTCCCCAACTCTGAGATTGCGCAACGCATCAAGGAGGCGATGGAGCCTTTGCGGGATGACACGGGTGCCACCGTCGACTTTGTCTACTCGGTGTCGGGGCATCCTCCGATGCGGCTAGAGCTAGGCTACGTCATCTTTGTTAGTTTTCCTTTCTTATGCCTTCTCTTCAATTGATTTCCTGACCCCATGGGACTAACTTTGAGAGGGGTGGGACCAACCGAGGGACCTCATCCTCATGGATCACCCGACTTTGCTGCCGAGGGATCCGACCGTGAGGGCGCGTGAATCGCGCCAAGGGCAAGCGGCTGAGGAAGGCGAAGGAGGACAAAAAGAGGAAGAAGTAGTAGAAGCTGCATGCGCGGGAACGAGGGGAGGACACCAACAACGATGATGATGATGACGATGGTGATGATGATGAGGTGATGGAGGAAGAAGGAACAGTAGCCGACGATATCGAGTGGGACAACCTGGAGAACGAGGATGCGCTGACAGGCATCGGTTCGTCCTTGCAGGTGCTGACAGGCATCGGTTCGTCCTTGCAGGTGTTGGGACCCTTCCCGTCCTATGGATGGGAGGGTACGTCTGGGAGCTAGCGGAGGTAGGACGTACCATCGGCCTACCCTAGGAGCCAACAGAGGTGGGCGGCTCTACCGTCGTGCCCAAGGTGCCATCGGAGGCGGGTGGCCCCGCCGCCTCACCCCAGGAGCCAAGGGGAGCGGGGCGTTATGCCAACAAGCCCCAGGAACTGCCTAGGGTGAGCCCCTCTACCCAGGAGCAGGGAGTGGGCTCAAAGCGGCCTCTTTCCGATGAGGCAGAGCAAGGGTCAGGGGGTTCATCACCCAAACGTATCTGCCGCCCAACGGCGCCGAGATGAGTTATCGATTCCTCTGTTTTTTCCTGTTTTAGTCAGATTTCATCGTGACTTGTGTTTTTTGTCCTTTGCAGCGTCGGCAGGCAGCGGAATCCTTTAGCGCTGGTGCCAAAGAAGAGCATCGCCGTCCTACTGAGGCGGCGGCCGTCGGCTGGTGTCGCGCCTATTTTGGGTAGGAGCGGTGCTAGTGTGATCGCGTCGCTGGCCGGTCGTGCGCCGCTCGTGGTGGCACCTATGCCCTCGGTGGGACGGGCGGACATGGGTGTTCAAGGGTCGCCTTCGGACATCGCGGAGTAGCCGGTGACGGCTGTGATACCGCTGCCGATAGTGGGGCGGACGGGGCTGCCGACCATGCTCGTGGCGCTGACCGTGGCGGGTGTGACGCAGCTGGTCGTGACCCCACATGACGCAGGTGGAGGTGGCGGCGGCCGTGATAGATGGGTCATAGCCGAGAGCAATTGCAGCGTTGCCGGAGGCATTGGCTTGACCCGTGCCATCGATGGCCCAAGCGACGGTGCCTGGCGTGGGCTAGACGGAGGGGGACATGGCCGAGGGGTCCCCGAGACTCATGGTGCTAGGAAAGAGGTTCGCGCCCACACCGCTGGCCCCTTCCGTCGCCGAAGTGGGCATCCCGACGGGAATGTCACAGTGAGAGGGGCCAGCGGGGAATCATCCCTAAACCTCACGTCAGTGGGCAGCGACTCGCCCACATGGGGCGAGCCCCTGCTCTAGTGGATGGATCCATAGGATCTGGCGTCGACACTTTTTACCCTTGACGACGATGCAGAGAGCATGGAGCAGGAGAGCCTCGACGTAGGGATCGCGTTCGTGGTCGAGGCCCTGGACCACACCACGGGCGCATTGCACGACGTAGTTGTTCCCTCCAGATAGGTATGGTTTGGTCCTACTTCTTGCCCTTTTCTTCCTCTATATACTTTTTTATCCTGACCATCGTCTCCCTACAGTCCCTTATAGCTCGCAGCCGAGGGAAATCTCGGTTCCTTCGTCAACAAAAGGAAACCTAGGACCGCCTCGTCGAGGAGGTGCAGCTACGTGGGGAGGTGACAGCTCAGCTCACCGCCACCAACAGATGGTGGTCGAGCTGACTCCCCTTGCCAAGGAGATGGCCAATCTTCGGTCATGGGTGGATGAGGCTCGTCGGGATGCTGACGAGGCCGAGAAGGCGTTCGAGGCCCTATCGGCGAGGATGCAAAAGGATGATAAGAAGCCACCAGGGTCAGGAAGGAGCAGGATGAGTTGCTCCAGAAGGATGCCAAAACCCACCAGTGGATCCTTGACCTTCTGAGTGAGGTTGAGAAAGAAAGGGATCTGAGGCTAGGGGCCAAGGACAAGCTCACGGCCTTGGAGAAAAGGGTGAGCTTGGATGCCACGATGGTCACTCGGCTACGCAAGGAGCGGGATGAGCTGACCCAAACCGTGGAGAGGCTCCGCTCAAAACATGGACCGGCTCACCAGGAGTGCGACCCGGCTTTCTAAGAGCATGACCAGGCCTGCCAACAGTGCGACGATGCGCAGCAGAAAGTCAGCTCCCTCCAGTCCGAGCTCGAAAGGGAGATGACCCGGAAGCTGGAGGCGGAGAGCATTTCTACCGGGCTGGCTATGGATCTCGCCAAGGATAGGGGAAAACTTCATGCGGAGAGTGATGAGCTCAGTATCCTGAGCGCTGCCCTCAGAGTGGTCTGCGATGACCTTGAGGTGATGCGGTCGGAGAGGACCAGCTCGCTCGTGGCTCATGCCGTCGAAATCATGGCCCGGGTTTCCTCTAGCTCGAGAGGAATGCCCTTCACATCAGGGTCAACCAGTCCTTCATGATTTCTCGTTCTCATTATGGGGACAACATCGATCTGGAGGCGATGAGCCATGGCTACGCGCCTAGTTATGAAGTCCACGAGCTAGAGGAGATGGAAACGGCGGTGGCTCCCCTTTCGCAGGACCTGGTGGACAGGATAGAAGGCATAGTTCTCCCCTGGAGGTGCTAGTTAGTTAAATAGGTTGGGCGGTCGTTCTTGTAATAAGCAGACAAGTTCTGACCCTTGTGCTTTGTTTAAACGAACTTGTTATTTCGTTTGAACAAATTTGTTCTTTCTTCCTTTTTGTGTGTAAAAAGAGGTTAGTGCATTCCGACCCTTCCTGTTGTTAAGACCGTAGAGCTCGAGGTGTGGGCGAGAAACTCTAATTGTGCTGGTAAGCAAGAGTGCCGTAGCTGCTAGGGCGTAGGTTTCTTGCAGTCCGACCAGGCTTACTCAGTTGTTCATTTCCACAAACCTTGCCTCTAGGTTTTTAACGTGAGGGAGGGGTCGGGCATGATGACTATTTCAAAAAGGGTATATATATATACCCCTATCAGCCCCTGAGTGAGACTCGATCCCTTGCCGTTGCTGGGGTCGGGTTTCACTAAAGATCGAGAGAGACAATAGCGAAACTAGTAGGAGAAAGTGTCTCTTGTTTTAGAAACGTTATCCTTAGTTTTTCGCATGTATCCCCTCCCTAGGATCTAAGCCATTGTTCTACGACCGCGCATTCGGTCTCCTTGCGAGTCCAACTTTCCTCGAGCCCCCACGCGTAGCGGGGGTCCATCAAGGGTCGGCTCATCTTTGTGATCGTTACCCCATCTGTGGTTTCTGCAACCGAAGGGGTTAAGATAACATCACTTGCCTCGATGGCTCGAGTGACGCACTTAGTGAGCTCACTAACATGCATGTCCGAGTGGAATCCGGGTTTGTCGTTCATGATGGGGTCGGCATAGCCCTCATGTGGCATTCCATTGCTGCTTAACCCACCTCCCGGCAGATGCCAGAGTCGTTCTGGAGACCGACTCAGGTGGCCTATTGGCCTCACCTCGATGGATATTCTGTGGGCATGGTTCGAGGTTAGGATCGAATGAGAAGGTCGAGATGACCCTGTTCGCTTTTGAGCAGGTTAGGCGAAGGCTGCTGGGGCTCATCTGTGTTTTCTCCCCTGGCTCTGTTTGACATGAGGCGGCCTTGAGACATTCGTGGGCCGGCCTTCAAACCTCGGTCGGTCGGATTCCCTAGTTGGGGTCAGGCGGCTCAAGCCCCCAAGCCCTGTTAGGCTCAGTAGGGGTCGGCCAAGTTTTATGCGTCACCCCATCCATGGTTTCCACAACTGGAGGGGCTGAGCTAACAACACTTGCCTAGGCTCGAGTGTCGCGCTCGTCGAGCTCGCTAACAGGCATGTCCAAGTAGAATCCGGGTCCATCATTCATGATGGGGTCGGCATAGCCCTCATGTGGCATTCCACTGCTCCTTAACCCACCTCCCGGTAGATGCCTGAGTCATTCCAGAGACTGGCTCAGGTGGCCCATTGGCCTCCCTTCGATGGAGATTCTATGGGTAAGGCTTGAGGTTGGGATCGAACGAGAAGGTCGAGATGACCCTATCCGCTTCTGAGTGGATGAGGCAAAGGCCGCTAGGACTCATCTGCATTTTCTCCCCTGGCTCTATTTGATGCGTGGCGGCCTCAAGCCCTTTGTGGACCAGCCTTCGAACCTCGGTCGATCACCGCTCATATTGAATGAGACGACTACCGCTTCGTGACGCGACGCGAAGCGTTGTGATGCAATAATTGCATATGCGATGCTTGAATGTAAGGGATGAATGTATGGATGAATGTATGAATGGATGTATGGGAATGGATGAATGAATGATCATGCACTAGAAAAGCAGAACGGGGGTTGATAAAGTTACCTCGATGGCTCGAGTGACGGGTTCATGGAGCTCTTATCGGATATGTCCAAGTGGAATTTGGGTCCATCGTTCGTGAAGGAGTTGGCATAACCCACATGGGGCCTCCCACTATTCCTTACCCATCTCTTGGCAGTGGCTCGAGCTGTCTGATTGACTTGGGTGACCTGCTAGCCTCTCCTCGATGGAGATTTCGTAGGTGGGCCCCTCCAAACCCTTCCTAGGAAGGCAAAGGCTAAAGCTTGGAGTGCGGGCAACTAACTCTGATCACGCTGGTGAGAAAAATGTCGTAGCCGCTGGGGCGTAGGTTTCTTGCGGGCCGACCAGTTTTACTCAGTGTTTGTCTTCGCAAACCTTGCCTCTAGTTTTTTTAATGTGAAAAAGGGTTGGGCACAGAGAATGTCTACCAAATAGACATACTCTTACTAGCCCCTGAGTGAGGACTGACCCCTGGTCAATGCTGGGGTCGGGCATCACTTAGAGATCATGGTCTCGATAGCGAAACCAATAGGAGAAGACATGCGTAAATTAAGGGTGACCCGTCTCTCGGCAGCAGCCCGAGCCGTCTGATCGACTTGGGTGACCCGCTGGCATAGGACATACCATGATGGCTTGAGTGACGGGTTCGGGGACCTCTTACAGGATAAGTTCGAGTGGAATCCAGGTTCGTCGTTCATGACAGGGTCGACATAACCCGCATGGGGCATCCTACTGCTCCTTGCCCGTCTCTCGACAGCGGCTCGAGCCATCTGACCGACCTAGGTGACCCGCTGGCATAGGACTTTCTTGCGGAGATATAGGATGAGGTCATCCTCCTCAAAAATTTAGTTAGGGATGCAGCGCTGCAAGATCCTAGTGTGGCTTCGCCTATAGAGCTCGCCCTCAATAAGGACAAAGGACTTGGCGCGATGCGCTAGCCGCCGAGCCCCTGTTTTGTCCGTCAGCAGCGCCTCATGGAGGAGGTAGTCGAGGTAAGGCATCCTCCAGTCAGCCAGAGGGCTGGGCTCTGTCGCTGGATCCTCATCAAGCTCCATGACTTCGGGGTCGGATGAAGCCGATGGCTGGTTAACGCCTGAGCCTAGGGCAGGCGGCCCATCATCGGCTTGTTCTGGCTCCTCATAGCAGACCGAGGGCTTGTACTGATCGCTGGTGAAGATGCTCATTGGCACTGGCTCTCGACCGGATGCCATTTTCGCCAGCGTGTCAGCCGCCTCATTAAGACACCTCGGGATGTGATTGAGCTCGAGACCGTTGAACTTGTCCACCAGCTGGCGGACCTCTTAGCAATATGCAGCCATCTTGGTGTTGTGGAAGCTTGATTCCTTCCTGACTTGGTCGATGACCAGCTGGGAGTCACCCCAGACGTCGAGCCATCGGATACCCAGCTCGACGACGATGCGTAGGCCGTTGATGAGTGCCTCATACTCGGACACATTGTTGGAGGGGGGAAATGGATGCGAACAATGTACCTCATGCGTAACTCGAGGGGCGAAACGAAGACCAGCCCCGTGCCGGTGCCTTTCTTCATCAGCGATCCATCGAAGTACATCGTCTAGTACTCTTAGTTGATGACTGCTGGCGGCATTTGGACCTTGGTCCACTCTGCAACGAAATTAGCCAATACTTGAGACTTGATGGCCATCCGAGGGGCATGCGAAATGCCTTGACCCATCAGCTCGAGTGCCCACTTCATGATTCTTCCTGTGGCATCCTAGTTTTGGATGACCTAGCCAAGAGGGAAGGACGTCACGACCGTCACCGATCGACTCGAAGTTGTGATGTAACTTCCTCTTGGCAATGAGGACGGCGACAGGAGTTTTTGGATTTGGGGGTAGCGAGTCTTAGAATCAGACAAGGCCTCGCTAATGAAGTACACGGGACGTTGCACTTTGAGGGCGTGTCCCTCTTCTTCTCGCTCCACCACCAGGGAGGCGCTGACCGCTTGCATGGTGGCTGCAATGTAGAGCAGAAGCAGTTCCCCATCGGTCGGAGGGACCAGGTTCAGGGCCTTCGTTAGAAGCTACTTGACCATGTCAAGTGCCTCCTAGGCCTCGGGCGTCCATTTGAAATGGTCAGCCTTCTTTAGGAGCCGATTGATGGGGAGACCTCGTTCGCCGAGGCGAGAGATAAAGCAGCTGAGCACGGTGAGGCACCCTGTAACTCGTTGTACCCCCTTTATGTTCTGAATTGGGCCCATCCTCGTGATGACCGAGATCTTCCCCGGTTGGCTTCGATGCCACGCTCGGAGACAATAAAACCCAGTAGCATACCCCTTGGGACCTTGAAAACGCACTTCTCAGGGTTGGGCTTAATGTTATTTGCTTAGAGTTTCGCAAAGGTATGCTCTAAGTCGGCTACGACCTAGTCAGCCCATTTGTACATGACCATGATATCATCCACATAGGCCTCAATGGTTCGCCTGATAAGGTACCCAAAATATTTGAGCATATAACGCTGGTACGTAGCCCCCATATTTTTCAGACCGAATGACATCGTGATGTAGCAGAATGATCCAAATGGGGTGATGAAAGATGTCGTGAGCTAGTCGGACTCTTTCATCGTGATTTGATGGTACCCGGAGTATGGATCAAGGAAGCAAAGGGTTTCGCACCCTGAGGTTGAGTCAACTACTTGGTCTATGCATGGCAAAGGAAACGTATCCTTTGACATGCTTTGTTGAGACCCATGTAGTCGACACACATTCTCCATTTCCTACACTTTTTTCGTACATAATGGGATTGGCTAACTACTCAGGGTGGTATACTTCCTTGATGAATCTGACCGCCAAAAGCTTCGCAATCTCCTCGCCGATGGCCCTGCGCTTCTCCTCGTTGAAGCAACACAGGAGCTGCTTCATTGGCGTGGAGCACGGCCTGATCAGCAAGGCATGCTCAGTGACTTCTCTTGGAATGACTGGCATATCCGAGGGTTTCCACGCAAAGATGTCTCTGTTTGCGCGGAGGAAGTTGACGAGCGTGCTTTCCTATTCAGAGGAAAGTATGGTGCCAATGTGCACCACTTTGCCCATGGAGCCGCTAGGGTCTATGAGGACCTCCTTGGCGTCGTCTACTGGCTCATAAGACCCGGCCAACCGCTTGGGGTCAGGTGCTTCTTCGGCGACCTCCTTCCTAATGGCCGCAAGCTCCTTGGAGGCGACGATTGCCGCGGTGTATTCCCAGCACCCGACCTCGGACTCGTAGGCACGCTGGAAGAAGGTGTCGATGGTGATGACCCCGCACGGTCCTAACATCTTCAGCTTCAGATAGGTGTAGTTGGGGACAACCATGAACTTCACGTAGCATGGACTTCCTAGGATGGCGTGGTAGGTTCCGTCGAACCCGACCACCTTAAAGGTAAGGGTCTCCATCCTGTAATTGGTCAGATCCCCAAAGGTGACGATGAAAGGTCCATGTTTGGTTTCGATAATTGAGTGACAACCCTAGGTAGACTAATTATGTTTATGTGAGATACATAGGTACATGTGTGTGAGCAACATATGCCATGAAGGTTGAAATGGCTCGGAGATGTTGCAAAGCTCACACATGTGGTGATGAAGGAGCTCATTGCACATGAGACATGACATTGAGTCATGTGGTCAAGGTGGAGAAGATCAAGACATGACTTGGCTTGACGGACCGGCTGCAAGTGTGAAGGGCAAGTTGAGTGATGACTTGGCGCCGACCGAGGCAATGGTGAAGAGCAAGTGAAGTCAAGATCGATGAACCAATATGATCACGTGATGATATGAAGTGGATCATATCATTGTTGTTCGTGTTGATGCATGTGTTGCATCGACATTGGAGGAGATGGAATGGAATACGCAAGGCAAAGGTATAACCTAGAGCATTTCATTTCACCGGTCATAGGTGTGTAGAGAAGTTGATGATCGGGTTTAGGATAGATGGTTGTACTATCAAGAGGGGCAAACTTGTTTGCATATCGGTCATCTAGTGCCACTTGAGCGAACTAACTTTGCATCGTTGCTAGGATTGAGTGGCGTGGCAAGTTGAGTGGCTAATCCTTTGAAAAATGATTGTGAAAATACTAACACACATGCACATGGTGGTGTACACTTGGTGGTGTTGGCACATTTACAAAGAAGAAAAAGTTGGTGAATTAAAGAAGGTGTTTTTCACTGTCAAACAGTGACCGGACCCTAAGTTCGAAGTGACCGAACTCAGGGTTCCAGCGTCCAGTCAATTATAAAAGAAGGTGGTGCTCTCGGGCTCGATTTGCCCTACGACCGGACTCGGAGAAGAAAAGTGACCGGGCTCTGGCTGAACGCTGTTCAGCGTTCGGTCCTGCTGACGTGGCGGCATGCAGAGAAGAGGAGGAGGAGTGGACACACCGGCGCGTCCGATCATGGTGGACCGGACGTGTCCGGATAAGAAAAACTGGCTCTGGTGCCTTACTAGAAACGACCAGACTCTAGTGGTGAAGCTGTAACACCCCAGGTGTTTGTCACCAGTTAAGCAATGGGTTTGAACTCAAACATGGCATGTTAAGTGGTCATGAAGGTGTCAAGATCAAATCTACAAGAGTGAGCTCCAACTTAAACTCGGGCAACACACCTTTGCTTGCATATTGGCCCTTTTCGGATATTTACCTAAGTAATGTTGAAGGTGCTTATTTCATGTGTCTCACATCAAATTCCACCCACATGAATGATTAGAAAAGTTTCATGAAGTTTGGAATCAAGAAGTCACCTGAAATGATAAGTTAAAATCTTTCTTGGATTGCTTTATTAAGTGAATGGAATTATAGGTCATCAACCAAACCTTGCTACCTTGTCCAAGCGACTCTAATTGAACTCTACAACAAAAGTCATGAAGGGTTCGTGTTGAGCAGAACTCAAGAAAATACCTCAATCGGTCTAAAACTCTAATTTAAGCTTTACCGCGATGCTACTTTGACCTATGTTGACCAATTGTTTACAGTGCTTGCATGGAGTTACGCCTTAAATAAAAGTTGAAGTTTAAGTTGAATAGAACTAAATTTGTTTGATGCTCAAGAGCTAATTCAGTGCCTAGCTAGGTCAAATGGAGCTCACAAGAATCAACAAACTGCTGTTTTTGGAACCCTAAAATTTGGCTAAGTGTAGATGACGAACTTCCAGTTTTCAGTTTCAATGTACCCATATTTGGCGAATTTTAGTTTGCAAACCATTTCGAATTTGGGAAAACTCCTTTAAGGAAAGCTCTTGTAGCCCTACACAACGGTGTAATCGGTGGAACAAATAATCGATCGGTTTAGGAGATATGATGGGAGAAAAATGGAATTTCAGCATGTATTTTCGTGGTGGTATTAGAATTTTGAATCAGTTGAACAATTTAAATGGCCGACCAGCCACAGGCGTGCGATGCCGCGTGGCGTCGCCCCGCGCTCGCCACCTCGCCCTCGCTCGCTCACCACGTCGCTCCTCTGATTGAGAAAAACCGAGCCCTGCCCTCCTGCCCTCTTTATTCTCCTCCCTCCTGCTCGCTCGCTCTCGCGCTTTCTCCCGCTGCTCTCGGGCCTAGGAGCGCGGGCGTGCCATGGCTGCCGCGGCAAAGCCATGCCCCAATCACCCTTGCTGCTCGACACCTCCAACCATCTGAGCACCTAGCCCCACGCCCCTCCAGCGCCTCCTCGCGTCGTCCCCCAGCCAGCGAAGCGCCGGAAAACACCATCGCCGGAGCAACAGTCGCAACAGCTGCTTGTCTCCGTGGCCAGGCCACTGCGGGCCACCTCGGGCCGAGCGGAGCAGCCCCACGCGTGCGCGTCGGCTCCCTGGTGCTCCACCGCCACTTCCCCGACGCCGGCATGGCCCCCAACGACCGGAGCCGCGAGCTCCGACGGCCTCCCATGCTCTGATTCGCGTGAGGGGCTGCGTACAACAATTAGAAGAAAGGGAAGGGCCTAACTGCAAACCGTAGACTCTTATGAATAGTGCCTTTTGGACCTATTTGTTTTAAATCGGCTAAAGGTTTGGAAAATCATAATAAATCATAGAAAATTCGTAAAATAGCAAATGAGGACTTTTTGGAATCCTTGTGGAATTGTTTATGCAGTAGATCTATAATATTTCATGTTTTAGTTTAAAGTTTTAGCTGTGGAAATAGGTTTATGCATCTAGGTTTTCAATTCTAGTTGTAATTGTCTTTTTCATAACTGCAGTTGTAGGGCTCCAAATGAAGTGAAATTTTTGTGGCATGCTACTCATGTGATGTTTGATGTGTGATAAAAATTTCATGGTCATTGGTTGCTGCATGAGTGAGTTATTGGTTTATCTTGCTCTCACACGATTTCTTGCAATAGCAAATTATCTTTTTCATAGAGGCAGCTATACTTATGAAAATAGTATGAAATTTGTACAGTATACTATTGAGAGGATATGTGAGCTACTGTAATTTTTGTAGAATGTATTGTGCATTTTTGGTATATGTTCATAAATACACCTTGATGTCTAAATAAATTAAGAAATGCTTTAAGAAAATTTATTTAGAGGGAAGCACCATGCTTTCTGGTGTTCTTTAGTCATGTGTGAAATGTTGGTAAGGTTGGTTTTTCCCAATTATGTGTTTGCAACATAAGTTAATAATTATTTTCTTGCCGATGTCGTTTATGGACAGATCTAGGAACTTAGCAAAGTTCTTTATGATAATGTGCTTTGTTGTGAAACTTGTTTATACAAAAGTTGTAGATAATTCATGTATCTAGCTTTTATTAAAATTTGGTGTCATTTGGCCAAGTAGTTTAAGAGTTACAGCTATTTAAAGTTGGGTTACAGAATTGATTGCTCTCTGTCTTGTTTAGACCAGTTTCTGTAAATATATAATTTCGACCCACTTAACTTGTGAATCATGCTGTGATGGTTATAGATGAAATGTAGATAATTTCATAAGCTTTCCTAAATGTCTTGTTGCATGGCTATTGGATTTGTATAACTCTAGTTATGATCCAAACATGAAGCTGTTGTTTCCAGTCCAGAAATAGACATATGCTAGTTGTGGTTGTTTACTCCATGTGTTGCTAAGTGTGGCTTATGCCCTTGTTGATGGTCAAGTTATGATACTTGTGACCTTGTTAAACTTTTTTCATGCTTGATGTTCTTGCTCTCTATAGTTAGTTGTGTGATGTTAGTTAAATAGCTATTGGTGTCTATGTCTTGCATAATCTTGTGTTTGTCTTGAATGCTTATGTGATGCATCTTGTATTACCATTCTTCATATTCATGCACTTACATCTTGCATCTCATCTAGGTGCGCTAGATGAACCACGTGAAGGACGTGATGTTGGAGCCGAACCCGAAGACGGTGTATGGTGGACCTATCCCGAAGGTGGAAGGACTGGACAAGTGCTAAGACGGGAGATGCTCACTTAGCGAGTGTCATCTAACTAACACTGACTCAGTGTGGGATCCCAGGCAAGCCCCGGAGCATTATAAGTCTCCTAATTTATAAAAGCAATTCTTTCTATATATATGAGTTTATATATTGTTGCATTAAGTTGTAGGAGTTGATTGAAACCGTTGATGCATTTATTACTATCCTTGCCTACCTTATTACCTTTTACCCTGTTAGGTTAGGATCGAATAACTGCTTAGCCTTGCTTAGACCGGTAGCGATCGGTGATATCCGGTCACCTACATTATAGGTGGTTACTGGAAGAATTTAGCTATGGAAAGAATGATATCCTGGAATTAACCATGTGTGATGGATAATTGGAGACCAGACAGAAAAGTTGGAGGCAACCAGACAGGGTTCTGGGGTGCTGTTAGTTTCCATCTGTGTCGATTAAGGACTGATCGTTGCTCGTCCCTCTTGTCATGTTGAACACATGCCTCACATTTAGTTGGCCGAATAAAGTACCTTTCGACCGTGAAGCTAGTGACACTATTCGAGCCTGGATAAACCCGGATTGGCAGACTGGTGCTGAAGGGGGTATGACGGGGACGCGAAGAGTGAGCCCAAGGTGCGTCCTGGCAGTCGGGCGGTCCCTGGGTAGTGCGGTCCCGGCTGTTATCCCGTGGCTACTTGGAAAGTGTCATTGGTGATCTATAGCTCACTTGATCGGTGAGTGTGGTTTGTGTGAGGAATAAATCACCAGCTGGTTAGGAATCGATTCAAATCGCCGTCACTCCTGGATAGTGAGCACTTGACTCGAGCTACGGCATCATAGTAATTATTATGGAACAATGATGGTTATCTGGATGGTATGGGATATGCTAAATCTAAATTGGTAACTGAATGTTATTGGTTAATCAAGTGATTGCTATAGTACAGGTGCTTATCTAGATGGATAGGTCATAATAAAGATGATGCAAAGTACTTAAAATGGTTTCCTTGATAGCTTATGCTTTTCGCAAATGAGTCAGCTAGCCCACTAAAGAAAGCCTTGCATAATCCTTGGTGTCATTTGTTTTGGTTTCCGACGGGTAAGTCTAGCTGAGTACATTCGAGTACTCAGGGTTTATCCCACCATGTTGCAGGTGAAGTTCTTGGCCTGCGGAAGATGGTGGCTAACCGCCGGTGGGCTCGATGACTCTATATTTACTTCTCACCTATATGCTTTTATCAGAGGATGTCACTTATGCTAGCAATGTATTTGGAACTTATATTAATGTAATCATTTGAAAGCTATGTTGTTTTCTCTAATCGGTTTTAAAACCCAAACTTGTACTATTATTTATGAACCCAATTGTAATATTATTTCCGCTGTAACTCTACGTATGTGATGTGTATTTACTTAATCGCGCGATCTTGGTTGTGATGTTGATTTACCGAGGTCCTTCGTGACACTCGGCGGACTACCGGGTTTGTATAAGTGAAAGTATGCGCGTGTCAACGTGTTAGCGGGAACAGCCATACTTGATCTTGTATAAATTGGGCGGTTCTGTCACAGAAGCGTCCGGACACTTTGAGCAGTGCGTCCGGTCGCAATTTAACATGTGGCATGAAGCAGACTAGCTGTTGAGATCGGACGTTCAGCATTTAAAGCTAATGACACGTGGCGATCATCAGGCGACCGGACATAGGGGTCCAGCATCCGGTCAATCTGACAGGCGCGTCCGGTCGTCCTCGAAATCTAGCTAGTGAAGGGGTAACGGCTATTTTAGCCCATGGGGCTATAAATAGAAGTGTTGGCCGGCCTTTAGTAGGTTGCTGAGCACCCTTGAGCCTTGGTGGCTTGTGTAGGTATGCTTGGGAGCCCTCTAACTCACTTGAGCTTGATAGTGTTCATCCGATCGAGTGAGTGAGCGATTCTAGTGCGATTGCATCATGAGGTTACATCGAGTGGCACTAGGTGGTCGTCTTGCAAGCCGGTGGTGCTTGTTACTCTTAGAGATTGCCACCTCCTAGATGGCTTGGTGGTGGTCTCCGTCGAAGCCCGCAAGAAGCTTGTGCGGTGCTCCGGAGAAGAGCTTTGTGAGGGGCATTGTGCTCGCCCCGTGGGAGCCATGAAGAGCAACTCTAGTTGAGCATGTCATTGAGCTACCCTCACTTTTAGGGTAGGTTCTTGTGGTGCTCGACGTGTGGGTTTGGCGGGTGATGCCAATTAGCCGCCGAACCACCAAGTGAGCAGTCGACATAACGGGGATGTAGCGTGTTGGCAAGCATGTGAATCTCGAGAGAAAAATCACCATGTCAACATTGTTCTTCCCGTTGATTTGCAATCCCCTTACACAAGCTTGTAATTACTTTCATATACATTGTGCTTGTTAAGTTGCTCTTGTAATTAGTTAGCTTGTGTAGCTCACTAGTTACCTTCTTGCTAGTGTAGCATAGAGTAGCTCCCTTGCGTGGCTAATTTGGTTTGTGTAACCTTGTTAGTCACATTGCTTAGTTTGTGTAGCTAAGTATTTGCGCTCTCTAATTTAGTATTGGTTGCCTTATTATTGAGCATTACTAGTGAGCTTAGGAGCTTTGTGCTTTTGCTTACTAGAATTGTGTAAGAGCTCCCCGGTGTGCAAAATACTAGTGGCATAGGTTTGTGTGACCTTGCTCCTAGAATTGGATAGGTGAGCTCTAGCTAGCTTGGCACCTTAGTTGCTTAATTAGAATTTTTGCAAGGTGCTAGAGAACATAGATAGAGGGGTGTAGTCTTGGCTAGACCGATAGTTTTAATTCCGCACTTGTTTTGGTTAGCCGCGCGATTAAGTTTTAGAAAGGACTATTCACCCCCTCTAGTCTGCCATCTCGACCCTTTAGATGGGCAGATCGATCTGCCCAAGTGGCGTGGCTTGCTTTCCAGACACGATGCCGTGGAAAGGCGCTCCGGTCGGTCGGATGCGTGATCGATCGATGCCCATGGCATCGAGCGTTTTGGTGTACATGATGTTGAGGCCGCTGCCTCCATCCATCAGTACCTTGGTGAGCCTCTTTATGCAGATGATCGGGTCGACCACGAGCAGATATCTCCCCGATTGTGGGACGCTCTTCAGGTGGTCGGTCCGATCAAAGGTTATGGCGGACTCCGAACATCGGAGGAAGGTAACCACAGCCGGCTCGGCCGTATAGACCTCGCAGTGCGCGAGCTTCTGGCGACACTTGGAATCATAGACCGCCGACCCTCCAAAGATCATGAGGCAACCATCCGGCGTCGGAAAGTTGCCGTCCTTCCCCTTGGCGTCGTCCGTGGACGACTTAGGGTCCTTCGTATGCTCCGCCTTGTTGGAGCCTCCAGATAAGAACCGCTTCATGAGACCGCAGTCCTTGTATAGATGCTTGATGGTCAAAGCATGGTTCGGACATGGTCCTTCGAGCAGCTTCTCGAAGTGGCCCGGGGTGCCCTCGGTGGGCTTCTAACCCCCTTGCGGTCGGTGGCAGCCATGAGTGTAACAACCCAAAAATCCATACACCAAAAATACCAACTACAAAATTTTTCTCAAAACTCCCATGTGATGATGAGTGTCATGTAGAGAAACCCAACCTAAGAGATGCATTAGGTCTAACCCCAACCCAAGTCAACACATAAGCATGGCATGTCATTTGTTGATTATGATTATTTAATTTCTAACAAATAAAGTGATGCATACATTGTTAACTTAAATCGTGATTTGGATTTCCATTTGTTTTATGTCATGCTTAACAACTCTTTTAAAGAAACACACCATAAAGTAATTACTATTCAAACCAAAGGATAAATGTGTAAAAAGAGAAAACTAATTCTATATTTATATATAACAAACTACACCTATGTTGATATACAAATAGCTAAATAAATTCCTAATATATATAAAAGAATGTAGTGGGCCTCATATCTAAAACTCCAATGAATTTGGTGCACCCATTTTGAATTCAAATACCCAAACCAAATTTGAATTCAAATCAAGGAAGAAGAAAAAGAAAACAGAAAAAGGAAATGAGGAAGAGGGCCTCGCAGCCGGCTCGGCCTGCTCGGCTTCACGGCCCAGCCAGCAACCGACCAGCCCCGCCAACGCGCAGCACCAGGCCGGCCCACGAGCTCGCACAAGCCCAGCAGCCAGCCACACGCCCGCGCGCCCTCCGCTTCGCCTGCTGTCACTGCTTGCCGAGCCCCACCCGTCAGTTTTCCCCTGTTCATCTTCTCCACGCCACGCTCAACCGCCCGCGCGACCAAGGGCCGACAGCGGTGGCAGGGGCAGGCCAGGGGGTCACGCCCGGGGCATGGCCTTGCTCCCCCATGCACCACGGTCACGCAACCCCGCACCACCGTCGGATGCGCTCCACGTCTCTCCACCACACGATACCAGACGCCATTGGGGGCATGGTGCTCGGCTATAAAGCCAGCCCGCACACCGCTCATGCCCGGCACCTTAGCCTCTCCCTCAGCCACCGCCGCCGCTTGGTGGCCCAACAGCCGCACCGCACCGAGAGTAGAGGGCCGAGAAGGAGATCGTGAGAGGAGGATCGGAGCCCCCGCGTGCTGCCGAAGTCGCTGGAGCCGAGGGCGACGCCGTCGTCATCATCACGATCACGGGTCGGCACTACACGACTTCCGAAGTTACACGGCCTCGAACCGCCACTGCATCGCCACCCTATCGCCGTCGACACCAATGGTGAGCCCCCTCCTGGTCTCTCCCTGCCCGCTGTCGGACCTCACCTTGTCGGCCATGGCGCTCCACACCAGGAGCGCTTAGGCCAGGGCCGTCTCTGGTCCTTGGGACCACATGCACCCACACGCACACCCGCGACCACACCGTGACCACCCCGCTGGAGCCCCGTAGTTCACCCACGCGCCTCGCCATCGTCACCATGTCGCCGTGGCCGCCAGGGAGCCCCCACCGGCCACAGGAGAACTCGAGCCCCCCCCTTGAGCCCTAGACGCCCTCAACGTGCTTCCACAGACCCATAGAAGCTCTTAGCCGCCCCGCCGAGCCTCTAGGGAGCCCACACGCGCGACCTCACCATCGACGAGCACCGCCGAGCCGCCGATCACTGTGGCCAAGGCCTTAGGAATCCTTAGCCGACATCCCGACCCTACCATCGCAGTCTCCATGGTGTAGGGGAGCTTTTCCCCTCCCCAATTGGACACCAGCGCCGCCACGGAGGCTCACCGGGCGCTCGCCGCCGACGGAAGCACGCCAGGGAGGAAGCAGAGGATTCATCCTCGCCAGCCACACACGCGCGTGCACCCAGTTCACAAAGACCGCAACGGAGGAGATGAAGGGAGGACTCGGTCCACCATGGACCCTGTCTTAGGTCCATGGACCGTGAACCTGCATCCACCATGAACCACGCACTGTGAGCCAGCGCTGTGGATGAAGCCCAGTAGAGGCCCACGGCTACGACGTGGCAGCGTCACAGCCTGCCACATGTCCGGCCCGGCCCGACCCAGACCGAGCCCACCAGAGCCCGTTTGAGACCCGGCCCATGTTGACCGTTGACTGGTCAACGTCAACCGTTGACCTGGCCCCACATGTCAGCACACCGAGTCGTTGGACCCACTTGTCAGTAGGTGACGTCATGCTGACCTCGTGATGACGTCACGCGGGACCCACACGTCAGACGCCAACACAGCCAGGGTGATGTCATGCTGACGTCACGATGACATCAGCTGCTGACGTCAGCAGCCCTGGCCCCACACGTCAGTGACCCTGACCGTTGACCGTAGACCGTTGACTCGCCGTTGACTTTGACCGGACCCACATGTCAGTGACCCCAGAGCCCCTGGACCCACCTGTCAGAACTGATGACGTTGCTGACGTCAGCTGGACCCCACCTGTCAGCACGGAACCGAGATGATGACATCATGCTGACATCATCATGCCACATGGACCAGTCACAGAGTGACATGTGTCAGCCCAGGATTAATTCAGCCTTTTTCCATTTTCAGAAATGATTTAAACTTCAAAAATTCATAACTAATTCATATGACCTCACAAAAATATGAAACCAGGACCAAAATTCATCTAAAATCGAGCTCTACGCAATGAACCCATGTTTGAGTGTATTTGGCTCTTTTGAATTTTCATTGCTTCTTTGTGCTATACTATAGACGTCGCTAACGCGACTATAATACGATCGTTTGCAGACTCGGAGGAGAACTGGACGGACGAGGATCGTGAGTACCGTGAGGAGTATGGAGACGACTACACTGAAGGTGCCACATCCCACTCAATCTCGTAGCACCTATTACGCATGGCTAAAATAGAAATGCTAGTGCTTTACTTTATTGTTATGATCACACCATGATAGGACTTGCATGGTAGTATGCTTCCTTGATGGCCTTTACCATGACGCAACCTTGCCCCTGCTCACCCAGCTGTTAGGCTAGTCACACGCTTGCTACTATATTTCATTGCTTATTACTTCTACTACGCTTGCAATACATTGGTGCGTGGTGGAAAACTGGTGTTATCTGGACTATGGGGAGAGTGTTGCGTGTGTGACTTGGGTGTGTGGAGGGTGAGGGTTGTGTCGACCAAGTTAGAGTATACGACGAGCCTGGGGAAAGTCTTGCCGTGGGGTGCTACCTGGGCACCCCTGGAATGGATACATGTGGTGGGTAAATGGTATATGAGGTGGCCCTGGGTGTGATCCTGTGATGGGAGGAGCCCAGGGTGGAGGTGCTGTGGTGGCACGGTAAATGGAAACCCTGATGAAGACATTCTGGCTTGGTCATCCCTAAGGACTTACTAGTACTCAGATTCACCGGGAAGCCTTACGTACCACTCGCCCTATATGGTGCGGGACGGCCGGACTACTTGGTAGGGTATTGCCACTACTACTAGGTTGATAGCGGACAGTGTGAGGGAGGTATGGGGTGCGGAGGATTCCCCCCACACCCTCCCGAGACTTCATGGAGACCTTGTGGACCCGATTCATGATTCACAGTTTCAGCCACCCCAGACCGGACTTGGGGTGTACCAAGGCTGAATGGTAGAGTGGCATTATCCTAGGCTAACAAGCGGCCGGAATCAGCCCAGTTGACGATGGTCAGCGAGGAAGGCGGATCTTGTGGTTATGTAAAACCTCTGCAGAGTGTATGGTTGATCGATTGATACATATGCCGACTTGTCGGCTATGGACCTTTCCTGGGTTTCGCTTAAACTAGATAGTGAGATGAGTCCTTCTCTTCTCCCCCTGGGAGTGAGTGTTCGGACGTAGCTAGGGGCTACGGGCCTTGAGACAGTGCCGAGAGGGAGTTGGCCTGTCGACTGAGCGATGGTATGGGTGTGGTATGGAGATGGTGTGGAGATGGTGGTATATCGATCCTAGGATCGAAACCTGGCTCTAGAATGGGAATGGGGTGAAATGGGTGTGGGAATGGTGTTAAAACTTGATCAACTGATAATATATACATGAAATGCTAATACATAGGAAACCCCAGCCTTATAGGTTCCTTTTGATTATATCCAACTTGCATCCAATTTCCACAAAGCAATGCTCATAGGGTGGGAGTGACCAGTACAAATCATACTGATAAATTTTGGCACACAGGTTCTACTGAGGAGTATAGCTCCGAGGAGTTTGACGATTGAGGGGTTCGTTCCTACGCTCAAGTTTGGCGATCTTATCTTCAAGCTGTTCTGAATGAATGCTACTTTGATTCCGCCAATGCGGCGATGTAATAATTTATGTAATTCCACACTATTTGTACTCTGAGATTATCATTGTATGGATGTGATATTCGACTGGAATTTGGGTAATATGATCTACAACGGTCTTATTACACATCGACTCTGTGGATTTCCCTTCGTGGAAATCAGGGTCACTTAAATGAGCGAGCCCTTGCACCGCTGCTTATTCTTCTTCTTGCTTGGACGGTTGGAGGCACCTTCGTCGACATCCTTGAGGTGGTCGAAGATCGCTCTGACCGCCTCCTCGCCCGTGGCATGGTTGGTAGCGATGTTGAGGAGCTCCTTGGTGGTTCGCGGGCCCTTACGTCCTAGCTTGTGAACTAGGGACTCACAGGTGGTCCCAGACAAGAAGGCTCCTATGACGTCGGCGTCGGCGACGTTAGGCAGCTCGTTGCACTGCCGGGAGAAGCACCGAATGTACCCACGAAGAGTTTCCCTGGCCTTCTATCGGTAGTTTTTGAGATCCCATGAGTTCCAAGGACGCGCGTATGTGCCCTGAAAGTTTTTCACGAAGATCTCTTTTAGGTCCACCTAACTTTGGATTCTGTTGGGCGGAAGGTGTTCCAACCACGTTCGCGCCGAATCAGCCAGGAACAATGGAAGGTTGCGGATAATCAAATCTTCATTATCTGCTCCACTGGCTTGGCTAGCAAGCCGATAATCCTCGAGCCACAGTCTGGGGTTCGTTTCTCTGGAGTATTTCGGGATGTTGGTCGGCGGTCGATACCGCGGTGGAAAGGCAGCGTTGAGGATGTGTCGGCCAAAGGCCTGAAGTCCCGACAAGTTGGGGCTTAGGCTTCGGTCCTCGTCGTTGTCGTAGCGTCCGCCATGATGAGGGTGGTAGCCACAGCTGGCCCCCTCCCTCGTGCACGCCATGGGCACGCCTGCGGGCATTGAGGGTGTCGCTCACGTCATGGTTGTGGCGGCCGAGATGCTCGTGCACTAGGGACCACGGTGCATGGCCTACCGCCTCGCTGCGCCTGGTGGACCGACACGTCCATGTTGGGTTGCTCTAAGGGCACACGCTAGCTAGCATCGAGCTCGCATCGTTGGGACAACGAGCTCTCAACCTCTTGCGCCGCCGCATGCTCGAGTAGCGTGCGAATCTCGCGATGGGCCCGATGATCCTCGGGTGTCACGGGTCCGGAAGCCCCTAGAGCAAGGCCACCGCAGCAGCGATGTTTTGGCTTGCTCGGGTGAAGTGTGGGAGGGCTTCATCGTCCTCAATGATCCTCCGGTTCACGTCGCGGTCCACGGACGCGTGCATGCCCGCCGTCTCTGTGGCGCTCGATCTCTTGCTCGAGCTCCGCGCTTTCCCGCTTGAGCTAGAGTCGTGCTTCCTCGAGCTCTTAGTGCCGGGCCTTCAGCTGATCCACCCGTAGGTGAGGTGGGGCCCCTGCATCCCTCTCGACTTTGTCATTGAGGTCGTTCGTTGGGGTAGCCTCTCCCTCATGGATGCTTTTGACGTGTCCCTCGAGGGTACCTACCATGAAACATTCACGAGAAGGGTGATGGCTCCTCCCACTGGAGTCAAAGTCGGAGGGCGACCTTGATTCTCCCACGAGGAGGTCATGGAAAGATTCCATGACATATTCGGTTATCCCCACGAACTCGTCGTTCGCGGGGGGTAGAGGCATGTGTTGCGCCACAGGGTGGCCAACGGTCTCTGCGGTGTTGTGGAGACCGGACGGGAGCACTATCGAGGTGCTCTAGATGAGGTATTCTAGGGAGAGCGGCTCTCCTCCGGCAAGCTACGTCATGACATTGGCGGATGAGAAGGTGAGGTGGCGCAAGTCCTCCTAGGACGGTCGGGGTCCCCGGAAGGCATCGAGCTGATGCTCTAGCCTCCCGTAATCGAAGCCGAGGAGTTGGTCGCTCCCGGGGGTGTGAGCCTCCGGTGTGTGTAGCTGTAGCTCCTCAAGTACCTCGGCGATCGCGTCGAGGTTGGTGAATTGGAGAGGTTGGACGGCGGCGGAGTCCTGCACCAACCCTCCCTCCATCGTGACGATGAAGTCCAAGTTCCCAAGCGCACGTGCGCGGCCGGGACTCAGCTGACGCCGCGAATAGCTATCCGAGGCCTGGTGTGGATGTCGAGACACGCAAAAGGCCCCTACCTGGCACGCCAACTGTCGGAGTTTTGAGTTACCACCGATGAGTAAATTTGTATTATTATGCGTCTATCTCGGATGGTGTGCTTAGAGGACACGAGGTTTATATTGGTTCGGGCAGAAAGTCTCTACGTCCAATTTGTCGTTGTTGCTCGTGTTACTAGCACCGAAAGTTTGTAGTAGGGGTTACAAATGGGCGAGGGAGGGAAAGGATCCCAAGTCTCTGGTGAAAGGAGTAAGTGGGTGCTGAGAGCTCGATCGCTGCTCAGCTGTGCTTTCGTGTCGTGCTCTTGTGTGGATCTGTATCGGATCTTGATGGGTCGATCGGTTCGGGATCCCCTTCATGGGGCGCCCTGCTTTCCCTTTTATAGGCCAAGGGAAAGCGCGGGTTATAGTGGAGGAAAAGGAGAAGAACCAGAGAGAGGAAGGCCTCTAGGATCGCCGGTCTTTCTTCTCCTTTATGCGGGTCCCGCCGACGCTATAGATGTCAATAGGGATGGCTCCACGTCATGGTCCTATCCATCACTGGTGCCATGCGCAGGCGTCATTCGCCGGTCATGGCGCTCCACTCATTCCTGGCAGACGTCGTGGTGAACTGACGCACCTATCAGTGTATGTATGAGGGTTAGGCAGAACAGCTCCGGTATGCCCGACGCTATTCTTTATGTGAATCCTTAGGTATGGCCCGTCGTGGCCACGGTTACATCGGGGCATGCCGGTCTCTTCCTTGGTGTCAAAGTTTTGACCTAGGCCCATACACTTGGACCTAGAGTGGTTGGCGGTGGTATGGGTCCTCGTCGGGCGAGACGGAGCCCGCACCCAAGGGGTCTGGTGAAGCGGAGCCCGTGGTCTTGTGGTCCGGCGAGGTGGAGCACAAACCCAAGGATCAAGCTAGGCGGAGATCACGGCGGAGATCGGGTCGGGTGGTGAGGCGGCCCGCCCAAAGGTCGGGCGAGGCGGAGATCGCGCCCGGGAGGTCTGGCGAGATCGTGGCCTGAGTCAGAGGTTGGGCCGTAGACACGCTCTAGACTGCTCAGTTGAATCAATGTTGATGACCATTGGCTCCTCCTCTTCGGATACCCTAGTATTGGTCCCCGACAAGTAGAGAGAAGAGAACTACAGTACTCCCTCTGGTCAAAAATATTAGTCACATTTGACTTTGCACGGTCTTCAATGCAGATTTTTTATCATTAATATCTTAATACTGTTTTCTTAAAATCCTTCAAATTTAGGAGGTTCAAGTAAATTTCAATACAAATCTACACATATATCTTACATGTTTCCAAACTAATTAATATAGAAGTTATTGACGTTTGTAAAGTTTTGACCAAAGCCGGTTCTAAACGGCATGGGTAAGGTATTGGATGAAAGAAATCATGCCTGCTTATATGTATTTGTGCTTTGAGGCATTGGGCCGAAAGAAGATTGTAATATCAGACTTCTAGCGTCCGGACGTCCGATCTGAGGCGCTAGTTTTGGGCGGTGCCATGTGCAAGAGAAGGAGCTGCAAAGAGATTTCTTCAGCACGCCCCCACTATGAGGGCCCTCGCCGATATTTCTTCAAGCTACCGCCCAGACGTCACCCAAGAGCTGCAAGAATTGGTCTGCGACTTTGGATCTCATTGATCCGCTTATTTTTTTACAACATCCAGTGAAACACTTGCAACATATCAAAAATTCCTCCAAACACTTATAACATACCATCCAGATTCACTTTGCACAACACAAGTGAAACACACTATGAAAGCCCCTATGCCATTGCAAACATATACAACATCTAGATGAAACACTTGCAACAGACATATGAAACACTTAGAATATTTGAAATATACGATTGTAACATGCATGTATACACAACATCCGGATCTACTTTTGCAACATCCAGATATAAACACTTGCAACATACGTCTAATACAGATGAAACATTTGGAACATACACTTGAAACATACATATATAGCAATTACAACATGTGCAACATCCCGATCTACTTTTGCAACATCCTAATCTACTTTTGCAACATCGAGAAGAAAATATTATATGAAACACTAGTGGAATATTTGAAACATATGACAAGAACAAGCATGCAACATCACACAGAAAATATTGATCTATACTTGCAAATCCAGATGAAAATTCTCCCCTTCAAATGAATACATCTCTGTTCTTGTTTCAAGAAGAAACATTTTTGAACATACACTTGAACTACTATATAATTAAGAGTAATTATTTGTCAACATAAGTGCAACAAACTTCGAAGCTCTACTTTTGCAACATCTCGATCGATCTACTTTTGCAACATCGAGAAGAAAAAATTGATCAGTATACTAGTGCAAATTTAGGATCGTAAACAAGAACAAGCTTGCAACATCAAGAATCAAATATTGTTTTTGTATTATATGTCTTGCACTTTACAATTGATAGGGTAATTTCTAGACCCTATAAATTCTCCCTTCAAATGAATTTCTTTATATTATTATTATTTTTAAACTTCATAAATATAAATATTATATTTTGTAGCACTTAGCTCATGAAGCTTAACTACTAGCATATAATTAAGAGTAATTATATTACGAGTCAAGCATGGACTGAAACTAGAAGTCGAGTAGAAAAAGTTTTTAAAAAGGAAGCTCCTATTACTTATGTGAACAAAGGTGTCCAGGGGCAAGCTGCCTCAAGATTTCTTGGAGAAAGTACTGATTATGGCTCTGTTCGCTTCGCTGAAAAAACAAGACGAAACACTGTTCCGGCTAATTTGTTGTGAGAGAAAAACACTGTTCCGACTAAAAAAACAAACTGAATAAGACTGATTATAAGAGAAGCGAACATAACCCTATATATTAAGAAAAGATAGTTTATGAAGGAAAAAGAGACTAGAAAGAAGAAAACACAAATCGCAAAGCACAGTAGGAGCATCTAGCCTAGAGAGATGTTTTGTCACTTTCTTTAGCTCTGATGCTGTTATCACAAGCTCAAAGGAAAAATGGGATTCATGTTTTGGGCCAGTACGTCTTATACGAAGGTGAAACAAGATTTGTATCGTTTTGGGACTTTCATATCATAGTTAAAGATGGGTGGCAAAATACATTTTGGAAGACAAGTCGTTGGGAAGAAACAGCTAGCACTAGAAAGATGTACTACAAGTGTAGAAAAAACGTAGGTTGACAGGCCTAAACAAGAAGGGAAGCAGGATGGGTGGGTTACGTTTGCTGCTTCTGCAGTGTAAATTAATTTGAGCGGTGAGACGAAGGAACTGTCTGAGAGGTTGCATGCCGTGCCTGGATGCTGACGACCAAATTGGGGAAAACTGGTGGCCAGGCCAGAGTGCTGCAGTGTTTGGCGGAGCCAGTGGCCTCCACCGCCGCCGCTGCATGATATAGGGCATGTAGCACCGACTTGATGGACGATATCTCCGAGCATGGCACTGCGAGATCGCAAGTCGGCAAGCACATAGTTGCTGAAAAACAAGTGAAAAGAAGGAAGTAAGGAACAGATATAGGGCGCGTTCGGCTGGTAAAGAATTCAGCCGAAATTCACTGTTTAAGGCTAAATTCACTGTTCCCGTACTCACATATTCATTCAGATTTCGTTAAATTTGTTCAAACGAACGGGGCATATAGATTGAGGAAAGAAAAGGCCGATGAGAGATGGCCCTGGCCCGTGGGCCGTGTGCTAAGAATCAGCTCACAGGCCGAGCTGAGGTCCTCTCGACGAGTCGGCCTGCCTGCTGAAAGGGAATTTTTTTTTTGACTATTTGCCAAGTTTCTTTATCACTTTCGATATGGGTTTCGTACACGCAGATCACATTGTATCTTTGATTACACTCAGGGTTTTCAATTTCGGTATTAGAAAAAATTCAGTGACCTCCAAAATTTTTATCGTAATTTGTGAAATTCTGGTAAAATTTTGTAAGATACTTACAGCCTGTTCGCTTGATTGTATTTGACTTATAAGTCATGGCTTATCAGTCAACGAACAGTATTTTTCTCTCACACCAAACCAGCTAAATACTTTTAGCCATGGCTTATAAGCCAAACTAGCCCAAACAAACAGGGCATTACACATGAAGTATGATTTTTTATAAAAAGAATAGATGCAATCCTTGACAAAGTTTAGTCCTTGACATAGGCAGGGTTCGAAATTTGGATGGGACGGCCAAAAAAAAATCTGAAATTTCGTATTTTGGTACTTCCATTTGCAAACAAGCGTCGTCATCACCAACAATGCATCTCAGCAGCAGAAATTCACCTTCACCCGGCCGATCCACCGACGCGCGTAAAACCGGTCGCTCAGACCGGCCGCTTACCATCGGTAGGCTCCGTGTCGGCACGCGCGCACACGTATGTACCCTCGCTGTGCAGCTAGCTAGCTGCCGCGTGCACTATTGCACTTGCTGTGTCACGTACGCGTATATGCACATGCACACCGCGCGCGACTTCATCTCCATCGGATCCTCCTCCTCTCCTCTCCTCCCTCCCCTCCACGAGACGCACCTGGACCCCGCGTTCGTACGTACGTGTTTCTCACAGGCACGCGCACGGAGGAGTCCATGCGGAGCCCGGCGGCACATGCTCCGCTGCGCTCCGATCCAACATATATAACCCGCGTGTCCGAAGACCCCTGTTGTGCTGCCGCCCTGGCACAGCGTCTGCGAGCAACGCGCGCGCGTGCCGTGCATGCGGAAAGGGGGAATCGTGCACGGTGCAAGCACGGGACAACGGACCGCGTCACCGCCGCCGACGTCAGGCGATCAGAGACCCCACGGCGTGGGAGCTAGCCGGCCATCGAGGGGTGGTGGATGGAGGTGACGTACGGTCTGCCGAGACCAGCCGGGGCGCGTCAGCAGCACTGCTGGACCCGAAACGAGAGCCCGAGCGAGAAAAATCTCGGGACGCCGGCCGGGCGCCCGCCGGGAAGCGAACAAAGCCGCCCGCGTAGCGACAGCGCCGACGCCCGACAGGGCAGCATGCGCGCGCGGGGCGCGGAAGCGCTAGCCGACATGCACCGCGGAACGCACGGCGGATCGGAACGCGGCAGGTAGAAGCGTTTGGCGGTCCGCGGTTGCTTTGACGGTGTGTGGCCACTGCCAGTGCCACCACGTACGGTACCTGCATCGGTCACTGATTCTACTGAATTAACATTCATGCTTATGCGGTAGTACGAATCGTTTCGCTGAAATTTGGCTTATACTTGTTCCATTATTATGCAGTAGTATGAATCGTTTCGCTGAAATTTGGCTTATGCTGATGCTTATATTGATTTGTTATGAGAGGAAAACAATGTTCGTTCGCTGAAAAAATACTGCTGAAGTGATGCTGAAGAACAGAGCGAATATGTGGTGGTGTGGAAAAGATCTACAGTAGTGTTTGGCACATACCTTAGGCCTTATTACCAGAGTTTTGCACATGTAGGAAGTTCAGAGGGCAATCGATCCAGCGTGGAGACGCTGTAGTGTGTTTGACGAGTCAGAAACAGGGAAATATCTCCAGTAGCAGTGTTTGGCACGAATCTCCTCCACCGTGCGCGGAGCGATCACCAAAAGCTACTCCGTAGGTGACAAAGATCGGGTCGCAAACGTGCATCGGAGAAAATGTAACACCGAGTTCCGATGCGCGGCTGGTGCAAGAGAAATCTTATAAACCCTACATAAACCACTCCTTTTCCTTTTACAGGAAGAAAACATGCGGAAACTAAACTTGAGACCTGAGGTCACGACTCACGAGTGAAGTGATATTTTGGACGCAAGCTAGTAGTTGTAGGCCCGGACATGACACCTACCTCTGATGTCTCCGGCCGTCTGCTGTACTCCTGTCCAAGTCTGACGACGACCGTCGCCCAACCTAGCTTGGAGGTGCTCACTGCTCGACAACTCTCACGGTCCATGGAAGCAACAAGGCAAGAGTAGTGCCGTCAAATTGTTGCCAGTTAGATCGATCATCGAGCAGAACTACTGCATCTCCATGCATGATGTGGGTAAGTGAGTAAATCTTAGTCATTTGTTATACATCTATATATACACTATGTATCTTTAATTAATTAAGTACATCGTAAAAGCTTTGGAATTGATGAAGTTGGCATATAAGTACCTGACAACACGAATGATCTACGCACGCTGCACGCTGCATATGACACATACAGCATCTCACCGCATTGCTCGATCGATCGAGCCGGGCAGCGGCAGCTCCTGACCCTGAGGTGCATACGGCAGCTAGCGCTGTTCATGCCGTGGGCCGCGGATGGTAGCCTACACTTACGTACAGGCGGACACCGCCCGCAGCGGACGACGAGGAGGAGCACACGAACGCGCGGGGGCGGGGCATATATGCTAGCTAGCCGCTACAGAGGACGGTCGGCACTCGGCAGCAGACACACGAACCAACGGTGCAGGCTGTGTCCTGCTCTACGGAGTACTACGCCTCTACATTTACACAGCATGAGGCCAAGAGCG
Source organism: Miscanthus lutarioriparius (assembly GCA_904845875.1). Lineage (NCBI taxonomy): Eukaryota > Viridiplantae > Streptophyta > Magnoliopsida > Poales > Poaceae > Miscanthus > Miscanthus lutarioriparius. Next base: position 18,376,916 of record CAJGYO010000004.1, read on the forward strand.
AAACCCGCCGGCACGTTTGCTATACTCCAAGTCGATCCGGACCACCTAGCTAAGGTCGGTTTAGCTATCGCTAGCTCTAACTTAGCTGTGTACGTGCGTACAGCGTACGACACTGTCACGGCCGGATTCATATATATTCATATTAATAATAAGTCAGCCAAAATTCAATCATGCAGTCGTTATGACATATGCGCGCTAGGCCTAAAGCTACAACTAGGCAATCAGTCACTATCATCCTAACCAAACATGAAAGAAATCAGCCATGCCAACTAGTGGTGTATGAGGAAACCGTACCGACACGCCGGAGGTACACAAGCAGACTGGTTAAACACGCATGTTACACAAGGCCACTTTATTGACTAACACCAGCTAGCATCGACTTGCGCGTGGAAAAAAATAGCGGATCCAAATTTACCGGTTAATGTTAGAAAACCGGACAAAAACAAATTTTTGCTCAATTGCTTGCCCTGGCGCATGTTTCTATCGTATCTCAATATCTCGCTCCTATTGCATGAGCCCGACTACAGAGAAGGTTAAAAGGAACATATAGAAGTTGAGGTTAATATGGCTTGTGTGCCACTGATCTCACTCTTGGACCGTACATAAATCTTACTCTATATTTGTAAGAAAAAAAAAAAAAAAAAAACTATATGACGCACGAGAAAATGAGTTATCTTGGACTGATATTACACCCTGACCTAACAAATTTCATTGTAGTCCTTACGTAGAGGTGAAGCCAGAATCGATATAAGGGTGGTGCTAATAACTACATATCATGTTACGATAATATAGATCATGAACAGAACATACAACGCACGTAGCCAAATCAATATATTACGAAAATGTTTCGTTGTCAGGACCGGTGTTACAGGCCTAGGCCGCCAGCAGCACCAGCTCTGTCTCTCCCCAAGTTCTGCAGATCTAAAACCTTGAAGTGTGCATGTCTCGCACACTCACTATAAATGGGAGGCAAAACAAGAAAATATGTCATCAAATTGCCAACTAGATCATCAATCGACCAAGATAACTATAACCTTCCTCAAAACTAGTCAGCGACCCCATGGCCCCTTGACAGAGACCGGTGCACAAGCATGCACCATGGAAAGGAATATGTTGAGTCAGCGACGGAGCACGGCACAAAATCAAGGGGGGCCAACTTGATAAAAACATAAGTGAAATATGTTGACATCAGAAATAAAACCATATATACTATGATAAATTTAACTAATCACATATCAAATGACTACAGAGAGACTGAGTTCTTATATGGACTAAAACTAGCTACAATATATCTCAAGTTGGGTCATACTTCATTCTATTTCTCAAACCATATTTGAAATTTTGCTTTGGACAAAAACATGTCACCTAAGATCATGAGTGGTTCTCTGCGTGTTGAGTTTTGATGCATGCTCCCTACAAATATCTCAAAGCATACTCGTTCTATTTCACCAAATACTGAAACATGTCACCTAAGATCATGAGTGGTTCTCAATAATGCTCCATATCGCTCATTGAAAAGATCCCCTGAAATCAATAACCACCAAGCTCATTGAAAAAGATCGGTGTATATACATGCGCTGAGGAAGAGAATATAGAGTTTTGATATTTTGTGATAGAGAATTCGTAAGTCATACACTTAATCTTACCCATTTTGTTTTTTGGAAAGTTACTGAAAACTTCACACCTGCTATCGCAAGGGATCCTGGACATGAACTACTCCTTGAAATGGTATATACTCCATCGCAGTCCCTTGGATCCAAGAACGTAACCTAGGGTGCTCATTGCTCGTGAACCCACAGTCCACACAAACAACAAAATGAATGCAATGCCATCGAATTGCCAACTAGATCACCAACCTAGATAGCTATGGCCTTCCTCCGGACTAGTCAGCGACCCCCATGGCCCCATGACAGAAATCGGTGCACAAGCATGCATCATGGAGAGGAATTTGTTGAATTTTGGTATTGCCTCGCACTAGAGAATTCTTAAACCCTATAAATATATCAAGCGTACTCATTTTATTTCTCAGAAAAATACTGATACATGTCACCTAAGATCACGAGTGATATGGACGCATGCTCCATATGTCGAGCACCACCATTGTACCCCTGTCCCCTGAAATCAATAACCACCAAACTCATTGAAAAAGATCGTGTAAATACGTGCGCCGAGGAAGAGATATAGAATTTTGATATTTTGTGATAGAGAATTTGTAAGCCATACACATAACTCTCACCCATTTTCCTTTTCGAAAAGTTACTGAAAACATAACACCAGCTATCGCAAGGGATCCTGGACATGAACTACTCCTTGAAATGGTATATACTCCACTGCAGTCCCTTGTATCCAGGAACGTAACCTAGGGTGCTCATTAATTGCTCGTGAACCCACGGTCCATAGAAAACAACAAAATAAACGCAATGCCATCGTATTGCCAACTAGATCACCAACCTAGAAAGCTATGGCCTTCCTCAAAACTAGTCAGCGACCCCCATGGCCCCGTGACAGAGATTGGTGCACAAGCATGCACCATGGAAAGGAATATGTTGAGTTTTGATACTGCCTCGCACTAGAGAATTCTTATAAACCCTACAAATACCTCAAGCATACTCGTTCTATTTCTCGAAAAATACCGAAACATGTCACCTAAGATCACGAGTGATCTCGACGCATGCTCCATATATCGAGCACCACCATTGTACCCCCTCCCCTAAAATCAATAATCACCAATGCAAGCTCATTGAAAAAGATCGGTGTAAATACATGCGCCGTGGAAGACATACAGAGTTTTGATATTTTGTGACGGAGAATTCGTAAGCCATACACATAACTCCTCCCCCACTTTCCTTTTTGGAAAGTTATTGAAAACGTGACACCTGCTAATCATGGAGATATGAACCACTCTTGAAATGATATATATACTCTACCAGTCCCTTAAATCCAAGAACTTGAGGTGCTCATTGCTCGTGAACCCATGGTCCATAGAAGCAACAAAACGAATGCAATGCCATCAAATTGCCAACTAGATCACCAACCTAGATAACTATGACGACCTTCATCAAAACTAGTCAGCAATAAAATTTTAAAAAAAAACTAGTCAGCAGTATCACAATGACAAAGATCCGTGCACAAGCATGCATCATGGAAAACAATATATGGAGTTTTCACAAGGCTCGTAGAATCCCCAAACCCAACATAAATTCCACTCCCTCTATTTTTCCAAGAAAACACACAGACTTGTCACCTGAAATCACGAGTGATAAGTATCTCGGACGCACGCTCCATCGTGGCACGCCACGTCACACCCCACTCCGCGAGTGCGGCGGTCCTGAGAGGCGCTCGCTGCTCGCCAACTCACGACCCATGGAGGCAAAATGCAAGCAAGACACCATCAAATCAAATCGCCAGCTAGATCGCCGGTGGGGACACGGCAGCACCACGCGGGCACCCGTCCCCTGAAACGGACCGCCGATCTCGTGACAGAGATCGGGGCCGGGAACTTGCGTGGCGTCGGGGAAAAATCTCGCGCACGTGCCCGCCGATCGCATCAACGGTGGGCAGCGCTCCCGGGCCGCGGGGTGCCGCGGGCCCGCGCTCGTCGCGACGCCCGGCGGCGACCTGCCACGCGGGGCCGCGGGCGCCCTCAGCCGTGAAACGCGTATCGCGCCACCGTGGGTGGGGGGCCCGGCCCGCGGCGGCGAGAGCCGATCGACGGTCACGACTCACGAGGACGAGGCCACGGGGACGAGCCGACAGGGGCGGGCCCGCGTCTGGTGTGGTGGGGCGGACGGGGACACGCGGGCGCGCGCGCGTCGTCCGTTTCGATCGCCGGCCGTCCACCGAGCGAGCCAGGAGGCAGGAGCGACGGTGAGTGAGGCCAAAGCTTGCCTTGCCGGCGGTGAAACGGTGACAGCTAGATCACGAGGGAGCGCGTTTTGATCGCGCGTCTCTCGGTCCTCAGATGAGTTCCCCGGGCTAGGTTCTGGTGGCCGTTGCCGAGCGCCGGCGGCGATCGCTGTTGACAAGTCTGACCGGCAGGCTTCGGCACGCGAGGGCCGTCCAGATTCCAGAGGTAGGAGGGAGGTTTGTACTCTTGCAGGCATTGTCCTTTTCCTTTGAAAAAGCTGATGTATACGTTTCCTTTTTGAAAAGACTGATTTATACATTTCTTTTTTCGATTTATACATTTGAGGCTCGACATTTTAGACAATATAACAAGAAAAATATCTTTATATAGTGTATTTTTAAGCGCGGCAATCGGCTGTGAGTTTATTTGTTATAGATTTGGGCAACATGACTTATAGTCATTGCCTAAGGCTATCTCCAACAACAACACTCAAAATACAAGACCTATTCGTCCTTTAGGGAGCGCTACAGGCAAAAGGTTCAATACATATTCGACATCTTCTCCAATAACAAGACATAAAAGAAAATCATTTCTGCAAATAGGTTTTCAGGAGAGAGGATGTCTATATTTGGGTTATGCCTCCCAGGTAACCCAAAATAGATCTCCCGTATAGGTACTTTGTTGAAGGCTGATTTTGGGTCTCTTCCTACCCATTTTGGATTTAGGTGCCCATATGAGTTCCTCGTTGGAGACCGTCTAAGTGGTGAGAGTTTGAATACTTGGCAATTGACATAATAATAAAAAATCAATTATTGTTTGTTCCAGTTCTGATCATATGTTAAATGATGGCGTTTTGTTTTTCTCAAACAAGACCAATAACGGTAATACGTTATATATACTTTTATGTTTGTATAGACTTCGTTTTATTGTTGAATTATCTTCAAAGCTAGCAGCAACCCATATACTCTTATAAGTCTAACACATGTCCAGGACCTAAAAAAGAAAGAAAGTCTAACACATGTTCAGAATTGAGGAAAAACCTTTGAGCTATAGTACAGCTTACAGGTCTTGCAGGCTGCAGTCAAGTGAAACATTATAATGTGTAATTCGCAAAGAAAAAAAAAAATATATATGTTTCTCATGGTGACCAGACGATTATAGAAGTGGTGCCCCGTGATGAAAAAATTTCCAGGAAAATTCTTTTGTCAATTTTAGCCTTGCGCCTTGCGAAATTCTTGGTAAACTGTGTTCAGACTTGTCATAACTCAAAGTCTACATCACAAATAAGCCAACAAAAAACGTAGCAGTCTCATTGTTGTGAAATGAGAAAAATGTGTGGAGAAATTTCAACAGAATGTGTTGTAGCAGAAAGAAACTTTATATGTGTACAAAATACGAAAGAATTCCGTACATGTAGAACTAAAAATCGATAAAATGGACATTTAAAATTCAAATTGTTTCCTTAAAAGAAATATACATTATTGTGTTAACGATATTGTTAACATTAAATAGGTATATAGAACTTACAATATTCCATACCTAGGGAAGGTATATTGCCATGAAACTTAATGACGTGTGCTTACTTTGCAGTTTGCACAATTGCGCTACACTTTGTGGTTATTCCCTAATTGAGTCAAATCTGGTACTTCTAACCCTCTATATATGATACTAGAGGTGTCAATGTGGTTTATTCCTGTTCTATCTGACACTTTCTCTTATATTCTTCATTTATTAAATTAAAGTTTGGCACATAAAGCTTAAGAAAATGAATATGCTCAAATGTAACTCAAGGGAGTGTAATAAATGAACATCAAATAATAATATCAAAAGAAAAATGGAAAACGAAAAACACTGAAACCATAAAAACCTCATGGTAAATATATATATAAAAAAAAGATCTGAGAAAGAAGCAGAACACAGATCCAAATTGGCAAACCGACTTCCTTCACCTTGGCGCGCTCTCTATAAATACCTTCCACCTCACCATTCCCTTCCCATCAGAGACCAGACAAGAGACAACCACACACCACACGCACAGCCTCCGCAGCTGCAGGCGCCTGCTGCTCTCCAACAAGACCCCAAGAACTCGCCAACCTAGGCCAGCCACCCTTCCCCTCTGCCACAATGACAATGCTGGTCGCCGCCGCCTCCGTCAAGCCCTCCACCACCGCGGCTGCGGGCACCAGCAAGGCGGCCTTCAAGCCCCTCCACCTCCCTCCCCTCCCAGCCGCCGCCGGCCTCAGGCCGCTCTCGCTCACCGTCTCCGCGCGTCCGCTGTACCGTCAGGAGCATGTCCTCGCAACCGTGTCGGTGGCGGCGGCGGGCCGCAATGACCGCTCCGCGTCCCCCGCGCCGCCGTCCGCCACCGCAGACGGCGCCCGGCCGGTGGAGGTTGCCGCCGCGCCCGCGGAGAACGCGCGGCGCGCCAAGATCGGGGTCTACTTCGCCACGTGGTGGGCGCTGAACGTGATCTTCAACATCTACAACAAGAAGGTGCTGAACGCGTTCCCGTACCCGTGGCTCACGTCGACGCTCTCCCTCGCCGCCGGCTCCGCCATCATGCTCGCGTCCTGGGCCACCAGGATCGCCGAGGCGCCCGAGACGGACCTCGATTTCTGGAAGTCGCTCACTCCCGTAAGTATCGGCACCGCTTCCTAGTTCCTTCCTAAAGATCTCTTCTTCTAGATGTGCGCTCTCTGGTGCTGATGCGAATCGTCTCGTGGCCGGCCGGCCGAGCAGGTTGCGATCGCGCACACGATCGGGCACGTCGCGGCGACGGTGAGCATGGCTAAGGTGGCCGTGTCGTTCACGCACATCATCAAGAGCGGGGAGCCGGCATTCAGCGTGCTCGTCTCCAGGTTCTTCCTCGGCGAGCACTTCCCGGCGCCGGTCTACTTCTCCCTCCTCCCGATCATCGGTGGATGCGCTCTCTCCGCCGTCACCGAGCTCAATTTCAACATGGTTGGTGAGTGACATGGAAATCCCCATCTCCTGAATCTCGGAGATACTTATGCTGATATATCATACATGAGAAATATCAGAGTGATGGTATCTTCAGGCTGGTTTCCGTAGATATTTTTCACTTGATTTCAACACCAATCAAGGAAAAAAAGTAATTTTATAAAAATGATTACTGAACCTGTCTTGTTCAACGATCCACTGTAGGATTCATGGGGGCAATGATTTCGAACCTGGCATTCGTCTTCCGGACAATTTTCTCCAAGAAGGGGATGAAGGGCAAGTCCGTGAGTGGGATGAACTACTACGCCTGCCTCTCCATCATGTCGCTGGTGATCCTCCTCCCCTTCGCCATCGCCATGGAGGGGCCCAAGGTGTGGGCAGCGGGCTGGCAGAACGCAGTCGCCGAGATTGGTCCCAACTTCGTCTGGTAAGCTCACATGCTCCTTGGACTACTCACGTAGCATTGCACTGTCACAGCTGCCATGCTGTTTGAGATTTTTGTGTTTAATTGCTGGGAATTCCAAGCGTTGAATCAATTTTAAACACGGTAGCTTGCAACACTTACACCCTAAATACCTCACAAAATCCACAACATTGATGGCATAACTTATGATCTACTGATCTGTGTCATAACTCATAAGTATCTAGCATTGCCTCCCAAAAAGCGCAGTTGCTTGTGTAGGGACAGAGCTGTCAGAGCATGGCACTGAGATATGATTTCTCTGGTCTGCAATGGTCTGCTCGTCCTGCAGAACAAAAATCGATTATTGCTTTGATATCTGTGATAATTCAGTTTGATTCATGTGGCTAAGACTTCCTCTGTGTGGATTGCGTAGGTGGGTGGCGGCGCAGAGCGTGTTCTACCACTTGTACAACCAAGTATCCTACATGTCGCTGGATGAGATCTCGCCGCTTACATTCTCCATTGGCAACACCATGAAGAGGATTTCTGTCATTGTCGCCTCCATCATAATCTTCCAAACGCCCGTCCAACCCATCAACGCACTCGGAGCCGCCATCGCCATTCTTGGAACCTTCATCTACTCCCAGGTAATTACACAGGTTTATTTTGAAATGATTGCGTAGAAAAGTACTGTCAATTAAACTCTGAATTCTGACAAAAAAAAAACATTCAACATTTCAGGCAAAGCAGTAACGCCTTGGCGTCTAGATGGCCTCAGTTCACCGTGAATCAACTCGGTGTTCGATCATAACAACTTATGACTATTGAGAATATCTACTAAGAAGAAGCCCTTTGTATAATATTACTAGATCCTCTTTCTTTTTGTATTTTCTTTCCTAGGACGAGCTTCCAGTGTTCAAGAGCTTCTTTTGTTTTCATTATGACTATGATGGTGTAGAGAAAGATGGATCCATCTAAATAAAAGTACCAGATTTTTCTTTCTCTCGGCCCTTTTGTTGCCTCCGAATTCTCCGGTCCAAAACAACGCGTGGCTCAGAATGCATCGGGCTACCATTCCACTTGCCATGTATGATGTACCCATGTTTCACAAGGCCAAGAACGGCAGCCGTGCAAAGGTCTGGTGGCCCATCTTGCTGGTGAGTGGTGACAGGTACAGGGGAGCATGGCCCTGAAGGGAAGCGCTGTGCAATTTGCACACTGAGATCTTTGCGACCGATTCAGCGTTGGAGCGTAGCTGATCGTCTTGTTGTACCCTTGCCGCCTACTCCGTTGTTCTTCTGCATGGTCCCCGGGTCGGCAGACTTTGTTGTTTCAGCTTATGGCAGTGCTGATATACCATCTCGCAGGCGGCATATACCCCTGTTCCTGATCCAAGGAGCAACCTTATGGTGCTCTAAGGGCCGTCGCATTTTGGATTCCAATTCAGATGTATCTTTCGTGCTTTTTCAGAAGATCGTCAAGATAGCAACCTTTGGTGTCAGCCACTCGTGATTGTGGCTAAAAGACATAAATCTTAAAACTACACAATAGTTCATTTATTACTATATAAGCTGCATTATATTGCAGTAAGGCTTTGCTATTTAGTGCTTACTACATGCATTGATGCATTGCAGGATCATATATGAATATGCAGTACTGAAGATAATGCTAGTGAGATTGAGAGGCAGAGTCGTAGAGGTAGAGGGCACCAAGCCAGTTTTAGTAGAAATAGCCAGTATCATTCTAATGGTTAGCGGAAATCTCTGTGCCACCGTACCGAGTAATTTGAAGAACGACAAACATATCGAGCAAACAAAGTGAGCCTACCATTGTACCGTTGTCCAAACCTGATTCAGAGTTCATTCAGACCAAGAAACAGACGTGTTTCGAAACAGCTCTAGACCTCTAGTCGACTTGAAAGATCATGAATACAGTTCTGTTTTCCTTTTCAATAATATACGGAGTAAAATGTAAATAAAAAAAAACTGAAGTGGCTGGCATTTGTATCCATGGCAAACCAGTTATACAGCAACTAGAAGATTATGAATTTGTGAGCTTCCTGATTTGCATGTATCCTGCATTTTGTGAACCCTGAAGTTGTAGGGCTTTTATCATCCGATGTCCTAGCCTTCTCATTTGGAAGAGCAGTTAGGGCGTTTCAAATTTTTGGTTATGATGTGATGGCAGCTAGCTCAAGAGCCATGGCTTTGGCATGTAGAGCACTTGTATATCCATGCCCTGATTCCTGTACCTTGATCCTGCACTCCTGCAGCCAGAGTGGGCGGAATTCCATATCGATGAGTTCAGTTCCTAGCAGCATCGATGTGGAATGTGACATAATAGCTGATAGATGCTTTATCCTCCTGAAGAAAGAACGGTAGATGTGCTTCTAAGCTGTTCAGATGAACCAGAGCAGATAAAAGGTGAACTCTAACATTATGATCCGAACCTGTCAAAGGACATTTAAATTATCACAAGATGGATATTTTAAAATTAGGGTAAAGTCCAATTTACACCCTCCAACTTTCACCAAAGTCCGGATTTCAACTTCGAACTTCAAAACCGGACAACTTTGGTCCTCCAACTCTCGAAAAAGTCCAACTTTAACCTTGTGGGCGGTTTGGCTGGTGAACAGTAACTTTTAATATTTTTGGGAGCGCTGAAATTTTATTTTATTTTTTCGAGCATCTTAACGTCCTCAAATGAAAAAACTCAAAACTTGATTTTGTGGGTGAACAGTACAATTTAATATTTTTTTAATATTTTTGGGAGCGCTGAAATTTTATTTTATTTTTTCGAGCATCTTAACGTCCTCAAATGAAAAAACTCAAAACTACAAAGTTGTAGATCTCATCGAGGTCTACAATTTACATATAAAAATTATCTTCATCCGACATCCTATTGAAGGGTTTTCTATTTTTTAAAATTTGAGTCTCATCACGCGATAAAATATGGTGCTAAAATTTTATATTATTTTTTCGAGCATCTTACTATCCTCAAATGAAAAAAAATAAAACGATAAAGTTGTAGATCTCATTGAGGTCTACAATTTACATATAAAAATTATCTTCATCCGACATCGTATTGAAGGGTTTTCTATTTTTTGAAATTTGAGTCTCATCACGCGTAAAACAATTTCCTGAAACATGAGGAAGTTTGTCCAAACAGATGTAGCAAAAGCGCAGCGATGTGCTCATCAATCGTCATTGTTAATTGCTTATACACGCTTTTAGCAGCCGGAAGGCAATAAACGAGTAAAAAATATGCAAAATGAAAATCTGAATTTGAGAAGGTGCGCTCATCAATTTCAGTGAGCCATTTGATCTGCAGCGTAATGTGTTGGTGTTTGACCTCTCAAACACTTAGAGCTGTTCACAAATCTGGCTGGTTGTTTGCTGAATGATTATATCTGATGAGTTGCACAGTTGTTTGCTGAATGATGATATCTGATGAGTTGCATATCATCTTTCTCACTCGTCTTTCTCTGCTTGCATCGCAGAGCCCTTTCTCTACTTGCATTGCAGAGTCTATGTGCTCCCATGTGCTGCAGACGAGGAAGGACCTTACAAGATCGATGGATTTCACATCTGAAATCGGACTCTTTTACTTGAGGAAGAAACCTGGACCTTTCTTTGTTTCTGCACACCCTTTAATCCTCACGATACCATATTACTTCAATTTTTTTTTTTTGAAACGCATATTACTTCAAAACTTCAGCAGGTAAAAACCCCATGCTTTATATTATAGATAAAAAACACAGTATTTTAAAACTTCAGCAGGTAAGAGGCCCCATGCTTATTAAAGATGAAAAACATATAGGCTGTCGGCCATGATCCAAACGAGAACAAAACAAGTTTAGTTGGTTGCCATCACACTCTATCAGCCTATCACAGATCTCCAACATTTCAGCATGAGCACGATTACAGAACTATATGCGTTCCGTGGGATTCCATTCAGCCAGTTACATTACCTACACCATCATCAGTGAGGGTGTGTTTGGTTCATGGAATATCCATGGATGGGATAGGGATATCCCTGGACAAGGCCTGTTTGGTTCCCTAAATAAGTTAGGCATGGATATCCAAAACATGATATATTCCCCTTAGATGTTGTATATCCTGGTCACCAGAAAACGAACAGACAAGCTTATCTACGGTCAGCGTGGACGCGCGGGAGCACGTGCAGACTTTCCTCACCTCCCATCCTTATCTTCACCATCACCACTCCCCTCCAGACTCCTCTCTATCTCTACTCCTGCTCTCTGCTCAGGGCGGTGCTCCTCGCCTTGCCCCCGCCATTCGACTCCCCTGCCGTTTGACTCCCTCCGCCAGGCACATCTCCACGCCGGTCGCATCTTCCTCGCCACCAGTGGGCGGGGCAGCTTCCTCGCCACACATCTCCTCCGCCGGACGCATGAACAGCAGCAAGGAGCAGCGGACGGGAGACAGCACCGCCACGCACGGCCGCACATCTCCTTTGCCGGTCGCACAGCAGCAGCAGGGAGCAGGCCCCGGTGGCACATCTCTGTTGTCCCTTTGCTGTTCGTCTCGCGCAGCAGGGAGCAAGGAGCAGGTATTAAATATTCCCCTCCTTAATCCTTTGGTAAAAAAATCTGGTTAATCTAAGAATAGAAAATAGGATTGATAGTTGATTGAAGTGACGATGCATTCTTGCTTTTGGATATCCATAGATCTGGACTTGTAATATGTGAATATTGTCTTTTTATGTTCAAATTTATTTTTTCCTTCAGTTTAGCTAATGGACAAGAGGACCAAGATTTTGATTTATGCACCTGCAGCTCATATGTTGCTTTTCATGATGGCAATAGTTGTTAGGTCTAGGAAAAGAAAAAGGAGTGAACGTAGACAGTGCATTAGCTACGGTCCAATGGAAGAAAGAGATAGAATGAGAATTGAGTATCTGAACAATAAAATTTGGAAGAATGACACAACATGTGTTAACATGCTTAGGCTTAGAAGAGACTCATTCTTCCGTTTTTGTCAACTGTTTAAAAATCGTGGCTTACTTGAAGAGACTATACACATGTGTGTTGAACAAGTAGCAATGTTTTTAAATACAGTGGGATACAACCTTAGGAATAGATTAGTGGCCACTAATTTTGATAGATCTGGTGAAACTGTTAGTCGTAACTTCCACTTGGTCCTTCACACGGTGGGTGAGTGAAGAGCATAATACATAAGGCCACCTTCATCGGAGACCCCAACCAAGATAGCAGAGAACCCAAGATGGGATCCCTACTTTAAGGTGTGAATTTGATCCTTAACTTAATTTCAGTTTTGTAATGCATGTTGCCCAATTTGTTCCATGTGTTGAATTGCTTAAAAAATAGAATTGTATTGGAGCTATCGATGGCACACATGTACGAGCCTCTGTTTCCAAGGATATGGAGCCTTTCTTCCATGGTAGGAAGGCCCATTGTACCGAAAATGTAGGGGCAGCTGTAGATTTTGATCTTCGGTTTATATATGTTTTGGCGGGTTGGGTGGGGACAACACATGATGCTCTTGTGTTGATAGATGCTTTAGAACGTGAAAATGGCCTTCGTGTACCACAAGGTATTCAACCCAAAAATTTTGAACCTCAATTTGACATGCCATACTTTGTAGCACTATCACCCACATTTCTCTCTTATATTAGGTAAATTTTATCTCGTTGATGCGGGATATGGAGCCAAACTGGGTTTTTTACCACCTTTTCGGGTTGTGAGGTATCACTTGAATGAGTGGGGGAACAATCATGTGTAAAATGAGAAGGAATTGTTCAACCTTAGACACTTTGCTCTTCGTGTGACAGTAGAACAAGCATTTGGGTCTCTCAAGCGGAGATTCAAAATACTTGATGATGCCACCCCATTTTTTCCATTTTCAACACAAGTAGATATTGTGGTGGCTTGCTGCATTATGCATAACTGGGTTCTACAAGATGGGAGCTAGTGAGCATCAACATATGGTTAATTTTAGGTAGAGAATTGTCAATGCTGTGTGGCAAGACCGCCAAAATTATTTACAAGATTAATTTGTATTGTTTATGGTTTGCTGAATTTTCATTGTATTGTAATAAAGACATGTGTGGCTTGTTGAATTTTCATTTTATTGTAATAAGGACATATATATGGCTCGCTGAATTTTCCTTATACTACAATGAAGACATGTGTATGGCTTGCTGGATATAGCTTGCTTTTTTTTTCGTGCTGGACATATGTATGGCTTGCTGTCTTTTTTCGTCTGGATATGGTTTGCTGTTTTTTTTTACAATCTGATTTTTAAATTTGAATGACATTGTGATAGGCAAATGGAATTTGAGGCTACTGGGGAGCATGCTGAGGGTGGTGGCCATGTCACTTGGCCTTGTGCAATGTTTTCTTTCGTGCTTACTTACCTCGCCAATGTAGTGCCTAATAGCAAAACATCATCAGGTTTCAAGAAAACCCATTTGAATTCTTATGCCAAGGCTTTGAATGATCATTTCAAGTGCAAGAGAATTGGGGAGTAGATTAGTAACCATCTTAGAACAAAGAAGAGGAAGTATGTGAGGATCAACAAACTCAGGAGTTTGAGTGGTGCTCTTTGGGATGAAGTCAACTATGTCATTTCACTTGATCATGAGCATTATACAAGCTATATTGTGGTACCCTTGCTATCATAATTTTTATTTTAATATTGTCTTCTAGTTTTCCTTCTAGTTGGTCTAATAGTTTCTTCATATATTGCAATACAAGGACCATAAAGCTGATGCGGAATTCTTCAACAAGTCTATTGAGCACTATGATGAGATGGCTACTATCTTTGGTGCTAATGTCGCCACAAGAAAGTATGCAAAGGAATCAAATGAGCCTCTACCAACTGGAATTGGTGAAAATGAACAAGGTGAAGATGGTGGGGATGGTGATACTGCTGCTGATGGAGCTACATCTTCTGCTATGGGCCTAACAAAAGAGTAAAGACAACTGAAAAGGAGAGGGAAGATGATGGACTGATACAGCCGATGAAAGAAGTTGAGGAAAGAATCTCTTGTGCTATAGAGAAAGCCGGAATGCCTGACGAACTTCCTGAAGGTCTGTATGATGCTATTTGTAGTCTTCCAGGCTTTGATGACACCCATCTATCATTTTACCATAAGCATCTTGTTGACCGTCCAAGCAAAGCTAGAGCCTTTTATTATCTATTTTATCTCAAAAGTTAAACTAGGCTGCAAAGTTTATTACCGAGCACTTCCCTGAAAACTAAAGATATGATTGTTGTACTTGTTGCACACTAATGCTATAGCTCTTTTGATAGTAACCCATATACAATGCACTACGGGTTAATCTATATATTTATAGCAGTCATGCTTGTAACCCATCAAACATTGCACTCTTGGGTTATTATATATTTTGTATGTAATGTGAGAAAGTTCTAAAACCTGCTAATTATCTACCTATATAATTTCTGGTCGGACAATGCATGTGTTTATCAAGATGTCATGTGTTTTGTACATGTGTTGCAGCTTTTGTACATGTTTTCTTGGGTAACCTCACCAATTTGGGTAGGTGGTGACTGCATCTCCATTGTCATCCTACCAAACAAAAAAAAATGGCTCACCCCAAACATATCCATCGAACCAAACAGAAACAGAAAAATAGCTTGTCCCATCCATCCAACCAAACAGATAATATGGATATTCATATCCGATATCCATAGATATCTATATACAATCCACCCTGTCCTCTAACCAATCACACCCTAAAAATGATCGCTTTAGACACAAAACCACGCATAGACAATGGCAGAACAAAATCAAACACAGAACAGATTCAATGACGATTCAAGCTACAAAACTTCATTTAGCCAAAAGTCGACCAACACTCAGAACAAATGTCAGACATTGGAATTTGGATACATAGCATGGTCTGCTTTCAGAACTACTAGTAACATTGAAATTTGACGACAAGTTTTTAGAACAGTAGTAGACCCACACGAGTAGGTGATGATAAACTTAGAAAAGAGATGTTCCCTTGCCCTTCTTGTCTCCACCAATCTCAAAATGCTTGCACCTCTGTGACACAGGGAGTAAGAAAGCGTGAGCTAAAACAAATGGTGAAATAGTTTGTTCAGCAGCAAGTTTAGCACAGGAGAATGATACAGTACCTTGATAGCGTGCTGTGAGTAGTGCTTGCAGCTCTGGCACTGCAGCTTCAGCACAATCTTCTTGGTGGTCTTGGCCTGAAAATCACAAAATTTGTCATATCCCAAACTGTGCAGTGAACAGGCATTTAGAACTCGCAGTTATATTAAGACATTCATGCTAGCAGCCAAACAGACAAAGGTATAAAGGATTGACAGATCATTAGTACAATCACATAGATAAGCTTCATTACCTTCTTGTGGAAGACAGGCTTGGTCTGACCACCATATCCTGACTGCTTGCGGTCATAACGGCGCTTTCCCTGGGCAGACAGGCTATCCTTACCCTTCTTGTACTGAGTCACCTTGTGGAGAGTGTGTTTCCTGCACTCCTTGTTCTTGCAGTAGGTCTTCTTGGTCTTGGGAACGTTCACCTGTATAACATGCGAAACAAATTGCACAGGTTAAAACAAAATTTCATATCCTTAGCAACTGAATATCAAACCATATAAGCATGTTCTCCATATGGCTGCATAGACAAGTACAATATAAGTTGGAAAAGGAAATTGAAAACTCAAATCGGAGATTATAGGTCCTCAGGAGATATGCTTATAGTTGTCATCATGAGAATAATCAGGTCTCAAAGATTCATGCCATCATAGGACCCCACAAAAGCACCACGCATTTGAAATTTGAACAAAAGATAACAAAGATTTATGCCAAAATCCAGGTACAATTGTGACAGTGCATCCGGAGGCGCTATGAATGTATAAGCAGCCATTGCACTATCACATCAGTTCAACAAACGAAGTTGTGCGCTGCACTGTCCAAGCACAGTTTGTCGCGCACATTTAACATAAATCGTCTAGACCGAGTCTAAAAACAAAGAATTACCACCACCTGATGGCTACTAGGAATCGCAAATTTCATTGCGATGCTGCATACTCCACAGATCTAACAACATACAGGGGCAACGCCACAAATCGAACTACCACACACAAATAAAACATCGAACGAAGAATCACCAGTTCATCAGAAAGGGGACAAATATCTACGTAAATGATAGCCACCGACCAAGTTAAACAACCCAGGAGAGCCATCACATCCAGAACTTTGAAG
This sequence comes from Miscanthus lutarioriparius, assembly GCA_904845875.1. Lineage (NCBI taxonomy): Eukaryota > Viridiplantae > Streptophyta > Magnoliopsida > Poales > Poaceae > Miscanthus > Miscanthus lutarioriparius. Next base: position 18,393,369 of record CAJGYO010000004.1, read on the forward strand.
TGAAAACACTCATCCACTTCCTAATCTACAGGAGGCACTACCCACGCACCAATCCACAAGGACAGCAAGGTACTGCGATTTCGGCGAGGCCCGCGCTCGGGGAAGGAACAGAGAGGGCGGGGAAGAAGGCGGCTTACCATTTTGGCGGCGGCGGAAGGGAGGCCGGAAGGGGCTTGTGCGGCGAGAGCTCCCTATCCGGTCGAGAGGCTGCAGCGAGTGGCGGCGGCGGGGGAAGAAGCGCTGTGCTTTTATGGGAGGCGCCCGCCGCAGTCTAGGGTTTTCTCCTGGGATTCGGGCCGTGTTCGTCTCATGGGCCGCACACCTAGGACGCTGCTGGGCTGCTCACTCGGTTCCGCTTCGACCGTGCCCGTGCGAAACCAGGCCAGCATGGCCCAGTTTATCTGCTGCAATTTCCTCCACTCGGATACCCGTAAATCTGACTGGTCTGACCGTCTGGGTCAAACGGCCTAAATAAATGTGTTTAAGCATTCATACTGCTTGGTTTAACATTGAGACACTCTTTTGAGTGTCATTTTATTAAAAAAAAAGAAATTACCTGTGTGTCACTGATGGTGTACCAGTGCTGCTTCCTCTGCAACTGCATCCACTACACCTGAGCCTCTGTTTCCCCAAGAGGCGATGATATGCCGAGTTGCTGGCCGATAGCTGGCGGTGAGCCCCTGCAAAGTTGCCGATTCATCTTATCGTGCATCCATTTTGCTTTCTGCGTTTCTGCCCCAGCCTATTTGGTGATATTCCTGTCGCGAATGTGTCTCGGTTTAGATAAAAAAAAAATTAGATTTTGACAATTGTAGCACTTTCGTTTGTATTTAGTAATTAATGTCTAATTATGGACTAATTAGGTTTAAAAGTTTTGTCTCGCGATTTCTCATCTAACTGTATAATTAGTTTTTTTTCGTCTACATTTAGTACTCTCATACATGTGCCGCAAGATTCGATGTGACGGAGTACTGCACAAAAAAATTTGGCAACTAAACAGGCCCTTAATGCCCTTGTTTTTGGTTAGGATCTTTGTCTCGCGGGGGTTCGGGTCCGACCTGGGCCGGTGGGGATTTCCACCGAAAGGTCCGTTGCCATCCCCCCTACAAGCGCGCCTGCCGTTCTACCCGAGGCGTCGGGCTCGTGTCGTCGTCGGCTTCACTATCTTACGGCCAGGTAAATCTGCCTTCTCCTTCTCCGTACCCCTCCTTGCCTGTTTTAGATTCAGAGGGTGTTCGTAAGACTGCTGATCCATGGCGGTTTCTGGTTGATACGAATACGATGAGGATTCGTGCTTTATTTTTGGGATGGTGGGTTTCAACCGGGGGATCGACTAAAACCCATGCTGCAGAGATGATGGATCCCCAGAGATGACGGTGGTTTTGTCACTCTATTGGAAGAGTAGAATCAGCTAAACTGTTTGGGATGCGAGCTAATTGGTTAGTAATAATCGTGTATTTACTACTGCATGTTGATCCATTCATATTAGGTTGGAAGGGAAATTATTATTATAGATATTTGCATCCTTTCTAAGCTTTTGTGAAAATGGGTCTAGCCAGCAATCCTATGCTTTCAGATAAATCTCGATGCACATGACAGAATATTGTTTTGCTTTTGAATTCTGATGTAAGCTGAGCATTTTGTTCAACTGCAACTGAAGATTTGCTAAATTTGGGGGCTAAACTGCAAACATTTAAGTAGAGGGAACATTGCAAACTAAATAGGAGTTCCCTTGCAGTGCCACCTCTTTTGACAAGTTCGGATACTCTCCTGCTGTTATGGAGACCTGAATTAGCAACTCAACATGGGCCACAATGGGGCTGATTCATGATTGAATCATCCTTCCTGACAAATCCAAGAGGAGTTTACTTTACACCTGGACATGCCCATGATGATCGTTGATGGCGCAATAGTTATTCACGGTGTGGCAAAGGACCTTCTCCTCCAAGTGTAGCTGGTGCAGGATCGGCACACCACTCATGGTGACGAGACTCATGAGAGGGCGAGCTGCAACACTCACCCCAGCCAACCCGGCAGACGTGATTGCACCGAGGTTTGGCAATCCATACCATTACTAGGCAATACTTCAACGTGGAAGTCCACCAGAAATCAACTAGCCAAGCCAAGCTTCTGTCTGACACCGCTGATTGTCATTGCACTATTTTATGCAATGCTTTGCATCCAATAGTTGATCAAAACCAAAATGCTTTATTTCTACGCAACACTTTCCGTCTCTCAAAACCAAACTGTTTTATTTCTACCCTTCACTTTCCATCTCACACTCACCCATCTAACTTTCCAGGCTTCAGTATTAGTATTGCTCAACCCTTTGGTCTGGCAATCACTGTTAAAACTTTTTTCTAACACAATATACAACAACAACAACAAAGCATTTAAGTCCCAAACAAGTTGGGGTAGACTAGAGTTAAAACCCAGCAGAAGCAATCAAGGTTCAGGCACGTGAATAGCTGTTTTCCAAGCACTCCTATCTAAGGCTAAGTCTTTGGGTATATTCCATCCTTTCAAGTCTCCTTTTATTGCCTCTACCCAAGTCAACTTCGGTCTTCCTCTGCCTCTCTTCATGTTACTATCCTGGCTTAGGATTCCACTACGCACCGGTGCCTCTGGAGGTCCTCCGTTGGACATGTCCAAACCATCTCAACCGGTGTTGGACAAGCTTTTCTTCAATTGGTGCTACCCCTAATCTATCACGTATATCATCGTTCCGAACTCGATCCCTTCTTGTATGACCGCAAATCCAACGCAACATACGCATTTCCTCGACACTTATCTATTGAACATGTCATCTTTTCGTAGGCCAACATTCTACACCGTACAACATAGCATGTCTAATCGCCGTCCTATAAAACTTGCCTTTTAGCTTCAGTGGTACCCTTTTGTCACATAGGACACCAGATGTTTGGCGTCACTTCATCCATCCTGCTTTGATTCTATGGCTATTTTCTAACACAATATACACTCATGGTTATTCTAGTTGAGTAAGCACTAATCCTATTGTAAAGTAAGCCATGATTAATCAACTACCACCGGTTATTGGACCTTACCAGATCAAGGGTCACAACAATTATTGACGGTTCGCACCAATTAGGGGCAAAAGTTGACTTCAGGTGGTTATGGAAAACATTATGACACCACCTAACAAAAACTAACGACGACTTGTACAACTTGTTCAGTGTTTTACAGATCAATTGTTTAGGGACTAGCAATTATGGTAGCAAATTACTGATGCACATGTTTCCTACCTGGAGATACCTCTGTGTAAACTATCAAAACTAAACATATATCTGCTGCTGCTCAAGATAAAAGTATGACTTCTGCCAGGTTGGCTGGGGTGAGTGGTGCGGTTCGCCCTCTGATGAGGCTCATCACCATGAGTGGCGTGCCGATCCTACTGTTAGGAGTGAATGAACTCAATGCATTCCGGTGGGCTTCAGCCCAAACATGTACATGGGCATATATGCATAGAAGCCCTTACACAAAGAGGAAATAGCAAAGACACCTATACATCTATATCTAACACCCCCTTCAAACTCAGGGTGGATCATGAAAACTGAGTTTGGAGAGAAAGAAACGATGTTGAGCTCTTATGCATGCCTTTGTGAAGAAGTCACCAACCCCAAGCTCCAAAGGCACATAGCGAAGAGTAATGACATCATCCTGCACTTGTGCCCGAGTGTAAGACGCATCAACACCGATATGCTTGGTGAGGTCATGCTTCACCGGATCACGAGCTATGCTGATAGCACCGGTACTGTCAGACAAGAGAGGAGTTGGCACAGAAACTGAAACACCAAAATCCTCAATTAGCCATCGCAACCAAGTAACCTCTGCTGTCGCAAGAGCCATAGCTCGCAACTCAGCCTCTACACTCGAACGAGAAACCGCGGTCTGCTTCTTAGTCTTCCAAGCAATGAGAGAACCACCGAGAAAAACACAATAGGCTGAAAGAGAGCAACGATCAGAAGAGTCGCTAGCCCAAGTAGCATCGGAGTAGGCTTGGAGTTGAAAAGAGCTAGAGCGTGGGAAGAACAGACGGCGAGTAATGGTCCCACGAAGGTAACGCAAGACACGAAGAAGATGACTATAGTGGAGGTGAGTGGGAGCGGAAACAAACCCGACTAAGAATGTGCACACATATGAAATGTTAGGACAAGTCACACCTAAATAGACAAGACTCCCAACAATATGACGATATCGAGTGGGATCAAGAGAGGTTCACCATCGGTTGTGCGAAGATGAAGATTAAGCTCTATGGGAGTCTCAACAATTGCAATGATCGGTGAGGAAGAAACGATCAAGAAGATCTTGAATGTACTTTTCTTGGGACAGATAAATGCCATCGAGGTTGAAGAGACCTCAATCCCAAGAAAGTAACGAAGAGGGCCAAGATCGGACATGAGAAACGCTCACTAAAGACGCTACCTTCACAAATGCAATATACTCGAATCATCACCAAAGATGAGCATATCATCAACATAAATAAGAAGAAGAGTGCGCCACGAGATGAATTATGAACAAACAAGGCGGGTCATGAGCACTCGAAGAAAAACCAACACCATGATCACGAGAGGAAAAGCGGCCAAACCAAGCGAGAGAGCTTGTTTCATCCATAAAGAGAGCGACGAAGACGACAAACGATGCCATCAGGAACAAGATACCCAGGAGGTGGTCGCATGTAGACATCCTCATGGAGTTCACCATTAAGAAAGGCATTTTTGACATTGAGTTGAGAAATGGACCAGGCACGAACAGAGGCCACCGCATGGAGAGTGTGAATAGTGGTCATGTGAGCCACAGGAGCAAAGGTCTCATCATAGTCACGACCATGCTCCTTGTTGAAAACCACGAGCAACAAGACGGGCCTTATAACGCTTGAGAGAGCCATCTGAGCGAGTCTTAATCTTATAAACCCACTTACACGTGATGGGACGAGCATGAGAAGGAAGAGGAACAAGATCCCAAGTGCCAGTGCGCTCTAGAGCAGCAATCTCCTCAGCCATGGCATGTTGCCATTCTAGATGACAAATGGCATCATGGTATGTGGCCGGCTCGAGAAAAAATAAAGCCCGACAAAAACCATACCGGTTTGTAGGCTTTAGCGACCCACGATCACGAAGATCATAACGAGAGGATGGCTGAGAGGAAATATCCGCAACCGAAGATGTCTCAACCGGAGGTGAAACATCAGGAGACGCCTCAACAGGAGGCGAGGGATTCTGGAGCCTGGAGGCGACGACTGTAGGTGTGAATCACAGGGGGTTTGGAATCATAAATGGACCTAAAAGGAACATGTGAAGGCGGCTGAGAAGGCAGCGAAGGAGAGGGTGCAAGAGGAGATGGTGGAGGAAGAAACACAGTGGAGATAGGTGTATCAGGAAAGATCAAGAAGGAAAGAGGCTCAACAACGGTCTAGGGAGAAACATCAGAGGTAGGCCGAGGATAGAATGAGCGAGACTCGTTAAAAGTAACGTCCCGAGAAATCCGCATACGACGAGCAGCAGGGTCCCAACAACGATATCCCTTGTGTTCAGCACTATAGCCCAGGAAAACACACTCAACAGATTGAGATGTCAGCTTAGTGCGTTCACGAGGAGCAAGAAGGACATAGCAAAGACACCCAAAAAGGCGAAGACTGGAGAAATCTGGTGGCTTGCCACAGAGGCGCTCATATGGGATTCCGCCTTGAAGAGCAGATGAAGGCTGAATATTAGTTAAATAAGTGGCAGTGGATATCGCATCAGCCCAAAAATGAGGTGGAACAGAGGAAGCAATCATAAGAGCACGAGCAGTTTCAAGAAGGTGGCGATGTTTACGCTCAGCAACACCATTCTGAGCGTGCGCACCAGGACAAGAAAACTGAGAAAGAGTGCCCTGCTCAGAAAGAAATTGGCGAAAAGCGCCCGAGAGATACTCCCCAGCAGAGTCAGCACGAAAAACACGAATAGGAGTGTCAAATTGAGTACGAATCATCTGAGCAAATATCTTATATATGGATAACACCTCATTACGATGTTTCATGAAATACACCCATGTGAAGCGAGAGAAATCATCGATAAATATGATATAATATTGATGACCCCCTTTTGAAACGAATGGTGCAGGACCCCATACATAAGAATGAACAAGGTCAAAGGGACGCTGTGACACTGACCCACTAGAGGGATATGGAAGTTGGAGCTGTTTGCCAAGCTTACAACCCTGACACTGATCTAAAGAAACATCACCAGAAACATTCCCCAAAAGACCACGACGGACAAGAATGGATAACCGGGAACCACATAAATGTCCCAATCGATGATGCCACTGAGCAAAAGAGGAAAAAAAGTCTACTTAACCCCCCACCTTTCATATTTGGTCTACTTCACTCCCCCAACTATGAAACCGTCTGTTTTACCCCCTGAACGTTCTAAAACCGTCTATTTTACCTCTTGGGAGGTTTTCAGCGGCGGGTTGCTACAGTAACAGCGGGCTTGCTACAGTAACAACGGGTTTGCTACATTTCTGGTTGTTTTGAATTTTCTTTTTTTTTTTATTTTCGGTGAATTTTTGAAAAATCATAGTAAATCATAGAAAAATCATAAAATGAAAAATCTAATTTTATTGGACTCCACATGAGTAGATCTACATAGTGAATATATAATACGGTATGCTTTAGTACAATTTTTTTTGTAGCTTTAGATTAATTGGGAAATCCAATTTTGTCTGTAATTAATTAGAATTTATCTATAACTAAGTTATACATAGTCCAATGAGTACGAAAATTTTACTATAGTTCAAGCATACAATAATTAGCGTACCATAAAAATTTCACCACAATTGGACCATAGAGCTGCAGCTATGAATTATTCCAATTAATTACAGACAAAATTAGATTTTCCAATTAATCTAAGGCTACAGTAAAAATTTTGTACTAAAGCATACCGTATTATATATTCACTATGTAGATCTACTCATGTGGAGTCCAACAAAATTAGATTTTTTATTTTATGATTTTTCTATGATTTACTGTGATTTTTCAAAGATTCAACGAAAATAAAAAAGAAATTCAAACCACCATTACTGTAGCAACCCACCGTTACTGTAGCAAACCCGCTGTTACTGTATCAACCCCGCTGTCAAAAACCCGCCGGAGGGTAAAATAGACGGCTTTAGAAAGTTTAGGGGGTAAAACAGACGGTTTTATAGTTGGGGGGTAAAGTAGACCATGTATGAAAGGTGGGGGGGTTAAGTAGACTTTTTCCGAGCAAAAGATGAAGAAGCCGATGCAGGAGAAGCAGAGCCCACAAGACTGGCAGAGGCAGCGGAAGGAAGACGAAGCCAGTCAAGTTCCCAAAGACGCTGAGAATCACGACGGCGAGGGCCAGTACCAACCAGGAGACCCGTGCTGAGATCCTGGACACGACAAGAGTCAGAATCAAAAATAACACGACAACTATGATCAGTGAGCTGGCCAGCGGAAATAAGTTGCTTGGTCAAATTAGGGACATATGAAACAGTAGGAACATGAAAAGAGGAGGACAAAAGAGTGCCATGTCCAAGAACAGGGAGAGGTGAGCCGTCGGCGGTTTGAACAGTGATAGGAGTAGAAGGAGGACGAATGGAAGAAAGACTGGTATAATCAGAGGTCATGTGAAAAGAAGCATCAGAATCAAGAATCCATGGCAAAGTATCTGAAGTGAACGGTGGTTGCCCAGTGGAAGACTGTGAGGCAACAGCAGAAACCAAAGGTGTAGAGACTGGGGTGACAGAACTAGCAGCTCCAGCAGGCACAGAGGGAGCTAGCCGACGAAGCAACATAAGTATCTCATGTGTCTTAAAACCAGCCAAGCTACTCGAAGAGGGTCCAACAGTAGAACGATCAGAACCCTGTGAGGAACGACCACCTCGGCGTGAATGAGCCTTCTCCTTCTTCTTCTTCTTATAACAATAATCTTCAACATGTCCATCTTTTTCACAGTAGTTGCAGTGAAGTCCACTAGTACTACCACTCCCAGAGGAGGACACCACCACTGAAGGTGCCAGTAGGGAGGGTGTAGGGGCGTCCCGGAGTTGTCATGGATGGAGGTGCAGAGCGAAACAACAAAGATCGACGAGGCAACTGATCTGCAACAAGCTAGCGAATCGAAGACGGATCTCTTCATTCCGAACAAAGCAGCAAGAGCATCCATCGTGGACACACAGGGTTCACGAGCTAGTAATCAAGGGCACGAAGAGGCTCAAACTCAAAGCCGAAAGACGAGTCGAAAAAATCATAGATGCGCCAAGCTCAAGGTGGCTCTGTTGCTTCTGCAGGACTCAAGTGGCGAGGGGACAAATGAGGACTCAGAGTGTCAAGCTCACGCCACACAAGAGAGAGCTAGTTAAACTCCTCAATTGTAGCATCACCCTATTGCAACAAGCGCTCTTGGCGTAAAGCCGCAATGTATGTGGATGACCAGAGGGCTCATAGCTACCGGTGAAGAAAAGCCCACATCCGAGAAGCATAGTCAAGCTCTACAATATTGGCGGTCAAATGTTCCTCCATGCTAGCAAAGTTAGAACAAAGACTCAAGCGACGAGCATCCTCATCCAACCAAGTCCGATATGCTTTAAACCGAGACATGTATGAGGCCATATCATCATTATATTCATCACGCAATTTCTTCTTATCATCGTCTAAAGTTGCAGGAGGAAAGACTGGTTGTACAGAGGAGTGGGTAAAGGTGGACACGACAATTCACCAAAGGAGAAAAATCCCAAAGCCGTGAGACCACGCATATGCCAACGCATGCGAGAAACCCAAACATGATAATTAGTGCCATTAAAAATTACTTCGGACATCGTGGAATCGACCCCCATAAGATCGAGAAAGCGAGACCAAAGAATCGGTTGAGGATCCGAACTTGAAGCCATCCTAATTGAGAGTGCAAAGAGAACCAAACCAAAGGGGGGAACGCGAGCTCTCCTCTGCTCCAAGAGAAAGCAGAGCAGCGAGCAGCGAGGGGCAGCTACCGTTCCCCGAAGCGAAGGCAGCAGGGGCGACAGAGTAAGCAGAGGGTCAGCGCTGTTTCCCGAAAGCAAGCCGGCGAGCGGCGGCGAGGCGAGCAGAGGCCGCGCTGGTTCCCCGAGTGAAGCGAGCGGGCGGCTTCAACTAGAGGCCGCGCCCGGCATGAGGAGGGGCAAGCAGCGGCAGCCTGGAGGAGGTGGCGTCCACCGGAGGCCAGCCACGGCAGGCAGTCGGAGCGCACACGCCAAGACGCTGCCGCACCGACGGACGGCCGAGGGGTCGGCGCGCGCTGCGGCCCGCACCTTCGGCAATTTGACTGGGTGGGGCGATGGTCGTGACGGCGTCGCGGATGGAGCCTTGCGAACGAAAGCGCAATGACGCATGGGAGGAGCAAAGCAGGGTCACTCGCCGGCGGCAACGATGCCGGCGACGCCTGCAACGGCAGCGAGGTAAACCTAGACACCGGCTCTGGATACCATGTTAGGAGTGAATGAACTCAATGCATTCCGGTGGGCTTCAGCCCAAACATGTACATGGGCATATATGCATAGAAGCCCTTACACAAAGAGGAAATAGCAAAGACAACTATACATCTATATCTAACACCTGCAACGGCTGCACTTGGAGGAGCAACTCCTCCGCTGCACGGCAGATAACTGGTGCGTCATCAATGATGGAACAGCCCCTCCTACCATTGTCATGGGCGTGTCCGGGTATAAACTGAACTCTTCTTGGATTTTGTCAGGAAGGATGATTCAAGCGTGCATCGGCCCCCTTGTGGTCCATGTTGAGTTGCCAATTCACCTTTTTGTGATTACAGGAGAGTCTCAGAGCTTGTCAAGATACAGGCGGTCCTTCAGGACCAGGTGCCCGTCGTGAGGAGGTTCAGTGGAGGTGGCACCGTCATTGTTGATCAGGGAACGGTGTTTGTGACCGTCATTTGCAACAAGGCTGCCGTTGCCGGGCTGCAACCCTTTCCGCGGGACATCATGTCATGGAGTGGTCAGCTATATGGCAAAGTTTTTGACAGATTTGGTGAATTTCATCTGCGTGAGAATGGTATGGAAAATTAGCACAAAGTTTCATCGTTTGCTATCTTAATATTTTATTATTTACACTGAGCAAAAATTCCATGTTCGAATGCATTGTATCCCAGTATATCCTTTAAGGATCGAAATTATGGCTTTTGTTCTTTACATTAAAATAGAAATAATTTACTATTTCTAGATAACTAAATTCGAATTTACATTGTTCAACGATTACCTTAGCACTGGGACAGCAGGTATACCAAATATGTTGGGAAACTGATTGTCAATGCTTCTGTCCAAGAGATTAAGTTATTATGTGCTTGTTTTTTCAGACTATGCATTTAGTCATCGAAAATTTGGTGGAAATGCTCAGTCGATAACAAAAAATCGTTGGGTTCATCACACATCGTTCTTGTGGGATTATGATGTGAAAAATATGGATTATCTCAAAATCCCAAAGCGTGCACCTGAATATCGACTGGTATGATTCTAACTGTTTATGTCATCATCTGATTTCCATCATCCTTTGTGCATATACATTGCGAATGATGTTTAACATGAGCTCCTCCAATCAGATTATCAAATTTGAGCATCTTTAATATTGATATATGTTTACACAGACCTAGCCATGTATGAAACCTGTACATCAGTAGTGTGCTACAAGTCTCTGCTAGTTTTATGGTGTCATAATGTTTTCCATAACCACCCGAAGTCAACTTTTGCCTCTAATTGGTGTGACCCATTGTTATGTGGCCAGTTGGGATGGAGATGAGAGGGCGTGCTACAATACCGTGGAGCTACAGTGTTCGTGGGTACTGTTCACGGCGGCGGCGGCTAGGGTTGCAAGGGCGCTGGGGAGGCCGGCCACGGGGCTTCGCCCACGGCCGGCAAGAGAGAAGGGATTTCCTTCTAATCTCTTGCTTGATTAGATTGATACATCTCCTCTCATTATATAAAGAGGTCTGACTTAGCCCCTAAGCAAGCGACTAATTAACTCTAATGGGCTAAGGCCCAATAGGCCCTTGACTCCTCTAACACTACACCCCACCTGGACATGCAGCTCGTCCTCGAGCTGCGACCTAACAATGATGCTAACTATGGCTTCACTAGACACAAACTGAACACCTAAGAACAAGCCTTTTACATCTCGGCTTATTTCAAATAAACTCGACTCTTTATTCTTGACTCCACGAAGATGCGGCGGACACCCTCCGGCGTCTTTGGATGAGCTCGTGTAGCTGCACGGATCCCATGGAGACCATCGAACGAGAGGGTTGCACGTGCAAATTGTGCGAATCAATCGCAATGGCGACCAATGAGACGACCTCGTGGCGGCCGACAATGAAAACGCTGGCAGCGCTTAGGCGATCGTCTCCGCCGGTGACAAAGAGGAGTGCGCTTCTTCTATCATCACTCCCATAGAACCGAGTGCGGCGCTTTGGGAATAGCACCATGCTCGCGCTACCGGAGACAAGAACGGTTGGCGCGGTTGTTGTTGGCCGTTCGACGGGCGCGGTCGTGCCCCCCCCTTGCCGAGGTCCATCGCCGTCAAGGCGCCCTCATGCATCTGCCGGCGCATCTCCTGCGATCGGCGCCCGCGCTAGGAGGCCGCGTCTTTGCAGCTATGTCGCACTGCCGCGCGATCGACAATCACTCTTCTGCGCAAAGCGCCACTTGCACGGTGTTTCTTTGCCGCGATGGCGATCTGATCGCCTACCGTGCACCTGTGAATGGAGGCACCGCACGCCGAGGACGAGGCCCGCCGATCGCGCGCCCAGCGGATGAGGGCACCGACGCCGGTTGTCGCCAATGTTATGGACGAGGGTCGCCATCCACTCATCGGCGCGCGCCTGGAAGGTGCAAGCCGCCGCAGAGTAAGGGCGCCACAAAGATGGTCGTGGCGGTGGTGAACACGGGCGAGCTGCGGAGGAGAGGCGCCAGAGCCAAGGGTGTGTGTGCGAAAGGGCGTGGAGATGGGCACGGCGGCGTAGGATCCGGCCGCCCGTGGGCGATGGCGGCGGCGCCGAGAACAAATGGGGGGAGGTTGTTGGGCGAGTCCCGCCTGCCGCTTTGCATGGGCGCGATGTTGCGGTTGATGTCGATGATTGCGGCCGCTAAGGACTCGAGCGTGAGCGGTGCAGCGAGACATCGTCGAGCCTTCCGAGACCTCGGAGGCCGCAGATTGGAGCGACGCGGTGGAGGTAGATGGTGGTGGTGGGAAGGACACGGCGGCGCGAGGATCCAGCCATGGTCTCGATACCGGATGTTATGTGGCCGTTGGGATGGAGATGAGAGGCCGTGCTACAAGCACCGTGGAGCTACAAAGTGTCCGCGGGTGCTGCTCACTGCAATGGCGGCGGGGCTAGGGCTGCAAGGGCGTTGGGGAGGCCGGCCATGGGGGCTTCCACCCACGCAAGCAAGAGAGAAGGGATTTCCTTCTAATCTCTTGCTTGATTAGATTGATATATCTCCTCTCATTATATAGAGAGGTCTGACTTGGCCCCTAAGCAAGCGACTAATTAACTCTAATGGGCTAAGGCCCAATAGGCCCTTGACTCCTCTAACACCCATCAATAATTGTTGTGACCCTCGATCCGGTAAGGTCCAAGAACCGGTGGTAGTTGATTAATCATGGCTTACTTTATCAGCATTAGTGATTACTTTTTTTTTCTCGAACACGCAGGAGAGCTACGTATCATTATATTAAGAAGAATAAAGGAGTGGGTTTAGAAACCCCATACAGCCACACACCTATACACACACCCTTTTACATCTAATATTGTACCTCTCTCTCAAAATTCAAACTTGACCCAAGACACTAGAGAGGAACTCACACATTGGCAGGCTCTAGAGCAAGGAGATTGGATATTCCCCGAGCTCTCACAGAGCAAGGAAACCAGAACACTATTTAAGCTCGGTTGATATTTCCAAATGGACCAAGCTCCCAGAATGATGATCCGCCTTTTTAGTTTAACTTCCACAGGGCCTTTTTAGTGTGCCATTATAAAATATAGAGAAACTCATCCTTTACTGAAACCAGAACACTATTTAAGCTTCGGTTGAATCCCATCAAACACACAACGATTGCGATGAAAAACTTCCAAATGGACCAAGCTCCCATTTAATTCCGCAAAAAAACTATGATTTGATATGATGATGAAAATTGAGACCTTTTTTGAGTCTTCATTTGTCATTAAGATGCTCAAAAAAATCATATTTGAACAACCCCAAATTAGTTCTCGCCCTTTATAATGGCACCATGCATGCATCAAAGGAGTTGTCATCAGGCTGGGGGGAGAGGTCCTGCAGGCCGACCTTATGTAGAATGTTGTACCATACTTGCCGGGAGAAGACACATGAGATCAATAGGTATTCAATCGTTTCCTCAGCTTGATCACAGAACGGCAGCGTTCTGGATGGGGCAGACCTCTTTTAGCAAGACGATCTGCAGTCCAGCACCTATTGTGTGCCACTAACCACATGAAGAACTTGCATTTGTCTGGTGCCCAGCTCTTCCAGATTCCTTCCCAAGGCCCAAACTGCACAGCCCCAATAAAAAAGCCCCCATATGCAGATTTAGCAGAGTACACTCCTGAACTAGAGAATTGCCATATATGGGCATCATTTACTTCAGGTTGCAAAGTCAAATCCGAGAGAAGGTCCCACAATTTGAAAAATTCTATCAACACGGGTACTGTAGTGGCACCCCATATGTCCTGCATCCATTTCATCTCGGTAAGGGCTTCATACACTATCCTTTTCCTTGCTTTGTTGTTGACTGATCCAAAAGGAGTAGGCACTAATTGATCCAGGCTCTGTCCGTGCAGCCACCTGTAGGTCCAAAAAATTGTGTTCTTGCCATTGCCAACTTCTGAGACAATGGCCACTCTAAAGAAAGCTTTGACCGCAGGGTGCACTTGGATCTGGAAAGCCGCCCAGGGCCTATCAGGTTCAGTTTTGTGCAGCCACAACCAACGCATCCGGAGAGCCCATCCCAGCTGCTGCAGCTGGGAAATGCCAAGGCCTCCGAGTTCTGGTGGCCGAGTAGAATAATCATGCATGCAGTGATTGCCAGACCAAAGGGTTGAACAGTACTAATACTGAAGCCTGGAAAGTTAAATGCTTGGGTTTTAATGTAAGTGCTTTATTATACTGAAACCTGGAAAGTTAGATGTGTTTACTGTAAGTGCTTTATTGTTGTACTTGAATGGTAACCTAGATGAGACGGAAAGTGCTGGGTAGATTGATGGCAGTTTGGTTTTGAGAGACGAAAAGTCCTGGGTAGAAATAAAGCTAGTTGATTTTTGGTGGAACTTCCCCCATGGAAATTGCCTAGTAATGGTATGGATTAGCCAAAACTCGGTTCAATAATTGACCCACTTTCCACAAGAACGAGCTGTAACTGAATAATCATGAAGTTTGTGATGTGAAGGTAGAGTGTGAAGTTTTTAAGGTCAAACTGTTGCACTTGGGCTTAGACCAGAGCTGAGCATGTTATCATATAACTTTCGTTGCTATGCCTGAAGGGTTAGAGCTGTCATTTGCTATTGAGAACTTCGGTACACTGCAGACAGTAATTAAGTTGTTGAGAACCAGACAATAATTCTGCGGATTATATTTGGTTTCACCACGGGCTCTTAAGTCTTAACTATCCTGATTCTTGATCTAGCATTTGCATGGAAATGGTTCCATGGATTATGCCTGAGAATGAGCCGATTCTTTTATGTATCTATGTTATTGCCTGTCTGTTCCCATGGTGACCCCAGTAATCATCCCAATAGAAAAAAAAACTCTCCCTCCATTTTGACGGAAACTTAATGCATGATTTTTTCATTTGTAATTATGAACAGAATTGTGAATTTGATTCTTGATGTACTCAAACCTTTGAATTTTGGAAACCTTGCAGTTGAGCTGTATCTCTGTGACAGTATTACTCATGTTCCTGGTTGTGTATATTTTACACTTGAGCTGAGCCTATTTCAGATATGGTCTCACTCATTTTTACAGTTGAGATTTATGGAAGGTGATTGGCAACTCAAAATGTTCACCATTGATGTAGGTTTCTCATTTTCTTTCCAGGCAAGAAACCACACAGATTTCTTGTGCAGAATGAAGGAATATATGCCTTCACGATCAATTTTCACCGATGGGGTCATTATGGCCTTGGGAGAACACTTCTCAGTCCAGCCCACGGATCTGCAAACGGTTCTTTCTGATGATGAAGAATTTGTGCCTTCTACAAAGCTGCTGTCACAACATGACCTAGAGGAAATTGTTTACTCCAAAGAATCCCTTAGAGTATAGAAAGTCAAAGCATGGCCATGATTGTCATTTTCTGTTGTGAAATCTGAGAGCAATTATCGGCAAGCTGTGGATTCATTCAAGGGTGAGTCCCATGCGTCAGTTTGTGGATAACGGTTTCAATCAACACTTCTAGTCTGACATTATGGTCACAGAACCACTGACATCGTTACTGCTTCATCCAAGCAAAATTGCGCATTTATTTACTGTTACGTTGGAAAGAAGGTTGGAAGAATAAACCAGGAAAATATGTATCCATTCTGTGATATCCACTGCTTGTACTCCCAGTCAGAAAAAAACAAGCCGAAACACTGTTTTGGCTGAATTGTTGTGAGAGAAAAACTATTGTTCCGGCTGAAAAAACAAGATGAAAAAGACGGATTATAAGAGAAGCGAATGTGCTTTTAGGTTGTAACCCACCGTTCCAAGCTTTGGGTACGCATTGCCTTCTTGTATTAATTAAGTTCTGGCATTTGAGAATGATGAGTATATTGGTTTTGTAAAACAAAGTTTCATAAAAAACAGTATATTTTATAGATATTGGGTAACAAAATGAAAAAAGTTTACATAACCCCTAACTATTCAGGTAGACTATTGCACCCCGAAACTATAAAACCAGATTTTCTATCCCCCGAACTTTTCAAAATCGGTCAAATAACCCTCCAATTGGTTTTGGACGGTGATTTTACTACAGTGATAGTTGTTTTGTTTTGTTTTTTTTATTTTTGCTGAATCTTTGAAAAATCATATTAAATCACAAAAAATCATAAAATGAAAAATCTAATTTTGTTGGATTCCACATGAGTAGATCTACACAGTGAACATATAATATGGTATGTTTTAGTACATAGTTTTCGTTGTACCTTTAGATCTATGCTTTTCTGTAATTAATTAGAATAATTCATAGTTGTAGCTTCTATGGTCCAATTATGGTGAAATTTTTATGGTGAGTTAATTATTGTTTGCTAAACTATAGTAAAAATTTCATACACAATGGATCATGTATAACTTAGTTATAGATAAAATATAGATTTAACGAGCATAAACCTAAATAAATCTATAACTAAGTTATACATGATCCAATAAGTATGGAATTTTTACTACAATTCAAGCATACTATAATTAACCCACCATAAAAATTTCACCACAGTTGATCATAGAAACTGCAGCTATGAATTATTCTAATTAATTACAGAAAAACATAAATCTAAAGCTACAACAAAAACTTTGAACTAAATCATACCATAGTATATGTTCACTGTGTAGATCTACTCATGTGGAGTTCAAAAAAAATTGAATTTTCCATTTTATGATTTTTCTGTGATTTACTATTATTTTGAAAGATTCAGTGGAAATAAATAAAAAAGAAAAAGATAAAACCACCGTCACTGTAGCAAAACCGCCGTCCAAAACCGCTTCGGGGGTTATTTGACCGATTTTGAAAAGTTCAGAGGGTAGAAAATCCGGTTTTATAGTTTGGGAAGTGAAGTAGTTCACCCTAATTAGTTGGGGTTATGTAGATTTTTTCCTAACAAAATGGACTAGTAAAGCTGTGCTTTTGGACAACAAAAAGATTCATTGTAACTGAAAGAGAGACCAACTGACAGGTGGATCCCATTGCTAGACCACCAAAGAAACCACTTTGAAATGGTCTATTGAAGTGTTTTGTCCGATTTTAAAAGTTAAGTATGTTGTCGGGTATTAAAATTCGAGGGGTCTTTCAAATTCAATGACTAGTTTACTGGGTAAATCAAATTTTACTCTAAAAAATTGTAGTGTTCGGTTGTAAATGTTTTGTGAGGCGGGCCCTTGGCCCTTATGTAGCTCAACCAATCGCTTCATGGTTCCCAAGAGTGAAAACATATGTAACAAACATGTCCGGCGTGTACCATAATACTGCGTTCTGTCTGCTCTTGGAAATCCTCGAAACCCACTTCGGCCATTCCATAACCAACCTTTGGACTACCATCCAAATGTCATACTAAACCCACCACCATTGCATAAGCGAAGGAGTATTGCAAAGAGTTTTTAGTTCACTACTAGCCAAACAAAGATTCTTCAGGCAAACGTGGCAAGCCATAAAAAGATATGGCTAGAAAATTTGGAGATATATATTTTGCCATGTCTAAAGGAAATTCACCATACTTTTTTACTCTATGATATATAGAGCCCTCCAAAAAAACTTTGCCTGAGTTTATTTTCCAGCCAAACACTTGCTAATTTGGTCAAACTTATCTAAGGAAAAATGTAACAAATTGTAGCTAGCAAGCAAAATATCCCCTAGGTTTACTAGCACCACACACCCCCTCTAGGTTATGAGAACTGCATATGAAGCATGTCGCATAAACACCATTCATAAACAACACCTCTAGTTTTTTAATAGGCCTCATTTTTATTACTTCACCAAGGTTCACTTAATCATGAACCCCACAAAGAATTGTACAAAATTTTGGAGGGGATAAATCAAACATAAGATAGATCCAGGTCCCAATTTAAGGCAACATGAGCATTTCCATGTGCACACCCATTACAAAGACCGTGGTGCATGAACATCAACTCTAGCAAAGGGCACCGGCTCCAATTCTCCCCAACACGAAGGGTCGCGGCTCCGTATTGCGGGCGAGGGGGTGCAGTTGTAGCTAATACCCCTTGGCATTTTCCAATTCTAAAGTCTAAGCCATCCAAACAGCGGTATTTGGGGAGGCCAATGACAATTTCAATTTCTGAGCCCCAATGTCTACATTCAAATGCAGCCTAAGTCTATTTCCAAGAGAATACGAGACATACCCTGATGCATCGTGCATGGATATCTGTGAGGGTGGAGACAGGGGGCGGGCACTGGCAGGGGCCTGTCCCCCACCCAACGTTGCATAGTTTTCACTACTACTACTTATCATTTCTTACTAATCACTAGAGATTATAAATAAACAGGCTTTACTAACTAATTCTAGATTGCTTTTCTCAAACACATCTCTTGGTTATCTAACATTAAGTGGCTAAATAACATAAACATGTGGTGTGAACCGTTGATCTATGAAGAATGTCCCTTCGATTCTTATCTTCAATTTAGACATTTGCTGCCTCCGTCCTGTAATATACCGCATTCTAAAAATCCAACACAACTTAAGGGAATCCTTAAATGACACAACTCATAGATTAAACCCAATTAAGGTGTTTCTTCTCATTATGATATCATTTTTAACAAACTTTGTCAAATCTAAGCATTGATACCATGTAGAATGCATTATATTTCGGTACAAATTTTAAAAGTCATAATACACTATATTCCAAGA
This sequence comes from Miscanthus lutarioriparius, assembly GCA_904845875.1. Classification (NCBI taxonomy): domain Eukaryota; kingdom Viridiplantae; phylum Streptophyta; class Magnoliopsida; order Poales; family Poaceae; genus Miscanthus; species Miscanthus lutarioriparius. The sequence continues at coordinate 18,411,998 of CAJGYO010000004.1, forward strand.
TGAATGGAGTAGTATTTTTCTAAGCTGAAGAGATTAAAGACGATTTGTTATAGTTTTTTAAGCCAAAATCACATTTCACAATTTTTCTAAGCCGACATCAAGGTCTAGAGCGGTTGTACTATATAATTTTTGTCGATACTTAGCGAGCACCCCCTATATCTGAATTCTGGTTCCGCCCCTAGATCTCTGTTCAACACATAATCTTCCTGCACGGCGTCCACAAACGGCCGACCCTTTGCGATCCCTCACAATGAAACATCTATACGGAGGCAAACATTGCAAATATATATATTTTTTGGAACCACTTCCTTCGTCATAAAAATATAAGGGATTGAAGCATTCATTTACCCCAACTTGTAAGGTATTTTAGGTGAATTATAACTCCACTAAAGCACCAATCAGATATGTATCTACCATTATTATCTATCGTTAGGTTTAAAATGTGGAGACCACAAGATCTTTCCACAGTTAGAGGGTTACATGCTTTATTTGTTTAAACTCATGTACTAAAATTCGGAGAATACCTTGTATTTCAGGACTACGGGAATATGATAAACTGTATAAAACAAATCCGATAAACAAATATGGCAACCTCTTTCGCCGAAAGCTTGGTTAATGGGCCTAAACTTGAAAGAGAGCCCACAAAACAAAAGAAATCGGCCCACAAACACGATCCGGAGATGGTCGAACAGGCAGCCGTGACCACTAATCACGAGTTCATGTTGCTAAAAAAACAACTAATCACGAGTTCACGACACACGTGACACGTCCGATAATTTAGCTGCGAAGACAGAAATTAACAGCTGACCATAGTACAGAAGTTCCCGGGGAAATAGCCAAAGAGGCTCTCATTTTTGCAGTTCTCGTTTCCACGGAACACGGTATGCCGGTATGTACACTGCTATGAACTACACGGCAAGCACACCCTGCACTCCTGCAAGCACGGCCTGCAGTAATAAAAACTGTAAAACCGCTGAACCGAGATTGGTGAAGTCACTGCAGCCGAACATGGCTGCACAAGTGATCACGACTTTGGACAGCAATATAACGGCAGGCAGACAAGGAAATAACTTGTGATGGAGTAGCATAAATTGACTCGACATGCAAATAACTCACAGACGCATTTCGTTTTCTGTCGCTGTTCTTTCGGGTTTATTGTTGCTGGATGAAGCAGTTTTGCTTCTAGTGTTGCGTCGAAACTCCAAATTTAAGACGGCGAAGCGGACTGGCAGTCCACTACCTTCAACGGCGACGAGACCAACTACGCGAACCTGAACTTGCACACCTCAAGACGTATGCAGCTACGGCAGGCGGCCAGGCCCCCCAGCGACATGTCTTTGTCAGTGGAAACGGAGGGTATATTAACATGGATTCCTATACACTCTGGCGAATGTTACAGACGGGGTGTTACATTACAGTCACACCTCGCGGTTTTCCCATTTGACGACGCTCCCGCACGCACGCGGAACCGTCCACCTATGTATGTACAAAGGGCATCTTGCCTGCTGCAGCCGGCCATCAGGAGGAAGAGGACGACGGGCATGCTCGGTCACTTCAATTGCTCCGGCGACTCACAAAGGGCAAGAGGAAGAGACGACCCTGTCAACCCGTGAATGATACCAAGGGTCGTCGTCGTGTGTGCTGCCTAATTACTTAGTTAGATTAGAGGAGGAAGGTCGTCAGAAGTCTATGATGGGCTCGCCGATGGTGAGGTTGCGCTCCACCGTCCACGGCAGGTTGAAGAGCTTGGCCGTGATGAACTTGAAGATCTTGTTCACGTTGATGTTGTGCGTCGCGCTCGAGAAGAAGAGGGTCGCCTTCATCGCTCTTGCGTATGCTCTGGCCTGTTCGGAACACACAAATCACTTTTAGCCTCAACACGCACAGATTGTTTTCGATAGGAATGGGACTTCACAATACTACACTCTGCAGCTGTAGTGCTGTAGTACATGTACAAAGTAACAACTCTAGCCTAGATGCAAGACTGAACTTCTGATCTTTCAGTACTACTGACAGAAATGCAGCTTAAACTTCTTAACAGCAGTTCAGCACAGCCAAATAAATCCCTGGAACCTCCCTTCCTTTTCTCAGCCAGATGCAACGTAGCCGTCGATTCTTTTTAGCATGTCCGGTGACGAGTGACCATCAATCTACATCCTGTAGACCATGGCCCACAAACAAGATTGACGTACACTCCAATTCCGACGTGTGGGCTGTGGTGCTTGGCAAATGGACAGGAAAATGGAGACCTGACCATGCATGCCCAATTGCCAAGTTTTTTCTAACACACTTGACCACTTCAGTTTTCGTCTATCTACATAAGACGTGGTTTGGCCTACAACTACTAGTGGTTCACTATGGCTAATGAGGCTGTTCGTTGGTTGGTTTCAGCCAGAGCTTATCAGCCAGCCAACAGTGTTTTCCTCTCACAACAAACCAGCACTAGCCGGTCTTATCAGGCCAGAAACCAACCAGCGAACAGGCCGAATGGCTCCGATAAACACCAAGGCCCACTTGCTTCAATGTGCATAAGTAGGCGAGTACTCTCTGCTCAGAGCAGTATTTACTTGTCCGCTGTACTCGATTCAAGTTCTGCTTTGGGTTCTACGGTGCTGTCGCCTGTCGGTCCCTGTCACACGAGCACCCAACCGACACTGTTTGTGGATGTAATCACACTAGAAATATAGGGTTCGTGGCTGTGGAGCATCATGGAAAGAAGCCCAAAATGTTGCACCTAGTTCAAGAACAGTTGTCTGGTGATGGGTTATGGTAGTTTTTTTATATCTCACGTGAGTTTAATTTTCAGGCCTTTGTTGAATTGCACTGTTTCAGATGAAACAGGCATGTGCAACCACTGCTCCCCTCGTCACAACCAAGGCAATTTCTCATCTTTCTATGCCAGCACCAGATAAACTACATCGGAGACGCCTCTCAGCCCAATATCCAAGAAACAAAGCTACCAAGAATAAAATTTCGATCAGAACGAACGAGTATTGTAAAATGCCCTGCTCACCTGGTTAACGATGGCCCATTGCATTTCAAGAGGAAGCTGAGCAAAGTCATCAAACTTTGTCCCGATTAGGATTGGAATAGCCGTCTGCCAGAAGGGGGGTAAAAATTAAAAGCACTGTTCAGTAACAATACCAAGCTCCAAGCACAATGCACACTAGTACTATTCATCTTCAATACTACTAAAAGCGTGCGAGCAAATCTCAGAGTTATCAAATTGTTCCAAACAGTTATCTGCAGGTGAGTGAGCAGCATCACATCTGCTACTGACTGTTTGCAGCAATTTGTAATAGTTTTTCCATATGTTCAGTGAGCACGAAATGTTCAGCTATAACATCAGAGGCTACAGAAAGAAAACGCGAGATGTGCACGAAATGTTCAGCACAGAGGAATGCACCAACCTTATTCCATTTCCTCGCCCTCTCGTACCAATCTACAATGCTGCATCAACCAAACAAAAACAGTAATGAGCACCAAATAAGAATTTGCTGTGAAATTCTGGATTTGAGTTGTTTGTAATCGATCTAAACACTAACTTATTAAGCGTGCAGCGGCTCGTGAGATCGAACATGTACAGGATCGCCACGGCGTCCTTGCACGCGATTGGGATGTGGTCGACGGACTGGTGGTCTCCTGCGTCCATTTCACAGGCGAATGAAAATGAAATCATCAACCATTTGTTCAAAAAAAAAATCATCAAGAAAGGTTGGGAATCTGGCATCTGAGCCAAGCAACCAGGGAACAGAATTGCTGATTCAATGGTGCCTGAGGGTTACCTGCCACATCCCAGATGCTGTAGGCAATCCTAGCTCCCCTGACAGCCATCGTCTTGTCCATGAGATTCAGGCCCGTCATCTGCAAGCCGTTCTGCTCCTCCCCGTCATCACCCACATACTTAACCTGCAGATGAACGGATATCCACGAGAAGATTAAACATACAGTGGCGATGCTTTGATGGTTTCTTGCTCAGATTTGCACGGTGGTCAAGGAATTGCACGATGACAGGAAGGAAGAACGAAATATAGTAGTTGTATGTAGGCAATAAATTCTAGTGGTTCATGGCGATACAACTACAGCAAGGAATTAAGACAAATTTGCACGGTGGTTTGTCTTAATTCACACAGTGGTTTGCACAGTGGTTCATGGCGATACAACTAGAAGATTAAATTCTAGTGCCAAACCAAATCCACCGTCAATATCACACAGCAAGGAATTAAGACAAGTCAACAGAACATCAACGACAAGACGACGACGAAGGAAGATGCGTCGAGGGTACGGTACAGAGCATATCCGGATTAAGTTATTACTAACAGTAACAGTAGGTAGAATCATGGCGATTAGAAAATTATATGGATATTAATTAAGGATGAGAAGAGAACAAGAGCGGCGAGAGGTTAACCGATTGATGATTACCATGAAGCTGGTCTTGCCAATCTGGCAGTCGCCGAGGAGGCTGACCTTGAGGCTAACGACGTTATCGACGTCGTCAGCCGGGTCGCGAGGGGCCGCGGCTTCGGTGTCGGCGGCGCTGTCGTCGTCGTCCCTGTCGACCGGTGACAGCACAGGACCGGCGGGAGGGCCGAGGCGGCGGTACCGGCCGCGGCCGTTGGCGGCGCCGCCGCCGCAGGAGGAGCAGGCGAGCAGCTGGTCGCGCACGAGGCGGAGCACCCTGGTGACGACGGCGAGCAGCAGGTCGACCCGAGCCCCCGCTGCCGCCGCCGGCGGCTTGCGCCGCCGTGGCCCCGCGCAGAGCTGCGCGACCGTGGCCACGTTCATGGTCGCCGCCGGCGCCGTGGTGGTGGTGGTGGTCATGGCGGCGCGGTCGGAGGCGTCGGCGTCGTCCCGGCGCGCCCGCCGCCCATGCACAACCGGCGCCGTGCAGACTACAGAGGGCCTTGGTTGTGAGGCAGATGGGAGAGGCGGCGGAGCGGGCGGGACGGGAGAGAGAGAGAGAGAGAGAGAGAGAGAGAGAGAGAGAGAGAGGGGAAGGGAAGGGGAAGGTGAGCCGGAGGGAGCAGCGAACGACCTCCCCGGCGCGGCGTATAAGCGGAGGAGGGAGGCGGCGGGCGGGCCAAAATAGGGCTTTTTGCTGGCCTCGCGCTTGTTTCTCCTCCTTATAGACGGCATGCGCACGCCTTTCTCGAGCTGGGGCGTCGTCAGGGCGTGGCTATCTAGACCGGCCGCAGTGGGACGGAGGCGAGGGCCAGGTCGGCTCGCGATGCGCGCGCCAGGGACGGATAGATGGGAGGATAGGCGAGGGGGTCACGGCGTGTGTTGTGCTTGTGCCGTGGTGGATGTCACGTTGGCGGTGGCGGTGTTGCGTTGGGATACGCACGCGTGCGTGCGTGGTGGCCTGGTGGGCGTGGCGGCCGACGTGGACCGGGACGGGGTGGTTGGTTGACCACCGGACCCGCTAGTGGTAGACTAGTGGCACGCCGGGTGTTGCCGTTTGCGCTTTCGGTCTCCGGTGGCGGATGTCCCCGTCTGGACCGGAAAAGGTCTCGTGCTCAATTGAGCCGTGCCGATCCTCGACGCCGTTGCTAGTTGCTACGTGTTCGCTGCCCTGTTTTCCTCTCCTCTGCGTCAGGGAGGTCCAGAACGGCGGCTGCTAGAAGCTAGAGCCGTCCATCCGTTCCGTCCGTCCGTATCTTCTGGAAGAAGCGGAGCCGCGGAGGAAGCCAAATCCGGTAGCGTCTCCGTCCGTCACATGGGTGACGGCCGTGCGCTCGTACACGTTTGCGTGACGGCGATCAATCCCGGTTCCTTCCACCTTTCTTTCTAGTCCTCCCAACGGCCCAAGGGGCGGGCGGCGTGATTCAAAGCATTACTAGCATGCAATGCCGCGGTGATTTCCCTGATGGCGAATCAGTCCGTCCGGCGGCCGTCGGGTAGGAGTTGCCACCAGAATCCCCTGCATTTATGCGGCGGCATTCGGCGAACGTTGGGTCTCTGCTCTAACGTAACGGTGCAGTGCAAGGAGGATTCATCATGGCGCTGCTGGTGCTGCAAGCGTTCGCTCGCCAACGTGCAGTGCTGCTGCATAACGAGCCTTGAGGGAGACGTGCTACGGAGCAAGCAACAACGTGTGCATTCAGAGCTCCCACGGATGGTTCCAAGCCGAACCTTCAGTTGAATTAAATTAATAAAGAGAAATGCTAATGGTCAACGGTTGATTTAGGGACATCTCTCAACTGTTTTTTTACCATCGGATGGCGTTCGATCCTCCTCGCCCGTCCTCCCTTAGCCGTCGATAGAGAACCAATCGGATAACTTCGGCCTCATGGTCGCCCCCGCCGTTCCTCACGACTTCTCTTGAGGGAGCCGCGTAGGCGGCCTGCTCGCCCGCTGCGTGTCCACCGCCGAGTAGTGCAACGTGTACGTGAGCAAAGGAGAGAGGGGGGCCCGCGCCGGTTGACCAAGAGTGGAGCAGAGGCGTTGCTCCCTCCGTTTCTTTCTGCGTGAGAGGCCGGCGCCGTTTCGTTTTGCCTTGGGACGCGTGTGCACGGGCTTCTCCGGCGCCACCCCTTCCGATTACAGCAGTTTTGCGTGGATTTTGTATATTTTTTTTGAATTTTGTGAAGAATTTGACATATATTTCTTTGTATCTGGGATCCATAAAAAATAATTTGTATTTTTTTTAAAAAAAATTGGCATATATTTATGCTATTCCCAAATTACATCACTTCGTCCAATAAATTACACTGAAGAAGTTTTTGTAAATATAGTAATAAGTCAGTGTAAATATAGCTATAAGATAGTATAAGGGCATGAAAAAAAATTTAGTTAATGAAATGGCTAAATCAACCGGTTGTTGGCTGGACAGACCCTTAATAAATGATCGGCTTGATCGCCAATGTGCTACGGAGCAAGAACATGCACATGCATTGACTTCTGCTACATCTGCGCGCGCGCCTTAATTAATTTCAAAAGGCCTCGGGGATATACTCTTTCCTTTTGCGAATTATTAGGCAACGGAGATATATGACTTCGCCGGAAGATGACATCTTAGCACATACAAGATGTTTTTGTAATTTGCGTATAAAAATCCATTACTAGAAAAGTAAAAAAGAAATTCCCCACCTGTCCACGCAGGTCTTATCTTTCATTTTCTTTCTTTCTTTTTTAAACTAGCAAACATGTTTATACATTGTAATTAAACATGTAACTTGGTGTTCGGTCACCTGAATTAGGGCCTGTTTGGTTAGTGGTCGACTAAACTTTAGTCACTTGTAGTTACTAAAATGCCAAATACCCTGACTAAAAGGGGTCACTAAAGTTTAGTGGATTTAGTCATAATGGATAGCTAAAAGTGATTAAAAGTGGTAACATGTGACTTTACTCTTTCTCTCTCCCCTCCTTTTTACTTTTAGCCTACTTTTAGCACATGGATCTAAACAGAAGGTCACTGAACTTTTGAGGGGTGACCGAAGGAACCAAACAGGCCCTTAGTCCATCTCATTTTAACTAAATCAAATGAATTTTAAGTCCCATGAAAAATGTTAGGTGAAAAATTGATTGGATTTTGGTTTAGTTTAAATGAGCGTCTTTTTGTGTGCACCTGCTGTGATGCTAAGAAAGATGTAAGACGAACCACGTGTGCATCTAGCACGACATAGTCTTGAATGAAGCTGATCTAGGTGCGGTGTCAGCTAAGGTTTTTGCAGCTCCATAAAGAGACCTTCTTGAGACCAAACTAAATTGGTGCTTACACTATTATTATTCCTCCATTGTGAATGAGACCTAAGTGTTTTGTGTTCTATCGATCCTTAAACTGTAGGGTACCAACATTTTGTAAATATGTGTAGTGCAAGTGTATATATATTATATAAGAAGTTGAGATTTTGATAAAAGGATTTAGGGTTATGGCTTAGGGTTGAGATTAGTAATATCTGATTGGTCTTGGTGTACATCAGCGACTGCAGGAGGCAGGATTGGCACCATGTAGATGACCGATACTATAGGAACTTTAATGGATGATCGACAATGGACCTAGGACTCGGTAGTAAAAATCACTTGACAAGAGAGCACATCGGAGCTAGATATAAATGGAGATGAGAGGATGACACTTGATGGGGAGGGAGGAACGGGCATTGCTAGTGCTTGTTTTTGGTAAGGGAGGAGAGGGAGTCGAGAAAGGGAGGGAGGGGAAGAGAGATAATGGTGACGACTAGTAAACATCTTGTTTGGTATTTTAAAATTAAAAAAATCAAAAAATTGTTTGAGAATATAGGCGTAGTGTAGTGGTGCACCAGAGATACAAACTGTAAGCAGTGAGTCCAATTGCTATATATATATATATATATATATATATATATATATATATATATATATATATATCTTCTTATAGGTAAAATTCTATTTTTCTTAAAGTGTGGAAGAAAATACTGTCAGCAATTCCCCGAATCCGAGAATCCGATACCTGTGGCGAAATAAGTAACTAACTTGACTTGTGGGGGAAGAAGAACTTGGTGTGCATTTGAAATTTCAAAGCAAGAAGAGGTCCAAACTGAGGAAATTTAAAGAATCTGAATAATGGGATCGGATTTAGTCGTTGATTTTTTTTTTGGCGGTATCCGGTCCTGAATATTGTCACCAAATCTATTGTCAAGGGAGATACAGGAGTACGTGAGCAATGCACGTTCCTGAATGAAGGAGGAAGAGAGAGAGAAAAAACAGTCACATCACGTCGATCCCTGTCGTGTAGTTCTCGTCCAAACCACCCACGTCCGTCCTCGTCGATCTTTAAACTCCTCCGTAAAGCTCATGGCATCTCGCTCTCACGTACTACCCACGTGCGCGCGGTGATCTGCAACTTCAATGTAACAAGTTTGCTTTCACCGAGCAAAGGCATCTCTGAAACAGCGATGCTCGGCAAATACTACTACTACTACGTGCTAGCTGACTTACTATTAGCGAGCAACGGGGGAAGTAGGAAAGGAACAGATAAGCCAACGCGATGAGCTAGGCGGTTAGATCTGTGATCCTGACTGAATTCACCAGGCGATCGAGATGCAATCTGACCGTGACCGGCCTAGCTCGCCTCTGGAATCTGGATGGTTGCTGCCCGCTGGCCACCACTGCATACAGCTGCCAACTGCCATGCCCAAATGTTAGGTGAAAAATTGATTGGATTTTGGTTTAGTTTAAATGAGCGTCTTTTTGTGTGCACCTGTTGTGATGCTAAGAAAGATGTAAGACGAACCACGTGTGCATCTAGCGCGACATAGTCTTGAATGAAGCTGATCTAGGTGCGGTGGCAGCTAAGGTTTTTGCAGCTCTATAAAGAGACCTTCTTGAGACCAAACTAAATTGGTGCTTACACTATTATTATTCCTCCATTGTGAATGAGACCTAAGTGTTTTGTGTTCTGTCGATTCTTAAACTGTAGGGTACCAACATTGTGTAAATATGTGTAGTGCAAGTGTGTGTGTGTGTGTATATATATATATATATATATATATTGGTCTCGGTGTACATCAGCGACTGCAGGAGGTAGGATTGGCACCATGTAGATGACCGATACTATAGGAACTTTAAGGGATGATCGACAATGGACCTAGGACTTGGTAGTAAAAATCACTTGACAAGAGAGCACACTGAAGCTAGATATAAATGGAGATGAGGGGATGACGCTTGATGGGGAGGGAGGAACGGGCATTGCTAGTGCTTGTTTTTTGTAAGGAGAGGGAGTCGAGAAAGGGAGGGAGGGGAAGAGAGATAATGGTGACGACTAGTAAACATCTTGTTTGGTATTTTAAAATAAAAAAAATCAAAATATTGTTTGAGAATATAGGCTTAGTGTAGTGGTAGTGCACCAGAGATACAAACCGTAAGTAGTGAGTCCAATTGCTATATATATATATATATATATATATATATATATATATATATATATATATATATATATATATATATATATATATATATCTTCTTAGAGGTAAAATTTTATTTTTCTTAAAGTGTGGAAGAAAATACTGTCAGCAATTCCCCGAATCCTATACCTGTGGCGAAATAAGTAACTAACTTGACTTGTGGGTGAGGAAGAACTTGGTGTGCATTTGAAATTTCAAAGCAGGAAGAGGTCCAAACTGAGGAAAATTAAAGAATCTGAATAATGGGATCGGATTTAGTCGTTGATTTTTTATTTTTTTATTTTTGCAGTATCCGGTCCTGAATATTGTCACCAAATCTACTGTCAAGGGAGATACAGGAGTACGTGAGCAATGCACGTTCCTGAATGAAGGAGGAAGAGAAGAAAAAAAAACAGTCACATCACGTCGATCCCTGTCGTGTAGTTCTCGTCCAAACCACCCACGTCCGTCCTCGTCGATCTTTAAACTCCTCCGTAAAGCTCATGGCATCTCGCTCTCACGTACTACCCACGTGCGCGCGGTGATCTGCAACTTCAATGTAACGAGTTTGCTTTCACCGAGCAAAGGCATCTCTGAAACAGCGATGCTCGGCAAATACTACTACTACTACTACTACGTGCTAGCTGACTTACTATTAGCGAGCAACGGGGGAAGTAGGAAAGGAACAGATAAGCCAACGCGATGAGCTAGTCGGTTAGATCTGTGATCCTGACTGAATTCACCAGGCGATCGAGATGCAATCTGACCGTGACCGGCCTAGCTCGCCTCTGGAATCTGGATGGCTGCTGCCCGCTGGCCACCACTGCATACAGCTGCCAACTGCCATGCCCGGACAAGACGGAGCAGGTGAATCTTGTACCGGGCGCGCGGGGATCGACGCCAACGTGCCGCTGCATGCTGAATGCGATGGGAGCAGAGCATGGCGCATGGGGCGGCCTCAGGTGAGGTGAGCGAGTCCTGCCGGGTCGGCTACAGTTGCGGGCGCATGTGAATGCGATGCCACCGGCTAGCTGTTACGGTCAGCGGCGGCGTCGCGAGGGTGTGGGTGCGGCCGGGGCAGCCGGGCCGGGCGCACCGCACGCACGCACGCATGGATGGATGGACTTTGACTCGGCCGCCGCCGGGACACGGTGGGCAGTGGGCTACGCGCATCCCGGCCCCGGCCCCGGCCCGTCAACGTCGCTGTGCTACTGATGGTGATGGTCGCCGTCGTCGTCCCCAGTGGACGACCATGAAGCCGTCTCGAAGCTCGGCGCACTTTTTCGCGGTAGTGCTAGTATGTGTGCAGCGAAATTGACATGTTCCGATGTGGTCGTGCCGGATGATAGAAAAGGATACAACTAGCTATCGCTAGCAACGCAACTTGTGCCCAAACTATTTGAGATATATTAATAAAATGATAAATTTTACTCTGATATAGGAGTAGCCTTTTTGCTCGTTATTTTAGCCAGGGCTTATCGGTTATGGTACGATTTTTTCTCTCACAACAAACCAGCACCAGCCGGACTTATCAGCCCAGAAACCAACCAGCCACCAGGCCGACTATAGGAACGTGGTTGACTAATTCACATTGAAAACCTCAAAATTTGCTATGTATCATCAGTGGCGGACCCAGGATTCGCTAGAGACTAGAGCTAGATTTCAGCGGCAAAACGCCGATAGCTACACTATAGCCTTTAGATCAAGCACATGATTAGAACCGCCCTCCACAAAATTAGCATTTTCATTACTAGTTTGTTCTGCAAGAGGTTGGCTCAACTCCACTACACTAGCTCTGGTCCTTACCCTCACTTTGAGATGGCGGAGGAGGAGGTTGGATGTTTTCTTCTCTGGACCCTGGCGGTGGAGGAGGTTGGATGGTTTGTTGTCCTTGTTCAGAAACTCGAGAGAAATATGATGCTAAAGTCTAGGTCCTCTTCATCTAACTGGAATAAAAAGTTCAAAATTAGGAGTTGAAATCAAAATTAGCAGACATTACTTAAACTCTTGAAGTCAAGAGAAGAAATACCTTCACAGAATCACAGTTCACTCTTCCTATGTTGTCTGCACGGCTGCTCGGCCTATGGGAACAATGTCTCAGGACTCAGCCGCCGGGCGGCGGGTGGCGCCCGACGGGCTGGGGCAACGCCCAGTGTAGGCGGCCATCACAAACGCGCAGGCACCACGCGAAACCTAGGGGCGGCGACCGGAGTCCAGCAGCCGAGGGGCGAGGCTCGGCCCCACTAGGGCGACGACGACCGCAGGAGGGTGCCGTGGGGCCAAGAGGGGTGGGTGCCACCGCGTCGGCGCCGGCACTGGCACTAGCAAGTGCGAGAGCGAGCGGGAGGCGAGAGCAGCGGGCGGCAGCACGAGCAAAGCGAGGGAAGAGCCGCAAGTAGCGCGTGTGACTGAGTGACTCTGTGGTCTGCCACTACCCTACTCTTCTCCTTACTGGGCTCTTCGTTGTTGGGCCAAAATTAAAAACTTGTTCCTAAAAAAATTGGGCCACGAGTCCCACGACTAGGGCCATGGCCCTAGGCCTAGGTCCGCCCATGTGTATCATTACAAATTCATGATTATTTGTTATTATATAATATTGCAATGGTCATTTTATAAAAAAGTATCATATATAAGGAGAGGGAATATTGGGAAATCTCGTTTTTGCCCTTGCCTTCTACTCTTGGTCCCAAACACCACTACCACATGAGTTCAACGGGCAATTGCCTTCCTTACCCTCTTGCTCTTTCCCACTGCATTCCAAGCTCCCAGGTCTATCCATTTATAATGAGTCTATGTTTCATGACAATGTTCGTTGTTAAAGATGACGACCACCACTAAGGTCGTGGACAAGTATGAAGAGGTGGAGGCGAGGCCCATCACCGTGGCCACTGGACGTATGCCGAAAAAAACGGAGCTATGACTTTGAGCACGAGACGAGAGTGACACTACCAGGGACATCGAGTGCGATTGTGACACGGAAGCAGACCACGATGCCGAGACCCTCCCCCACACCCATAATATGCCAACAAAGAAGAAGCGGTTGGTGACAGGAGCGGGGCCTGCAGTCAAAGGGTAATCCAATCATCGGAGGTGGTGGGCAAACATCTACGGACAGGTCTTGACCCGTCGTCCTGGCCGACCTTGACAGCGGCTGCTGAAGTTGTCGCAATGTGGCATGGCTACCACCCTTAGGGTAGACAACCTCCTTCCACCTCAAAGGAGGATGCCAATAATGACATTTGTCCACCTATCTCCTCAAAGAAAATAACTATTAGGCCTCGTTTGATTTTGGTTGCCCTGACTATTAGTCATTAACAACACTTGCATGACTAGAAATCTTTTTAGGCCAGTCTTCAACATTGTTTTGTCCCCTCAACTGACTTGTTCCACTGGTATTTTGGTTGCCCTATTTGCAAGACCACTCTGGTGGGGATATGACTGGTTGTGGTTGAAAGTGCATTTGCCCCCTATGTGGGTTTTGGTGTATTGATGACATCCAAATTATGGACTAATGTGATCTTAATGATATATGTAGCAGCTATTAGTCCCATGAAAGATTCAAAGAGTTGATAAAGATGAAATGGTATCCCTCAATTCTTGAAGTTGTAAAGATGGACGAACTCAAAACGCTCTCCAAATATTTTATTTTTGTTTTTGAGTTTAGGATTCGCCGCACTATAAAGAGGGATGTAAACTTAGTTGGTCTGAGGAAGATAGAGTGCCCAAGCATAAAAATAAAATTAAAAGAGAGACACTCTAGCGGTGACTGTGGACGTCGGAAGTCCCGACGTGAGTCGGAACTCCCTACAGTCGGAAGTCCCGACCCAAGCCGGGAGTCCCGACACCTGTGGTTCTGCTGGCTGGCTGTCTGCGCTCGTCGGAAGCCTCGACCCTTGTCATGAGTCCTGACACCTAGGGTGTTGCTGGTTGGCTGGCTGTCTGCGCATGTCGTCGAAGTCCGGACGTACGTCGGGAGTCCCGATCGTCGGAAGCCCCAACGTTTGTCGGGAGTTCCGACATTGTCTTTCACGTATGGACTTCTGACCCTGTGTGAACAATGTTTTCTGTTAACGTCGAAAGTCCGAGATCTACGTCGGAACTTCCGACGTAGATCTGAACAGTTAGATTTTTACTATGAGTATAAATTGCCCTCTCTTCACTTCTAACCGTTACGAACTTATTCACAGCTGACCCAACTTCGTCCGAACAGCTCCCAAGGAACAAAGGCACCCCTCTCCTCTCTCCTTTGCTCTAATCTTCGATTCCCTTAGGGTTTTGAGTGAAAGGATAGTGGATTAAGTGAGAGAATCACTTTGGCAAGCTTAAGCACTTGATTTCTTCGTTAAGCCGGTTGGTTTTGCGCTATTACTCTTGGGGCTTTGCCCCTAGCCAGCTAGGTGTTGCCCAAGAGCTTCCATCTTCTGAAAGAGCCTTGGGAAGTTTGTATTACAATTTGATTTCTTAGTGAAAAGCTCAAGTGACCTTTGTGGTCACTTTGAGAGAGGCAAAGAGGTGGAATAGACTCCGACCTTTGTGGTCACCTCAACAACAAGGACGTAGGAGCTCCTTTGTGGGGTTGCCGAACCTCAGGATAAATCCTTGTGTCTCATGTGCTTGTTGTTGTGATTGCTAGAGATTACTTGTATTTGTTTGTCTCTATCTCTCTCTTGAACTTCATTTTAGGGTTTGAACTCGATCTACGATTTGGAGGCATTACGGCATCAAGGGAGTGACCCAACCTCTTCACCAAACCACAAGGAAGTTGGGTTGTAAGATTATTTATCCACAAAGTTAAATTGGGCACTGCTTTTGTAGTTCACATAGGCGTCGGGACTGCTGACGTTTGTGCTGGAACTTCTGACGACGTCGGGAGTTCTGACCCAAACGCCGGGACTTTCGACATTGACTGACAAATTTGAACTTAGCATTTGCAGTTAATTTTTAGATACGCCTATTCACCCCCCTCTAGGCATTGTTAGATCATTTCAATTGGTATCAAAGCAAGGTCTTCTTTTAGCGCTTCACCGTGTAAGAAGAAATAGTGTCGAAGTCCGACAAGATGCAATCCGTTGTCGCCGAGATGGCCAAGAAAATAGCTGAAGAGTTGATGGCTGCTCAAGTCAAGTTCTTTTATGATGAAATGAAGAAGATGCAAGATGAGATGAGCAAGATGAAGGAAGAATTGAGCAAGAAGGTTAATAATGCAATAAGTGGCAAGAATGATACAACAAGTGATAAGAATGAAGCAAACAAAGATGCCGCTAGTGATATTGGAGCCGGTGAGCATGCTCATGGAAAGGGAATATATTCAAACATGGGCTTTGACTATGGATAACTGAAAGGTCCTAATGGCTAGAGGGGGGTGAATAGCCTAATAAAAATTTCTACAACAACACTTAACAAATCGGTTAGACAATTATGAGGCGAAGCAAGTGTTGCGCTAGCCTACTAAAAATACAAGCCACCTACCGCAATTCTAGTTTATATAGTTTCTATCCACATAATAGCTATGTCACTACACTAAGTTAGTGTGCTCTCAAAGGCTAACTAAAGAGCCACACTAACCAAACTAACAACTCTCACAACTAGCTACACTAAAGAGCTTGACAACTAGTTTGCGGTAATGTAAAGAGAGTGAGCAATTTGTTTATACCGCCGTGTCGAGGAAGGAGCCAATCAATTATAAGAATGAATACCAATGAAGACCAATCACCTCAAAATCAAATGATGAACACAATGATTTTTTACCAAGGTTCACTTGCTTGCCGGTAAGCTACTCCTCGTTGTGGCGATTCACTCACTTGGAGGTTCACGCGCTAATTGGCATCACATGCCAAACCCTCAATAGGGTGCCGCACAACCAACACAAGATGAGGATCACACAAGCCACGAGCAATCCACTAGAGTACCTTTTGGCTCTCCGCCGGGGAAAGGTCAAGAACCCCTTATAATCACCACGATCGGAGCCGGAGACAATCACCAACCTCCGCTTGACGATCCTCGCTGCTCCAAGCCGTCTAGGTGGCGGCAACCACCAAGAGTAATAAGCGAATCCCGCAGCGAAACACGAACACCAAGTGCCTCTAGATGCAAACACTTAAGCAATGCACTTGGATTCTCTCCTAATCTCACAAAGATGATGAATCAATAATGGAGATGAGTGGGAGGGCTTTGGCTAAGCTCACAAGGTTGCTATGTCAATGCAAATGGCCAAGAGAGTGAGCTTGAGCCGGCCATGGGGCTTAAATAGAAGCCCCCATGAAATAGAGCCGTTGTATCCCTTCACTGGACACAACACGGGGTGACCGGACGCTTCGGTCATATTGACCGGACGCTGGACCACAGCGTCCGGTCACGTGATGCGTGCCACGTGTTCCCTCTCTTCAAATACTGAGCGTCCGATCCCAATGGTCAAGTGACGACCGGACGTAGTAGGTCAAAGTGACCGGACGCTGAACCCCAGCGTCCGGTCGTTTCCAGTAAGCATCCAGAGATGACTTTTCACGACCGGACGCGTCCGGTCATGCGCGACCAGACACACCCAGCGTCCGGTCACACGACGACTCCTCTGTACTCCCCACGTCAGTGTACGTCAGCACTGACCGGACGCACCCTATCAGCGTCCGGTCACCAAGTGACCCAGCGTCCGGTCGAAGACCGAAACGCACGCCCTCTGCTGCCACTGACCGGACGCGCCGGTCCAACCGAGGCCAGCGTCCGGTCACTGTAACACCCCGGTGTTATGCAAGCATTTAGGCACTGCAAATCATGCATATTATGCATCATCAAGCATCATAATTATACATGCCTAATCATGTAAATAATAACTAAAACAATGCTTTGAAACATATGAAACATGCTCGTGAAACATGAATGTTGCATACACTTGTTTAGAGTTATTTTTGCCCTAATTATGCTTGCTAGGCTAATAAAACATGTTTGGCTATAATTGTAAATCATCTAGAATTATTTAGCACAATTTTTGGAGCAAAGTTTGTATTCAAACTTTTGACAAAATATGCTTTTGAAATTATTATTGAAAATGGTCAAAAATCCTCCCTATTTAGCTTTTACTTCCCAATTCAAAATCTATGCAAAATTTTTAGTTGGTCCCTAAAGCCAAGTTGTAGAGGATTAAATTCTAAGCAACTTTTATTTTTGGGCCATTTTCAAAAGAAGTCATTTTCTTGCTCAAAATGGTACTTAAAACTGATATTTGAAAATTCATTGAAAATGGAATTGGAAAATGCTTATCTCATTTAACGGGCCGCCGCCTCACTTCTGGCCCATCAGCCAAAGCCGGCCTAGCACTTCTCGCCATGCGCCGCCGCCTTAGCCTAGCTTCGCTTCATATGGCCAATACACCCAACGCCTGCCACTGTCTTCTCCTCCCCCAGCATGGATGATGGTCTCCGCGTCATCTAGGCATGCCATGCAGGCCAGTGTGGCGCATGATGCCGGCGACGACGCCGGTGGGTGGCATCCCGTGGTCCCCGCGAGCACACGCCTCACCCGTTTTCAAGCCCCAGCAGCTCCGCTTCTCCCAAAGATTCCCATTTTTCCTCTCCTGCACATCTCTCTCTCCCTTGCTTGCAAGACTGAAGCTCTCGCTGCCCGCCCTCGCCACCGCAGCTCCGCCGGCGAAATTGGCCGCCGATGGTCCACCGTCGCCCACAATCATGCACACATCACTCCGCCTCGCTCTCCGACACCCGGTGCTCGCTGTAGGGTCACCATTTGAGCAAGGTAAAGCCACCTTGAGCGGTTTCGCCACCGTCGGTCATGGCGCCGCCGCACTTGACCTCACCGTGGAAAGGGTTTTCCTGTTCCTTCTCTATCCCCTTGAGTCACCTTCTCGTGTTCGCCATCTTCTCATGGACCCAATGCACGCTCCTTCTTGCCCGGTCATGGCCGGCAACGGCCATCGGCCCGCTGGCAGCTGCCGCGCTGCCATGGTGCCTGGAACGTCTGCGTGGCGTGGCCACCTCCCCTCGGCCCTTTGCTGGGCCAGGTCGGCCTTGGGCCGGAGCCTCGAGCTAGGCCATCGCTCCTTTCCCTCCGCTCGGTTACTCAGGCCGAAAGCGACCGTGGGCCTGTCGTTCTCGTGGGCCGGCCCAGTAGTAATAGGAAAGATGTTTTCGGTTTTTCTTTTATTATTTGGGAAGAGAAATACTTTGGAAAATGTTTGTGTACTCATTTTTGCTCCAAAAATGGTGAAATAAATTTTGTTGTGATCCTCATGACTAGATCTAGGGTTTAAAAATATTGCATGTCAGTTTGGTGACACTTTTCTGTGGAGTTTTATTTAATCATTGAAATTGTTGTTTTCTTGAGAAAGGCATAATAAATCATAGAAAGATCAGAAAAATATGATTTCAAATTTGTTACTCTTCTTGTGTAATGTACTTTCTAGGTAAAATATATGCCATTTATGTCCTGTAGAAAAATTATGAGGTGTAGTTCAAGTGCCTTTAATGGCCGATTTTTGTTATTTTTGCTAGAGAGCAAAATTTGTATAAAACATGCATGTGATATTTTTTGTACAGTGATTATTTACTATTTAGAACCTAGGAAAAATACTAAATCTATTGTTTGACACTTTTCATAATACAAAGTATGTTCATGCTGATATTTAGGTCCAAGCTTGTCATTTTTGTGTAGGCTATTCCACTTATCCAAATGCAATAAAAATTTGATGGTAGACTACTTAGGGTAGTACTGTGCTATGGTAATTTTCTAAGATTTTTCTATGCTATAAAAATAGATGTTGCTATTCAAACCTATTATTAATTAGGGTTTAATCAAATGTTGCTTTATGCATGATTAAGAAATTAGTGAAGCTTTGGTGTATCTTTGAAGCATTCAATGAGATGTGTTGACTTAGCATATTAGTAGTAGAAGAGAATGCAGTAGAGGACATGTGCTTGTAGTACATGTTCTTGGATGATGTTGACTACCTTGTATGAGATTTGTATTATACTCTCCCCATTAAAGCGAATCATGCTCATCTACCTTGCATGCAAGCATATTCATTGTGTTCATTTCATTTGATGCGCCTTTTGCATAAGCACTTATGCACCTGCATCATACAGGATCGCAAACCGAGAGCCCGATCGTCGTACCCGAGGAGCCCGAGGAGCAGCTCGAGGTGTAGCCGCAAGAAGTGACCGAAGCAGACGAGGAGGACGTTGAGGAACTTTCGGAGTGCCCTGATCACCGCCCGAGCTCCTTCGAGAGAGGCAAGCCCCGGAGCATTTTTCTCCCTGGTTTACGATTATTAATTAATGCTTTACTTTAATTGATGCATTACGTTCAGGAGTTGTTTGCAACCGTTGCTACATTATACCTTGTTTACCTTTGTTATACTATATCCTTGTTACCCTGGTATCCACAGTCAAGTCAATGCTTAGCTGGCTTAGATCGATAGAAGTCGGGTGATTTCCTGTCACCTGCGAGCTATAGGTGGTTACCTGGATCTGCTCGGATAACTATGTAGTCATGGTATAACTAAGTGTTAATTTGAAGTTGAGACCGGACGGAGACTTATAGGGTTTTGGACTGTAGTGCTTTCAGTCTGTGTCGATTAAGGACCGACCGTTGTTGGGCCTCGGGTCATGTTGAACGCATGCCTTACATTTAGCTGGCCGAATAACGTACCTTTCGACCGCGAAGCTAGGAGATTATTCGGGCCAAGTGGATTGCCCGATGGGGGCGCGATGATAAGACCGAAAGGCAGTCGGTCGACCCCCGGGTACATGTGGTTCCTGGCAAACTCGAGATTTTTCCTGGATAGTTGACTCGGTGACCGATACCTCACTTTAGCGGGTGAGTGAGGTTTGTGTAAGGAATAAATTACCAGCTGGTTAATAATCGATTCGAATTGCCATCGTTCATTGGATAGTGAACACTTGACTTGAGTTACTTCATCGTAGTAATGTTGATGGAACACTTGGATAGTTATAATGGATATGACATTATGGAAGTTGTTAATGATCATTGGTTATCATTATTTGCTTAATCACATGCTTGCTCTAGTATAGGTGCAAATGTAGTCGACCGGTTAATAATAATTAACTTGACAATAATGCATTTGGAAAGGTTCTTGAAATGCTAAAAATACCTTTTTTGCAAATGAGTCAGCTACCCTACTATAAAGCCCTTCATAATCCTTGGTGTCACTTTATTTTCGGTTATGTCGGGTAAGTCTAGCTGAGTACCTTCTCGTACTCAGGGTTTTGTTCCCACTTGTTGTAGATGGGCAGATGTATTACGACTACTGTATCAACTGCCTTTATCCTACGATGGGTGATGCTTAGGACCATGGGCATGGTCATTCCTTATGTCTCATCTAATGCTTTTGTTGGAGATGATCATCAGCTGGCACTGTACTTGAACTCCGTGTGAGTGTGTGTGGTTTTGAACAAATGGCTTCCGCTACTTCTATTTGAACTCGGTTTGTAATAACTATGTTTAAACTCCGATGTACCTATGATGTGAACTTTTATGTAATATGTGATGGTGACCGCTAAACTTATTACGATCTTGGCTGGTATGTGAGTTGGTTTGAAATCCTTCATGATTTCACGGACTACCGGGTTATACGGGCTTAAGTTTGCTAAATCGTCTGCTCTGGCGGGGGATTTTCTTACTTAATTTCGTATAATTGGTCGGTTCTGTTATAGTCACTTGCTGTGACCTCCATCTTTTCTGTCTAGAGCGCGGTGTGGTTTCCTAAGCCTTGCTCCAATGTGCCAACCACCAAGTGTATCACCTTGTGCACATATGTTAGTATATTTTCTCAAACATTTTCAAGGGTGTTAGCACTCCACTAGATCCTAAATGCATATGCAATGAGTTAGAGCATCTAGTGGCACTTTGATAACCGTATTTCGATACGAGTTTTACCCCTCTTAATAGTATGGCTATCGATCCTAAATGTGATCACACTCACTAAGTGTCTCGATCACCAAAACAAAATGGCTCCTACAATTTATACCTTTGCTTTGAGCCTTTTATTTTTCTTTTCTTCTTTTCAAGTCCAAGCACTTGATCATCAACATGGCATCACCATCATCATGTCATGATCTTCATTTGCTTCACCACTTGGAGTGTGCTACCTATATTATGATCACTTAATAAACTAGGTTAACACTTAGGGTTTCATCAATTCACCAAAACCAAACTAGAGCTTTCAACAACTCATAAAAGGTTCAACACTACATACTCTATCCATCAACATTGGCAAGCCACCTCACTTTGATGGAACAAGATACACCGATTGGTCTTACAAGATGAAGATGCATCTCATTGCCGTAAGACTTTAGGAAGTTATAGATGTTGGTGTGATGATTTCTACTGATGAAGATAGAGAGATAACTCCGGAAGAAGTGCACAACCTCCATCAAAATGCACAAGTCGTAGCATTGTTTGTGTCAAGCCTAGCTCCGGATGAGTTTAGAAAAGTGAATGGAATAGAAAGTGCAAAACAAATTTGGGATACTTTGAAAGTGTCATTTGAAGGAGATAGAAGTGTGAGAAAAGGCAACATTGAGTTACTTCTTGATGAATTGGAAAGATTTGTGTTCTTGCAAAATGAAACAACACAATCCATGTTTGATAGGCTCATGGCATTGGTCAACCGCATAAGAGCTCTTGGAAGCACCGAATGGGATGACAATAAGGTTGCTAGAAAGATGTTGAGAACCTAAAGAGCCAAAAACAACATGCTAGCGTCCGTGATCATAGAAAGGCCCGGTTATGATGAGATGACATCCTAAGAAGTTCTTTCAAAACTCAAGCATCATGAGTGTCTAGATGAAGATGCAATCAATGCTCACAATCAAAATCCTAATGCAATAGGATACAACAAGAGTGCAGCCCTTAAAGCAACTCAACAACATGAAGGTCAAGGTTTAAGTCAAGAGAAGAAGAAGAAAGTGTAGGATGATTCCTCAAGTGAAGAAGAAGATTCTGATGCAGAGGTTGCATTTGTGATTAGAAATCTTAGAAAGTTTATGAAGAAAAAGAGCAACCGCAAGACCTATGGTGATGGAAAGAGAAGATACAAAAAGAGATATTACTATGGATGTGGTCAAACCAGTCACTTCATAGCTGATTATCCTAATGAGAAGAAGAAGCACAAGTATGACAAGGATGAAGACAAGAAGAACAAAGGCAAGAAGAGAGGTGAAGCTCATCTTAGGGAAGAATGGGAGTCAAATGATAGTGACTCAAGTGATGATGAGAAGAAGAAGAAGGGAGCCACAAACATCGCCATTCACCACTCTTCTTCACCGACCATGATCTTTCCCGACTCAACTTCAACACCAAAACTCTTCCCTAGCCTATCTTCACCATCGAAGCTCTTCTCTAACCTCATCGACAATGACAACTACACTCCAACTTGCCTCATGGCAAAATGGGAGAAGGTACATGTTACACCCGATCCCTCTAGTGATGAGTATGATAGTTGTGATGAGAACATAGAAGAAATTGAAACAACCATGATAAAGAAATTTGGTAAAAAGGCCTTCACTAAAATAAAAATGCTAATGAAGAAATTAGAGAAGAGGGATAGATGTTTAGAGTTGCAAGGACATATAATCACTCAAGAGAGAGAAAAAAACCTTGCATTTGAAGCATCTATCGCCGAGGAAAAGATAAAGGTTGAGAAGTTAACTGTAGAATTGTCTTTAGCCAATGACTCAATTGGGAAATTGACTAAGGAACATTCCTCGGTTAATGATCAAGTAGCTAGCCTCAAGAATGAGAAGAGTATAGCGCAAGAAAGCCTCATATGCTTGGAAGAAAAATACCAAAATCTTGAGCTAAACTATAGTACTCTTTGGACTAGCACTTCAACTTCTCTTAAGGCAACCAAAGACTCTAATGTCTCCACAAGTAATGGTTATGGAATATGCTATAAAATTGATGTGAATGCATATACAACTAAACTTGTTGAGTTAGAGAAGAAAAACAAGAAGATTCATAGGTTGAAGATGAACTTGAAGAATGGGTGCAAGTGTCAAGAGCAATCCAACAAGACTATATATAAGTCATCAAGGCACCCATCAATCAAGGAAGGCATTGGCTACAATAGATATGATGGAAAAGTCAATGGTAGGAACATGATCAATGGTGTGCCTTGTGTGAAGTTCAACAAGGGCATTGCTCTTGATGAGCTTATATGCAAGGCCAACAACAAGGTCTACATTCCAAAGATCCAACCTACAAGTGAAAAGACAATCAAGACGAAGCAATCCGAGGCCCCAAGCCACAAGCACCACTTCCACGGTGCTATGCTAGTGACTATATGTGTTGTTGGGGCAAGGATGGCAAGATTGTGGTTAACTATGTTGGTGCCCAAAAGAGAAAGAAAATTATGAGGAGTGTTTGGGTGCCCAAGTTTTATGTGACTAACCCCCTAGGACCCAAATCTTTTTAGGTACCTAAAACAAAAGCTTAATCATATGACCGAAGAGAAGGACATGTTCATATCATTCCAACCAAGTCATGATCAAAGTGGGAATATTGTGTTTGGTGACAATGAAAAAGAAGAAGTCCTCGGTTAGGCTAAAATTGCTATATCAAATGATAATTCCATTTTAAATGTTTTACTTGTGAATTCGTTCAGATATAATTTATTGTCCGTCTCACAACTTTGTGAGATGGGTTATAATTGTCTCTTTACGGATAAGAGTGTGGAAGTCTATAGAAGGGAGGATTCCTCTATTGCATTTACGGGTCATTTACAAGGAAAACTCTATCTAGTTGATTTCACATCAAATAGAGTAAATCGTGAGACTTGTTTAATGGCAAAATCTAGCATGGGTTGGTTATGGCATCACCGACTTGCCCATGTTGGGATGAGGAACTTGACCAAACTTCAAAAAGGCAAACATATCCTTAGACTAACGAATGTTTCTTTTGAGAAAGATAGGATTTGTAGCGCATGCCAAGCGAGAAAACAAGTTGGAGCTAAACATCCCGTCAAGAATGTTGTGACAACCGAAAGGCCATTGGAGTTGCTTCACATGGACATATTTGGACCCGTCGCTTATATAAGCATTGATGGTAACAAATATGGTTTCATTATTGTTGATGATTATTCTCGTTTCACTTGGGTATTCTTTTTGCGTGAAAAGAGTGAAGTCCAAGGTATCTTTAAGAAGTTTGCAAGAAGAGCCCAAAATGAGTTTGATGTCAAAATCAAGAGAGTTAGAAGTGACAATGGGACGGAGTTCAAGAACACCAACATTGAAGAGTTTCTTGATGAAGAAGGAATCAAGCATGAGTTTTTGGTTCCATACACTCCACAACAAAATGGTGTTGTGGAGAGAAAGAACCGAACGCTCATAGAAGCCGCAAGAGCAATGTTGGATGAATACAAGACTCCAACCAACTATTGGGCAGAAGCGGTCAACACGGCATACCATGCCGTCAACCGCTTATATCTTTAGAAGAAAAGAGAAAAGACCGCCTACGAACTTCTAACCGACGTGACTTTTGATGAAACCAACAGCTCTCAAAAGGAGCAAGTCAATGTTGAGATTGTAGATAATGAAGAAGCTACACACAAAGCAATCAAGAAGCTTGCCATTGGTGAAGTAAAGCCCGTCGAAGACAAAGATGAAGACCATGTTGTGCATGATGATCTTGATCCAACCATTCATCATGTTTCATCCAATGAACATGGTGAAGCTTCCGCCACAAAAAATAATCAAGATGGGAGATCAAATGAAGCACAAGGTCATTCTCATGAAGATGGTGTCAACAATGAGCAAGCTCCACCTCAACTCAACAATGAAGAAAGAATTGAAGTCAACCCTCTACAAGCTCATGGTTGTGATCCTCCGATAGATCATGACCATGATGATGACGATGATGGCCCCATCCAAAGATCAACTCAAGTGCCACATTCTAGAGTGTATCAATCCATTCAACGGGATCATCCCGTTGATAACATATTGGGGAGCATTCGATGAGGGTTAAATACACATTCCCATTTAGCAATTTTGTGAACATTACTCGTTTGTTTCTCCTTTGGAACCTCGTAGGGTGGAAGAGGCACTTGATGATCCGGATTGGATGATAGCCATGCAAGAGGAGTTGAATAACTTCACTCAAAATGAAGTCTGGTCCTTGGTGGAAAGGCCCAAGCAAAATGTGATTGGAACCAAGTGGGTCTTCCGTAACAAGCAAGATGAGCATGGCGTGGTAACAAAGAACAAGGCAAGATTGGTGGCTCAAGGATTCACTCAAATTGAAGACTTGGATTTTGGGGAGACCTATGCACCGGTGGCTAGGCTAGAATCAATTCGCATTCTACTTGCCTATGCCGCTCATCATAATTTCAAGCTATATCAAATGGACATGAAGAGTGCATTTCTCAACGGCCCCCTATTCGAGTTGGTGTATGTAGAGCAACCATTGGCTTTGAAGACCCCAAGTATCCAAACCATGTCTACAAGCTCGACAAGGCGCTCTATGGGCTCAAACAAGCCCCTAGAGCTTGGTATGATTGCTTGAAGGATTTCCTACTCAAACAAGGTTTTGAGATATGAAAGGCCGATGCTACTTTGTTTACTCACAAAATGAATAATGATATCTTTGTTTGCCAAATATATGTCGATGACACAATATTTGGTAGTACTAATGTGGTCTTTTGTGAGGAATTTAGTAGGATTATGACAAATAGGTTCGAGATGTCTATGATGGGAGAGTTGAAGTTCTTCCTTGGATTTCAAATCAAACAACTCAAGAATGGCACGCTCATAAGTCAAACCAAGTACACCAACGACATGTTGAAAAAGTTTAACTTGGACAAGGCCAAGCCCATCAAGACACCCATGCCAACCAATGAACATCTTGATCTTCATCAAGGAGGAAAGGACATCGATCAAAAGGTATATCACTCCATGATTGGATCCCTTCTTTACCTTTGTGCATCTAGGCCCGATATTATGCTTAGCGTGTGCATGTGTGCAAGATTTCAAGCTAATCTAAAAGAATGTCATTTGATGGCCGTTAAGAGAATTTTTTAGTATTTAGTGCACACTCCTAATCTTGGCTTGTGGTATCCAAAGGGCTCCACTTTTAAGTTACTTGGCTATTCTGATTCGGATTATGCCGGTTGCAAAGTAACCCGAAAGAGTACTACCGGGACTTACCAATTTATTGGCCGATCCTTAGTGTCTTGGAGCTCTAAGAAGCAAAATTCCATTGCTTTGTCCACCGCCGAAGCCAAGTATGTGGCGGCTGGTGCATGCTGTGCCCAACTACTTTGGATGAAGCAAACCCTAAAGGACTTTGGATGTGAGTTAACCAAGATTCCACTTTTGTGTGACAACGAGAGTGCCATTAAGTTGGCAAATAACCCTATAAACCACTCTCGAACAAAGCACATAGACATCCGGCATCATTTTTTGAGAGACCACGAAGCCAAAGGAGATATCGTTCATGGTGGTGCTAGTGCTCGTCGATTCGTTCGTGGACTGCGAATTTCATCTTTCTCCGTCCTCTTTCCTTGATTCAAGGTACTACCGTGGTGCCCTAACCCTAATGCAATGTACCTTGTGATTCGCCTCTATTCTTTCTCCCTCTCTACTCCTCTATCTTCCTTGTATGAATGTGTGTCGTGATTTGAAGCCCCATGAATGGGATGATCACCATGTGCGTCAGAAGTCCCGGTGACCGTCGGAACTCCCGACAAAGATCGAGACTCTTAACCCGATGGTGAACACTCCATTCATGTTTCTTCACTTCTCGATGTTCGTTCGCTTCTTGTTGTCTTGTTTCTTAGTTTCCCTTTGTGTTTTCTGCAGTCATGGATGGTGGCAGTCCATCGTGTCACAAGGAGAAGAGGTCCAAGAAGAATTAGGACCGTGCTGCTGTCCCCAAGCCGTCTGGCCACACTAAAGCGGCATATCCCCGTGCTGGTGCTGGTGGTCCCCGTGGTGCTGTTGGTGGTTCCTGTGTTGCCTGTCGCCATGACGATCAAGGCTCATCTGCTGCTGCTCCTCCTGTTCCAGCCTCTATTTGGGATGTTCCGATTGTTGATGCAAAAGAAGAAGCTCTTGAGCGTGCCGGCTGCACCATTGCTGCTCCATCGATTCGCACCCCGACTCGTGGCCCGGGCTTCGTCACTAAGCTCGTTCCCTTCCTGGGTGTTTCACCGATCATGCGGAGCCCACCATGGCTCCTAATCCTGCTGGTGGCTGGACTCCTCCTCTACCAGTTGACTACCATCACCAGGTTAGGGACATCAGGTCCATGAGGGGAAGAAACCTTTATGCTGAGGACGAGAAGGATCTCTGGCTTGAGTATCGCTTCTGGCACCCGTTCCATTATGACTTTTATGATTCCATCATATATCTAAAGTTTTTGAAGAAGAGGGAGCCACCGGTCCTTCAGATGAAGTGCATTGATTCATACTCTCTTGGTAAGTTCAAGGAGCCCGAGCTAGAGCAGATGGTTCATGATATACGCTCAATGGGGTTGTCCTACTTGCTAGAATTCAGGAAGCATTGGAATAATGAGCTTATTTGTTAGTTTTATGCTTCCTATCATCATGAGCGAGACCCTACTGGTGCTATTGACATTGTTCATTGGACCACTGAAGGCAAGCACTATAAGGTGGACTTCATTACTTTCTCTCACCTTCTTGGTTTAAGTAAAGCCGACCGCACTGCACATGAATTGACTGAGTATGAGGATGTGGCTTTGGAGGAGTACCAACATATGTATCTTGATGGACATACAGCTGATGGACAGACAATATATCTGAAGCCCTATTACTATGTCCTCAATAACATTCTGAGACAGATCTTGTATCTGAAGCGAGGTGACTCCACCTTCCTTCGTGATGATTCTCAGAAGGTGCTTTAGCGTTTTGGAGATGATTTTTAGAAATTTTCCTTTAGTCGATACATTTGGAACAAGATACATGATGCTACTGAGGATCTGGTGAAGCATCTTCCGTATGCCCCCTACATTATGCATGTGATTGAGCAAGTGTCTGGCATTCAGTTCCCCATAGACACTCAGCACAATCTCCTAAAGATCTCCAACAAGACATCCATCATTGCTACAAAAGAACTGAAGATGAAGGATGATGTAGCCAAAGCCAAAGGCAATGGTGTTTTGGGTTCTCTCTCTCATTGTGGTGCTTCACCACCACCTACTCTGCTACTTCTCGCTCTTCTAGTGCCGAGCCCCTCTCTTCTTCCTCCTCTGGTAAGAAGCCCAACAAGTTCAAGTTCCTCATGACATACATGTTTGGACAGTGTTGTGCTAGTGCTCAACGTGAGCACGATATGCAAGAGAGGCTCTATCGGTTAGAATAGCATGCAGACATTGTGTCTTCTACTTCACCGCCATTTGTGCCTTCCCGTGATCCGTTGGCTTTATATGATGAGGCTTGTGCGGCATATGAAGATGATGCGGCTTCTCACCCTCATGGCAAGGGCAAGGCTACTAAAGAGGATGAGGAATACATGGAGGATGATGATGATGAAGATGACGATGGTGATGATGATGGTGACCAAGATGAGGATGATGACTACGAGGACGAGTAGTCGGTTTTTCATGCGGCCTACCCCTTTTGGCACTTGTTGACAAAGAGGGAGTGTTAGGCTTTGATATCTTGTAATAGGTTAGTTAGTCATTTTGTTTCAAGACTTAAAAACCTTTAGCTTGTGTGAACTATTCCGTATGGTGGCTAGTATGTGATGGACAACTTTATATGTATGTTTGTGATGAATGATTGTAGGACAAGTAATGGTTATTTATCTACCTTATTCGCTTGTACTTGTCTATACTTGTGATGGTGGATGTATTTTGGATGGCCATGTGTTGCTTCAAGTTTTACTTTAAAATCTTAGCCACCATATTCTCTTTTACTTGTTGTGTGAAATAACATGTCATATTGCATTCCTTTTCACGGATATATATTTGTTCACACGCACTTGTTGCACCCCATGGATTGTAAAATTTAGGGGGAGCTTTTGTCTTGATGTATGCAAATTATGTATAGATGATTATAATTGAAATTTAAATTCATGCATACATCAAGGGGGACCTATTCATAAATTTTGGGTTTCAAAAGCTTTAAATTCTTTCATTCATATAAAAGCCTAAGTTGCTTGTCATCAATTACAAAAAAGGGGAGATTGAAAGTGCATTTGCCCCCTATGTGGGTTTTGGTGTATTGATGACATCCAAATTAGGGACTAATGTGATCTTAATGAGATATGTCATAGCTATTAGTCCCATGAAAGATTCAAAGAGTTGATAAAGATAAAATGATATCCCTCAATTCTTGAAGTTGTAAAGGCGGACGAACTCAAAATGCTCTCCAAAGGTTTTATTTTTGTTTTTGATTTTAGGATCCGCCACTATAAAGAGGGATGCAAACTTAGTTGGTCTGAGGAAGATAGAGTGCTCAAGCATAAAAATAAAATCAAAAGAGAGATTCTTTAGCACTCCACGAGCACGTAGAATATTTTTCTATGACTGTCGATGTCGGAAGTCCCAACGTAAGCCAGAACTCCCGACCGTCGAAAGTCACGACTCATGCCGGAAGTTCTGACTCCTAGTCACTTAGCCTGCGCGGTGACTGTGGACGTAGAAAGTCCCGACGTGAGTCGGAACTCCCGACAGTCGAAAGTTTTGATCCAAGCCGAGAGTCCCGACACCTGTGGTTCTGCTGGCCGGTTATCCGCTCTCGTCGAAAGTCCCAACCCTTGTCGGGAGTCCCGACACCTGGGGCGTTGCTGGTTGGCTGGCTATCTGCGCACGTCGGAAGTCCCAACGTTTGTCAGGAGTTCTGACATTGTCTTTCACGTGCGGACTTCTGACCCTGTGTGAACAATGTTTTCTGTTAACGTCGGAAGTCTCGAGATCTGCGTCGGAACTTCCGACGTAGATTTGAATGGTTAGATTTTTACTAGGAGTATAAATAGCCCTCTCTTCACTTCTAATCATTACGGACTCATTCACAGCTGACCCTACTTCGTCCTAACAGCTCCCAAGCAACAAAGGCACCCCTCTTCTCCCTCCTTTGCTCCAATCTTCGATTCTCTTAGGATTTTGAGTGAAAGGAGAGTGCATTAAGTGAGAGAATCACTTTGGCAAGCTTGAGCACTTGATTTCTTCATCAAGCTGGTTGGTTTTGCATCTATTACTCTTGGGGCTTTGCCCCTAGCTGGTTAGGCGTTGCCCAAGAGCTTCCATCTTGTCGAAGAGCCTTGGGAAATTTGTATTAACCTTTGATTTCTTAGTGAAAGCTCAAGTGACATTTGTGGTCACTTTGAGAGAGGCAAGGAGGTGGAATAGACTCCAACCTTTGTGGTCACCTCAACAACGAGGACGTAGGAGCTCCTTTGTGGGGTTGCCAAACCTCGGGATAAATTCTTGTGTTCCGTGTGCTTGTTGTTGTGATTGCTAGAGATTACTTGTCTTTGTTTGTCTCTCTCTCTTAAACTTCATTTTATGGTTTGAACTCGATCTACGGTTTGGAGGCATTATGGCGTCAAGGGAGTGACCCAACCTCTTCACCAAACCACAAGGAAGTGGGGTTGTATGATTATTTATCCACAAAGTTAAATTTGGCACTGCTTTTGTAGTTCACGTAGGCGTCGGGATTGCTGATGTTTGTGCCGAACTTCTGACGACGTCGGGAGTTCCGACCCAAACGCCGGGACTTCCGACATTGACTGACAAATTTGAACTTAGCATTTGTAGTGAATTTTTAGATACGTCTATTCACCCCCCTATAGGCATTGTTAGATCCTTTAAGAGGTTGATGAGTGGAGCAAGTTCTGATGATGGTATAGAAATGCTTGTAGGAACTTATTTATTTGGCTTTTTGGCCCCATATTGTAGGATCGATGACGACGCGGCCATGGACCCCTCCTCGACCCCTCGCAAGATGCCGGCCACCGACGTTGAGATACCCCGGGACTGCCGGTTTTCGAACTAGTTGCTACTTAATCTCGCATGTAGTGATGCCGCGATGCATTGAAACAAATATAAAGCAAATAAATGAAGTTCGTGCGCAAGTTGACAAGCTGCCACATAACATTTTCATTGGTTTGACATAAGTTCGACATAACATAACCAACTAAGCCTGCAAGTTTGGACGCCAATAATAGTTCGACCTAACAAACTAAGACCCATGAGTGTAAGGATCTCTCGGACGCCTCTGTCTTTTCGGATTTATTGGCAACACATTGGGAGTGTAGCCAACATCGGTGTGGTCGCGTCATCGCCGGTGCGTACGGCTCATACCCTGCAAGTATATGATATGCACGATTACTTAGAATTCTTTATGATCGTTAGTTCATGTAGCCTACGTATTTAAAGAAACTACCTTTGTTAGTACCTGTGAGGCTCCTTGGGACCAAGCGGGGCACCACCTAGCTGAGACATGTCGATCTTGTCCTGCGGCCAATCGTCCCACTAGTCGTGCTGTCTGCGGAAGCCCGGGGGGTCATCGTCGTCCTCATCGTCGTCCTCGGTTGCAGGGTCCATCCTAATGCTATGATGTGGTGGTGTACGCACCGCAGAAGTGGCACCTGTCACCACTGAGAAGAGTCGGCTGGTGTCCTCAAAGAGGATGAAGACGTGCCACCCGACCACACCGGGAGTGGCGGTTCCTCATAAGGAGTGTCCATGTAGCTCAGCTTTTGAGCTAGCTTCCTGCAGCTCTTCTTCACCTTCTACATAAATAGACGTTAAAGTTAGTGCATTTTCCAAACGCATATACACTAAAGAAACAATTTTGGAATAGACTAATTTATGTTTACCTCCACAAAAGCCTCGAGAACGCTTGGCCCCTGCCCTCTAGACTCGTGAAGCCGGAACGCTGCTTCGTTGGACAGCCTCGACAATTGTGTCGCCTGGGTACAAAAATGTGGTTGAACAGTTTTGGTATACATGCTTAATACCAAATGGATAACAAATTATACCGTTCAAGTATCTTACCACATATCTTTGTAGCGGAGCTCTCTGTAACTGTGTGTCCTCTCTAGTGGCAACGTCGTACATCTCTTGATCACATCTTCCTCCGAGTCCTTGCCAATCGCCTCCTCAGTGTATGGGGGCTTGATATATGTCCTCGTAGACCTGTGAAGTTAGCACAGGTACTCGTCGAAGGTGTGCTGGTCGTGTGGAGGACCCACATGGATCGGCTGCCATTCCCTGGTCTCCCACAAGTGGATGTGCGCGTTGTGTGTCACGCGTCAATCCTTGGTCTTGTACCTCTTCCTGCAGTCATACCTGCAACAAAACGATGTTAGTTGTACCACACACACCTCTGAATTATAGCTTTGTTGTTAATCGATAACACACCCATGCAATCCTTGGTTGGTGGAGTAAAATGGTGGTGGCAGCCTGTCATTCTTCCAAACTGTCTGCAGACCCTGATGGGCAAGTGAATCTCGACCACGTGGAAGAAAATAAGAGGGACATTACAACGATACTCCTCTAACTCGTCCCTAGTGATAGGACTAAGATAGTACTAGAGCTCTGGAGCATCCCAAGGACACCAATGCACCTAAAATTTCATAATTGAGTTAGGCTATGATATAGTGTACATCGAACAAGACACATGTATGATACTAAAGAGAGCGTAACCTGGTGCTGTGTTAGGACATCGAGACCGTCCGTGTACTCCCATGTACTTGCGCCTCACATTCCCTCTAACTAACTCTGCTTTCGTCCAGATATATAGAGCTATAGGGAGTGTATCCTGCCCATTCCATCGTTGCATTGAACATGATAATGAATTAGCCATTAATAATCTCATCATATGTAACTGCCTCGAAGAATATAGTGAATCGAAGTACTTACCGCCTTACCGGTTGAAAGCATCTAGGCCCCTAATTGGGTTTCGGTGATTAATGACAATATAAGATTACTGTGACTAACGTGTGTTTTGCAGAGGCAATTAAGTTAGGTCACGGTAATGGAGATCGATTGGGCAATCATGGTTGTCATGCCCCTATGATGAAAATCATTTTGGTTTTCAAAGGATGGACGACAAGGTTAAGGATGACTAGTTCTAAGTGTCGATTAGAGTTGGAGAGACACTTAGAGTAGTTTAGGACTTTATTTTTCCTTTGGCCGTACTATTAAGGGAGGTATGGATGGGTAGCTTAACCTAGGTGAGTCTAGTGAGTTAGGTGTGGTGCACACTTGTTAAAACTAGCACTAGGTAGCTCCTAAATATGCCTAAGATCCTTTGGAGCAAACTTCATTCACAAATGATCGAGAGTTGGAAGTGAA
Source organism: Miscanthus lutarioriparius (assembly GCA_904845875.1). Taxonomy (NCBI): domain Eukaryota; kingdom Viridiplantae; phylum Streptophyta; class Magnoliopsida; order Poales; family Poaceae; genus Miscanthus; species Miscanthus lutarioriparius. The sequence continues at coordinate 18,445,144 of CAJGYO010000004.1, forward strand.
TGGAGGGTCAAAGACTGACCGGACGCTGGCTCCGGTGCGATCGGACGCTGGCCACAGGGTCCGGTCAATTCATTTGACTATGATGAACTAGTCTGGTTTGACCGGACGCTAGAAAGGTCAAGTGACCGGACGCTGAGGGCCTGCGTCCGGTCGACTCCAGTAAGGTTCCAGAGAAGAGAATATGCGACCAGACGCGTCCGGTCGATCTTGGCCGGACCACAGGGGTTCAGCGTCCGGTCGAGTTTACATGATGAGGTTCTAGTGAGGATATTTGCGGCCGGGCCGCGACGTCCAGTCCGGACCACTCCGGTCAACTCTCTTGGTGTGTCGGGTTGAAGCCCGCCGGAGACATCCGGTCGAGAATGACCGAGTGTCCAACACTCCGCAATGACACATAACGGTTCGTTTTTTAGCCCATGTTATAAATAGTAGCTCCACTCATGTGTGGAGTCACTTTTGCTCATTCCAACATATGAGAAACACGTTTATGAGTGCCAAGAAGTGCAAGGTCCTAGTGAGGTGTTTGTGATTTGAGAATCCAAAAGAGAAGCCTCATTAGTGAATCAAGAGTAGCAAAGTGTGCATCCACCTTTCTCATTAGGCTTCACGTGGTCAAGTGAGAGTTTGTGCTTGTTACTCTTGGTGATCGCCATCACCTAGATGGCTTGGTGGTGATTGGGAGCTTGGTGATCACCCGGCGGAGCTTGTGGGTGACCCAACTCAAGTTGTGAGCGGTTGTGCGTGATTGAAACTTAGGTTGTGACCCAACTCAAGTTGTGACCCAACTCAAGTTGTGACCCAACATCGCTGCGTTTCCTCTCCTCTCTTTACTTTGAGCATTTATCTTGAGCATTACTTTGAGCAATTCAATTCTTGTCTTTTACATTCCTAGAATTGCCATGCTAGAGTAGGATTGGAACTTAGGTTGCAAGTCTATTTGTGCGATAGAACATTAGAAACTCTTTATAGGCACAAGGGGTTAATTGGGCTATCAATAGGATTTAAATTATTGCAAGAAAATTTAGAATTAACCCAATTCACCCCCCCTCTTGGGCATCTTGATCATTTCACCGGTAAACCAGTATTAAGGGGCCTCCCAATGGGCCATCGTTCTCAACACCAAACCGGGAGTAGGTAGGAGCAACCCCTAAGGTTCGCATACCCTGAGGTGCGACGGCAGGCAATGCATAGCTGTCGATATATCCATGCCAGAACTGCGCTGTCCCAACTGTACGCCGCTATGTTCTCCCACGGCTGGCGTAGTATGTCAAGGAAGATCCAACTGATGGTGTTGTCCAAGGCGTCTGGGAAGAGAAAAGCACAAGAAAGTGCCAGAGCCACACTCGAGCGAACCTATCGATCAGAGCCTCCTCAGCCTATGGGTCCAAATAATCAAAGCGTTCTGTGATCTAAGACGACGAAACACCGGAACTTTTCCTGAAATTGACCAAAGAAAATGAGACTCGATGGCTATAGGAAAGCAATGCAAGTATTAAATAGGTTTAAATTTCTCACTTATTTTTCTTGGAAACCTCACCGTCCGGTGGAAGAAAGCCAGTAAACTGAGCCACTAGCTCCCTCCAATGATCGTTGTCAACTATCCCTGTCACTGGAAGTCCCCCAACCGAAGGCCAAAAATAGCCTTCACGTCCTACATGGTCAAGGTCATCTCGCCACAAGGTAGGTGGAACGTGTGGGTCTCAGGCCTCCACCTGTTATAAGAATAGAACGACTGTTAGTTGCCTCAAATTTGTTACAAGAAAGTTTACGTACAAAGAATGCATTCGCACTTTTGTCTACAAATTGTAGTAGTAAGTAGTCTTTGGGTCAAGGGCGGAAGACCGTGGTTGACAACACGGACAAGCTCGAGGAAGCCAACCACGCCGTATGTATGCAGCGTGGCAACGCCATCCCACTGTGCACCCACAATGTGTGCGTCAAGGGGGCCTCAAAGTAGGCAAGGCCACCTCTGCGTCATTGTCACTCAAGATGTGTGCTCGGTGCTGGTCGTCGTACTCCACCTCAAGAATGAGGTACAACGGGAACTGCGTGGGAGGGGCATCCTGTTACAAATTAATAAACAAAGCGTTAGAGTATTCAAATTAATAAAATTCAAATTAACATTACGTGGCATTGCAAAATTTGAACTACTTGTAACATAAACAACTTCACTAGGAATATAAGCATTTGACGAAACTTCATGAAGTCATCAAAATCGACGTATCACACACTAGTAAGTACCGACATTTGTAAACTAGTATCAAAATCCCTAACTAAATAACTAACTATAAACTAAATAATAAATACATAATCAATCCCTAAACCTAAAATCCTAACTATAATAGAACACACAACCTCAACCTTAAAAACTACCTACGTAAATCACAAACAAATTCACTAACCTAACTATCTTAAATCACTAACTATCATAAATCAATAACAATCATAAAACTATAACTATCCTAAATTACTAACTATCTTAAATCACTAATTATCCTAAATCAATAATAATCAAAATAACATTAAATCGAGAGGGAGGTACCTTAGGAGCGGGTGGCCTTGACGCCACGGCGTTAAATGGCCTTGCGGCCTTGGCAGCGTATGCCAGCGCTTGGTGCTTGCGGGCGGCGGTGGTGCGGCGTCGCGTCTTGGTGAGGCGGGCGAGCTCGCTCGTGATATTTATTTGGCCCTGCCGCGCCATGCGCCGTGACGCGGCACTGCCGCCCCAAGATCGGTGGCGCGGCAGAGCCCTGCCACGTCAACGATCGTGATTCCGGTCGTCGCCACGTTAGCCCGTTGCCGCGCCACCATGCATGGCGCGGCACAGGCATTTGGCCACGCCAGGACAATAGACGCAGCCGAAAGTATTAGTTTAAAAAAAACATGTAATGTTAGATTTAAAATTAGTTTTTAAAAAGTGTTAAAATTTAAAAAAATCCCAAATGCCCGCATTGTCCCTGTCCTAACTCCTAAGTTCCTCGAGAGTTTATATAGGGTTCATAGGAGAGAAGAGTTGGATGGTGTGTGTACTCACCGGAGGAGAAGGCTGTGGAGCCTCCAGTCGGATCCTATATAGCAGTATATATTAAGAAATTCAACTAATAGGGTCTATTCGCTTAAACTTATCAACCGGTTTATCAATTATAATCTATATTATTTTTTTCTCACAATAAATCAATTTTAGCCGGTTTATTAGCCGACTTTAAATACCATGCGAACAAACTAGTGTTGCCACAGGAAAGTTGTAGAAAACGGACGAGTGTTGCCACAAGACACCGACCACGTGTTGTGTTGGTTACAACTTACAAACACGGAAAACGCCAGCCCGGCAGCCCCACCGAACTTTGAGCACACGTACGGCCGAGCTGAACACAGGACGCTAGTGCCAGTGGCAGAGTCCTAGACGAATATATATAATAATCAGTGTGACACAGCCGCATCGTACCCGACGGGATGGGTGGATGCTGGTATCTACGCGGTGCCGCAACGCGTCCAACCGATCGATCCATGTGTGTGTACTCTCTTGATCCCTTAATTGGATGGGCTTGCATTCCTAGCGATCCTAGTCGAAGCTCGCTACTTTTTTTCCACGCTAAGGAAGCAGAGGAAATGATATCGTTGAATCGAGTGCCTTGCGCGTTTTGCTATGCTGCCGTAGTGCCGTGTGTGCTCTATTTTGTTGCTCACACACAGGTACGAGTACTTTGAAGACGCAAGAAGGTTTTTGTCGGCAAAACTGCCCCGCCCTTCTCGGTCTGCGCAGTAATCTGAGCATGGACCGCCGAGGCCAGCCCTTCCCACGGACACGTTCTCGGCTTCTCTCCCTGCCGGCCTTCTCTAGCGCTCTCTCTCTTCATCAGCGGAGACAGAGAACACGCCACCACCACAACGATCAGGCCACCAGAGGTGATCAGGAGCATGCAGGGACGGGCTCCACCGATCTGCATGCATGCATCCCGCACGCCACTGCAGCATCGTAGTCGTATTCGCCTGCCTTTTCCCGGTTGGCGTTGGCGGCGCGCGCTAGCTTTTGCAGAGCTCGCCTGCAGCGCATGCATGCCAATGCAAATGCAAATGCCATGCATGGCTCAACTGAAAAAGGCCTCTGCTCATCTGCTGAGGTGAGGTGAGGTGATGACTCAACTCACATCAGTAAGAGCCGAGTCACAGCTCATTACAGGCATCTTGTGATGATCTGTTGGAGCGAGAAAACGATGGGTTAACGGTGGGCTAGCTAATCTGGTGGTTGGATTTATGCTAGACACTGGCTAGCTAATCACAGCTAGATTAAACTAAGCAAAGCCCTTTTTAAGATGCTCTAGCTAGTAGCCGATTGAGCTTTGCTGCGCGCAAACACACCCTCACCCTCACCCTGCGCAGTTGGTTTAATGTTTATATGTCACACAAGCACAAACCGTAGCATGGACGACCTGCAAGCAAGGCTGCAATGCCGCAGGAAGAAGACCCCTCCCTGCCTTGTTTGCAAACTATTTTCTTTTTTCCCCCCTTTTGCTGCAGTAGTCACAATCTTTTTGTCAAGGACTTGGTATTGATTTCAAACAAGAAACAGCCACACACACACACACACACACACACAAAAATCTATAGCTAGGCAGCTGGTTCGACTTTCAGAAAAAATTGAGAAGGGCAATAATGGTCAGTGCACATAGAAGAGCTGCTCGGTTTGGCTACTCAAGGACAGATGAAGCTTCACGTATACTCTGGGATACAGTAGCAAGAAACTATCCAAGTGCTGGGTGGCGGCTTCAAACCCTTTGGTCAATACCAGCAGCACTGTGTCGGTTGGCTTGACCCATTCACTTGAGTGCACACTGATGGACTTATTAAATAATTGCACTTGATGCCTCACTGATCTTTATTTAGTTACCTGATTTAGCAGATTACTCTATGTGACCGTGTGTTATACACACACGGCAGCGTTATTCCACACCACAAGCCAAAACTGACCAGAAAAAAATACTGAGTAGTATTGAACCGCGTTCAGTATCACTCAGTACTACACCTAAGACCACGAAATACTGAACAATATGAATGTTGGCAGCCGTCGTTATGAATGATTACACGAGTTTCGTCCCAGCTTTATTTAGGTGGAGTGCGTATGTCAATCAGACAATCACAAACGCTAAGGCCTTCAGTTGATTGAGACTAGGCAGAGATGATATCGCTTCTCATCTTTAATTCCTCCTGTCGTCCCAGCTGATAACCACGCAATTCTTGTACAACGAACTAACAAGGACAATTAAGCAATGATGCCTACGGTTTAGGATTTAATAATGCTGCTATATATGTGTATCCATGATAAGGTAAGCTACAAATGGATGCAGCAAACAGTTGTAGACATTTGCAACTAAAAAGCCATGCCATACCGGCCAGATTGATTCTCGAATATCCGTGCCTACCGTCCTGACCTGACGAAAATTAAAATCGTTTCTTGCATGGCTGAATAAAAGGACTCTTGCGTGCATGACTCTTGTTACAAATCTTGCAGGGTTAATTTGTCGATTTATGTGGGTGCTGACGAGAGTACGTAGCGATTGACGACGTTGCAACCACCGGACGGCGCCGGAGTAGTGCTGGTTTCAGACTGCAGACAGCTTGACTACCGAGATAATTTATCTCTCTCTCTCTCTCTTATATATATATATATATATATATATATATATATATATATATATATATATATATACACACATATATACACACAGAGAGTATATTCGGTAACAAGCTATAGAATAAGTTATTCTGTAGCCACCTCCATTTACGATAATTTTTATACTTAATTTATGATAAAGTGAATATGTATTTACGATAATTATGTACATGGGGATATTTACCGTAACATTACAGGAAACCATTTAGTAAGGAGTTACTATAATCATATAGATTAGCATAATAATTATCGTAACTCAAAGTGACTACAGAATAAGTTATTTTATAGCCAGCTGCAGGTAGTGTGTGTGTATATATATATATATATATATATATATATATATATATATATATATATATATATATATATATATATATATATAAAAGAGAGAGAGAGGCTGCATGGTACGGTAAGACGTGGCATATATATATACACACCTTATTATTATATTGGAGTCATGCATGTATCATGCTAATTAGTCAAAGTGGGATCCCTCAGAATGAATTGAACGAAGAAGATTATAGCATGTTTGGCATAGCTCAGCTCCACTTATAAAGCTATTTTTTGGAAAATAGCTTCATGAGTAACTTTTTAGGTAAAGCTGAGTTAAACTGTTTGACAAAACAGCTTCACCAATAACTTCATGCATGGATGAGAGAGAGAAATAAGGGAGAGAGCTGGGATAAGCTAATTTTTTTCAGCTTCATCCCAACTCATGTCTTTGTGAGAGGGGAAGAAAAATAACTTTATAGGTAAAGCTATTTTAGAAATGGGTGTTTAACAAATAAAACAGCTCACGACAGCTCATGAAACTATTGTGAGCTGTGCCAAACATGCCCTAATCGCCAGAAACCAACAAGCGCTAACTTCTTCTGTTTACGTACGGTGAATGGATGGTTCAGTGCCGACTCACGTCACAGCGTCACACGAAACTAACGCCAGCCTGCCTGCCTGCATTTAACCTCACAATAAACAAAACGATCGAATAAACATTTAACAACAACACACTAAACTAAATAACCAACGGCAGCCAATCGGCAGGAGATTTGTTAACAGCTAGCCTTGAATGCAATGGCATCATGCATCTTCAATTCGCTTTAGAGAAGTGGCCCTTATTATTAACTAATTTCCTTGACAGCTTAGCCCTACCACTACCGAAAGAGCATCAGATCGATTGAGCGCACAAAACTAAAAGCAGCTAGACAAGTGAAATCACAGACCACAAGCCGCACAAAGGATACTTTTTCTCTCGATCGGTCGATCCACTCGCTTTGCCTTCCCTTGAAGCACATCACTACTTATGCTCATGCACACACAACAGTGGCATGAAAAAAGGTAGGTAGGAAAGGTAGCTACTTGCTTGATCATGTATACATAACACAACACCATCAAGATCACAATACAGATCGATGCAAAGATTTTTTTTGTTTTTTGTTTTTTTGAGGTCAACACCTGAGGGGCTCTACCTGAATATATTTTCCACAGATTCCGATGAGTCGGTAATGGAGGATGCAAAGCACCTATATTACATGGACGACCCTTAAGGTCCAACGTCATCGAACCGATGCTTTTGTTTATTCGCAATCTCGCATGCACACACCACCACGCCTATATTAGCGGCAACAAGAGGAGGCAAATAAGGACATGGGCACTGAGTTAGGCCCCATCATGTTTAGCACCGGCCATAGCGGCCATAGAGCTTATTAGCGCTTGCTTGCTTCGGCAAGTTGGGCACCGGCCGGCCGCGGCTGGTTGCGGCCATGCACGAACGGCACGGCCTGCAGGGGCCACGTACATACATGCCCTTGGAGCTAGTAGGGTTGGAGTGGATGCCTCCTATCCTTTTGCTGCTTGCATTGTTTAATGATGGACGATCTTTGGACTGGACATGTGTCTCTCGTCGTCCTCTGCAGCTCTGCATGCAAGAAGATCTCCTTGGGGCCGGCCATCATTATTCACACCACACCACACTGGAGACAGGACACCTCGCCGGCGGGCCGGCCGTTGAGCCGTTGCCGTCGAGACTGCCGTGGCCTGCTGCATGGCGTATAGCAATGCCTGACCTTCACGTGTATCTTTCGTGTTTGCTCATGTGATGATCGCACTGGTTCGCATCGCACTCGCACGTCTGTGCCGTGCGGATTTGCCCGCACCGTACCCGATGCAAGCGTTCTCCAACACCTGTAACCAGTAGTTGCCCGGATAACGACACTGTAAATATATATTTTTACGACCTAATCTTTGGAGCGCATCTACACGTTGTTTGGACAGATCATCATCATCTATCTACCTTTCCTTTCCATGAAGACGAAGCCCGGCCGTGCGTTTCCAATCGACCGGAGTCAGAGGTCGGTACCAACTCCTTTTTCTCAAGGATGACAAAGATTGAGACATGCATGGCAGTAAGCTTACCAGAACTGAGTTGTTGTCGGGAGCAGGAGCAGGATTGGGGTCAGCGATTTGGATATCTTGGCAACCAATGCAATGCTAACCGTGGGGGCAGCAACCAGCAAGAGGGCCAAACCGAGGCTGTAAAGCCAGCAAGGAAGATGGGCTCATGCCACCTGCCAATCCTAATCAGGTTTAAAGGCTGGTCAAGTTTCGCAGTTGCATCATCGACTCATTTTCAGGCAAGAATCAGAGCAGGGCACATGGATATTTGCTGCCTGTTCCTATTCAGCAGTACATCAGAAAGATATCCCCTGATCTAAATGGTTCTGTTCGGAGCAGAATGTTAGTTCAGAGTGTTGCGTCAGGGTGGAAGTGAGTCTGACGACAGAATGGGGGAGGTCAGAGCATCTGCTCTGAAATGGTCTCCTTGCATAGTCACAGTGCAAGGGGTTGATGTGCTACTTCTTTAAACAAGATGAAGGGTCATGCACAGCTGGCCACATATCGCACCAAACAAATATTCTAACTTCGCAACTTTTTTCTTCAAGATGCTTTCAGATGGTAGCTACAATAACTTGGTAGGAGTTACTTCAAAATGAAGGCGGCAAACTTGACAGAAGTTGAACCTGCAACCGAATTCTACTTCTCCAAGATATTGCTGCTAGGAGATCCAGATTCGTTGCTGTTGGGAAAAAAAAAAACTAAAGCTGTTGTATTTTCTCTGAAGACAATGCTCTGAAGTCTGAAGCCGATTCCGATGATATGTTTTCACGGTCAGAAGTCATAGCAAGGCACATACAGGAAAACCCCTTCAGCATCAACTAGGCCTCTGTGTTAGGAGAACTTCCACTTCAAAGCAGGATTGCACATTATATTGGTATCATTAGTTATGCAGTGGATGTAGGTGGTAATGTGGATTGTGCTTCCGTACTGCCAATGCTTGGATGCTGACTGCCACTTGGTCTCTTCTTGAGAGCATTCTTCACCTCCTCCTCTTTCTTATCAACAAAAGAGATCAATGACTTGATGGTAGTTAACCTTGCTGGTCTGTTTAGAATCTGTTGGGGCTCAGGAAACTGAGCCTCAACCTGGTTACTGTATCTGCTGTACTGACAGAAGATGCGAAGGGAGAAAATTACAAGAGCAACGAGACATGCAAGGCCACAGATGAGGAAGAGGCCCCAGAAGCTTGATAGGCTCAAGGAGTTCGACCCAGCACCGTTGTTGTCTGCACTGCACTCTGTTCCAATTAACCATTCGTCACGGATCCTTTGGAGATTGCCGTTCTCTGATAGTGCCAGGATTGCCGTTGACAAGTCTTCAACGAGAGGGGAGTCTCTTGGGAAGGCCTGCAACAGAATACAGTACAATCACAAGATGTTCTGAACAGAAGTAAATGTTTGTGTTTTGATTACAGAAAGCGAACCCACTTACAAATCCCCATCCACTTTTTGTGAAAACCTGACCGACTGTCTTGAACTTGCAGTATTTTGACAGGAAGATCTCAACATACGGAAGTTCGTCGATTATTGCAGCAACACCGCCATTTCCTGAACCTAGCTCTAGTGCTCTTGCATAATCTGATGGGCTATTTAGTGGCACCAGACGGGACTCGGCAATATTGAACTCATCCACGAGGTAGTTTCTGGAAAAAGATCCAACTTGATAGCCAATTGCACTTGAACTAGAGATCAAGCTATCGAGGCCCTGTATTCCTGAAGTCAGCTCCTGAACCGTGAGAAGTGATGTCAAGTTTGCCGTGTAGCTTGAGTTAATAATGAGCACAGCAAAGAGCCAGATAAGCAGCACAAATCTACCAAGTGCACTAACTGTGTTCTCTCCTGAGTAAAGAAATGAGAAAGGAGGTTATGAGAGTGGACTAGGAAAGCCTTGAAATATTTTGACCAGTTTCACTTCAACACTTACTGTGTGCAAAGAACATGGTAGAGAAACTAAACCTGAAAATGCACAAAAACTTCATATATAAATAAAAAACAATATGCTTAAAAACCAGAAGACGAAAAATAGGTACAAAACGTAGATACTAACCAGCACACTGTCATAATTTGTTGCCTTGGAGGTCCACGAAACTCGGTATTAGTGCGGTGTTCAAGTATCCAAACAACTGCACCCACAAAGAGGAATATAACAACTAGGACACACCACATCTGGAAGGTGAATGGTTTCAGAAAAGCCCAAGCATTTGATTCAATCACCCTTGCTGGAGCTACAATGATGAGACCCGATTCTATATATGGTTGGGTAAAATCAACAAGTCTTGTTCTATTCGTCACTATAGCAATGTCCCCTACTGCAGCATCAAAGTACTGAATGGGAACAATAACAGAAATAAGAACATTTGTATAATGAAATATTCAAGTGCTAATCTAGGATAAATTAGAATTGAAAAGGCTGTGGATGGATGTTACTCACATTTTCAGATACTTTCTGAACAAGTTCACTGTAGCTAGGATTCTTCAAACCATCGCCAAATAAAACAAACTTGTATGAAACTGGATAGGGCAACAAGCTTATTGCAGCTTTGAAGACATCAACTGCAAAGCCCTTTACTCCATCAGGACTTTTGTCTTGCATAACAAATTCTTTGTAGCTCGTTCGGAGAGGTACTCCAATCCTCATTGGCTTCCCATGATATGAAAACACCCAGCCGCGAGGTTTCTCAGAAGTCGGACCAGGCCATATAACACTATGGAGTTCTACGTTGTTCACTGAAGAGTCCAGTGCTGATGAACTTAAGCTTTCTGGAGCAACAACTGAGAGACCAGAAGAATTTGACCAATATCCAATGGTTCTTAATCCTGTACCACCAATATTCAGAATATCATAGGCTGGGTGTACCAAATCTCGATTCAAAGTAAATTGAACTGGACCAGAAACCCCTGAGAAGTTTGCACTCCACACTTTCTCCAGTAGTTTATCTCCACTGTTGAAAATTCTGAGAGAATCTAACTGAAGGCTACTTCCCTTTTTAGCTTGCAAATTTGGGTCAGCAGAAAAAGATATAGCATTCCCTTCTCTCAGAAACCGCTCAAAAGCATGAGCAACTAACCATACAGAGTCATAAGCATGCATAAAGTAAGAGCTTCCATTCCTAGTAAGATTATTCCACTTGGACAAAAAAGCATGCTGAATATCAGAATCAACTATATGCTGCCGAAGCACAAGAACGCCCTGCGTAAGTTCCATCACATCAGGATTACCATGCACAGAAGAATCTATCACTGCAGAAAGCCAGTCTGTTGCTATCCATACATAGCCACTGCTCATCATCCCCAAAGATTTTGCAGCTGAGAACACGTTAAGACCAGAGTCAGGGTTAACGTGGATAACATAGACGCGAGACTCCATGTCATTTACCTGCATCAAGATATCCTTGATAGTAGTGTTTGCCGCACCAGGTGGCAACTTAGCTTTGTAGGATATCTTGCACTTCCTTTTTGCAAGGGCATCACCTAGTGCTGTGATGCCACCTCTACCATAGTCATCATCAACATATATGGCAATGACTTGTTTCCATTGATATTGACTAATGATGGCGGCGATAGCACCCATTTGGTAGTAATCACTTTGTGTAGCCCTCACAAAATATGGGTATTCAAGGGAAGTAAGGGTAGGATCAGTGGCTGCGAAAGAGATAAGTGGGACATGGAGTTCATTGACAGCATGGGAAATGACATGAGCAACAGCCGAGGATTGTGGACCTAATACGGCGACTACATCTTTAGCCAGAAGCTGCAATGCTGGACAAGAAGAACTGTTGTTAAACTCTTCATGCCTCCAATGTAGCACGTTACAATGTATAATAACTTCAATGTAATGAGGATAGACAAAAGGAAAGCTCTATGTTGCCTATATATATAAAAGATAGGCAAGTTCAACTTACTAAGTATGCTTGGCACACGAATATGAATTTACTAGGACAAGTGTCATATTTTCCATGTCAAGAAACAAGACTTTGAATTTCCAAATTTAATTTAGTTTATTAAATCAGACATGATTATGCCGGAGGCTAATATCTGACTTTTACTTGGTTGCTGATATAAAGGAACAGCAAGTGAGCAAACTTGCAGACTGATGCGAATACAATCTTTTTACTGCAGTTCCTAGTACAGGTATGAATTCATGTTGTTTTATCTGCAGTAAAAGCTAAAAAAAAATGCAAAGTTGCTTGTTCATATAATATGCACCAGTAGTTATTCTGTCACCAATTTGTTTCCAAAATGAATATTCTGTGTCTAATTAGTAACCAGGGCAACGGAAGATTAACAGAATACTGATATATGATACCAATAATTAGCAAAAGAAAGATAAAGTCAAGACCGAATTACAGATACAGATGCAAAAGAATGAGGTTCAGACCTTCTATGGTGCCAACAAAGCCACTGCAATTGGTGTCCTGCATAAGAACACTCAGTTTCGTCCCCGAGAGTATGCTAGGGTCAGCATTGACATCCGCAACGGCGAGCTCGATAGCGGGTCTCACCGCCTTTCCGATAACCGAATCAAACGTGAACAGTGCACCGATGCGCACCTCAGCTGGCCTTGTGAGGTTGCCGTTCTGGTTAGCTGCCACGGTTCCACTGACGAACATGCAGGCGCACAGAAGCAGGGCAGCAAAGTGAGCAGAGCCCATCTTCCCGAGGACCAAGAAAAGAGTATGGTCTTGCCAACGACCTTTAATTTGGTGTCCAAGCAGCCTCTTCAGTTATACGTAGTCTGCAGAGCATGAAACGGGGAACAGAGGTCGCATCCAGGAACCCGGAGAGCTTGTCTGCTTTCGTGACTGCTAATTATGCAATTACAACCGGTGAGCGATGAATTGCTTGATCGCGAGAAAGCTGGAGGCACGACTAGCTTTCAAGAATCAAGAAACCTTTCTGCCCACCCGTTTCGCCTAGCGCTCCCCTTGCTCTGGTGGCCGCCCACCACCTGTTCGACGAAATACTCGACGGACCGGAATGGCGAGCAGAGGTGGGGTTAATCCCTAGTTTGCAATAGAAACACAAAACCAATTTCAATAAGCTCTGCGCGCTCAGCGCTCCTAAAATCCAACGAAAATGATGACTGGTGCTTACCAACTACCGTCTGCTTGGCGGTGCCATGGTGCGAACTAGGAAGCCAAAACCAAGCGAGAGGCGGACGGCGAGGTGGACGGAGACTCTCCACATCCACAAGCGGGCGCCACGAAGCCACATTCGGAGTTCTTGGCCCCCGCTGCTAGTGGGGGACAAGAGTAACCAGATGCTGGCGCGGATTCGTAGGAGATTAATCTGAGGAAGCAGCGGGTGCGAGGGCGGAAAGACAGGCCCTCGTGGGGCACGAAATGGTACGAGCAGCTTTGTGCTGTCGCAAATTGCGATTGGATTCCTCCCACACAAAAGGTATCTTTTTTGCTTTCCTTCTACTCTCCCTCGTGAAAAAGGATCACAAATTTTGGTTAAAAAGAACCTAAATGCTATATAATACATATGTGTTTTAGTAAAAAAAAATATAGATTTTTTATCTCTCTCCCTCTCTTTTTCTCACCGGTGACCACCAACGCCGGCGACGACGACCGGTGAGCTCGCCCTGGCGCGCCTCCCCGCGCCGGCGCCCACCATGGCAGTGACGGTGGCAGCGGCGGCGGCTCCCGCGCCTGCTCCCGGCGCGCCTCCCCGCGCCCGCGCCGGCCATGGCAGTGGCGGTGATGGCGGCGGTGGATCTGTGATTTGTTCTTTCATAGGAAAACATTGTGATTTGTGATCTGTGATCTGTGGAGACTAGAGGTAGAAGAATGATAGAGGTTGTTAAATCTTAATTCTATGGTACAAAAAAATCCATACGTTGAAACTGCATAAAAAACATGGTTGTGTAGTAGACAGACCCGAGTTGAACTCGCTTAGAATTTGTTTTTGCATGTGTAATTGATGTAACTTGTGTTGTTGTTTCTACATACACAAACAGCTTTTTACATGGCCTAAGATTCTAGTTGTAGCATCTAGCATGCAAGCCAGCTATGAAAAACCGAGATCCAATTCTGTTTCACTTAGCTTGTACGGACAACGGAGAGAGCGACGGACCATGAAAATACTTTGTATTTCAACTTGTTTTGGAATCGGACTCTTCTCTATGCTTGAACACGTGTATATGAACACGCAATAGATTGACTCTTCAGATCCTATTGCATGGTTGTGAGCGATGAATGACGAAGAAACCCTTTCCAACTTTAATACTTTTGTTAAAAATATAGTGAGACATGATTAGGTGATATAAAATAATTTTGAAAAAACAAGGATACAAAGAAACTATAGTTTTATAAAACAGAGCCACCCATATATACCTGGAAAAAATAATAAAGAGTTTGAGGTTGGAGTTTCGAAGACTAAAAATAGAACATGGGTCAAGCTTAGTAATATTACGGTTTTCAAGACTACAAAAGTTGTTACATCTAAACACACCTTACAATTTAAAATAAGAAAAAAAATCTTTGTTCTTAGTTGTCACTTTCCTTTGTTTAGATGATCTTTGTTTTGTACTCATGAAAAAAAAGCATGATCTTAGTTCTATTTAACACCAAAACGACAAGATGGAGGAGATTTATAGAGTACTAGTAGAAGACACGCGCCCTCGCGCGCGTATGCGGGCAGCAGGAAACATTTTGAAGACGGAGGAAATATGTTGGATGTATAAAAAAAAAAGAATACTAGTTTGAGCATGGTACTTAGTAGTTCACATCCAAACATTTATATGTACTTCTTTGAAGAATGAATGGAGAGTGGTTAAGTAAACAGCTGGCACTTTCCTTTCCCTAGTATCTGCACACAACTGCTACATGGTAGCAACATGAAGACTGATTACCTTACAATATTAAAAGCTAAGTGCAGATGAGTAACTTTGGAGAACTGAAGAGACATGTTGCAAGCATCATCAAAGCATGGGAAGATCACACATGCTTGTATTTTGAAATACGCTAGATTAATGTAACAGGAATAATTCAACAATTACTTTTGTATTCTTGCACTCTATAATTCTACTAATATTACATAATCAGTGAGGGGCAAAGACACACAGCAGCATCCAGTCAGCTTTCCTCACCTGGAAGGTAGCTTAGTAAAAGTTCATCAGATATTCAGATATCTTTTTTCAAACTGGGTGCCTATCAGCTTCTTATTCCGCGACTTTATCCTATTGCAATTTAAAGAATTAGCAAGAGAAAGTTTTTCATGCTTTCAATTTACACTATCTAAAGCACAAACCAACATATGTATCGTAACCTAGCCTGCATATGTTGGCTAAATATAAAATATCGTATGATTAAATGGCATGTATATGTGGCGTCAGTAATTACCATAAGCATGGAGAAATAGATGAATGGCATAATGTCAGATAAAATAGTAGCTATATTATACAATTAAAACGACACTAGAGCTCTGATCTTTATGAGTCAATCTTCGTTAGAAATTGTAACTAACAAAATACTTCTACTTGATAAATCTGTGGAATGAGACATTTACCAGCTAGCCAGGACCAACTGCTTTGCCAAGAAGGGAGCCAACAGGATGAAGACATTGTAATATAGTTTGAACATTTATCCTGTCAAAATCACAGTGGGCATGTGTGCTGTATAGAATCAAATAAAATATCATTTACTTTGGTAAATAGTTTTGTCACAGCAGTAAAGCACGTAGATTTTTTCATTAGAAGTGTAGGACAAGGGAGCAGATCATTAATTCAGAAACATTAGATCATTCAATTACTTGAGCATGAATATAGGAATCTGGAAAGAGAGTTTTAAAATTCACTATTCCTCTACATTTTACATGGTGTTGTCGGTACCCATAGTAGAGGAAAAACTATTGCAAGAAAGAATAAACAGCCTGGTCCTGAACAAAAATAAACATGTTATATTTATATCCCATAAATATGTAACACAAAGGAACAAGGGGAAAATGGATGAACCTACTTTGGTACTGTGCCTCGCCAGCAGTTACTTGTATCATATATCAGCAGGTGTTGTGTGATGTTGGGTTATGGTTGCTCGCTTCTTTGTACATTTGGTGGATCAATTTAACTGACACCATACGAATAAGTGAAAAGCTAAAAAGATATTAAGAATCTAAAAATCAGTGTATATTGCATTGAAGAGCCCAAACAAATTCACCTGACAAATCAAGATCCTAAAATCTCAAATAAAAGGCATCACGCACACACACAATCATAGGAGCAAGCACAATAATTAAAATGATTGAGATGCAGGTACAGTTAAGGATTTAGCTGCGGAAAGGAAAAAACAATTGTTGGAAGCATTTGAAGCTTTGAGCCCTTATCTGTTTGCCTTAGTGATAGATGAGGTCACAAGGAACATAAAAGGGGACATCCCTTGGTGTATGCTTTTCGCGGACGATGTAGTGCTAGTTGATGAAAGCCGGACAGGAGTGAATCAGAAACTAGAGTTATGGCGGGAGACTTTGGAGTCCAAAGGTTTTAGACTCAGTAAAATTAAAACTGAGTATATGAGATGTGACTTCGGCACTAATACTCGGGAGGAGGAAGATATTAGTTTGGAAGGTCAAGTAGTGTCTAAGAAGGATACCTTTTGATATTTAGGATCAATGTTACAGAGAGACAGGAATATTGATGAAGGTGTTAGCCATAGAATCAAAGCAGGGTGGATGAAGTGGTGCCAAGCATCTTGTGTCCTATGTGACAAAAGGGTACCACAGAAACTAAAAGACAAGTTTTATAGGACGACGATTAGACCTGCTATGTTGTATGGTGCAGAATGTTGGCCTACGAAAAGACGACATGTTCAACAGATAAGTGTCGTGGAAATACGTATGTTGCGTTGGATTTGCGGTCATACAAGAAGGGATCGAGTTCGGAACGATGATATACGTGATAGATTAGGGGTAGCACCAATTGAAAAAAACCTTGTCCAACACCGGTTGAGATGATTTGGACATGTCCAACAGAGACCTCCAGAGGCACCGGTGTATAGTGGAATCCTAAGTCAGGATAGTAACGTGAAGAGAGGTAGAGGAAGACCGAAGTTGACTTGGGTAGAAGCAATAAAAGGAGACTTGAAATGATGTAATATACCCAAAGACTTAGCCTTAGATAGGAGTGCTTGAAAAACAACTATTCACGTACCTGAACCTTGATTGCTTCTGCTTGGTTTCAACTCTAGTCTACCCCAACTTGTTTAAGACTTAAAGGCTTTGTTGTTGTTGTTGTTGGAAGCATTTGAAGGAGTGGTTGTCTTCACTTTTCACGAGGATATGATAGATTAGCAAGCTTAGTTAGAGGTGCATGTATATCTACAAATAAAGAAGGAAGAAATACATTACCACCATACAGCACATAGGAAGCTATTTTGCTTTAAAAATTGTGAGTGGTGCATGAGGTCTAAAGCAATATCTTCTTTGTCGGAGCTTCAATACTCATGTGCATGTTTCCCGAGGTCCAGCATGAAAGCATATATAGGTGGATTCAGTTTATATATTAAAAAAAAGGGAAAAAGGAAGAGTGGTTAGTTATGATTATAGAGTGCATAGATAAGAGAGCAGCCAGCATTAGACAAGAAAAACAAAATAGATAAATTGATGGGAAAATATAAAGAGGGTAGTGCTATAATAAATCTCTAATGAAGACGTGTATATCAGCTATAAAAATATAAGTTGCAGGGTAAGTTACAAATTAGGTATAGAAATTACAGAAGAAACTAAAGGAAGGTGAGGGAGAAACGGAGTTAGAGGCAGGTGAGGGAGGGATGGAGGAGGAGGAGGAGGGCGGCGGCCGCCGCCATAGCCCACTGGCGTCAGGCACCGTCACCCCTGTTGAAGCGACCTGATTTCCGCGAAGGGAAATCCACATAGTCGAAGTGTATTATGACCGTTGTAGATCATATTACCCAAATTCCAGTCGAATACCACATCCATACAACGATAATATCAGAGTACAAATAGTGTGGAATTACATAAATTATTACATCGCCGCATTGGTGGAATCAAAAGTAGCATTCATTCAGAACAGCTTGAAGATAAGATCGCCAAACTCGAGCGTAGGAACGAACCCCTCAACCGTCAAACTCCTCAGAGCTATACTCCTCAGCAGAACCTGTGTGCCAAAATTTATCATTACGATTTGTACTGGCCACTCCCCACCCTATGAGCATTGCTTTGTGGAAATTGGATGCAAATTGGATATAATTAAAAGGAACCTATAAGGCTGGGGTTTTCTATGTATTAGCATATCAAGTATATAATAACAGTTGGTCAAGTTTTAACACCATTCACACACCCATTCCACCCCATTCCCGTCCAGAGCCAGGTTTCGATCCTAGGATCGATACACCACCATCTCCACATCATCACCACATCACAACCATACCATCGCTTAGTCGATAGGCCAACTCCCTCTCGGCACTGTCTCAAGGCCCGTAGCCCCTGGCTACGTCTGAACAGTCACTCCCAGAGGGAGAAGAGAATGACTCATCTCACTATCTAGTTTAAGCGAAACCCAGGAAAGATCCATAGCCGACAAGTCGACATATGTATCGATCGATCAACCATACACTCTGCAGAGGTTTTACATATCCACAAGATCCGCCTTCCTCGCTGACCGTCGTCAACTGGGCTGATTCCGGCCGCTTGCTAGCCTAGGATAATGCCACTCTACCATTCAGTCCTGGTACACCCCAAGTCTAGTCTGGGGTGACTGAAACTGTGAGTCATGAGCCGGGTCCACAAGGTCTCCATGAAGTCTCGGAAGGGTGTGGGGGGAATCCTCCGTGCCCCGTACCTCCCTCACACTGTCCGCTATCAACCTAGCAGTAGTGGCAATATCCTACCAAGTAGTCCGGTCGTCCCGCACCATATAGGGCGAGTGGTACGTAAGGCTTCTCGGTGAATCTGAGTACTAGTAAGTCCTTAGGGATGGCCAAGCCAGAATGTCTTCATTAGGGTTTCTATTTACCGTGCCACCATAGCACCTCCACCTCGACCTCCTCCCATTACAGGTTCACATCCAGGGCCACCTCATATATCATTTACCCACCACATGTATCCATTTCCAGGGGTGCCTAGGTAGCACCCCACGGTAAGACTTGCCCCAGGCTCGTCGTATACTCCAACTTGGTCGACACAACCCTCACCCTCCACGCACCCAAGTCACATACGCATCACTCTCCCCATACTTCAGATAACACAAGTTTTCACCACACATCAATGTAGTACAAGCGTAGTAGAAGTAATAAGCAATGAAATATAGCAGCAAGCGTGTGTCTAGCCTAATAGCATGGTAAGTAGGGGTAAGGTTGCGTCAAGGTAAAGGCCATCAAGAAAGCATACTACCATGCAAGTCCTATCATAGTGTGAATATAACAATAAAGTAAAGCACTAGCAGTTCTATATTAGCCATGCGTAATAGGTGCTACGAGGTTGGGTGGGATGTGGCACCTTCAGTGTAGTCGTCTCCGTACTCCTCACGGTACTCTCGGTCCTCGTCCATCTGGGTCTCCTCCGAGTCTACAAACGATCGCATTATAGTCGCGTTAGCGACGTCTATAGAATAGCACAAAGAAGCAATGAAAAATTAAAAAGAGCCAAATGAACTCAAACATGGGTTCATTGCTTAGAGCTCGATTTTAGATGAATTTTGGTCCTGATCTTGTATTTTTCTGAGTTCGTATGAATTAGTTATGAATTTCCGAAGTCTAAATCCATTTCTGAAAATGATAAAGGCTGATTAATTCTGGGCTGACCCGTGTCACACTGTGACTGGTCTTAGAGTGGTGTATCGGCTGGTGAGGTGGTCGGAGAGGTCGCCGAGGTGGTCGGAAAGGTTGCCGAGGTGGTCGGAAAGCTCGGCGAGGTGGTCGTAGAGATCGCCGAAGTGGTCGGAGAGCTCGCCGACGTGGTCGGTGAGATCGCGGAGGTGGTCGGAGTGGTCGCCGACGCTGGCGTCGTCTCATCTTCGGCATGACGTCAGCACGGCGTCATCAGAGCTAACCACGGCTGACAGGTGGGTCCGGGGTCAAACGGTGACTGATAGGTGAGGCGCGGTTCATGGTGAACCCGCCTGCGTTGGTCCATAGACCGCAGAGCCGGTCTATGAAGGACTTGGTCCACTTACTCCTTCCTAGTGTTCGGTTCACATGCACCAAGTGCTCGGACGTGTGGCCGGCGAGGGGAAAATCCCAATCTTCGTCCCCGTCGTGCTCCCGCTGGTGGTGAGCTCACCGGCGAGCCCCTCCAGCGGCGTGGGTGTGCAATTAAGGTGGGCAAAAGCTTGGCCATGCCATAGCGGGTGTCCCGGTGAAGTTAACATGGTGGTCGGGCGGCTCTAGTTGGCTGGCCGCGGTGAACGGCGGTGTGGGTTCATCGACGTGCATGGACAGGCTGCAGTGGTAGCGAGAGCCTAGTTGGAGGAGCGTGTGAGCTCCATGGTGCTTCTACGACCATGGCGAGCAGGTCGAAGGGGCTCCGGGAGCTCTCAACGCCTCCGGCCACGGTGGTGGGGACAAAGCGGTGGCGGTGGCGCTCCGATGAGGTGCGGTGCGGCAACGCAGGGCTCCGGTGGGCTTCATCCACGGCTAAGGTGAGCGCGGTGTGTCTCTCGTCATGGCGGAGCCTGTCAGGGTGTCGACGTCGCCTTTACCACGACGTAGAAGACGCGGTGGTCTTGCCATGGTTGTGCCCTCGGCCATGGTGAGCGTGCTCGTGCATGTGTGCTCCTGCTCTGATGTACAACGTCATGGCTGGGGTCCTCCTTTTGGCTGATGGTAGCACGCACGGCGCATCCTGGGTCTCAGCAAGCGTGGCCCTGGTGGTCTCCCTAGCTAACCAGTTGGGCTAGGCCGGCGTTCGAGGCTTCAGCATGGTTTCGATCGTGGCGGTGCACGTTCCATTTGGCTAGGGAGGTGGTCTCAGCAAGATGGCTCACCGTAGGGTTCGTGGCGGTAGGATGGTGGTGCGGTGGCGAGGCGAGGCTGTGATGAGGCGATGCAGTGCCATGCCGAGCAGCTACGTCGCTGTAGCTGATCGGGGCGGCGCTCCTGGCTCCGGCGAGGTCCGGTTCCACAGCGGCTTCCTTCTCCTCCTTGCTTCTTCCTCCTCCCTCTCTCTCGGCTTGACGCGGTGTGGTGCTGTGCCACCAGCGGCGGCGGCGAACGGGCTGAGGGTTAGGGCTCGCGGCGTTGGCTTTTATAGCCGAGCTCTAAGGGCTCCAATGGTAGGCGGCGATCGTGCGGTGGTGATGCGTACGGCGCATCCAACGTCCCGCGTGTGGTAGCGTAGGCGTGGCGCAAGGGGGAACAGGGTCATGCTTCTTGCGTGACCCTGGGCCCGCACCTGCTCCGCGGTCGGCTCCCGGTCGAGAGGGGAGACTGGCGTGGGGAGGAAGATGATCCTGTTGCTGGGGTGGCTGACGCATGGGGTCCGGTTTGTCAGCTTGTCCTGATGCGGCGGCGTACGGTGTGTGACGGCTGACGGGCGGATCCGGCTCGTCAGCGGCTGCGCGCGTGAAAGGGCAGGCGAGGCTTGGCTGGGCTAACTGGGCCGGTCGAGGCAGGCTGGGCTGCTGCTGCTCCCTCCTTTTCCTTTTCTTTTTCTGTTTGTTTCTCTTTTCTTTCTTTTGCTTTGATTCACTTTTAGTTAGAGTTTAAACTTGAGATTCGAGTTGTGTAGTAGGTCCCATAAGGTGTTTCAATTGGTGGTCAAAATACATCCCATATATCAGGGTTTATCATAAATATTAAGTAAGTTAGTTAAACATCACATAAGGCAAAAGAATCCAAATCACAAGTAGAATTTAAGGATGCATGCACGATTTGTTTATTTAGGAATTTAATTACACATGTGGCATAAAACCAAGCTATGCTTATGACTTTAACCTAGTTGGGTCACATCTAATCCAAAACTAGGGTTTGGCTTCTACATGTGTCACTCAATCATCACATAGGGTTTAAACAAAAAATTTGTAGTTGTGATTTTGGTGTGTGGATTTTTGGGTTGTTACACCTGTCCTCGTCGGGAGGAAGACGGAGAGAGTGCGAAGAGAGGGAGAGAGGAGGGGAAAGAATCTGAAAGGAGAAACGGGAGCCGTGGTATATATTTGGTTCTCGGGATTCTGAAGAGAAGCGGATGAGAAACATGATAAGCTAACCAGAAGCATGAGAAGCGGCTACAAGCGAGAATCTGCTTCAAGCGATCTGGGCCGTCAAACGCGAGATCGAACGGGCGGGGGAATTTGGAGCGACGTGGGCGTGGCTTCTATGCGAGGAGTCGACGCAATTTGTAGTTTTAAATGCCAAACTCTTCTGTCATGTGCTAATGGAGTCTTACAATCATTGGTATAGAAAGCTAGGGCTAATTTCAGCATGTTTCTATTAAATCTTCCTAGAAGTAACGCCTAATTCTACTTTTCTCCAATAATCTATCTTATGACCTGTTTGGTACGGCTTATAGGTTGTTTATGGTCAAAATAAGTTAAAGCTAACAACCAAATCTTCATTGTAGCTTCTCCTAGCAACAATTCTAACATGTTTGGTAGAGCGATGGGGAGAAGTGCTTCCTAATAAGAAGTTATACAAACGAAGAGAAAACGCAACAGTCTAACCTAGCTTCTATGTTTTAGTTCAAACAGTCATTTAGTAAAACGCATGCCATAAGATTACGGGAGAAAAGAACTTCAAGGAAACAATCTTAGATTGCTGAAACTGTCATTATCTTTTAAAAAAAGATTACTGAAACTGTGATACAAGAAGGGAGAAAACGGGGGCGGGGGAGGGAGACCGAGAGGATGATAATGATACACTGTAAACTTTTCATTGAGTTGCACTGAATAATTACATGTATCCACTACGTAGCACAAACTTTACACATTTTTAGTTAAATTAAAAAAGGAGGGAAGAACAGGTGTTATATCTTCAGCTGGTCACCTTCTATCGTTTCCGGAAGTTCAAGGCCTTTTGTGAAGACTGGCACACTGCATACATCACTTAGTTATGTGGTTTATTTGTACGAGGAGGTTCACTACGGTCAGCATGGATTACTGCTCTTGGAAGGTCAAGGAATGTACTAATTTGGGAAAGAAGTGTAAGGATCTAATCTAGAAGCATACTTGTTGCTGGTCCTTTTGTATTCATTAAGGTCCTGTTTGGATGCTTTTTTTTGGGGGGGAGGGGGGTATACCATGGTCTTGTAAAATATTTTGGTTTTAGAGAGCCATGAAG
The DNA here is from genome assembly GCA_904845875.1 of Miscanthus lutarioriparius. Taxonomy (NCBI): domain Eukaryota; kingdom Viridiplantae; phylum Streptophyta; class Magnoliopsida; order Poales; family Poaceae; genus Miscanthus; species Miscanthus lutarioriparius. The sequence goes on from CAJGYO010000004.1 coordinate 18,468,438, forward strand.
TGTTTTGATGCAACCAGATTGCAGTTTTGAAAACCATAGTATTGCTAAACCATGGTTTTGCATGTCTATGGTTTACAAAACTGAAGTTTCTCACGGATCCTTAATACTACAACATTGTACTTTTGTTGTTTTAGAAAAATGCCATGGTTTTATGAAATACTTTGGTTTTAAAAAATATAAGGTGTTTGGGTGTAAAGATCTTTGTAGTTTTGAAAACCATGGTATTGCCAAAATTGTAGTCTTTTTTGGAGTTTATTTTAGAAGTTTGGATGCAAAGTATTTTTTGGTATGGTTTAACAAAATACTTTGTTTTCAAAAGCTACTGGGTGTTTGAATACTACAAACCTTGTAGTTTCTAAAACCATGGTTTTGTCAAAATTTTAGCCTTTTTGAAGTTTTGGAAACTCCACTCATGACCTCTTTTTTCTCAACCACAGTTTTGTGTCTCTTTGGCTTATAAAGTCACAGTTCGTGGTACTACAGTTTTGAAAACAGCATCATCCAAACAGACTGACCTCTTTTTTTTAACCATGGTTTTGCACATCTCTTGTTCTAACACTACAGTTTCCTGATACTATAGTTTTTTAAAACCACAACATCCAAACAAGACCTAAAGCTTATATTAGCTTGTGAAATCTTGGAGGAGTCTTTAATACAATCAAATGCAGTTCTCCTAAGTTTTCAAAAAAAATCTTGGAGTAGCAGCTTGGTTCCCTAGAAAGCTGGTTTATTTCCCTGTTTACAAGATTGAACACATGCTTATATAATGCTACTCTTTATATCATTTTTGCAATCACCTGTCCAGTCTCTTCTGTTTTGTGCCTTGCTTTCAACTAATTATTTACCTGTTTTGCTCATGCTTACTGAAGGTTACAAGATTCTATGCATCTGCATAGTTCATGAATCCCATCATGTGCCAATGACCTTTTAAAATGGTAATACAGGCACCGAGTGCAAACAGGCGATGCCATTTGGACGGCTCCGTTTGTACCCCACTGGTAATGAATGCTGCATTTGTGTTTAGCAATTAACATCCATGGACTTTGGCTTGATTTTAGCTGTCTCACTTCTGTTGGCTTGATTTTTCCAGGTATGCTGCCCTAGGTAAAACTAGGACGAGATACCTGATGTATGAAGACGTCAATAGGGTTCCATTGTTGTTATGATTGAAGAAGCAAAGGTAGGATGACCCGTAAGGTTGTATCTACTGGGCGATGAGTTGATAATTTTTATTTTTTGTCAGTTTAGCGGTTGTGACTAGCGGTCTGTAAACTCTTGCTGAGTAGATACAGGTATTGTTAGGAGAGTGTTACTGTTTTCTCTAGAAAAATATGACAAGTTAGGCAGTTACGGACCAATGCAGTATAACTTTCTTTGGGAGGCAAAGTAACTACGGTAGCTGTAGTCCATTTTTCATACTAGTTCTGGATGATCTACTCATGTATTAGAACTTGAGCCCTTTTTGGTGTGGATATATAAGCACCTGCCTACTTTTAACATCCTTTTCACCTTTGCCTCTAGGAGGTCATCAGTTTGCGGCACGAGTATTGATCTGCAATATTTATTGTAGTAGCATCCCTTTTGGACATCTCCTATTGGGCCTCCTCACTAGATTCATACACATAGTTGCAAACCGATAGTTTACTCATAGATTTTATTTTGTTGGCAAAGTGCATCTGCACTGCACTGCTGCATAGTACATATGCTCATAATTACTACTAGTAGGAGACAAAAGCATTTTGAGTGGATCAGAGGGTTCAAATCATTTTAAATCATTTTAGATTCTTGATTTGTGCCTAAGTTTGTTCTGTGAGTGTTACAATGAGGCCATCAAGTATGGTCTCTTTCAATGTTATTGGTGCCCTTGATATTATTTTTTATGAAAATTCATCTGGTTCTGTCCCCCTTCAATCTAATCTAGGAAGCTCTCCTGTTGCTGCCGTTAGAATACATAATGCCCTTTGGTATAATGATAAATCTGCCTAACTCTCTGGCATGGTCTACAATGCACCCCTATAATATGCCTGGTTCGATATATCTTCAGAAAAGAAAGAGAGCAGGTAGCATCTGCTACTCTTCCTGGGATCAGCTTGCTAGGACTTGGTATTAACCCCCATGTGATCTTTTATAGTTTGCTGGCCTACATGGCTTGGTGGCTCCATGCTACGCCTTTATGGAAGAAAGGCGTGAATGACTGAATGCGGTTATTTGTGTTGCTATCTATTTTTTTCTAACACAGCTGCATCTAGATTCTCATTCATAGAGTAGTGTTTGGATGTTGAATTCAGTGTACAATGGTCAGAACCTGGACAGTGAATTCACAATATAGAGTACCAGTACAGTTATCTCTACAATATTTTTTGGTTTGCAATATTCAGTGTACAATATTTTTTTGGTAGCGTCAAGGGGCGCTGAGAGTGTTTCCCCTGCAGAGTTCATTACTAGCATCTTATCCTCTGTCTTGCTGCTCATTATGTAGCCTTCTAATTCTGTCACAACTTCATGATAATAAGTTACAGACTTGCTGCCCATTATGGTTTACGTTTTAAAACCTTATAGTGAAAATCACTTGGTGAAAGCTATTTTCTGTTGCCATTTTGCCAATGCTGCACGTCCTTTGTGTCTATCGCGAGGTGATGTAAATTACAGCATTTTTTTTCATCCTTTTGAAGTTGATCTGCAGGAGGAATGGTCCCTGAACTGTAGTTGAATCACCATTTCACCACAACTAATTGTTTCCTTTTAACAATATAAAATGCTCAAATTTTATCCTATACTGGAATTGTAGAGCATGCTGTGCCTGAACTGTAGGCATTTTCTCATGTAGTTGTGTGTGATTTGCTCATCTTTCTAGTGACTATAATTGGTTGTTTACCGCATAACCTGACCATGTGCTACATTCAGTCTAGACCTCTGTTTATTTACTTTTATCCTGAAACTTTGATGAACTATGTTTCTTAACAACCTTACTATTGTTGCGGGACTGAGGGTGTGTTTGGTTGAGCTGTGGCTGTGGGAAAAAGCTGCTGTGGGCTGTGAGCTGTGGGAAAGCTGCTGTGGACTGTAAGCTGTAGAAAAGCTAAAAGCTGTTTGGTTAAATAAGTATAAAATATACCTTCTATCTTTATCTCTCTTGAAACAACTATGGAAGAGTTTTTTATTCCACTAATTTTGAAAAGCAGAAAGCCAAAAGCAGGGTCAAACCAGCTTTAAAAAACGTACTACGAAAAAGCAGCTACTTCTAAAAAACCGCCTCAAACAACAGCTCATTTAGTTGGGCTTTTGGCTTTTGAGGCCAAAGCCAAAGCCAAAAAGGCCAACCAAACAGACCCCGAAGTGCTGCTTTTACCATTCACAGAAGTATAGAACACAGTGAAGCAGAGATGATGCGGGGATCGTTGTCCATCTGATACCCTTGTCACTAGTTGTAGTTGATTTTGTTTGGCATGTAACATAGCATTTGCCTCTGTTGCAGGTAAGTTGTTATTGGACCCATCGGTAACCTTTTGGTCTAGGATCACTAGCGCTGCAAATGCCATCATTTGAGAACTTGTTGGAATTTGTTAAGGCCTCCCTATGATCATTTCATTGTCTGTAGCAATGCGAATGGGCTCTAACTCAGTCGGCTAGAGAACTTCAGTAGCACCCCCACGTCCTGAGTTTGATTCCCCACGGGAGCGAATTTCAGGCTAGGGGCATGAAAAAAATTCCCTCGTCCGTCCCCACAACCAAAGCGCAGATCCAAGGTCCGGCCCGGTTCTCACAGGGTTACGGTTCTGCTGTTTATGGGTGGGGGCGGAGGTTCGGGGGATTTTCTCGGACTGTGTGAAAAGATCTTCTTAACAAAATACTCGGGAGCCGTGATAACCCCTCGTAGGTCGAGGGTTTTTTTTTCATTATCTGCTGTTGGACTCAGTGGCTCACAATTCTATTGTAGTGAACATAAATTTGTCTACCATGTATAACAATGTGTTTGTCTCAGTTTGATGTTTGCCATTTTGTGAGGACTATCTACCTTATATTGTTGATCTGATGTGGCTTGCAAATTGTAGAAGTCTATATTGGTCTTGCACTGGGAGCAAACAGTCTGAGCTTGCACTGGGAGCAAACAATCACTGATTAGCCTAGTGCAAAATAGACAGATTGAAACCTCCCATCGAACCCCCCCCACGCAGAAACGAACACATCAAACTCAGGGCAGGGGTTACACTCCAACAACCTTGTTGGCTTCAGCCATAAAGGTGAGTCCACAGGCACAAACTTCTAGCTCTAGAGCTACTAAATTCACAGCGCAAGCTACTGCTACTACTCTTTCTCTATTGCTTTAGCGCGTGTTTACTTGGCACCCAAAATCCAAAAAAGTGCTACAGTACCTATTACATCAAATCTTATTATATATGTATAGAGCATTAAATATAGATGAAAAAAACTAATTGCGCAGTTTGATTGGAAATTACGAGAGGAACGTTTTGAGCCTAATTAGTCCATGATTGAATACTATTTACCAAATAAAAACGAAAATGCTACAGTAACTCAAATTTCAACTTTCACCCAACTAAACACACCCTAACCACTGATGGGAACAGACATGGTTCTGAAAAAGTTGCAGTCCATGGTGCTAGAATGCGGGTTGATGCCTGACTCTTTTGTCAGATGAAGCCATGAAGGCTTTTGCAAGCCTCTCTGACAGGCTTTGAAGCAATCACTTCGCATGACATGGAACATCACTGTCGAGCTGGACAATGGGGCAGTACGCCATGCTGTTCTTTTGTTTTGGATGATTTTGTAACCGACAAGATTACAAGCATCGACACTTAGGCCGCGTTTAGTTCGCCCACCGGCGCCGCGCTGCCGATTCGGTGCGCCACTGTAGCTACTGTAGCGTTTTGTTTTTATTTGATAATAATTGTCTAATCGTTGACTAATTAGGTTCAAAACGTTCGTATCGTAAAGTACAACTAAACTGTGTAATTACTTTTTGATTTCGTCAACCTATAGTACTCATGCATGTACCACAAATTTGATGTGACGAAGAATCTTCTTTTTGCATAGTACTAAATTCTGGAATTTTAGATAACTAAACATGGCCTTAGGTGTGAAAGTGAAAGATCTCTGGTGTTATTTTTTTTTTTGAAAGAGAGTGGATGAAATGGGACAAGATTTGTTTCCCACCAGTTGTTGCTTCTCTGGTGACGCCAACGGCTCCTCGGACCAGACGGTCAGATGTCCGGTCGGCACCCTCGCTCGCAGGGTCGAACCCCTACGGGTGCGCTCGTTCATCTGTGGGAGTTAAAAAAATCCTCTCGTCTATTCCGAGTTTTCCAAAGCACAGGTAAATAGACCGGCCCACACACAGTGTACCGGGCCCCATGTAAGGGCGGGGCACGAGGTTCGAAGATTTTCTCGACCTACGTGAGAAGGTTTTCTTCCTTAAGCACAAAGTTACGGGGCTATCTACCCACCGTAGGCCGAGTTTTTTTTTTCTTCTCTGATGACAGCGCTCTCCACTCGTATATGCTGCCACTGTAATAAATCTGTAATCCATCAAGGATTTGACCCCCTCTTCGACTCCGAGTCCGTTCAGGGGGCGCGACACGTGTATATAGGTCCGTATGGTAAGGAGTTCTTTCTGTACCCCAAAAAAAGTCTCCTGCAGTCGTGCTTGATTGGATTCCCCATCGGCTTGCAAATTACTAGGGTCTGTTTGGCAGGGCTCTGGCTCCTCCGAAAACAGCTCCGGCTCTGGCTCTTATGAAGGAGCAGCTCCTCTAGAGAAGCAGGAGCCGTTCTAAAAAACGTTTGGCAAAACAGCTTCTCCTGTATTTCTAGAACGGATGAAAGATGCTGAATGTCCATAGTGCCCCTACTTTATTTAACTTGGTTGTACATGTGATTTATGCTTGATGTCACTTTGTGATACGATTGTCCCAAATTAACAAGGTTAAATATGAAAAATAAGATTAACTGATAATAATGTTTTTGGGAGTACAGTAACGTTTACAAAAGTAGACATGATATTGGTTATAATTAAGTTAAACATATTTAATATATTTTTAATAAAAAATGAGGGAGACACCATTTTGGGCCAAGGCCCATACCATACGAGTTGCATCATCTCTGTCCTCCGGTACTTCCTTCCAAGACCACTCACAAGCGGCCGCTCGCATCGGGTGCTTGCGCCGCCATTCTTCCACGCCGTGCTCGCCCTCTCCCACGCCGCCGTTGCCCGCACCTGGCGCCTGCGTCGCCGCTCTCCCACGTCGTGCTTGCTCTCTCTCACGCATCGTCCGCTCGCGCCGCCGCTCGCCGCTACAGCACCGCCGCCGCCTCCTGCGTAGCCGAGCACGGAGCATGCAAAGAAGGGCGCGAACGTCTTTGCATCCGACACCGTTAGGCGGAGCCGCGCGGAGCTACGTTTCCAGGCTCCTCCTCGCACTACACAAAACAGCTCCGGCTCCCAAAGCGCTCCGGCGGAGGAGCCATTTTGAACAGAGGCGTTTGGTACAGCTCGGGAGCCGTGCCAAACGGGCACCAGATCGGCAATGCCTGCGCCCAAGCAGCCTTATCTGGTAGGCGCGCTCTTCGCGGAGCAGATAATCAGGCTGGTGGCGGAGCTGCGCTTCTACCTGGGCGGCGAGAACTACACCTCCGGCAGGTACAAGAGCACCCATTCGATGCTGTTCGCGCTGGAGGAGCACCTCCGCGCGCTGGACCTGGACGGGCCCTCGGCCGGGGCGCTCCTAGAAGCGAACCCGCGTCCGGTGTCCGAGCTCATGTTCGAGATCTGCAGGGCCACGGAACGGGTGGCGGAGGTGGTAGATCAAATGAAGGCCGTGGCAAACGAGGCTGGAGCCGGCGGCCGAAACGGTGGCGCCGCCGCCGCCGCCCAGGAGGCCGTCGCGAGGTGGTTGGCCGCTGGTGACAACGCCGTGCTCTGGTTGTGGATCCCCGTCGGGACCCTCGCGACCCTTTGCCAACGAGGTAAACCCTTGCTCGACTCCACGCGACGGAGAGTGGCTGAACTGGAATTGCTGAAGAATAGAGAGCCTGCTCTTCCTGTTCCTCCTGAAAGCGTCGAGCATGCCGCCGTTTGCGGCGGTGGTAAGCTATTCGCCAAGTTGGTGCTGCGCTTGGGCCGATTTTTCGATCGACAGACCCCGTGCGCTTGTCTCGTGAGAATGAACGGTGTTTTTTCTCCCGTTAAATCCGTGAACAGTATTTTTTTAGGGCCCTGACTTTCCAGCCAAACGAACATAGCCATTAACTTAAACTTTCCCTGCCCTAGAGTCCTGTACTGAGTGCTAATCTAATCCACGACAAACCTTGCCATCAAAAGATGTACTACAAGATCGAATAGAGGAAGTTACATCAGGGCATTCTCCTCTTTTTAGTACGTGCAACAAAGGATCCACTGTTTGTTCATGCTTCAATGTAATCCCGTTTATATTTTGCTATCAGGATGAGGACATTTATGCAGTATGGATTTTAGTTTCTTGTGTTTAGTACACTACGTTACGTCTTTATCTTGTTTAGCTTTTGTCATTTACGATCGACTAAATCCAATACTCCGGCAGAGTAAATCTGAATACTCATGATGAATGTTACGTGACGTGCACTGTACGGGAAATTAACTAGAGATTGTTCAACTTAAGCTAGACATGAGTATTTTACGGGCGAACTGGGTGATAAAAAAACTTAGCTATTTCTAGGCCGAAAAAAACGTGGCCACGACCATTCTGTTTGTAGAGAATCGGAGAACACGTCACATCCTAATATAGGGGTGGCTTTCATATCTAGTGGAGCAAATTATTTTTTAAATTTGACGAACATAGTGAAGTAAAACTAAATACGTCTTAAGCATCTACGATAGACTCTCCATATCATTTTTAAATATCAGGAATAGAGATTTTGGTGAAAATTTATCCTTCAATGTCTTCTCTAAATGGTCATCCAGATATAACCATCTTCTATTCCATATTTTTTGCTAGCTAAAAATAGAAAACAAGAATGGCTCTCTAGAATGCGTATTAGATATAGAAAAACTGTTGGAGAATTAAAAGATATAGAAAGCGATTTTTATGCAAATGGCTCTTCAAACGATGATTTAGAGGGTGAGATTGAGAAAATAAATCGTTAAGTACTTTTTTCAAAAAAAAATTTGGCAAACCTTTGTAGTATAACTAGATTTTTTTATTCACGCAAGCAAATTCTCTAGAGTTTGTTTTAAAAATATTTCGTGAACCCGGTGTAGTAAAACTAAAATATATCTTAATCCAGCGAGCAATTTCTAGTTTACTTTATTTAAATTTGATGCACACTAGTGGAGTAAAACTAAATGTGTTGGTTGAGCTCTGGCTATGGAAAAAAAACTGTTGTGGACTGTGGCTATGAAAAAAGCTATTGTGAGCTGTCCGCGGTGGGAGAGTTAAAAGCCGTTTGGTGAAACTGCTGAGAAGAAGATGCAATGATTTGTAGTCACTTTTATAGTTTAGTCTATTTCCTCTTTATAAATTAAGAAATAACTTTACTACTATTTGATTGTCTCTTATAGCTTTAGTCCTTTATTCAATTCACATCTACATGTCCTTTATTCAATTCACGCGTACGGGTCTCAAGATCGGAAATCGAGCGGCGGCAAGCGGATGGCACGCAGGTGATGGAGGAGGGCCGTGGCCGGGGATGAGATGAGGGGGCAAAGGAGAGACGTGGCGGGGCCAAGCGGACGCCGGTGGAGAAGGGAGCCACGGGGAGCTGCTCGTCCGTCGAGCTACATCGAGCCGCCACCGCAAGGCTGCTCATCCGTCGAGCTGCTCTTAGAGGTGATCCCCGTGGGAGGGCCGCATATGACTGGTATATAGTACTAGTGTAAAATTCGGAGCATGATTTTGGTTGCATTTAAAATATCGAGTAACAAACTTAGTGCTTTAGCCGTGCTTAAAAATATAAATAGTCGGCTTGGTAAATGAATATTTGAGAGCTGAAATAATAACGAGAGTGCCGCTGGCCACTCGCCCCACCTACCTCGCCGGTATGACGCACGCGTTGATGGATGAGTTGGGCGGGCTGCTGCTGCCGTGTACTGCTTTGCTTGTTTTCCCTCCCTCACTGCCAGTTCCGTCGTATCACCATGTGCCTCTTGTCGTGCTATCTGCCTTGCTTGTCTCTACCTACTGCTCGCATCGTCCCATCGCTCTGCAACGCTGCTGAAGCACGCCGCGCTGTCCCTGCGTGGATGGAGTTGGCCGAACCCTCGTGTTGTTTTCCTCCTTCCTTTTCTATTTCTGCTTGCCTCTGTCTCTGATTGTCCTTGCCTGCCACTGCTGTCTGCCTCTGTGCCGAGCCAAGCACTGATTTGACAGCGCCCGCGTCGCCTTGGCCAACTCCCCGCACCCCTTCTTTTCCCTCTCCACTGTCTCTCCCGGGCCGCAGCAACCGCAGCGCCCGCCATGCCCAACCGCCGACGCCGCTACCCGGCACCACACGCGCGGGCGCACCGAGCCCGTGCGCGACTCCTCGCCTTCCTCTCGCGCGCCTATGCTGCTCTCCCTCCTAGCTTGCCTTAGCCAGCCGCCGTGCCCCACAGCCACCCTGAGGCGCCCATGCTCCACCGCCATTGCGTTTTCCCCGTCGTGGCCGCGCCACCGCAGCCCCCGCCGTGCCGTGCCCGCTCGGTACCCCGATGTCCACGCTGCTCCATGCCCCGCGCTAGTATGGCTGCTCCATGGCGCTGTCCCTTCCAGGCGCCCCTCCGTCGTCGTCTGTGCCAGGCCGCACCTCTACTGCCGTTGCCGTGCCTTCTCTCGCCAGTCGCAGGTTTTTCTTCCCCCTCTCTCACGCGAGGGCGCGTATAGGCTCGCGTTGCCCCGCGGCACCACGCCGCCTCCAGTCATGCCTGCTGCGCCGCCGTCGTCTCCTCGCATGAGCTCGCGAGCTGCAGTGGCCACCCCCGACGCCGTCCGCTCGGCTCGCCCTGCTGTTGCCGCTATCGTGGGGCTCTACCTCTACAACACAGCCCAGCTGGGTGCGCGCTAGTTCCGCCAGTACCTAGGAGCCTGCACCTCGCCTCCCTGGCCCCCTCCATCGTCGTAGCGCCGCTGCCGCCTACCATGTCCACCGGTAGCCGCCGGCTGCCGTGGCCGGGCCGCCACGGACTACTGCGGGCCGGGCTAGGGCCGGGCGTGGGTGCAGTCGGACGCCGCCTTGCCGTGCGGCCATGCAACTCGCCCTCACCGCTAGCTTGTCGCCCTATGGCCGGATTTTGGTGGCCGGAGCCACCGTCCTCTGCTTCTTTCCTCCGCGCGCTGCTGTTGGGAGGTAGAGAAGGGTGAGTATAAGATTAAGTGTTTTTTCAGGGTTCTAGATGCATAAACGTGACTCACACGAACAGTATGTGTTGGACTGCGGGTTAATTTTGAGAAAACATAGGGTCCTTTTTGCATAAAATGCTAGGTCGGTCGTCGTTGGCCGCGCCCCGCTGAAAGGTTCTAATGGCTAGAGGGGGGTGAATAGCCTATTGAAAATTTCTACAACAACACTTAACAAACCGGTTAGACAATTATGAGGCGAAACAAGTGTTGCGCTAGCCTACTAAAAATACAAGCCACCTACCACAATTATAGTTTATATAGTTTCTATCCACACAATAGCTATTTCACTACACTAAGTTAGTGTGCTCTCAAAGGCTAACTAAAAAGCCACACTAACCAAACTAACAAGCTCTCACAACTAGCTACACTAAAGAGCTTGACGACTAGTTTACGGTAATGTAAAAAGAGTGAGCAATTTGTTTATACCGCCGTGTCGAGGAGTGAACCAATCAATCACAAGAATGAATACCAATGAAGACCAATCACCTCGGAATCAAATGTGAACACAATGATTTTTTACCGAGGTTCACTTGCTTGTCGGCAAGCTAGTCCTCGTTGTGACGATTCACTCACTTAGAGGTTCACGTGCTAATTGGCATCACACGTCAAACCCTCAATAGGGTGCCGCGCAACCAACATAAGATGAGAATCATGCAAGCCACGAGCAATTCACTAGAGTACCTTTTGGCTCTCCATCGGGAAAAGGTCAAGAACCCCTTACAACCACCACGATCAGAGCCAGAGATAATCACCAACCTCCACTCGACGATCCTCGCTGCTCCAAGCCATCTAGGTGGCGGCAACCACCAAGAGTAACAAGCAAATCCCGCAGTGAAACACGAACACCAAGTGCCTCTAGATGCAAACACTCAAGCAATGCATTTGGATTCACTCCCAATCTCACAAAGATGTTGAATCTATGATGGAGATGAGTGGGAGGGCTTTGGCTAAGCTCACAAGGTTGCTATGTCAATGCAAATGGCCAAGAGAGTGAGCTTGAGCCAGCCATGGGGCTTAAATAGAAGCCCCCCACAAAATAGAGTCGTTGTACCCCTTCACTGGGCACAACACGGGGTGACCGGACGCTCCGGTCAGATCGATCGGACGCAGGACCCCAGCGTCCGGTCACCCGATGCTTGCCATGTGTCATCGGCTTCAAACGCTGATCGCCCGATCTCAACGGTCATCAGTACATTTAAGTAGTGACCGGACGCGCTGCTCAAAGTGACCGGACGCACCAACACCGGCGTCCGGTCGTTTCTAGTAAGGTACCAGAAGTGAAAAATCACGACCGAACGCGTCTGGTCATGCCCGATCGGACTCACCCAGCGTCCGGTCACTCAATGTCTCCCCTGTGCGCTACATATGCCATCATGCGTCATACTGACCGGACTCAGGCCCTGAGCGTCCGGTCATTTCTTATACCAGCGTCCGATCATGAGACCGAAACCGCACACTCACTTCTACCACTGACCAGACGCATCGGTCCTACTGAGACCAGCGTCCGGTCACTTAGAGTGACCTCCGTCTTTTCTGTATAGAGCGTTGGTGGCACCGTCGGACTGTCCGCACTCTACGGGCGGACACTCCACCGGTGAAGTTTCTTACCCTTGCTCAAATGTGCCAACCACCAAGTGTATCACCTTGTGCACATGTGTGTTAGCATATTTTCACAAACATTTTCAAGGGTGTTAGCACTCCACTAGATCCTAAATGCATATGCAATGAGTCAGAGCATCTAGTGGCACTTTGATAACCGCATTTCGATACGAGTTTCACCTCTCTTAATAGTACGACTATCGAACTTAAATGTGATCACACTCGTTAAGTGTCTTGATCACCGAAAAAATGGCTCCTACCATTTATACCTTTGCCTTGAGCCTTTTGTTTTTCTCTTTATTCTTTTCAAGTCTAAGCACTTGATCATTACCATGGCATCACCATCATCATGTCATGATCTTCATTTGCTCCACCACTTGGACTAGTGCTACCTATCTCATAATCACTTTTGATAAACTAGGTTAGCACTTAGGGTTTCATCAATTCACCAAAACTAAACAAGAGCTTTCACTCACCTGGGCCTCTGGCTGGTCTGCTCTCGTGGGCCAGACTCCCCTCTGGGCCGTGTGCCGCTCCCGCACCTGGGTCGGCTTGTGGCCGCCGCGGTTGGGTCGCTCGCGCTACGCGCCCCACCCCGCCTGGTTGCTTGCTCGCTAGACCAGGCCGAGCTGGGCCGCTTCGGGCCCAAGGAGCTTTAGTTTTCTTTTTCGGTGTTTTGTAATTTTAATAACCAGCCAAATGCTTGGAAATTCATAATAAATAGTAGAAAAATCATAAAAATGTCAAACCAGTTTTGTTGAGTTTCTAAAATCATAATCTATCTAATAGTGTATTTTGTTCGCATAGGTTCGATATGTTTTTAAGGTTGCTTTAATTATTTTAACATGCTTAATATCGTTCAAATGTAAACTTGTAGGAATTTCTGTGATAAATCGGTGAGTGTTGACTCTAAAAACTTTACAGTAATTACTAATATTATTAGCTGCTCAATGTAATTTCTGTAGCACCAGAATAATTAGATTACTAGAGTAGTTAATGATGCCCTATTTCGAATAAAGATTAAATCGATAGAATGGAATAAAGAAACACCTTGAAATTGTATAATTAAAACACTTGTGGGGAAATGATATCTTTCTCAATGATGTTGATACATAGATTAGTACGTTAGTCGTTAGAACTAGCTCGTTAACTTGAGAGGCATAAAACGTATATTACGAGTTACAATTGCAGTGATTAATTGCGTCTTTGCATTGCATCGCATTGCATATCATAATAGGAACGTCGATGGATCGTGGAGTCATCGGGAATTGTTGGAGAAATGGTGCTTTTGGAGATCATGTCGCCATGATGGAAAGCTAACTTCTGATTATATCTTACTCAGGCAAGCCCCGGTGCATAACCTCTACTTTTCTGTACTTTAAATTATATTTGTGCATTAAGTTTTATGGAGTTGAATGAAACCCACTTGTATATATATATATATCTTTATCCTATGAGTCTTACTAGTATGACAGGATTGTGTAGATTGCTATGCTACAGGACTTCGATAGAAGTCGAGTGATTGTCTGTCACTCGCGAGAGATAGGAAATATATTACTGTATTATTCACTTGAAAAATATAAATGGTGGAAAGGAAAATGGTGACCGAGCAGGGATATGATTTGGGTATTGGTGGGTGTAAGAGGTTATGTCCTGCGACCACGAGGCATAGCTTGGTTACACTACTTTTCCTGTCTATGTCGGTTAAGAACCGACTGTTGCATAAGACACTAGGCAAGTCACAGACTTATTATCCCGAGCACATACTTGGGTATGAGTGCTTGGAAGACTTGTTACTCTCTTGTCATGGGTTTCGGCTCTTTCTAGACCGACTGTTATGGTGGTTTTTGGGTTAGGAGGTCCTTGCACCGCACTGAGTCCGGGACTTAGGGGCGGAGGCTTGGAGTCCTAGTTTAGACGGGGACCTAGACCCTATGACAAGAGGGTAGTGGGTTGGTCCTGCTTGTGCCTGGGGTACAAGCGTGGCGTGTGTTTTCGGGGTACTCAGCTGGAGGCATTGATTCACGAATCGCCGGTGTTCTGGTACGACTTGTCTTAACTCTAGCACCATAGTAAGAACTGAAAGATGAAAGATGGGAAGAGAAACTCTGATTGCTTACCATCGCTTGAAAGTAGCACATGTGCTTATATAGAATGGTTAGTTAATGAACTAATGCACTGCTAATAAGAATCAAATATAAGGACGCACTTTTAGTAATGCTCCTGCAGATGCAATAAACCCACAAGCCAGATAGTCTTACATATCCTTGGAGTCTTTTCTTTCCTCCTGTCGGGTAAGTCTTGCTGAGTACAATTGAGTACTCAGGGTTTTATTTCCCCCTGTGGCAGGTGACAGGTGGAGGCTAGAGCAGACCTTTGTGTGTGGATTCCTCCTAGTGGGCTTAGAGAGGATTTCCATTACGCTACGATCGTAATGTTTATTTTTAACTCCCACCAAATATTTTATTAAATGGAAGTTTTATAATCTGTTGTCGTAGTTTATATATCAATATTTCATCATGTCATGAATAGATATTTATTTATTTTCGCTGTAATCCGGTTTACATGTTTATATTCCGTTATTCAGTTAAATTGTTCATAACTCTAATAATATGATTGCATTCCTCTATTATAAATAATAAATATTATACTCTGATGTTGTATTAAAAGTAATATAAGAAATGGTTAAGAATGATGTAAGCTTTATTCTCTCATTTGTGATTCTGATGGAAAAATATGGAATTTTGGGTTCTCCCATGGGGTGTGCCCGACGGAACTGCGTAATTTGGTGTTCTTCCTTGGGTACTTAGTGTCTAATGGAAGACGAGTACACCTGGGAGGCATTAGATTAGGCGGTTCTGCCACACCGACGCCTTACCATACGCCTTCAACAGATGCAACACGCGGCAACAAGATCAGAGTCAAGCAATCTAAGAAAGCTAGGTCAAGTCGCTTCCTAATTAAATATTGTTATTATACTTCTAGATATATCCGTATGCCTGCATGATTTCGGTTGGGAGAAACCTAATCGCATCTTGTTGTTGCTCGTGATTTCTGATCGAATACGCAAGATCATTTCCGCGGATCACGACAGCCAGTAATCAGAAAAGGCGGCCGGCGATAACGCGATGTGGAGCAGTGTTTCCACCAAAGATACTGGTCGGCCGTACAAGCTAATTGGAGTAGTTGAAGAGATATGCAAGCACATATGCATCTAGATCTACACCACCATGCAAGCAACCTCACGTATCTCAGGCATGCAAGGAAGATCTCGGACTACACCCTCGCCTTGGTCGAACACGCTCAAGGGCTTCGCCTCCCCACGTGGATTGACTCCATTAGGCTCCGATTACGCCTATTCGCCTATGACTCCGTGTACCCATCTGAGCTATCAAGCAAGCCGTCCGAGCTGCCTAGCGAACCGGCTGAGCTGTTAAGCGAGCCGTCCGAGCTATCAAGCGAGCCCTCCAAATCACACCCATCTACTCGGACATCATGACTCGTCGACTCCTCTACTCCACTCGGCGTCAATCAAGCTAAGTCACGCTTTAATATTCTTCTAAATATTCTCTAATCTTCACACGTCTCCGATGTCTCTCCACGTTGTTTTCTCCATAATCATTCTCCAAATTACTTTTTTCTCCGCGTATACTATTTTAAAGATGACACGCGCTTTTGACTGAATAAATTTCCCGAACAGTCATGTTAACGCTCGAATATCCCCAAAGATGGCCCTACCTCTGGCTTCTTCCTACACGTGCACGAGCGTCTGCCCTCTGCGTTATAGGTAGTCGGCAGTGTCTCCTTAACGATGCTTTGTTCTTCCTATATGCACATGGGCTCCACGCTCCGCGTTTTGGTTAACGGGCTAGAGACTCAGCTATAAACTAACTGTTCGGATGGTTTATATTAAATATAAACACTTCATCCAAAAACGAACATAATATTCATCTAGAACTGATTTTACTCCGGGTTTCATATATTTTATTTTTACATCATGAATTACCCGTTCTATATATTTTTATTTCAGGGGCATGGCTCAGTCAACGAGCTTACGCTCGGGGATTGGATCCATCAGGAAGGGCAAGAGGATCATCGTCTGGGTGGTCGCGCCACCTAGCACTCGAACTTCACCGTCGACCAACTGGTCGTACCGTTCGGTTCATGGACTTTATCACCGACTAGTTGGTCGCACTATTCGATGCTCACTTCCTCTTAGGCATTCACTTCATCACCTATCAGATTGCTCGTCGCTTCGACTTCATCGACAGCTACGCTGGTGACTTACCAGCTATGCTGAGGACACCTCGATGCTTGGATTCTTCGTGCAAGAGTCGTCAGCCCTCTTGGCATTTGGATTTTGCTACGTCTCATCGCTGTGCTTTCAAGTTGCTCCATGCTGTTCGGATTAGGGTGCTGATCTTGGACAGCACGTCTAGGGTCTTGATAAGTATATGACAAATGACGTTAGCAAGCTTTCGGATTTATTTCCTTTGACCCTGCTACAAGATTTATTTCATCGTCTTTCAGTAGGCAAGAGGACTAAGTGGCTACACTTCACCTAACGGTGAATGTAGTGCTTTTTCTTATTTACCCTCCTTATTGACTAAGGAGTCTAAGTGGCTACCCTTCACCTAAGGTGAAGAATTTTCAAATTTTATCTTGAGACCCTTACATCCTTCTGGCAAGCCTTACTCGCGCAAGTTCGAGGCCTGCCAACCAGTTTGCTTTAATCTTCACCGGTCAGTTTACTAGTCAAACTGGTTGGTTTCAATCTTCACCACTCAGATTACTAGTCAAACTGGTCGGCTTCAATCTTCACTGCTCTGCTTCATGATAAATAGCTCGGACTTGATCAAGACGGCGTCGCCAAGCAGATACAAAGCGCTCAGGGACTAGCTGTGGGGGTATGACCTCCGATATCCATAGGACAAGACATTGGTCGCACCATCAGAGGTGGCCCAGCCCACAAGATCAAGACGTGCGGCGCACGGCACTAGTCGGCGTGCATCATAAGGCTACAAGAAGATATTGTAATATCAAATAGGATATTTTTCTTGTAACCATACCCCTCCAGAGTATATAAGGAGGGGCAGGGATCCTCTAGACGATATATGGAATCTGATACACAATCAATATAAAATAACAGAACACAGGACATAGGGTTTTACGTCATGCTGATGGCTTGAACCTGTATAAATCTTGTGTCTTATGTCTCTGTTACCATCTAATTCGTATCACGTGCACCTCCACCGATTCATCTACTACCGTGGGCATACCCCTCGGTAGACTGCCGGTCGTATTTTGTCGACAGGAAGGGAGGAGGGGAACCGCGTGTGCCTCCGGTGGCCGCTGGCCCTGCAACCCTAGCCGGCAGCCGGACGTGCAGCAGGGGAGGGAAGGCGCAGGTGGAGCTTCGGTGGCCAGCAATCGACGGATCCGGGCGGAGGAGAGGCGGGCCGGCCGGTAGATGCCCTGAAGACCGTGGCGCTGCTGGTCGCGACGGTCATGGCCGAGCGTGTCGCGAGGTTGCGAATGAGCGGAAGCGGCGACTTTCTTTCTGTCGATGGGGGCGGATCAGAAAGAACGAAGTGGTATTTTCCACTTAATAGTGGCAGTGCGGATAATATTTGCGAACTTCTCCCACCGAAAGCCGCTGAAAGCACGTTCAGAGGGGCTGCTAGTTTTTCACTAAGCAAAAGCCAGCTTTGGGCCAAAGCTGCTGCGCATTCCAGAGTCTTTGGTTGGCTTTTGGCTTCGGAGAAGCAAAAGCTGCTTTCAAAAGCCAAACCAAAGAGATCTTTAATCCGGCAAGCAAAAAGCCAAAAACTCTGGTGGAGTAAAGCTGAATTTGTTATTCAATCGAGCAAACTCTGGAGTTTCTGATGGAGTAAAACTATATGTCTTAATCCGGCAAGCAATTTTTGGAGTATTTTTTAAGACAAAATTGGTGCACAATGATGGAGTAAAACTGAATATGTTTTAATCCAGCGTGCAAATTATTTTTAAAAAATTGGGGAGACCAGCAGAGTAAATCTGATTTTTTTTTTTTAAATTCAGGTGAGCAGACACCGGAGTTTATTTTTAAAAAATTGGCAGACCTGGTGGAGTAAAGCTAAATATGTTTTAGTCAGTATTTTTTTTAAAAATGGGGCACCCTGGCAAACAGGAAAATATTTCATCAACATGTTAAAGAGAGTGTCGCAAATTTAAATTTATGCAACCCATGTCTGACCCAATACTTATAACAATAGTAGTGGCATATCCGTTGCATTCACTACAAATGACATATCAATCCATAATCGCAGGCCAGTTAGATTTGGAGGTTGAGCGACAATTGCTATGTCTATCAAAAAGAGAAGCAAACTCATCGTCTCACCATGTATTGAAAGATGAAGCCAAACTTGATAAGTCAATCAGTAAGACAACCCCACTTTGAAAGAGTACACTATATAGTACAAAAGAATGCAATGGCTATTGTTATTCTCGTGCTAGGAGAAATCATTACCTAACTATCAACACATGCTCCGTCTAGCAATCTCTTCATTGGTGTTGGAAAAAAAGAAAAATATGTATAGTAAGGCATTCCAGTAATCAAAAGAGAAAATTGGTATTTGATGCCTCTCAAAAGTGAGCTTCGCTGAAATGAACCCTTAAAAATGGGCTTCGCTGGAAAGGGTCCATGAAATGAGACCAAACTGCTAAAATGGACTCTAATGACTTTATAAGACTATTTACATTGGCCCCGTTCAGCTTGCTAAAACTTGGCTGAATTAGCTGAAAAACACTGTTCTAGCTGAATTGTTGTGAGAGAAAAACACTGTTTCGGCTGAAAAAAACAAGCTGAATAGTGCGGATTATAAGGTAAGCCGAACGGGGCCAATATCTGAGTCAACATGAGCATTTGACATTAACCTTTTGCCCCTAGCCTGCTTCTTAGAGCAAGTATTATGGAGCCAGCAAGGCCGGCGGGGAGCACAGCCACGTCAGAAAAATCACTGCTGGCGGAGAGAGAAAAGGAGAGAGAGAGTGGAGCGGGCGGCTAGCTAAACGTCGACTGAAAGCCGGCGGATGCGCACGCATGCAGCTTCATTGGCTGTGCTACTGCTGCACTCACCGTTGGTTGGCTGCATGTGTTGTGTCAATGCTGCTGCTGCATTAAATGTTGTCCACGCTGGCGTTTATCCAGCCGGCAGCCGGCTGAACCATAATACTTGCTCTTATTCGTTCTTGGATGGAACCACCCGACACGGCCCTGTTCTCATGTTCGTCCGTGCCTAGCGCGCCGTCCCGTCAAGGGAGCCGAGGACCGCCGCACGCCTTGCCGGCACCGACCGCTCCGACGGCCCTGGCCACGGCCACGGCCCCGGCCCCGGCCCCGCCTCTGACGCACAGTTCCAGCCCCGGCTCTGTGCCCGTAGCACCGCACCCTTCCTTCCTTGCTCCCTGGGGTATTTACATATTTACCACTATTATGGATGACATCTTACATTATTACTAACACATGAGTCACTGACGTGGTATTTTTTATATCACTCATATCGTAATAATGGTAAATATGTAAATATTCTCATCTGCGTGGTGCGCCTGCTCCTGTGCTGCCGTCACTATGCTCTGGGTGGTGGCAACAGCACCGAGCGCAGTTGGAGAGAGAGGTGAGTACTCCGATTCGCTTTGATTTTGTACTATTCAGTTAAACGAACAACGAGCCGGCCAACTGCCGAGCCGCACGGCGGGCGAGGAAGGACGGGCGCGGCACGGCTGGCCCAAAGCCGGGGCCGGACACGGCAGGTACGCAGCAGCAGCCGGGCGGGGAGGGAGCTGTCGGAGGCGGTCGGCGCCGGCAAAGCGGTCGGCGCCCCTCAGCTTCCTTTCCGGCGGCCTCACGCACGAACAGAAAGGGCCGGCCTCACGCACGAACGAACAGAACGGGTCCAAGAACGATAAGAAGCTGGCAAGGTGTTCGGCTGATATTAAAGCCGACTAATAGGTCGGCTGAAGTTGTTTTGTTGTGATAGAAAAATACTGTAGATTCTAGCTGATAAGTTCAAGCAAACAGACGTAATATCAAATGCTCATGTTGACTCAGATTATGTAAATAATATTCTAAAATCATTAGAGTCCATTCTAGCGGTTTGGTCTCGTTTCATGAACCCTTCCCAGCGAAGCCCACTTTTAAGGATCTATTTCAGCGAAGCCTACATTTGAGAGGCATCAAATACCAATTTTCTCGCAATCAAATTGGTGTCCAAGATAGCACCGCATGCACCATATGCCCATTTGGTATGCCTGGTCTTAGGTTAGGATCAACCCACCTATCCAGGGATCTCAGATCTTCTCATTGGAAAACTAATGAATGAACAATCACATAATGAGAAAACATAGGACCTGATTGCTGTTGCGGTGAGATGAGTAAGGACATACTCGCGGTGTGATCGATATGAAAGATACGAAAGGAATGGGCCGACCATGATGCCGTGATGGTATACTGTGTGATATGGTACGCATGCGGGTAAAAGGAATTCCCAGGCTTTGTTTGGATGTCGTGTATCCAGCTCAATTCATGTGTTAAGATGAGTTGAACTAATTTTCACACCAAACTTTTTTTTGCGAATTAATTTTCACACCAAACTACTCCAACATACATGGGTTGATATGTATACATGTGCATCCAAATAAGCCTTCAGATGAAAAAACAACAACGTGGATCGACAGATAATTGGCAAACGGTTTCAGATAATTTTGGATGTGAGCTTCCTTGGTCCATCCGTTGGTAGATTTCAAACAAATATGACTAGTTACTTCAAACTTTCGAAACACATTAATGAGACCAGACAAAGGCTGTGTTTGGGACCGCGGTTGTCGACCACGCGGTGCGGTATGGGCACTGCGAGCTCCGAGTCGCGGTGGCGTAAACGCGAGCACCGCGAGCTGCTAGTTCATTTTCGTGACTCTCGTGCCAAGTGCGGTTGAAAGAATCATCACGGCCGCAGGGCGTTTGGCGCGATTGTTCGATTCTTTCCACCGTCACCGCGGAATACGCGGTCCCAAACACGCCCAAAGAGGTGGATAGAAAATCTTAGGGCAGATGGTATTTTTCAACTCTTTTGCTTTTTTATAGTGTAGGTAATAAATAGATAGAAGTAGATTAATGCTTCACCAACACTAATTGACCCGTGTTCTAATATTAAAATAAATTAAATGAATTTAAAAGGGAAATTGCGCTCACACCGACCACGCGAATGACCCCACGCGCCGTGCACGATACTCTTCTAGAACTAGGAAGTCGAGCGCTTGACTAGTGGAGCCCGTCTTAAAACGAAACTATGGCCTTGTTTAGATTGAGAAAAATTTCAACCCGATGAATAGTATTATTTTCGTCTTATTTAGTAAATTTTGTCTAATCGTGGACCAACTAGGCTCAAAAGATTCATCTCGTGATTTCCAACTAAACTGTGTAATTAGTTATTTTTTTTACCTATATTTAATGCTCCATACAAACGTCTAAAAATTGATGTGATGAAAAGAGAGTGAAAAAACTTGGAACTTTGAAGGGAACTGAACAAGGCCTATCACACAATTTCGTGCAGGAGACGCTGGCCGGAGGACCCGCCTGTACCGCTGTACACTGTACTGTACAGTCGTCGTGGATTTTGGGTGCTCGTAAGTCGTAAACCCCCAACGAAAAGACCAAATAAACCCAGAAATTCCACAGAGACGAAACCAAACGAACCAAACACAAACGCAGGCGCAAACGCAAACGCCTCCCCCTTCTTCCCTCCTCCGGGACACCCGCCCTCCGTGTCTCGACACCTCGCCGCTCCTCGCCATTTTCCGTCGAGCCGTAGCCCTGGGATGCGGAGGGTGGGTCTGGGGCCTGGGCGCAGCTCCGAGATCTTCCACCTCACGCTCGACTACGGGGACTACGACGACAATCAGCCCTCGTCCCCGCCCCCTCCGGCGTCCTCTTCCCCTTCCTTCTCGGCATCGTCGACCCCTGTGTCCTCCTCCTCGCCCACCGCCACCCGCAACGGCGACCTCGGCTTCCGCATCGAGCTCGACTGGTCGGCGGGGGACGACGAGGATCAGGTCGCGCTCCGCCTCCAGTCCCAGCTCATGGTCGCGCTGCCCCCGCCCCACGATGCCGTCTCCATTGACCTGACCCCGATGGACGACGGGGAGGAGGAAGGGGTGCGGATCGAGATGCGTGTGGTCAGGAGGCGGGAGGCGCTGCGATCCGTGCGCGTGTCGCGGGCCCCCGGGTCCGCGCTGGGCAGCGGCGATGGCGCGGGGGTGCTCTCGCGCCTCATCAGATCCAACCTCGCGCCCGCGCCTGCCGTGGATGGCCCCACAGCCGCCGCGGGCGTGCCCGTGCTCGCGGATCACTGGCGCCCCGTCGCCATGCTCAGCCTCTGCAACTGCGGAATGTCGGTGAGTTCGTCCTTCACTACCTTGCCTCTGATCCAAGCGAAAAAAAAAAATTCCCATCAGTCATCATTTCCATGCGCGCTAGATTGGCTCAGAATTGAAGTAATGCTGTAGCTGCTAGGCTATCTCGGATGTGGGTTGTGCTATCTTAGGTGTTTCTGTGCTAGTTGTAGAGATCGTGATTAGTTTTAACAGTGTTAGTTTGTTAATGCTACTTGTTTGAAAAGACCTTGGATGCTGTAAACTTCTGCAACCAAATCCAACTATTTGATTGTTCTGATGTTGCTCAATGATTGCTTCATATATCTGTTTGATAAACATTCCCTGATTAAGTTACAGAAATGTGTATTATCTATGTATTCACCAAACAAAACTTTAATGGCAATGTGGCATTCTTTGCAGTTAGGACCTGTA
This sequence comes from Miscanthus lutarioriparius, assembly GCA_904845875.1. Classification (NCBI taxonomy): domain Eukaryota; kingdom Viridiplantae; phylum Streptophyta; class Magnoliopsida; order Poales; family Poaceae; genus Miscanthus; species Miscanthus lutarioriparius. The sequence goes on from CAJGYO010000004.1 coordinate 18,491,246, forward strand.
TCTTTTTTGTGAATTAGCCTTAATGTTGTACTTAGGATGATGAAATGGCATTAGGATCTTTTTGGGTGATTTATATCATGTTTGAGTATGCTTATACCTGACTGACTATGGGAAGTTTTGAACTAACTACTAAGTATGTTAACAAGCTGATCACCTTTTCACTTTTAATCAAGTATATATTTGATCTGTACATAAGTATATCATATGAGACACTGGCTAGTAAGTAGTAACTGTAGTTGCAAGGGATCTTATCACTACTATTCATATTATGTTAAAAATCCTAGCATTTTAGAAGTTTGCAGGGGGTTAGACAATTTTTTCCACTCCAATGGAGCATGCTGGTGAAAGCCCAAAATTGTGCTCTATTCTTTATTCTTTTAAAAAGGATCAGCAGTTAACCGAATTGGACTTGGTCAAAAGGACTTTCCCCCCTCTAAATTTGAGCATTTCTCAATTGAAATAAAATGATTTAGTCCATTATTATACCATTTTTTCATTCATGATAGTGCCAATACAATAAAGAAATGGGGCCATGCTACAAAAGGGTCATAGGATGACCCTTATGATGGACAAATGAATCCGGCTGTGAACCCATTACTTAAATTGCACATACCTGTATGTTTACTCGTGCTATATTTATTGAATGTTAACATGTGATGATTATAGAGGGTAAAAGGAAATCACTTTTGTATGTTTATGCATTAGCTGCTAAGTCAGCAATTCCAAGAAAGTTTAACATGAAGAAAATGGAGGAACAAATAATTCCTTGTTACTTTGCTATAAATCATCTTGTATGGCACACTATTATCTGATATAAGCTTACTATTTGATGTATTTTTTGTTTCATGGCAAAAAGGCACATTCAAGGTCTCCCATAAAGGGAAGGAAACAGATAGCACATTTCAGTTTATTGATACAGCAGTTATGCTAAACTTGGGTTGGGTAGTCAGTCAGACCTCTCGAATGACTACAAGTGTTTATGCGCAATGAGAGTTTGATGTCAGTTTTTTTTTTTGTGTGTGTGTGTGGGAGTGGGGGGGGGGAACGAACGAGCAGAAAAGCTGCATGCCATTTCATTAAGAAGGGGCAACAAGTTACAAAACCAAAAAGAGAAAAAAAAAACAAAGAAGCATCCCTGACTGAAACCTTAGAACACACGCACCACAAAAAAAGAAATGGCCAAATTGAACCGTAAACTGGATGTCATTTGTTTCAAGAGGCTGAAAACATGTTTTCAGGTAAATGAGAGGTAAAGCAGAATAAGATATAGGAATGCTGCATTACTATTGCTGTTTCTGCTGTGGGAACATACATTGTATGTGTGGAGTAAATCCCCAAGTTTCATGTTGCCTTTGTCGGCTATCTATTTGGCTATGAAATTTAGGGCAATGGGTGGCGATATTAGTCAGTCTAACCATGAAGTGCTACAAACATTTTGGCAGGTGCTTCCAGTTGAGTTAACTCGCCTTCCACTTCTTGAGAAGCTATATCTTGACAACAATAAATTGTCACTTTTGCCCCCTGAAGTTGGTGCTTTGAAGAATATGAAAGTGCTTTCAGTTAACAACAACATGCTAGTTTCTGTCCCTGGTTAGTCTGCACTGTGCACATGCAATTAAATCTATATAGCTCTATAGCTGGTGCTTTATATCTTCTAGCTTGTGCAGACTTCGATTTGCTGAGTATCATACCTAATCAACTGTCCTTGGCCCTTGCAACAATCTAATTTTTTTCTTTTTGTTTCTCACACAAGCAGTAGAACTGCGGCAGTGTGTTATGCTGGAGGAATTATCATTAGAACATAACAAGCTTGTCCGGCCACTATTGGATTTCAGGTTATTTAATGTTTTTCATTGTGGAGTTCTTTGTTACAGTGATGGCTTCCAATTGGTGTCATTTCCTCATGATTTATTCTCTGCTTCCTACAGGTCAATGCCCAAGCTCCGAATTTTGCGCTTGTTTGGAAATCCTCTAGAGTTTCTTCCAGAAATTTTGCCACTGCATAACCTCAGGCATCTCACACTTGCAAATATTAGAATTGAAGCAGTGGAAAGTCTTAAATCTGTCACTGTACAAATAGAGGTACATAAACTATAATGGCCTTCAGTTGTTCTCTTAGTTAGGTCATCCCACAATTATCAGCTTTTCTGATAAGGGCGGTTGATTTTTATTTTCAGATTGAGAATAGTTCATACTTCGTTGCGGCCAGGCACAAACTTAGTGCTTTTTTCTCTCTTGTTTTCCGTTTCTCTTCCTGTCACCATCCTTTGCTAGCTTCTGCTTTGGCCAAAATAATGGAAGATCAAAGCAACCATATTGCAATTAGCAAAGAAGAGAATGCTGTCAGGCAGCTTATAAGCATGATAAGCAGTGATAATCGTCATGTGGTACACACTACATACCCCAACTACCTTTCTGTAGTCAGTCATGTTCAAACATTAAACATGTCCTTATTCTTTTAAATTTTTAATTGTATTTGCAGGTTGAGCAAGCATGCCTTGCTATTTCATCACTGGCATCTGATATTTCTTCAGCAACGCAGCTGATTAAGTGTGACATTATGAAGCCTATTGAAGCTGTACTAAAATCATCTGATGAAGAAGAACTAGTATCAGTATTGCAAGTGGTAGTCACCTTAACTTTCGTTTCTGATCATGTTGCTCAAAAGATGTTGACAAAAGATGTGTTGAAGTCACTGAAAGCACTTTGCGCACACAAGAACTCTGAGGCAAGATGAACTGGATTTAGACTCTGGTTGATATGTTGTTTGGATAACCACCAGAGAGCTCATCATTATTTGCTTCCTTTTGTTAGGTGCAACTTCTATCTCTGTTTGCAGTTGGCAATTTGGCTTTCTGCTTGGAGACTCGTCGCACCCTCATGCATTCTGAAAGCTTGCGTGACCTTTTAATCCGCTTAACTATTTCACAAGAGCGTCGTGTCAGCAAAGCAGCCGCACGTGCTTTGGCAATCCTAGGTATACTAGTTCTTGGTCCTTACTGACTATCATTCCTTGTGAACAATCAGTAGCCATAACATGTCTTGATGTGTTCATGAATCTTTTCAAACCATTTAGGGGAGAATGAGAACTTGCGTCGAGCAATAAGAGGAAGGCCAGTTGCAAAGAAGGGTCTACGTATTCTGTCAATGGATGGTGGTGGCATGAAGGGCCTTGCAACTGTTCAAATGCTTAAACAGATAGAGCAAGGAACTGGGAAACGCATACATGAAATGTTTGACCTCATATGTGGTACATCCACTGGTGGCATGCTTGCAATGGCTCTTGGGATCAAGCAGATGACGTTGGATCAGTGTGAAGAAATATACACAAAACTTGGTGATTCTCTTTTGCCTCTTGAAGTTTCCTTGCAATGCCAATGTGTTGCCAACTGAACTGTTGATTTTCCTAGGAAAACTTGTATTTGCTGAACCTATCCCAAAGGATGAAGCTGCTACGTGGAAGGAAAAGCTTGATCAACTTTTCAAAAGTTCGTCACAAAGTTTTAGAGTGGTTGTACATGGGTCCAAGGTATTAATGAAGTAATAAATTTGATATTATGTATCCTGTTTCATGTTGTGCACAATGGAGTGACCACTGACTAAGGGCTTAATTACAGCACAGTGCAGATCAATTTGAGAGGTTACTAAAGGAAATGTGTGCCGATGAAGATGGTGATCTTCTAATTGAATCTGCTGTAAAAGGCATTCCGAAGGTTTTTGCTGTATCCACTTTAGTCAGTGTCATGCCTGCTCAGCCGTATATATTCCGAAACTATCAGGTTTGTCCTTTTATCCTACCTGATTGCTTTTTCTCTTTTTAGTTCCAGAATAGTTTTTATAATTGGAATATATTGTCATATTGTACCTTCTGTATTCCATTGTTCATAACAATGTATCCTGTCCATGTCCAGAAGGACATAGCTTCACAGTTGTTTCATTCCTTTTCCCTTTACTGTTGAGTATTTGAATATATATATTCGTATGTTAACTCGATAGCATGTTCCAGTATCCTCCTGGCACTCTGGAGGTATCACCAGGAATGGCAGAAAGTCCATCAATTAGTGCAATTGGTACGGCTGTTTCTGGTGCACCAGTTGGTATTAAACGTGGTGCCTTCATGGGGAGCTGCAAGCATCGTGTGTGGGAAGCGATAAGAGCATCGTCTGCTGCACCATATTATTTGGATGATTTCTCTGTTGGTAATATTTGTACACTCAGCCATGGTTTCTAGTTTGCGCAATGTAGACTATGCCTTATTTTCTTGAAGGCCTTTTGATATCGAATGTTCCTCAGTTGTCATTTTTTCTTATTCTTATCATTTTTTTCAGATGCAAATCGTTGGCAAGATGGAGCTATTGTAGCCAACAATCCTACAATCTTTGCCATTAGAGAAGCACAGCTTTTGTGGCCAGATACACGAATAGATTGTCTAGTCTCAATAGGATGTGGCTCAGTTCCAACTAAGGTAATTCAATGCTTCTCGCTTTGTTGTTGAAATTATCTACTACTCAACAATTGGTCCAATTCTGAATACTTCAGAAATTTACTTATGAAAGTAACTTTTAGTTTCATTGGTTCAATATCAAGCAACAGAAAATCAGACTTTTAAATTTGTAGGCTAGATTTGGTTCATTTCCAATTATGACTCTGCCTTTTGGATTTGTGATCTTTAAGTGCCTCATAAGAAAACTACATATCTATTCTTTGCTCTGATCCAAAATATATGACACTTAGGATATTGATATGGCTTACAAGTTGACACTTTGACTAGAGATTTCTATGAAAATATGTGGTTTCAAATAAATAAAACTAAATATTATGGAAGTACTTTGCTTGTTTAATCTAGCAACATCTTACATAGTCAATTACGTAGTTCTTTATATGAATATATGAATGGTCAATGTTAAACAAGCAACGACAAAAATCCTAAATATACATCTTGTAGAAAACAGGCATACATCTATTACTAAAAAAAAAAAAAAAAGGGCAGACCCAGTGCCGGAGGCTCCCACATGAGTGGGGTCTGGGGAAGGGAAAAACCGAGGCAAGCCTTCCCCCCGCAAATTTGCGGAGAGGCTGCTTCGAACCCACGACCTGGTGACTCAGTGAGACAGCTCTCACCACTGCACCAGGCCTGCCCTTCTACATCTATTACTAAGAGACACTGAAATAATCAAAGATGAGTACTGGTTTCTTGTAATTTGAAATTTTAACTTGTACACTGCATTGCATTTAGACTCCTAGTGAACTTTGATATGAGATACACGTCTTTGGTCCGACTTATATATAGGTTTATTCCATGTCTGTATCTAGAGTCGACGAGGTGGATGGCGCTACTTGGACACAGGGCAAGTGTTAATAGAAAGTGCATGCTCAGTGGAGAGAGTTGAAGAAACTTTGGATACACTAATACCAATGCTTCCTGAAATGCAATATTTCCGCTTTAATCCAGGTAATTCAACTTCAAAGGAATCTCTTAGGGCCCGTTTGGCACAGCTCCAGCTCCAAGATTTATGCTGGATTTGTAGTTTGTAGACTAAATTAAAGTGGGTTAAATATTTTTATTCAATCTAAAATATAAATTAAATGAGTCTTGTAAATGTACTTAACATGTCTGCAGCTCTAGATCTAGGATTTCCTAGAGCTACTGGTGACCAGCTCTAGGAAATCCACAGATTTCTAGGAAATCTACAGGTTTCCCAGAGCTCTACCAAACAGAACCTTAACATTTGCTTGAAGAGAAACTATTAATAGGACCTTACATTTGCTAGAAGAGAAACTATTAACATGTTGGGATCTGTAGCAACATAACCATAATTTGTTGTGTACTACTTTTGATATGTTTCATGTTTCAACCTAATAAGCCTGCATATTCAAATGAGCGAGCTTCTTCGTATGTTGGCAGTGGATGATCGGTGTGGTATGGAGTTAGATGAAACTGATCCTGCTATCTGGCTTAAGTTGGAAGCTGCAACTGATGAGTACATTCAGAAGAATTTTCTGGCTTTCAAGAATCTTTGTGAGCTTCTGGTCCCAAGGTACCAAGAGGAAGAGAAGTCATCGGATATTTACAAATCCCTTTCATTTTCAAGACTGACATCGTTAAATCAAGGTTTGTCTTTCCCAAAAATCAGCATATCTTTTTTTTAAAAATATATATATTTAGAATGCCTGTTTGATATTTCTTTTACCTCTCTTAACAGGTTTTAGCGAAAGTAATCCTACCTTAGGATGGAGGCGTGTGGTTTTACTTGTAGAGGCTTCATTTAGTCCTGATTTTGGGAAGAAAATAAATCATGCACGTTCCCTTGAATCTTTCTGCTCCCAGAATGGTATTAGGTTAGCTCTAATGAATAGTGCTTCTGGGTTTGGGAAGCCAGCCACTGCACTTCCTACCCCAATAACTTCTCCCTTGTTTACTGGAAGTTTCCCATCTAGTCCACTTCTATATAGTCCAGAGGGCACTCAACGGATCGGTCTAATTGACCTAGTTCCGCCACTTAGTTTGGATGGCCACCCAACTACAAAGTCCTCACCACCAACATCACCATTTAAGTCAAGGCAGCCATCTGCACATGTTCGGTCATTGTATGATAAACTTCAGAATATGCCTCAAGTTGGTGTAATACACCTGGCTCTTCAAAATGATTCAACTGGTTCAGTATTGAGGTATCTTTCACATGCTTTAGCATATTTTATTTTGTTTCTGGTTTATAGTTATGAAGTATGACACAAACTACTGTTGCAGTTGGCAGAATGATGTATTTGTGGTTGCTGAACCCGGGGAACTTGCAGACAGGTTTCTGCAGTCTGTCAAAACTAGCTTGTCAACCTTGTTGTGTGGGCGTAATAGAAAGGGTGCATATTCCTTGTCCAAGATTTCTTGTTTATCTGAGTTGGTTGCCGAATGGCCATCTTTTGAAATCGGTGGGATACACCACCGCTATATAGGTCGACAAACACAAGTAGGAATTGCTTTTTCTGGCTCCTTGTTTCCAACTAGGTCATTATTATGCATACTTAGTTATCCTTCTGCCGTAGGTAATGGAAGATAACCAAGAAATTGGCGCATATATGTTTAGGAGGACAGTGCCTGCTGTTCACATGGCACCTGAAGATGTTCGATGGATGGTAAGTCAATTTGCGTAGCATGAATACATGCTCTTCATATTATGTTCAGGCCACAACTGGATTCCTCATATCACATGCCAGCTGTGAAAGTTGCCAAGTATGGCAACCAAATCTGTGTCGTAGGAAAATTTTGAAAGGGATCCAAATAGAAGTCATGCCAACGCAACCGTATCGGTTTGGTTAGCTAAAATTTGGCCATGTCTGCAGTCACTCTTCCAATTCACTGGTTGTCTAAAATGAAATTGCTGCTATGAAACTATCCTTTGTGCACCTCTTTGATTAGACCCTGCTACCACCTCGTATCCAAATACCTGTGATCGAGCTCAATTATTTTTAAGCCCTGCAACTGCAAGGCTAATAGAAACCTGTTTCCTGGGCCAAGGCAGCTTAAAAGTAGGGCTCGATATGTTTTTTTTTACTTGCACACTGCACTATCTTGCTTATCTGTTGTTGTGCTTCTTCGCACGTCAATAAGCTTAGGGCATCATGACTCCTTACATATAATGATGTCCCAGGTTGGAGCATGGAGGGAGAGGATCATTGTATGCAGTGGTAAGTATGGCCTTGCTCATGGTCTGGTCAAGGCATTCATGGATTGTGGCGCCAAAGCAGTCATCTCGTCGTCCATCGAGCCTCCGGATTCCCAGACAATAGCCTACCATGGGATGGATGTCAATGGAAGCCTAGAGAATGGAAAGTTTGTCATCGGGGATGAAGAAGCCGACGAATCAGAGCCTGAACCTGTTAGCCCTATAAGCGACTGGGAGGACAGTGACGTGGAGAGAGGCGGCAACCATGACATGGATGATGAGGAGTACCTGGCTCAGTTCATGTGCCTGATGTATGACAAATTGTTCCGTGAGGGTGTGACTGTGGATACAGCTCTGCAGCAAGCGCTCCGCTCGCATCCCAAGTTGAAGTACAGCTGCCACTTACCCAACGTTTTGTAGTTAGGGACATTGACAAACCATACAAAAGTATAGCAAAATGGACATGGACAACAGGAAATGAATAAGGATTGGGTGGATTCATAGTGGGGTTATAGAGGTTTATATCGTGTTCGTTGTGCAGGCGTAGCGACAGAGTGTTCCCCTTACTGAATCTTTCGGCGAGAAAGCCCATGTAAAACTATGTGTACTCATGAGCAGAGTAGTTAAGCTGACGAATAAAAGCATGATGAAGGCATTGCAATCTGGATGTGCATTTTTGCTTCAGCTTAGCTTGCTGCTTGCATTCTGTAGCTAACTATCTTCAGAAATCCAGTTCCGTGTATACTGGTACCTTATCCATGTGAAATTGTATGCTAGAAACCTAAATGAGTATTGTAGAAGTTTCCACATTTCGCCACAGTTTATGCAATGCTGGCAGTGGCATAAACTTTCCAAGCCCATTTGTTCTGTTTGAAGCCCTGTACTGGTTTTTCTGGTGGTGATCATTTCGGTTCATGCTGACCAATGTATGTTTTTAACCAAATCTCTGCATTAATAAACAGTAAACACATCAAGTACTAAACTGGCGATTGAGCGGTGGCTCTGGTTTTCTTCAAGCTTGCCCCCATGATTGACAAGCAGTTTGTTTGAATTAATGATGACCAGCTTTTAACGAAGCATGACCTTATTGAGCATAAACTACGGAAAGCTACTACCTCTGCAAACAAACAGCTCGTGAACCTCCTGGTTGAACACTCTCCACCAATTTCATCAGAAACGAAAAATTTACATCCAGCCAAATGCCCAGAAGAGTCGGGCATGATCAACCCGCACGTGATCGTTCAGGCCTTCTTGGCGGCGAAGCCGAGGATGAACTCTCTGGTCTCGTCGGTGGCCCGGTCGAGCGCCGTCCGGCCGTCGACGTCCTTGACGTCGAACTTGGCGCCGGCGCGGAGCAGCTCCTCGATCTTGGGGCGGTCGCCCTCCGAGGCCGCGAGCATGAGGAGGATGTCCACGGGGTGGATGTCCTGGTTCAGCAGCGCCTCCATCTTGTCGTAGGTGCCCTCCACCGCCAGCATCCCCATGTAGTTGAAGTACTGCAGTTATCAATCGCCCGCCGGGGCGGTTCAGATTTGCTCTGCGCTACGATCCACAGAGGACGCAAGCAAATGCGTCCCCGCAAAATGAAAATGCAGGAGCTTAAGACTACCTGCTCGACGTCGTCGCGGTCGAAGTCGTCCCTGGCCTGGCTGCCGTAGATGCCGGCGCCCTCGGCGTCCTTGTTCCCGAACTTGAACCAGCACGTGGGGCCCACCCGCCCGCTCTCGCTCGCCGGCACCACGCGGCTCAGCCGCGACGGCCGGAGCCACCCCAGGCCCCGCCGCCCCGCGCCCAGCAGCGGCGTTCTCAGCCCCGCTCCTCCTCTTCCCTGGCCTTGGCCTTTCCCCTGCGCCGCCGCCCGCGGCGACACCCTCCTCGACACCGCCGTGCTGAGCTGGAAGGTGCACGGGATGGACGCCATGGCCTCCTCCTCCTCCTGCTCTGCGTCTGGGCTCGGCTTCTTGTTTGGAGCGCGGAGGGCGTGCGCGTCGGGAGAGCGAGAGGCTGGGAAGGGCACTGAGCTGCAGTACTGAGGAAGTGGATAAGTTAACACGCCACTGCTGAGTGCTGAACCAAGTGTTTGGCCCTGCACTTGTTTTATATGGATGCTTAGCCTCAAGAGTTAGGCAAAATCAGGTGACGATCACTACCTGAATAATGAATCTCTCAGCTGCTTTTTAATCTGATGATGCAAAACAGCACAGCACAGCACGGCAGATATTCAGAGATTGCAGGAGAGATACAAAGTGTCTTTTCTGTTCCGCAGGAAAGGTTGAGAGGATGGACAAAGCTTTTTGAGATCGAATTGGGTCGGGCCGTAGGGTTGGTGTGAGATATACAATGATGTGAGAGAATGGATCAGAGGCCCGATCAGCAGCAAAAAAAAAATTAGGAGAACAGGAGGGGTGATGCCCCTACTGAAATTTTATTAAAAACTTAAGAGAGTACAAGAAGGAAAAAAGAAAAGTGCAACCAAAGTGTCAGCCACTCATCCATGAGGGGGAAGATAACTCCATTTCTCATCCACCAAACACTCAACTCATCAAGATAATCATCTCCATGAAGGGACTGAGAACTGTTGCCTCAAAGAATTTAGTACTTGGGGTGGCTGTAACTGATCTTGAATATGCAGGTTTAGCGGATTCCAACATTCTTTTGCAAAAGTGCAGTGAAGGAAGAGGTGCTTAACTGTTTCTTAGCAATTTGTGATTCAGCAATTCACCAGAAAGTTTAGCACGTGGGAAAGAAGTGCATACAGGAAACGTGATAAGGAATTAATTTTCTCAAACGAAAAGAGGGGATATGTGGATAAAAAAAAACTCGATCCGCGGTGGCTAGACAGCCCTGGTATTCCGGCTTAAGAAGAAGATTTTCTCACGCAGATCGAGAAAATCCCTAAACCTCTGCCCCACCGATACACAGCGGCATCGCAGCTCCGTGAGATGAGCCGGCCACAGACCTGTGCTTTAGATGTGGAGCAGACAAGAGTTTTTTTTCCACCTTGGTCACTGCGGCCGAAGCCACAAATAAAGAGTGAGTCCCTTGGGACTCGAACTCTGACCACCCCAAGGGGGAGGTACTGAGCCTGCAATGACCACTCGGTCAGCCAGGCTATTCTATAAAGGGTGTGTGCGAAAGGCTGATCTGCTCAAGGCCGCATTGGGACATACTCCAACAGTGTCTGGTATATAGGGTATGTTTGGTTGGGTGGCTAACTTCTAGTCTGGCTAGAATCGAAGCCTGGGCAGCCATAGCCTAATTCCACCAAGTCAATCCCTGGTTGTTTGGTTGTTTGTGCTTTCTAAGCCTGGCTAGCCCCAGTGTGTGTTTGGTTGCCTGGTTTATTTTGATACAATCACCTTTTCTCTGAATTGGTAAGGATACCCCCTTTGAGGCATTTCGTCGAACAAATGGTGGACATCCTCGACGAGCACGGCACTTGGCAGTAGCAAGGCGAGAATCGCGAGCCGGACTAGCACGACGAGCAGCAGGGCTAGCACGACGAGCAGTAGGGGTTGGCAATGATCTACGAGAAGATCGATACTTCAGTCTGCAGGCCAAGTCATATGATCCTGAAGGCGAATACGTTGCAATTCAACCGGTAGAGAAGACCAAACAGCATGCACAGAAGACAAGTAAAATAGGAGGCTCTTGATTCACTCGAAATCAAACTATCTATCAGTAGATGAAGTAATTTTTTTACATAACTGACTGTAGTGTAAACATGCACGAATTTCTCTATGGTCTTATGCAATGTTCATTGATGCATTCAGCTACACATTGCAATGTTTGTCAGTAGATCCAGCACAAAGGATTAGAAGGCCTAAACATTCACTCACATCCAACACGTTCATGTCCGCTCGAATCGTGCTTCTGCTGGCGTCATCGATGGGCGAAGAGCATTCTGGACCTCAAGCGGATCCGTGGCGCGCTGGCCTAGTTCCTCAAGCCGGATCCGTGGCGCACTCGGTAGCAGCAAGGCTCCGCGACATCATCTCCCTGCTGCTCTTTGGCCTCGAGCGGAGCCCGCTCCAGGACGTGCTCGTCGGCGACTTTCCCTGGTGGAAAGCGGCCTTTCCCAACGCTCGCGGGACCCCCGCCCTGCCACCGCGGGAGCTCGCCATAGAAGGGGCGCTCGCCATCAAAGGTGGAAAGCGGCCTTTCCCAATGCCCGTCGGAGCACGGCCACCTCGCGAGCTCGCCGTCGAGCGCCGTGGGATCCTCCGCGTTGGTGGCCGGAGCACGCTGGCGCCGTCGTCCTCCTCGGATCGAGCCTCCGTCATCGAGCGTCCGTTCCCAGACCTCCGCGTTGTGACCGGGAGGTGATGCGACGGGAGCTAGAGTGCTGGCCAAGCCAGGCTCCTGAAAAACGGATCCCCATCTCGTTTTTTCAGGGCCAGGCTAGGACCTCTAAAGTAGCTTAGTTGGGCCTGGCTCAGGCAACCAAACAGCTGAAAGTTGGCTTCCTGAAGCTTGGTTGGGGGTTAGCCACCCAACCAAACAGGCCCATGCTGCCTTGTGCCTCAGCCCGGAAAAAGGATATGATACTTGTGTCATGGCTTTGGCATGTCCTCATGTGGACCATGTTTAGCATGCTCTCTGTATATCAACTGTAGTGGTGTTGGTAGTGTTTTGCTAGTTATGTATCTCGTGCTGACTGTTGCCAGTGGTCGGCCTGCCGAATTGCCGATGGCCCTTGGAAGCACGGTGTTCTTGCCATCAACCAGGAAGCACGCCACAATCCATGCTTTTGTCCGGTACTAATATTGCCATCAACTAATATTGGGTTCAACCATGTATCAACAACTTGAATGTTAGCCTGATTGAGATCATTTACATTACATCAATTCAATGTTTCTAAATAGCCTTCACTATTTTGTTAACGTATTCGTGACATGGAGCATTGGCTAAGATCCAGTGGCATTTTAAACAGGCCAGGTCAATGTGCATCCTTAGTTCCTTACATCAACACACCATCCATCACGACCTTGTTATGTCTGATGGGAGTCGCTTTCCAATTTCCACAGATAAACCTGTCATACTCATACACAGAGCGCAACAGCAGTTTCCACATAGAAAAAAAATGGAACAGCTAGAAAAAGTAACTACTACTAGATGCAAACTGGATTGCAGCAGCGTACAAGGCCGGACGAATGGACAATGTCAGGTGGATGGATGATTGCTGCACTAAATCCGGCACATGGCATATGTCCTCCAAAGCCAAAGACGCCCTCTGGGAAAGGGCAGCAGCAAGCATATGGTCCTTGCCCTTGCCAAACTCCACCGAATTAAGCTACGCAAACGTCTCCGACAGCTTGGAGAAGCCGAGCTTCCTGAGCCGGCTGCTCATCGGGTTGCCGCACTTGACGTCCACCACCTCGACGCCGTACACGCTCCCCTTCTTCTTCGCCTTGCCAGCCTTCGGGGTCCGGTCCACGAGCGCGCCGTCGGAGCGCAGCATTGGAGAGTCGAAGGTGTTTCTCCCCGAGACCCTCCTCGGCTTGCAGGCCTCTTCGACGCTCACGCGGTCGGTCCTGTTGTTACTGCTGCTGCTGCTGCTGGAGATGTCCGATGAGCTTTTCCTCAGCATGAGCTTCCGAGGAGTAGTGGCTCCACATAGCACTGAGACCGGACGGCCTTGGTGCCTCAGGCGTGGGGTGCCTGCAGCTGCCTGTGGCGCCACCTTGATTGTGTCCAGTTCTCTCGTCATGAGCGAGCCGATGGTACCCGTTGTACCTACTTTGATTGTGCCTCCCTCGCCATGGACGACCTCGGTGGCGCAAGGCATGATCTGTTTCAGTCAGACAGAAGAGTAGTGACTGGTTAGTTTTCATACATACAAGTAGCAGTTGAGCAAAGCTTGAAGCAACAATTGGATTGAGCAAGCAAGAGCTGTTGAGTGGTGAAAGGCTGGCAGTGTACTGCTGTGGTTAAAAGTAAGGGAAAAGGTTGTGTAACAAGAGGAATAAGATCATGGCATTTTTAGTAGTACGCAGGAAGAGAAGGGTAAAATTGCAGGCAATTGTGGCTATGATTGCTGTTTGATAAAACAAAGAGAGTGATAAGCTTCAATGATTCAACCGCCATGATAGCACAGTGTCAACCTACTTGTATTCCTAATTCTAGTTATGATATATCCTCACATGCAAATCCAGCAGATATTTGGTCTTACTTGAAGAAATATGATACCCACACAACATTTTATCCGTAAATATAAGTGTCAATGTGCCACACTTTCTTATACTCCTTTTTGCAGAATAGAGCATTAGGTAGAAATTACATGACACTGTTCAGTATTTACACAGTGAAAAACATACTACACTACATTGCTGGAAATGCATCATTGATCAGTCAAGTTAACGCTATAATAATTAATGTGGCACTGACGAGTATTTCACATAGATTGAGAGATCTCAACAATATCTGAAGTTGTGGTGACCCTGAAATAACAGGAGTTAATGGAAGGCGACCATGGAAAACGATGTTCTGTCTGCGTGGTTTCTAAAGGAATTATCAGTGGAGGATCCCACCAACAAACTGAGGTGTAAAGATGCACTACGCCCAAACGTTGCTCGGTTGCTCCACCCCCACCCCCACCCCCTCTTTTCCACCCCTCCTTTCTGCCCCAATTTACTCACTGATGCCAACTTTTGAGGACATGCATGTATTGTGTAGGCCGCCACTCTGGATGGCCTGCCCTTTCTTATCATCTCCTAGGAAAGAAAGGTTGTGCTAATCAAAACGATTCACCACCAAGAGCAGCAAGGGAAAGAAACAGCTGGTGGCAAGCATCCAGAATCACTTCTCTTGGTCATGGGATGCCAAGACGGCAAAGCAAAGAACCTACCATCCTCTGACCCCTTTCTGCCTTTGGATTCTTGCTTGCTTTTTATTCAGTCACTGGATTCCTTAGGGGACTAATTTAATGAAAAAAAAATCAAAATGCGGCACCAAATCTTGTGGGGTTATTCACCAAATTCTCATCCTATAAATATGTAAACAGTAAACTAGGATGAAACAAACAAGCGCTGAAACACGAATTTGGAAGAGGTTTCCTAGAGAAGAAGTAGAAATAAACGAGGGCAGACGACAAGAGCTGCAGGCTTGCAGTACTTCCGTTCCTGGATTAGGACAAGATTTTGACTTTTGGGGCAGGCCAGATGTTGTACTTGGTACCACAAGATTGCAAGCCAAAACTCAGGAGGCGGATTGGAGGACTCTGAACCAGATTAGTTGAGGTCCTCCATTAGGCACAGCAAGATGCAAAGAACTACTTAACCCGTTTGCTGAGAGAATGCACTCGAACCATTTAGTGCTTCATTAGTTCAGCCCCTCAGGCATCGGCAACACAGGGAGAGAAGGGAACGATTGGAGAGAAACAATTAGAGCGAAGATTCGGGAGAAATGGCACGGAACAATCCAGATTCGTTCAGCAAATGGGAAGCATTTCCCCGCTGGATGAGCTTACGCTAGTAATTCCCACAGAAATCTAATCTTCACTCACCTAGGGCAAATACTCGCTACTACTTGAACAGATCACGCAAGGCAGCTAGCTAGAAACTGCAAACAGATCACACGAGGAGCATGAGGCAGCCATACCTGTTCACTGGTTCTTCAAAGGCCGCACGCCGGGGACTGGAGCTTGAGGAAGAACGGAGCGGCAGCTAGCTTCGGAGCAGAATTGAAGAGCGAGGTGAAGCGAAGGGGGAGCCCTGTCACATTCAAATGGCCTGCTGCGTGCCTTGAGGAGCGCAACGCAACTGCCTTCGGGTTCGGCTGACTCTCCTCTCCCAATTTATGCCGCCTGCCTTGTGCTCATGTGCTGCCCTTCTTCTTCCTCGGGGTTGGGGAGCCTCCTCAGGCCACATTTGTCTTTACTCAATGCTCTGCTCGCTTCTCTTATGCTCGGTACTTTTTTCGGTCGGAACATCATTTTGATTTAGGGTGTGTTTAGTTCACGAAATGAAATTTTTTTAACGTGAGAAGGGGTTTTTGACTAATAAAAAAAATAATTATATAGCTCGTCTGGAAACTACGAGACGAATTTATTAAACCTAATTAATTCATCATTAGCGCATGTTAGTTACTATAACACCTATGTCTAATCATGGACTAATTAGTCTTAAAACATTCGTCTCGTGATTTTCAACTAAACTATATAATTAGTTTTTTTCGTCTATATTTAATACTCAATACATGTGCCGCAAGATTTAATGTGATAGTATGGTGTGAAAATTTTTGAACTAAATCAGGCCTTATTTTGTGACGAAGCGAACGAGGCCAATGTCATGTCATGCCGTGTGTGTGAATAGTTTTTTTCCTTTATTTATTCATTCATTTATTTGTCGGCTTATATATTAAAAAAAATCAAAAGGCTGCCTTAATTTTTTAAGTCTATAACACACGGTACCAGCAGCGCTACTATATTCATCGTTGCGAAGATATCTTTCTACTACTTCGTCCCATTGCTAGTCATAAGGCAAACTCGTTTTTTTTACTTTAAAATCACTATCCAAATTATATAAAACTGACAGTCCATTATTTGTGCTACTATATTGGTTGTGAAGATATTTATGTAATATATCAATGTAGTGGTTTAATATAATATATTGTTTTGTAATATCAATGTACTATATGTATTGGACATTGTTATGATGTCATAATGAAAGTGATGGAAGTAGTAGCTTTAATAATTTGAAACTATGAGCCATTTGGACAAATTCCGTATTAACCGGGTCTATGCTATTTTTATATGTGTGTATATGCTGGAGAAGACAATAAAAAAGAAAAGAAAAACTTGTGCATTAAGCCATTGACCACCATTAACAGCGCCAACCCACACATAGCACATGAACGGTACCCAGTAATCAATGTGGTATCCAAGGCCAAGAAATTGCCCTGTTCGTTTGAACTTATCAGCCGGCTTATCAGCGATAATCTATAGTATTTTTCTTTCATAACAAAACAGTTTCAGCTGGCTTATTAATCGGTTTTAATACCAGTCGAACAGTCATAGTTGCGACGTGTCTCATCTCATGATACAAGACGTAATTTGGTTTGGTTTGAAAGAAAATAGATCTGCCTAATTTGGTTTGAAAGAAAAGCAATCTCCGCGGACTCACATAATCGATACGCTTCGGAGGGTTTTGATGAGTACGCAAGTCGACGTACTAGTGTTTTTCTCTCATAACAAAACAATATTAGCCGGTATATCAGCTGTAGAAACCATCAGGCGAACAGGACGGAAGACGCTCTTTCAATGTGAGCCCAATTTAAAGATTCTACTATATAGTACTTATTATTGAGTATAGATAAAAAAAGAACGTCTGAAAAGAAGCCCTTATATATATTTATACACACCTCCTAAACTACAGGTGTCTGACCTGCTCAGTCTGTACTGCCGATGACCTCGCTTGCTCTGCAGCCTGAAAAGAAGGCATGATGTCCACTGGATTGGAATCCTACAGCTTGAGAACGTCGCCTGAATGTAGCGAAAAAAACAGGCAGCTGTTTATTAGCAACTCCCATGTTTATATATATATATATATATATATATATATATATATATAAGAAATTGAAAAGGAGGGTGGTGAAAATAGTTGGCGTGGAGTGGTGCGCCGGCAGCAGAGCGTGCGTCGTTGTGCCTCTCGTCTCTTTGACTTGGCCCTGTTTAGCTTCGCTAAAATTTACTGCTCGCTGATTTGTTGTAAGAGAAAAATACTGTACCACAATTGATGAGTTTAAACGAAATGAGCCAGAGCCAGTCGACACAGAACACGCCCATGATTCCTGTCCCCTTGCAGGATTTGTGCTCCTACCTAATGTTGAATCTGTCAGGTTTGACAAACACTGAATATAATTTATATACTCTACCCCTAGAAAACAGCCGTGGATTCGGATGAAATTAAATAAACCAGCTCGTTGGAGCGTACTAGTGGCATTATTTGACAGCAGCTCGCCGAAGCCCGAGTGCTGCATAATTATTTGTGTACGCAGCAATGATCGGACGAGCACCCAGCTCTTGCGCGCTCGATCAGCATCCGTATTTGTGTCCATTGCGACTGTGGCAGACGATGATGGGCTCCGATTTCGAATTTCATGTGCCAAACGTGACGTGGCCCGCCTGACCCGTCGCCTGAATGCCTGGCATGGGCAGGTGCGGCAGCGGCACAAACAGCATGTTTACATGTGGGTTCCAGCTAAGACTTATCAGTTAATTAATAATAATAATAAATTAATATCAACCCAGTCAAAAACCAACAACTAATAGGCCGAAAGCGGGGAAGGAATCCCCCGAATCCGACCGGTGGGAGACGAAACACAGTGTCTCTGACTGAGTGTCACAACAGCCGGACACGGCCGCACTCTGGCCAACGTCCAAAAAGAACACCTGACAGCGACGTTACATGCCGTGCCGCTTGCTGACCGATGGCGCGTCGGCGTCGGCATTGGTGGTCGGTGGCGGTCCGGCGGATCCAGACGCGCCCGTGGCTACCGCTAGTCTCCTGTTCTGCTCATTAACTTTTTACTTTTCAGTCGGCTTCTAGTTATTATTTCAGTTTATTCTTTCTCACACAAATATTATTGAATAACCTGAAATCAGCAGAAATACCATCATTAGAACAGGGAATAATCGCATCGCATGGCCATGCTAGATTTTTTTTTCCTACGACCGTCAAATCTAGTACTAGTTATTACGGAGTATCTTCGTTCAAAAAAATTTCGGCTCTCTTCTTCGTATGGCATGTAATATTAATTTAGAGCTGGCCATTAAAAATGCACTAATGCTACCCACCGAGTAACGTTCTTGTTAACTTGAGTATATACGTATAAACTAAAATGCTATAGCACCAGCGTTTCGGTTGTTGGTTGGTCACCAGGACTCTCCAGCAAACAAGGAAGGAAAAAAGGCTCGTTTGGAGCTAATTAACGACGACAGGCCAGGCCTGAGACTAGAGGTTTAATCCGTGCAGTGGTTGAGTTCCAGTCCTCCTGCAATGTCCTGGTCCTGCTCCTGCCGACGACGGACCAACAGATCCATCGTCCATTTTCCATTTGCTGGTCAAAATTGCATCAATGATTGTCGTGCCCGTGCCCGTGCCCGTGCCGAGCTGGTCTACTCCTGCTCCGACGTGCTCTCTGACAAGTTTGCCGCGGATTCGTGTGGACCAGTTCAGTTCTCCTCGCTTCGTGGGCCTTCCACCTCTCTAGTGAAGTGCGTGGGCTTGAGGTTCCTCGCGGAGTCGTGGACTTGTTTACCTAATGGGCTTCTACAGCCAAGCCTGATCCATATATTTCGGCACAGTCGTCTTAACAAAAAATTTGAGGGTTTCTCTGGAGCTGAGGCTCGCCAAATACGGGCAATTACTGAGATGACGATGTTGTTAATGTATGATTAGCATATATTAATTGACATTATTGAATTTCAAACAATATTAAGGAATTATGAGATGAATTAAGAGGTATAAAACGTAGGTTCATATTTGTCGTTGTTGGTTTGCGTGTCGTAAGTTTGACTAGATTTGTAGAAAATATTAACCAGCATTTGTATATTTAAATAAATTTATTATGAAAATAGATTCAACGATCTATCCAGTGATATTCGCCCTGTTCGCTTGAGCTTATTCAGAACTGCTTTTCAGCCATGGAACAGTGCTTTTCTCTCACAATATTTTGGCATAAGCATCAGCATAAGCCAAATTTCAGCATCAGCGAACAGGCTGAATATTTTTTATATAAATTTAGTCAAAGTTATTTTTTGGGAAGCGAGAACAACAATTAATAAGGGAAGGAGGGAGTAACTTCATACAATAAATATTGTGATGATGATCATTTACCTAATTCTATCTCATGCAATATGTTCTAGTGCGAGCAACCAAACACCATCTTAACTCAAGCGTGCTAATCTTGTGTAAGCAACCAAACATGTCAGTGTTGCATGTGCTTAGCATGTGCACCGGGAGCCTGGCTCTTAGATACAGGCCAGGATAGACTCATACACAAATCAATCGTGCTCATCATCATTGTTTCAACCAAACAAGTTACAACTTTTTTCACAACACATGGCTCACAATAATTTTTTCATACCTCACAAATGAACCAAACAAACCTATAGTATACTCCCACTCCTTCTATCCCCCCAACCCCAAATAATCATCGACTCCTAAAGAGACAAACAATTTTATATTTGACCAAACCTATAAAAAAACTACTAGGATTTATGATATCTAATAAATATCATTAGATTAATTAAAATATTTTTCATAGTAAATCTATTTGGATATATAAATGTTGATATTATTTTTTATAAACTTGGTTCAGTTCTAATTAAGAAAGTTTGACTTGTTCTAATCATATAATTATATTTTTTATGGAGGGATTATGCAGCAAGTAAACTTGAGTCGTATCTTTGGACCTGCTTGATTGCTGGCCACGGCCTGCCATGCTCGAGGCGTGGCGCCGCCATAGTTCAGGCGCAAAAAATCAACACTACGCAGTGTGACGAGAATGTAGCATGTTTTTACTGTCGTTTGTGGTGGCTGCCTCCACCTATTCATCAACCAAACAAGAACCAAGTTTTTGTGGTAGTATGCCATTTTATGACCAGCCAGCAACCCTCCATCTTCGCATGAAGAAGACAACAAAATCAGGGTCGGCTCTGCTCCTCTGCCTCTGTACCTGTACGGTTGCCATGGGCAAGGAACAAAATGGACGTGCCAACCACTCGTGCCGTTTGCTTCGGTTGCAACAAGGGCGCCATCGCAACTGGCAAAGCTATTGCTGTCGCTGATGTTGACGGCCTCTCTCACCAATGCGACTCCGGCACCTACCTCACCAACCGTCAACCAAAAGCACGCGTTCCGGGCAACATTTTCCGACCGCAGTTGGCACTTGGCCGTGCTGCTGCCATCCTTTGTTGGACTGTTATACAGTGTTACAGTGTACTGACACTGTTACGTGATCTTTGCGTGATGCTACGTCGATCGATCCTAACACATGGAGCAAACTTGTCGTCACATTTAGCATTGCCGCCTGAGCCTCAAATTACAGGTCACATTTCGTTAGGTGGTGATGAGAGTACGTTTTACCTTTGAATGAATTAATATCATTTTTCTTGTCCAACGGCGCTATCAAGAGTTTTCTGAAACCTTTTTGGGTGTTTTTTTTGTCTTTTAGAGTCCCATCTCTAGACGTTCGGATCTCCTAAGAAGAATAAAAACGAGTTAGAAAAATAAGAAAAAGATCCAAACACTTAAACTCCAAAATGAGATTCTAGAATTCTATTATCTATCCTAAACCGATTATTTGGAGTAATCACTATGAGAATGAGATCCGAAAACCCCTCATCATGAACAACTCTTGAACTTGTCAAGGGGTACTGCTTAGGTCCACGAAACTTGAAAATGCATTTCTAGTTCTCTAAACTTGTTAAGTGGTGCATTGCAGTTTCTAAACTTGTTAAATGCTGACAAGTTCAGGGACAACTCATGTATTTAACTCCTTTTCTTTTATCCAGATTCTATATTCACTACCTGAAATCCAGAATCTCACTTATGGAATGAGATCTAAACAGGCCTTTAACATCGCACCATGATGTTTTTACCATATCTAGGTTTTTGGGCCCACAATATACTACAATTTTAAAATAAATCAAACAATAAAGTTGCCAATTATATATAAAACAAGAAGAAACCTACTAACTCCGTACTAAAAAGAATACAACTATGGGTTGCGTGCCATATAAAGTGGTTCATGTTTGATCAAGTTTCTAGTAAATGGTATTCACATTTATGACTCCAAATTAATTTATTATAAAAATATATTTCATAATTAATCTAATGGTATTTATTTGACATCATAAATATTGATACATTTTTATCTATAACTGGTCAAACTTAAGGTACTAAAATGTGACACTGTGCTAGAATTGTATTTTTTCTAGGACGGAGAGAGTAGACTGAGTATATAATGAAACAGCAAAGCTCTATAGAGTTGAACAATAAAAACAACAAAGCCACAAATGACACAAGTGATCACCAAATATCTCAACCTGTAAGAAAAAAAGTGCTTTGCCGGCCTTGTCATCTAAAACACAAGAAAATAAATACATTCGCTCCTTGCTGCTACAAATGGCAGCACCTACCCATGTGGTTCACAATTTAACTGATTGAAAAATATACTCACTGAGTCATTTTCGATACACTTCAAAAATTTCTCCCAAAACAGCGAAAACATAGATGCTCTCACACCTACATGTACTCGCAATCTACTCTTGTTTCTATAAGCACCTACTCACTGAGTAAAAAAATTGTGCTAACATATCTTGAATTTAAAAAAGTCAATGTAAATGTCTTGCATGTCAATATAGATGCCACTTACCACTAAAGAAATAGCTAAATTAGAAAAAACGATCATCTGAATTTTGAGGACTTAGAATCATGTAGTGTTTAAGGGTATGTGGCTATGGCTTATTCTCCTCTTGCAAGTGGACGCTAGACCAGTCGGCTAGCTGCTACCGCGTTGCACCTTTGTGGCCAGAGTTCGATCCCCCACGGGGGTGAATTTGTCGCCCAGAGGCGAAAAAATCTCCTCGTCTGCCCACGCTAAAGCACAAGTCTAAGGCCGGTCCAGCTGGGACAGAGGGTTCGAGGGTTTTCTTGATCTGTGCGAGAAGATCTTTTTCTTAAACACAATGCCCGGGGCTGTCTTATCCCCACGGATCACAAAGTAATGTAGCTGCAGCCGAACAGTCACTTAGATTTCACAAAAAAATTGAAAATATTAAAACCGAGAAAAACAATCAGAATGAAATTTACCCCTGGTCTTGAATTGGAAGTGAGTTTATCCCTTATCCGTATGGGTCCAAGGGTTTAGTACGACTGGCTACTGCCTACTGGTCAATTTTGTAACAGGTGTACACAGGGCACACCTGTGGTAGCGGGTAGCCTCGCAGGGTATGGTCTGAGCCACTCGTGGAGCCAGAAGTCTTTACGAGCCCGGCCTATTTTTATTATGCAAACATATTTAGCTAAAAAATTACCAGTTCTACTTTAATATAAAAAAAAATCCATTTTAAAACTTCAGCGCTGAGCCCGGCCGGCCACCCGGGTGGCCGGGCGGTGGCTCCGCCGCTGGTCTGAGCCGTCCACAGCAGGCTGTCGCCGGCACATGGCCGTCCGTCGGTTGGCCAAGCAAGGTGGCGGCGATGGCAAAAGCTCGTTTATCTCGTGCGTGTATGCACCTGCACCTGCCCTCGTGCTACCATAGTACCGTGCGGTGATTTTTGGCATGTTCTTGTTCTTGTTCCAACGGTAGACCGTTTGTTGCATGTGCATGCCCTTGATACTCTCCAACGATAGACCGTCTGTTACACGATGTACAGTACTATTAACTACTATTAACCCTCTCACTTTTTACTTTACTATGGAACGTTTGGTTGTTTGTTTTTCATGTGAATATTTATACAAATAGGCAAAAACATATGACATATTTATGAATAAAATCCAATGATACATTGCTCACTTGGCTTAACTAAGTACTCCTATCTAAACAAACATTGTTAGTCAAACTGTGAACAGTAAATTTAAAGTTGTCAATTATTTTAAAACAAAGATTCACAGTTGCCTTATTTATTGGTACTCTTAGTAAACATATTGGGTCCGTTCAGCTGGTAAGCGTAGCTGGTGCTAGCTGTTGGCACAGTACTTTTGTGAGAGCTAGATGCCGCCGCAACAAAAGAGGCTGTCAAAACTGGTACCCCAACAGGGCCATCTATGTGGCGCAGCAGGACATTCAACTTGATGCGTGGTGATTTGAACGACTTGCGGCTCGAAGATTTATTTAGCGATCACATCATGCATTTCAATTCGTCTAAGAATTGAACTATGTAGTGTATCTGGACGCATGCGACTTTAACATGTACGAGTATGTGTGGTTTAGAGACTTATCAATGATTGTGTCATGATTTCCAATTTATTTCGGGATTGGATTCTGCACCATGCCTGGACACTTCGAATTCATTTCAAGCTTGGATTCTGCACCATGCCTGAACACTCAGTTCTAACTCATGT
Source organism: Miscanthus lutarioriparius (assembly GCA_904845875.1). Taxonomy (NCBI): domain Eukaryota; kingdom Viridiplantae; phylum Streptophyta; class Magnoliopsida; order Poales; family Poaceae; genus Miscanthus; species Miscanthus lutarioriparius. Next base: position 18,514,977 of record CAJGYO010000004.1, read on the forward strand.
GGGCGTGTGAGAGTGACAAACCATGAAAATGTTTTGCTTCCCAATCCGTTTCGAGTGAACTTTATTTTGTGTTTAGACACACTACTCTAACTCATACGGTCACCAGAAATACTGAGTCTATCAGATCCCCATCAAAATGTTGTTAGTAATGAAGGATGAGGGATTAGGGAATTGGAATAGAAGTGCAAGGAATAAAGATCATGTTAGACTTTGGTCCATAATAGTTGACCATGCACAAAATAAAATACATGGTACATCTTAAATGCAAAATCATATATAGTACTAGCATGTACCGAGAAATATAATTCAAAATTACTACCTCCATCCAAAAAAAATATAAATCTCGCTTCACGAGGAGTCAAATAATCTTAAGTTTGACTAAATTTATAGAAGATATTATCGACATTTAGATATCTAATTAGATTTATTGTAAAAATATATTTCATAATTAATCTAATATATACCTAATAATAAAGAGGCAAAATTTCTCCCTTAATTTTTTTTTGTCCGGCTCATCCATCCGTGTCCAATTCCGTCTTGCCTCCCCGATGCTACAGGCTGTCGTACGAGCCTTCCTTGAGTAGCATGAATAAGAATCCTACTCAAATAGAAGTAAAAAGCGATATAAAACTCCTTTTTCTGCGGTGCTGTTGGTTGCCGGTCGCTCCAGGAGCCTAGAAGTCGGGCATCGAGCGAAGTTGCAAACTGCACGGCAGGAGATGGAAGTCCGAGCGTATTGCGGCTAGCCGGGTAGGTCACGGACTTTGATGCATGGTAGATGCGTGTGCTATCCTTAGTTGGGCTTTAAGGGTGTTTTTTGTTACTTGGGTCGTATCCAAACTCACCTCATACGTGTATACGCATATCCTCCACTCAAAGAAACGTGTATACGCATTTCCAGTCCGTACGTATCCAAAATCCATAGTACGGAATAAATACGTATCCAGGGAGTATCCGTATCTGATACGGATCGAAACGGATTGAAAATCATCCTAGTATAAAAGTAGAAAGTAAGCGAATATGTTAATTTCCATCACTGGTTTATTTGCTTCCCAAATTAAAATAATCTTGTGCGTATAAACCTACTCCGTACCACTAATCTATCATGACATATGGAGTTGACTTGCTATCTGTGTCAAACTCCAATCTACCATGACATATGAGTTGCACCGCTACCGTGGGCAGACACGAGAAAGTACTAGCTCCAGATCCGCCTAGCCATGTATCGACAGGCACAAGTTTATATGCCTATGGTGGATAACAGTTACAAGTCAACTGGTGTACATATGCATACACAAGCATGATCCAAAAAAACTTGATATCAAAGTTATACGGATTAAATTATTTATTGTATGTTGATCTAACGACGGTAACGTATACATCCTCGTTGCAACGCACGAGCATATTTGTTAGTAATACTTATTACATATCATTAATATTAACTTTCTATATATTTAATTAAAATTAAGAATCTGACTCCTCGACAACGAGATTTACGTTCTTTTTTCCTATGGAGCGAGTACCTATTACATGGTCAGTGAGAAATTGAGAAAATAGCTTGACAGAGCCCCTGCCAACTGGGTCCAAGATCCCCAGCTGTTACTGTACTCTGTTTCTACTTTAGTGGACCCTCACTCCCTCATAGTTCTCTCTTTCTCTCTCCCCCCCACTGCCATCTGCCCTCCCTCCTCTTCTCATCAGCCAACAAAGAATCTCGAACCCCGTCTTCGCCGACTCCTCTCCCCCAACCAATCTCATCTCCGCTCCCAACAAATCCCACCAAATCGACCTCAAATTCGCCACCAAATGCCCCAGATTGGCACCCAAACCCCGCACCCACCAATTCAAATCTGACCTCGCCATTCCCACTCCTCCCTCTCGACCCACTCGCATACTCCAGATTCCCACCGCAATGGCGACCGCGCTCTCCAAATCCGCCGTCAAATCCCACCCTAGGTCGCCCACCACAGCCCAGCCGCCGCCGCCGCCGCCGCCGCCGAACCCCGGCTCCAGCGCCGCGTCGGCTGGCGGTGGGGCGGCGCCTCCGCCGCCGTCGTCGGCCGCCGCTGCCGCGGCGCCGTCGAAGAACGCGGCGATGGCGGAGCTCAAGTCGCGCGTGCTCGCCGCGCTCGCCAAGCTCTCGGACCGCGACACGCATCACATCGCCGTCGAGGAGCTGGAACGCATCATCCGCGCGCCGCCGTCGACCGACGCCGTGCCCATGCTGCTCAACGCGCTGGCATCCGACTCCCCGGGGTTTGCCTCACCGGCGAGGCGCGAGTCGCTGCGCCTCCTCGCCACGCTCTGCGCGTCGCACCTGGACGCCGCCGCGCCGCACCTCCACAAGGTGCTCGCTCACCTCGCGCGGCGGCTCAAGGACCCGGCGTCCGACACCTCCGTCCGCGACGCGTGCCGAGACGTCGCGGGCCAGCTTGCGGCAGTGTACCTCCGCCCTCTGTCCGCTTCCGGCGTTGCCGAGGCGGGCAATGCGACCGTGACGCTGTTCGTGAAGCCGCTGTTCGAGGTGATGGGGGAGCAGAGCAAAGCGGTGCAGGGTGGGGCGGCCGCATGCTTGGCCAAGGCGGTGGAAGGGGCGGGGCCTGGGCCCGGTGCCATCGGCATGTTTGGGAAGCTCGGTCCTAGGATTTGCAAGTTGCTCGGTGGGCAGGGCGTGCAAGCCAAGGCGTCATTGCTCGGCGTCATGGGAAGTTTGGCGCAGGTGGGTGCTCCCTTTCTAAATTTTGCTGTGCGTGCCTTTTGTTCCATGATTTTACTCAAGGAACACCAGATATTAGAAGGCCTTGTTAATTATTGGTCATGTTGTATTTTAGGCAGGAATTTTATCCTAGACTGGGGCAGGGATTATTTTGAAGTCTTATGTTCTTAGTTTGAATCATAATATTATTTTGGTTGTGGCCTGTGCATTTCCTGATAACTTTATTAGGTATGAAAAATACAGGTAAGGTTTTGGTCTGCAGGGAGCAGGTCAAGAATTTGCTGTTTGGTACTCCTAGATTACTTGCAGTGTGGGGCTATGAATGTTATCCTCTACTCAGGTTAGGGCTTCGAGCGACGAGCGGGTTCACTCCTGCTTTGTGGTACTGTGGCTTGTGTATCTCACAGAAAAGTATAGGGGTGGCACTTGTAAGTTTTCAAACTGCTGTTGAATCATTACTGAGAATGGCAAATGGAGATAGGATTGTAAAGCATAAGAACTGTGATCACAATGTGATTCCTGATAGAGTGAATGTGGAAGTTCAATGCTTGATGTCTTCCCGGAGAACAAAGTGCCTGGGTTTACTTGTTTCTGTTTGACTTGATGCAGAATGGAAAATATCAATATTGTTGTGATTTTTTGAGGTCCATAAATAAGAGCTTAATTGACCTTGTAATGACGTCTCTCTCTCCTCTCTCTCAATACATATAGTTTCACCATGGATTATGAGACATAGAGATATGGCTGGTATATACTAGAGTTTCAATTGAAATGTTTTTTCCTGTTTTATTTCATGTATTATCTGAGACAGTAGAAGACAATCATTTTGTCTATCTATTGGATGGTGGTTGTGCATTAGTCTTTTGATTTACAGTATTGGAGCGTGTTTGAGTGTTTCAAATATTTTCTAAATGTTTTTTAGACTTTTGATTTACAGTAGCATGTAGCTTGGTAGGTTGGACTGTACTTGTGGCTTTTGTTTTATTATTACTTCTACACGATTCATCTATTACGATAACATGGATCATGAGTGTAAGGTTAAGGTAATAAGGTTCCCGCTCACCTCTTTGAGTTTTGTCGGTTATATTCATATAAGATTTCAGTGCTAAACCTACAGGAGATTTAGGTAGTATTATCATGATTCAGGAGCGTCATGTAGTTTTATCATGACAATATTTCCATCAATGCTATTATTGGTTCGTTGTGCTTATCACCATGGTTATTGGGCTTCATAATTTGAGTATCTGTTCATATCTCACGTTTCAGGTGGGAGCAATCAGTTCCCAGAATATGCAGCAGACTCTGCAAAGTATCCGTGACTGCCTTGAGAACAGCGATTGGGCTACTAGAAAAGCAGCTGCTGATACATTATGTGTCTTTGCTACCCATTCTGGTCACTTGATAGGTGATGGAACTGCTCCCACCATTGCTGCTCTCGAAGCTTGCCGTTTTGATAAGGTAACCTAGAATTCTTTGCGCTCCATCTATGTTTGAGGCCCTCTTGCTGCTCATGAAACCTTTTCAGATGACCACAATATACATACTTTTGTATTCATATGTCATAGTCATAGTCATCATATTCTTCTCACAGGTAAGGCCTGTCAGAGATAGCATGATTGATGCAGTACAGTTGTGGAAAAAGTTGACTGGAGAAGATGCAAATGGTAATGTTTGTTTGTTAACCAATTCTACTATATCGTTGGGGTTTTTACTATTCCATACTTAATGTAGAACAATTTCCATGCAGCAGATGGTAGAAATAAGGATCTAGCTGATGGTGAAGGGAAACTGGACTTAAGAAGGTCAATGCAAAGAGGTGGAAAATCAGAATCCTTCGATGATTCCTCTCCGGATTCACCTAGTAACAACGTGAAGGGCAGTAGCATAGCTGAAAAGGCAGCGGTTCTTTTGAAGAAAAGACCAACATTAACTGACAGGGAACTGAACCCTGAGTTTTTCCAAAAGCTTGAGACAAGGAAAACAGATGACTTGGCAGTTGAGGTTGTAGTCCCTCGCAAGACTCTTCAATCCCACTTACGAAGCGAAGGTGAAACAGAAGAAGATGATGATCCTGTTGGTCCAGCTGACAGCAATGGATCAGCTGAAGATGAAGCAAATCTAACTCAAATGCGTGCTAGCTCTAACTTTCAAAATATTCGGGATAAATGGGCTGGCCAAAGGGGAAATAGAAACAAAGATACAAAAGCTAGGACAGCTGATGTTGAAGATAGGGGTGAACCCAGCACAAAAGATTCCACTTCTGCAACCATGAACATTCCTGGAGAAGGCCCATTCATAAATAATAAAACAAATTGGTTAGCAATACAGAGGCAATTGTCACACTTGGAGAGACAGCAAACTAGTCTCATGAACATGTTGCAGGTTAGTTTGTCGTTATTTCTTTAATGTTTGAAGTTCCATTTCCTGTTTGCTGCTACGAAAAAAAGAATCTACAAATGGATATCACAATTTGACTTCCTGATTGGTGACGAGGAACTAATGCCAGGAGCGCTAACTATTAAGACTCTGCAAATAAGACTTTTCTCAACTCATTGAACTATGTAGGTGAAATTATAACTCTTGTCATGAAGCTATGTTGTTGTCAGCATTGACCACCTTTTGATGTCAGTTTTTTTTTTCCCTTAGCCATCATACAGAGGCTAGAGTTATCTCACTACACAACAGCACAAGTGAGCAAGCTTTACATTTATGCCAAATACTGAAAGCTTGGGCCCGACAAGCATTTATCTAGGCTTGAGCCTGCCCAATTAAGATGAGATTTTAATTTTTAAGTCTTCCTTGGGATCAAATACTTATTGATATTGATCTTGGGCTTTGTTGAGCTCTCTTGAGGTTGGCCAAATTAGGCCTGAAGATATACGTATGGGCGTATGGCATATTAATGTATGCCTATCCTAGTGAGCATTTTTTTTCCACTACGGTCAAAACAGAATTTCATTACCATCAAGCAACAAAATTACAATAGTTTTATTATCCTAGTGAGCATTGAGCTTATAAGATATATTTGTACGTGCATCCATAGAGTTCTGGAGCCTTATTGAGTTCAAGAGTACTCTAATGTGTAATTAACTGAAAAACATGCAATAATACAAGCTTCTGTCCTTATTGAGCTGAGCTTGAGCTTATTCATGCTTCTATAGAGCTGACCTCAGGCTCTCAAGCTTGAACTTGAGGTTGCCCAAGCCTTAGGCTTACTCTTACTCAGCTCGTGGAGCTCTGCTACCTAGTTTATTTGTTATTTTAAAATAACTTTCTACATATTTGGAAAGAAAGTTGACTGCTTTGTGCCCACCTGATGTGGTACTTCACTTGATTAATTTGTTGCATGATTCATACGTGTTGTAGCTTCCTGCTTCCTTTAGGTATACTCAACTTTTTTATGTACATTGCAAATGAGACTAAAGCGGCTGAGAGGTGTATGATTGCATGCTGATTCTGTGGACAAATTTGAACTTACTAGACATATTGTTGGCCAACTACTGAACATCGCTTGTTTTTCAACTTTCAGGATTTCATGGGAGGATCTCATGACAGCATGGTTACTTTGGAGAACAGAGTACGTGGTCTTGAGAGAGTTGTTGAGGAAATGGCTAGGGAAATATCACTCTCGTCAGGCAGGAGAGGTGGTGGTCCAGCGCTGGGCTTTGATTCATCTCCTGGCAGATCATCTAAATACAATGGTTTCCATGAATATTCTAATTCAAAATTTGGAAGGAGTGGTGATGGACGGATGGGATTTGCAGAAAGGTATTTCTCTGCAGATGGTATGGCTTCTGGTACGAAAAACCCATCTTGGAGACCAGATTCTGAACCATGGGACTCGTATGCTTATTCTGGATCAAGAAGCGGTATGAATGTGAGGATAGGATTAGATTCTGTTTCATCTGACAATAGGATGGCAAGAAATGAACGGAGTAATGATCAAGCGGGTCCTCGGAGAGGTTGGGACAAAGGGCAGGGACCCTTTAGGTTCGGTGAGGGTCCTTCTGCCCGAAGTGCATGGCGGGCCTCAAAAGATGAGGCAACACTGGAAGCTATTAGAGTGGCCGGTGAAGATAATGGAAATTCAAGAGCCGCTACAAGAGTTGCTATTCCTGAACTGGATGGAGAAGCTTTGAATGATGACAACCAAGGGGATGAAAGAGGCCCACTTTGGGAGGCCTGGACTCGCGCGATGGATGCTGTTCATCTTGATGATATGGACTCTGCTTATGCTGAGGTTCTTTCAACTGGTGACGCTGAATTACTTGTAAAGTTGATGGAGCAAACTGGACCGGTTGTTGATCAACTTTCAAATGAGGTTGCAAATGAAGTCCTACATGCAGTGGGGCAGTTTCTCGTGGAAGAAAGCTTCTATGATGTAGCATTAAACTGGCTTCAGCAGGTAATCCACTATATTCCTTTGCAGGAATGTATTGATGTTATCATTGATGAATTATATCATGAAAATTTGAACTTTCAACCATTATACTCCTCGGAACTGGGCTGAATTAATTAATGATTCACTTTCATTGTAAGACTATGGTGCGGCAATTTAGTGTGCATTTACTTAAGTACCTTTTGTCACTGGTGCTTTGATAGTAAATCCAATTTAGTATTAGGAGAATGGCATGTCTGACAAGTAATGTTTGGGATTCCAGTGATTACCTCCAGTCGATTAGCATTACTGTTAGGACAAAATGTTCAGCATCCTTCAGCCAAAGCACCCGTCTGTGCATATTACATTAACTAGAAGCATGCCCTGCACGTTGCTGTTGGATTTTCTTAAAAATAAAATCGTTGCATGCATGAGTTAGATCTACATGTTGTATCGATTCTTATCAAATTGGGCATGGCAATAAAAAAAATAAAAGAATTAGATCAAACTATAAGATGGTGGAACAACAAAACAAATAACAATATGTATATTTCTTATGTATTGATAACAATTACATTTAGTGGAGGTGATGTGGATGGCTTGCATTAGGTTGAAAGTTAGTGGGCTGACTTGGCATTAGCGAGAGATGATGTGGATAGTTAGTGAGAAATGATGTGGATAGCTTGCATGTTAAGATAGAACTTCTAGTGGGGTTTAAAAATATAAGATATATAGTGGGGTTTATAAAAATATAATATATAGATAGATTCACACACAACTACACAAGAATGCAGAAACAGCTGCACAAACATTATTGTTGCAATAAACGCTCCAAACAGTAGAAGTTCAACGACATGGCTGACTAACAAGCTATGAAGAGAAATCATTTTGAACAGTTATGTTTTGAAATAATGGCTCCTTTTTTGAGAGAATGAGAGAGCCAAGCAATGGCAGATAGGGCGAATTATTTTGTTGATTTAAGCTGGTGAATTAAAGTATTGAAGCATTAGAGACATATCTTGGTAAAAATTCATTTGGATAGAGCATTGAACTTATATTGATTGACTTTTGGTCCTTCTGCCCTCAAACAGAATCCTGGCTTTTCATTTGGTCTAGAATGAAGGCCCATCAGTTTTACTGGATTGCTCAAGGTTGAAGGGGAAACTGTAGTGAAGTATGTGATGGATATTTGATGCTTTCTTTGTCGAACAGATGGGTTCTTATTAGGTGAAACTTGTTTTTATGTTCTCCTTTGTTTGCCCAATGATAATTATGGTTTCCACCTGGACAGCAGGTATGCGCTTGCATGCTTGTGTAGGTTGAACTAATCCAGCTGTTTCAATTCACAGGTGAAACCAATGCATTACTATAATCTCTGTATGCCCTGACATGGTTGATTAAGCTGGATAGATGGTTGTATGTAATCTATAAACATGAAACATTAGAGTATGTTAGACAAATAACTGTTTGCAAAGATAAGCCCTGGCACATATTATTTCCTTTCTTGTACTCAAATGTCTGGCATTGTCTGGTTTTCATTTCTGAGCTGAAAGCTTGACTCTGAACTAGAAATCTCACCAAAAGATATGTCCATGTGTTGCAGTTAACTGATCTGGTAATGGAAAACGGCGCTGATTATCTCGGAATACCTCTAGATGCAAAGCAGGACCTCTTACTGGGACTTCATGATGCTACAGCGATTGAGCTGCCTGATGACTGGGAGGGTGCGACACCCATGCAGATAATGAAGCAGCTAGCTTCATCCTGGCGCATCGACCTTCAGCAACTTATCAATTAGGGTTACATTGATTGTCGACATATGGATCAATTTCATTTGTTTGTTCCTCTTGTTCTTGTCTGGCCTGTTGCTATTAGTATTAGGGATATTATATTGGGTGTAGTGGAAGTGGCACTGTGTTGAAATGGATTGGTTGTATAGGGAAATATGATGTTGATATTGTCTCACCTTCATTGAAAGTCTTTCATAATTCATAGTTTGATTCTCCAGTTATATTGTAAAACCTTCTCACCTCATGGTGGTCTGTGGTTTCATTATGGTGCATTAGACCATTAGTTACACATAGAATTCAAAACGAGTAGCATTATATTTTTTATTGGCTAAAATAAACTGTCTCAGGCAACACTTGTATGTAGAAGCAGATGCTACGCATTTGGATATATTGCCCCACGCTTCCTATAGTGCAGGCGCCTGAAAACTCAAAACCAAATGCAGCTGACAGCTAAAGGAAACAAACGAAGGAAGAAGCTCCAAAGTCATCTGATTTAGATCCAATGAACGAGAATCATTGCTTGATTAGATGCAAAATTTCAGGCACTTGACATATAGCAGGGCCCTGCATACTGCCCATATGATGGAGGCCTTAACACTGAACTGATTTTGAGGCCAGGTATCTCCCAAAGCATCGACTCTTTCTGTAGAAGTATGCATGCGGCCAGCTGTGAGTCGTGACTTGTGAAATCTATGAGGCAGGTGAATTTGTTTCTGAACATTGTTATGCACTTTGTATGGTGGTGTTGGGGCCTACAATTGTGGTTCATGACTGCAACTTGCGGTGTTGGTATGCCCTATTCGAAATTTGTAAAACAAGGAATTTTTTTTGGCGAGGTTAGCAACGGCGCGGTTCGATTCCGGCGGAGATGCTTTTGTCGCTGCTGGCTTCGAGGGAGAGAGAAGCAAGGTAGACCGTCAGTGATGGTGTGGGCGCATGGGTATGGAGGTGAGGCGACAGCGATGTCATTGGCGTTATCAGGGTGGTGGGACGGGAGGAGAAATAGAGGTCGAGAAGCCTATTTGTGCCAGCAGTTTTCCGTTAAAACCAGATCCACCGATACATGTTTCATCAAAGGGACTGTTTATCCATCTGTTGACAGATTTGTGCAGCCAAAACTGTTGGGCTTTTTAACTTATCAGTTCGTCACAAAATCTGAAAGATAGATGTATCAACAAATCTATCAAATTCCACAAAACTAAACAAAAATCACTTAACGGGTATCCAGAACAAAAATCCAATAACGCACAAACAGATTTAGCACAATGGGAACATGTATCTTAAAGCGTAAATTCAATGGGAACACGAATCTTAAACCGTAATCCAATGCACATAAATCTGACAGATTTAACACGAATAAATCTGTCAACAGATAAATAGCAAAGTTCTTCGTCAAAACCTTTTTTGGATGCAAAACTAAAGAAAAGCTTGCTTCCGGTAAAACCAGAGTTTTTTTAGTACGTTTTAACAAAAACCGACCCGACATTCTAAGGTATTTTGGGACCTACATACACATGTGAGGTGAACCATGAACATCTTGGTTGGGATCAAAGTACTGAGGCTCCGCACGTTCAAAGTCAGCACGCGCTCTTGCTTGGAGAAGCCATGTCTCTGCTCTCGAGCACGATGGGTAGCCCGTTCTGCGGCGATGGCATTGGGTCCCTGACGAATGTGTTGTCCTTGTCCTCGCAGCAGAGCCTCCACCTGAAGCGCCTCAGCAGGTGGTGCATGGTCACCAGCGTCTCCACCCTGGCGAACTCGATCCCGGCGCACAGCCTCTGCCCGCCGCCGAACGCCACGAACGAGTAGGGCGGCGCCTGGCTCTCGAACCGGGATGGCTTGAACTTGTCAGGGTCCAGGAATATGCTGGGGTCCATGTGCGTCACGCTGGACGCCCAGAACACCTGCCACCCCTTGGGGATGCAGTAGCCGTCGAACTCGATGTCCTCCAGCGCCCGCCGGAAGCTGCCGAAGACGGGAGGGATCATCCGCAGCGTCTCCAGGGCCACGCGCCATGTGAACCTCATGCCGTGCAGGTCCTCCCATGTCAGTGCCTCGCCGTCGGCCTTGTTCTTGGCGATCTCGTCGTGCTCTGCATGCACGAGACATCCATCCATGGTCACGAGCATTTGATTTGTTTATTATAGGCCATAGAATAGATAGCTGTGGGTTCTTTCTTGACGATTACCTTGAACCATGGCGGCGAGGGTTGCGGGATCACCCGCGAGGTGGCGGATCATGAAGGTCATGAGCACTGACGACGTGTCGTGGCCGGCGACGAGGACGACCATGGCGTTATCCACGATCTCCTCGTCCGTCAGCAGCCGCTCGCCCCCGCCGCCGCCGCCGTCCTCGGCGCGCAGGCTGGCGAGGCAGCTCACGAGGTCGTCCGCGGGCGACGCCTCGCCGCGCTCCAGCCTGGCCCTCTTCTCCGCGAGCGTCGCCTCGAGCACCCGCCGCGCCTGCGCGCTCGCCCTGAGGCTCTTGCGGAACGTCGTGAAGGGCAGGTCCAGCGGCACGGACCACATCCCCTCCAGCATGTCGGCGAACGCCGCGGCGAGCCGCTCCCTGACGGCGCCGCGCTCCAGGCCGAAGAGCAGCGTCGCGATGATGTCGAACGTGAGCAGCTTCATCAGCGGTAGCACGGCGACGGTGCGGCGCCCCGCCCACCGCGCGTCCAGGTGCCGCGCCACCTCGTCGTCGATCGTGCCCACGTACCGCCGCAGCATGTCGGGCTTGAGGAACTGCATCATGGCGCCGCGGACGCGGCGGTAGTCGTCGCCGACGAGCTCGAGGATGTTGCGGCGGCCCAGGATGAGCGGCAGGCACCGGGGCTGCTTCGGCGCCAGCGCGTCACTCGCGAACACGAGCTTGTTCGCGGCGGGGCCCGTCACGAACACCGTCGGGGCGCCGAACAGCGACAGCTTCGAAACGGGGCCATACCGGTTGACACGGTCACGCAGCCACCGCTCGCCGGTGTTGCTCCGCATCGCGCGCAGCAGGCCCAGGCTCTGCCCGATCATCGGCAGGCCCAGTGAGCCTGGGGGCAGGTTGGGCGGCAACGGCTTCTTGTTGGGGGGCCTTGTGAACAAGTAAACGACGACCGGCGTGAGGAAGGCGACTAGGAGCGCAACGGCCACCGAGGACACCATTGTTGTGCGCTAGCTAGAGCTTGTTGACTAGCTAGTCGTTAGGTTACTACTAGGTACTTGGTAGCAGAGGTACAGATAGGGTGCAAGCGCCATATATCGTGGCGCCGTGTAGACGTGACGTGTGCTGCTGCGATCGACGAGCTGCCGGGAAGGCGAAGCGGACAGAGCGGCATCTTCACCTAACGTGCTGCGTCGTGATTTTTTTTTAGCTAGACGATACCGCCGAGAGAGGCCTAATTTGAACGCACCCAATTTAAAAGGTAAGGGGAAGGCACGTCCAGACATGAAAAACTCTTCTTGAAGAACTAAATAATTATTTAAATTATTTTTTATGGATTTTCACACTGAAAAAAAGTCAGGGGATGGTTGCCTCGATCGGTTGGAATCAGCGTGGCAAACATCTGGTACATGCTGAAAACGTAATAATAGGGACATCCTAGAGAGAAGAGATGGTGTTCACCGATTCAAAGAAAAAGAAAAGAGAACTACACAAACATTCGCCAACGAAATCTAGCATTTGTTGGCAGCTGATGCAATCATGCAAATGCACGCATAAATTCCGCCTAGCAAGACAACAGATAAGGTGGTGTTTAAATTCAGGGACTAAAGTTTAGGGGTGTCACATAAGGATGTTACGTGGGAGTGTTCGGATAATAATAATAAAATAAATTATAGTTCGTGAGACGGATTTATTAAGCCTAATTAATTCGTCATTAGCACATGTGTTACTGTAGCATCATATTATCAAATCATAGACTAATTAGGCTTAAAAAATTCGTCTCGCAGAGTAGTTACAATCTGTGCAATTAGTTATTTTTTAGTCTATATTTAATATTTCATATATATGTCAAACATCTGATGTGATAGGGACTAAACTTTAGGCGGAGGAACTAAATAAGGCCTAAGTGTTGCAGCAGGAATTCGGCTCCAAGCAATTGCTGCACGCTCACAATCAGCGGAATATTTGAGCCTCTAAAAAAAAACACCTGAGGTCATTTGAAAAATTTAATTTTTTAATTATAAATATGATAACAATAAATGAATATTTGACCCTCTAAAATATCTATACCTATTAATAAAGAGACAAAATTTCTGCCACAAAATCTTTCGTCCAGACATCGACTCGGCTACCGTTTACGTATTTCTGCTATAAAAAATTCCATTAACCACCCATCCAAGTGGGTTTTCGTGAACAACGTTCAACCAACCATGGAAACGCTAGCCTAGCCACCCACGATTTTTTTCTTTCTATTTTATTCATCGGTTCCGTTTTGGTTCTTTTTCTTTCTCCTGATTTTTCTATATAAACATAAAAAATAAATAATAAATGTAATATTATAGCTCTTTGAACTCTAAATTTTTCTATAAATAAAAATAAAATAATAAATATAATATTACTGCTCTTTGAACTCTAGATTCTTTCCTATAAATAAATACTCCCATCACTAAATTGTTAATATATCTTTGATTAGGAATAAAATTAATTTATGGATAAAACTAGCGTCCGGACGTCCGGCCCCATGCGCTAGGCGAGGGATGACAGCCGTCTCCAAACCCTAGACTACTGGACTCACTTGCGGGATGCAATGCAACCGGATTAGAGGCGCAGCCGATGGGCTGAGCTGGGCTGCTGCAGATGCTTGGGCCACAGTCCTAGTAGCTGGGCTGTACAGTTGCAGGCCAAACAGCCGAAAAGGCTCAAGCGAGCATGCCCATAAAAATCTTGTAGAGTCAAAGTATCTCAAGTCTAACTAAAATTATAAAGAGAAATATAAATATTTATGACATCAAATAGATATATTATGAAAATATATTTAATGAAGAATCTAATGATACTTAATATTTGGTATCATAAATATTATTATATTATTATATAAATTTGGTAGATGTTTTTTACTCTCTAAATTTTTTAGAATGACTTATAATTTATAATTTGAGGCGGATGAAGTACTATTTAGATGTTTCAAAGCAAATAGAAGGCGTTGCCAGGATCCTATTTGTACTACTATAGAAGTTGCCTACGGAAGTACTATCATGACGCTTTTTAAATCAAAAGAGAGAGCTTTATATATTAACCTATGTTGATGACAACTTTTTAGCATGATCTCTATGTATTAACCAACAAATTCCATTCTGACAATGGTTCGAATCCCCACGTCCTTGCAATTTTCACTTATTTTCTCTTTTTTTCTTCTTTCTTTTACTCTTTTAAAATTTTTCATGTCAATTGACAATTCTTTCTTCTATATGCTATGAACAATTTTTAGGTTCAGAAGTTTATCTAAAATAAATTATGTTGGACAACAAAAATACATGTATAAGCATATTACTCGTAAAATTTATTTATATAAATTTATGTTCAAAATTATATTAAGAAATTATCACGATAAATTTGTCCACTCACGAGCTTCCTTGCTTAATTATTCTGTTCATGTCAATACATGGGCGTAACTCTGGGCATAATTAACCGAAGACCGAAGATCGAACCGAAAAGACCGAGACCGAGACCGAAAAGACCGAGACCGAAAAGTTCGGTCATGAGTTCGGTCCTGGCTCCCAACTAACCGAAGTAACCGATAAAAGTTCGGTCATATGTGTCGGTTAACCGAAGTGACCGAACTGACCGTAGTTCTGTAGACTTCGTTCGTAATGTCATTATGTGTGATTGTGATTTGTGAGAACTGAGAAAGTTGTGTGCTAGAACTTGTCATAATAATGTGTGGTTTGTTTTATATATTGTGTTGTTATTTTTTTGCCTTCAAATAGCAATCATGCTATTGAAAATTGCTATAGATTCTGCTATTGTTTGTGGCTGCTACTCAGGTCCGGTTAGTTCGGTCGTGACCGAGACCGAACCGAACTAACCGAGACCGAACTTCCTCGGTCTTCGTTTTTTGCTAAGACCGATCGGTCCTAGGTTTCTGATGACCGAACTGACCGAATGACCGAGGAACCGAACCGATCGGTTCGGTCTGACCGAATGCCCAGGGTGACATGGGCGTTGCAGACTCACCCTGGTCACTCAATGGTCGCATGCCACAGCATCTGCGGCAGCCTCCAGGCTGAGCGGCGTTGGGAGAGGGGGAAAGGAAAGAGACAGAGAGTGCAGCAACCAAACCTCATCGGTGAGGGCAATGCAGTCGACACGGCGGGCAGCCTGTCGTCGAACGCCTCGACGGCGCTGCGCTGCGGTGCACGAAGCGTGGGGCCCACTGGCAGCGCCCTTGCATGCCTCGCCCATGGGACGCGCGGCGAGCAGCGGACGTCGCCCCCAGTGAAGGTGGAGGCGGAGGCGACGACGAGGGCGGAAAGACGTGCGGCGAGGCCCGCGTGGGGTGAGGGATGGCGAGGACGAAGTCTGTGCTGGAGACGGCGAGCACATCGCAGAGCGCGACCGCCGTCTCTCCCATGGCAGCGGCCTCGTCGGCGATCGCCACTTGTGGGAGGACCGCAGTCCTCGGCAGCTCGCTCGCCACTATCTGGTCCTCCAGCGGCTCCATCAAACCAGGTGCCATCGCCATTCATCCAACGGCTCGGGGCTGCCGACCTGGACGGTAGTCCAAATAGCCGCCCGAGCAAACGAGCCTCAACCATCCAGCCAACCGGCCCACCAATCCAACATGCACCCAGCCCTCCTCAGCCCCTCACGGCCTCACGCATACACCCACGCAGGACGTTCTAAAAAAACACCACCCAGGCACCCAGCCGCACGGCACCAGCTCCTAACCCTAACCCTATCCTTTGGAGGCGGCGGCAACGCGGCGCACCCGGCAGGCCAGCACCGGCGGCGCGACGCCACACGGGAGGTGGAGGCGCCGAGGTAGCGGCGGACCGCCCTCGGCCGCACGGGCATGGGCGAGCCGCAAGTAGCGGTAGGGGCGCTGCGCGGTGGCGGCGAGCAGGGGGCGGGCGCGGTGGCGACGAGGGTGCCTGGCTCTGGCAGGCGATTTGCAAAAATGGCACTCGAAACATCGGTCGTTTGTAGATTTGACACTGGACCCACATTCATAAATATATGATGGATCCACTTGTCATCCACCCGAGTGTCATCATAATCAAGAAGTCAATCTTTCAAAGTGTCATTTTTGCAATTTTTTCGGCTCTGGCCGCGTCTGTGACCTCTAATTACTTCTCTTTAAGCTGCAACACTTCTGAGGGCAGCCAGAGGGGTTCCTTCTTTCGACGCGCAATGGCTTCTTGTTGGTGTTAGAATTTATAGGGATAAAATTCCCTAAATTCATACGAATAAATTCTAATAAATCTTAAAGGTCCAATATATATGGGCTTTTTTGTTTAAGTACCCCAAATAGTAGAGGTGGAGTGTGCAATGTCAATTAGTATCATATTGCTAGTTGATGTGGAGGTATGGAGTTCTTCTATATATATACACACACCAATTCTCCTGGAAAAAGACATAACAACAATAAAACTATTATCGAAAGTTCCTAGTTTGGAAAATTCTAAGATAGTCAATTAGTGTTTTTCACTTCTCACTGCTGCATTGCCTTCTAAGTTTCCTCGTCCCAATCATCTGCGCACACGGAGAGTTGGGAGAGCAAGCCTCCGGAACCGCCATCTGCATCTGTGACATCCGCTCGGGTGTGTGGGCGATCAGGTTTTTAGGAGCGTCTTCGCGACTGGTCGCTTCTTCCTGGTGACTGTTGACGTCTTCTTCTTCTTCCTCGGATCGTTTACTTCCCGGTGGACGTTCGAGGGACTGCACTGTGTATATCTTCCTGCACCGACTGTGGTCCACGACTTCGAGCAACTCACCGTGAGTGGGACTGGAGCCACCGGTGCTTTGATCATGGGTCCCTTCGTAGGATACATCTCTATTCTCAAATTGGTTAAATTCAACCTCATTTTTGCTATGATCAGTATGTTGTTTATAAACATATTTGCTACTAATCTGAGTAGTAGTAAAATCACATACGTGCACATATTTATCATCACAAATTTGTTATTATTTTTCTGGATTAATTTTAATATGAAAATGTCTAAATTTCTAACAATCCAAAAACCTGATATTAGATAAATTTCTGTTAGTGGTTTTGTAGACAAATTTCTATCAGTGGTTTTGCTGCTGCTTCGAAGCCAAATGATTTTAATAGAACAAATTATAAGACATGGCATGCTAAGATGGTGCTGTGGCTTACTGCTATGAACTGCTATCACGCCACACAGGGGAAACCTGAACAATTTACTCCTGGGGAGGAGAAAAAGTTCAAGGTAGTCAATAACCTTATTCGAGGCGCCGTGATTAGTGCACTTCATAGCAAGTATGAGGACAGCTACCTTCGTTACACGTCAGGCAAGGAATTATGGCATGCACTTGATGCTAAGTTTGGTGTTTCTGATGCCGGTAGCGAGCTGTACCTCATGGAGCAGCTGTTTGACTACAAGATGGTTGACAACCGTTCTATGGTCGAACAAGCTCATGAGATACAGGCACTGGCTAAGGAACTCGAACAGTTCCCATGTATGTTGTCCAACAAGTTTGTGGCCAACGGTATAATCGCTAAGCTGCCACCTTCTTGGGGGGATTTTGCTACCTCTCTAAAACACAAGAGACAAGAGTTTAGTGTGGCTGAGTTTATTGGGTCTCTTGATGTTGAGAGGGCGAGAGCAAAAAATGCGTGGGAAAGGCGTTGAGTCTTCTAGTGCCAATATGGTACAGAAGAAAAATTCAAATGCATCTCGTAATAAGAAAAAAGACGAACAAACAAGAGAACTACTCGAAGCCTAAACAAACAACCACTTTAAGAAGAAAAAGAACAACAAAAATAATGGTTGCTTTGTTTGCGGGAGTGATGAGCATTGGGCAAGTTCATGCCCAGACCGCAAATTTAAGCAAGAGAAAAAATCTGCAAACATGGTTGTTAGCGATGCTAAAGGAGGAACATTTGGGTATGGTAATTTTTTACCTACTATTCTTTTAGTTTGTTATTCGCCTAAGTGATGGATGGACACTGGAGCTAATATTCATGTGTGTGCTCATGCCTCTTTGTTTGCATCTTATCAGGTCGGCGGGACTGGAGCCTTGCTGATGGGGAATGGGTCCCATGCGCGTGTTCTTGGTGTTGGTACGGTCATTCTGAAGTTTACTTCGAAAAAGACGGTGCTGCTGAAGAACGTGCAACATGTCCCCTCTATAAAAAAGAATCTAGTTAGCAGCTCTCAATGTTGTTGAGATGGCTATAAAATTGTCTTCGAGTCTAATAAATGTGTATTGTCAAAGTATGGAACTTTTGTTGGTAAAGGTTATGATTACGATGGCTTGTTCCGCTTATCCTTGCATGATGATGTGTGTAATAAGATTGTGGACAATGCTATTATCCCTGATGAGTCAAATATTTGGCATTCACATCTTTATCATGTTTATTTTGGTTGTCTATCGTGGCCTGCAAATCTAAATTGAATCCCAAAAATTAATTTGGTCAAAGGTTCTAAGTGCCATGTGTGTGTGCAATCTAAGCAACCTGGTAAGCCTCACAAGGCTGCAGAGGCGAGGAACTTGGCGCCATTAGAACTAGTCCATTCCAATCTATGCGAGATGAATGGTGAATTGACTAAAGGTGACAAAAGATATTTCATGACTTTTATAGACGATTGTACTAGATTTTGATATGTGTACCTGTTAAAAACAAAAGATGAAGCGTTGCATTACTTTAAGATCTATAAAGCTGAAGTAGAAAATCAACTTGAGAGGAAAGTTAAACGGTTAAGGTCTGATCGTGGTGGAGAATACTTTTCAAGTGAATTTTCTGATTTCTGTGTAGAACATGGAATTATTCATGAGAGGACACCGTCATATTCACCACAGTCCAATGGGATTGCTGAAAGAAAGAACTGGACTCTAACTGAGTTGGTTAATGCCATGTTGAAGACAGCGGGTCTATCTAAGGAATGGTGGGGTGAGGCTATTTTGACAGCATGTCATGTCCTGAATAGAGTTCCTACAAAGAATAAAGAAATCACACCATTTGAGGAATGGGAAAAGAAAAAATTAAATCTCTCATATTTGCGCACTTGGAGTTGTTTGGCCAAAGTGAATGTGCCAATTAACAAAAAGTGCAAATTTGGACCTAACACTGTTGATTGTGTTTTCCTTGGTTATGCTATTCACAGCGTTGGATATAGATTCTTAATTATAAATTCTAGGGTAACTGACATGCATGTTGGTACTATCATAGGGTTCAGATACGCTACATTTTTTGAAAGTGATTTTCCCATGAAAAATACGCCTAGCACGTCTAGTCATGAACCTATAATTCCCCATGAGCAATATATTTCGATAGAACATTCTGAGGAACCTCATATGCATAATCCTAGGGAGGATGACATTGTATTCACTCAAAAGAGTAAGAGACAACGGACTGCAAAGTCTTTTGGTGATGACTATATTGTGTACCTTGTGGATGACATACGAAGAACCATTGAAGAGGCATATTCCTCTTCTAATACTGACTTGTGGAAGGAAGCAGTACGGAGTGAGATGGATTCAATTATGTCTAATGGAACTTGGAAAATTATTAAACGTCCTTATGGATGTAAACCAATAGGATGCAAATGGGTGTTCAAGAAAAAGCTTAGGCCTGATGGTACAATTGAGAGGTACAAGGCAAGGCTTGTGGCTAAGGGTTATACCCAGAAAGAAGGTGAAGATTTCTTCGATACTTATTCACATGTTGTTCGATTGACCACAATTTGAGTGTTATTTTTTCTACCTGCCTCTCATGGTCTTATCATTTATTAGATGGATGTAAAGACGGCTTTCCTAAACGGAGAGTTAGAGGAGGAGATCTATATGGATTAGCCAGATAGATTTGTAGCAAATGGTCAAGAGGGCATGGTGTGTAAGTTATTGAAGTCCTTATATGGCCTGAAATAAGCTCCTAAGCAGTGACATGAGAAGTTTGACAGAACTTTGACATATGCCGGCTTTATTGTAAATGAAGCTGACACATGTGTATACTATCGGTATGGTGAGGGCGAAGGAGTGATCTTGTGTTTATATGTTGATGACATAGTGATCTTTGAAACCAACCTTAATGTGATTAAAGAGATTAAATACTGTTGTCTAATAATTTTGAGATGAAAGACTTGAGAGAAGCTGATGTTATTCTTAATGTCAAGCTATTAAGAGAAGGCAATGGTGGGGTTACACTTTCACAATCCCACTATGTGGAAAAGGTGTTGAGTCACTTTAGGTTTAGTGACTGTCAACCTGCTCCTACACCTTATGACCCTAGTGTGCTATTAATGAAAAATCGAAGAATAGCTAGGGATCAATTAAGATACTCCCAAATTATTGATTCGCTTATGTATCTGGCTAGTGCTACAAGGCCTGGTATGTCGTTTGCTGTGAGCAAACTAAGTCGATTTGTGTTAAATCCAGGAGATAATCATTGGCGTGCTCTTGAGAGAGTACTGTGTTATCTCAAAGATACTATGAGCTATGGCATTCACTATACCGGGTACCCGAAGGTATTAGAGGGTTTCTGTGATGCTAACTGGATATCTGATGTTGATGAGCTTTATGCCACAAGCAGATATGTGTTCTTGCTTGGAGGTGGCGCTATTTCCTGGAAGTCTTGCAAGAAGACCGTTTTAATGAAGTCAACTATGGAAGCAGAACTCACAGCATTAGACACCGCTGGCGCTGAGGCCGAGTGACTTTGTGTGGGGGGTACGACCCCGGATACCCATGGAAGACTACATGGGTTGCGCCACCAGGGGTGGTCCAGCCCACAAGATGAAGACTTATATTGCACGGTACTGCTCGGCATGTACAACAAGACATCAAGGGCGATATCCTGAAGATGCTACGAGATCTGTTAGGATATGCTTGATCCCGTGATTCCTGTAACCTGTTATTACTTACCTGTTATTTCCTAGATCTAACCGACTTGTAACCCTACCCCCCGGCTATATAAGGCGGGTAGGGGACCCCTCAAAACACATATAATATCATACGATAGCCAATATAAACCAACAGACCACAGGAGTATGGTATTACGTCATGCTAATGGCCCAAACCTATCTAACTCTTGTGTCTCTGTTGCCTTCTTGTTCTTGATTATGCGCACCTCTGTCGATCAATCTACCTTCGTAGGATACCCCTCGGAGGACTGCCGACGATATTCTGTCGATAGTTAGCGCGCCAGGTAGGGGTGTGCGTGCTGTTTCCATGATGAACAAGATGGTACACTTTTTAGGCTCTTTGTCCTCTCTAAAGCCTGACCAGATCTTTATGGTGGGATCGATCTCCTAGGTCATCAATGCTGATGGAGACGGAGAGATCACCAAGCCGGTACAGATCGATTCTGCCGACCACACCAACGCCCGCGACAGCAGATCTAATCTCGGAACCACCTCCAAGGTCGTCTTCACCAACAACTCTCCGCCTGCTGCCCTGCTACTTGAGGAAGCAGGTCGGCAATGACGATCTGATCGCATCCATCGATTAGGTCAGCCAGAAGCTCATCGACTGCCTCTCCCTCACGGAATCAGCTCTGACCACTCTGGTTCGATGCCGACCACCTTCTAGTTCTGATCTATCGGAAGCCAATTGGCAAACTCTAGGGGATACGCCCACCATCCATCAGGATGCCCTAAGGGACAAATTCACCGACCAGATTAGAGACATCTATCCTCTCGCCGACCCGATCGCCGACTAGCTCTCGTTGACTATCAATATGCTACAAATCGGCCAACATCCCAAAGAATCCCTCCACACTATCCTGAAGGAAAATCTAGACTCTGAGTCCCAGGGCTCTACGGAGATATCACCAAAACCGCTGCCGTCCAACCTCCTTTTCCACCAACCTCCTTTTCCACCCTTCCGTGGAGGTGGGATTTTTAATGTTAGCATCGACAGCCTCTGCGGGATGGAGAAACCGATGAGGACCGCGCAGCTCGCGTCAATAGAACACCAATCGTGTGCAGCATCGAGCAAATGAGGTTGCCACTATGCTAGCCGAGGCTGCTCGCAATGGAGAACAACTCGACTCGCAAGGGAGGCAATGCCCACTCCACCGCAACCTCGACGATGAATTCGACCGTGTCGACGGCCACAGTGTCTACAAAACCCTAAGCACCAACTTGACTATGGCCGCTAATGAGCTCGCTCGGCTCGAGCAAACGCTAGAAATCACCAAGGTTGCCGCAATGCTTAAAGTTGCGCACTACCTGGTCAACGAGATCCGCCAGGATCAGGGACCTTCCTACTCGACAAGCTCGAATCGCCGATCCATCGCGCCAAGAACCAATCGCTGCCCCAGCAGAAGCCATTTCGCCAACCAACATCATGATGATAGACAACCCCTCCGGGGGAGCTAGGAGGAACCATATCAACAACCCTTTCCAACATGACCAAGAAGTCGATCAAGATGTCTGAGAACACATCAACAACCTCCGGGATGCACGATGTCACATTGATGGGCGCCGTTTCTCTCAGCATGAAGAGGAAGTACGCCGGCATCAAGAATACGAGCAAGAATTCGATAATCCGGATGCAGCCCTCCAGCCACTTAACGCCAGCAATGCTACCGACCCTGACGGTGACGATCCCGAAGGGCCCTGAGGATTCACGAGAGCATTCCGAACACTCCAGTGGCCCCATGGTTTCAAAATCACCAGGGTCAAGCCCTACAAGGGGCGGATGAACCCCACACAATGGCTATAAGCTTATGCCACTACTGTGCGTGCCACCGGGGGAGATACCAGTGTCATGGCAAACTATCTTCCCATCATGCTCATGTCGACCACAATGAACTGGCTCATGAGCCTCGCCCCAGATTCCATCGAATATTGGGAACAGTTGAACAATGTCTTCACCGACAATTACATGGCTATGTGTACTCGGCCAGGCACTAAGCATGATCTGAATCACATTTATCAGAAACCGTCTGTGCTCCTCTGTAGTTACATCACATGATTTATGAGATGAGAAATTCTATTCCCAACATCATAGAAGCAGAAGTCATCACCGCCTTCGTCAGAGGACTCTATCACCGCGACCTCCACTCCAAATTCAATCGTAAGCCGCCAAAGGGGATTGGCAAGATGATCACAATGGCCGATCAATACACTAACGCTGAAGAGGCCGAAGTTCGCTTCAATGAGGATGTGGGCACTCACCGCCGAACTCACCGCAGCGATGATCACCCTGATGAAACGACACCACAGTGACCGCCGCTACGACGATCGCAACCACCATCCGGACAGTGGCCATGATCGACCGAAAGGGTCTGAAGCCTGTCAGTATCGCTGCCGCCGACCAGACAACATCGTTGCCACCGTTGACAAACCTCATGCCAAACATAACTATGACGAGCAGTACAAGAAAATCCTCAAAGGCCCATGCCCCCTCCACAAGAACAACAAGCACAAGATGAAGGACTGCCTTGGCTTGGCTAAGGAGTTCCAGGCCAAAAAGAATGACGACGGCAATGATGACGGAGCCAGAGATCGCCGACCACCTAGGGACAACAATAATGCCTTTCAAGATCATGACAAGGTAGTCGCCACTATCTTTGGGGGCCTCACCGCCATCGAGAACAGAAGAGATCAAAAACTCATCGCCCGCCGGGTGCTCGCCGTCAACACAGACGACGCTATCGCCGACCCCAGCTATCGCCCCTGGTCTGAGGTCCCCATCACCTTCAGTAGGGCTAACCAGTGTGCAAACAACCCTTACATAGGGCATTTCCCCTTCGTTCTTGATGCAACCGTCAAGAAAGTACTCTTTAGGAAAGTACTCGTTGACGGCGGAAGTGCCCTAAACCTCCTCTTCGCCGGAGCCCTAAAGGAGTTGGGCCTTGGAGTAGAAGACCTCATTCCCTCTGACTCCTCCTTCTAGGGGGTGGTACCTGGCAGGGCATCCCAACCACTTGGAGAGATCACCCTCCCGGTACAATTTAGCATGGCTAGCAACTTCCATGTCGAACACATCAACTTCTACGTCGCCGACTTCAACACCGCCTACCACGCCATACTTGGTCGGCTAGCTCTAGCGAAGTTCATGGCCATACCGCACTACATCTATCTGGTAATGAAGATGCCTTCACTAGCAAGAGTTCTGGCTCTGCGGGCCAACATTTCCATCACCTACGCCTGCGAAACAGAGAGTCTCTCCCTCGTCGAAGCCACCGACCTCTCCATCTAGATGGCTAGTACGGTCACCGACGCTAAGACGGTGCCCACCGACGACCTGGAGATCCCAGCGCTAGAGCCTCCATGTGCCTCCGCCAAGTGTAAGGAAATGAAGGAGGTCGATCTCGGCCTCGACGACCCCATCAAGATCACCAAGATTGGGGCTCATCTTGACCCCAAATAGGAAAGCGCGCTCATATCCTTCCTATGTGCTAACATCGATGTGTTTGCTTGGAAACCTGTAGACATGCCAGGTGTACCATGGGAGAAGATCGGGCACTCCTTGAATGTCTTACCGACTGCCAAGCCGATCAAGCAGAAGCTCCGACGATTCGCGCCAGACAAGAAGGAGGCTATTAGGGTAGAAATAAAATAGCTCCTAGTAGCTGGATTTATTAAAGAAGTGTATCATACCGAGTGGTTGGCAAACCCAGTTCTTGTTCAAAAAAAGAATAAAGAATGGAGAATGTACATTAATTACATTGATCTGAATAAACACTGCCCTAAAGACCCCTTCGGTTTGCCTCAGATAGACGAGGTTGTAGACTCCACTGCCGGCTATGAACTCCTCTCCTTCCTCGACTATTACTCTGGCTATCACCAGATATCTCTTTAAGAGGACGACCAGATCAAAACATCGTTCATCACGCCTTTCGGTGCGTATTGCTATACCATCATATCTTTCGGACTAAAAAATGCCAGGGCGACCTAACAAAGGGCCATCCAGATGTGCCTTGACCAATAGATAGGCTGTAACGTCGAAGCTTACATCGACGATGTGGTCATCAAATCCAAAACCGCTGACAGTCTCATCGCCGACCTCGAAGAAACGTTCGCCAACCTGAAAAGATACATATGGAAGTTGAACCCTTCAAAGTGCATCTTTGGAGTTCCATTCGGCATACTCCTGGGCTACATCGTTAGCGCCCGTGGTATCGAACCCAACCCCGACAAGGTCTCCGTCATTTCCAATATGAAACGGTCGACACTTTGTGAACTCCTTATGGATTTACCGGTTGTAGAGAAATCTATACCGGCTATTTCTTTGAACTATGATAACCAAACTGTGATAACTAAGGTAAACAATTCTAAGGATAACATGAAGTCTACAAGGCATGTTTAGCGAAGATTAAAATCAATCAGAAAATTGAGAAACTCCAGAGTGATAGCGTTGGACTATGTCCACACATCTAAAAATCTGGCAGATCAATTCACTAAGAGACTGTCACGTAATGTGATAGATAGTGCATCAAGTGAAATGGGCTTGGGACCCACATGAAGTCTATCATGGTGGTAGCCTGTTCTATGTGATCGGAGATCCCGTGAAGTAGGATGGTGAAACAAGCCAGTGGTAGACTGAGGAAAGACCCTTAACTTGGCCCATGTCAGATGCACGTCTTTCCTTTGCTATAAGGCAGGTTGATTTTTACCTTAATGTGTCCAAGTGGCTTACTGAAGCAAAGATGTTGTCCTACAAAACATCTTTTGAGGAATACACCTATATGAGTTCAACTACTAGTCACAGTCTATGAGATTTGGGTGATCTCTAGATACTCATGAAAGGCCCAGAAGTATGACTTATATGCTCCAACTAGAGAGGATGATTTTGGCAACCTAGTATCAGTAAAGAGTTTAGGCGAAACTCATTCACATAAAACTTGCAATTCAAGGCGTAGTCCATTGTTCAAGTTGTGGATGGGTGTAGCTTGAAGCTCTAGATGAATGTTCAACTTAACAGTCTCTGCTGAAAAACACTGGTCTATAAACAGTAGTGGGAGAAAGAAAATATCTATAGTAGGATTTTGAGATCTGGTGGGAATTGTTAGAATTTATATGGATAAAATTCCCTAAATCCATATGAAGAAATTCTAATAAATCTCAAAGGCCCAATATATATGTTCCTTAATGGGCTTTATTGTTTAAGTCCATGAGTAGAGGTGGAAGGTGCAACGTCAATTAGTATCATATTGCTAGTTAATATGGAGGTAGGGTGTTCTCCTCCCTATATGTACCAATCCTCCTAGGAAAAGACATAACAACAATAGAACTATCATTGGAAGTTTCTGGTTTGGAAAATCTTAAGATAGTCAATTAGTGTTTTTCACTTCTCACTACTGCGTTGCCTTCTAAGTTTCTCCGTCCCGATCCTCTGTGCGCATGGAGAGTTGGGAGGGCAGGCCTCCGAAACCATCGTCTGCATCTGTGACATTTGCTTGGGTGTGCGGGCGATCAGATTTTTGGGGAACGTCTTTGCGACTGCTCGCTTCTACCTGGTGACTGTCGACGTCTTCTTCTTCCTCGGGTCGTCTACTTTCCGGTGGACGTTCGAGGGACTGCACTGCGTATATCTTCCTGCACCGACTGTGGTCCGTGACTTCGAGCAACTCACCATGGGTGGGACTGGAGCCACCGGTGCTTTGAGCATGGGTCCCTCCGCAGGGTACATCTCTATTCTCTAATTAGTTAAATTCAATCTTATTTTTACTATGATTAGTACGTTGTTTATGAACATATTTGCTACTAATCTGACCAGTAGTAAAATCACACACGTGCACATATTTGTCATCACATATTTGTTATTATTTTTTTGGATTAATTTTACATGAAAATGCCTAAATTTTTGGGGGGCCTTGTGAGTAAGGATGAAAACGGTCGGAAACGGTCGAAAAACCTCTCAACCGTTTTCTACTTCTACATTTTGAATACGAAAACGAAAACGAAAGCGGTAAAGCCGGACACGAAAACGAACACGAACTTACGGAATATCAAAAATTTCTAAAACGAACTAATTCGAGCAGAATTATGTCGAACACGGTCGGTATACGAAAAATCAATACGGAATATTGACCCGTAGGACCAAGTGTATAACAATTAACAAGTACATAATAATTAACAAGTCCTACAACTTTCTTAAAAATATCTCCATTTGACACGACGTAAGGAAGATATAATTTTTAAGGCAACAAGCGCTTGTACGCGATTAATATATCGCTGACTTTGTTTAATTTTTTTAAACATCTTCAATACATCAAATGAAAAAACTAAGAACTAGAAAGTTGTAGATCTCGTTGTGAGCTACAATTTTTATATAAAAATCATCTTCATCCGAGATCGTACGAAAAAGATATAATTTTTCTAAGGTTGGACTTGTAGTGGCCCAAATTTGGTTTAAACCGAATTTCGAAACCGAATTTCGAATTCGGGATATTCCGAATTAAAAGTAGAAAACTAGAAATCGGTCGAACAAAGCCAAAACCGAATTCGATCCGATTTCGAATTTGGTGTTCCGAATTTCGAATTCGAATTTAGTATTCCGTATTTTGTCCGAAAATACGAATTCGCTCGGGTCAAATGTAGAAAACGATGCGGTTCGGTTCGGGATATTTCCTTTCCGTTTTCATCCTTACTTGTGAGCAAGTAAACGAGGACCGGAGTGAGGAAGGTGACCAGGAGCACAACGACCACCGAGGACGTCATTGGCCCTGTTCGCTTCTCTTATATCCGTACTTTTAGCTTGTTTTTTCGGTCGGAACAGTATTTTTCTCTCACAACAAATCAGCCGGAACAGTGTTTCGGCTTGTTTTTTCAGCGAAGCAAACGGGGCCATTGTTGTGCGCTAGCTAGAGCCTAGAGCTTGTTGACTAGCTAGTCATTAGGTTACTACTAGGTAGTTGGTACCACAGGTACAGATAGAGTGCAAGCGCCATATATCGTGGCACCGTGTAGACGTGACGTGTTCTGCTTCGATCGACGAGCTGCCGGGAAGGCGAAGCGGACAGAGCGGCATCTTCATCAGCGTGCTGCATTGTGATTTTTTTATAGGTAGACGATGCTGCCGGGGATCTGATCGAGAGACGAGGGAGGAGGGATGGTTGCCTCGATCGGTTGGAATCAGCGTGGCAAACATCTGGTACATGCTGAAAACGTAATAGGGATATCTAGAGAGAGTGTTCACTGATCCAAAGAAAAAGGAAAGAGAACTATACAAATACAAGCATTCACCAACGGAATCTAGCATTTGTTGTTAGCTGATGCGTGCAATCATGCAAATGCGCACATAGATTCCCCCTAGCTAGCCAACAAATAAGTGTTGCAGCAGGAATTTGGCTCCAAGCAATTGCTGCACGCTCACAATCAGCAGAATGGGGACAAATGTTGTCATGTTACACATGTGTTCATCGTTAGAGTTTGTATGTGTAACGGTGTGTTAATCTGTAACTTTATTACTGAACGTTGTGGCATGCTGTTGGCTGCAGTGGTGACTACGTCATTCACGTTGGGATGATTACATCATGATTAGGGTGTAAACGGTAATAGATATTTTTCGTTCGGATAGTTATTTGATACAAGTTTTGAATATCCACAATATTTTACGGATGTCAAATATAAATGCATATAATTTTCGATATCAAATACAAATACAATTTAACCATTATCTATCGTATATCCAGTCAGATATACAACAACAACAATAAAACCTTTAAGTCCCAAATAAGTTGGAGTAGGCTAGAGTTGAAACCCAGCAGAAGCAATCAAGATTCAGGCACGTGAATAGCTGTTTTCCAAGCACTCCTATCTAAGACTAAGTCTTTAGATATATTCTATCCTTTCAAGTCTCCTTTTATTGCCTCTACCCAAGTCAACTTTGATCTTCCTCTGCCTCTCTTCACATTACAATCCTGACTTAGGATTCCACTACGCACCGGTGCCTCTAGAGCTCTCCGTTGGACATGTCCAAATCATCTCAACCGGTGTTGGACAAGCTTTTCTTCAATTGGTACCACCCTTAATCTATCACGTATATCATCGTTCCGAACTCGATCCCTTCTTGTATGACCGCAAATCCAACGCAACATATGCATTTCTGTGACACTTATCTGTTGAACATGTTATGTTTTCGTAGGCCAACATTCTGCACCATACAACATAGAAGGTCTAATCGTCGTCCTATAAAACTTGCCTTTTAGTTTCTGTGGTATCCTTTTGTCACATAGGACACCAGGTGCTTGGCGCCACTTCATCCACCCTGCTCTGATTCTATGGCTAACGTCTTCATCAATATCCCCGTCTCTCTGTAGCATTGATCCTAAATATCGAAAGGTATCATTCCTAGGCACTACTTGACCTTCCAAACTAATATCTTCCTCCTCCCAAGTAGTAGTGCCGAAGTCACATCTCATATACTCAGTTTTAGTTCTACTGAGTCTAAAACCTTTGGACTCTAAAGTCTCCCGCCATAACTCTAGTTTCTGATTCACTCCTGTCCGGCTTTCATCAACTAGCACTATATCGTCCACGAAAAACATACACCAAGGGATGTCTCCTTGTATGTCCCTTGTGACCTCATCCATCACTAAGGCAAATAGATAAGGGCTCAAAGCTGACCCTTAATGTAGTCCTATCCTAATTAGGAAGTCATCCGTGTCTCCATTACTTGTTTGAACACTAGTCACAACATTGTTGTACATGTCCTTAATGAGCCCGACGTATTTTGTTGGAACTTTATGTTTGTCCAAAGCCCACCACATAACATTCCTTGGTATTTTATCATAAGCCTTCTCCAAGTCAATAAAAACCATATGTAGGTCCTTCTTCTTCTCCCTATACCGCTCCATAACTTATCTTACTAAGAAAATGGCTTCCATGGTTGACCGTCCGGGCATGAAACCAAATTGGTTCATAGAGACCCGCGTTATTGCTCTCAAGCGATGCTCGATAACTCTCTCCCATAGCTTCATGGTATGGCTCATCAACTTAATTCTCCGGTAATTAGTACAACTTTGAATATCCCATTTATTCTTGTAGATCGGTACCAATATACTTCTCCTCCACTCGTCAGGCATCTTGTTCGATCGAAAAATACGGTTGAACAACTTGGTTAGCCATACTATAGCTATGTCCCTGAGGCATCTCCACACCTCGATTGGGATACCATTTGGACCCATCGCTTTACCTCCTTTCATCCTTTTCAATGCCTCTCTGACCTCAGATTCTTGGATTCTCCGCACAAAGCGCCTATTGGTGTAATCAAAAGAGTCATCTAACTGAAAGGTTGTGTCCGTATTCTCACCATTGAACAATTTGTCAAAATACTCTTGCCATCGATGTCGGATCTCATCCTCCTTCACCAAGAGATGCTCCCTTTCATCCTTAATGCACTTAACTTGGTTGAAGTCCCTTGTCTTTCTCTCACGAACTCTAGCCATCATATAAATGTCCTTCTCTCCTTCCTTCGTACTTAAATGTTGGTAAAGATCCTTGTACGCTCTACTATTTGCCACACTTACAGCTCGCTTTGCAGTCTTCTTTGCCACCTTGTACTTCTTTATGTTGTCCACACTCTTATCATAGTACAAGCGTCTATATCCAGTCAGATATGCTTGAAAAAATATGATCTACACATTATACAAAGATAAAAAACAAATATTTATAGTTATATACAAAAGCAGCACCTAATCTGAATTCTCAAGCTGAATTTGAAAGACCTCCCTCAAACTTTAATACTGGATAGCAAACACGCCTAAACTTTTAAAACCGGACAAAATACCGTCCTTAACCATTCCAAAGTAATTGCTCGACAAAATATCCGACGAGCATTTAAATATAAAGACTATACATTATACAAGGACTAACAAACAAATATTTATAGTTATATATAAAAATAGCACCTAATCTAAATTCTCAAGCTAAATTTGAAAGACCCCCATGAAACTTTAATACCGGATAGAAAACACATCTGAACCTTTAAAACTAGACAAAACACCCTCAACCATTCCAAAGTAATTTCTTGAGTTTGTTTAGAGGCCCAAATGTTTGTTATAAGTTCTTAGATTTTTGAAATTCAGTTTCTTTCCATTTTCAAATGACAAAAAATTGGACCTTTAAATGATCTCAAATAAAATTGTTGTGAAATACAAAGTTATAGATCACGTTGAGAACTAAAACTTTGATGTAAACCACATCAACATCTGAGGCCGTTTTTAAAAAATGAATATCAAAATTAGAGAACTTAAAATGAATATTTGGTCCTCTAAGAGACTTCAGATAAAAAGGTTTTAACTACAAAGTTGTAGATCTTATTGGGAACTACAACTTTGATATAGACTATATCAACATCTGAGGTCATTTGAAAATTCAATTTTTAAAATTTTAAAATATGATAACATAAAATGAATATTTGAGCCTCTAAAATATATTGAATAAAAAATTATCAACTATAAAGTTATCAATCGTGTTCAACTCTATAATTTTTATATAAAGTTTGTATTCATATGACTTCATATGAGAAAGTTATGCTTTTTATATTTTTTATATAAGAGAAAAAGAGAGACCAAATGACAGGTGGGCTCCACTATCTTGTCAGCATAACCATACAAGAAAACACTTTAAAATGGTGAGGCGGGGTATTTTGTCTGGTGTAACCTATTTGACAACTAACCTAATGCTTCATGCTCCAATTAAGCATATAGAGGTCAATTTCCACTTTGTTCAAGAGCAGGTTGCACATAATGCTTTACATGTCTGGTTCATTTCCACAAATCAACTAGCAAACATTTCCACCAAGGCATTGTCAAGAGCACCGTTCAACATGATATGTGACAATCTCAACTTCATGAATCATGGCTGAGATTGAGGAAGGTTGTCAAAATCTGTTTGTGTAATGATATGTTAATCTTGCAACAAATGACAACTATTTTACAAATAACACTATCATATTACAAAATAATATTTTGAAAGCCCTAGTTTGGTTTTGGATAATTGATGAAACCTATGGACTAATCCTTGTACTAAGAGTGTAGACATGAAAGGATGGTCCCATGCCAAGTGGTGGAGCACGAGGATGATCATGATGGATGGTGATGACCAAAAGATGATCAAGTGCTGCACATTTGGAAGAGAAGAAAGAGAAAAACAAAAAATGGGCTCAAGGCAAAGGTATATTGATAGGAGCCATTTTTGGTTTGCACTCAAGACACCATAGAGGGTGTGAGTGATTTAGGATCGATAGCCGTACTATTAAGAGGGGAATTCTCATTGTTGATATGGTTGTCAAGTGCCACTAGGTGATTAAATTCCATGCATATGCATTAGGACCTAGTGTGCTAACAATTAACCCTTGAAAATGCTTGTGAAAAATGCTAACACACGTGCACTAGTGGTGAGACACTTTGGTGTTGGCACATAGAAGCAAGGGTGTTGAGAAAGGAGTTATTCACGCTGGTCACTGGGTGACCGGACGCGTCCAACACTGATACCGGACGCGGTATGCCAGACTCAGGCAGCGGCGCAGACATGACCAGACATGTCCGAAATTGGGACCGAACACGTCCAGTATTTGACCCCAGCATGAGAAGCTAAGGCAGGGATGACCGGACGTTGGGCTGCGTCTGTTCGCGTTGGATCTGACGCGTCAGGTAATGCCCTGGACCTCTCGGTGTAGTTTTTGAGCGTGACCAGACGCTCTATGCAATGAGCGACCCGACGCTGAGTGTCGTGTTTGGTTAGAGGAGGCCAAACACGCGGTTGTGTGGACCTGACATAGGGGCGAATCTGGTCAGCGATACCAGACACGTCCGATCGCTCCAGGGCAGCTCTAGGAGCTCTATAGAGTTGACCTGACGCTGCCCAGCGAGCGTCTAATCGTTTTCAAGTAGCGTGTCTGATCGTTCACTAACATTCACGTAGAGAGAGCCATTGGGCGCCAATGGCTATATCTATTTGAATGAGACACATGGCATCCAGACGTTGACCAGTCGCAGCGATCGGACCATACCGGACGTGTCCGGTTAGTTCGCAGCAAGCCCAGTGAAGGGGTATAACGGCTAGTTGAGTTGTTGGGTCTCTATATAAGCATGGTGGCTGGCTCGTGCTCATTCTCTTAGCTCTCTAACTTGTTGATACACCTTGTGAGCATACTCCCACACCTCCCACTCATCTAGCTTGTGATTTGATCATCCAAAGTGAGATTGGGAGTGATCCAAGTGCATTTGCATTGTGTTTGAGCATCTAGTGGCACTTAGGATCATGTTGGTTGTGGGTATTCTTGTTTCTCTTGGTGGTTGCCGCCACCTAGATGGCTTGGAGCAGCAGAGGAGCTTCAGCACATGTTGGTGATTGTTCGTGGCTGGCTCCGGGGATTATGAGGGGTCATGTACCTTCCCCGGTAGAGAGCCTTAAGGTAACTCTAGTGGATTGCTCGTGTCATTGAGTTACCTCACTTGTGGGTTGGTTCTTGCGGTGTCCAATTGTGTGGACGAGATTCATGCAACACCTCTTAACCGTTGAACCCCCAAGTGTTGGTTGACACAACAGGGACTAGCGTACCGGGAAGCACGTGAACCTTAGGAGAAAAATCTTGTGTCTCTTGTGTGATTAGATTTCTCCTGGTGATTGGTCATCTTCATATTATGATTGGTTCATTCCAGACACGGCGGTATAATCACCCTACTCACTCTAGTACTTTCTTGCAAACTAGTTGTAGCAAGCTCTTCAGTGTAATTAGTTTTGAGAGCTTGCTTAGTAGCTTAGTTTCATCTACTGGAGCTCTTTAGTGTAGCCTTGTTGAGAGCTTTTAGTAAGTAGTGACTTAGCCTCTTATGTGCCTAGTGATCATAGCAACTAGAATTGTTGGGTAGGTGGCTTGCAACCCTTGTAGAGCTAGAGCAAGTTTGCATTTCACCATTCAGTTTACTAACAAATTGCTCTAGTGAATTTGTGGAGTTTTAAATACGCTATTCACCCCTCTAGCCATATTAGGACCTTTCAAGTGGTATTGGAGCCGTGGTTACCGTTTGATTGAAGGATTAACAACCTCGGTGTCAAAAGATGGCTCAAGTTGTGTTCAACCATGTGGGGGGCAAACCACCGTTCTTTGATGGCACATACTATGATTATTGGAAGAGAAAGATGAAGATGTATCTTGGTTCAATCAATGATCAAGTGTGGGATGTGACCGAGACTGACTTTGTGATTCTTGATTCAAACAATCTTACTAATAATGACATGGCCAACAAGCAATGCAATACAATGGCTCTCAACACCATCGACAATGCCATTGATTCCAAGGTTTTTGAGCAAATCAAGGATTGTGAGAGAGCTAATGAGGTGTGAAAGAGATTGGAGGAAACATATGAGGGCACACTAGCAGTGAAGATGCCAAGTTGTACATCCTCAAGGACAAGTTGACAAGCTTCAAGATGAAAGATGATGAGAGCATTTCGGAGATGTTCCATCGATTGCAAGTGATTGTCAATGACTTGAAGGCTTTAGGAGAGAAGATCAATGATGATGATGTCTCTCATCGATTCTTGATGTGCTTATCTCCAAGATTTGAGCTTGAGATTGATCATCATTAGAGGAGGATTGAAGCAACTCACCCCTAAGTACTAGATGATGTCATGACACAAGAGACATACCGTGTGGAATGGGAGGGGGTTGACAAGGATGAGAAGAAGGAAGATGAAGATAAGAAGAAGAAGAAGAGTGTAGCATTCAAGGCTAGCTCATCATCCAAGAACAGGGGCAAGTCCAAGAAAGAATCAAGTGATGATAAAGATGCTAGTGACATTGATGATGAGGCTATGGCTCTCCTTGTGAGCAAGATGGGCAAATTCATGAAGAAGAAGGGCTATGGTGCAAGAAAGAGAAGAGATCATAACAAGGAGTGTGTGAGGAGATGCTATAAGTGCAAGAGCCCAGATCATATTGTAGCGGATTGTCCATACAATAGTGATAATGATGAGAATGAGAAGAAGAAGCATAAGAAGGAGAAGGAAAAGGAGATGGGGAAGAAAATAACTTTCCAAAAGAACAAGAAGGCTGGAGGCTATGTGGTCACTTTTGATAGTGATGGCTCTTTGGATAGTGATGATTCTAGTAACGATGATAAGAAATCCATCAAGAAGGCACTAGCAAGCATCGCCATCAACAAGCCTTTCATCTTCGACACCCCATCGACATGCCTCATGGAAAAGCCCACCAAGGTAAAATATGATGTGAGTGATGATAATTGTGAAAGTGATGATTATAGGAGTGATGATGATGAGGAGTACACCAAGGAGGAGCTCTTGGACATGTGTGAGCAAGTACACACTTGCTTTGAGATGAAGAGAAAGGAGTGCAAAAAATTACGCAAGAAGATCAAATCTCTTGAGCAATCCTTTGATGAGCTCAATGCTTCTCATGAGAGTCTAAGGGAAGACCATGAGAAGCTTGGAAAAGCTTACTCTAAGAATGAAAAGGCTCACTCCTTTCTCCTCAAGCAAGTCAAGAAGGAGGAAGCCAAGAAGGAGCAAGTGATTGTGTCATGTGATGTGGGACTAAAAATATGATATTCTTGATGAATCTTTTTATAAGATCATTGTTGTTGCTCCCACTAACCCCTCTTGTAGCACTTCCACTTCTACTTCACCTTTAAGTGATGGTTTCACTTGTGATGCCTCACTAATGCCGGAAAATGAGACCCTCAAGAAGAAGGTGAATGAGCTCACTCATGCCTTAGGCAATACCTATGGTGGAGATGCCCGCTTGCTAAAGTGCTTGGGTAGCCAAAGGTTTTCTCTCAACAAAGAGGGATTAGGATATACTCCCAAGAAAGGCAGGGCAGCCTTTGTCACTCCCAAAGCTAGCTTTGTGAAGGGCAATGGTCGATTTTGTAATAGATGCAAGCAAGTTGGGCATATAGAGCAATATTGTAAGACTATCAAGAACAAGCAACCTAATGTATCCTCCATTAGATTTGATTCTTGTTATATGCTTGTTAAGGGTGACAATGGTGTGAAGGCTAAGTTCATTGGTGCACCTCATGAGAGCTCAAAGAAGAAAGCTATTTGGGTGCCCAAGACCTTAGTAACTAACCTTCAAGGATCGAAGCAAGTTTGGGTACCTAAAAATAATTGATCTTCTTTTGTAGGTCAATTATAAAGCCAGAGAAAGGCATTGGGTGCTTCATAGTGGGTGAACACAACATATGACTGGTGATTCAAGAATGTTCAATTCAATCAACATAAATGAGAGCAATGGGGTTGATAGTATCATATTTGATGACAATGGCAAGGGCAAGGTCAAAGGTCTTAGTAAGACTGCAATATCCAATGACTTGAGCATTTCCAATGTGCTACTAGTAGAGAGTTTAAACTTTAACGTATTGTTGGTAGCTCAATTATGTGATCTTGGTTTCAAGTGTATATTTGGTGTGAATGATGTAGAGATCATAAGTGTAGATGGCTCTAACTTGATATTCAAAGAATTTAGATATAAGAATCTATACTTGGTTGATTTCAATGCTAGAGAAGCTTAATTGTCAACATATTTACTCACTAAGTCTAGCATAGGTTGGTTATGGCATAGAAGGTTTGGTCATGTTAGAATAAAATAATTGAACAAGTTGATTAAGCATGATCTAGTTAGAGGTTTGAAAGATGTCACATTTGAGAAGGATAAGCTATGTAGTGCATGTCAAGCCGGAAAGCAAGTTGGTAACACACATCCTAAGAAGAGCATGATGAGTACATCTAAGGCATTTGAGTTGTTGCACATGGATTTGTTTGGACCAACCACATACGCTAGCATTAGTGGAAACAAATATGGATTTGTGATTGTGGATGATTTCACTAGATATACATGGGTATTCTTTCTTGTTGATAAGAGTGATATGTTTGCAACCTTCAAGACATTCATCAAGAGAATTCACAATGAGTTTGAAACAACCATCAAGAAAGTGAGAAGTAACAATGGTAGTGAGTTCAAGAATACAAGAGTTGATGAGTTTTGTGATGAGTTTGGAATTAGGCATCAATTCTCGGCCACGTACACTCCACAATCAAATGGCCTAGTTGTGAGGAAGAATAGAACCTTGATTGACATGGCTAGATCAATGTTGAGTTAGTACAATGTGAGTCATTTATTTTGGGCTGAAGCAATCAAAACGGCTTGCTACTATAGCAACTAACTCTATTGTCACCCCATGATGGAGAAGACACCATATGAGCTCTTGAATGGAAGAAAGCCCAACATTGCATACTTTTGGGTTTTTGGTTGTAAATGCTACATATTGAAGAAAGGCACAAGATTGAGCAAGTTTGAGAAGAAATGTGATGAAGGTTTCTTGCTTGGTTACTCAACTACTAGCAAGGCTTATAGAGTTTGGAATTTGGCTAGTGGTACTCTTGAGGAGGTTCATGATGTTGAGTTTGATGAAACCAATGGCCCCTAAGAGGAAGATGAGAATCTAGATGATATGAGAGGCACTCAATTGGTCAATGCAATGAAGAACATGGACATTGGTGACATAAGACCTAGAGACGTGATTGATGTTGAAGATGACAAGAATCAAGTGCTCTCTAACTCAAATGTGCAAGCTAGTGGCTCTCATGATCAAAACCAACCTAGTGCTAGTGATGACAAAGTGCAAGATCAATAACAAGTGGCTAGTTCATCATCTCAACCAAGTGATTAATCAAATGCAAGCAATCAAGTGCAAGTGCTCTAACCAACCAATGTAGCAAGAGATCATCCATTGGACTCTATAATTGGTGATATCTCTAGACGTGTGCAAACAAGATCAAGATTGGTATCATTTTGTGAACACTTCTCATTTGTGTCATGCATTGAACCAAAGAAGATAGTTGAACCTTTGTTGGATGTTGATTGGGCGAATGCTATGTGTCGGTACAGAAAGTGACCAACTAGTGAATTTTTGTAGTTTTGTTGTACGTTGTGATCGGAGGTGGCCTAGCACTCAATGACACAGGATTTATACTGGTTTAGGCAACGTGCCCTACGTCTAGTCTAGGTCGGTCGGTGACTTTATTCCTGAGCCTAGGTGCTCGAAGTCTGTAGTGGGGTTACAAACAAGAAGGAGAAAGGTGGGGTATGCGAGAGGCCCAATCGGGTCCGACCGGAAGGGCTGAGAGCGACTGGAGCTCCGCTATGAGCTAGGAGTCTAAGCGTGTGCTTGAGGGGTTGTGAGCTATCGATCTAGTGAATCTGAACTTGTAGAAGTCGACCTCTTTCATTGGAGGGAGCGCATCCCCTTTTATAGATGAAGGCGATGGCTCTACAGGTGAGAGGGAGAGAGTACGGATGTTACTAAGTCTTGTTGCCCACACCGATGGGGACAATGATGATGGTAGGCGCCCATAATACTATTGATGTCATTGTAGAATGTCAGGTGTACAGGGGAGTTTGTGTTGTCTTCTTCAGGAAGGGTAGATGTCGGTACCTGCAAAATACTATCGGTATGTGAGGAGCCCTATCACGTGTACCAGGTATGGTGAATCCTGGCGCCTACTATCGATGCCCAGAGGCATGTGGGGGGCTTTTTGCTGTACAGGAGTCCAACGGCGCCTACAATACTGTAGACACAAATGTCGGCACCTACAATACTGTTTGTGTCAGGGCGGTTGTGAAGCACTGTTCCCGTAGGCATACAGGGTATGGTCCTGGTATCATGGTTTGACTTTGTGTGCTGCCTTCTCCGTTTGCCCCTGGTCCCTTCCGAGCTGGCGTCCCTGGTCGGATGGCCCTAGTCGGCCCTGGCCGCGCCAGTCGGAGAAGAGTGGTAAGCAGGCTTTCTATGGGGTCCCCGGTCGGAAACGCGGGGTCAGAGTAGGAAGCAGCGTTTTGGGCCAGGCCTTTCCGATCGAAGAGACCGCCCGGAGGCGGTTGGTGTCTGAAGCGAGTGCTCCGGTGCTCCGGTCAGAGAGGTGGGCCGAAGAAGTTGACGAGTGGGTGCTTGTTCTTTTGGGTAGACCTTCTAGTCGGCGACCGGACTGTCCTTCCAGCCCATTGTGTTTTTAGACTCCTGGGCCGGCCCATGAACTACATGCTTTTTTCTTGAGCTGAGCCCTGGTGTTGAAGCCGGTCCCTGAGGGACCCCGGGTTTATGAACCCGACAGGAGCCCTCGAGCCCCCGGGTGATTTTGAGCGGAATCATCCGGGGGATTTTTCGTCTTGTCGGCGGGTGCGCACGAGCGCACCCGTGGGTGTACGCCCCGAGAACCCGGGCGGTTCGGGTAGAATTGGCTGGGGGGTTTTCTGTGTTGTTGGCGGGTGCGCGCGAGTGCACCCGTGGGTGTAGCCTCCGGGCGGTTCGTGCAGAACCGTCTGGGGGTGTTGTTTTCAGCGGGCGGGCGTGTTTTTTAGTTTGAGACGGAATTTTGTTAACCACGGCGTTGTTCCATAGCCGAGGCAGTTTCTAGGCACGGAGATGAGACAAAACTTACTGATCCCGGCATCGGTGCGCGCCATGGATTGGGTGAGAAGGTTAGTTCGGGACAGACCCTGGCATCGGTGCGTGCCACGGACCATGGATGGAGATAGCTTGGTTCGGATGCTACAGAGCTCACCGATCTTTGGCGTCGATGCGCGCCGTGGGATGGGTTGAGGCGGAGTCACGAGCGGACCCAGGCGTCGGTGCGCGTCGTGGATCGAAAGTTAGTTTAGTTAGTTTAAGAATCGGTCGAGCCGGAGCTCCGTAGCTGTATGATGCGAGTTCGGGGTTGCGGTCCTAGGAGTTTGGAGCGTAGTCGAAAGTGAAGCTGTTACGCGAGTTTAGGTGTCACGGTCCCAGGATCATTGGAGCGCAGTCGGAAGTGAAGCCGTTATGCGAGTTTAGGAGTCACGGTCCCAGGTTTATTGGAGCGCAGTCAGAAGTGAAGCCATTACGCGAGTTTAGGAGTCACGGTCCTAGGTTTATTGGAGCACAGTTGGAAGTGAACCCTTTTGAAGCCGAAGCGTAGTTAGTTTGGTTAAAGATCGGACGAGGCGATACTCGCGGATCCTGGTGTCGGTGCGCGCTGCAGGACCGGGCAAGTCGGAGTCGTGGATCTGCGAGTTCGAGGTCACTGTCCTTGGCATTTATATTGAGCCCCCGAGCCCTATCGGGCCTTCGTGGGGGTCGATGTGAGTATTGTGCGTTACCCCATCCTCGGTTCCTCACAAACCAGAGGGGCTGAGTTTTGTCGCCTGTCCCGATCGATCGGGCTTGAAGACTAGCTCGGTGAGTTCGCTAACGGGTATGATCGAGTGAAATCTGGGTCCGTCGTTCATGACGGGATCGGCATAGCCTTCTTGTGACATTCCACTGCTCCATTACCTACAACTCGACAGATGCCTAGGTTGTTCTGGAGACCGACCCGGGTGGCCTAACGGCCTCCCCTCGATGGAGATTCTATGGGCCTAGCGAGAGGTTTAGGATCGAACGAGAAGATTGAGATGACCCAGTCTGCCGAACCGGGCGAGGGCCGCACGGTGCTCATCTACGGTTTTCTCCCCTGGCTCAGTTGGTCGCTCATGTCGAATGAGACGACCGCCTTTTCATGATGCAACACGGAGCGTTCTGATGCATTTCGCTGCACGTGTGATGCTTTGTTCCCGAGCCCCCGGTCGGTTCAGGGCCCAAATCGTCCGGGAGGCATGGGCGTATGGAATGAAATGTGCGTATGGATGTATGAAATGATTTATAATGAAATGGAGGAGTTTTGATAGTGTTTATCTTGACGACTGGAGTGGCGGGGCTCAGAGAGCTTCAGTCAGAAACGTCCGACCGGGACCCGTGCTCATCATTCATGATGGAGTCGGCATGGCCTACATGGGGCGTACCTTCGCTTCCTACCCGTGTCTCGGTGCGGATACTGAGCGACTCGATCGACTCAGGGGGGCCGGTTGGTCACCCGGCAGAGATTTCATTTTTGGTCTCCCTAGGTCTGTTCTAGGGAAGTGGGGAGCCACTCGCGTGTGGTGATGCTTCGATTTTCGTGCCCTGTCATGCGATAGTGGTGGGCCATACCCAGGCCATGTTTTGCCTTGCCAGGCGATGTTCTGTCTGACCCGGTGTTGCTCTGTCAGTCAGTGTGCGTCCCCTCAGCTAGGGCGTGTCCTGTTGTTTCCCATCCGCATTGAATGGGGGTACAGTTTTGTGCTCTGATCATCTGCTTTTGTTCTTTAAATAGGGGGAGGGAGAGGGCTCTCCATCGCAGTCCTTTGCCTGTTCTCCAACTATTGTCTCTCTTCTTTCTTCCTTCTCATCGAGAGTGCTTGTATGCTGCGGTGGTTCCTAAGTGAGAGAGAGAGAGTGAGCAAGGGGGAGGACTTACAGATCCTTTTGTGAACCCAGAGCGTGATGTCGGACTAGAGGTGATGCTGGATCTGA
The DNA here is from genome assembly GCA_904845875.1 of Miscanthus lutarioriparius. Classification (NCBI taxonomy): domain Eukaryota; kingdom Viridiplantae; phylum Streptophyta; class Magnoliopsida; order Poales; family Poaceae; genus Miscanthus; species Miscanthus lutarioriparius. The sequence continues at coordinate 18,556,321 of CAJGYO010000004.1, forward strand.
TCTGCAAGCTTTCTTCGGGATGGAGCCGCGTGTAGATTTTCTCTGGTGGATCTTTACCGAGCGAGCTTCGTCGGAGGGGAGGTTACTCATGATTGTGCCGGTGGAGGGTTCCGTGCCTATAGGTGCTCAAGTCGGCCTGTTCATAAAGTTTGATGAGATTTCTTCCGGCCATGGCGACCATACCTCGGTAGCGGCGCCCCCACCCAGGAGCTGCCTCGACTGCATGAGAAGGTCAGGAGCTCCATGTTCTTCTGCTGAGCATCTAAAGGTGCGACGCCCTGGAGATATCTATTGTGTTTGCCAAAGTCAAAGGAGCGGAGCCGAGCGGGTCCCTGGTGGTTGCATCCGGTTTCTTCTTTGGCTTCCAGGCGATGTCGTTGAGCGGCCGTAGTGGTATTTGTAATAGTAGAGAATGTAATAGTTAAGTTTGTGGGTGAGTCCTCGTGTGAACAGTTTTCTGTATCAATGAATACATCCGTGCTGCCCTTGTGACAGAACCACAATATTCGTTCCTTGTGTTTATCTTAGCATAACTTTTCTTTTAATCCTTTCTTTCTCATACCTACCCATTTGTCCTGTAGGGTATGACCTTGGGAGGCCAGGGCGTGGCCCACGAGGCTTGGCTGTTCGTATCCGTAGGGAAAGGCGGGGTGTGTCCGGTTGGGAGTAAGAATAGAGTTATGTAAGGTAATCAAAGGAATGGAATGTGCTTCCGTTTAGGGACAAAAGTCGTTTTATCGTGCGATAGTAAAAAAGAAAGAGAGGTAATATTCAATATTGTACCCTTGTGGAGCCCCCGAGCGACCCGGGTTGAAAGTGTTTCGGGCAGGGGTGCTTTTATGGGAGCATGTTTTAACTAAGTAGTTTAGACCGAATTTAGGGGAAAAAGCAATGTAGCTATTCAATGTTCCAGGTATTGTTGAGAACGTTGCCATTGTTGTCCTCTAGTCGGTAGGTGCCCGGTCGGATTACTTCGGCTACCGTATAGGGTCCTTCCCATGGTGGAGAGAGCTTGTGTTTTTAATTCGTTGATTGGGTCCTCCGGAGTACGAGACCGCCGACTTTGAGTATCCTTCCTCTGATCTTCCTTTCATGGTACCTGCGGAGGGTTTGTTGGTAGCAGGCGGAGCAGATGACGGTCATCTCACGGGCTTCTTTGAGCAAGTCGACTGCATCTTGTTGAGCCTCCGCGGCTCGGTCACAGTCGAAAGCCTTCACTCTTGGTGCGCCGTGGTCGAGGTCGGAGGGCAATACTGCCTCTGCTTCGTAAGCTAGGAAGAAAGGTGTGAATCCTGTGGATCGGTTCGGGGTCATCCTCAGGCTCCAAAGGATTGCTGGGACCTCTGCAACCCATCGCCCAACATACTTGTTGAGTTGGTCGAAGATGCGCGACTTGAGTCCTTGGAGGACCATGCCATTGGCACGCTCGACCTGACCGTTGGTGCGCGGGTGTCCGATCGAGGCCCAGTCGATTCTGATGCCGTACCCGTCACTGAATTCTAGGAACTTCTTCCCGGTGAAGTTAGTCCCATGGTCAGTGATGATGCAGTTGGGAATGCCGAACCGGTAGATGATGTCGAGGAAGAATTTGACCGCTTCTTCCGAGCGGATGTTGGTGATGGGCTTGGCCTCTATCCACTTGGTAAACTTGTCGACTGCTACAAGTAGGTGAGTAAAGCCGCCCGAGCCCTTCTTGAGGGGTCCCACCATGTCGAGACCCCAGACCACGAATGGCCAGGTGATTGGGATGGTCTGGAGCTCCTGCGCCGGTAAATGGGTTTGCCGAGCGTAGAACTGGCATCCTTCGCACCTGCGGACGACCTCCTCTGCATCTCGTAGCGCGGTGGCCAGTAAAAACCTTGGCAAAAGGTTTTTCCGACCAGAGACCTTCGGACCGCATGATACCCGTAGATCCTGGCATGGACCTCGTGGAGGATCTGCTTCCCCTGGCTGGTGGGGACGCACTTCATGAGTACACCTGACGGACTCCGTTTGTTGAGTTCGTCGCCGAGCACGACGAAGGTCTTGGCGCGTCGAGCGATTCATCGGGCTTTAGTCCTTTCAGGTGGGAGAACCTCCTTGAGGAGGTAGGCGAGTAGCAGTACCCGCCAGTCGGTTTCATCGAGTGCCAGTACGGCGACGTCTGCAGGTGACGTAGAGGTACTGGGGTCGAAGCCCTTGTGCGCTGGCTGGGCGTCGGGGTCGAGGTCGGAGCCCCCAAGCGTTGGCTGGGCATCGGGGTGTGTCCGAGTCAGACCTTCCGGGATGCGGGCGGACGACTTGTGGATGTCGTTGATGAAGACGCCACTTGGGGACAGATCCCGTCTGGCGGCCAGTTTCACGAGGAAATCTGCGGCATCATTGTCCATTCAAGGGACGTGATGCAGTTCGATCCCCTGGAATTTGTCCTCGAGATTGCACACCTCTTGGTAGTATGCTGTCATGAGGGGGCCCTTATAGGAGGACTCCTTCATGACCTGATCAACAACTAGTTCCGAGTCGCCGCGGACATAGAGTCGCGTGGCACCGAGCTCAATGGTGATGCAGAGTTTGTTGCTAAGGGCCTCGTATTCCGTGGCATTGTTTGAAGCTGAGAAGTGGAGGCAAATGGCGTAGCGGAGTCTACTCCCGTCCGGGGAGATCAGAACCACTCTAGCCCCCGAGCCGGGCGCCATTACGGACCCATCGAAGTACATTATCTAGTACTCGTGGGTGACGTTCGGGGTCGGTAGCTGAACCTCCATCCATTCAGCGACAAAATCTGCGAGAGCCTAGGACTTAATAGCGGTGCGGGGGGTATATCTGATGTCATGGCCCATGAGTTCAAGTGCCCACTTGGAGATTCATCCCGCGGCGTCGCAATTGCGGATGATGTCTCCGAGTGGGTATGAAGTGACGACTGTGACTTCATGATCGGTGAAGTAGTGTAGGAGCTTCCTGGTCACCATTAGTACGGCGTACAGGAGTTTCTGCACCTGGGGGTACCGGACCTTAGGGTCGGTAAGAACTTCTTCGACGAAGTATATGGGTCGCTGTACCTTGAGGTGGTGTCCTGGTTCCTCCCTCTCGACGACCAGGGCGGCGCTCACCGCATGGTAAATTGCCGCGATGTAAAGGAGGAGGGGTTCTCCCTGTTCGGGAGCAACGAGGATTGGGGCCAACGTTAGGTAAGTTTTGAGGCTTTTGAGAGCCTGCTAGGCTTCCTCAGTCTAGACAAAGGCGTCCGTCTTTTTGAGGAGCTTGTAGAGTGGCATCCCCCGTTCGCCGAGCCGGGAGATGAAGCGGCTTAGGGCATCCAGGCAACCAGTGAGTCTTTGCACTCCCTTGACATTGCGTATGGGACCTATGTTGGAGATGGCTGCGATCTTTTTGGGGTTGGCCTCGATGCCGCGCTCGGACACGATGTACCCGAGCAGCTTCCCCTTTGGAACCCCGAAAACACATTTTTTGGGATTCAGCTTGATGTTGAACCTTCGGAGGTTCGCGAATGTTGCGGCCAAGTTTGTGATCAGGTCGCATGCTCGGACTGTTTTGACCACTATGTCATCAACATAGACGGCGATTGTTGGTTTTAGCCGTTTGGCCTGATCAGGCTGATCGGGCAGGTCGATTTGGTCGGCGAAGCATTGCTGCATGCACCTTTGGTAGGTGGCGCCAGCATTCTTCAAGCTGAAAGGCATGGTCACGTAGCAGTATGAACCATACAGGGTGATGAATGTGGTCACGAGTTGATCGGACTCTCTCATTGTGATCTGGTGATAGCCTGAGTAGGTGTCCAGGAAGGAGAGGATCTCTCAACCTGAGGTGGAGTCGATTATCTGGTCTATGCACAGCAAGGGAAAGTGATCCTTAAGACACGCCTGGCTGAGTCTAGTATAATCTCCACTTCCCGGTCTTTTTTCTGACAAGGACGGGATTGGCGAGCCAGTCAGAGTGGAAAACCTCCCTGATGAATGTGGTCGCCAGGAGTTTGAGATCTCTTCACCTATGGCCCTGTGCCTTTCATCGTCGAAACGACGCAGGCGTTGCTTGGCGGGCTTCGAGCCCGGGATAAGGCGTAGTGCGTGCTCGGCGACCTCCCATGGTATCCCCGGCATGTCAGAAGGCTACCATGCGAAGACATCACGATTGTCGCGCAGGAAGTCGATGAGCTCGCATTCCTATTTGGCTAGGAGCTGGGTCCCAATTCGCGCCGTTTTGGCTGGGTCGGCGGGGTCGACACCCACCGCCTTTGTTTCCTCAAGCGAGCGGAAGGCCGTCGAGGAGGTCGGTTTGTTGTAGTCTAGGACTGCTGGGATTGACGACTCCCCGAGCCATGGGAGCTTGGACGAGTTGACGATCGCGGTGGCAAGCTCGTAGTGCTCGCGGTCACATGGTAAGGCGTGCGAGAAGGCGCTACTTACGGTGATGACACCGTTTGGCCTCGGCATCTTCAGCTTGAGGTAGGTGTAGTTGGGGATTGCCATGAACCTTGCATGGCATGGCCGCCCCAAGATGGCATGGTAGGACCCTGGAATGTACACCACCTCAAAGGTGAGGACCTCTGAGCGGAAGTTGACCTGGCTACTGAACGTGACGGGCAGATTGATTTGTCCGAGCGGGTATGCCTGCGCTCCCAGGATCACCCTGTGGAAGGGAGAGCCCACCAGGCGGAGCTCCAACCGGGGGATGCGCATGGCATCGAGGATGTCGATGTACAGGATGTTGAGGCCACAGCCCCCGTCCATCAGCACCTTGGTGAGGTGCTTCTTGCGGACGATGGGGTCGATGACGAGCGGGTAGCGTCCCGGTCTTGCGACGCAGGAGGGATGGTCCCTCTGATCAAAGGTGATCGGGGACTCTGACCAGCTGAGGAAGGAGGGGACGGCCGTCTCGGTGACACATGCCTCCCTATAGTGTACCTTATGCTGGCGTTTAGTCTAGATGGCGTCACACCCGCCGAAGATCATGATGCACTCCTTGGGTTCAGGGAAACCGTCCCCGTCCTTGCCTGCCACGCCTCCCCTCTTGGCTATTGGCTCCTTGCCGTCTCCCTCCTTTGACCCGCCGGCCTGTTGGAGGAAACATTTGAGGAGCTCGCACTCCTTGAAGAGGTGTTTGATGGGGTAGGCGTGGTTGGGGCATGGACCATCCTTGAGTTTGTTAAAGTGGTCAGACAGTCCTTGTTGGGGCTACCTGGGTGTGCGATCAGCCGCGGCGACCAACGCAGTGTTGTCCGACCAGCGCCGATCCTTCTTGTTCTTCTTGCCCCTCTAAGTGGAGGGGCCTTCGTCTGGATCCACGTGCTTGGGCTTGCCTTTGTCCCGGCCTCCGCTGAAGACCGCTCCGACTGCCTCCTCACCAGAGGCGTGGTTGGTGGCAATGTCGAGCAGATCGTGGGTGGTATAGGGTTTTAGGCAGCCAAGCTTATGGATCAGGGACTCACAGTTTGTCTCGGAGAGGAATGCGCTGATGATGTCTGCATCGACGACATCAGGGAGGGAGTTGCATCGTTGAGAAAACCTATGGATGTAATCCAGTAGGGACTCACTGGGCTCCTGCTAACAGCTCTTGAGGTCCTAGGAGTTTCCTGGGCAGACGTACGTCCCCTAGAAATTCTCGACGAAGACCCTCTTGAGGTCCACCTAGTCACGGATGCTGTCGTGTGGAAGGAATTCGAGCCATGCCCGAACATGTTCCTCCACGCAAATGGGGAGATATTGGATGATGAAATAGTCATCATCCACTCCTCTGGCTCGACTGGCGAGCCGGAAGTCTTCGAGCCAAATGCCTGGGTTTGTCTCCCCAGTGTATTTGGTGATGTTGGGGGGAGGCTTGAAACGCTGTGGGAATGGTGCTCTCCGGATGCGCCGGCTGAAGGCCCGTGGCCCTGGGCCCTTAGGACTAGGGCTCCGATTGTCCGGCCGACGACCGCGCCTGGGGCGCGTTTCACCGCTTCCCTCAATGGTTTGGCCGGATCCGTGTCTCCTGCTGTCGTACGGTGGACATCGTTATCGTGTCAGGCCCCATGCCGGTTGCTGATGATGCTACGGGCGTCCTAGTGCGGATCGGGCCGCTCACATACCGGTGGTCGGTGTGGAGCAGGCGCCTAGTCGGACCATGGCACGGCTGCTGCATCCTGAGCTGAGCCTGACGGCTGCAGCGACGAGCGAACGGAGCGATCCGGCTGGCGCATCCCCGTCCCCCAGGTGGGGAGAGAGAGAGCGGGTCGAAGTCACGATGCAGAGCTTTCCGCCTGTTGGACGGCGGCGGCCTCTACTAGAACCCGGAGGTTCCGGTAAACAGCCCGCTCCTGGGGTTCGACGGGCTCGGGAACACCGCACAGAAGCATTGCTGCAGCAGCGATATTCTGGCCGACCCGGGTGAATTGTGGGACGTCGTTCCCCTCATTCACGATGCCGTGCTGGACCTGACGAGCGTGACGCCGCGCGCACAATAGTTTCCCGGTGAAGTCAAGCTACAAAAGTAGGTCGGTTGGATGCGCAAGGAGCAGGCGGAGCTATGACAGCTATAGCTGTGACTGGCAAGCACTAAGCCGATGGCGCAAGCTCAACGAAATTAGGCGGTGGCGACGGCAAAAGCAGAGGAAGAAGAAAGGAGATGAACGGCGACGGCGTAGTCTTTATAGCTCGGCCAAGAAGCTAGCAGAAGCCACGCAGGGGCCTTTCCCCGCGCCAGCGTGACGCCAAAGACGGCCACGACGCGCCTGGAACGCCGAAGAAGATCGTCGACCATGTAGCTTCGGCGGTGAACACTGTTCATAGTAATTACATGATTGCCATTCATTTTAAAATCTAAATTACTCCCAAATTTGTGTAACAACTCAAAAATCTCCAAAAATAAAAGTTGTTCAAAATCAAAAGTTCTACAACTTTGCTTTTATAACTACCCCATAATTCGGTCTACATTTTGAAATGCAAATTTTGAATTCAAAAAGGGGACATTTAAAGAATTACGCCTTTTCAAATTACTCCAAAATTTTCTAAACAACTTTGAAAACTCCAAAAACAAACTTTGTACAACTCAACAAGCTCTACATTTTTGCTTTAAGGCTCAACCCCAAAATGTGCTTCGATTTTGAATGGGTTTTCCAGGTCAAAACTTAAAGTCCGAAATTAGGGTTTTCGAAAATCAAAATCCAAACAAAACTTGGAACAAGATTCAAATACTACAAGGCAACACTTATAACACAAATATAAACTTGTTTTAGTGAATGCATATCAAAGTTTGCAATATGACCAAATGCCTTGCAATGCATATGATGACATAGCAATTTTAGTATTTAAACACGCGAGGTGTTACAATCCTTCCCCCTAAAAGAAATCTCATCCCGTAACTCAAAGTCATAGGATAAGTAATGGAAAAGGAAATGTGTCAATTCAAAAATATCCAAAACTTGTCCATAAAACAGCTTAGGTTCCTTTACAAACAGGGTTCGCCACAACAGAGCAAACTAACATTATGCTATATCGACGCAAGAAACTCTGGAAATTTTTCTAACAAGTAATCTTTAGATTCCCAAGTAGCTTCTTCTTCTGAATGTTGATTCCATTGTATCTTGTAGAACTTTATTGTCCTCCTTCGAGTAACATGATCTTTCTGATCCAACACTCGGATAGGATATTCTGAATAGGTCAGATCCGGTTCAAGTTCCACTCCTTCAACTTCAACATTCTGCTCAGGCACTCGGAGACACTTCTTCAATTGAGAAACATGGAACACATCATGCACAGCTGAGAGATGTTCTGGTAATTTCAAGCGATAGGCCACTTTTCCATACCTCTCTAAAATCTAAAATGGTCCAATATATCGAGGTGCCAACTTTCCTTTAACACCAAAACGGGTAACTCCCTTCATTGGTGATACTTTCAGATATACAAAATCCCCCTTGTTAAACGTCAATGGTCTGCGTCGTTTATCCGCATAACTCTTTTGTCGGGACTGAGCTATCTTCAAATTACTTTGGATTTGCCTAACCTTGTCTTCTATTTGTTCCACAAGGTCAACTCCAAAGTACCTTCTTTCTCCGGGTTCAAACCAACTCAGCGATGTTCTGCATCTACGACCATAGAGTGCTTCAAATGGAGCCATTCTAATGCTTTCCTGATAACTATTGTTGTATGAGAACTCGGCCAAAGGTAAGCATTCGTCCCACTTATTGGAATAGTTAAGGACACAACACCTTAACATATCTTCAAGTACTTGATTGATTCTTTCAGTCTGTCCATCAGTCTGCGGATGATAAGCTATACTATACATGAGCTTGGTACCCAACGAAGCATGCAATTGTTTCCAAAAGCTGGAGACAAACTGTGTACCCTTATCTGACACAATGGTCTTTGGTATTCCATGTAGACTCACAATTCGCTCTAAATACATCTTGGCATATCGTACAGTGGGACATGCATTTCGGACTAGAAGAAAATGTGCTGACTTGGTTAGTCGATCTACAATAACCCATATTGAATCAAAACCTTTGGATGTCTTTGGTAGACCAACAATAAAGTCCATACTAATATCCTCCCACTTCCAAGTTGGAATAGGCAACGGTTGTAACTCTCCAGCAGACCTCAAATGTATAGCTTTCACTTTCTGACAAGTATCACACTTTGCTATATATCTTGCAATTTTTATCTTCATTTTGGTCCACCAAAATCTTTGTTTCAAGTCATGGTACATCTTGTTGCTTCCTAGATGGATAGATAACCTAGTAGCATGTGCTTCTTCAAGAATTGACTGCCGCAACTCAGGAACTTTTGGTACCACCAGGCGATTCTTGAACCATAACACACCTTCATCATCTATGGTGAAGCATTCCGCTTTTCTGTTCCTAACTCTTTCCCTGATATGGGCTACACCCTTGTTTTCCTTCTGAGCATCAATTATCTGGTCTCGAATATTGGCTTCAACAATTATGTTGGTCAAACTACCTTGTTGAATTACCTCTACATTCAACTTCTCCATCTCTTGACATAAAGTCAATCCCATTGTTCTCACTGCCAGACAATTGCAATAACTTTTGTGACTGAGGGCATATGCAACCACATTTGCTTTGCCAGGTGATAATGTACTTCTAAGTCATAATCTTTAATCAGTTCTAACCATCTTCTTTGTCGCATGTTCAATTCTGACTGAGTAAAGATATACTTTAAGCTCTTATGGTCTGTATAAATATGGCACGTATTACCAAGCAGGTAATGCCGCCAAATCTTCAAAGCATGGACCACAACTGCTAACTCTAGATCATGAGTTGGATAGTGTTCTTCATGTTGCTTAAGTTGCCTGGATGCATAGGCAATGACTCGGCCTTCTTGCATCAACACACATCCAAGACCAATACCTAAAGCATCACAATAAACATCAAACTGCTTCTCGATATCAGGTTGGGCTAATATTGGTGTAGTGGTCAACAGTCTCTTCAAAGTCTGGAAAGCCTCTTCACAATCAGATGACCAGGCAAACTTGACTTGGTTCTTCAACAACTCAGTAATGGACTTTGATACTTTAGAGAAATCTGGAATAAATCGACGGTAATACCTCGCCGATAACAGAAAACTCCGAACTTGATGAACTATGGTTGGCGGTTTCCAATCAAGCACATCCTTCACTTTGCTTGGATCAACTACAACTCCTTCAGTTGACAAAACATGTCCAAGAAATTGTACTTCCCTAAGCCAGAAATCACACTTGTTGAACTTGGCATAAAGTTGATGTTCTCTTAAGCGAGTCAGAACAATCCTGAGATGTTCCGCATATTCTTCCTTATTCTCGGAATATACTAGAATGTCATCAATAAACACCACTACAAACTTGTCTAGCTCTGGCATGAATACTGAATTCATCAGATACATGAAACGAGCTAGAGCATTTGTCAAACCAAAAGACATTACCAAGTATTCATATAATCCATATCTTGTGGTAAATGTCATTTTGGGAATATCTTCAGGCTTTATCTTGATTTAGTGATAACCTGATCTCAAATCTATCTTGGAGAAAACTTTGGCACCGGCCAATTGATCAAAAAGCAAATCTATCCGAGGTAAGGGATACTTATTCTTGATGGTCACTTCATTCAACGGACGATAGTCAACACATAACCTCAGGGTCTCATCTTTCTTTTTCACAAAAATTGCTGGACATCCCCAAGGTGATGAACTAGGTTGGATAAACCCCTTTTTAATCAATTCTTGCAACTGAGTCTTCAACTCGGCCAATTCCTTAGGTGGCATCCTATAAGCTCTCTAAGAAATCAGAGCTATTCTAGGTTTCAACTCTTTGTTAAACTGGACATCCCTATCAGGTGGTAGACCGGGTAAATCTTCAGGAAACACATCAAGAAAATCACACACTACCGGGATATCTCTAATCTCTTTGACGGCAGTTGCACAAACTTTGCCCACTGATCTTCTTAAGGTTGGAAGTTGGATAAGAAGTTGAGAATTACTAGCTGGCAAACTCACCCTTATAGTTCTATTCAAAGCATCTATAACAGCCTTATGCTGATACATCCAATTCATTCATAAGATTACATCTATATCCTGATCCTTTAGGATAATCATGGTAGTGGGAAAAATATGCCCACCTAGATTTATGGGTACCTGGTATACCATTTCCTTAGTACACAGATGTCCCCCGGGCGACTGTATAAATAAACTTTCCTTTGTTGCCCCAATTGAAATTTCATACTTCACGACAAATGTTCTATTGATGAATGAATACGATACGCCAGAATCAAAAAGTATAACTGCAGGATGATTGGCAATAGGAAACATACCCATCATCACTGGCTCCCCTTCTAGAATTTCCCCAGCTTAAATATAGAACACTCGTCCTATCTTCCTTTCATCTTTGCCCTTCTGAGCATTCTGATTGTTATTCTTGTTCTGTGACTGACCCGGTTGTTGATTGATAGGGGCCTTCTAATAATTTGGATTAGACTGCCTTGGATACGGACATTCCCTCAAGAAATGACTAGGCTTGCCACAATTGAAACAGGGATACTTATGACCCTGGGGTGTTGAAGCAGAAACCCTAGAAGTATTGGTCGGTTGTGGATTCTGATAAGTTGTAGCAGGGCGGACATTTGATTGCTGACCGGCTTGGAACTACGGCGAACGATAAGGATGACGATTATGATTTACTGGATGATAAATCACCCTCTGCCTCTTTAGATTTCCCCCAAAAGATCCAGACGACATACTCTTTTTCTTCTTGAGCTCCTTGTGCTGCCGATACTTTGCCTCTGAAGCAATTGCAATATTCACTGCCTCATGATAAGTGACATTAGTACAAGTTGTCATCATAGTCTGTAATTTGGTATTCAGACCCCTCATGAACCATTTCTTTTTCTTGGCATCGGTGTTGACATATTCAGATGCATACTGCGATAGATGATTGAATCTTCCCACATACTATAAAACCGTCGGATCCCCTTGCTCCAAAGCAAGGAATTCATCCAGCTTCATAGCCATAACTCCCTCACGGATATAATGGGCTCTGAAAGCAGTACGAAACTCTATCCAAGTTAATGGAACACCTGCGGGTTGCATGGCCATAAGATTTGCATACCAAGCACCGGCTACACCTCTAAGTTGCTGAGCAGCAAAGACTGGTTTCTGAAACTCCGTGCATGGAATGAGATCAAATTTATGCTCCATGGTTCGAAGCCAATCATCAGCCTCCAGTGGTTCATCGGCCTTGGTGAACACCGGTGGTCTTGTGTCTGTAAAATCAACATATGTAGCCTCCTGCCTGTTATGATGGCGACCATGATTTCCTTGCATCTGATTCTGATTACTTTGAGCCATCTCATGAAGCAAACAAGAATTTTCAACCGTCACATTGACAAGTGCGGCTATAGCATCAACCAGGTTTGTTGGAACTGGTGGTGGATCTGGAATACCGTCCTCATCTTATGAAGTACTAGGAATATGTGAACCCCGCGTACGACGCATCTGCTCATAACAAACCAAACTTTACTCTCAAGTCTTTATTGAATTGCAACAAAAGCTTACTCCAGACACATTACATAGGGTTTACTAAAATAAACACAAACCCGCATGTACCTAAACAAGACTACTTAACTTTAACTAGAACTGACTATTATACAACTCTACTCATCTTCTTGATCACTTCAAACTTCAGGCTCGGTATCCATTCCAGAAATATTACCGCCTTCATTATCACTCTCATCGATCATTATTAATTCTTCAGGATCTTCTTCTTCCTCCTCTTCCGATTCACTACCATCGGCAAGGATAACACCTGGGTCCATTACATCAGCTTGGGGTTCATGATTTGGATCTAGGAGATTGCTTAGCCTATGAACTTCCTCATGTAGATAAGTATTATGTTCTTCTAAATCTTCCACATAGAATTCTAGCTCATGAGTTCTAGCTCTAGCTACATTCTCTCTATGCCAAGCTTCATTTCTTCCCTCCACCGTACGAACTAACATACGTTCACAGTTCCTGTGAGCGGTGGTGAGACGTCTTAATTGCTCCTGTAATCTGCCCACCTGGATGGCGTCCATAGCCCTATCTCTAGTAGCTTGTGCTAACTCTACAGAAATCCTCTGTATCTCTGCCTAGGGATCAGGCCTAGAACTGCTACTACTAGCACCGTCATTCCTAGGGGCAAGTTAATGGCGAGGAACTCCTTTGGGTCCAGTGGACTTACGGGGTGTCTTCTTGGTACGAGCCATATTGTAGGAAGCAAGATCAATCCTAGTAAGACAAGTTGACAACAGTCTCAAGAGCAGCAAGGGTGGACTACACAACTCAACTCATACACACTACCCACCCAGACTCAGAGGCGAAGGAAGTAACAAGTGAATTAATTATGATGCATGAATCGTTCTTATGAACAAAAACAGCAAAGCTTATAACGAACATAAACAACATTTGTTTTATATAGGGCATAATAAGATTACTACTCCACCACACAAAGCCGTTTTAATCAAATAAGGAATGGTGAGAAAGAAATAAGATAAGTCAGAAGCAATTTGGACCAAATTAACAAGTTAAGTTTAGTCATCCCAAATCATTTTGAAGTTTTCGTAAACCAATACTACAAAAACATTGTAACGATCGCTCTGATACCATTCTGTGGCAGAACCTCCTAAATTATAGGGCCCACATGCATCTGTCACTATCCGACGACCTTTGACAACTATGCATATGTTCCCGATAACTTAAGAAGACTATCGGGTGTCCTCGGGGAACCCCGAATCATCCACGATTTCCGAGCAGGATCACATTACAGAGTCATTGCAGTATTACAACATTTATTCAAATATCTACATCAGAGTAAAAACAGCGGAAGACTTACAATAACATAGTTTACAAACCATTTGTTTCAAAACATACAACTAAGATCGATACTTATTACAAACCAAAGTAGTGGAGTGGCATTATAACATATTACAGAACACACAAATAAACTGCCCTGCCCAAGGGCCACACATTTACTTATCGTCATCGGAAGGAACAACAGTCATGCAGCATGATCCAAAACAGATCTGCTCATGAGCCTCACCTGCAACAAGGGTCAACGAACCCTGAGTACAAAAGTACTCAACAAGACTTAACCGAAACAAAACTGATAGAACTCAGGAATACAGGCTCAGGGATTCAAGGTTTGGCTTTAGCAATAATCAAAGTTCTTTTGCGTAAAAGCTCTTTAACAAAATTCTTTATATCAACATTTAAAACTTCATAAGATCATATGCAAGGCTGACACGATCCGTATTGAGATCATGAAACTTTATATCCAACATTTTCTCAAACCATTCTCAAATTCCAGTTATTAAACTACGATGATGATCAGAGAGTTGAGTCTCCATAACCGAGGTGCAACGATGATTTAAACCGATTAAACCCAGCTAGGAATTCCAGACCACATGACATATGTAGGTCCCTGACTTACATATATCAACCTACCCTCGGATCCTCTAAACAAGAATGGGTCCGCGCCACCCAAGAATACAGTACCCCACCAATCCAGCCCATTGCCACGTGGGTACACGCTATTCCCGCCATCTCTCCACTACCAGTGCGTGAGTAGCCATTCTCGTAATAGAATAGCCAACTTAAGGCTTACCGGAGTATGCAGTTAGTACTACAAATTCTCAACTCACGCAGGTCAACAACGGTACGGGCCTTAATTGACACAGGCAGAAAGAACCCGCTCACAAGACCTCCATGCCTTGTGGCTCACACACACCGAGTCCGCTCGGTCTAGATTTATTACTCCACATGCTCATATCACATGATAACATAAGTAATCATAGTCCCATTTAAAACTTGCAGGTGATAGGTAATCACTCGACTTTCATCGTTCTAAGCATAGCTAAGCATAACTAGGCATATACGATTTTTAGACTGGTAACAAGGTGGATACAGAGAAACAAGGTTGGTAATGCATCAAATTAGGTTTCCACTTGACTTCTAATTACTTAATGCAATAGATAAAAGCAAAAGCGGAAATAACTTTGTAAAACACAAGGTAGGTTTAAATGCATCCGGGACTTGCCTTCGTTGACGGAAAAATCTGGGTTCGAGTCGTTACACCGATATCAACACCAACCTCCACAGACGATTCAACCTCAACTACTTGATTAACTACCACGTGCTCACCTTCGTTCACTACACGTAGTAACAATGCCATGTTTAACATGATGCGAGATACAAAATATGATACTCGATGATGGATGCAAAAGTTAACAACTTGAATACAACTTTCCTACGCGGTATAGTTACAAGTCAAACTAACTAAACCTTTTCATACACCTAATTCAATTGCCAAGGATCATTATCAACTAATGACCCAAGAACATCACTCAATCAAAAATTCAAACAAAACCTAAATCACTAAAGATTACTATTTGCTTTTATGAATTAATTAATTAATTAAGAATTATGAAATAAATAAACTTGTTCCAATTGACCTCAAAATTTTTGTAAATGTTCATCACATGATAACTAAGTGGAAAAACAATTTTCATAATTTTTGGATAATTATTTACACCTAGAAAAATCATGGAAACTCATTTATTAATTAATTGAGCAATTTTTATCACATTCAAAAAGTACTGAAAAACAACATTTCATATTTTTCTTAAATAATATACATCACAGAGAGGTCACACAAAAATTTTCATAATTTTTGGAGCTCTAAATAAATCTACACAAAAATAACAAATTACAGCACTATTTAATCATTTCTGAAAAAGGAAAAATTCATTTTCAAATCACCCGCTCACACAAACAACTCGGGAAGAACCAGGAAATCACACAAACAACTCGGAAGAACCAGGAACTCACACAAACAACTCGAAAGAACCAGGAACTCACACAAACAACTCGAAAGAACTAGGAACTCACACAAACAACTCGGAAGAACCAGGAACTCACACAAACAACTCGGAAGCAACAGAAGCTCACCACAAACGTGTTAGAACGTGCGGTAGACGATGAGCAGCAAAGGTGGCGTCAGACGACGGTGACAGCAACGGCGGCGATGGCAAGCTCGACTCCTAGTGACTGCAGCGGAGGAATGACTCAATCAAAAGGTCACAGAGGACCACGGTAACACGGTGAAGCCAAAGGGCTACAAATCAAGGACGGATACGCACCGTGGAGTACTGGCCACGGTGAGGTGAACGCGACGGCGACGCTGCCGGCCGCGAGGAAGAAGAGTGCGCACAGCAGTTTTCCGGTGAAGTCAAGCTACAAAAGCAGGTCGGTTGGATGCGCAAGGAGCAGGCGGAGCTGTGACGGCTATAGCTGTGACTGGCAAGCACTATGATGACGGCACAAGCTCAACAGAATTAGGCGGTGGCGACGGCAAAGCAGAGGAAGAAGAAAGGAGATGAACGGCGACGGCGTAGTCTTTATAGCTCGGCCAAGAAGCAAGCAGAAGCCACGCAAGGGCCTTTCCCCGCGCCAGCGCGACGCCAAAGACGGCCACGACGTGCCTGGAACGCCGAAGAAGATTGCCGGACATGTAGCTTTGGCGGTGAACACTGTTCATAGTAATTACAGAATTGCCATTCGTTTTAAAATCCAAATTACTCCCAAATTTGTGTAACAACTCAAAAATCTCCAAAAATAAAAGTTGTCCAAAATCAAAAGTTCTACAACTTTGCTTTTATAACCACCCCCTAATTCGGTCTACATTTTGAAATGCAAATTTTGAATTCAAAAAGGGGACATTTAAAGAATTACGCCTTTTCAAATTAATCCAAATTTTTCTAAACAACTTTGAAAACTCCAAAAACAAACTTTGTACAACTCAACAAGCTCTACATTTTTGCTTAAAGGCTCAACCCCAACATGTGCTTCGATTTTGAAATGGGTTTTCCAAGTCAAAACTTAAAGGCCGAAATTAGGGTTTTCGAAAATCCCAATCCAAACAAAACTTGGAACAAGATTCAAGTACTACAAGGCAACACTTAAAACACAAATATAAACTTGTTTTAGTGAATGCATATCAAAGTTTGCAATATGACCAAATGCCTTGCAATGCATATGATGACATGGCAATTTTAGTATTTAAACACCCGAGGTGTTACAGCTTTTTGCCATACGGGAGTCCAACGGCGCCTACAATACTGTAGACACAAATGTCGGCACCTACAATACTGTTTGTCTCAGGGCGGTTGTGAAGAACTATTACCGTAGGCATACAGGGTATGGTCCTGGTATCATGGTTTGACTTTGTGCACTGCCTTCTCCGTTCGCCCCTGGTCCCTTCCAAGCGAGCGTCCCCGGTCGGATGGCCCCAGTCGGCCCTGGCCGCGCCAGTCGGAGAAGAGTGGCAAGCAGGCTTCCTACGGGGTCCCCGGTCAGAAACGCAGGGTCAGAGTAGGAAGCAGTATTTTGGGCCAGGCCTTTTCGATCGGAGAGACCGCCCGGAGGTGGCTGGTGTCTGAAGCGAGTGCTCCGGTGCTCCGGTCGGAGAGGTGGGCTGAAGAAGTTGATGAGTGGGTGCTTGTTCTTTTGGGTAGACCTTCCGATCGGCGATCGGACTGTCCTTCTGGCCCGTTGTATTTTTAGACACCTGGGCCGGCCCATGAACTACATGCTGTTTTCTTGGGTCGAGCCCTGGTGTTGAAGCCGGTCCTTGAGGGACCCTAGGTTTATGAACCCGACACTATGCATGAAGATCTAAACAACTTCATAAAAAACCAAGTATGGGAGTTAGTTGAGAGGCCTAAGGATCATAATGTGAATGGAACAAAATGTGCCTTTTGGAACAAGCAAGATCAAGATGGGATAGTTGTAAGGAACAAAGCAAGATTAGTGGCTCAAGGTTACACTCAAGTTGAAGGTCTTAAGTTTGGAGAAACATATACCCTTGTTGTAAGATTGGAAGCAATTAGGATCTTGTTAGCCTATGCTTGTGCCCATAACATCAAGTTGTACCAAATAGATGTGAAGAGTGCATTTCTAAATAGATACATCAATGAGCTAGTCTATGTTGAGCAACCTCCGGTTTTGAGGATGAGAAGAAATCCAACCATATCTACAAGTTGAGAAAGGCTTTGTATGGTTTGAAGCAAGCACCTAGAGCATGGTATGAGAGATTAAGAGATTTCCTACTCTCTAAGGGGTTTATTATGGGCAAGGTTGACACCGCTCTCTTCACCAAGAAGATTGGCAAGGACTTGTTTGTGTTGCAAATTTATGTTGATGATATCATATTTAGATCAACCAATCAAGATTTTTGTGAGGAGTCTGGAAAGATGATGGCAAGTGAGTTTGAGATGTCCATGATTAGAGAGCTTAGTTACTTCCTTGGTCTTCAAATCAAGCAAATGAAGAAAGGCACATTTGTGAGTCAAGGCAAGTACGTCAAAGACATGCTTAAGAAGTTTGAAATGGATGATGCTAAAGCTATTAGTACACCAATGGGGATAAATGGAAACTTAGATATTGATGCTAGTGGCAACATGGTGGATCAAAAGATGTATCGGTCTATGATTAGAAGCCTACTCTATGTGACCACATCAAGACCGGATGTGATGTTTAGTGTATGCATGTGTACAAGATTTCAAGCCTCACCAAGAGAGAGTCATTTGAAGGCAACAAAGAGAATATTGAGGTACTTGAAGCATACACAAAATGTTGGATTGTGGTATCCCAAAGGAGTAAGATTTGAGTTGATTGGATATTCGAACTCCGATTATGCAGGATGCAAAGTTGAGAGAAAGAGCACATCGGGCACATGTCAACTATTGGGAAGATCACTTATGTCTTGGTCATCAAAGAAGCAAAATAGTGTAGCACTTTCAACCGCCGAAGCGGAGTACATTTTGGCCAGTTGTTGTTGTGCTTAATTACTTTGGATGAAGGCTGTTTTGAATGATTTTGGAATCAAGTTCAAACAAGTGTTATTGCTATGTGACAATAAGAGTGCCGTGAAGCTCACCAACAACCGGTTCAACATTCAAGAACAAAGCACATAGATGTCCACCATCATTTCATAAGAGATCACCAACAAAAAGAGAACATTTGCATCAAGAGTGTGGGCACCGATGATCAACTTGCTGATATTTTCACCAAACCACTTGATGAGAAGAGGTTTTGCAAGCTAAGGAATGAATTGAACATACTTAACTTTTCAAATGTGTGTTGATCCACCCCCATTATATGACATGCCTCTCCTTCGAGCAAAGCAAGGTAAAGTTGATTAACACGTCATTCATAAATTGCTAAGGACTTGTTTAGTGCATTAGTCATTCCTATCATGTCTTAGGCTAATTCATGAAAATCAAATGAATTTGATGCTTGTATGGTACCACTATTGCTTGTATGCTTGATATGAAATAGCGGTAGCATATGACATGTTTGTGGGCTTGTGAACCTAGTGTTTGATCTAGAAAATGAGCTATAAGTGTTTAACTCAACATGGTATAAGATAACCCTTATTTTGATGTGTGAAGAAGCTTGTCCTTGGATCAAACCGAGTTAAATATCTTGTGCAAATGATCTAGATTGAACCAAATTTGGGAAAATGATCCTCACTTCACATGGTTTCACCCTAACCTATCTAAAATTTGAGCTCACCTTTTGTGCTAATTGTTGACAAAGGGGGAGAAAATTTCAAAAAGATAGTAAAAGATAGGAGAGGAAACAAATGAATGACATTGTAAGGGGATCAATTAAAATTTGAACCACACAAGTAGAGGGAGCAATCTCATAAACTTGTATGTTGTATTTGTATGTGCAATACATATGTTTGCTTGCATGGCACAAGTTTTTAAATTCCATATCCAGGCTTGTGTGGTGTATGCTAGATTGTAGAAAGTGATTAATGAAATGAAAACTAGTATGCATAGGATGGCTAGATATTCCTTGATCTTTTACAATTTGTACTAGAACCATGCTTCTAATGTTGATCTCACGAGGTATCTAGTTTGACTTTGCTTTTCAAGTGATATCTAGCAAATCATGGTGCTAAGGATGGTGTTTAAATGGCAACTCCGATTGGTATGATGCTTCAAAGGTCCTTTCTTTACACCTTAGCATCATTTGGTAGCTATTACTCTCCCAAACTTCCAATCCATGCATATGTACAAGCTTTCAAATTGAAACTCTTAGCACACATGTAGGGGGAGCTAATACTACCAGTTTGGGTTGATGAAACTTGTCCATAAACATTACACATGGTAATATGCTTGGGAAAGCAACATGAATCCAAAAAGATTTCATTGAATATCTTTTTAAATAGGTTGTCATCAATTAACAAAAAGGGGGAGATTGAAAGCCCTAGTTTGGTTTTAAATAATTGATGAAACCTAGGGACTAATCCTTGTACTAAGTGTGTAGACATGAAAGGATGGTCTCATGTCAAGTGGTGGAGCAAGAGGATGATCATGATGGAAGGTGCTGACCAAAAGATGATCAAGTGTTGCACATTTGGAAGAGAAGAGAGAAACAAAAAATAGGCTCAAGGCAAAGGTATATTGATAGGAGCCAAGATACCATAGAGGGTGTGAGTGATTTAGGATCGATAGTCATACTATTAAGAGGGGAATTCTCATGGTTGATACGGTTGTCAAGTGCCACTAGATGATTGAATTCCATGCATATGCATTTGGATCTAGTGTGCTAACAATTAACCCGTGAAAATGATTGTAAAAATGCTAACACACGTGCACTAGTGGTGAGACAGTTTGGCGTTGGCACATATAAGCAAGGGTGTTGAGAAAGGAGTTGTTCGCGCTGGTCACTGGGTGACCGGATGCGTCCAACACTAATATCGGACGCGTCCGGTATGCCAGACTCGGGTGGTGGCACAGACATGACCGAACATGTCTGGAATTGGCATCGAACGCGTCCGGTATTTGACCCTAGCGTGAGAAGCTAAGGCAGGGATGACCGGACGCTGGGCTGTGTCCGTTCGTGTTGGATCTGACGCGTTAGGTCATGCCCTGGACCTCTCGGTATCATTTTTGAGCGTGACCGAACGCTCTGTGCAACGAGCGACCTGACGCAATGTGCAACGAGCGACCTGATCCTGAGCGTTGCATCTGGTTAGAGGAGACAAAACATGCAGTTGTGTGGACCTGACGTAGGGGCGCGTCCGTTTGCTCCTGGGTAGATCTGGGAGCTCTCTAGAGTTGACCTGACGCTACCTAGCGAGCGTCCAATCATTTTCAAGCAGCGCGTCTGATCGTTCACTAACATTCACGTAGAGAGAGCCGTTGGGCGCCAATGGCTATATCTGTTTGAACAAGACACATGGCATCCAGACGTTGACCGGACGCAGCGACCGGACACATTCGGTCAGTTCATAACAAGCCTAGTGAAGGGGTATAATGGCTAGTTGACTTGTTGGGTCTCTATTTAAGCGTGGTGGCTGGCTCTTGCTCACTCTCTTGGCTCTCTAACTTGTTGATACACCTTGTGAGCATACTCCCACACCTCCCACTCATCTAGCATGTGAATTGGTCATCCAAAGTGAGATTGGGAGTGATCCAAGTGCATTTGCATTGTGTTTGAGCATCTAATGTCACTTGGGATCGTGTTCGCTGCGGGTATCCTTGTTTCTCATGGTGGTTGCCACCACATTGATGGCTTGGAGCAGCAGAGGAGCTTTAGCACATGTTGGTGATTGTTCATGGCCAACTCCGGTGATTGTGAGGGGTCTTGTACCTTCCTCGGTGGAGAGCCGAAAGGTAACTCTAATGGATTGCTCGTATCATTGAGTTACCTTACTTGTGAGTAGGTTCTTCCGGTGTCCAATTGTGTGGATGAGGTTTGTGCAACACCTCTTAGCTGCTGAACCACAAGTGTTGGTCGACACAACGGGGACTAGCGTGCCGACAAGCACGTGAACCTTGGGAGAAAAATCTTGTGTCTCTTGTGTAATTGGATTTCTCTCGGTGATTGGTCATCTTCATATTGTGATTGGTTCATTCCCGACATGGCGGTATAATCACCCTACTCACTCTATTACTTTGTTGCAAACTAGTTGTAGCAAGCTCTTTAGTGTAATTAGTTTTGATAGCATGCTTAGTAGCTTAGTTTCATCTACTAGAGCTCTTTAGTGTAGCCTTGTTGAGAGCTCTTAGTGAGTGGTGATTGAGCCTCTTTGCTGCCTAGTGATCATAGCAACTAGAATTATTGGGTTGGTGGCTTGCAACCCTTGTAGAGCTAGAGCAAATTTGCATTTTACCATTTAGTTTACTAGCAAATTGCTCTAGTGAATTTGTAGAGTTTTAAATACGCTATTCACCCTCCTCTAGCCATATTAGGACCTTTCATATTTGCGACAAATTCTACAATAATTCATGGCATCATGTTCGCTCGCCAAGTATGATCCATGAATGGTAGCATAAGGGCAACTCCAATTTAGTGGTGAGCTGCCTCATAAAAAAGCACAACCATGCGTGCTATGTTCAGTATCGGTGTGAATCTTCTCTCTAGTTATATGTACTAAACCATCACGTGAGGCCGATTCACCTTCAACCGTTCAACAACTTGAAAGACAACGATGCAGGTTTAGGTTTGTGTTACTGTACACATATATGTTCATGCTTCAACTCTTCAAACCATTGTTTTTATTCATCATTGGAGATGCAACACACGGGTTGCCAAAGCTATACCAGGGGTGCCAACACACAACACATTCATGGAAAAAATGCAAAAACAATTATTATGGTTATTTTTTCACTATCCATGCACCCAAAGACAAATTCACGCATACAAGACAAGTACACCTCAAATTTTGCTAGCTTCGCCTATTGTTGTCTGGGTGGTTCTGCACCATGACCCAATAAAAAGAAATCTTTCCATGAACAAAACTAAGGAGACAAAAATGAAACAAATCAACACAAATCTCAAAGAAATATAGACCATAAAAAGGTTGAGTACAAACAACTCCCGATTAGATACAAAAGGCTAATTGTTAGCCAACTAAATTTTAGTCTTAGCCCATCGAAATAGGAGGCTAATAGGTAGACTAATTATTTAGCCAAGCCTCAAACTATTTGTTAACAAACTAGCGATGCTAATTTGAGCTAATTTTTAGCTCTCACTGATAAGTAGCCCTCGCTAATCAAACATCCCGTCGAAATGGTAACTATGTACATGTAATTTGGAGTCTTATAAAGTCATCTAATTTGGTGTAAATCATAATTTATGAGTCCTGACACAAGGCGAATACATATTAAATCATCCCAAGAACCTATCAAATATATGGAGTATTTGGTCTACCTCATTCCATGAACCAAAAACCATATATATATTTTGCAGAGAGGCTAGCGCCGGGATGTTCAGATGGACGCCCGTGTCCGGACGTGGCTCGCAATAATAGGCGGGAGACCACGCTGCACGTGAAAGGAGCCTACGCCGCCTATTTTTGCGCCCCACTGCGTGGACCCCACACTGCTTCCTGCCCTAACTATCGTGCTTGCTCTGTTTCATGCGCGCATGCAGGACTGCCAAACATCCAGATGAAACACTTGCAACATATGTCTGAAACAGCTGAAACACTTGCAAACTATATCTGAAACATTTGCAAAACACCTAAAAACCCTTGAAATACGTGTGTAGCCATTGCAAACATATGCAACATCTAGATCTACTTTTGTCACATCCAAATAAAACACTTGCAACATACGTATGAAACACCTCAAACACTTGAAACATAAGCTTGCAACATGCATGTTATGCTACATCCAGATGAAATACTTGAAACATACGTCTAAAACACCTGAAACACTTGAAACATATGCTTACAACATGGCTATATAGCCATTGCAAACATGTTCAACATCTAGATGAAATAGTTGAAAACATACGTCTGAAACATCTGAAACACAGCATCGCTAGCAACCACGGCCTGTTGCGGCAGGAAGCTCGGATCGGTGGTCGTGTGGCTCCCTATCGTGGTGTTGGCGCGGTGAACGCTGCCGCCACGATAGGCGAGGTGAAGTGGGGTGCAGTGAGGGACGCGGCACGATGTGGAATTGGGGCGTGGTAGGGGATTGCCACAGCGACGAGGTAGAGTGGGGTAGGCGGCTGTCTCAGTGGAGGCGGCTGTGGCAGATGGAGGGTGTGGTAGAGGCGGCCTTGATAGTCAGGCGAGTGGGAAAATGTTCTGGAGTACGTGCAACATACAGATGACATAAGTCGTGACCCCTGCGTTACCTTATGTTTTGTCTTTATGCCACGGTGGCATCTAAGCATGCGATGCTCATGACTTCCTCTCCGGGAACAACATTGCAAAAAAAATTGGAGAGAATACCCATACAAATATTTTAAACCACATAAACAAACAGAACAGTCTGCTCCTCGTGCACTGTAGAGAGTGCAGACTGCAGTGATGCGACGCCTATGTATATCGATGGCCCTGTTCGCTTCAACTTATCAGTCGTACCGTTTCAACGAAATAATAGTATTTTTCTCTCACAATAAATTAGTATCAGCATCAGCATCGACCATTTTTCTAGACAACCGAACAGGGCCGATCACCTCTGACTTATGTCCAGGACCTGGGACTCCTGAGCATCTTCCATTCCCCCAAGTTGAGGAGGCTATAGCATCACCAACTCTTAGACTATCTCCAACGTCCGGACCTAAAATAGAGACCCATATTAGAGTTTAGGTCACGGTATAGTAAAAAGTAGCAAACCCAAAACTTTTGATCTCCAACAGCGCGACCTCGAAGATTCCTACGGATGGATCCAACGACACTGCCACGGTGTCCACGGCTGCCCCGGTCTTCATGCCCCCTTCCCCCTATGCCGACTCCGGTCCTCTCCGCCGCCTCGGCCTGCCCTCCGCGCAGCGGACTCGCAGCCACACCGGCCGGTCCTATGCGCCACATGGTGCGTGCGGTGCAACGCCCTCGAGCAACCCCGGCCACACCCCGCTCTCGCCGCGGACCCGTCCCAGCCCCCGACCGGAGTTCCTCTTTCCCTCGGTCGAGCGCGTGCGAGCGCCAGCGAGCACCTTCGCCCCTCCCTCCCTCCCTCCGGCATTCCCTCCCTACGAGATCCGGCGTGCGCTGGGTGAGCGCCAGTGAGCACCTCCGCCCCCACACGACGCTGCTCATCACCGGCGGTGGGGGAGCGGGTCCAGATCCGACAAGGCAGCCAAGGCCGGCGGCTCCTCTCCGCACCGGCGGCGCGCATCCTCCTGCGGCGGCGAACATGGCGACGGTGCTGCAGCGCGTCTCCCTCATCTCGTTCCTGCGAGCGGCAAGGCACCCGGCCATGGTGGCCCTCCCTAGGTCCGGGTCGGCAGTGGGGGCGTGGCGTGGATCTGGGTTGGCGATGCGGAGCCCCCCTCGATGCTGGCCGCAGCGAGGCGGAGCTGCCGCGAGGCCGCCGTGTTGAGCTCCGGTCGTCCCCTTCCTCGTGGTGCTCGTGGTGGTGGGCCTGGCGGAGACGCAAAGACGCGGAGGGAGGACGCTTTTTTGCCTTCCGCGTCGCCTCCAACGCAAAATGCATGCTGTGTTTGCCTACTCCGTTGGAGCTTGTTTTTCGCGGTCAATACACTGTGCGCGATGCAATTTTGGGGATGGGTCACGTTATTGGAGATAGTCTTATCCAATGGATTCCTCTCTTGTCCTAGGGCTAATTGCCATCACCTTGCCCGTGCTCCTCCATCTCCTAACGAGGGCAAACAAGCCACGGTAGCCGGCCATGACCAAGCTACCGTCGGGCTCGCTGGGCCTGCCAGTGATCGGCTAGAGCCTCGACCTTCTCCGCGCCATGCATGCCAACATCGCCGAGCGGTGGATCTAGGACCGGATCCACCAGTATGGCCCAGTGTCCAAGCTGTCGCTGTTCGGCGCGCCGATGGTGCTCCTCATGGGGCTGGCGGCCAACAAGTTCATCTTCTTCAGCAGTGCCCTGGCGTTACAGCAGCCCTAATCCATGCAGATGATCCTCGGGGACAAGAGCATCCTAGACCTGATGGGCGCCGACCACAAGCGGATCCATGGTGTGATGGCTGAGTTACTCAAGCTGGACATGCTGAGGCTATATATGGGCAAGATCGACGGTGAGGTGCGGCGCCACCTCGACGAGTGCTGGGCCGGCCAGCGCATCATTACGGTGATGCCTCTCATAAAGAGGCTCACGTTCGACATCATCTCCCTGCTACTCTTCAGCCTCGGGCAGAGCCCGCTCCAGGACGCGCTCGCCGCCGACTTTGCATGCATCATGGATGGCATATGGGCCATCCCAATGAACCTGCCATTCACGGCGTTCCGCTAGAGCCTGAGGGCCAGCGCCAGGGCTCGCCGGCTAATTGCCGGGATTGCATGGGAGACTAGGGGCAAGCTGGAAAGGGGCGAGGACTCCTGGAGCAGCGACCTCATCGCATGCCTGCTCAGTCTGACTGACGACAGCGGTGCACGGCTGCTGAGCGAGGACGAGATCATGAACAACTCCATGGTGGCCCTAGTCGCCGGCCATGACACGTCTTCCATCCTCATGACGTTCATGGTCCGCCACCTCGCTAATGACCTGGATACCCTCACTGCCATGGTCCAAGGTGAGAAACCTAACTAGAACGCAGCGTTCCCATGTCGTCTTCGGTATGATTTGAGGTGACCACCGCCGTGGCTCGCGACGCAGAGCACGAGGAGATCTCAAAGAACAAGGGCGATGGCGATGCCCAGGACTAGGAGGACCTGGCGAAGATGAAGTACACGTGGCGTGTCGCGCTGGAAACCCTTCTCCTGGTGCCTCCTGTCTTCGGCAACTTCTGACGAGTGACACAAGACGTCGAGTTCGACGGCTACCTCATCCCAAAAGGATGGTAGGTGTTCTAGGTGGTGAGCGTGACGCATATGGACCCAGGCATCTTCCCCGAGCCGGCAAAGTTTGACCCATCTCGGTTCGAGAACCTATCAGCGGCAGCGGCGCCACCGCACTCGTTCGTTGCATTCGGCGGGGGTCCGAGGATCTGCGTCGGCATGGAGCTCGTCAGGATCGAGATGCTTGTGACGATGCATTACCTCATCGGGCTCTGTTCGGATGCTATTATAAGTCGGCTTATCAGCCATGATATAATATTTTTCTCTCTCAACAAATCAGCCGTACAAATCAACGCAAACGGCTTATAGATCCAAGATCCAGGCCCTCAATATCATCAAGAATCCAAGATCAAGAATGTGGGCTTTAGAAAGCAGATTCCTTGAGATATGTTTGGAAATTTCATGGCCACTTCATGGAAATAAAAAAAGAAAAAAAATTAGAGATACAAGTAAGGCAGGGGGCACAAACAAACTGAGGTTATCATCAGAGTTTCTTGCGCCCCCGGCCGAATCGGCAACCGAGGGCTCCGCTGACTTACCTGCCATGCTCCTTGTCATTTGCCAACCTTTCTATTGCTCCCGTGGGGATACATACAGCCTGATCTGCTGTGTTACATGCACCACCGACCGTGGCGGCGGCTGCTGCTGCCAGCGGTGCTCGTCTCCGTGTGGAACCAGTAGCTGCGAAGTGCGGCTAAGCGAGGGATATGACGGCCGGCCGTGTCCAAACCCTAGACTACTGGACTCACCCGCGGGATGCAACTACATAAGAAGGTGCGACCGTGGGCTGTGTTGTGCTGCTGCAGCTGCTTGGGCCATAGCCGAGCTGTTGGGTTGTATAGTTGCACCCCAAACAGCCAAAAAGGCAGAAGCGACCAGGCCCGTAAACTATACAAAAATTGGCAGTGCTAGCGCCCGAACATTCAGATAGATATGCGCGTCCGGACGACCATGCCTGCACATCGTTTCACATGCCCACATGAGCGCCTGCGTCGTCCAAACATCGCCCACGCCTCCTGACCCCACATGGAGACCGCTCGTGACCTCTCTACTTCCCTGCCCGAACGCCTGCTGTGGCAGGCGAGTCTCCATCAGCAAGAGCCGCTCTATTTTTAAAACATTCAGATATAAACATTTACAATATATATGTGAAGACTGATGAAACACTTGAAACATGCGTCTGAAACACTAGTAAAAACACCTAAAAACGCTTGAAAAGCCATTGAAAAACATATGCAACATTCAGATAAAACACTTGCAACATATGTGTGAAACATATGCATCATCTAGATAAACATACTTGCAACATACGTTTCAAAAAACATATGAAACATTTGGAACAGACGCTTGCAATATATGTGTACATTCATTGCAACATATGATATATTCCGATCTACTTTTGCAACATCCATATGAAACACTTGCAACATACCTTTTTGAAACATCCAAAACACTTCAAACATATGCTTGCAACATTCATTTTCAAGCGCAACATCTACTTGTTGTTTGGATGAATAGAGTCTCGTCGATGCGGTGTAGGGTCGGTCGCGCATACCAGTAGCATGCCATAGGCAACACCAGCTATGGCAATGTGCCGGCAGATATCCACCCCGACGAACGCATGCAAGGGATGGAGGGCGAGGTGAGGCGAACACGGATGTAGCGTGGTTGGCTGGGTGGAAGGACACCAGGGACGACTCACCACAGTTCTTGTCCTGTGGCAGCCATGAGTAGGAAAAAGGGGTGGCTGCAGGATTTGCTCGGCGAGCATGCACAGGGGGAACTACGAGCCTGAGGTGACGTTGGTGGAGTTAGGAGTGGGGCATGAGAGGGCCAGAAGAAAGGGAGCAACGATGACGTGGGAGCTCTTGTGGCAGAACTGCCTAAGCTAATGCCTCCTAGGAGTATTTCTCTTTCATTAGACAATAAGTACCCAAGAGAGGACACTAAACTACACAGTTCTGTCGAGCACATCCCAAGGGAGAACTCAAAAATCCACATTTTTCCATGAGGATCATAAATGAGAAAATAAAGCTTACAACATTCTCAAGTCATTTCTTACATCACTTTATTACAGTACTAGAATATTACCTCAATTGATTATAACAGCGGAATATAACAATGTTACCAGAGTTACAGAGGAAGCATGATTAATTTAATGAAATGGTGGAGCATTAACATAGTGGACATTTTTATATAAGAGATGCTAGCAGATTTTACATCTTTTCTTATAAAAACCTTTAATGAGAGTTATAAAAAACACTATGGTCGTAGCATTAAAAGGAACCCTCTCTAAGCCCACCAGGAGGTTTCCACACACAAGAGTATGCTCTAAGTATCCTCCGATCACCTGCAACAGGGGAAATAAAACCCTGAGTACTCGATTGTACTCAGCAAGACTTACCCGATAGGAGGAAAATAAAAGACTCCAAGGATATACAAGGCTTATTTGGCTTGTGGGTTATTGCATATATGGAAGCATTACTAAATGTGTGTCCTTATATTCAATTTTATTAGCAATCATCATTAGTTCATTAACTAACCATTCTATGTAAGCACCTCTGCTACTTTCAAGCAGGTGGTAAGCAATCAGAACCATTTTATCAGTTTTCAAGTTCTAGTTTTTACTACGGTGTGAGACCATAGCCAAGTCGTACTGTCTCATAGAAATGGTGATTCATGAATCAATGTATCACAGCTGGGTACCCCAAAATACATGCCCCGTTTGTACCCTAGGCACAAACAAGACCAATTCATTTCACTCCTGTCACGGGGTCCAGGTCCCCGGCCAAACTTGGACTTCAAGCCCCCACACTTGAGACACGATCTTAGTATGGTGCTTAGACCTCTACCTTTCCCCGCCTCCAATCAGTCGATCCAGAAAGAGCTGGAACCCATGACAAGAGCGTAACGAGCCTTCCCGCTCCCATAAACAAGTATGTGCTCAGGATAATAAGTCTGTGACCTGACTTTCATCCACAACAATGGACGGTCCTCAATCGACATAGGCGGAACAAGTGCAATCCGAGCCTCGCTCGGATGCCTAACCAAGTCTAGATTTAAAGTACCATTCCGCCCGGTCTTTAATTATCATTTATATATATTCCATGTGATAGTACTATAGTAACAACAATAATATCTTTCATATCTCTCACGAGTGACAGGTAATCACTCGACTTCTACCGAGTCCTATAGCATAACAATCTACATGATCCTGACGTACTAGTAAGACTCATAGGATAAGGATATATATATATGCAAGTGGGTTTCATTCAACTCTTTAAAACTTAATACACAAGCATAAAATAAAGTGCAGCATAATAGGGGTTATGCATCAGGGCTTGCCTAGACAAGATATAGCCAAAGATTAGCATTCCATTGGTGACACGATCTTTAAGGCACCATCTTTTCTGCTACTTTGGTCGACTCCATGATCCATCGTTGTTCCTATTATGATATACGTGGATGCAATACAGAGATGTAAATAATCAACGGCAATTATAACTCTAAAATATGATTACACTCCGCAAGCTAACGAGCTAGCTTTAATGACTAACGTACTAGTCTACGTATCCACGTCGTCAAGCAAGGCTTCGTTTTTGGAAAAATGTTCTAGTTTTAAAATCCCAAGGTGTTTCGGTATTTTATTGATTAAACATATATTTTTGAACTAGGACTCATTGAGCTACCTTACCAAACTAATTATTATGGAGCTACAAAAATTACAGTGAGCACCTAATAATGTGAGGAATTTAATGTGAAAGTTTCAGAGCCAACACTATCACCAATTTATCACGACAATTCCTATAAGTTTATATCTTACAATATTAAGCATATCAAATTAATTAGATAACTCTAGAAAATATTATAAAACTATGTGAACAAAATATACTAGCAGATAGATCGTGATTTTAGGAACCTAACAAAATTGGTTTCACAATTTTTGACCAACTACACAAATTTCTATTGAATTTACAAGTTTACCTTAGAAACTAAATTAGAAAATGCTTTAGAAAAAGAAAAGGGCCGGCAGTAACCCATTCTGGCCCGGCAGCCCAGCGGCCCAGCGAGGGCACGGTTGCCGCGCACGTCGCGATGGCCCAACATGGCCCAAGGCCGGGAGGCCCGCGTGCGATGGCGGCTTTGCAGAAAAGCCCCCGTGCTTTTAGATAATAACATGACTACTATGCGCAATATTCCTACCATCAGTAATCTTGCAACTATACCCTCGGATATTTTCCTTTACCACAGGGAGGTCCCTGGGGATCCCCTCGCGCGCCGACACGGCGGCCGATGGCATAAGGCGGTTACGCCGGGCAACCTAGGCGTGCTACGACGGGGGTAAGGGGCCGACCACTATCTACAGCTAAAAGCGTAAGGATGGGTGGTGGTTAGGGACTCGGAGGCACACTGTCGCGGGTTGCATCGGTGAGCGGCTATCCACGGCGGCGGCGTGACTGTTTCGACGACCTAAGGTTCTATTAGGGTGGTAGGGATAGCAGGTAAGCACCAGTAGCTCAGCGAAATTCGTGCTGCGATGATGGTTGAGGTGGAGGAGTGCCGAGGTGGCCTAGCCACGTGCGAGCCACTAGGGCGGCGATGCTCTAGGATGGACACCCATGCGTCACCATGTCTCCGGTAAGCGCCCTGGCCAAATGGCGCGAGCACCAAATAGAGGAGGTCAAGGCGTGCTCATGGATACAAACAATTGTACTAATTGGGACCTTACCCCAATTTCACTAGCACGGCAGCGCACCTGGCCGACGGCGAGAAAAAACAGAAATTGGCCGCCAGTAGTGCTTGGTTGCGCCAATGTGAGGGTCGAGCTGCTAGCTGGCTTTCCTATCTAACTACTGGAAAGCCGAATTCAGGTGTGGTGCCTAAACCGCATGTATTTGTCGTGTGAAACGGGCGATTTTGTCGGCGACAAGGGCAGGCGGGGGCGGTAGCTCTTCAAGGCTATGCTTGCTTCGGTCGAGGCTGCATTAATGAAGCGAGGCGTCCGTACGGGAGAGACACACAGAGAGAGAGAGAGAGAGAGAGCGTCGTGAAGCGCCATGATGGGACTGCTTGGCCATGGCAGGACGCGGGCGGCAGTGAAGCAGCGATCACGCGCGGGACCATCTTGTAGGGCCGATGCAACAAGACGACGCGAGGGAGGGCAGTGACACCGCGACACGGGCATTAGTGCGACGTGACTATGGAGGCAGGCAGCGGCTCAGCAAGTAGGTGATTCGAGCGACGGAAAGAGTGCCACGTTGGCAAGACAAAGGCCACCGCGACATCGGCTTGACCTCGCGCACGACCTGGCCGGCAGCGCCCACGTGGCAGAGACAGTGCCATCGGACAGGGCCAGGCAGCGATGCAGGATTACAGAGGGCGTGGACGCGACAGCGACGCGATGGCATCGACAGCAGGGACAAGTCCACACGTGCGATGGCGAGGAGGGCAGCAGCCGCATCGCAGCGCGAGGCGGGAAGGGCGGCAGCGGGGGCAGTAGCGCGACGGCCAGCAGCTGTAGGGCGAAGACAGCGGCCCGATGGAGCCAGCCACGGCCAATCCACGGCCAGATAGGCCGACCGGGGTCGACACCGCGGCGCGCGGAACGTGGCCAGTCGCGCGACGCCGAGTGGCCACGCGAGGTGACGGTGCGCCTGAGCCAAGCATATGACGTGCACGAATTTTAAAACGTGTCTAAAAACTATCCTAACACAGTTGAAACTAATCTACCTCGACTATGCTAACGAGGGCACATCGGTCTATCATAAGGAGCAAAAACACACCATTGACCTTTAGCTAGATTTTCCAGAATTAATTCGTCAACATGGCATTGTCACACTATTTTCAAACTTGAAATTTCTTCCAAGTCTTGAGCTGAATTTGACTTCAAGTTCTATTTCTAAGCCATTAGAAATACTAGCTAGTCATATTATTTTTCTACAGCAAGAGTTGCATTGTCATCTACAAAGTTTGTACTTCAAACTTTATTTAAGTATCACACACATGTTCTATAGTATTTTTGCTTAATAAAAATTGATTTTCAACCCTAGTTGATATACATGAGCTATTGAATCAACATTCATTTAACATTTTTATTGGTTATTTTAGGCTACAAGAAATTTATCAACACCTTCTATCACATGCATTATTACATAAACATGATGCTCATGACATGATTTAGTAGTTGGTTTAGGGCGTAACACCGAGGGTGTTAAAGCTCTGGGCTCGGCTAACCCTGTCCGCGCGCGAGCAGCAACCAGAGAGGGAGAGAGAGCGGCACGACGAGATAAGGGAGCGTGGGAGAGAGAGAGGAACAAGCATATTGGGCTCTGCGGCGGTATGAAAATACAGTTTGTAATGCATCTAATAAAGCTCATTTCTGTAAATATTGTTGTTCTTTTCTATAAATTTGGTGGGTGCACTTTAAACTGCTAAAAATCCCTTTTTTTAGGAATGAAGGTAGTACATGACTATCCTCATATAGAAATGCAGTTAATGTTAATCTATTACCTAAGATATACTACCTTCTAAGGTAATCATGCAAGTGTACAACTCCACAAATTGGCAATAATATTGTGCAATGTAGTTCTGCGACAGTTGTCCTCTCTAGAATTTTCACACCCTAAAACAAGCTATTTAATGCTAAATCATGTAATCATTTCACATTAAGTCACCTAATACATTTAATACTTCAGTTTCAAATTTTCACTTTGTTCCAAAGAAGAACTTTGCTTTTACATGGTATTTAGATGTTTGAAAGCAAATAGATTCCGTTGCCAGAATCCTATTTGTACTACTATAAATTCGCCTATATGGATGTAAAAATGGTATCCTCTCATCACATTTTACGAGACAGCGGCATCAAGAGGTGAAATCGTTTGATCTGTTTGCCATTGCCATACGGTTTAGTCCGGAGATAAAGCTTATTTTGACCAGGACTTACTCAGAGACGGTGGTCAAAAGGCTAATACATGAAGTTTATAGATTATATATATAGCTCGTTGGAACTGATGTTGATTGTGGTGATTTACTGAGTTTGCCGTGATAGTGTAGCGAAGTTGAGCTTTGTAAGCTCTCTTGAGAGTTTCAATCCATTTGCAAGCCACATGTCAGATGGTAATTCTGAAATTGCAAAGTGAATTTGAAGGGATGCTGTTGAATTGTATTTTATCTCTACTGTAGATAACGTGTCTGCTTTTTTTTATCTCAGATAACGTGTCTGCTAGTCGTACACGTCTTTTACTGTTTTATTTACAAGTTCCGACTTGCCACAACTGCGGCTATTTTCTGCTTGGGGCGTATTATACGGGTCGGCCCTTCACTTTATGCTGCCCAATTTCATTTTAGCGATGGTTCGTTGAAAGAAAGCGATCGTTCGTTGAAAAAACAGGAAAGGGAACGACCGGGTGCTAAAAAAAAGCAAAGGGAACGACCGCACCAATTTCTGTGATTTTTTTTTGAAAGATTCATTTCTGTAAATTTTTATTTTTATTAAAAAGTTACAAAGTTATACACATATAATCACATTTTTGTGTGTAACATTTTGTGGAACCGGACTTATTACCATAACTTTTTATCGTAACTTTTCAATACATTTCTTGACATAATTTTATAAACAATTTATCACCATAATTTTTTATCATAACATTTTTAATACAATTTCTAACACAAACAATCTTATCACAATAACTTTTTATCATGACGCTTTTTAAATCAAAAGAAGAGATTTATATATTAACCTATATTGACGACAACTTTTCACCATGATCTTTATGTATTAACCAACAATTCCATTTTGACGATGGTTCGAATCCCCACATCCTTGCAATTGTTACTTTTTTCTTTTTTTTTCTTCTTCTCTCTTTTCCTCTTTTAAAAATTTTCATGTCAATTGACATTTTTTTCTTCTATATGCTATGAACAATTTTTAGGTTCAGAAGTTTATCTAAAATAAATATGTTGGACAACAAAAATACATGTATAAGTATATTATTCGTAAAATTTATTATATAAAATTTATGTTAGAAAATTATATTAAGAAATTATTATGATAAATTTGTCCACTCGTAGTTATGAAAATTATATTGAAAAAGATATGATATAAAATTATGGTGGTAACTTATATCGCATAAAATATTTTACACAAAAGTTGTGAGTGTAGCTCTATAACTTTCTAAAAAATAAAAATACAATTTCTAGTCCATGGAGCGTACTACTCCTTTCCTTTTTTATCAGTCGTTCCTATTTTTCGAGGAGTCAAACATTCTCAGCTTTTATTAAATATATTTAAAAAATATTGATATTTATAGTACATATTTAGATAGATATTTGAATATATTCTTTCTATAATTATTTAGAGATATAAATATTACTAATATTTTCTACCAATTTAATCAAACTAAAAGAAATGACCGGCACACGAGGCGACACGCGATCAGGGAGTCGTTTTGCATCTGCCGCCCGGTAGCCTTTCGGTTTGCAGTTGAGCCCAGAATGCCCATGTAGGAGTACACTGGAAAGTGAAGAAACTGCGGACCAGCCGTTCTGCGGTGGGCCCATCGCTTATAGCAGTTAAAGGCTACGTTCGCTTGCGCTAATCAGCTAGAATGAGCTCTACTTTTCAGCCATCGAAACTGTGTTTTTCTCTCATAATAAATCAGCCGTAGCAACAATAACTCCTGCCGAACAGATCTAACGCAGCGTGACAGTACGAGGACGTGGTGCCCCTGCGAATACGCGATCCAGCGTGACGGCGTGCGCGCATCGACCAGTTACGTGGTGCTATCACGGCGGCCCGTGGTAGGAGTATGTGCATCTGCAAAGATATGGCTGCCCCAGTGCAATGAACCTCCAGTCATGAGTCATGACTCACGCCTCCAAATAGAGAATGTGCGAGTGATGAAGAATCTGTGAGTGATGAATGAAACGCAAAAAAGACACAATGAGTGAGAGCGCGTTGCTATGCATGCATGAGTAAAGGAGGGTTTGTACGTCACGTTCACACTTCGATCAGAGAGGTGCACAGATGCATGCATAAGAAAAAAGCACACGATTAACCACACGACCTGCTTTGCATCGGTTCTTTTGATTTTTATAAGTAACCTGAAGAATTTCCCAACGAGTTGCCGCGGGAATTTACAAGAAAAAATAAAAAATAGAGTGTATGAACATTACCAAAAAAAATAACATCTGTTTTATTCTTAAATGAGAGCGACAGGCTCGTTGAAATGTTACAATTTAATATGTGCTGATTAAGGTATCAATCCACTATATGACTAAGAATTCTAGTTAAACAAACAAACTGAATAGTGAAGGATGCAACAGCACAAATATTGTTGTTATCACTGAGGTCGACAATCACAATGTCGTTCCTCCTTGTAATGAACAAATTATGCAGGCAAGTCTTAGCAAGTCATTGCACCAGTGAGCAGTGTATATAGTCTAAATTGCCGTCAGATCTAGCTCAACATTATCATTATTGCTATGACATCACGTGAGCGGGAAGATAAAGGAACAAATCAACCAATAAAACGGGAAGAATTTTTACAAAAAAGGGTAATGCTCGTGAACAGACAAATAAAGCTAATGCTCGTGAACAGATCGGAGAGATCAGATGCTCCTTGAATTGTCATATATGAGAAATACTATTGTCTGACTAGAAACATACGTAATATTCTTCATACAACTTGCAGGGAGATATATTAAGGGCCCGTTTGGCACGGCTTCCGCCGGCTCGGGCTTCTCTAACACCGACACTGTAGCGTACTATTCATAGAAGCGGCTTTCCTCTCTCCTCCTCTCCCCCTCTCACTAACACTCGCACTGTTCATATGAGCCGGAGAAGCTCGTTTTCCTGGCTTCTCCGGCTTCATCTCCCATCTCCCGCATGCTACCGTACCCATGCTACAGTGAGACAGAAAAGGTGGAGAGAGAAAACCGACTCATCGCTACAGTGATCAGCGCAACTTTTATCAAGCGGAGCCGGAGCCGGCGGAAGCCGTGCTAAACGGGCCCTAAGAGCACAAGCCATTTGCCAGACAGCACTGCACAGCCCACGGCATAACCCAGCTCCAGCCTCCAGCACCCAGCACCTCAGAGCTCAGAGGAGAAGCACACTGCGCACAACGCGCCGCCGTTCGGCAGCTGACCATGGACCGCCTTCCGCTGGCCGTGCCAGTGCCACCGTCGCAGGGAGCTGGGAGGGTGCTGGACGCGTACAAGACGGCGCTGGCCACGGCGGCCTCCGCTGCGGCGTACGCCGTTATGGCGCGCAGCATGGCGCGGGAGCTGCTCCCGGACGAGCTGCGCGCCGCTGCGGCGAAAAGGAGCGCCACACCATCGTCATCCGGCCTCAGTCCAACGGCGGCTACAACGACAACCAGCTCTTCGACTCGGCGCGCGCGTACCTAGCCACCCGGATCGACCCGCGCGCCATGCGCCGCCTCGGCCTAACGCTCTCCCGATCCAGGGACCCCGACGGCGCCGCCTCGTGGAGCACGATCCTGTGCATGGAGCCCGGTGGCTCAACCGTCGACCACTTCGAAGGCGTCGAGTTCACGTGGACCTCCGTCGAGAGCGACGGCGAGGATGGAAACAAGGGCAATCGCGGCGTCGGCGGCCCGCGCGAGAACCTGCCAACCAGCTCAGCTTCGACGCCGAGCACGCCGGCGTGGCGGTGGAGCGGTACGTGCCCTTCGTCATGTACATGGCGGAGCAGCTGCAGCTACGCGACCGCGCGCTCAGGATATTCATGAATGAGGGGAAGTCCTGGTACGGCATGAACCACCACCACCCGACCACGTTCGACACGCTCGCCATGGACCCGGCGCTCAAGCAGTCCATCATCGCTGACCTCGACCGCTTCCTGGGGAGAAGGGACTACTACCGCCGCATCGGCAAGGCGTGGAAGCGTGGGTACCTCCTCTACGGCCCGCCGGGCACCGGCAAGTCCAGCCTCGTCGCCGCCATGGCCAACTACCTCCGCTTCAACCTCTACGACCTCGACCTGTCCGAGGTGCGCTTCAACTCAGACCTGCAGAAGCTGCTCGTCCACATGCCCAACAAGTCCATCCTCGACGTCGAGGACATCGAGTGCTCCTTCGAGGGCGTCGCGTCGAGGGAAAGGGAGGACGGCAGGGCGCCAGAGCCCGACATGGACGCCGACTACGGGTCTGACGGCAGTCCACCGGTGGCGTACTATTCTCCTCCGAGTGGGACTACTCTGTCCGGGCTGCTCAACTACAAGGACCGCCTCGACCCGGCGCTGCTGCGGCCGGGCCGGATGGACATGCACGTCTACATGGGCTACTGCTGCTGGGAGGCGTTCAAGACGCTGGCCAGAAACTACTTCCTTGTCGACAACCACACGCTGTTCCCGGAGATTCAGGAGCTGCTCTCGGCCGTGGACGTGACGCCGGCCGAGGTGTCGGAGATGCTGCTGCGGAGCGAGGACGTCGACGTGGCGCTCCAGCCCCTTGTAGAGTTCCCGCAGAAGAAGAGACAGAGGGCATGGAATGAAACAGAGAACAAGAAAGCAGCAGATGACAGGACTTATCAGAGAAAGCAGTGTAAGCGAACCGTACCACTGTACCAGGTACATTTTGCTTTTTTATGTTTGAGGAACTGTTGCTGTGTTAAAGTAAAATACACCATATTAAAGGATTTGTGTGAATTCCTTAGAACCGAACAATTAGCCCATGTTTGAACACTAATTGAAATTTAAAAACGAGCTTATTGATGTTTAAATTGAAATGTTGTGAGACTAAACACATTTTATGTTTGAGGAACTGTTGCTAAAAAGTAAAATACACCATATTAAAGCTTTGTGTGAATTCAGAACTGAACAATTAGCTAATTAGGGCCTCTTTAGCTTATCGATGCTTATGTTAAATGTCGTGAGAGATTTATTGTTCCATGGCTCGAAAGTAGTTTGGAATAAGCTCAAGCGTAACATGGCAAGTATAATTAGGGCTTTGTAATGCCGGGATTAAAATGAACTATAAGCGTAAAAATGAACTATTAGTAGTTTTTATAACATTAAAATGAATATAAGCACCAAAAAAGTTTTTCTACTTTCTAACATATGGTTTCTATGAGTAATAATTATTTTCTCTTCTCTCTCCCAACTCTATCTTAGCTTCACCAATGATGTTGTACTGGACCTATCCCTAGAAAGCAGAGTCAGGGTTTTCTTCCCGATAGGAATGAATTTACTTCTTGGTGCAACGGGTCAACGTGGTGTAGATGGAGTTTCTTCATCGTCAATACCATTTTATAATAGCTAAGCTGCTTTTCGCTAATTTTACGCTACATGTTCAACATTTTATCTTCAATCCCTGA
This sequence comes from Miscanthus lutarioriparius, assembly GCA_904845875.1. Lineage (NCBI taxonomy): Eukaryota > Viridiplantae > Streptophyta > Magnoliopsida > Poales > Poaceae > Miscanthus > Miscanthus lutarioriparius. The sequence goes on from CAJGYO010000004.1 coordinate 18,594,940, forward strand.
TCCTACATGTGTGTAAATCATGCTGAACATGGGAGCATAACGTGGCTACACAACCAATCTGCAATCCTACGTGACCGCAAACTCCAACAGAACTGCTGCATCAAAAGAAGCGTTGGGTGCACCGTGCTAGAGCCGACACTGCTAGCAGGCCAGAACGGGCCCAGGCGTCCAGCCCACCAAAGCGCCTAACAGGTACCGCCGTGCAGAGAGTAATGGAGCAGCACCACGTGTCCAAACGTCGTTGGACAATCAACCGCAAATGGCTCTCTGGCCGGCAAGTTTTTGAAATGGACTGAAAGTAACGTATTGGCGGTCTTTAACTCTGTTAGGCTGTGTAATCTTAGTCATTAAACTCACGAACTGCTCATTTAGGCTCTCAAACTTGTTTCGTTGTATATATCATTTCACTCTCTAAACATGCAAATCGCCTTTTTAGATGGACCCGAGCTCTTTTTCTCTCCTTTCTCTCTTCTCCCATGAGCTCAGGGATGACACGACTTAGGAGGCACTGCCGTGTGCTAGGGTGATACAACTGAGGTGACCTCACGAGCATGGCTAGGGGCAACACTCGGCTAAGTGCTCATCCGCCCAAGGCGGTAGACATCCATGGGAATGGGGCTCGCCCGACTCATTGTGAGGGCTTGGGGCAGCATGGTCATCATTGTTGTACAACTCGAGGCTACAGAGGAGAGAGAGAGATAGGAAATAGGAGAGGGGAAGCTCAAGGGAGAAAGGGAGAAGGGAGACATAGCGTTGCCACATTATCATACGGGCATGGATCTAGACCCGTTCGAACTGACTGTGAGCCCTGAACAAAAATTAGGGATCTAAACGAGCGATTTGTATGTTTAGAAAACGGGATGACACAATGGAATAACTTTAAGGACCTAAACTAACAATTTGTGAGTTTAGAGTCTGGGATGGCATATTCGAAGAAGTTTGAGGATCTAAACAACCGATTTGCGAGTTTTGGGACTGAGATGATATAGTCGAATAAGTTTGAGGACTGCCCATGAACTTTACCAAAAACTTGAGACCTAGGTGCTAAACATATTGTTAACATCTGGTTGTGGATACTTGGTTACATGAGATGATCCTTATACTTCAAGCCTTTATAGGCACCTGCGGTTGAGGTTTAGCACCTACACCCAATCCTCGTTCATTTCAGGTCCCAACCTGATGAGACCCGCGAGTGTGATTTGGCACCGCACCCGCACCCACAAGTTCAACTACCATCAATAAAACTCGTGCCTTGTGTGAAACATTGTCTATATATATAAAGTTATGAGAATAATTCATTCTTTAAATCACTTGTTCGAGTACCCACCATTCGTTCATTCCGAAAATCACCATGCTAGGAAAAGAATAAATATGAATATATTAAGGTCCTGTTCGCTTTGCTTGCTGAAAAACCATGGCTAAAAGTATTGTTCGCTGATTTGTTGTGAGAGAAAAACATTGTTCGTTCGTTGAAATAGTACGGCTCATAAGACAAGCAAATATGGCCTAAGTTTGATAGCCCAAGAAGTGAAGGATCAAGAGACGACGTACACATTACTAGGATTCCTCCTCTTTTTGTTTAAATTTATGATAAGTGTTTAAATTTTACAACAGTAATAAGAATAAAATGATTTAATTGATTATATGTGCTTTTAAGATTGTGCTAGTTTAGAAAGGGTGCACCGGAGCTGTTATCCTTGTAGAGTTTCTAGTACTCTCTCCATTCTAAAAATAATGTAATCTAGGTTTGAGACTAGTTAAACATTCTTAGATTTGATCTATTTTATTAAAAATATCAATATGATTAGTACTAAAATTACATATATGTCGTGCGTTGTATCGGGTTCAACGATTTTTTGTCTTTGCATACAACGACAATTTTATAAAAAGATAATTAAAAAACTAATAAACGATTTTGTTTTGAGAACCCTAAACTATGTCCAAATCCATTAATGTAAATAGAATGAAATTGATTGTGTAAACTGAAAATTCAATAACATCCTATTTTTTCATATATGCCCGTGTGTTATATGGGGCCACGATTTTTTAGGTTAAACCTCAGTAATCGAACACGACACGTGAGCTATGAGGACTTCGTATTGGATATAGACATGCAGATCCGATCTTTGTAACGGAATAGGGTAGGACGCGAACACCCCAATAAAAACACAGAGATCTCACCAAGGACTATGTCGGTGTTTTGAGTTGCCATCAACAAGTAAATTTCTAGTATTGAGCGTCTGGATCGGATGGTGTGCTAAGAGGACACGAGGTTTATACTGGTTCGGGCAGAATGTCCCTACGTCCAGTTCGTTGCTGCTGCTCGTGTTACTAGCACTAAAAGTTCATAGTAGGGGTTATAAACGGTCGAGCGAGGAACATGCCTCAAGTCTCTTGGAAGAGGAGCGAACGGGCGCCGAGGGCTCGGTCGCTTCTCTGCTATGTGCTTGTGTGTTCTAATTAGTTCGAGGTTCGAGTCTGAATCGGTGCGATGTGCTATGATGCGATCGATTCGAGTTGAGTTGAGTCGAATCGTTGGTTCGATGCCCCCTAATGGGACGTCCTTCTTTTCCCTTTTATAGGACAAGAGAAAGCAGGGGTTATAGCGGAGGGAAAAAAGGAGAATCAGAAGGAGAAGTCCTCCACGATCGTTGGGTCCTTCTTTTCTTCTATGTGGGTCCCGCCGACCCTGTAGACGTCAACAGGGACAGCTTCACGTCGCGGCCCTGTCCGTCATTGGCACCATGTGCAGGCGTCGTTCGCCGGTCATGGCGCTCCATCCTGTCCTGGCGAACGTCGAAGAGAACTGACGTGCCCGTAAGTGTTCGTACAGGGGTTAGGCAAAACAGCACCGGTACGTCCGACACTGTTTCTGATGTGAGCCCTCGGGCATGACCCATCATTGTCATGGGTTACATTGAGGCGTGCCAGTCTCCCTCCTGGTGTCAGAGCTTTGACCCAGGCCCATACGCTTGGACCTAGAGTCGTTGGCGGCGGTATGGGTCTCCGTCGGGCAAGACGGAGCCCCCGGCCTCGGGGTCGGGTGAGGCGGAGTTCCTCCCCAGAGGCCGGGCGAGGCGGAGTGCAAACCCAAGGCTCGGGCGAGGGGAGCCCAAACCCAAAGGTCGGGCGAGGCGGAGCCCATGGCCTCGGTGTTGGGCGAGGCGGAGCCAATCCTCAGGGGTCGAGCGAGGTGGAGCCCGCGGCCTCGGTGTCGGGTGAGGTGGAGCCAACCCCCAGCGGTTGGGTAAGGCGGAGTCCGCCCTCAGGTGTTGGGCAAGGCGGAGTTTGCCCCCAGAGGTCGGGCAAGGCAAATTCCGCCCTCAGATGTCGGGCAAGGTGGAGTCCGTCCTCAGGGGTTGGGCGAGGCGAAGCCCGCGGCCTCGGTGTCGGGTGAGGTGGAGCCGACCCTCAGGGGTCGGGTGAGATGGAGCCCACGGCCTCGGTGTCGGGCGAGGCGGAGCCAACCCTCAGGGGTCGGGTGAGGCAGAGCCCACGGCCTTAGTGTTGAGCGAGGCGTAACCAACCCCCAGAGGTCGGGCGAGGCGGAGTTTGTGCACCTAGGGGTCGGTTGGAGCTGTAGTCGCGCTCTTGACTGCCCGGATGAATCATTGTTGATGGTTGTTAGCTCCTCCTCTTTGAGTACCCTGGTATTGGTCTTCGACAGTAGCTCCCGAGCCTGCGGAGGAGTAGAATACTCCTTCGGAGGTTTTTCTGAATGGGAGGACTCTGAGGGCCTTGGCCTTCTTTTGCTGCCCATGGCATGTCCCGAGGACGGTGATTCCCTCTCATCGAGGTCGGACCCTTCACGGGTATGGCCATGAGATTTCGTTAGCTAGCTAGTTCGAGTGGGGTCCCGGCATCCCATTCATGGGGATCCGGATAGGGTCAGCTTGGTGACTGACTTTAAATTCTCAGCGGTCAATCCATATAGTTCTCGATCCGTTGGACCGGTCCCGAGGGCTCTATGCCTTTCTTTAGGGAAAAAACCATGGATCCTACCCGACCGAGACTCAATCATGGGCCGAGATGCCCGTGGCACTCGTGCGCCTAGGTACTAGCCGCTTGCAGGCCCATCCCTTCCATCCCTTATTTTAAGAGTGCCCAAAGTGGTTGTCGAACCCATCGATGGGCCAACCTTCGAACTCCTGGGCCTAGGCGGGCCATAGAGGTGCTTTTTTATCCATATTCCTCTTGTGAGTCATGGTTCGTTCAGAGAGACAAAACGTCCGACGAGTTTTTCAAGAGAACAGACATAGAGATTGTATGCGCACTTCCCGCGGTGAGACGTTATGGCTGATCATGGTAGGCGCGGAGATCTAGGTGGGCAGTTGGTTTCCTCTTGCATCCATCGCCACTATAAAACCAAAGGGTTCACCCCCCAGGTTCCATACCTTTCATCCTTGCCTCCGTAGCCACGACCATCACCACCGATCTCTTAGGTCTCTTGCCTCCACATCTCCACCACCGTCGAGCCTGCATCCATCCACCCCACCTCTAATGGATCTATGGTGCCGCTCCGACACCACCTTCCTATGCATGGAAGGTCTCATCAGTCACGGTCTTCTCCGTGCGTGGACCTCGGCCAAGGAGTGGCTGCTGCCCGGTGAGGAGGATCTATCTTCATCGCCCGATGGCTATGTGGTGTTGGTTGCCCACTTCCATGAGCATGGGTTCACGACCCCCGCCCATAGATTTCTTTGGGGGCTGCTACACTACTACAAGATCGAGCTACAACCCCTCCATCCCAATAGGATCCATCACATGGCGATGTTTGTCGCCCTGTGTGAGGGATTCCTGGGGATCAGCCCCCACTTTGATCTATGGAGGCACTTCTTCACCATCACCCTCTTTGATCTGTGGAGGCATCCAACTCCAGAACAATCAGGTCGGTGAGTACCCGTCGATGCGACTCTCGACGTCCAACAAGGAGTGGCACTCGCAGTGGTTCTACCTCAAGAATGATGCCACCGCCTCTTTGTCGGAGTTCATCGGGCGCTTGATCGAAGAGGCCCCAGAGTCATGGAGGAAGTGGGGCATCCTAGAGAAGGACAAGAAGAAGATCTAGGACCACATTGCTGCCATCCACATCCTCAAGGAGAATGGCCTGAAGAGGTCAGGCATCATTGGGGCCTACCACGCAAGGAGGGTGGCGCCATTGATGAAGAGCAAGCTCCCGCTGTACGCAATGGCGCCTCGAGGTGTCACTCAATGGAACAGCACTTGCCGAGGGAGCGCTCCCCCACTCCGAGGTCGCGCAACGCATCAAGGAGGCGATGGAGCCTTCGTGGGACGACGCGCACCCCCTCAATTTCATCTTCCCGGTGCCGGGACATCCTCCGATGCGACCGAAACCAGGCCACGTCGTCTTCGTAAGTTTCTTCTCCTCCTGCCTTCTCTTCAATTGATTTCCCAACCTCTTGATACTAACTTTGAGAGGGGCGGGACCATCCAAGGGACCTCGTCCTCATGGATCACCCGGCACCATTGCCGAGGGATTCATCTGTGAGGGTGGCGAATCGCACCGAGGGTGAGCGGCTGAGGAAGGCAAAGGAGGACAAGAAGAGGAAGAAGCAGCGGAAGCTACAGGTGAGGGAGCAAGGGTAGGACACCAACAGCGACGATGACGATGATGATGATGGAGACAACGATGAGGTAGTCAACGACATCGAGTGGGATGACCTAGAGAACAAGGATGTGCTGACAGGTATCGGTTAGTCCTTGCATGAGTTGGGACCCTTCCCGTTCTACGGAGGGGAGGGTACATCCGGGGAGCCAACGGAGATAGGCTGTACTGTCAGCCTGCCCTAGGGGCCAACAGGGGTGGGTGGCTCTGTCGCCGCCCCTAAGGTGCTAGCGGAGGTGGGTGGCTCCGCCGTCGCGCCCCAAGATCCAAGGGGAGTGAGCCCCTCTGCCTAGGAGCAGGGGGCGGGCTCGACATAGCCTCACCCTGACAAGGCAGAGCAGAGGTCGGGGTTTGCCCCCCAAACATATCCACCACCCGACGATGCTGAGGTGAGTCATCAGCTCCTCTATTTTTCCCCTATTTTGGTCGGATTTCATCGTGACTTATGCTTTTTGTCTCTTGCAGCGTTGGGAGGCAGCGTAATCCTTTGGTGCTGGCGCCAAAGAAGAGCGTTGCCCTTCAAGCGAGGCGGTAGTCGTCGGCTAATGTCGCGCCCATTTCGGGCGGGAGCGGCGCTAGTGTGACTGTGTCACTGGCCGGTCAGGTGCCGCCCATGGTGGTGCCCATGCCTTTGGCAGGATGGACGGACGCGGGGCTCAAGGGATGCCTTCGGAGGTCATGGAGCAGCAGGTGATGGCGGCAATACCGCTGCTGACGATGGGGCAGATGGGGCTGCCGACCATGGTCGACGCGACGCAGCCGGTCAGGACCCCCCCCCAACATAGGAGGAGGTGGCGGTGGCTGGTGCTATCGTAGCGGCGCCTGAGGAACCGATGTGACCCGCGCCATTGGTGGCCAAGGTGACTGCGTTTGGCATGGGCCAGATGGAGGGGGACATGGCCAAGGGGTCCCCGGAGGTTGTGATGTTGGGAGAGGAGTCAGCGTCCGTACCCCTGACCCCTTCCATCGTCGGAGAGAGTGTCTCGGTGGGGACGTCACAACGAGAAGGGTTGGCGGCGATCAAAGCCGGCGGGGAGCCATCCCTGGCCCTGATGTTGGTGGGCAGTGACTTGCCTGCGCAGGGTGATCCCCTGCTCTAGTGGGCGAGTTCGGAGGATACAACGTCGATGCTCTTCAATCACGATGACGTCATAGAGCATGGAGCGGGAGAGCCTCGGTGTGGGGGTCGCGTCCATGCTCGAAGCCCTAGACCACGCCCGAGGTGCCTTGCACAATGTTGTTGTTCAATATGGTCGGGTATTCACTTGACCCTGCTTCTCGCCCTTTTCTTTCTCTATATATTTTTTGTATTCTAACCCTCGTCTCCTTTTAGACCCTTATCGCTCGTAGCCGGGGGAAGTCTCGGTTCCTTCATGAGGAGAAGGAAAACTGGGACCGTCTCGTCGAGGAGGCATGGATGCAGGGGGAGGTGATCGCTCAGCTTGTTGTCGCCCAGCAGAGGGTGGCTGAGCTGACTCCCCTCGTTGAGGAGACGGACCGTCTTTGGTTATGGGTGGCCAAGGCCTATTGGCATGCTGACAAGGCCGAGAGCGCATTTGAGGCCCTGTCAGCGAGATCATGGAGGGATGACAAGGAGGCCGCCAAGGTCTGGAAGGAGCGGGATGAGCTGCTCTAGAAGGATGCTAAGACCCATCAACGGATCATCGACCTTCTGGCCGAGGTTCAGAAGGAAAGGGAGCTGAAGCTAGGGGCCGAGGAGAAGCTCGTGGCCCTAGAGAAGAGGGCAAGTCTGGATGCCGCGGTGGTCGTCTAGCTGTGCAAGGAGCGGGATGAGCTGCTCCAAACCACGGAGAGGCTCCACTCGGAGCATGGCATGGCTCACGAGGAGCACAGCAGAAGGTCGGCTCCCTCTAGGCCGAGCTCAAAAACATGACGGCCCAGAAGCTAGAGGCCAAAAGCATTTCTGCCAGGCTAGCTGTGGACCTGACCGAGGCAAGGAGGAATCTTTAGGCAAAGAGCGATGAGCTTGGCATCCTGAGTGCTGCCCTCGAAGTGGTCTACGACGGCCTTGAGGTGGTGCGATCGAAGGGGACCAGTTCGCTCGTGGCTCGTGCCATCGAGATCACGGCGCGGTGCGCCAGCTCGAGAGGAACGCCCCTCGCACTAGGGTCAATCAATCCTTCATGATTGCTCGTTCCCACTATGGGGACAACATCGATCTGGAGGCAATGAGCCATGGCTTTGCGCCTGGCTATGAAGTCCATGAGCTGGAGGAGGTGGAAGCGGTGGTGGCTCCCCTTTCGCAGGACCTGGCGGATAGGATAGAAGACATAGTTCTCCCTCGGAGGGGCTAGTAAGTCAGATAGGTCAGATGATTATTCGTGTAATCAGCAGACTTGTTTCATTTGATCGAATTTGTTTTTCCTCCCTTTTTATGTGTGAAAAGGGGTTCATGTGTTCTGACCCTTCCGTTTGTTAAGACCGTAGGGCCCGAGGTGTAGAAGGGAAACTTTGATCACGCTAGTAAGCAAGAGTGCCGTAGCCGCTGAGGCGTAGGTTTCTTGCAGTCCAACCAGCCTTGTTCAGTCGTTTGTTTCCGTAGACCTTGCCACTAGGTTTATCATGAGGAAGAGGTCGGGTGCGGCGACTGTTTCAGAAAGGATGTATTTGTACCCTTATCAGCCCCCGAGTGAGATCCAACCCCTTGTCGTTACTAGGGTCGGGTGTTACTAAAGATCGAGGAGAGGATATCAAAATTTGTAGGAGAAAATGTCTCTTGTTTTCACACGTATCCCCTCCCTAGGTTCTGAGCCATCGTTCTATGACCGTGCGTTCGGTCTCCTTTCGAGTCTAACTTTCCTCGAGCCCCCACGCATAGCAGGGGTCTGGTCGAGGGTCAGCTCATCCTTGTGATCGTCGCCCCATCCGCGGTTTCCGCAATCGAAGGGGTTGAGCTAACATCACTTGCCTCGATGGCTCGAGTGACGCGCTCGGTGAGCTCGCTATCGGACATGTCCGAGTGAAATGTGGGTCCATCGTTTAAGATGGGGTCGACATAGCCCTCATGTGGCATTCCACTACTCCTTAACTTGTCTCCTAGTGGATGCCTGTGTCACTTCGGAGAGCGACTCAGGTGGCCCGCTGACCTCTCCTTGATGGAGATTCTGTGGATTTGGCTCGAGGTTAGGATCGAATGAGACAGTCGAGATGACCCTGTCTACTTCTGAGCGGGTCAGGCAAAGGCCATTGGGGCTCATCTACATTTTCTCCCCTGCTCTCTTTGACTCGAGGTGGCCTTTGAACCCTGGTCAGGTGGATTCCCATGTTCGAGTCGGGCGGCTCGAGCCCCCGAGCCCCACGGGGGTCGGTAGGGGGCGGCCAGATTTCATGCGTCACCCCGTCCTCGATTTCCGCAATCAGAGAGACTGAGCTAACGACACTTGTCTCGATGGCTCGAGTGTCGCGCTTGGTGAGCTCACTAACGGCATGTCCGAGTGGAATCTGGGTCCATCATTCGCTGACGGGGTCGGCATAGCCCTCATGTGGCATTCCACTACTCCATAACCTACCTCTCGGTAGATGCCTAGGGTCATTCGATTGGCTTGGGTGGCCTGATGGTCTCTCCTCGATGGAGATTCTATGGGCTTAGCTCGAGGTTAGGATCGAACAAGAAAGGTCTAGATGTCCCTGTCCGCTTCTGAGCGGGGTCAGGCAAGGCTGTTGGGGCTCATCTAAGTTTTTCTCCTCTGGCTCTGTTTGACGCGAGGCAGCCTCGAGCCCTTCATGGGTCGGCCTTCAAACCTTGGTCGATTGCCGCTCATGTTGAATGAGACGACTACCACTTCATGACACGACGCGAAGCGTTGTGATGCAGTAACTGCATATACAATGCTTGGACATATGAGATGAATGTATGGATGAATGTATGAATGCATGCATGAGAATGGATGAATGAATGTTCATGTATTGGAAAAGTAAAGTGGGGGTTGGTAAAGTTACCTCAATGGCTCGAGTGACGGGTTCGAGGAGCTCTTACCAGAATATGCTCGTGCGGGGTATGGGTCCGTCGTTCATGATGTAGTTGGCGTAACCTGCATGGAGCATCTGTTTTTCCCTACCCATCTCTCGACAACGGCTTGAGCTATTTGATCGACTTGGGCGACCTATGGGCCTCTCTCGATGGAGATTCCATAGGTAGGCTCCTCTAAACCCTTTTGGGGAAGGTGGAGGCTAAAGCTCAGGGTGTGGGGACAAAAACTCTGATCACGCTGGTGAGCAGAAACGTCGTAGCCGTTGGGGCATAGGTTTCTAGCGGTCCGACTAGTTTTCTTAGAGTTTGTTACCGCACACCTCGCTTCTAGTTTTTTAACATGAGAAGGGGTCGGGCATAAAGAATATCTAGCAAACAGATATTCTTGCCAACCCCCGAGCGAGACCTGACCCCTTGCCGTTGCTAGGGTCGGGGGCTCGATAGCGAAATTAATGTGCATAAAGTAAGGGTGACCCAATGGCATAGGATTTACCTCGATGGCACGAGTGACGGGTTCAGGGAGTGCTTATCGAATATGTTTGGGTGGAATATGGGTCCGTCATTCGTAACGGTGTTGGCATAACTCGCGTGGGGCATCCTGCTACTCCCTACCCATCCCTCAGCAGTGGCTAAGTCGTCCGGACGACTTGTATTGCCTCGCTGGGACAGTGTGGTAGAACGGCCTAATCTAATACCTCCCAGGAGTACTTGTCTTCCATTAGACACTAAGTACTCAAGGGAGGACACCAAATTACGCAGTTCTGTCGAGCACACCCCAAGGGAGAACCCGAAAATCCACATTTTTCCATCAGGATCACAAATGAGAGAATAAAGCTTACATCATTTAACCATTTCTTACATCACTTTCCATGCAGCATCAGAGTATAATATTTACTGTTGATAATAGCGGAATATGATCATGTTATCAGAGTTATGAATAATTTAATTTAATAGCAGAATATAAACATGTGATCAGAGTTACAGCAGAAATAAATATTTATTCATGACATGATGAAACATTGATATATAGACTACGATGACAGATTATAAAACTTCGATTTATAAAACATTTAGTGAGAGTTATAAATAAAGACTATGATCGCAGCGTAAAGGAATCCTCTAAGCCCACCAGGAGGAATCCACACACAAGAGTCAGCTCTAGCATCCGCCTATCACCTGCAATAGGGGGAAATAAAACCCTGAGTATTCAATTGTACTTAGCAAGACTTACCCGACAGGAGAAAAGAAAAAAGACTCCAAGGATATGCAAGGCTTTCTGGCTTGTGGGTTTATTGCATCTGTAGGAGCATTACTAAAAGTGCGTCCTTATATTCAATTTTATTAGCAGTCAACATTAGTTTATTAACCAACTATTCTATGTAAGCACCTATGCTACTTTCAAGCAGGTCGTAAGCAATCAGATTTCCTTTTACTATCTTTTATCTTTTAGTTCTTACTACGTTGCTAGACTGTAGACAAGCCGTACCGGATCGTTCGACGATTTGTGAATCAATATGCCCAGCTAGGTACCCTAAAACACATGCCTCGCTTGTACCCTAGGCACAAGCAGGACCAGCCCGCCACCCTTCTATCATGGGCTCTAGGTCCCTGTCCAAACTTGGACTCCAAGCCCCCTCCCCTGAGTCCCAGACTTAGGGTGATGCAAGGACCTCCACCCAAAAACCACCTTGAAAGTCGGTCCGGAAAGAGCCGAAACCCACGACAAGAGAGCAACAAGCCTTCCCTCGTGCCCATACCCAAGTATGTGCTCATGATAATAAGTATGTGACCTACCTAGAACCCAATGCAACGGCCGGTCCTTAGCCGACACAGACAGGGAAAAATAGTGTAACAAAGCCATGCCCCGCTGGCCGCAGGACACAACCTCTTACACCCACCAATACCCAAACCATATCCCTACCCGGTCTCCATTTTTCCCTCCACCATTTATATATTTCAAGTGATAATAATACAGTAATATATTTTCTATCTCTCGCGAGTGACAGGTAATCACTCGACTTCTACTGGAGTCTTGTATCATAGCAATCTATATGATCCTATCATACTAGTAAGACTCATAGGATAAAGATATATATATGCAAGTGGGTTTCATTCAACTCCTTAAAACTTAATGCACAAATATAATTTAAAGTGTAGAAAAGTAGGGGTTATGCACCGGGGCTTGCCTAGGTAAGATATAACCAAAAGTTAGTATTCCATCTTTGTAACATGATTCTTGGCACCATCCTTTTCGCTACTCCAGTTGATTCCATGATCTATCATCGTCCCTATTATGGTATGCAATGCGATGCAGAGATGATGCAACAGTTAATTAACAAGACAACAACAACTCTTAAAATAGAGCACATACTATGCACTAACAAGCTAGCTCTAATGACTAACATACTAATCTATGTATCAACATCATCGAGAAAGGTGTCATCTCCCAACAAGTGTTTTAGTTATACAATTCTAAGGTGTTTCTTTATTTTATTCTATCGATCTAATCTTTATTCGAAATAGGGCATCATTATCTACTCTAGTAAACTAATTATTATTATGCTACAAAAATTATAGTGAGCAGTTAATAATATTAGTAATTTACTATAAAATTTTTAGAGCCGACACTATCACCATTTTCTCACAAAAATTCCTACGATCTTAGGTCTTATTAAAACTAAGCAATTTAAATTAATTATGGCAACCCTAAAAATAGCTCCAACTAGATGAACCAATTATGCTAATAGATAGATCATGATTTTAGGAGCCTAACAAAATTGATTTCCTAATTTTTTGATAACTACACAAATTTATATTGATTTTACAAGTTTATTTCCGAACTAAATTAGCTAAATGTTTGATATAACGAAAAGGCCGTTGACCGGTAAGCAGCCCAGTGGCCCCAATGCGGCCCGCGTGGAGCAGCCACACGCGCAGCAGGCCGGACCAGCGAGCAGCCCGTGGTGTGGCGGCGACAGGCCGGCCCAACGGGCGCGCGGGCGACCCAGGCGAGCAGGTAGCGGCCTAGGCGTGGGGACAGTGCGCGAGCGGCCCAGGTGCGGCGGGTGCGGCCCAACGTGGGGATGGAGCACAAGCAGCCCAACCAGCCAGCCCACGCGGATGAGCCCAAACCGACCTGGCGGTTTTGCAAAAAGGACCCTGCGTTTACCTCTATTCAACTCGAGATCCACAGGCACTGTGATGCACTATTCCTTAGAGTCACGTATTTCACAACTAGACCCTCGGAAAGGCTTCTATTAACACATTATCACCTTCTCTCCTTCCTCAAAACAGAGCACGGCAGGGGAAATATTCCGCCGGCCGAGGGGCTGGCTCACCGGCGGCGGTGCTGTCGCGGGTTGGCGCGGGGAGGTGCGTGGACCACGATCGGACCCGAGCCTAGCTGCGGTGCGGACCGAGGTAGGGCACAGCACGATGGCCACGTGCACACATCGTGGCGGCACAAATCGGCGGCTCCGACCGCACGCGTGGGCGGCCATGGCGCACCGGTGGGTGGCGCGGAGACGTCAGTGGCGCCCGACCGGGACTGCACCGATGGAAGAACATGGTGGGGCTCCGGCCATGGTAGGCTCGATGAGGAGGCATGCAGAGGTGAGGGGGAAAGCGGTGGAGCTAGTGGAGGCGATGGCTCAACGAAAACAGCGGCGGCGGCTACTCATGAACTGGGTACTCGCCAAGGAGGGCCACGATGGTGGCCCGGCTATGATAGGGACATGGCGCAGGGCAGTGCGGTCAGCAGCGGTCATGGGACTCGCGCGCGCGTGAGGTGGCTATGAACAGCGGAACAGGTGGTGGGGCGCTTCACCGGCTCCAGGCAGCAAGCGGGCCAGACGTATGACGGCGGGGGCGCTGGCACGTGGGGCACGGGTGGGAAGCCACGGCATGAGGAGGAGGAGCACTATGGGTCCATGGGGGTTTCATGTGCGCTCGCGAGGGGAAACAGCGATGGTGAGTGTAGCCATGGCTGAAGCTCGGCTCGAAAGAGGAATCAAAGACAGAGGCAGACAGGGCAGAGAAGAGCGGCACAAGAGGAAGAGCGAGAAGCCGTGTGCGGTTCGCCACCAACATCTTAAACACAGTGTGGGGTAGGGTAGCCTGGCATAACGTGGCCGGTAGGGCAACACGGCGCGACGCGAATGAATTGGATGGTTGATGGATTCAGAGCAGGGGGGACTCACCACCGTATTCAAGCGGCCAGGACGACAGTGAGACATGGACAGCAGCTGCAGCAGCAAGGACGCGAGAGATCATGTAGCAGCTGAACACATGGGCATCGCATGGCTCTACTGGCCTCCTGCCTACGCGTGAGACGACACGACGCGGATGTGAATAGTGATACGTTATCGGCAACTCCAAAAGATCTAAATCCTATCGACTTCCATCACTAAACATTTCACGCGATAGCTCATGCTCCATACCAAGCCATGGAACAAAATATTAGGGTGTTATGTAATTATTTTGCGCAAAACAAATCGCCACAAACAACGCTTTAAGATATAATTTCTGATTTTTAGCGTTGACGTGAGAAGATGGTTTTTAAATTTTAAATTCAATTTTTGAGCCATCAGAAATACCATGGAACAACATCTATTTGCCAAATCCATAGCTGTAGTTTCATCTACTAAACTTGCACTTCAAATTTTATTTAAGCACCAATTACAAGTTATATTTTAGTTTTGTTTATAAAAATTGTTTTTCACGGTTAATCCCATAGAACAAATCATCCGCTCCTTATTTGCTAGAATTGTTGTCAGACATTACTAAATATCTTTACACACTGAATAATTTAACTTGGACATTTATTTGAGTCCACAAAAGTGAGTCACACAGGATTCACTTATCACTTCAAGTTTGTTTTAAATCAAAATCCGAGAAACTCATTTTTAGAAATTTTTCTCAGGCCTAAATTTCGGTGCTAAACAAGATCGTAACAACAGGGGTGTTACAGATAGACTTACCTACAAAGACAGAGGATGAGAACATCCCGCAAGAACTTAGTTAGGCAGATAAGCCACGCAACGAACTTGTAATAAATGGACAAACTTTTAGATTTTGTTATGGCAACTGTTTTTAGCCCTTCTCCCCTTTCGTATAAAAAGGTTAGTGCATTCTGACATTTTTCGTCATTAAGGTCATAAAGCTTGGGGTGCGAGTGAGCAAATTCTGATCACACTAGTGAGCAAAGGCACCGTAGCCGCCGAGGTGTAGGTCTCTCATAGTCCGACCAGTTATACTCAGAGCTTGTTTCCACAACCCTAGCTCCTAGGTCTTAACGCGAGAGGGGGTTGGGCACGGAGAATATTCGCTGGGCAGATAGACTCTTAAACGCGTACCGACTCTTTCTGTGGCTAAGGCCAAAAAGCCCAGGGTGCGGAAAAAAACTCTGATCATGCTGATGAGCAAAGGCACCGTAGCCATCGAGGCGTAAGTTTCTTGCAGTCTGACCAATTTTATTCAGCGTTTATTTCCGCAAACTTCACTTTTGGGTCTTAACCGTGAGAAAGGGTCGGACATAGAGACTGTCTACCAGATAGGTACGCTCTTATTAGCACCCGAGTGAGGCCTAACCCCCCGCCGTTGCTAGGGTCAGGTGTCACTAAAGGTCAGGGAGTTTCATAGCGAAACTGATAAGAGAAAGTGTGTGTTTATTAAGGGTAAAAGCGACGTAGCTACTCGATGTTCCAGGCATTAGCGAAGACCTTGCCGTCGATGGTCTTGAGCTTGTAGGGGCCTGGCCAGAGCACCTCCATGATGATGTATGGTCCCTCCCACGGCGGAGAGAGCTTATGGCGGTACTTGTTGGTCTAGATGAGGCGGAGGACCAGGTCTCCGACGTTGAAGGCCTGACCCCGCACTCGATGTTGTGGTACCATTGCAAGGCCTGCTAGTACTTGGCTGAGCGGAGGAGGGCAACGTCGCGCGCTTCATCCAGCTAGTCCATGGCATCCTCGAGGGACGCATCAACTCCCTGTTCGTCGTATGCCCTAACCCTTGGCGCTCTATAGTCGAGGTCGGTTGAGAGGATAGCCTCGGAACCGTAGACCATGAAGAACAGTGTGTAGCCGGTGGCCCGGCTGGGAGTCGTCCTCAGGCTCCAAAGCACCGTGGGAAGCTTTGCGACCCATCGTCCACCAAACTTGTTCAACCGGTTGAAGATTCATAGGCTTGAGGCCTTGTAGGACCATGCCGTTTGTGTGCTCGACCTACTCATTCGTGTGGGGGTGCGCCACGGTGGCCCAATCGATGTGGATGTGGTATTCATTGCAGAATTGGAGGAACTTCTTTCTGGTGAATTGCATGCCATTGTCCGTGATGATGGAGTTCGGGACCCCAAAGCGATGGACGATGTCAAGGAAGAACAGCATTGCCTGCTTGGATTTGATTGCGGAGATTGGTCGGGCCTCTATCCACTTTGTGAACTTGTCTATGGTGACAAGCAAGTGGGTATAGCCCACGGGCGCTCTTTTGAGGGGTCCGACCAGATCGAACCCCAGACCACGAGCGGCCACGTGATGGGGATCGTTTGGAGTGCTTGGGCCGGCAGGTGGGTCTACCGCTCGTAGTACTAACACCCTTCATAGGTGCGCATAATCTATTCAGCGTCGGCTACTGCGGTTGGCCAGTAGAAGCCTTGACGGAATTTGTTCTCGATGAGGGTTCTCGGTGCGGCACGGTGACCATAGACCCCACCATGGATGTCGCTCAACAGCTGCTTCCCCTGTTCGATAGGGATGTAGCTCTATAGGATCCTGGTGTGGCTTCGCTTGTAGAGTTCACCCTCAATAAGGACGAAGGACTTGGTGCGATGCGCGAGCCGCCGAGCTTCCATCTTGTCTATCGGCAGCGCCTCAAGGAGGAGGTAGTCAAGGTAAGGCGTCTTCTAGTCGACTAGAGGGTCGGTCTCTATCGTTGGATCCTCGTCGAGCTCCATTGCTTCGGGGTCGGATGGAGCCGATGGATGGTCAGCCCCCGAGCCCAGGGCGGGGGGTCTGTAACTGGCTTGTTTTGACTCCTCGTAGTGGACCGAGGGTTCATGCTAATCGTTGGTGAAAACGCATGTCGGCACCGGCTCTTGGCCGGACGCCACCTTCGCCAGCGCGTCGGCCGCCTCGTTGAGACACTCAGTAGTATGCAGCCATCTTGGCATTGTGGCAGCTTGACTCCTTCATGACTTGGTCGATGACCAGCTAGGAGTCACCTCGGACATCAAGGCATCGGATACCGAGCTCGATGACCAGCTGGGAGCGCCTCATATTTGGCCACATTGTTGGAGGAGGGGAAATGGATACGAACCATGTACCTCATGCGTACCCCAAAGGGCGAAAAGAAGACCAGCCCTACACCGACGCCTTTCCTCATTAGCGATCCATCGAAGTACATCATCCAGTACTCTTGGTCGATGACCGCTGGTGGCATTTGGACCTCGGTCCACTTTGCAACAAAATTAGCCAGCACTTGGGATTTGATGGTCGTCCAGGAGGCATACGAAATGCCCTGACCCATTAGCTTGAGCGCCCACTTCACGATTCTCCCCATGGCATCCTAGTTTTGGATGACCTTGTCGAGGGGGAAGGACGTCATGACCGTCATAGGATGTGACTCGAAGTAGTGATGCAGCTTTCTCTTGGCGATGAGGACGGTGTACAGAAGCTTCTGGATTTGGGGGTAGCGGGTCTTGGAATCAGACAGGACCTCACTAATGAATTACACTGGGTTATGTACTTTGAGGGCGTGTCCCTTTTCTTCTCACTCCACCACCAGGGCGACGCTGACCACTTGCATGGTGGCCGCAATGTACAGCATAAGTGGTTCTCCGTCGATCGGAGGAACCAGGATTAGGGCCTTTGTCAGAAGCTGCTTGACTATGTCAAGCGCCTCCTGAGCCTTGGTCGTCCATTCAAAATGGTCGGCCTTCTTCAAAGGCCGATAGAGGGGGAGACCTCGTTTGCCGAGGCACGAGATGAAACGGCTGAGCGCGGCGAGGCATCCCGTAACTTGTTGTACCCCCTTTATGTTCTGAATCGAGCTCATCCTTGTGATGGCCAAGATCTTCTCTGGATTGGCTTCGATGCCACGCTCGGAGATGATGAAACCAAGCAGCATACCCCTCGGGACCTCAAAAATGCACTTCTCGGGGTTGAGCTTAATGTCATTTGCTCAGAGTCTTGCGAAGGTCCGCTCACGGTCGGCTACGACCTGATCAGTCCATTTGAACTTGACCATGATGTCATCCACGTAGGCCTCAATGGTTCGCTCGATGAGGTCTCTGAAACACTTAAGCATACAATGCTGGTACGTAGCCCCAGCGTTCTTCAGACCGAACGGCATTGTGACATAGCAGAACGACCCAAAGGGGGTGATGAAAAATGTCGCGAGCTGGTTGGACTCTTTCATCGCGATTTGATGGTACTCAGAGTACGCATCAAGGAAGCAAAGGGCTTCATACCCTGAGGTAGAGTCGACTACTTGGTCTATGTGTGGCAAAGAAAACAGATCCTTCGGACACGCTTTGTTGAGACCCATGTAGTCAACACACATTCTCCATTTCCCACTCTTCTTTCATACAAGAACGGGATTGGCTAACCACTCGGGGTGGTACACTTCCTTGATGAACCCGGCCGCCAAAAGTTTCACGATCTCCTCGCCGATGGCTCTGTGTTTCCCCTCGTCGAAGAGACGCAGGTGCTGCTTCACTAGCTTGGAGCCTAGCTTGATCTTTAAGGTATGCTCAGTGACTTCTCTCGGAATGCCTGGCATGTCCAAGGGTTTTCATGCAAAGATATCTTTGTTGGGGCAGAGGAAGTCGACGAGTGCGCTTTCCTATTTGGAGGAAAGCGTGGTGCCAATGCATGCCACTTTGCTTTTGGAGTCGTTGGGGTCTATGAGGACCTCCTTAGCGTCCTCCACAGGCTCGAAAGACCCGGCAGACCTCTAGTAGTCGGGTGTTTCTTCGGCGACCTCTGTCCTGATGGCCGCAAACTCCTTGGAGGCGACGATTACCGCTGCGTGATCGCAACATTCGACCTCGCACTCATAGGCGCACTAAAATGAGGTGCCAACGGTGATGACCCTGCCTGGGCCCGATATCTTCAGCTTCAGGTAGGTGTAGTTGGGGACAGCCATGAACTTCACATAGCATGGACATCCTAGGATGGCGTGGTAGGTTCCATGGAACCCAACCAACTCGAAGGTGAGGGTCTCCATCCTATAATTGGATGGATTCCCGAAGGTGATGGGCAGATCGATCTGCCCAAGTGGCACGGCCTGCTTTCTAGGCACGATGCTATGGAAAGGTGCTTCGGTCGATCGGATGCGGGATCGGCTGATGCCCAGGGCATCGAGCATCTTGGCGTACATGATGTTGAGGCCGCTGCCTTCGTCCATCAGTACCTTGGAGAGCCGCTTCGTGCCGATGATTGGGTTGACCACGAGCAGATACCTCCCTGGTTACAGGACGCTCTCTGGGTGGTCGGTCCGATCAAAGGTTATGGTGGACTCTGACCACCAGAGGAAGGTAGGCGCGGCCGGCTTAGCCATATAGACCTCACGGCGTGCGAGGTTCTAGCGACACTTAGAGTCATAGGCCGCTGACCCTCCAAAGATCATGAGGTAGCCATCCAGTGTCGGAAAGCCACCATTCGTCCCCTCGGCATCATACGCGGTCGGCTTGGGGTCCTTCACATGCTCTCCCCTGTTGAAGCCTCTAGACAAGAACCGCTTCATAGGGCCATAGTCATTATATAGATGCTTGACGGGGAAGGAATGGTTCAGGCATGGCCCTTTGAGTAGCTTCTCGAAGTGGTCCGGAGTACCCTCCATGGGCTTTCGGCCCCCTTGTGGTCGGAGGCGGCAACGAGCGAGCTCTCGAGCCACTGCTTGTTCTTCTTCTTGACAAGACGGTTGGAGGCGCCTTTGTCGGCGTCCTCGTCCCACTTCGCCTTGCCTTTTAGGCGGTCGAAGATCGCTCCGACCACCTCTTCGCCCAAGGCGTGGCTAGTGGCGATGTCAAGGAGCTCCTTGGCGGTTCATGGGCCCTTACGTCCTAGCTTGTGAACCAGGGACTCACAGGTGGTCCCAGACAGGAAAGCTCCTATAATGTGGGCATCGGCGACGCTAGGCTGCTCGTTGCACTGTCGGGAGAAGCGCCGGATGTACCTGCAAAGGGTTTCTCTAGCCTTCTGTCGGCAGTTCTTGAGATCCCATGGGTTCCCAGGGTGCTTGTACATGCCCTAGAAATTCCCCACGAATATCTCTTTTAGGTTCGCCCAACTTTGGATTCTGTTGGGCAGAAGGTGTTCCAACCATGTTCGCGCCGAATCGGCCAGAAATAATGGAAGGTTGCGGATAATGAAATCGTCATTATCCGCTCCACTGGCTTGGCAGGCAAGCCAATAATCCTCGAGCCATAGTCTAGAGTTTGTTTCCCCAGAGTATTTCAGGATGTTGGTTGGTGGTCGGTACTATGGCGGGAAGGTGGCGTTGAGGATGTGTCGTCTGAAGGCCTAAGGCCCCGGTAGGCCAGGGATCAGGCTTCAGTCCTCGCCACTGTCGTAGTGTCCACCACGACAAGGGTGATAGCCACGGCTAGATCCCTCTCTCGGATCATCGCGGGTACGTCTACGGGCGTCGAGGGTGTCGCGTGTGTCACGGTTGCGGCCGAGACGCTCATGCACCGGGACTGCAGTGCGCTGCCTGCCGCCTTGTGGCACCTGGTGAACTGATGCGTCCTTGTGGGGTCGCTCTGAGGCCATGCATTAGCTGGCGTCGAGCTCTCATCTCTGAGATAGCAAGCTCTCGGCCTGCTGCGCCGCCGCACGCTCGAGCAGCGTGCAAATCTCACGGTAGGCTCAACGATCCTTAGGTGTCGCGGGGCCCGGAAGCCCACAGAGCAAGGCCACTGCAGCAGCGATGTTCTGGCTCGTTTGGGCGAAGTGTGGGAGGGCTTCATCGTCCGCGATTATCCTCCGGTTCACATCACGAGCCATGGCACGCGTGCGCCCACCGTCTCCGTGGCGCTCGATCTCCCGATTGAGCTCCATGTGTTCCTGCTCGAGCTAGAGTCGTGCTTCCTCGAGCTCTAGGTGCCGGGCCTTCAGCTGCTCCACCCGTAGACGGGGTGGGGCTGCTGTCTCCCCCTCGACCTCGTCGTCGAGGTCGTTTATCGGGCTAGCCTCCACTTCGTGGATACTTTCGACGTGTCCCTCGAGGGTACCTATCATGAAACACTCACGAGAGGGGTGATGGCTCCCTCTGCTAGAGTCAGAGCAAGAGGGTGACTCCGATTCTCCCGCGAGGAGGTCATGGAAAGACTTCGCGACACATTCGGTCATCCCTATGAACTCATTGTTCGTGGGGGACGGAGGCGTGCGTTGCGCCACAAGGTGGCCATCGGTCTTTGCACGTTGCGAAGATCAAACAGGAGCGCTGTCGGGGCGCTCCGGATGAGGTATTACGGAGAGAGCGACTCCCCTCCGGCAAGCTACGCCATGACATTAGTGAACGAGAAGGTGAGGTGGCGCAGGTCTTCCCGGGATGGTCAGGGTCCCAGGAAGACACCGAGCTGGTGCTCCAACCTCCCATAGTCGAAGTCGATGAGCTGGTCGCTCCTGGGGGCGTAGGCCTTCGGTGCGTGCAGCTGTAGCTTCTCAAGCGCCTCGGCGATCGCATTGAGGCTGGTGGTGTGGAGAGGTTGGATGGTGGCGGGAGCCATCGCTAATTCTCCCTCTGTCATGATGATGAAGTCTAGGTCCCCGAAGCGCACGTGCGTGCCCGGGACCCAGCTGTCGTTGCGATTAGCCATCTGAGGCCTGGTGTGGATGTCAAGACGCGTAAAACACCCCTACCGGGAGCGCCAACTGTCGGTGTTTCAAGTTGCCACCAACAAGTAAATTTCTAATATTACGCATCTGGCTCGGATGGTGTGCTAAGAGAACACGATGTTTATACTGGTTCGGACAGAATGTCCCTACGTCTAGTTCGTTGCTACTGCTCGTGTTACTAGCACAGAAAGTTCGTAGTAGGGGTTACAAACGGTCGAGAGAGGGACAGGTCCCAAGTCTCTGGGGAGAGGAGCGAACGGGCACCGAGGGCTCAGTCGCTTCTCTACTATGTGCTTGTGTGTTCTAATTGGTTCGAGTCCGAATCGGTGCGATGTGCTGTGATGCGATCGATTCGAGTTGAGTTGAGTCGGATCGTTGGTTCGATGCCCCTAATGGGACGCCCTGCTTTCCCTTTTATAGGCTAAGGGAAAGTAGGGGTTACAGTGGAGGAAAAAAGAGAATCAGAAGGAGAAGAAGTTCTCCACGATTGCCGGGTCCTTGTTTTCTTCTATGCGGGTCTCGCCAACCCTATAGACGTCAACAGGAATAGCTTCACGTCGTGGCCCTATCCGTCACTGGCACCATGTGCAGGCGTCGTCCGCCGGTCATGGCGCTCCATCCCATCCTAGCGGACGTTGAGGTGAACTGACGTGCTCGTTAGTGTTCGTACGGGGGTTAGGCAAAACAGCAATGGTACGTCTAACGCTGTTCCTGATGTGATCCCTCAAGCATGACCTGTCGTGGTCGCGGGTTACATCGAGGCGTGCCAGTCTCCCTCCTGGTGTCAAAACTTTGATCCAGACCCATACGCTTGGACCTGGAGTCGTTGGCGGCGGTATGGGTCTCCGTCGGGCGAGACGGAGCCCCCGGCCTCGGGGTCGGGTGAGGCGGATTTCCTCCCTAGGGCCGGGCGAGGCGGAGTGCAAACACAAGGCTCGAGCGAGGCGGAGCCCAAACCCAAAGGTCGAGCGAGGTGGAGCTAACCCTTAAAGGTCGGGCAAGGCGGAGCCAACCCTCAGGGGTCGGGCGAGGCGGAGCCCGCGACCTTGGTGTCAGGCGAGGCAGCCAACCCTCAGGGGTCGGGCGAGGCGGAGCCCGCGGCCTCGGTGTTGGGCGAGGCGGAGTCCGCCCCTAGAGGTCAGGCGAGGTGGAGTCCGCCCTCAGATGTCGGACGAGGCGGAGTCCGCCCTCAGGGGTCGGGTGAGGCGGAGCCCGCGGCCTCGGTGTCGGACGAGGTGGAGCCAACCCTCAAGGGTCGGGTGAGGCGGAGCCCACGGCCTCGGTGTCGGGCGAGGCGGAACCAACCCCCAGAGGTCGGGCGAGGCGGAGCCCGCGGCCTCGGTGTCGGGCGAGGCGGAGCCCGCGGCCTCGGTGTCGGGCGAGGCGGAGTCTGCACTCAGGGGTCGAGCGAGGTGGAGTTTGCGCACCTGGGGTTGGTTGGAGCTGTAGTCGCGCTTTTGACTGCTCGGACGAATCAATGTTGATGGTTGTTAGCTCCTCCTCTTCGAATACCCTGGTATTGGTCCCCGACAGACAGCTAGTGTTTGTTTCCCTCGAGCTAAAGTTTAGCCCCGTCACATCGAATCTTTCATACCAATTAGGAATATTAAACATAGGCTAATTAGAAAACTAATTACACTGATGGAGGCTAATTTATAAGATGAATCTATTAAATCTAATTAGTCTATGATTTGATAATGTGGTGCTACAGTAAACATTTGCAAATGATGGATTAATTAGACTTAATAGATTTGTCTCGTAAATTATTCTTCATCTGTGTAATTAGTTTTATAATTAACTTATGTTTAGTCCTTCTAATTAGTCTTCGAACATTCGATGTGACGAGGACTATACTTTACAAAGGATTCAAACATTCGAGTCAGTTCATGGAGAGAGCTAACAGAGGAAAGAGAAAAATCGCAACTGGATTAATCCGAAAGAACACTTACAGCAGCAGCGCACTCAATGCCTGCAAGACTCTCCTAACACCAGGACGCGGATGGGTCGATTTTCCTTTTCAATTTTGCCAAAAAAAAATTAAGATTGTGAGTGAATTTTAGAAACTCTTGGCGATGCTCTAAGGATGGGAAATAGTTAAATATCCCTTCAGCCTGTTTAGCTGGGGCTGTACGATCGTGGATTATTACTGCTGGCTGGTTTGTGCGAGAGAAAAATACTGTTCTGACTAAAAATTTACGACCAGCGAACATGCCGCTTGTTCTCTTCATTTCATCCTTTAGCACTTGCATCCAAGATCTCCTCACCCACAGAAGAAAGGTAAGCGCACCACTGCAATAATGCAATTCCATGGCAGACTTGGCACTCAGTGGCTTGAGGTAGGCGGCATCGCCAATCGGCAACAAGCTCCTGGCTAACGAACATGGTTTGTGAGCTCAAAAAAACTAGCTAGAAGCCACCGTCCCGCCACAGTTCGGCCTCGTGATTAGCGGCCGAGAAGAGCCCCCACAGGGAAAGCTGACACAACTTCATATAATATAGAACGAAGACCACGGGTGT
This sequence comes from Miscanthus lutarioriparius, assembly GCA_904845875.1. Taxonomy (NCBI): domain Eukaryota; kingdom Viridiplantae; phylum Streptophyta; class Magnoliopsida; order Poales; family Poaceae; genus Miscanthus; species Miscanthus lutarioriparius. The sequence continues at coordinate 18,618,914 of CAJGYO010000004.1, forward strand.
CATTCTATTTTTGATCAAAGCATTCAGACATGAGGGAGTGGTACTTTGAAAGCATGAAAGGACACCGGCCAGCAATGGAGCTAAAGACCACTTGTGCAATAATCAGTAAGTGATCCATAAACAATAGCTAGTTTTCAGTAAGCCCCAACTCATCTCAACTTATAAAACTGCAACTGGTCCCTTAAGTAATACGAAAAAAAATAGAATAATGTTCAGAGAAGTGGCCTGAATATTTTGCTAATGCGCCTCCTCCCTTTGCCGGTGTACTACTGGATCAGATCTGCATGCTGACTGGCTGTTTGAGCCTTGCGTGTTGCGTCTAGTTCTCTTGCATTACAGTGCTTCTTCCAGAGTCCAGTCCACCCCTCCGGCGACCTCACGCGCTCGTCGTCCAAGCTTGCTCCGGAGACGATGCTCCCTGCGCCCGCTCATATACCAGTGAAAATAATCTGCTGTTTACTCCATTATGAGAGAAAAATATCTAGGGTGATAAATAAAGTGATCAAACCTAAAAGTGACTTATAAGTTCAAACGAACATGCCCCAGATTTCGATCCCATCCCACGGGAGGAAGGTCTGGAAATGAGAAAAATTGTCTCTCTACTGTTCACACTCGAGAAGCACAGCTAGCTGTGGTCTCGTTGTTCGTTAACCCGGTACTCTTCCTTCCGAAGGAAGGACCACCGCAGAGGAGACTTGGGAGTCAATAAAGGGAACGTTAACAAATCATCATATCACACTCTCCCGGTCCTTTCCCGGAAACTCGCATGAACATGCAGTGCATCGTACCTTCAGCTTTTGGCCTGGTTTAGATACCCTCAAAATTTCAAAGTTTTTTATATGTAAATTATAGACCTCGATAAGATCTCTCTTTATCATATTTTTTTTACCATTTGCATGGAGTATTAAATGTAGGTAAAAAAATATAAAAATTGCATCCGTGTTTAGTTGGAAATCACGAGATGAATCTGCTTTTTAAAGCTTAGTTGATCCACGATTGAATGAATATTCTGAAATGAAAAAATTGTCTCTCTACTGTTCGAAAGCGCAGCTAGCTGTTCTCGTTGTTCGTTAACCAGTGGTTTTTTCCGAAGGAAGGACCAATCTAAACGTTAACAAATCATCATATTTAAACTCGTGGCCCGCTTTTATGTGGCCCTACTACAAGCCTACAAGAACAGCCACCGAGGGCGCCATCTCTGCGATCGCATCACTAGCGCACTGCCCGTGCCCGGCCTCCACTACAACGCACACTGCACGCATCGCACCGACTTTAGCAGCTAGCCATGGACCACCTGCCTCTGACCTCGCCGGCCGCCGCCGCGGCGTCGCTGTCCCCCTCGCAGGACGCTGGGAGGGTGCTCGACGCGTACAAGACGGCGCTGGCCACGGCGGCCTCGGCCGCGGCGTACGCCGTGATGGCGCGGAGCATGGCGCGGGAGCTGCTGCCCGACGAGCTGCGCGCCGCGGCGCGGTGGTGCGCGGCGGCCGCGCGAGCCCGATTCGGCCGCGGCGAGAAGGAGCGCCACACCATCGTCATCCGCCACCAGTTCGACACGGGCTACAGCGAGAACCAACTCTTCGATGCGGCGCGCGCGTACCTGGCCACCCGGATCGACCCGCGCGCCATGCGCCGGCTCTGCCTCGCGCGCTCCCGCACCAAGGAGCCCGACGGCAGCGGCAGGTGGAACACGCTCCTGTGCATGGAGCCCGGGGGCTCCACCGTCGACGTCTTCGACGGCGTCGAGTTCTCCTGGGCCTGCGTCGAGACCGGCGGCGACGACAAGAAGAAGGGCAAGGGCGGCGGCGGCAACACCCGCGAGTCCTTGGAGCTCAGCTTCGACGCCGAGCACACCGAGGCGGCGCTGGAGCGGTACGTTCCCTTCGTCATGTCCACGGCGGAGCAGCTGCAGCTGCGGGACCGCGCGCTTAGGATCTTCATGAACGAGGGGCGCTCGTGGCACGGCATCAACCACCACCACCCGGCCACGTTCGACACGCTCGCCATGGACCCGGCGCTCAAGCAGTCCGTCGTCGACGACCTCGACAGGTTCCTGAAGCGCAGGGACTACTACCGCCGCATCGGCAAGGCGTGGAAGCGCGGGTACCTGCTCTACGGCCCGCCCGGCACCGGCAAGTCCAGCCTCGTCGCCGCCATGGCCAACTACCTCCACTTCAACCTCTACGACCTCGACCTCTCCGAGGTGCGCCTCAACTCGGCGCTGCAGAAGCTGCTCATCCACATGCCCAACAAGTCGATGCTCGTCATCGAGGACATCGACTGTTGCTTCGACGACGCTGCCGCGTCGAGGAAAGCCGTCAAGGCGCCGGAGCCGGTTGACCACCTGGACATGGACCCCGACTACACATCGGATTCCTCGGACGAAAACTGGGCCCAGCCGGGAGTCGCTTCCCTGAAGCCGAAGGGCATCACTCTGTCCGGGCTGCTGAACTTCATCGACGGCCTGTGGTCCACGTGCGGCGAGGAGCGCATCATCGTCTTCACCACCAACTACAAGGACCGCCTCGACCCGGCGCTGCTGCGGCCGGGCCGCATGGACATGCACGTCTACATGGGCTACTGCGGCTGGGAGGCGTTCAAAACTCTGGCTAGAAACTACTTCCTCGTCGACGACCACAAGATGTTCCCGGAGATACATGAACTTCTCTCGGCAGTGGAGGTGACGCCGGCCGAGGTCTCCGAGATGCTGCTGCGGAGCGTGGACGTTGACGTGGCTCTCCGGATTCTTGCAGAGTTCCTCCGGGAGAAGAGACGGAGGACGAGGAAAGAAACAGAGGACAAGAAGAACTCGGCAGAGGACAAGGAGGAGGTAGTAGCAGAGAAACCTGTGTAGCGTACTGTGTTCTTCAGGGTTCTCCATGGATCATCCTGTTCGCTGATGCTGAAGTCTGGCTTATGTTGATGTTTATATTGAAATACCGTGAGAGAGAAATATTGTTTCATGACTAAAATTTAGTTCTGAATAAGCTCAGCGAATATTTCTGGAGAAGGGAATCGAATTAGATCACAAGAATAAATAGCTAGGCCAAAGGAGTATCATCTGGCTTCAGGTGATACTCCGGCAAATTACTCTTGCCCTATCATCCTATCCATTTTTAGTAGTCAGTCAGTAGTGTTCTCCTATTCCTGGTTGCTGCGTGTTTTTGTTGCTCGTCTGCTTATCTGTTTCTGGATCAGAACGGTGTCTGTAACACTAGTCCATGCCTAATTCAGTCCTAAATTGTTCAGTAGTCCCATTTCTTCATCCTTCAATGTATAACGGATCTATTCGCATCCATGGAAGCGATGACAAAAAGAAAGTTAGACCAAAGTTGACCCCGTACACATCATGTTGGAGTACTACATATCAAAATTCAGAGCTGAAAGCAGCACATTCAGAACTGAAACCATCACATTCATCTCTATTTAGAATCTGAATCCAGACAGCTAGCCAAATGGTTCCAGCAAGTCATTTTGTTTCTCAGAAATGTTTCTTCTGAAAATCTGAATCTAAAACGTTTCTCATAGAATCTAGATCCTGCCAAACGGACCAAAAATTGGCAGAGGGAGGCCAAAGATAAGTCCCTGCTGTAGAGATAGTGAATGGTGCGTGGGAGACACAAAATGTTTGCCCCTGAGTTTCTCAAACACTGTCCAACCATATCCGAGTGCTTCATTGGTTGTAGCACTACCAGAAGACGTTCTAAGTTTTTTTTTAAATTACACAGTAATGGATTGGACACTCTAGCATCCAGTTACTAGGGGATTGATCAAATCTAGGGGTAAAGTTTTGAAGCGTCACATAGGTGTCGTATGGGATGTTCGCATACTAATAAAAAAATAAATTACAGAACTCGTCAGTAATTCATGAGACGAATTTATTAAACTTAATTAATCCGTCATTAACATATGTGTTATTGTAGCACCACATTGTCAAATTATGGACTAATTAGACTTAAAAGATTCGTCTCGTAAATTAGTCGTAAACTATGTAATTAGTTATTTTTTTAGTCTATATTTAATACTCCATGTATGTTCTAAATATTCGATGGGATAAGAAATAAACTTTAGAGGAGAAACTAAATAAGGCCTCGATGGGCACCCAGACTTCCCTAGTGGACAAACCAGGCCACTGCTTGAAGTTTGAAAAAGGGAATTGTTTGGAGCTGGGAGTTTGGACTATACAAATCAAAGAACAAGATTTGTTTGGAGAAGTACCAAAATAGCACCCGATAAAAAAAGGCACTAAGGGAATGTGGAAATCCAATACCACAAGACAAGGCATGTTCAGACATATAGCAGGCGTCAAGTTGGAGAGCAAGATCCACGTTTAGTTCCAAAAAATTTTGGTTTTTGTCCATCACATTGAATCTTTGGACACATAGAGCATTAAATGTAAACGAAAAAAAAAATAATTACATAGTTAGGTGAGAAATCGCGAGACGAAACTTTCAAACCTAATTAGTCAATGATTAGACACTAATTGCCAAATACAAACGAAAGTGCTTACAATTACAAAACCCAAAAATTTTCGCAAACTAAACGTGGCCTAACTTCTAAGCAATGGTACAGTTGCTCACCAACACAGCTCTTATTATATAAATCAATCTCATTCGGCCACTTACAGATAAATTGTAGGGCCGAGGCTCCGTCTTTTAACTATTGCCAAAAGACAGTATAGCAGTTTACAGCACAACAGATGGAAAGACCACCTGTTTACATAACAGCATAAACGCCAAAATCTTAGAAACACCGTAAAGACTCCTCAGTCTGTCTCCAGACATGTAACTTAAATTTGAGTATTCTCTCTACTAAAGATTCATTTGTAGAAAGAATTGTCTTTTAGATCTTATTGTTGGAGAAGACCAAAAATAGATATTAAACTATTTGTCTGTAGCGCTATCCAAAAGATAAATATGACTTGTATTTTGGGTCGTGGTCCCTGAGTCAGCAAAAAGATCGACAACGAGAGCTAGAACTACTAAGAATACTATTTTTTCACCATCTAGGCACAGGATCATCACCATTCTGTCACATATTACCTGCCGTTGCTTCTTGATGCGACTGCACTGATTCCCCTTCACACATTGCCTGCTTCTTCTCTGCGAGGAATTCTGCAAGCTCCCGGAGAGCCACGTCGACATCCTCGCTCCTTAGCAACATCTCTGACACCTCAGCCGGTGTCACCTCCACGGCTCCACACCTGAAAGCAGCTCCTTTATCTCCGGGAACCGCGCGTGGTCGTTGACGAGGAAATAGTTCCGGGCCAGCGTCCTGAATGCCTCCCATCCGCAGTAGCCCATGTAGATGTGCATGTCCATCCGGCCCGGCCGCAGCAGCGCCGGGGCCAGGCGGTCCTTGTAGTTGGTGGTGAAGATGATGATGCGCTCCTCGCCGCTGGTCGACCACAGCCCGTCGATGAAGTTGAGCAGCCCGGATAGAGTTATGCCGGGCTGCGCAGCCGATGGGTTTCCCGTGTTTATTAGCAATTTATTATTTTTTCGAAAATCTACAATAATCAGGATTCCTTGATCCTATGCAGCTTACCTGCGAGCGAGTTGGCGATAGAAGGTGACTCTGATCAGATAAGTCATCTTCCTCACTAGATGGCCATTCGGACCGCCCGGCCTAGCCCGGCATGGCCCTCGGAGGTCATCGGGCCGTGCCGTGCCGGCCCACGGGCATCACTAACGGCCCAAGCATGGCCCTAAAAGGCCTCGTGCCGTGCCGTGCCGGCCCGATGGCCCGACTGGCCCAGCGTCGCAGGCAACGCTACATAGGGGATCGTCGCCATCGGCCATCGCGGGCACTCCGGTCCCTCAACGGCGGCTACCACAGCTGAGCAAGAAGCCTGCGGCCTGCAAAACGATAGAAGTTAGAACAAGCTACACAAAGTTAGGGTTAGGGTTAGGAGTGTGGCTTACCTGCTCAACCGGAGCACCGAAGTTGCCGTTGAAGACCGAGATCCACAGATCTACAAGAAGAGGATGGAGAGACTAGGTTTTGGGGGACGGATCTGACGAAGAGAAGGACGGTGGAGGGAGCGAGCCGGGAAGAGACGGTCAAAGGGGAGAGAAGAGGCTATAGATGGCCAAAATGGGACAGGATCCGGCGAGCGGTGACCGGAGATGAAGACGAAGACGGAGGAAGCAGGAAGGATGCGCGGAGTAGACAAGCGAGAGGAGTCGTCGATGCGCCTTCGATGGCCGCAGTCGTAGATCCGGCAAGGAAGCAACCTCAAACGAGCCGAGAGAAGCTCGTCGGCGCCCGGTGATGGTTGGAGGCGAGCGGCAGCACCTCCTCCTCCGCTTCTCGCTCTAAGGCGAAGCGAGAGAGCGGCGGGGCCGTGAGTCTTTGGAAATGAGGATTAGGGTTTGGGATGGAGAGAGATGGGGAGAGGGGCGCGTTTATATTCGCCGGTTGCCAAACGGGCAAGGTCGGGCCGGGCCGGGCCGGCACGCCGTGCCGAAAGTGAGGCCCAGGCACGGCCCAAGGGTCAGGCCCGGCCAGCCCGGGCCCGCCAGCCATCAGGCTGTGCCGTGCCTGGGCCAGGCCAAAACATCGTGTCGTGGGCCGGGCCAACGGGCCTCGGGCCATATGGCTTGGTGCTGAAGCAGCAGTCAATGTCCTCCATGACGAGGATTGACTTGTTGGGCATGCCAGTGAGCAGCCTCTGCAGTGCTGTGTCGTAGCGCACCTCCGAGGGGTCGAGGTCGTAGAGGTTGAAGCGGAGGTAGTTGGCCATGGCGGCGATGAGGCTGGACTTGCCGGTGCCGGGCGGGCCATAGAGCAGGTACCCGCGCTTCCACGCCTTGCCGATGCGGCGGTAGTAGTCCCTTCTCCCCAGGAAGCGGTCGAGGTCAGCGACGACGGACTGCTTGATCGCCGGGTCCATGGCGAGCGTGTCGAACGTGGCCGGATGGTGGTGGTTGATGCCGTGCCACGACGAGCCCTCGTTCATGAAGATCTGGAGCGCGCGGTCCTTCCGCCGCGCCTTCGCAACTGTCGCCGTGATGAAAGGGACGTACCGCTCCAGCGCCATGTCCGTGTGCTCCGCGTCGAAGCTGAGCTCTAGCGACCCGTACCCGTTCCCGTGCTTGCTCTTGCTGCTTTGCCCCGCAACAGAGGCCCACGTGAACACGACGCCCTCGAAGGCGTCGGTCATCGAGTCGCCGTCCTCCATGGAAAGGGTCTTCTTGCTCCCGCCGCGGAGGCAGAGGCGGCGCATGGCGTGCGGGGATCCGGGTGGCGAGGTACTCGCGTACCTCGTCGTAGAGCCCGCCGCCGCCGTCGAGTTGCCCCCCCGAGAACGAGAAGCGCTTGATGACGAGGGTGCGGCGCTCCACGGGTGCGGGCTCGAGGCGGGCACGGATGAGGGACGCGGCCCAGCGCGCTGCCGCACGGAGGTCGTAGGGGAGGAGCTCCCGCGCCATGCCGCGCGCCAGCACGACGTACGTGGTCACCGTGGCTGCCGTGCCCACAGCCGTCTTGTACGCGTCCACCGCCTTCGCGAAGGACAGCAGCGTCACGGCCACCGTAGCCGCCTCCACCGACGCTGGTGGAGGTTTGGACGCCGACGGATCCATCCCGACGAGCGACGAATGAGAATAGGCAAACAAGAGCGTAAGAGTTTCCTACACCTTCTCATAGTGCTTGATTTTTAGAAAGAAGTGAAAAAATTACTCTCCAACAACTCTTAATATAACCTTCTAATATTTTAGAAGTTGAAAAAATCTCCCTCGTCCGCGTAAAACTACGCGGACTCTCGTCGTGCGGAAAGAGGTTCCTTCGCCTCGTCCATCACCAGTTTGTGAGTTCCTTCGCGTCGTCCAACGCTCACCGTCGAGGGTAGACGACGCCGCGGACGTAGCGACGAGCTGGTACGTACTCCATCGATCTTCCTTGTTTGTTGTGGGCTTGCTGCGCCGCCGCTGCCGCCACCGCCCCTAGGTTGGCCTTGCCCGCAATCGGCTGTGTGCTTCTTGCTGCCGTCGGGATTGCCGTGGACTGCTGGCGTCCAGTTGATAGAGCTAGCGTCATGCGTGTCCAGCCCAGTTGCCTCCGAGATTGCCTAACGAAGGACGGGCGCGAGTCGCGACGGCTGCAGGCGCGTGCTAGTAGTACATGTACTGATGTACATCTAGGCATGAGTAGCGACATGCAGATGGATGATCCATCTCCGTGATGCGGTGGTCAGAGTCGAAGGGGCAAGGCGGCCGGCTGTGTGTTTCAGCTTCTTCTCGTTGATTGTACTGAACTGATGGTTCCTGCATGCTACTGTGATCCTAGTAGATGGCCGGCAACTATTGCTTGCTGTTGCCGATGGCTAGCTTGTTCCTGCTACTAGCCGATGCACACGCATGACTGCTGGTGGTGCCGGTCTACTAGGAGGTGGTCACGGCCGGCTGGGACTGCAGGACTAGGGCACAAGCCGCACGACGAAGGAAGGAGGAGCCGCGGTGGCGTCGAAGAAAAAAAATCCAAGTGGCACCAAATTTTAATTTTTTAGAGTGGAATATTGGGTACTATTGAGATTGACTTCTTTTTTTCTCCCAATATCTTTTTAGGAGTCGGAATACATGGTGTTTTAGGGAAGAAAATTTAGAAAACTCTTGGAGATGCTCTAATTAGATTGTGATTGGCGAGGTTTGCGGGTTTAAGATACCGGCGGCGCTCGGTTTTTTTCGCTTTTTCGTTCAAAACTCGCAACAAACTACAAGACTGAACCCTTCTTCTCTAAGCGAGGTCCGTCCCAAAATAAATATCTTATTTCTCAAACCAATGGACTCGTTAATGGAAATGAAGACCATGTTACATATCTATTTATTTTTTACTTTTTCTATAAAACTCAAAAGTTATAATTTATTTTATGATGATAATGACGTTCATAATATAAATTAATATTGGCAACAAATATAATATTATCCTAATAATTTTGTGTCAAATTAAAACATAACCTCAATAGGGTTTTTTCCTTGATAGATAGAGTTATCTTTTTTTTTTTCTCGAATACGCAAAAGATTTGCGTATCATTGTAATTAAGAAAAAGAGTTTAACCATACAAACTACGCCGATGAAGGTTTGGACGAATTGGAGTAGGGCAGTAGGCAAACGATTAGATCGTGCTAGGCGAGGTGTGCGGCTTTAACGTAGGGGCGGCGCCTCGAGTCAGTTTTTTCGCCTTTTTTCTTCAAAAACAACAAACTACCGAAGGCCTTCTCTACCCTCCGTCACAAAATAAATATCTTATTTCTCAAGGATATTTTTTTATATTTTACTAGATGTATAGAAAATATCATCAATATTTTAATCTCATAATATGTGTATTATGAAATATATTCCACTATAAATCTAATGATAGTTATTGCACGTAAATTATTATTAGTAATTTTTAATATTTGGTCAAAATTTAAAAATAATTTCTCAATCGAGATATGCAATTATTTTTAGATGGTGAAAATAGACATGGTAAAATAATATTTTTAGAGTTGATTATTTCAGATTTATACGGTCTCTAGTGATGGTCGTTTAATTTGGAATTGGTAGTGGCAATGCTACCGCTTGTGGAATTGGGATTTTTAAAGACACTGTCTTAGAACGCCAACTTCTTGTGGTACTCCCAAATAACTGTCAGTCAATTATTTAATTAGATCGGATAATTAAAATTATCTATTACTTCTTCGAAGGTAGTAATACGTAAAATATATTTATTTAATTTTAAATTTTGTAAAATATGATAAATAAGGAAAGTTTTAGGCATAAAGATCTTTCTTTAGCTCTAATTGATGCATGCATGATCTATTAGATTGGTAAACATTTTTATTTTTACAAACTTTGGATATGACATAATTTAATTAACATCAACTATGTAACGTCTGTACATGCCCAACATACGTACTTGTACTTGTCCATCGTATATGAAATTTTGCGTGCCCACTTTACACGCGCAATGTACGTGATAAAAACTTGGAACGTGATTGCTGACATATTTGATCTAAGCCTGGGTTCAGACTTTGCCTCTATAACCAAATGGTGGATTCTAAACTTTTATAAAGCTAAACCCTACTAACTTATTTCTCTAGCATCTCCAGACACGTTATCCAGTTCCACGCATCCACCTTCACCCGTCCCTCCTCCATCGGTGGCTTAGGGCGTGTTTAGATGCAATTTTTTTGGGTTTTGGCTACTGTAGCACTTTCGTTTGTATTTGGCAATTAGTGTCTAATTATGGACTAATTAGGTTCGAAAGTTTCGTCTTGACGATTTCTCACCCAACTGTGCAATTAGTTTTTTTTCATCTATATTTAGTATTCCATACATGTGTCGCAAGATTCGATGTGATAGATACTATGCAAAAAAAAAAAAATTGGAACTAGACATGCCCTTAGATCGAGCAATTTAACTTCCTTCGTGACTTTCTGGAACACGAAACGAACAGACAAAGTCCTATCCGATCAATGCTGCACGCGCGCTGTTTGGTCATCTCTAGCCCCTGCCTCTTCCCCTGCCATCACCTGCTCACCTCCCAACTGAACTGATCATGTATATAAACCCAAGGAGGCAAGTACGAACCCTTGATCCAAACTGACAACTCTTCCAGCCTGTTCGTTTGACACAAAATGTTATAGTCCAAGGGCTTGTTTAGTTCCTGAATTTGGGAGTGGTCAAATAATTAATGTGTTACTGTAGCGTTTCGTTTGTATTTGTGAATTATTGTTCAAACATGGATTAATTAGGCTCAAAAGATTCGACTCGTAATTTATAATCAAACTATATAATTAATTAGTTTTTTACATTTAATACTCCATTTAGTACTTTGATGTGATGGAGAGTATGTAAACTTACAATCTAAATTTGATGTGAACCCAAGAGAATCTTCTTTTTATCCAAACTGCATTTTTTAGAAGTTTGGTGCAAACTAAACATGGCCCAAGCATCCATGGAGCCTAGACTGTCTGCTACTGATTTTAAGTCAGCGCTTCTCCACTAGCTGTTGGTCAGCAAGGTCTATGGATCATCAGCAGGTAGTAGTACTTTCTCATACCCAATCTGTTCTTATTACATACTCAGATATTTTTTTATGTACATTTACTTTTAATATTCTTTTACGAGGTTAGCGATCCACAGGTATAGGGAGCTTGTTCTGCTGGATTTTAAGTCAGCGCTTCTCCACTAGCTGTTTTTTTTTCTCTATGGATCATCAGCAGGTTAGTATTTCTCTACCCAATCTGTTCTTATTTTTCTTTCACAACAATCACTTTTAATAATATTTTTTACGAGGTTAGCGATCCACAGGTATATGCCTTTTATCAAGTTAGCGATCCACAGTAGTACTTTCTCCTCCGCAGGTTAGCCATCCGTGTTTTCTTTTATGAAGTTAATTAAAGATCAAAGATTAGCATGTTGCCTTTTCTTTAGTTCATTCGCGTTGGACTACTGACGCAACTCTTTTTGAAGTGATCCCACCTTATTTGAATAAGTCATGAGAAACGCTCACTCGTCAAAGTGGCTTGAAGCCATATAAGATGAAATAAAATCAATGAAAACCAATGGTGTTGTGACTTAGAAACAATTTCTAAAAGAGGCAAGACAGTAGGCTGTAAATGGATCTACAAAACCAAACATGACTTCAAAGGAAATATAGAAAGATTCAAAGCGTGACTTGTGGCGAAAGGCTTCACTTAAAGAGAAGGTATAGATTATAATGAGACATTTTCTCTAGTCTCGTGTAAGAATTCTTTTAGAATCATAATTGTGCTTGTAATACATTACAATTTAGAATTACATCAGATAGATGTAAATACGGCGTTCCTAAACGGGGATCTAGAGGAAAATATTTACATGGCACAACCAAAAAAATTTGTTGTGGAAGAAAAAGAACGTATGGGATGTTGCCTGATGAAATCCATTTATGGATTAAAACAAGCTTCAAGACAGTGGATATTTGAAGTTGATAGTACAATAAGAAAGTTTGGTTTTCAATAAAACATAGAGGACAATTGCGTTTATGCAAAGTTCAAGAATAGGAAATACATTTTCCTAGTCTTATATGTGGATGTCATCTTGCTCGCTAGCAGTGATGTTAATCTACTACTAGAAACAAAGAAGTTCTTGTCCTCAAAGTTTGATATGAAGGATCTCGGTGAAGCTTCGTTCGTCCTAGGAATAGAGATTCACCGAAATAGAGAAAATGAGGTTTTAGGATTATCACAAAAGACATACTTAGAAAAAGTTCTAAAGAAATACAGTTTACAAAATTGTAAGTCTTCACCTGCTCCCATAATCAAGGGCGATAGATATGGAGAATTTCAATGTCCCAGAAACCAATATGAGATCGATCAAATGAAAGCGGTTTTCATATAGTTCAGCTGTCGAAAGTTTACAGTATGCTCAAGTGTGTACTCGCCCTGACTTAGCATTTGTTACCGGGTTACTTGACAGATATCAGAGTAATTTAGGAATAGAACACTGAAAATTAGTAAAGAAAGATTTACGTTACCTGCAAGGTACGAAGGGTCTCATGCTAACATACGGAAGATCTGATTCTCTGCACATAGAGGGGTATACATATTCTGATTATGCGGGAGATGACAGAAAGTCCACGTCAGGATACATATTCACTCTCGCAGGAGAAGCTATATCGTGGAAAAGCTCAAAGCAAACCGTCACTACATCATCCATAATGTATGCCGAGTTTGTAGCATGTTATGAGGCCACAGGGCAAGTGAATTGGCTGAAGAAATTCATGCCCGGGTTGAAAGTGGTAGACGACATATATAAGCCACTCAAGTTATACTATGATAATAATCCAGTAGTATGTTATGCTCACAACAATAATTCAAGTGGTACTGCCAAACACATTGACATAAAGTATTATGTTGTGAAAGATAAAGTCCGGGATCATATAATTAGTCTTGAGCATATAAGAACAGAAAATATGTTCATGAATCCGCTTATAAAAGGCTTACTACCCAGCGTATTCAGAGAACACTTAGCCGACATGGGTTTAAGGAAAAGCCTATGATTCCTTGGACAATGAGGGCCTAGTTGAGAATCCATTTTAAAACAGAGAGGTGCATTGTAGCTATTTAATCTAATGGCAACAGACCATGACAATGAGGCACGCTCTATGCACTGATCTATGATGAAATGGGAACAAGATAAAGTAAGTAAGTTAAGTTTAAATCATAAGGTGAGATCAAGGGGGAGAATGTTAGATTGATTTCCACCAATTGGCCCAACGGCTAATTGGGCCTTTGGATCCACGCGCCCTAATCGATGGCGCCCAACCGCTCCATGGTTGGTGGGCCCCCGTTGCATAGCGTCATAAAAAGGGAGGTGGGGGTCGGGGCACGAGGCACGAGGTTCACCTGAGCCGCCAGACACCGCACCGACATCCTAACCCTAGCCGATCTAGATAGGGCGCCGCCCATGACGGAAGCTCACCATCGCCAACGCCGCCCTCTGCCCGCCGCCACCGCCATCAAGAATCAAGCTTCACCGTCACCGGCTTCACCGCGCCACCGACAAGCAACCCCATGGCCAGCTCGTCTTCTACGAAGGCGGCCGTTGGTTTGCACCTCCGCACCCTCTCTCTCTCCCTCTATCTCTAAATCTCGTACTAGTTCATGTTCTAGGACTTGTTATTTATCTCAAATGTCAGTATACAAGCTAGATCTATGGCTAGGGGATTCTGTCAAGTCTATCAAACACAACACAACCCTTCGTCCCCTCCCACACCGGATTGACCGACCGACCAATGTGTGGAGCTAAAAAACAAGCGGGTACACGGCCGGGTGCGTTCGTGCGCCTCGCACGGGAAGGAACAACGATAGCGATGCACAATGCTGAGTGCATGCAAGCGCCGATGATGCTTTTGCACGAGGGACGAAAGGTGACTATACATTGTTCCCAACATCGAAAGCGACGAAGGCATCGTCTGCCACCTCCTTCCCTAATTCGCCCTATCATGCGTCTTTGTGCCTTTTTGCTTGTCTGTGATAATCGGGGGATATGGGATAGAAACCAGTGAAAATATAAAAACTAATTTAATAAATGCATTCCTGTAACTCCATTATCTAAAAAAACTCGATTTTTTTCTAAAAAAAGTGGGGGAAATGATTTGTATTTTTTTGTATTCGTATATCATTTGATCCAAACTTTATGTTGATACATTTATTGAATACACCTAACTATGGCCCTATTCGCTTTGCTGAAAAGCCATGGCTGAAAGTACTGTTCACTGATTTGTTGTGAGAGAAAAACACTGTTTGTTCGCTAAAATAGTACGGTTCATAAGACCAAGCGAACATGGCCTATGTCCGTCGAGGTCCGCAACTGATTATCGTGTGTTCTCTGGTGTAGGCAGTACAATTCATAACTCCAACGGCGAAGCAAATACCCTCTATTTCAAATTGTAAGCTGTGCAAAAGCGGCTGGAACTGAGAGAGTAAAGGTACTAAGTGTTTAGTAGAAATAGAAAAAAGAATCTTTCAAAAGTTTCAATCAATAGACATATATATTCTAAGTATTTATTGCAGTACAATTTTTAGCTACGATTTAATGATTTTGCTCTGCGTGAATGAATGAATGGTTAAAATGTTTCAAACCGAAAGAAAAACGAGACATCATCTGAAAAAGTTTGAAAAGAAATTGATGTGCCTCGGTGCCACTGCCTAGGCTCATGTAACCCTGGCCCAACAGTGAAGCGTGCATTTCGAAATCCCACTGCAAATAGATTGAGGCCCATGTAAGCCTGGCCCAACAGAGGAGCGTGCGTTTCGAAACGACCGTTCGACAACCAAAAGTCCAAAACCACGAATCCCGCTCAAACGCAATCCCCAACCATTCGAACGTCACTGACCCTCCCCCTCGAATCGCCCCTCCCCTCAAACCTTCCCGAATCCATGGAGGCCGGGCCCCAAACCTTCTAGAGCGTCCCTCCCCGTCCGCCATGAGCCGCCGCGAGCCCGCCGCCTCCCCCTTCCGCGACCTCTCCAACCTCCGCACCCCGAGACCCAACCCCAATGCCGTACCCCCCTCGCCGCAGTTCTTCACCGCCTCCAAAGCCCCCCTCCAGGCTCCCACTCCGACCCCACTCCGCCGCCGGAGGCCTGGCAACGGCGCCCCGACCCCGACGCCCCTCGGCCGCCGCCTCCGCGCGCTCGAGGTCGACCAGTCGCGCTCCGCCCGCCGCGCCGAGTCCGGCCGCGAGCGCGCCCTCCGTGCCTTCGCCGCCTCCGCCTCGTCATGGCTGTCGCTCCTCCTACGCAACCCCTCCGCCTGCAGCTGCTCCCCGGCGGTCACCGATTCCGCCGCGGCCGCGCAGCCCTGCGCTGCGGGGAAGCGCGGCGCGCTCGATGGAGAGAGGGCACGTGGGGGGCGCAGTCCGAAGAGGCGCCGCGGTGCTGGTGATCGCGGCGGGGAGAGGAGGAAGGAGATGACGCCGGCGATGGTGGCCGCGTTAAGGGAATCTCTGAGGGAGGCGTGCAGCCTGGAGGATGTCACGGAGAGGTTGGAGAACTACATGAGTAAGGGCGCGTGTGAGGAGGTGCTATTCATGATGTTTCAAATTTGTAAGGTGAGAAAATTTCGAGGGTTCCAACTCTACGGCTTTGGCATTTAAGATTCTTGTTATTGTGGCCTACGTGCTAATTTTAGATTGTTACGTTAGAAATTTGAAACAATGAATTATCCAATTTCGACCTGTCTTCAGACTGAGACCAAATGCTAAACTGCTATGTGTTGTCCGGTTTCTTTTTGGATTGTATTTGAAGAGCTGGACATGGTAACATTTAAATTACGAGTGTAGATGTGATAAGGTATATTCTCGTCTTTGAAAATAACTTATGTAAGATGTGAAAATTGGATATGGGTATATGACACATATATGGTGACTTATTATGCATCACTTTGTTATCTGTATAAGAGTGCCTGCAGTATTTTCCACAAAAAGATATGCTAAAAATCAGAGACTGCAACGATTATAGTATCTTAAACTCTCATTCCATCTGTCCCGAACTATAGTCGTTTTGGCTTTTGTACATAGCTTTTGCTTACCTTATGTCTAGATATATAATAAAAACTATATATTTAGAAATGTCAAAACAATATATAATTTGGAATAGAGGGAGTACTTCTCATGCACTTTCTTATTTTCTAAACTCCACCTAAGTGCTTATAAATGGTAAAAAGTTTTCAGCCTATATTACACAGTAGAATCATTATCCTCTAACCGGCACAGTATTTCCCCCACATTTTCAGAACGTTGACGAAGGCAGATTGAAGATGAAAGCACAGTGCCCCCTTGTTACTGACCTTAGGCTCAAAGAGAAAGCAACTAGGGTTTTCATGTCCTACAACCCATATTGGCTCAGGATTGGCTTGCATATTATTCTTGGTGGTGATTCCTTGCTGCAGTCTGGACAAGGAAAATGGGACAAGGAGGTTCATTTTCTAAAACTAATTCTGGAGAAGCATATGTTTTCTCAAATGATGACTGCAAAATCATCTGGTCACAAGAAGGTGGTAGAAGAGCACCATGTACAAGGTTACAGTGAAGTGCTGGGCAATATTATATTGAAAAGAATTTTTCTGCTTGTTGTTGCACTAGACAGAGCGAAAATAGAAAGTGCTCTACCTCTCGAAGCTGGAATCGATGGCCTTGATGGTGGATCCCCTCTTTTATTTTCTCACCAAGGTCAAATAAAATCTAGTCGTCAAATCATTCAGGGTAATTTAGCTGAATCCATTGCTTTTTATTATTGTTTTTTTTGCGCCATGCAAGTGTTATATCGAGTTGCCATTCTATTATTTGACTGATTACTTAATTCTAGAGTCTTTGAGGGAGACCATGCATGGAGAAGGTGACATTCTGATACACCTCACAACTGTGGGATATAAGCTAAATTATCAACAGGTATCCGGATTTGCTGTATTGCTGTACCAAACAGTTTGTTTTTGTGTTTTTGGTTGTATAAGTTTCTTTCAGGAATTGTATAGTTTAAATTTTGTTTGAATATTGTCAGATTATACTAATTTTCTTTTTCTTGCCAGCCTGCTCTGTCAGAATATGATTTCACCATGAGGAGTTTATTTGAAGATCTCCAAGATGGCATAATTCTTTGTAGAGTTGTTCAGTTGCTCCTCGCAGATGCATCAATCATTTCGGTAAGAATTTCCTTTTGCTACACTAATCAGCTAGATCATATTAGCATTTGATTTACGGTGCCAAACGCTTCATTTCAGAAAGTAATTGCTCCCTCAGATACAAACAAGAAGAGGCTAAGTAACTGCAGCACTGCTATACAATATATCAAACAAGCTCGGGTTCCATTATCTGATTCTGATGGAGTCACAATTTCGGCGGAAGACATCGCTGCTGGGGATAAGGAGCTTATTCTTTCACTGCTGTGGAATATGTTCATCCATATGCAGGTCAAATGTTCAATATAACGCTATTGAATTTTTATTGCTAAGTATACCTTTTTTTTCCCACAAAGATAGAGTTCTAGATTGCTCACTGTAGGAGTTAACTTAATCTTCAGTTTCACATCATTCTCATTAGGTTTCGTTAATTGCTTTTACTTAGTGGTTAACTGGTTATGTGTATTATTTAATCTTATCATCCTCTATTCTCACCCAAAACTGTTAAATTATATTGTAAATATTCATGTAATGGTTTTATAGGTTACTGTGCAATTTGTAAATTAAACTTCTCTGAATGCTTTTTTGTCAAGGCAATGTTTTCATCTAACTCATTCAGATTCCAGAATAATTGATATGTCTCATTAACTCTTGTTACCTTTTGCTCCTGTGCAGCTACCCTTGTTAGCAAGCACAGCCTCACTAGCTCGTGAATTAACCAGGCTAAATGTACATGTAATGGTGAGTGATCCGTTCATCTATCTTAATAAGCAGTTAAAATATGTGGATAGAATGGGACAACATACCATGCAGTGCGTATTTTATTCCCTCACAGTAGACAAAAGTTCCTTGATGAAGCTACCGTATATGTTTGCTTCTGTGCTTATCATTTTGATCTGAGACTTTTGTTCGTTACTTTTAAGGAGGGGTTCTATTTCTTTTTTGAGAACGTGCTGAGGACATGTATTAAGGAGTTTCTTTTATTTCAGGAACAACAAATGTCTGAGAACAAGCCACACATGGGTTTTCTTTACAATTGGGTTCAGGTAAAAGGATTCCTTTGTTTCTTTTATCTGTTGCTCACATAGTTGTGTGCTAAAAAGTAAATGAGTCCATGGGTTACATCATTTCGCCAAAACTAAGTCGAGAATTTCTAAAGTTGTAATAATAGCTTTCCTCAGCCTGATTCATGAACCAAGTATCAAGACTTTTTTTTTCTCAAATGCACAGGAGTGCTGTGTATCATTGCATTAAGAAGTATCAAGACTGTTAAAAAATGCTTATTAAGTGTTCTTTTGTTTGTAAAAAGGCTGCTGTCATTGCCATTTCATTGTATCCTTTCTGTTGAAAATGCTCATGCCTGGGTTTCCGTGCACCACATTGTATACGCTATTTCCTGATGTAACCACTGCCTCAATATGTTGCAAGCTCAAAGACAACACAGTAACATCATTGATCTTTTTGTTAATCTTAAATGTTTTGGTCATTTTGATCTAGTATCCTTTTAAGCATACTATTTTTGAACTTGTATTGTGCTAACCGTACAACCCTGCCTTTATTGTCTAATTGCTACCTATGTTGTTGTTTTGTTCTTCTGCAGGCAATATGCTCAAAGTATGGCATGACTGTTGAAAGCTCATCTCAGTTTGACAGAAGAGCACTGAACTGCCTCATCAACTATTATTTGAACATTGATATGTTACCCCCCAAGGTTCTCCTGAACTGTCATCATTTTTTGTGTTTTGTTTGCAGTGTAATTACACCTTTATCTTTATGTGCCACTTTGATATCGATGTGCTCAACATTTCTTGTTGATTATTGTTTTTAGGAAACACTAACTGGATGCCGAAAGGAATTGTTCACCTGTCACCAACTTGATACTATAACTGATATCACTAGCTGTCCATCCAGCAAGATGGGGAAAGCACTCTCTGATGTTCTTCATGAGGTGGTAAGTGGTTTACTTTTTTTTGTTTGCACAATCAGTAGTTTCTTTCTCAAACCTTTTTCTGCAATATGCAGGATATTCCAGCAAGTGACATCCTAGCTGATGGTGTATTATTTGATGAGAAGAGTACCATTCTTTTGCTAGCGTTCCTATCTTCACATCTGACTAATGATGAAAGATTGGTAATATTTGCTGTCACTTTCAAATTTTCCCTCCGTGTGTTAAAGTCCTGTTCAGGATGCATAAAGCATCTTCTTTAATTCATATAGGGTCATCTAAAGAATTTGATCAACATGAGGTTGGACTACAAGTGTGTGGAGACTAAGATTTCAGCAAGACGTACATCTCGAGGAAAGATTGATACGAAGTATCATGCCTCTCAGACAGATAAAAAAGATGGTGCATGCACCAACCAGGGTTTGTTCTTTATCTATTCTTTAGTTTGTAAGTTTCTGCTGCTGAAATGAAATTTGGTAATATTATTGTGAAATGTTATTCTCCATAACCATAACTGTACATAATATTATTATATGAATTCCACCGTATCAATTATGATGGTAGTATAATAGTTTTCCGCAACCTAGTGAAATTTGTCTTAATCTTCTTTCTGCAGTGGAGCACTGTGAGGATGTGGATACATTGAGAGCTTCTGTTGCTCCTCATATTCTTTGTTTTGATGGCATGGATAGTCTACACTCAACAACTCCACTGCAGCTTAGCGGCAACCAAAGCAACTCTATAACTTCTACCACTCAGCTATGGAAAAGTGGGCATGAGTCTATACCTCCTCCCAATTCTCCATTGGATATGTTTGAGAGTAATTGGCGATCGTGTGTGGTTGAGACGTCCAATGCAGTTTCCGTCAGTAAGCTTGTGAGTGTGGATGACATGGAGTGCAGCAGTAATATTTCTTCTCAGGAATTCTTAAAGCCTGTATCTACCTGTATTTATTTCCCTGTTTGCAAGGAACTAGTTGCTGCTCAAAGGATACAAAATGCATACCGAAGATTTTTGAACAATAGAAACAGGATAACGGCTGCAATTAAAATCCAGAGCCAGTGGCGATGCTATTCAGTACGCAAGTGCTTCACAAAGCAAGTTCAAGCTATTGTAGGAATCCAAACATCAATAAGAGTATTCTTGTGCCTCCAAGCTTTGCAACGCCACCGACTTGCTGCGGTACTGATTCAGCGAGTTGTCAGAGGATGGTTGGCTAGAAAGAAACTGTTAGGTTAGTATGTACATCATAGATTGTCCTTGATATATTTTTGTTGCATATTGATCGTTGTTATGGCAGTTGTGTTACGGATGTAGAGCCGCTAAGACGTGATTCGTATTGCATTATCTAAGTATTACTGACCGATGCTACTTATACAGGTTCTTCTTCACTGCGAACCTACACAAGACTTTGTGTAATTGACCAAAGTCAAAAGAGAAAATGTTATCAAAGCCTTGAGTTGAACATTGTGCTAGATTCTGTCATAAGGCTACAAAGGTACTGGAGGAAGTT
This sequence comes from Miscanthus lutarioriparius, assembly GCA_904845875.1. NCBI lineage: Eukaryota > Viridiplantae > Streptophyta > Magnoliopsida > Poales > Poaceae > Miscanthus > Miscanthus lutarioriparius. Next base: position 18,639,517 of record CAJGYO010000004.1, read on the forward strand.
CCTGCTGCATCAGTCTGTCAAAACATCTGTGATCTCAATCCAGTCTTTTGTCCGTGGCTGTTTGGCACGAAAACAACTAAATCAAACTTTCTGCTGCATCAACATCATTCAAGTATGTATGATATTTTTTTTATGCTTGCAGACTGGGTAGTGCCATAATTTAAGTGTCAAAAGAGTTACTTTAATCTGGTCCATTTATTTGCAGAGATGGTGGCGAAAGGTTCTCCAATCGAGGAAGCGAGCTGTGATTGTTATCCAGACTCATTTCCGTGGTTGGATTGCACGACAAGATGCTATCAGGACTAGAAACTCTATTAGTAACATACAGGTACACAAAGAGGCGATGACTGATCTCTGTAAATTTCTTTTTTTATTAATTGATATGCACAGATTACTAAATGATTTCATACTTGACAAATTTGTTTGCAGATATGGTGGAGAAAGGTTTTGTTCAATAAATTGAGGAAGCAAGCTGTTTTTGTTATCCAGGCTCATTTCCGTGGTTGGATAGCACGACAAATTGCTTCTAGAACTAGAAAAAGTATTACTACAATACAGGTACTGTATGCGTGTTTTTGTTAGTTGAATATATGGAAATCAAATTCATGGATCTATTTAGATACCAAATGTATGAAACATGATTTCATTACGCAAAAATCCTTCTATTCATAGAAAAACGATTGTAATTAAGTTCACTTTTCTCATTGACATTTATCTAACTGATTGTTGCAGTCCTATCTCAAAGCCTACCTTGTGAGGAAGGCCTCGAAGCAAGAAGTTGCACAGATAAGATCTAGACTGCAGAAGTCTTCTTCACAAGTTGATGATAGTATGCGCCTGATCAACAGACTGGTGTCTGCACTGTCACAACTCCATCACTGTCGGAGCATACACAGCATTCGTCAAACTTGTGTAACATTGAGTAAATACAACCCTATGCTTCCTTTCTAATTTTTTCTCCAACCTAGATTTATCATGGGGCATAACCGCATAAGATTGTGATATCATACTCCCAGCTGTATCAGTTTAGCCATCAACTTGCCAGTCTAAGCACTTATGTTCAAGAGCTAAGAGGTTATATGTTCTCTTTCTCCTACAGGTACTGCTACAGAGTATTCCAAGAAATGCTGCGAGACACTAGTCACTGCTGGTGCTGTAGATATATTGCTGAAGCAAATCCATTTGCTGAACCGTGGGATTGCTGACCAGGAAGTCTTGAAGCAAGTGTTCCTTACTCTCAGGAACATTGCTCGCTGTGCAAATCTTAGACAGGTGTTAGCCAGCACTCCAGAATCTGCTGAAATCATCTTCCAGGAATTACTGAGGTATCTATATGTCATATGCATTATGCAATGCTCAAGTTCACATGCTGTATTTACGTTGCCTGGTTAGTTTCTTGCTGCACATTCGAGTCATTATGATATGTTTGATGTTCCCTCAACTGAGACTTAGCTGTAGTTAGTGCCTCCCTCTAAAGCTCTGTTCTTCATTTTGATCTTGAGCATATACTAGATTAAGAATGGAGACGGCTTTGAGTTTGTTGGTTTGTGAGCATTATATACTTGTCTGTATTATAAGCTGTGTTTTTGGGCATGCCATTCTTATATGGTGGGATGGATGTGCTTAGGAACAAAGCAGATGTGTTCTTCATCGCGTCTGATATTCTAAAAAGCCTATGTGAATCCAAGGAAGGCCATGAAACTGTCCAAGCGCTGAGTCACCACATCAAAAGGCTGCGCAATCTGGTGCAAGACCTGGAAAACAAGGTGGAGCTCGACAAGAGGTAATGCAATACATCAGTTCGTAACGTTCCATTGATTCTAGTTTTTTTTTTTTTTTACCGAATCATAATTGCCCTTGCCGATGTCTGGTCCGCTGAACGGGCTCCCTCTTGTTTCTGCAAGGAATGGACGCACCGGAGCCGCGAAGGCGAGCAATCTGCGGCGGCTGCGGGAGGCCGCTACTCTCTATCATCTCGTCACTAGTCACTAGTGATACTAAACGTGTTCGGCAGTATAGCTAGCTGAAAGGCTAATCAGATGTTTTGTTGTACAACTATTTAGTCGTAGAAGGTTTTCGTGTAACTGGAGGTGACTACGGTGCAACTGTCAGGATCTTCTAAGTTGCGTTGCTGGTTTTGGTTTGTGATTGTATTGTCACAGGTGTGAGAATCATCGGCTTGATGTATTGGGTTATTAAGACTTAAAGAGTGAAGTCCATTTGTCTTTGACTTAACCCTAAACGTCCTCAGATGTCTTGGATTAACCGCCTTCTACATGTTCTAACAAATCATCAGCTTTTGACGTGTTTGTGTTTCAGGAACCTCTCAATCCTAGTATTTGTGACTTTCACATACCAAACAAAAAACCCCTGAAGACGAGAGATGTAGCAGGTGTGAGAACCAATTGTTTATTCATGTGCTGCGTCTTTCTGATTGCCATTTCATGGCTGCTTTAGACGACAGATGATTATTGATTAGGGGTAGAAATGGATTTTTTTAATAGATTTTTCCGTATATTTTTTTAGAATAACATAATATAGATCTGAAATTGCAGAGGGCATCGATTGTAGCCAGGTACCAGCGGTGAGTGTTGAATCATGCAGTTTTAATATAACAATAAAAGCACCAGCATCGATTGTAGCCAGGTACCACCCGTTCGCTGGTATAAAACTTGACTTAAACAGACTGGTTGTTGTAAGAGAGAAATGTGTAGCGGCTGAAATAGCTGGTTGTTGTGAGGAGGAGGAGCCGGCTGGTCAGCTGGACCAGACCAGCGAACATGTCGAATAGACTCGGCATAGTGCTAGTTTATTGAATTAGAAATAGAAACGAATCTAGCAATGTTTGTACCGCTATAAAAGGGCAAGTCCGTCCAACAATTCTTGCCCTGTTAGCATTACACTTAGAGCTAATACCAATACATACAAAACAGCACAACGAACTATTGTACATGTACACCCGCTAGCTACGCCTAAGTCATAACTTACAGGTCACAGCCCATCCTGCCTATGAAGCTGCCACTGAAGTCACAACGATTAGAAGAATCAAACTCTAGATGCCCATGAGTCAGTCTGCCATTGGCGTTCATCCGCTGGATTCCAGATTGATCGGCTGCATTAGGTGAGCGGCTGACCTTCGCCTTCGCTTCCCATCTGGAGTCAGCCTGATCGCTGTCTTGACTGGAATCTTGCCATTTTTATGCAACGGCTTCTTGGAGCACTCATGCTGTGCCAGGGAGGACTCACCACCTTTGCCTGCATTTTGCAGTGGGGACTTGACTCTCTTCCGAGCAAAGCGTGCCTCCATTTCTGGCCTCCGGTTGGGACCAATGAGCCTTACATGGAATGGATCCTCTGCCGTGTAACACACCAACTCATTCATGGCTTGTCCTTTGTCCAGATCAACACTTCTGCCGTTCACCTGTAACATTCACGTGGCTAAAAAATGCTTGGGGTTGCACCAGATGACCAGATTATGAAACTGGGAGAAAAGGGAAGTTTACCAGCTGGAGAAGGGCAGAGAATGTTCTGGCAACCTCATACTTTGGTCTGCCACTAACAATCTCACTAAAAGATGCAGTTCCTGTATTGTCAGTTCTTGATGAAAGTGTGTCAAGGATTTGCTCCCCATATGAACCGATATCAAAAGGTGGGTTTTTATCCTGACAAGACGTGGATGTAGGAATGAGCGCTAAACAAGTTCATAGATGCAAAATTGTAAGCAGTTCAAGCCAGCAACAAACCTGCTCTTCCAATGCCTCCTCAATTCTTTCTTTCCATGTTGAAACTCGAGCATCCATCTCACTCTGCTTTTCAACCTCAGCGATGCTGGCAAGGAGAGCATTCTGTATGAAGAATTATCTGTCAGTTTTGGAAGTTGAAGAGAATTGCAATTTGGATTCTAGAAATCAGCAGGCAAAATGAAGTTTCCAATCATATAAAAGCTTTGAAGCATCACCTCCAGGTGTGTTTTGGGGATTTTATGTGTGTGGGTGGATGTGTAATATAGCTAAGTTAGTAGAGCTTCGCTTTAACATCATGTCAGCTATAAAGCAGTTCAGTTGCTGCACATTCAGACTTGTGCTGGTGCTGTGTGTGCTCTGTTCTCAGTGTTCTTCTACCCCTAGCTGTGAGTTGTGCGAGTGAGTGAGCTGATTGCTCACCTCTGCAGGTGGCTGGATTACCAACAATTAAGACTTTAGGGTTTTTTTCACAAACACGCCTGAACATGTATATATTTCATTAAGCGGGATAGAAAGTGCGATCACACACATGTCCAAGCCAGAAAAGGGCTTAGGTGGCACCAAAAACAAAAGAGCTTGTTACGCTAAAGGAAATAAAAGTGACCTACTACTAAGAATCTAACCACATCTGAAAATATTCAGCTGAGACGCCGATGCATCTCATTGTTCAGGCAGTAACAACATTGATCATCTATATGGGGGAAACAACCATATGGCCAAAACAGCATGCCTTAAGTCTTTAACCAGTGCATGCATGAAAGGTGGAAGCACATTAAATATACCAGCATAATATTTTATTTAAACAATTTTAGCACCAAGGATCGTTGCATGGGAATTTACTAATCACAGTCAGTTCCTCATGACACTTTATTCCAGAAACTTGTCTGTAAAACCCAACACATGACAAAGATGCAAGATCAGAATTGTTGGGAAGACGGAAGATATTGCAACTAATCCTACAAGCAATTTTGTCCAATGCAGAGCTTTATCCTAACATGTTTTGACATGCTTACACCTAACATACATTTAGCCAACATATTGACTTACAGGGCACCAAGATGCTTGTAACCGCACAAGACATAGATGTAAATGGACTATAGAACCATTAAAAAACTCACTAGATGTGACCGACACAAGTCGTCGAGGCTTGCATGTGTATCTATGTCATCCTGTGTACCATTGGGAGTTGCAGCAATAGTCTGAACAGAGGAAAAATAAAAATGAAATATTACCCAAATGTTGGATAGCTTAACACAGCAACCAGCAAACAAAAATGTCAATAAAATAAACCTCGTCAGGATATGTTGGAACATCAGGATCAACATCTATGTCATTTGGCATGTCTAGATCATCATCATCAAAATTAATGCCAGTATTTGATCCATTGTCATCTTTCAAATGTCCAAACACATTGGGATTTTCTTCTCCAAATTCAAATGATCTCAAAAACTGCATGTTGGATGGTTAACAAATTAAATAATTTATATTTAACCAAAAATATATAAATTAAATAAGTCCAATCAAAAGATTAGACATGCCTAATTTACATGGACACTGTAACAATGCTGAGTACCTTTTCAAAACGAGGGGGTGATTGGGAACCATAATGTTCCTCCTGCTGAGACTGCTGTGCTTTGAAAGATTTAGCATGTTCAGGTATGACGGCGCCATCCATCTTTGCCATAGGAAATAGAAATGTGAGAGTTTTCTTTTTCGAAGTTCCAATAACCCCCCGTGGAGAACCTTTCACTGCTCCAAAACAGATCAGTAAAGACAGTTCAATACATAGGTCATCAAAATAGCTTTACAAGTCACTAAACAAAAGAGAGGTATCCATGAACAACAGCTTCCTGTACCTCTCCTGTAAGGCCGAATCTTTAGGTTGCCAGGTTCATGTGGATTCAAAGGTTTCCATGGATCCTCATCATCAGAATAATCTCCAACAGGATCCTCTATATCATCTGGGTGAGGCATTTCAACATCATCAGCAAAGCTAGGTTGAACAGGATCAGACCAATGGTTGTCATCTGGACTGGTTTCTTGAGTTGAAGATTGGTCAGGATTCTCCTGTGGTTGGATCTAGACCTCCTAGGACTTTTCCAGCGGCCGATTTACGACCTGTGCCCGCTGATCTTAAATTTGGGGAAGTGAAAACATTGGCTCGGCTTTTAGAAGGTGCTGAACTGCCTTGATGAGCCACACTATTTTCTTTACCAGAATGTTTTCCTTGCAGAAAGTCAAAAACAGCTGGTGCATCACAAGGATCCAGCAGAAGGAAATCTCCATAAAAATCACATGTTGCTAACTGCAATACATAAATAACTATGACTATTTCAGTATGGAAGTAAAAAGTGGCCAATTTTGCAGTTGAAATAAAGGGGATAGAAAGTTTACCAAATATGTGTCTAGCTCACTCGCTTCGCTATCTAGATAGTCCCCTTCAAACACCAGTAGATTTGCTGGTGGCCTCACGATTTTTCTTTGTAAATCATCTCGATTGACATTGTTATCCAGAGATGTCCTTGTTTCCACTGGTAAATTTAAACAGGGTTAAACAAATGTTCTTAGCTCCATGACATCCAAAGTAAACTCATCCAGTGAAGCATCCACTTACCTGGGACATCATCTAACCCCATAAATATATCATCTTCTTCACTGGGAATCGTGCTAGGGTCGTTTTGATTAGCTTGAGCCGAGCCATTTTCCAGTTGATCCTGCCTGGTATAGTTATAATGCTTTAGACTATTGTAGCTAATAAGAAAAGATAAGCATGTGATAGTATTAGAGAAATCCTCAAAATATCATTTAAATGTTGAACACCCAAGGTATCACGCTGATCTAGACAATCATAAGAACCACCCTTGTACATACAATGACAACTTGATGAATCAGAATTCTTTTCTCCCAGCAGTACTATAAGCTGAGGGTTGTCAAGATGTTTATCAGACTATTGCAGCATTTTTCCCAGTACTTAAAGAGTGTTCCAAAATGTAGGATCGAAGTAATCAAGCGGTAAGGCAATATGGCATACCTGCCGGCTACGGACTACCTTGACACCTAGGCCACCTAAGGTGTACACGAGGCAATGTGCACCCTCCTCTCTAGAATGGAGGTGGAACAGGGTTCAAGGCAGTAAAGGAGGACATGCTTACAGTGATATTAAGAGTAGTAGCAGCAATGGTGAAACAAAGGAGGAGGCAATGGAGCCATTGGTATTGTGGAAGGGGCAAGGTTGGCTCAGATAAAAAAGAAAGTTAAAAGGACAGGATTTATAAGGCCCGCATAAAACACTGGCAATTTGGCTACAGGTGAACCATGATAGGTGTCATCGGCCTCACCTGTTTACCATTGCATCTTTGCTTCTCTCCATCTCATCTCTTTTCTCTCCTTCCATCCAAATGAGTCTTCAGCTCCAGAGGATGGCAATTGGCTATTTTGCAAGGAGGCCCAAATTACAATAACATAGATGTGTTCATCTCCTCCCCTCTCTCCATGCAACCATTAGGCAAAGCGTCAACTATGGAAGTTACTGCCGACCACCTTAATGCCAAAGTAACACCTAGGCAGGTGAATCTGGGCCAGATGACCATCAGGGTCTTGTCCGAAAATGGCATGGCCATTAGGAACTATTAGCTCTACATACAGTAATATTCCATTGGAATTTCCAAAATTCGTCGGGGTCGGCTGACCCGATGGCAAGTAATGTTCCATCGGGTTTTGATGTTAGTCTGTCTGGTTGCAAGTTCTGACTAGGAAAGTCTTAGTCGCTGAAGCAAGTCTGCCTTTTATGTTTTTTCTGCTATTTTCCTCTTGCGCTGGAGGTCAAGCACAGTCTGGTGTCTGAGTAGGTCCCTCTTGCGCTGGAGATTAAGCGGATCTCTGTGTTCTCTTTTTCTTCTTAAAACTCTCAAACACTTGTATTTCCGTTCTGTGAATGGAAATGGGGATGTCCTCGATTCGGAAAAAAAAAATAATATTCCATCGGAATTTCCAAACTTCGTTGGGGTCGGCTGACCCCGATGGCAAGCTGTAGCTCCACCCCTGCACCTAGGTGATGCCTTAGTACCATGATTAGATCACTATCTTCCAAAGTACAGAAAGGCCTTCGTTTAGTAATATGTTGGCATTGATCCCTTTGAGCAGAGAGTAAATCTAACCAAGTGAACATGGATTCGGGCCATCTACTTGAGCTTAATGCTTGGGAGCTACATATAGAGTTTAAGACAATAAAATGCCCGGCACGGTGGAGTACCAAGAGGAAGAATGAAAGGTGCCAATGCGGAGATCATCTAAAACAGGCATACTTCATCAAGGTTCCTATAAGGGGGATACAGATGCCTTATTTCGAAATTTTATGGTTTCCGAACCAAGCAGCAAATGTGTATCTGCCACGTGACATTTTTAAAGCCTACTCATTTAAGATGCGCAAAAATGTAGAATGCATTTGTCACTGTCAGTTTCAGGCCCACATTCGACAGGTAAATATTACATACAGTGTCCAGGGAAGCAATTAGTACATGACTTCTTTTGCGAGAGGAACTCTAACGCGTGAAGCACCAACAAGTACAAGTACTCCACCTTCTTACTGTACACTTGAACTGATCCTTGGAGTAATAACGCCGCTGCAGATAAGAAAACACAAATTAACAGGGCAACTGCTGACTTGAAAAAAGAAAAGAACTTTGTTATGATGCAACACCCATATCAAATTGTCCATAGAAAGGCTAAACCTTGGGTGAGCTAAACAACTAAAAAGAAGCTACTTCCTTTAACATTTATTCAAGCAAAGGAAATAACACCACGCAAAATCAAACAAGTCCACATGTTCCAGCCTCCATCCATAGTCAATCCACCCAAAGTGTCAAAATTTCTAACCTCACACTCCCAATTCCCAGCTCTCCAGACCCCTACAGATATCACACCCGCTGAAAAGAAGTGCCGCACGTTGACCACAAGAAACCCCAGCCCTCCGCACCACCGTACCTTCGGCAAAGTTGACAGAGTGGGGCCGTCCTCGCCGGAGACCTCCCCTGAGCAGATCTTGAGCAGGTACTCCTCAAGGCTCTTGGCAACGTCCACCTCCCAATTCGACTCGGGGTCCCTGTTCGCCTGCAGAATCGGGAATCTCCCGCCGGTCGAGCCCACCTCCCCGTCGCCGCCATCCATGCCTCCGTCCCAGGCTGCTAGGCACAAGAAAGCATCTTTTTGCGGGATTAGGGCTAGAGCTCGTCAATTTTGACGCCTAGGGCCACTATCAAACCATATATACTGTTTGCGCCGAATCAAGATATCACTCATACCAGGTCTAATACCGATAGATAACAAAAGTAGCTTATAAATACATAAGTTGAGATGAATATCTCAATTTCAAACTTAAATCCACAACATAATAGATGGAAAAATGAAAGTGGATAAAAAAATACTTAACTAATGATGGTTTGGTTTACCCTCGTCTCTCATAATCAATTAATCATTCAGTAATTCTTAGATCAGAAAGAGTTCAACATTAGCATAGAACTTAGATTCAAGAATTGAGAATGGCTGAATGGGATAAAATTACCAAGACTCAGAAGTCAGAACAGTCGACAGGAGAGCAGTCAGCAGACGAGAACCCCGCGGCCACGCGGCCACGCCTGCCGGGCGTGGGGCGCCAACTCCGAGTCGCCGGCCGGCGGTCGCCACTCGCGCTCGGCCATCTAGTGCAGGCTGCCGGCCGCGGCCAGGTACCGGGCGGCAGAAGCAGACGAACAGGGCGACGACTGGCAGGGACGCGGGGAGGAGCCGAGCCGGGGGCACGGCCACGGGTGGTAGAGGAGCAGAGGACCGTGGCGGCCGGCGGGAGGCAGCTAGGGTTAGCGCTCGGCGGTCGGCGCTCGTGACGGAGTTCGGAGAATGGAGAGGAAGCCTAACCGCGGGGAACGGCGCTCGGGACACGCGAGTCTAGGCAGGCTGCCGCGCTCTCTTCCTCAGTTCCTCTCTTCTCTTCCTCAGTTCCCGGTTTCAGAAGCTTCTGGAAATTGGGCGGGAGACGAGGGCGCGAGGAATCGGAGGTGTGAAGGGGAAGGGGAAGAAAGGGGCTAGCCGGCGGGTTAGGAGGGGGTTTGGGGAATTTTGGATTTCGGGGTTCTCCCGCTCCATGGATTTGGATTAGCGGATTCAGAGTTTTAGAGAGGGACCGTTGTGCAATTTGGAAGGAGTAGTAGGCCCTGAGGGTAGTAGATAGATCTCTAGATGAGTAAAGGTAAACGTTTGGTTTTCCTTTAACCTTTTGGCAGAAGCGATAGGGAATGCCTTAAATTTTCCTTCCTCCGCCATGGCCCTCTTATTGTGAAGTCCAGACAGTGGCCGTGCCACATGCGTTCAAGGCGCCAAGGCCCTCCTCTGCGAGAGAGGAAGTGATGATGAAAAAACACAACGAGCTTCCAAACTCTTCAAGATTATTCATGAATCTCATAATTTTGTTTTTGTTACGCTAGTGACATTTATTTGTTATTTCACATCTCAATACCGGTGGTAGCCATCGTCCTCGGGATGGGAAGAATAACACACTGTAGATGGGGAAACCTATACGGACGTTGAGGAACTTCGCGGAGGTCTTTTCTCGAATGAGATAAGACTTAGGTGGCGGAGATGGTTGAGGAATATATGAGCGATGGGAAGGACCTCGCGCCATCTCGTGCGAGGTGACACAACTAGTGGTGCTGCGATGGCAAATGTTACTTTATTTACATTGAAATGTTCGAAAGACACAAGCGCGAAGCGAATCGGTCCTGGCGCGTGCACTTTCCTTTTCAAGCTTCGATCTCATTTTGGTTTCTGTAAAAGCGAGGCCACAGAATGGGAATCCTAAGGATTTATTCCTTTGTTTCTCCAGTGAACCAAAGGGCTCCATAGGAATAAAACCATAGGAATCTCAATCCTCCAAAATTCCTTTGCCATTCCTTCAAACCAAAGGGGGCCTTAGCGGATTCAGAGTTTTAGAGAGGGACCGTTGTGCAATTTGGAAGGAGTAGTAGGCCCTGAGGGTAGTAGATAGATCTCTAGATGAGTAAAAGGAAGACGTGCTACTTGCAAACCATAGCTACGATCATAGAACAAGCCTATAGTTGATAAAGGTATTTTTCTTCAATGAGGAATATGTAGAGCAGACACACTAGTGGTGCAGTGGCAAAGGGTTCGAACCCTGGTCCTTGCACCTTATTCGAGGGGATTTCCTCCCTTGATGACTCAAAAAAAGGAAGACGGTGCATTAGCATTGCTTGTCAAATCTACATTCTCAAAAAGTTAATCATTGTTGGATGGAACTCTTATCATATTTCAAATGTCTGAAAATGGCATATTTTCATCAAACTCGAGGATTGTTTGTAGTATTGTCTGCACGTTGTCAAGCCTAGAAGGCAAAAAGGACATGTCATGGGAGACCAAGGACACGCAAGGTGAGAAGACTCGAACACTGGGGTGACCATGGATATCAAGAGAAATAATTGATTAGGAAGGCTCAGTGAAGGTAGTGCACCATGATCCATGACACTTAGGGTTATTGTGATAGGTGTGATGGTAGGCATATGGATTTGATGGCAAAGACATGGTGTCGAGGGAGGGAGCTTTTATTATATTTCAACCGTCTAAAAATAGCGTATTTTCATCAAACTCAAGGATTATTTGTAGTGGTGTCTGCACATTGCCAAACCTAGAAGGCAAAAAAAGACATGACACGCGAGACGAAGGATACACAAGGTGAGAAGACTCGAACACTGGTAACCACGGATATCGAGAGGAACAATTGATTAGGAAGGCCCAGTGAAGGTAGCGCACCATGATCCATGACGCTTAGGGTTATTATGATAGGTGTGATGGTAGGCATATGGATTCGATGGCAAAGACACGGTGATGAGTGGTGGATGACTAGGGAGACAAACAAGAGCATTTGTGTAGAAAAGAAGAAAAAATAAAATAAGATCTGGACTTCTTGGTCATATGGTGACAAATCAGTCAATAGGGATTGATGATGTTTTCAAGCAACCGTATCATAGCATCACCCATACCACTCATGCATGTTCTCTTTTATTCTTGTCTAACATGGACATGGCATGCGTGTTTCTATTTTTCGTTACAAGCGTTGAGTTTCAATTTCTTTTAGGGACATTAGTAAAATGCATTAATTATATGCCTACTAAAAGATCTGGTCACTATATTTGCTTGTTCGCAAAATGCTCTAATGAAGAGGTGGTAGATTAGTTGGTTATGTTCCATATGATCAAAAGTGTTTATCTTCATCAATCCCATGATATCTTTGTCTAGTTTCTCTGAGGTCCGGAGCTCGGGATACACAACCATACCTCCTATCCAACAAGCTAAAGTAGTCCCATCTTTCTTATAGTTTTGGTTTTATCGGGGATCTAATACCAGGGTACCCCAGAAGGTGGAACCAATAACCATCGAACGTTAAAAACTTCTGGACGGACAAGGGCGCCGCTGTGTTCCTTGCCCGAATGGTGAAAGTTAGGTTTCGTCTCGCCCGACGCCTTTGGGCTAGCCCCGCCTCGCCCGAGGGCAAAGGGCTGGCCTCCGTCTCGCCAAACGCCTTTGGGCCAGCCCCGCCTCGCCCGAGGGCAAAGGGCTGGCCTCTGTTCCACCCGACGCCTTCGGGACAGCTCTGCCTCACCCGAGGGCTGAAGGCTAGTCTCCGCCTTGCCCGAGGGTTGAGGGATACACTCCGCCTCGCTCGACCCCCGAGGGGTGGGCTCGGTCACGCCCAAGGGATAAGGATTGGGCTCCGCCTTTCCCGACGACCGAGGATGAACCTCGCCCCGTTCGATGTCCAGAGACTAGTTTCATCTTACCTGATAACTTCTCTCCCGTTCCCCCATGATGATGGGTACAGGGCAAGACAAGACGTTCGGGTCAACCACGGCCTCAAGGACCATACCCTGCGCCCCGGCAGGAAAGGTACTGCCAGGGAACGACTGGACAGGTGCTTTAGACTCTCCCGGGCGCCGTAGAGCCCAAAAGGTATTGCAGGCGCGTACTCCTCGCCCTGTAGAGTTGTAGGCGTCGCCTTCAGCTCTAGGACACGGAACCCGACGAAGATACACGACAACCACTACACTCCAGAAAAGGATTTGTGATCTCCATGAATGACGTACATGCCGTCACCGCATTATGGACCCAAGGGAGCGGCGCCCGCTTCCCGACCCCTCGGGTCCACCAAATCAAAGAACCTTGCCCACAGCGCTACTCCGGACCTCGACTCCGTGTCCCTCCGACAGAGACTCATAGGAGCGGAGGCGTGCGCAAGGGCAAGGTGGGTGAGGTTCATAAGTCAAAACCACTATACTACAGCACCATACCTGCGCAGGGCACTATTCTTTAACCATCCTGACATTCTACAGAAGCATCGACAGTATTGTAGGCGCTTATCATCCTTTCGCACCCATCAGAATGGGTAATGAGGCTGGGTAGAAGTGAGCCATAAGGCTAGGAAGAGCACGCATCCTGAGCCCTGACCCTTGTAAAGCCGTCCCCTTCATCTATAAAAGGGGATGCATTTCCTCCAGCATGAGAGGGATCGAAACAACGCAACACGCACACATAGTCAAGCTGCTACCAAGCTCTTGGCTTCCTTTTGACCCTTCCATCAGAGACTTGGGACCTGTCCCTCTCTCGATCGTTTGTATCCCCTACTACAAACCATTCACGGTGCTAATAACACGAGCAACAACAAACTGGACGTAGAGATATTCAGCCTGAACCAGTATAAATCTTGTGTCCTTTAGCGCACCATCCGATCCTAACGCGTATTACTATAAATTTACTTGCCGGTGCTTGTACAAAACACCGACAATTGGCGCACCGGTAGGGGGCTTACGCGTTCCAAATCAGGCCTCGGATGGCCACCCACGCAATCAGCTGGGCCCCGGGCGCACATGTGCATTTCGGCGACCTAGATTTCATCGTCACACTAGGAGGAGAACTGGCGCTGACCCACACGGCCGCACAACCTCTCCCTTCCATCAACCTCAGCCGTCTGAGGCTTGAGGACACGCGGGGTGACTCCCTTGGACCCCAGTTATCTAGGGAGCCCCCGCACAGCATCACCCTGTTTCCGGAAGGCCTCGTACAAAGCGCCCTGACAATGTTTCCATTCGATCTCTGCAACGTCGCGGCGACCGCCGGCCACCTTCTGGCACTACGCATGGTTCAGCCGCCTACGGACAACGAGTTCATGGGGGTAATCGAACATGATCCGGAGACACTCTACAGGCTCCTCGCGGAGGAACCAGAGTCGTCCTCCAGCTTTGACTCTAGCAAGGGGAGCCATCACCCTTCCCGGGAATGCTTCATGACGCATACCCCCGAGGGACACGTCTAAAGCATCTCCGGAGAAGAAACAACCCCAACAAGCAACCCCGACGCTAGGATCAAGGCGGAGACGGCGGCTCCATCTCACGTAAGGATGGAGCAGCTGAGAGCACGAAAGCTGGAGATCGATGATGCCGGGCAGCAGCTTGTCTGAGAGTACCGAAACATCGAGGAGGAGATCAAGCGTCGCGGAGACGGTGGGCACGCACGCGCCTCGGCCCATGATGTGCATCGGAGGATCCTCACCGATGATGGGACTCTCCCTCACTTCGCTCGGGCAAGCTAGAACATCGCCGCAGCGACGGCCTTACTGCACGGCCTTCCGGAGGCCGCGATGTCCGAGGATCGCCGCGCCCGTCGAGAAATTCACACGTTACTCGAGCGTGCGGCGGCGCAGCAAGCGAAAAGCTCGTTGTCTCAATGACGCGAACCCGACACCAGCCAGCGCACGCCCTCGGTACGTCCTGCCAAGGACGCATCCGTTCACCAGACGCCGCCAGGCAACCGGCAGCGCTCCGCTATCCCGGTACATCAACGTCTCGGCCACAACCGTGACATGTGCAGCACCATCGACGCCCGCAGGCGCACCCACGGCGACGAAAGAGAAGGAGCCCGTCACGGCTATTATCCTTGATGCGGCGGACGCTACGACAATGGTGAGGACCGAAGCCCGAGTCCCAGCCTGCCAGGCCCTCGGGCCTTCGGCCGACACATCCTCAACGCTGCGTTCCCCCCGAGGTACCGACCGCCCACCAATATCCTAAAATATTCTAGAGAATCGAACCCCGGGCTTTGGCTCGAAGACTATCGGCTTGTCTGCCAAGCCGGTGGTGCGAGTGATGACAATTTTATTATTCGCAATCTCCCGCTATTCTTGGCCGATTCGGCATGAGCGTGGTTGGAGCACCTACCGTCCAACGCCATTCAAAGTTGGGCGGATCTCATGGAGATCTTTGTGGATAACTTCTAGGGCACGTACAAACGCCCTGGAAACCCATGGGACCTCAAGAACTACCACCAGAAGGCCGATGAAACCCTCCATGGGTACATCCGGCGCTTCTCCCAGCAGTGCAACGAGCTCCCTGACGTTGCCGACGCCGACGTGATAGGAGCCTTCCTATCCGAGACAACCTACGAATCCCTGGTCCACAAGCTGGGACGTAGGGGCCCACGGACCACCAAGAAACTCCTAGACATCACCACCAGCCACGCCTTAGGAGAGGAGGTGGTCGGAGCCGTCTTCGACCGCACCGACGGCAAGGCAAGACGGGACGAGGCCGCCGACGAAGGCGCCTCTTACCGTCCCACCAAGAGAAAGAATAAGAAGCAACGGCGCGACAACTCGCTCGTGGCCTCCGCCGACCGTAAAGATGGATGGAAGCCCGCGGAAGGCACTCCGAACCACTTTGAAAAAATGCTCGAGGGGCCATGCCCAAACCACGCTTTCCCGGCCAAACATCTATACAAGGAATGTGGCCTCATGCGCAAGTACTTGTCCGGGGACCTCAACAAAGGGGAGCAGGGGAAGGAACCTGCCCCTAGGACAGACGACGTCGAGGAGAAGGATGACACCTTCCCGACTCCAAACGGTGCCCTCATGATCTTCGGAGGATCAGCGGCCTATGACTCCAAACGCCGCCAAAAGGTCACACGCCGCGAGGTCTATACGGCCGAGCCGACCACGCCTGCCTTCCTCCGATGGTCAGAATCCACCATAACCTTCGACCGGGCCGACCACCCGGGCGTCGTCCCACACCCGGGAAGGTACCCGCTTGTCGTCGACCCGATCGTCGGCCTAAAATGGCTCACAAAGGTACTGATGGGGAGGCAGTGGCCTCAACATCATGTACGCCAAAACACTCGACGAGATGGGCGTCGATCGAACGAACCTCCGTCCCATCCGAGCACCTTTCCATGGCATCGTACCTGGTAGGTAAGCCATGCCACTAGGGCAGATCGATCTGCCCATCACTTTCGGGGATCGGTCCAATTACAGGACTGAGACCCTCACCTTCGACATAGTGGGGTTCCCTCCAACTTTTCACGCCATCCTGGGACGAACGTGTTACGCGAAGTTCATGGCCGTCCCCAACTATATGTACCTTAAGCTAAAGATGCCGGGCCCCCGCGGGGTCATCACCATCGACACCTCCTTCCAGCGCGCTTACGAGTGCAAAGTTGAATGCTGCGATCACGCCTCCGCAGTCGTCGCCACCAAAGAACTCGCCACCCTTAGGGAGGAGGTTGCCGAAAAAACGTCCGATGCCAAAACAACAACCGGGTCATTCAAGCCAGCAGAGGGCTCCAAGGAGGTCCACGTGGACCCCAGCAGCTCTGAGGCTAAGAGGGTACGTATTGGTACTTCACTCTCTTCCAAATAGGAAAGCACGCTCATCGACTTCCTCCGCGATAACAAAGACATATTTGCGTGGAAGCCCTCGGATATGCCAGGCATCCCGAGGGAGGTCACCGAGCATGCTTTAAAAATCCACCCAGACTCCAAGCCGGTAAAACAGTGCTTGCGCCGCTTCGACGAAGAAAAACACAGGGCCATCGGTGAAGAGATAGCAAAACTATTGGCCGCTGGGTTCATCAGGGAAGTATACCACCCAGAGTGGCTAACAAATCCCATTCTTGTATGAAAGAATAACGGGAAATGGAGGATGTGTGTCAACTACACGGGCCTCAACAAGGCGTGCCCAAAGGATCCGTTTCCTTTACCACGCATTGACCAAATAGTTGATTCCACCTCAGGGTGTGAAACCCTCTGCTTCCTTGACGCATACTCCGGCTACCACCAGATCGTGATGAAAGAGTTCGACCAGCTCGCGACATCTTTTATCACCCCCTTCGGATCGTTCTGCTATGTTTCAATGCCATTCGGTCTAAAGAACGCTGGGGCAACTTACCAACGCTGTATGCTCAACTGCTTCGAGGACCTCATCGGGCAGACCGTTGAGGCCTACGTCGATGACATCGTTGTTAAATCCAAGCGGGCCGAACACCTTGTCGCCGACCTTGAACAAACCTTTGCGAAACTCCGAGCAAACAGCATCAAACTCAATCTCGAAAAGTGTGTTTTGGGGTCCCGAGGGGCATGTTGCTCGGCTTTATTGTCTCCGAACGCGGCATCGAAGCCAACCCGGAGAAAATCTCAGCCATCACAAAAATGGGCCCAATCCAAAACATAAAGGGGGTTCAGCGAATCATAGGATGCCTTGCCGCCCTCAGCCGATTCATTTCACGCCTCGGCGAACGAGGACTTCCCCTTTATCGACTTCTTAAGAAATCCGACCACTTTGAGTGGACAGCCAAGGCTCAGGAGGTGCTTGACATGGTTAAACAATTTCTAACTAAACCACCGGTCCTAGTCCCTCCGTGCAATGGAGAATCCCTCCTCATCAGATATATATCGGCCACCACGCAAGTGGTCACCTCCTCCTTAGTGGTAGAGCGAGAGGAAGAGGGCACGCCTTCAAGGTACAACGACACATGTACTTCATCGGTGAGTGCTATCCAACTCCAAAACCCGTTACCCCCAAATCCGAAAACTCCTCTACACCATCCTCGTCACCAAGAGAAAGCTACGCCATTACTTGAGTCACACCTGTGGATAGCCGTCGTGGCGTCTTTCCCCTCGGCGAGATCGTCCGCAGCCAGGATGCTACGGGAAGAACCACAAAGTGGGCGCTCGAGCTAATGGATCAGGGCATTACTTATGCCCCCCAAACAGTGATTAAATCCTAGGTGCTGGCTGACTTCATTGCAGAGTGGACTGAGGTCCAGATGCCACCAACAATCGTCAATCAAGAGTACTGGACGATGTATTTCGATGGATCGCTGATGAAGAAGGGCGCCGGGCAGGACTAGTCTTCGTATCTCCCCTCGGGGTCCGCATGAGGTACATGGTTCGGCTCCATTTTCCCTCATCAAACAATATCGTAGAGTATGAAGCGCTCATCAATGGCCTATGAATCGCTATCGAGCTAGGCATCCGATGTCTCGACGTCAGAGGCGACTCCCAGCTGGTCATCAACCAGGTCATGAAGGAGTCGAGCTGCCACGACGCCAAGATGGAGGCATACTACCAAGAAGTCCAATGGCTGGAGGACAGATTTGACGGCCTCGAGCTCAATCACATCCCAAGGCGCCTCAACGAAGCAGCCAACACGCTTGCGAAAGCAGCATCCGGCCGAGAGCCAGTCCCGGCAGGCGTCTTCACTAGCGATCAACACAAACCCTCGGTACGCTATGCGGGGTCGAAACAAGCCGGTAATGGCCCATCTAGTCCAACCCCCGGGGCCAATCCTCCAACTGCTCCGCCTGACCCCGAGGAAATGGAGCTTGAAGAGGACCCAGCGGCATAGTCTGACCCTCCCGACGACTGGAGAACGCTTTACCTCGACTACCTCCTCCATGACATACTACCGGTAGACAAGACGGAAGCCCGACGGCTCGCACGACACGCCAAGTCCTTCGTTCTTGTAGAAGGCGAACTCTACAAACGGAGTCACATCAGGATTCTACAACTCTGTATCCCTGGTGAATAGGGAAAACTCCTGCTGGGCGACATCCACGGTGGAATCTGCGGTCATCATGCCGCACCAAGAACCTTGGTTGGGAATGCATTCCGACAAGGCTTCTACTGGCCCACCGCAGTAGCCGATGCCGAGCAAATTGTACGCACCTGCGAAGGGTGTCAGTACTACGCTCGGCAAACTTACCTCCCGGCCCAGGCACTCCAGATGATCCCCATCATGTGGCCCTTCGCGGTCTGGGGGCTCGACCTGGTTGGGCCACTCAAAAAGGCGCCCGGGGGCTTCACCCACCTGCTTGTCACCATAGACAAGTTTACAAAATAGATTGAAGCTCGACCAAAATCCACGATCAAATCCGAGCAAGTTGTGCTATTCTTCCTCAACATCATGCATCGCTTTGGAGTACCGAACTCCATCATCACAGACAAAGGCACGTAGTTCACCGGTAGGAAATTCATTCGATTCTGCGATGAACAACACATCCGGATCGATTGGGCGGTCGTCGCGCACCCCCGGACGAACGGGCAGGTCGAGCGCGCAAACGGCATGCTCCTACAAGGCCTTAAGCCGAGGATTTTCAACCGGTTGAACAAGTTCGGCGCGCGCTGGCTCGCTGAGCTTCCGACCATACTCTGGAGCCTGAGGACAACTCCTAGCCGAGCCACTGGCTACACACCCTTCTTCATGGTCTACGGTTCTGAGGCCGTTCTCCCAACGGACCTTGACTATGGAGCACCAAGAATCAGAGCATATGATGAACAGGGGGCCGAGGCATCCCACCAAGACGCCATGGACCAGCTAGATGAAGCCCACAACATCGCCCTCCTTCGTTCAGCTAAGTACCAGCAGGCGTTGCGATGGTACCACAGCCGACGGGTATGGGGTCGATCCTTCAATGTCGGGGACCTCGTCCTCCGCCTTGTGCAGAGCAACAAGGATCGCCACAAACTCTCACCGCCCTAGGAGGGGGCCTACGTCGTCGCAGAAGTACTTCGCCCGGGCGCCTACAGGTTGAAAACCATCAACGCGAGGTCATCAACAACGCCTGGAACATTGAGCAGCTATGTTGTTTTTACCCTTAAATAAGCGCATACTCCTCCTTATCAGTTTTTGTCATTACAAAACCTCGATCCTTAGTGACTTTCGACCCTTGCAAAACGCGAGGGATCAGACCTCACTCGGGGGCTGACATAAGTAATACAAGTAGTACGCTTGTGAAAACTTCATGTGTTATATTTACAAACGTTCTCTAAGTTTTCCGTTCTTCTCGTAAACAAGTCGTAAGGACTAAGATTTTGGGAATAAATTCTAACTATAACTGGTAGGACTGCGGGAGACCCACGCCCCAGTGGCTGCGACCTCTTTGCTCACCAGCGCGATCAGAATTATTTCACCCGCACTCCTAGTTTCTTACGGCTTAAACTATGGGAAGGGTCGGAGGGCACAAAAACCTTTTTTACAAAAAGAGGAAGCTAAAGGGCCGTCTGCCGTAACAAAAGATGAAAATTTGTTCATTTTTTGCACAAATTCACCACTTACAAAGTAATGTCATCACAAAAAGGACTAACATACTTGTAAATTCAGAGGACTGTTTACTTGGGGGCTTCCCCACAAAATTATTCAATTACAGTCTTCGCCTAGCTTTACTACAAGTACTACTGTGGCCACAGCGCCACGCTCTCCATCGGCAACGCCCAGGGCATGTGCATGGGCCAGTTCATCTACTGCGGCCACCGCACCATGCTCTCCATCGGCGACGTCTCGCCGCTCCCCGGGGTCCTCGAAGGCACCATCACCTGCAATGTCGAGCTCCACGCCAACAACTATGGTGCCCCTCCACCGGGGCATCCGGGGACTACGCCATCATCATCAGCCGCAACCCCGACAACGGCGCCTGAATGGGAGGCGCCTCCCGCCGTGGGGAGGCCACAACGAACGATGGCAAGGCTAACGATGTCCAACACCCTCCAGTACTCCTCCTCTTTCGGCGGCAGCAAGCTCTTCCCGGCAAACACGGCCCGCACCACCTCATCTATGTTGGATGACCTCCAGCTCGACATCACACTCCGGATTCATGAGCAAATCAGTGAGTTTTCCTCTCTCTCTGGCATTACCCTTCCTCACTCAGGAACCACCATAGCGCACGGACGTATCCGGCGGAAATGAAGGAGAGGTAGTAGTTCAGAGGCAGAATAAGAGATGGGAAGAGAACTCCCCTCCCCCTCCCTATTTAAAGAGGAGGAGCTGTAGCTAAGGAAAGGCGAAAGGTTGGAACGAAAAACTCTCACCCTTCCCCTGCTTAAATACAAAATCAATGCTGATAGACCCTTGAGGGGATGCGCCGGAACTGACGGGACGCGCCCCGGTCGATGAGGCGCCCTTTGGTCAAACGGGATACTGCCTGGGTATGGCCCGCCACTGACCCACTCCGGACGTGGCAATTAAGGCGCCCACATGGGCAGACGACCCTTCGCCTCCCCATGCAGGACCACAGAACGATCCAACAACAGGACCTCTATGAAGGGGAGCAAACGACAAACTAATGTCCAAAGAAAGATAAGCATCTCTGCCTTCTTACTTTACGCGTTAAAATTCATTACCGAGCTTCCGACCCCGTCAAACGGTGGGGACACAAACATCACTCGGGGGCTGCCGAGGATGTCTACCAGTCTAGACATCCTCCTCACCCGACCCCTCCATACGCTTGAAACTAGGGGCGCAAAATATGGGCATAAGACTTTGAGTAAAACTGGACGAACTAGCAGACCCTACGCCTCGATAGCTACGGTGTTTCTGTTCACCAGAAAAATCATACTCAACGCCCCCCGTGTCTCCGGCTTCGACATCTGCCTTCTCAAGAAGGGTTCGGAGGGGCCCACCTATAGAATCTCCCGCAAAGGAGAAGCTGTCAAGTTGCCCAAATCGATCGGACGACTCGGACCGCCAACGAGATATGAAAAAACAAAGAATAGCGATTCTTATGCAGGTTACTCCAAACCTCGTCACAAACATCAGGGCCTGAACCCATCTGGTAGGAGCTTTTCTGCCACTCATGCTACCAAGGAAACGTTACCGACCCCGCCTTTATTTCGATTAAATTATGCATTCAAACATTACATATGCAAAACGTTGCATCCCAACACTTCGTGTCACGTCACGAAATGGTCGTCGCCTCATTCGATATAGGTGACAACAGGCCGAGGTTCAAAGGCTGGCCCGTGAAGTGCTCGAGGCCGCCTCGTACTGAATAGAGCCAGGGAGAAATAACTGAGACGAGCCCCAGCGGCCTTGCCCGACCCCGCTCAGAAACGAACAGGGACGTCTCAACCTTTTCTCGTTCGATTCTAACCCTGAGCCAAACCCACAGAATCTCCATCGAGGAGAGGCCATCGGGTCGCCAGAGCCTATCGAACGGCTCGGGCATCTACCGGGAGGAGGGTTAAGAAGTTATGGAGTACCACCAGAGGGCTCTGTCGACCCCATCAGCAAATGATGGACCCAGATTCCACACGAACGTACCCGTTAGCGAGCTCATTGAGCGCGATACTCGAGCCGTCGAGGCAAGTGTCGTTTACTTAGCCCCTCCGATTACAAAAATCGAGGATGGGGTAACACGCAAATTACTGACCCTATTAGACCCACGACAAGGCCCGAGGGTGTGAGCCGCTCAATCTGAGGACACAGTTTGAAGGCCCTACCTTGTCGAGCCCATAGAGTCCCCATTTGGGGAATTACATTTGGAAGACAGGTGGGGAATATTGCAATGCCATCCAAGGACTTCACCGACCCTATCACAAAAACCACGAAATGGGATTCCATCCAAATGTTCCGGTCTCGATAACAACACCGACCCCAACAAATGCAAGGGTCGGACCTTACTCTGGGGTTTGGTTAAGGTCTGACTACCTCCTTCCTTTTTTTTGAAACAATCTCCTCGCATCAAGACCAGCGGCAAGATTCGGGGAACAGATTGGTAAGATCACAAAAATCAAACAAAAACGAAATTACAAAGCAAAATCACGAAATGCATCCGGACTCGAAAATAAATCGACACTTGTTCACATATTACATATAAGTTGTGCTCAAAATTATTCGACTAACTACTCCCACGAAGGAGAACCATTTCTTTCAGATTATCCGCCAGTTTTTTGCAAGGAGAGCCACCATCTTCTCAATTGCCTCCACTCATCATCCTCATAGGTAGGCGAAAACCTTCGCTCATCACCTTGAGTTGATCTCCTTCTCGTAATGAGCATGGGCGACGGTGAAGGCTGGGTGATCCCGTCATGAAAAGCACTCTCCTCAAGCTGGCCCACCCAAGCCATGATATCTCACTGCACGAGCCATGAGAGGGCTGGTCTCCACCGCTCCGCCACCTTTAGGCATCAAGGACCACCCCGACCGCAGCTTGCGAAGATCATGCTCATCGCTCTCAGTCTAAAGGGTCCTTCGTACATGGGCAAGCTCCTTTTCTAGCTTGACAGAGATGTCTTCGGCGCTCAACCTGTGGCTCACCGCGTCACCGAGATCCGCCCGGAGGGAGCGGACCACCTCGATGTCCTCGTCCACCTTCTGCTGAAGGGCCGTGGCCCTACTCTCAGCCTTTCGTCTGAGGTCCCGCTCCATCTCTAGCTTCTTTAGGACCTCGCCAGCCTTCTCATTAGCCACGGCATTCCTCTGCAGCAGCTCGTCTCGCTCCTTTTGGAGCCTGGCGATCTCCTCCTCATCTAGCTTTGACCTCGCCGACAAATCCTCAAACATCCCATGGGCCTCCTCCGTGTCCTGACGTGCCTGGGCCTCCCGCTCCTGGGCGGCAGCAAGCTGCGCAGCCATATCTGCTCACAGCCGGGCCTCCTCGTAAAGGCGATCTCACTCCACCTTCTGCTCGTGGAGGAATCGGGATTTATTCCGACTACGAGCAACAAGAGTCTGAAGATGAAGAAGACTGGTATCAGAAATACGAAAACACAAAACATGCGAAGAAAGAAGAAAACCAAGCGAGTACCTGGGTAGTAGGAACAATGATTTCACGCAGGGCTCCTCTGGCCTGGTCTAGGGCATCCAGCATGGTCAAAATCCTGACGTCAAGACCCTCCCGCTCCATGCTCTCGGCATGATCATCGAGCGAGAAAAGAGCCGACGTCGGATCCTGGGCGGCCATCCACTAGAGCGGCGGCTCCCCCCACAAGGGGAGCAGCTTCCTGCCAACAAAGGGACCCAAGGCGGCTCCCTCCTGACCCTATGCGGCACCACCGCCACGCTCGAGGACCCTCCGACCAGACCCTCCTCCATCTGGGCTGCTTCAAGCGTCATGGGCGGATCCACCTAGGCCCCTAGTGGTACGGACTGCACTGCGCCCTCAAGCACCACCGTGGCGGCGTCCGGCTGAGCCTGGCTCTGCTCGGCAACCACCAAGGGCGCGGGCGTCACCATAGGCGCCGTCGGATCGGCCAACGTAGCCCCAACATTGGCACCGCTCCTGCCCGAAATAGGGGCGACGCCGGGCAGCGCCATCCGTCCCGCCTAAATGGCGATGCTCTTTTTGGGCGCCAGCCCAAGGGGGTGACCCGTCCGCAAGAACCTACACAAAGGTAATAGCCATCATGTCAAAATAAAAATGGAAAAATGATGAAAATAGGGGAATCAGCATCTTACGCTGACGCCCTCGGCCGGCGGAAGCGTTTTGGGGATGGATCCCCAGATCCCTGCCCCGACTCTTCTGGGCGGGACCGTTTCGAGCCTGCCCCCTGCTCCGAGGCAGGGGGGCTCATCTCCCTCACCTCGTGGGGCGTGGCACTAGAGCCGCTTCCCTCCATCATCTCATGGGGCGTGGCACCAGGGCCGCCCCTCTCGACCATAACCTCGGGGTCGGTCGGCAGTAGACCCGCTTTCCCCCATCCACCGATCCTCGGCCGGCATGCCGTGCGAAGCGGCGGACTCTCCGGCCTCCACCGACCTCACCGACTCACTTCCCTCCACGTGGAACAGGAAGGGTCCCTGCACGGATGGGTGGGCACTTGTCAGTGTGTCCTCGTCCTCCGGGACGCCCCAATCCATGTCGACGACTACCTCATCGTCGTCATCATCATCATCGTCGTCGTCATCATCACTGCTCACGTCCTCTCCCCGATCCCGTGCTTCCTGCTTCAGTCGTCTCTCCTTCTTCATCTGCTCCCTTGCCTTCTTGTCCCGCTCAGCCATGAGGCGATTCACCGCCACCACGACCTTGTCCTTTGGCAAAAGCCGGACTGTCTTTGAAGACTAGCCCCCCCGGCTGGTCCCAACGTCGTAAAAGCAAGTATAAAAAAAGATGAAGATTCAGGAAAAAGAAAGAGCACGGGAGAAGAAGGCTTACGAATTCGAAGAACCCAGGTTCCGGCCGCATTGGGGGATGTCCGGGCACCGGATACACAATGTCGAGGACGCCGCCTTTGGAATCCTTCGTCGGCTCCGTCGCCTCCTTAATGCGCTGCGCCACTTATGAGAAAGGGAGCGCCTCGTCAACAAGCACCGTCCCCTCGAACGAGATATCCCGGGCATCATCCGGTGCAGGGGAAGTATGCGCATCATCAGCGGCGCCACCCTCCTCGCATGATAGGCACCGATAATTCCCATCCCCTTTACGCCCCATTCCTTCAGAGCTTGGAGGGCGGAAAGAAGGTCAGAAAGGTGTTTCTTGTCTTTGATCTGGATGCCCTAGGCCCACGACCCCGGAGCCTCTTCGATAAGGCACCCGGTGTACCTCGATAGGGTGGCACTCACATCATCCCTGACATAAAACCACTGCGAGTGCCATCCCTTGTTAGATGTCGCCAGATGCATGAACGGGTAACCCTTCGACCGGGTATGGCGCAGATAAATACTGGCGTATCCCATCGGCATGCTCACATCCTTCCCCCCAATCTTCCTCTTCGACAAACTGACGATAAAGAAATACCGCCACAGATCAAAATGGGGATTGATCACCGAAAACCCTCACACAGGGCAACAAACGCCGCCATATGTTGAACCCCATTGGGAGTAAGATGCTGCAGCTCCACCTCATAGTAATCCAGCAGCCCCCGAAGGAATCTATGCGTGGGTACCGCAAATCCCCACTCATGAAAGATGGCAAAAGATACGACATACCCTTCGGGCGGCGCCGGCTCACCCTCGTCACCAGGTATCATCCACTCCTGGACGGCGGACAATGGATGGAGAAGGCCACGGCGGACGAGGCCCTCCAAACGACAAGAGGTGATGCTAGATCTGCCCCACAACTCCATTAAAGCGATGGGGGAGAAGGTGGGCGCAAGATCGACGGCGGCTACGGGACAAGCGCAAGCTTGACGGCGGCTGCAACACGGACACAAGCCGGTCGACGGTGATGGTGCGAGCGCAGAAGGCTGGGGCGATTGGCGGCGGATGTCTCAGACGCAAAGGCAAGGGGGTGAAATATGGAACCTTGGGGGCGAACCCCGTGGTTTTATAGGGGCGACGGGCGCGAGAAGAAGGCAAGCAACGTCGATCTCGATCTTCAAGCCACGCCACGCACCACCACGTCACGTCGCGGGACACGCACCCGCAGTCCTATCCTTTCCCACCAAAATCACGGTGGACGGTTCACCTTCCCGGTGAATCCGGACACTCTTCCCACCTGTGAAGGCAGTCACAAAGATTTTTTTTCTATTTGGCCCACCTAGGGCCCGAAGCTCGATGGCCACCAACCGAGGGCGGGTCCGCGAACGATTTGAAATCAAGGCGCCAAGCATTCTTGGGTCTCGATCCAAGGCCAAGCCCGCTTAGGTCAGCCTCGAATGAGATCCCGTGAACGGGATACCACGACCCCTCGAAAAAAATATCCGATTGATGAAAAACTAAGCCCTTGACCTTACCCATGAGGGTCCGATACAACCCCAAGCGGGTTCTATCCGAATCACCGGATGCTCGGGGCTACACCCATCGAATGCGCTTGCGCACACCCTCCGCAAAATGACTCGACGAAATCAAACACCCTCCAAGCGATTCTATCCGAATCACCGGAGGCTCGGGGCTACTGTCGGGGACCTAATACCGTGGTACCCTGCTAATAACCATCGAACGTTAAAAACTTCGACGGACAAGGGCCCCATTGCCTTCCTTGCTCGAATGGCGAAAGTTAGGTTCCGTCTCGCCTGACGCCTTTGGGCCAGCCCGCCTTCGCCCGAGGGCAAAGGGTCTGGCCTCCGTCTCGCCTAACGCTTTTGGCTAGCCTCTCCTCGCTTGAGGGCAAAGGGCTGGCCTCCGCCCACCCGACGCCGGGACAGCCTCCGCCTCACCCGAGGGTGAAGGCTAGTCTCCGCCTCGCCCGAGGGTTGAGGGATACACTCCGCCTCGCCCGACCCCCGAGGGGTGGGCTCGGTCACGCCCAAGGGATAAGGACTGGGCTCCGCCTCACCCGACGACCGAGGACGAACCTCGCCCCATTTGATGTCCAGAGACTGGTTTCATCTTACCTGATAACTTCTCTCTCGTTCCCCCATGATGATGGGTACAGGACAAGACAAGACGTTCGGGTCAACCACGGCCTCAAGGACCATACCCTGCGCCCCGGCAGGAAAGGTACTGCTAGGGAATGACTGGACATGTGCTTTAGACCCTCCCGGGCACCGCAGAGCCCAAAAGGTATTGCAGGTGCGTACTCCTCGCCTTGTAGAGTTGTAGGCGCCACCTTCAGCTCTGGGACATGGAACCTGACGAAGATACACGACAACCACTACACTTCTAGAAAAGGATTTGTGATCTCCACGAATGACGGACATGCCGTCACCGCATTATGGACCCAAGGGAGCGGCGCCCGCTTCCCGACCCCTCGGGTCCACCAAATCAAAGAACCTTGCCCACAGCGCTACTCCGGACCTCGACTCCGCGTCCCTCCGACAGAGACTCATAGGAGCCAGAAGGCGTGCGGGGCAAGGCTGGGCGAGGTTCATAAGTCAAAACCACTGTACTATAGCCCATACCCTACGCAGGGCACTATTCTTTAACCATCCTGACATTCTACAGAAGCATCGACAGTATTGTAGGCGCTTATCATCCTTTTGCACCCATCAGAATGGGTAACGAGGCTGGGTAGAAGTGAGCCATAAGGCTAGGAAGAGGACGCATCTTGAGCCCTTGACCCTTGTAAAGCCGTCCCCTTCATCTATAAAAGGGGATGTGTTTCCTCCAGCATGAGAGGGACCGAAACAACGCAACACACACACATAGTCAAGCTGCTACCAAGCTCTTGGCTTCCTTTCAACCCTTCCATCAGAGACTTGGGACATGTCCCTCTCTCGATCGTTTGTATCCCCTACTACGAACCATTCACGGTGCTAATAACACGAGCAGCAACAAACTGGATGTAGGGATATTCAGCCTGAACCAGTATAAATCTTGTGTCCTTTAGCGCACCATCCGAGCCTAACGCACATTACTATAAATTTACTTGCCGGTGCTTGTATGAAACACCGACTGGTTTCTTATAGTGGTTGGAGCTTGTGTGTTTTTTGTTTATGATGGGACACGTCTCTATGCACCACAAAGCTGCATGGATAAACACAGTGCCATCCGAAACCCGCTCCAAACCGCACCAGCCCAACCCAGAACGAAATCGACCACCAAACCATGGAAATTGGAAATGAAATTAAACCAACCCCTGTCAATTCACAAGCTTGTGACTTGGGTTCCAATCCGCTGAACCCAGTCCATGGATAGGACTAATCCAATCCATGCGTCCAAAACCAAGGCCGTGTTTGGTTTCTACAGACGCTACTAAAATTCTTGTCACATCGAATATTTAGACACATACATGGAGTATTAAATATAGATTAATTACAAAATTAATTACACAACTTACGACTAATTTACGAGACGAATCTTTTAAACCTAATTAGTCCATGATTTGACAACATGATGATACAGTAAACATGTGCTAATGATAACTTAATTAGGCTTACAAAAATCGTCTCGTAAATTAGGCTCCATCTATGTAATTGGTTTTATAATTAATTTATAGTTAATGCTCTTTATTAGTATCTAAACATTCGATGTGACATAAATTTTATGAGCGACTAACGAATCAAACACCCCCTAGATGTCTAGGATTAGATTCTGTCCTGGGCCAGCTGACCTGACTAGTACATTGGGTGGATTCGGATCATAGTTTTCAACATGCAACAACCCGATCCAATATAGGAACGAGAAATAGCTAGACCAACCTAACCCGATCATTTGAGTGGGCACGTGCCCAAAAAAAAGAACAACCCAACGCTTCACTCAAGACTCAACTCATGAACCATGGCGGCAGCTTTGTTGGTAGGGAGTAGATTTGCTCACTTGAGGGTGCGCACCACCCGCCACCGGTGTTTTAGTGCGTTACAATCATATTCATATCATCCGACATCAGTGATTTGACTGATGCCGAGGGTGTTTAAATGCTGCGACTAAAGTTTAAAAGGTGTCATATCAGATGTCATATGGATGTTGTATGGGTGTTTGATACTAATAAAAAACAAATTATAGAATCCGTTAATAATCTGCGAGATAAATTATTAAGCCTAATTAATCCGTCATTAGCACATGTGTACTGTAGCACATATTATCAAATCATGGACTAACTAGGCTTAATAAATTCATCTCGCAAATTAGTCTCAATCTTAGCATTTAGTTTTGTAAATAGTCCATATTTAATACTCTATGCATGTGCTCAAACATCCGATGGGATAGCGACTAAAGTTTAGGGGTGGAACCAAACACCCCCATTCGTTGATATGCGGAACTCTTGGTTGCAGGACTTCTATTTTTTTCATCGTTATTACATCTCAAAATAAATACCCATCTTGTATTCCAAGGAGGCAACCAATCTTAAATTTTACCAAACATATAAAAATATATTAATATTTATGATACTCATCATCATTCGTTTAATCATGTATTGTATTTTCATAGCAAATCTAAGCTTAGACCGAGCATGCAAATCTCAAGATTAGCTAAGTCACCACAAACGACTCTTTTTAGAGCCTATTTGAGTATGCTCTGCTCCAGTTCTACAGCTCCGCTCTAACTTTGTCTAGTCAAACACTTCCAACTCCTAAAACTCTAGGGTTTTTCCTGGAGCACCTCAAAGATACTCTACAAACCCTAAGTTTTGAACCTCCTCGTGGAGCCGTGGGAATATTACCCACCAATGTCACTCGTTGAAAAAAATGGTTCCTTTCCCTTCTTTCTGTCCGACCTTCTTCCCCGTCGCGCTCCTCTCTCCCTCCGCGGTCGACAGCGCCGCCACCGGTCGCTTGGCCCCACCGCCACCGCCCGCGCCCCTCCCCCTCCCCTCCACGCTTGCGCCATGGCCGGGATTTGCCACGCCTGAGGAGGCCGCCGCCGTCGAGCTCGAGGGCACCACGCGCGCAGGCGACGCCGTCCATGACCGAGGTGTGTGCGTCCCGCTTTGATGCCACCGCCGAAGAGGACGCCGCCGGAGGAGGAGATCCGGTGGCCACCGGGACTCCGCCAGGCCACCACGTCTACGCCGAAGGAGGAGATCCCGTGGCCACCGCGGCCGCCGTTGGCTCCCTGCCGCGCCCTGCTGCGGTGGCATCAACAAACCTCCCGCTCTCTGCGACCCCCAAGAGTATTGGCAGATCGATTGACCGCCAGTGCTGTGTGTGGTGGTGCCGCTGTACGTGGCGATGGTGCTTTGCGCGGTGGTGCCGCTGTGCTCCGTGCGGTGGTGGGGCGTGCTGACGCTGGACCAGTGCTCCCTGCTACAACCCGGATGTGGTGTCGTTGGCGGCAGCTAGGCTGAGGAGTAGGCGAGGTGACGCCGGACAACAGCCAGGTGGAGGCACATGCCAAGGGCATAGAGGGACATCCCACCAGATGACCAAAACCTCCTTTCACCAAGGGTGGAGCATGGCTGTATGCCAAACATGCACATTTGCTCTAGAAACTCCACGATGGAGCTGCTCCAATGTGGAGTCAGTGGAGACCTTAGTTCGTCTATTTTCTATAAATTTGTTGAATCCTCAAACAGCAATATATATTTATTTATTTATTTATTTTTGTACGGAGAGAGTATTTTGATCAGACCAATGTTCACAATCACAAATAAGTTGCATTTTTTACAAGCAAATTAGTTGCAATTGGATGAACCAAATCAAAACGTACATGCTACAAGAAGGCTATAAATCACGAATCAGGCCGCCCGGGCCGCGTGGTCGCGGGCCGGCCCGGCGCCGAGGACGTCGGCAACAGGCCTTGCCCGGGTGTGCATCCGCGGGACCGTCACGGTCAGGACGCCGTGGGCGTACGCCGCCGAGATGCCGTCCACGTCCACCATCCCCGGCAGCCGGAACTTCCGGTCGAAGCTCCTCGCGCCCGCGCCGGCGGCGTCCAGCTCGGTGCGGATGGCGAGGTACCTGGCGTCCTCCACCTCCACCCTGATCTCCTCCTTGCGCACGCCTGACGGACACACAGAAGCGAGCGTCAACGCCACAAACGAAACTGCTATTAGGCAAACCGAAGAAGAAGGCGACCTTGCTCGGCTCGGCTCAGCTCAGCTGGCTGGCTGGCTGCACCGACCGACGACGGCGAGCAGCACGCGCGAGTCAGGGATCGAGTGGGGTGGGTTACCCGGGAGGCTTGCGGAGAAGAGGTGCGCGGCGGCGGTCTCCTCCCAGCTGACATGGTTGGCCGGCCGCCGCGGCGGGAGCAGCTCCGGCTGGGACGAGAGGAGGGAGAAGTGGCGCCACTGCCACGGCCGGAATCCTGGATGCTCCTCCATTTCGTAATAATAATCCATGGCGAGCGGAACCTGTTCTGTGGCTGAGTAATTGGCCGTCAGGTTGCTGCCCTGCCTTCAAATAGTGTGCGTGAGTGTGACGGTGAGTCGGTGACACTGGCTGCTACTCCTCCATTGGATGCAACTTGCTGCTCCAAGTTGCGGGGCTGCTGGTCGGCATGTGCGGACCCATGTGCGCACATAAATAAAGAAGAGGCGTATCCATCGATGGATGGAGACCGGGGAAGAGACGCTTTTGCCTGCAAAATATCTTGGCCATTGGCCGGGAACAGATCCGGATAGCTTATTTGGATGATGAGTAACGGGTCACGGGTCACGGGCCACGAGCTTTAGCGTCTCTCCCAGTATAACAGCTCGTTCGATTGGCTGATTCGTATCGTTGCTGGTTCGTTTACGTGAGAGAAGTATTGTTGGTTGGTTCATATGAACAGTGTTTTTTTGAGAAGGCTGATCAGCCCAGCCAGCCAGCCGCTCCCAGCCGAACGGGGCGTAAGTTAGCACAAGTTTTGAGCCGGCAAAGGTCACAGCAAGAGATAATCAGCGTGTTCGGCTCGGCTTGTCTCAGCTTATTTCAGTTTATTTTTTCTCACAGAACACTATTAAATTAGCAAAAACCAATCAGAACAAGTTAGTACATAGTAAATGAGTGTAAGGATGGCAACGGATCGGGTTTGGGGCGTAATATCCATGGGTTTCCTTCATCTCGGTTTGAGGTTCGGTTTTAGGAAAAGCAGTTTTTTCACCCACGGTTTTTGTGAAAGTGGGGCCTCCCTAAACCATTCGAAACCACCTTCGATTTTTAAAAGTTTGTTTTTCCACCCGTTGATATCCAATGGATATCCGAAAATAAATCATTTGGAATTAAAACTCATGTTTTATAATATACTAATAATAATTTGTTTACTTAGATTATTAAATTTATTTAAAGTTGACTCATGAAAATATTTATTATTTGTTGCCTCTTGTTTATACATGTGAATATGTGTATATATATCCGCGGGTTTCGGGTATCCATTCGGGTTTCAATATCCATGGTTTTGGTTTTGGTGATGGATTTCCACGAATCGGTTTTTTAGGGCGGATTTCCAAAATGTCGATTTCGGGTTTCGGTTTGGGGTGCGGAGACTCCACCCGATCCGAACCCGACCCGTTGCCATCCTTAAATGAGTGTACCAGCCGAACAGGCCCAATAACATGAAAGAGCGCAATCGACACGAACACCGGCTCAGGTCTTGGGGCTGATCGAGGAAGAGCTCGGAATTTTTAGTGCAGCAACTAGAAGGGTCTATTCGGCTGGTATTAAAGCCGGCTGAAGTTATTTTGTTGTGAGAGAAAAACACTGTAGATTCTAATTGATAAGCCGGCTGATAAGTTTGAACGAACAGGTTGACAAGACACTCTTGTTCTTTTACAGTTTTTTGTGTTCGAGTAATGGTCATCGGAATGTAAGCCAAACTTGCTGTAGCCTGACTTTGCTTCCTTCTTATATGGAACAGCAGTGCTCCTGCTATTTTTTCAAAAAAAATAATAATAGGAGAAAATTATTTTCTTGATCCTAATGAAGGAAAAAGTCCACAAAACATTTCTCAACTTTTGTGAAAGTCTGCTTTTCCTCCCTAAACTCTAAAATCAGGTAAACCACCTCTTTGAATTTTTAAAACTGTTCGTTTTACCTCCCTGACCGGTTATAAGTGGTTTTCAAAGATGATTTTATCTTTATCTTTTTTATTTATTTCGGTTGAATCTTTAAAAAATCATAGTAACTCACAGAAAAATCATAAAATGAAAATCTAGTTTCGTTGGACTCCACACGAGTAGATCTACACAGTGAACATATAATATGCTATGCTTTCGTACAAACTTTTTGTTGTAGCTTTAGATCTATACTTTTCTATAATTAATTCATAACTGAAGTTTCTATGGTCCAATTGTGGTGAAACTTTTATGGTGGGCTAATTAACTTAGTAAAGTTTGAAAGACCTGTATAGCGCAACTATAGGTTGCTGAACTGTTGCTTTTGACGTGAGGGGTAAAACACTAATTTCACATGCAGCTTAACAACATTAGCCCATCAAACTATCGAAAGGGCCAAAAAATCAAAGGAAATTCGTTTTAGGGCCAAATAAGCAAGTCTGAAAGAAAAGAGGGCAAGAAACTAAGCAGCACTTTCTTTAGGGCCAAGGAAATAATTTCCTCTAATAACAGCTATATCATATTGTATCTTCTAAAAAAAAAAGCTATATCATATTGTAAGAGACAGAAACATTGCGAAACATGTGAGACTATTTTTTTTTTACTCCACAATCCACACTAACCTCTTGTCTTTTGCAGTGCTAAACGAATAAAAATTGATTCAGCTAGCTCTAAGCTCGATTATTAGGGACACCCTCATAGCACAGACCACTCACTAGGACACATGCACGTAGGAGCACAAGAATTTTTTGAATTTTTATTTCGTGAGAATAAAATTCAGCATTAAGTAGCATTCTACCAAATTATAAGTCAGTTTTAGTTTTTTAAATATATAACCCAATTATATGCTATATGTAATGTATGTAAAAAAGGCCAAAACATTCTATAATTTAAAAACGAAAGTAATATTATAATTCTATCAATTTCAATCTTCATTATCTCATTTTAGTCAAATTGGCACGTAGATGAATGCATGACAGTTACTACATAGAAAAAAGGGCTCATCGCATGGTTGTGAGCGACGAGGGGTGAGGAGGGTTGCCCACACTTAAGCTTGGACGGTTGGACCCATATACACTTACAAAATGTTTCACGATGAATCTGGAGCTAACGCCCTGTTCGCTTGTCTTATAAGCCGTATTTTTTTAGCCAACGAATAATATTTTTCTCTCACAACAAATCAGTCAACAGTATTTTCAGCCATGACTTATCAGCCAAACGAAAGGAGCATAAATCAAAACCAAAAGTTGTTGCTGCTTTTCAACACATCCAAGAACGTCTTAATTGGACTCCATATGAGGAATTATAGCCGGTTCAGTACAGGTTTATCTGCTAATTACGGACCGAACTCAACTCCGAGTTAAAATCAATAGGAGCTCCACACGACTTGACTCATCCATAGTTACTCCCATGTTCATTATGATTAGAATATCACAAGAGTTCAATAACATACAAGATCATATTATAAAGCGAGAGTAACAAATTCACCTCACGACTCAAACGACGTGCACAAGCTCATGTAATTGGTCCTTTATTAGCCGAGTGTCTAGCAAGGATATCTATATCCCCATCATGTTGGGTTTGTTTGGTAGATGTTGCCATAGCCGCAACTGCAATTCCATCTTAGTGGTTAGTAGCTTTTATTGAAGTGCTCTGTATTCATTAAAAGTTTTTTTTGCCATGATCTATAACTAATCCATGCCTCGTGTTAATGTGTATGCTCAAAAGTGTTCCTATAAAAGTTGTTCGTTTCGTAGAGAATACTCCTACCATTTGAAATTATAAGACATTTTCACTTTTCTAGATACATACTTTTTCTATGGATTTATATATACACTGATTCTAAATACATAGTAAAACATCTATAAAAAACAAAACATTTTATAATTTAGAACGAAGAAAGTAGCATAAAATTTTATGGATTTGAATACAAAAGGATCTTCCTCCACTGACCACAAAATGGTACTTACTACATGCCTTTGGATTTCACAAGTTATCAAGACATTAAGTGGCACAACACAACAGCCACAAGTGCAACCTTGTATCGCATGTCATTAGATCATCAAAAATTTATAATGTTATGAAAAAATAAAATTAAAAAAATATTATATATTTTAAGCGAATTAAACAGTTGAGCTGCAAAATATATTCAAAAAACAAACTGGACATGATAATGAAACAACAACTTAAAGAGTCAAAATGATAACGACAACGAAGCAACAACCAAAGTCTCTAACAATAGTCGATAGAAATAGGATATCAACACACGCCAGTAAATTCTAATACCATTTGATTTTTTCAAACAAGAGCGAAATTATAATATCCCTTGGGGCAGCCAAGCCATACACTTCATTTACTTTGAGATCAGTTGTCAGGTAGGGTTGCCACGGTACACTAGCTAGGTGAGATAGAGTGCTAGAGTAGACTCATGTCAGTTGTTTTACCACAGGGAGGGGAGAGGCAGGCCACGCCGCGAGGCGACCACACTTTTCAGCAGGGGATTATGATTGTCTTTTCTTTCTTTCTTTCTTTCTTTTTTAACCATGATGAGATCATGTTTAACTGATGAAACTGAAACTGAGCATATGTTAATTACATGCATATGTTGCCACATTATCCACGCACATTCTTCATTATTACCCACACACTACACCTTGACACTCTAGCCACGTACTCCGTGTCTAACTCGTCGCTTTGGAGCAAATTTATAATGGTCCTTCGTGTAAACAAAAATGTGTTTACGATTTCTTTATCAAAATTTCGCAAATCTGAATACCTGAACACGAGAGAATATTTGCCAATCATTTTCCAGCCTCAGGCCTCAGGAGTAGCGGTCAAGCCAGCCTCAAATAGCCAAATCCCGTCCGGGCTAAAAACCCTGGCACCGGAGCTGCACGTCTTCTAGAACCTTCCAGCCCTACTTCCGGGAACCCTAAACCCTAGTAGCCGCCATGCGCCGCCAAGCGCCACGCCATGGCGAATAGTAATCGCTTGGGAGGTCGACGAGATCCGCCTCCTCAACGAATGGATCGGCGCCGCAAGCCCCTCCCACAAGACCCACCCCGCCGGAATCCAATCACCGGACCGGGCGCGGCGGCCGGCTGACGGGGGAGCACCCCCGAGTCTGGCGTTGCACACTGTTTCGACGAGCTGCCATTGCCGCAGAAGACCAAGGCACGGGCTTGGAAGGCGGGGTTCACTAAGATGAGTGAGATCCAAGCGCGCCCCTCGCTACAGCTCTGTGGCCACGATGTCCTCGGCGCGTCCAAGACCGGCTCCGGCAAGACCCTCGCCTTTGTCATCCCGGTAAGGCCCCGTTCGTTTTCCCGGGAATCACCCCTGGAAGAATTCCAGACCGGAATCGTTAGTCAATTTGTATAAGTTTTTGTTAGCTGGAATGATTCCGGGTGTCATTTTGCTGAAAACGAACGAGCTCTAAATCTCTCGCTGCTGCTAATTTACTCCGTATTGAGATCGCGGGCTAAGAACGGTCCTAACACTGGTAGTGTGAATTGAATTGCGATCAGAGTTTCAATATTTAGTGCCGGTAATTGTGCGAATGGTGCCCTGTGCATTGGTGTTTGTTACACCTTGTGTCTACCTCATCATATTTCCATGTCAATTGATCCCATATTAAAGATATGAAGGCACGTCGAATCGGCGGCCTACCAGAGTGTCCACGTACGTTCTTTTTATTTGGTGCGTTAGATAGAAATTTCACGGCTTAAATGAGATAGATGAAGCAACTGTACACATTAAATGAAGTACGGCTGCCTGCTGATTGTACGCGACATGCAAATCGACAGTGGCGCGTAGCGGAGGGCGGTGGATTCTCGAGATGCATGGTTGATGCATGATGGTCGGCACGCATCCTGGCATGCCGCTGGGGCCTTGCTTGCAAAGCTGCTGACACTTGCTTGCTTCACGAATAGCTGGTTGCCCGAAAAAAATATAACGAAAGTCCCGCCCTTCTCATCTCCCTCCAGTTCAATTGAATGCTCACGTTTCTCTCTCCTTTTTCAGTCTCAGATGTCATCCGGCGAGGAGGCACCGGTGGCGGCCTGCTACGGTGCTGCCTACACCGCTCCCCCACCGGCGAGGAGGCGTCATGGGACAGCAGCTTCGACGTCGGTGCCGGCTCTTCTCGCGTCCGCGTCCCTCCCCCTCCGATGGCTGCTGCGGCGGGCTCCCACCACCATCACCGACCGCCTGGCAGCAGCGCTGCCTGCCCGACGACCACCAGCGGCGCGCAGCTGGCCTCTCTCCGACCGGTGGCGCGCGGCCGCCTCTTCCTCGACCCACGGTGGCGCGGCCCGCTCCTTCCCGATCCGTGGCGGCGCTAATCCGCCCTTCCCGACCGGGCGGCGTCGGCTCCCTTCCCCACGCGCTTTCGGCTCCCGGCAGAGGCGGCCACGGCTGTGGTGCGGCCCGACCAGCAGCCACGGCGGCCCTTGCGTGCGCAAGTGACCCGCTCCTCCGACCAGCGGCGTCCTTGCTCCCGTCGAGTGACTAGCGGGCTACAACGAACAACGGGATGGAGATGCTGTCACGGTGGTGGGATGTGGCGACGACAAAGAGCCCGGCCATGGAGTCGATCGGGTGTTCCTCGAGTTCGGTTCCATCTTCTAGCTCCCCAAGATCCTCTTTCGGTGGATCCGGGCACCACTCAACGCAGATCGCGGAATCCATATCGATCTCGGCGGTACCTCTGTCCGCGCCCCGTGGTCGGCCCGGTAGGGAGCGCGGGCGGCCTAGCACTACCGGGCGGCGGTCGAGCACCACGGCTTGCCCGGACGCCGTGGAGCCGAAGGTCGTTCCGGCCGGGAGCAGCCGCCGTCCGCGTCCGCTCTTCCTCCTCCTGCGCTGCCGATCTCCGCCCAGAGCCTCGCCCGACTATTATGTTAAATCACCTCGCCGACAGCATCATCTATGGCGATTTCAACTACATCATCAGCCTGCTCGCCATGCGGAGGATGAGCGGGCGCTGGGGCCACTCGTCAGGCTCTTCTCGGCTTGCGGCTGGGACTAGCCCCACCTCACCGGCTCCGACGATGGCTCCTCATCCTACTCTAGGGACCACTCTAAGGGCCGCGACGACCTGCTCCTGATCTGGTGGCTCTTCGATCTGGTAGCTGCATCTACGATTTGGTGAGTAGCTGCTGCCTTTTAGGTGCTCGATGATATGCCCTGCTATTGTTGGATGGACCGATTTGCTTATATTGCCTTCCTTCTTTTGGCCCAGCTGTACCGAATGCGCAGCACAGACGCAGGGATAGCATTGGCGTGCAGCATGCTTGGGCTTTCAATTTCTTTTTATTTTTTGTCAGTGTTTCTTTGCTTTCTTGTTGATGCCCCCTTGTGAACTTCTCCAGGCACTATGAGGATGTTACTAGCAATTTCTTTTGGTG
Organism: Miscanthus lutarioriparius; assembly: GCA_904845875.1. Lineage (NCBI taxonomy): Eukaryota > Viridiplantae > Streptophyta > Magnoliopsida > Poales > Poaceae > Miscanthus > Miscanthus lutarioriparius. Next base: position 18,678,062 of record CAJGYO010000004.1, read on the forward strand.
TGGAATAGGCAGAGCTTTGCATCTCAGATCTCAAGAACCCTGTTGATACTTGCTAATTCCTATTGAGTCTCTGTTTTTTTATGCTTCTTAAGCCATAGTTGCTATGCCATGTTTTGATTCGATTTGGTCACAGCATTGTAGGAACATGGGGTTGCGGCAAATGAAGAGCTAGCAATGCAAGCAAGCATGGTTTTCTATGCAATCCATTTAGAGACAAATTGTTTCTGTCCTTGCATACATAAATTTCTATGCATAGCAATTATGATTTGACAATCTGCCTAAATAAAATATTTATTTAAGATGGTCAGTGCAGGTTTAAAAAAAACTAGATAAATAACGATTATCGCAGTTTGTTTTCATGTACTTTGAATTTTTTTTTGTTTCGATGCTTCTTGAGCCAACTGTGTAAGCAAGAAATCATCCGGAATTGTATACTTTGTTGGAGCACATTTTATATATTGTTGGAACACGATTTTATACATTGTTGGAGCACATTAATATTTAATGTTGGAACACACATTTCTATACATTGTATTAACATTTTATACATTGTTTGAGCACAAATTTATACATTGTTGGAGCACATTTATACATTGTTGCGTGGACGGCGAGATCTTGGCAGATGAGAAGCAGCGAGGTGTCGCTGGATCCAGTGCAGCGACCACTGCTTCCTCCCGCGCGGCTCGTGGCCAGAGGCCCGAGCGGCCACGGTGCCAGCGGCGCAGCTCTGCTGCAGCGCTGCCCTCTCCCTCCTACCTAGCGGCGCCCCCCTCCATCCCGGCGGACGGCGTCCCACCCCACGACGACGGTGCGGCCCACCCCACGTGGTGCCTCCACCACATCAGCAGCGTCATCACCTGTAGATGACCAGAGGCGAAGGGATCCTACACCTGCCGCTATAGCTCTCCACGCTCGGCATCAACCAGCACCACCCTATGCTTGTATCTTCAAATTTCTAGTATTTGCATCAATGTGAGTTTCTGTTCGACCATTAGTGAGTTTCTATGCATATCAAAGTTGGTACTACATCTTCAATTTTCTATTATTTACCTGGTGTCTGCTTGCTTTGATTCAATTGCAAAGATGTGGATTGCAGGGATGTTTGTGACAGAAAGGATGGGTGGGTGCGGCCAGCAGCACTGAGGAATATGTGGATTTTTTATGCACATGAATTATGTTTTTTTGCTGTATAAAAATGTATTTTAATAGGACGATTTGGTACTGCAATGAGATGGTTTTTATGTAATTGCTTAACAATTTTGATGCCCTCTGAAGTGGATGTTTTTATGCTTATCCTTGATATAATGTGAATGAAATTGAAATCTTTAATTTTTGAATGCATTAATGTAGCTAATGTTAGTTTCATTACTGTTTTTATGCTTTTCATTGATATGATGCTTTCCATTGATATGATGCGCTAATGTTAGTTTCATTACTGTTTTTATGTTCTTCATTGATTTTTATGTAATTATTGTTTTTATGCTTTTCATTGATATGATGCGCAATGATGCACAATGGTGAAGCAGCAAGCCCCAAGAAGCAGAGTCCAAGCAGGAGCCCATCTGGCTCACGCTCTCCTGATGTAAAATGGTTCTATTCTTATTTTCTGTACTTGGTAATAGCAAATACAGCTGAACTGACAGCAATTCGATCAAAATTTGCAGGCGAAACCTGAATAAAATTGATATGCCATCGAGGATTGCAGATGGAGTCTAGAGATCTTCTTTTCTGGACACTTGTCCTCCATATTGTTCTACTTCCATCCTTGGCTTAGCAACAGTACCAGATTCGATGATATTTACTATTAGTATCTTATTTCCCATGCATGCAGAGGCGCCCGTACTTGTGTTATAGTTTTTGCTCTTTTCACTTATAATGTAATCCTAGCCAATGTTGTGCTTTGAATCTAAGTGTGTTAGTTGCTTGAGCCCAACTCCATCAAATACTTTTTTCCACTAACATGTCATTTATTTGTTGTCCTAGAATAGACACCATGTAATGACAACCAACCTCTATGTTCGTTTGCAACATTGTAATGAAAAAAACCATGTTAGCTTTTCTTCCCATATTTTCTCATTTAATGTATCAAATAGACCAACCTTTCGTAGCAACGCGATGAGAAAACATATTAGACATATGAGTCATATTTTCTAAGATTTTTTCCTATACCAAGCACATCACCCACAGCGAAGCGCGAGTAGATTATTTGTATGGAAGCTAAATTGGAAAATTTTAAAGGGAAACCAATTTGAACATGCAAAAAAGTAAAAAAAAAAAAAAAAAGGATTAGATAACTGTTTAAATAATTCTTACCATTATCATTTATGAATAATTAATTTAAACCAATTGAATACCAAATTTACACCCCAAACAAATATAGTAAAGTATGATCCAAATAGATGTAATTCGCTACAAATAGTTATGCATGCATAGGTCCATGTAGCGAGCGATGTGATTGATGGCAGCGGGTGACCCTCGTCTGGTCTACCACACCACAACACGCCATGCATGCACCTGCAATTGGTCGGTGCAGAGGCGGACCAGACCATGCACCTCGGGGCGACACGCGTGGGACTCCGGAGCACACGTCGTGCACAGGCGTGGGCGGCTGTCCGTGCTGGATCGGTAATCGGATATTATTTGTTGTTTTGGCTATGCTTGGATAAGGTCCATTTGGATTTGGGTATCATCCCCATGTATGATTCAGTGGTGTTCGAATTTCATTGGAGAGCAAGTTAAAAAATCCAATGTCCATTAGATATCTTTGGACTTGAGAGAGTAGTTTATAATGTCTAGCATGCATTTCTAACTAATGTGTAGCTGACTAGCTTAGATTTCTTACTAACGCGGGTTTGACATGTTGGCTTCGATGCACTAATATACACAGTAGCTGGTTGTTATATTGAGTTATTTTAAATAAATTTTAATCGATTTTTAAAATTTATGGTCTCATGGTCGCTGGAGTTTGCGCTGGGATCGGGATCGCATCATAGGCTACGAACTTGACGGTGGTGACTGGTGCGAACTGTCCACACCGAACGGTATGGGATTTGCTCTGATCTGTTGTCCTGTCCAATCCCACGGTGAGCTGAGACTCACCGAGTGGTGGTACCAAGTGGCTAGGATAGGCTTTTTGTAATGGTAGAGCGGCCATTGGTTTTGGCGCAGTCCACCATTGAGGCCATGTTTAGTTCACCCAGAATCCAAACTTTGGCACTATGCAAAAAGAAGATTCTCCGTCACATCAAACTTGTGGTATATGCATGGAGTACTAAATGTTGACGAAAATCAAAAACTAATTGCACAGTTTGGTTGTATTTTGCGAGACGAACGTTTTGAGCCTAATTAGTCAACGATTGGACAATTATTATCAAATACAAACGAAATGCTATAGTCCGCTACAGTGCATACAGAATTCAAGCGGCGCCAACTTTGGGAGCAACTAAACGCGCCCTGAGTCTGGCGCGGAGACCAATAAAACGAAAGCGGCAAGATTTTTGCGCGCATGAGGTGAGCAGTGTCCGAGGCCATTCCCTAAGGTATCCAGAAATTCACCTCAGTAAATTTGAAAGCACTGGACATCTTCACCTACGCATGGTGGGTCGAAAGCAGGTAGACGCATTTAATGCCTTCCCTCCATGCTACCATCACATAAAAACAAGTCGGGCAGGTGAACACATTTAATGCCTCTCCTCCTTACCATAAGATAAAAACAATCCACCGACCATGAAGGAACATTTGTACTTACACATGCATCCATGCATCTAATAGACGGACGGTGTGCCTGCATGGCCGGTTCCTAATTAGCATGCTTTGGTTTGCGCGTATCTTGAGTAGTAAGCGTGACGCATCTTTCTTTGAGCCCTTGCTTGCTTTGCATGCATGGCGGTGCCCCAATTGTACCCGTTCTTATCTCCTTGTGAGAAGGTAAAATTTTATGGCACTGTCTTTTCTCTCTGAGAATACGTCAAAAAGTGGGCCAATCAAGCAGAAGAAGGCATGCATGCATGCACGCCTTTAAACCAAAGAATGGCTTTAGGCCAACTAGCACCCATCCCCACAAAAATACTAACACTTCAATGTCCTTTACCCATACCAAGAACACAATTTGCTAAGTAAAGAACCAAAGTACTATTGACATGTTTAATAAGCAGAGATGTTTAGTAGCCAGGATGGATACGACTATGATAAGACATAAGATGCATGCGCCCATGAAAATTGAATGTATATAGAATTCAGCAATCTCTAGATCTGTTAGCTATGGACACTGAACAACTGGAAGCCTCCACGGAAGCACTGACTAAAGCTAAAATGGGAAGGGAAAACAAAAGCAGTACACATGCTTGTAGGACAAAGACGAAAAGTAGTGATCTTCATCAGTTCTAAGTGAACATGGCGGGACCACGCATCATTCCGCCTTTATAAGCAGAGCCTGGCTTAGCCATTGGTACCACCACTCGGCGCACTTTAGCTCGCTTAGGTTTTCCCTTTGAGCAAGCTTTTTGCTTAGCCCTTCTTTGTAGCCACCGCCAGAAATGGCAGGAGCCTGGGTTAGTAGTTACTGCCTGAACGTTGAGGGTTTTCCTAGAATCCTGCATGCCACCCTGCAAAAGCTCGGAGTCAAAGATCGTCCTGAATATGAGGGCCGTGAGTATGAGAAGCATGTCACCGATCGGTGTGAGGTTACCCTCTACATTGGGAAGAGTGAAGAGTTCCCTGACATCACCGAAGCCTGGAGTGTGACCGCAACCTGGTTTAGCTTCACTGACACCTATAACAGAACCGACCAAATCATAAGAACGTAAGTACAAAAACAATCACCGAAGCGATCAAATTCCTGTACTTAAGCTCCCATAATCCCGGTAGTCCAGAAATCACGAAGGATTTCAACCAACTCTCGACATACAAACCAAGATCGTAGTGATTCAACACAACACATCATCCGTTACAACATTTTGTAAGTAGCATTTGGATTACATCCATCAGAGTTCAAATAAAATATTACAAACCAAGTTCAAATGCGCGGAAGCAACATAGTTTAGTACATAAATTCATAGTTTCAAATACATTGCCAGATCTGAGTCATATCCCACAAAAGCATTATCAGTGCGAGAACTAGTAGAGACCGCTAGCATAACGGCCTAGTCTTCATCCCCACCGGGAGAAGGCGATTTGCAAGAATTAACTAAAGAAGAACTGGTCATCCGCAGCGGTGGGAGATAAACCCCGAGTACGAGAAAGGTACTCACTAGACTTACCCGCCAAAAACCGTAAATAAAAGACACCAAGGATCATGCAAGGCTTTTCGTGTGGGCTAATGGACACAGATTGCATAAAAAAGAGCTTATGATTATAGTAACCAATTTAAACTTAGCATCAAGCTTATCATCATTTACCCATCCACTAGATTAGCACCTGTACTAGAGCACTCACTTATTAGGAGCAAACAATATTAACCATAGCGGTATAATAAGGTCATCATCATCATATCATCATTTCTCGAACCATTATGTTACTTAGTGCATCTACATTGGAGATAAGCCCGTCAAGTTCTCACTAACCGGGAGAGACGGCGATTCAATCGAATTACAACTTAGCCGAGGGGTATTCCTAACTCTCACCCCAGCATACTTTGCAAGGGTAGCCGTGGGTCACCATTGGAATAACTTCGGAACCAAATTCATGCGAGTTCGATCAACCAGCCAACACTCTCGTGGATTACCCTTCCCGCCAGACGATCGGGACTTTTAAATCACCTTGCCTTGGACTCACGCCTCGGCTCCTTCCGAGGCGCACTTTATACTTATCGACTCCCGGCCCGAGGTGAGCAACTCGGCTTCGTGGTCGGTCTCCGAGACCCACCAACTAAGAGAGGCATGCGTTCAACATGAACAGGAAAGGCTCCAAGATTCAGTCCTTAATCGACCGCAGATTTGAGTCACCGCAAACCGGCAAGCCTCCGCCCGGGTCTTCATTTCAAATTAAGATGGGTTCTTTTCCACGATATAGCAAATATAGCCAACCGTGCCACATGTATATTCCTATATCTCGCAGTGGACAGAAATCACCCGACTTCTACCGCGTTTAAGCGTGGCTAAGCACTACACGAGCCTGAGCTACATAGGATTCGTGGTAACAATATCTCGGATAAGGATTGGGGAACCAATGCAAACAATTGTTTGCATCCAACACCTAACTTAATGCAACAATATATATATAGATATATAATAATAATAATGTAATCGCATTTCGGAAATTAGGAGGCTTAATATGCTCCGGGCTTGCCTTTCACAAAGTTGCACGCAGACGGTGATCCGGGCACTCAACGGCGACCTCGTCCGGCACTTCTTCGAAGGTCGCACCTCTGAAACCTCCGGTGTCGATCGCTTCTTTGCTTCGCTTCGGTTCCTCGAATTCCAGCAGGGTCACTCCTTCCGGTACACCTATTGCATGCCGATGCACGAGATAAATATCATGGATGCATAAGGAATGACATGATGCTCATCATGAATGAATCACAGTAAGTGTTTGACGAAAACATTACTGGACACTCGTTTACCGATTAAGAATAGCTCTATTCAAATCACTTTAAAACAGGTATCTAACTTAACTTGAAGAACAAGATCAACTTACCTAACTTGCATAACCTAAGATAAAGATGCTCATCTTCAGTTAAAGGCCTAACTTGAAGAACAAGATCAACTTACCTAACTTGCATAACCTAGAATCTGTCCCGCAATGACAAGGTTACTAACTTAATTATTTGATGATGATGCAAAAGCCTAATTTGACCAAACCAAGTTTACCAACTTGTTACACATACCAGAGGAACACTAGAAAGTATAATGCCAACTTCTAAATAAATCATTTAATATCCTTTTCTAATTTATTTAGTTAATTAGGTGATTAAAGCAACATATACTAAAACTATTCATAAAAATCTACAAAAATTACAGTAGCTATCTCATCCTTCACATAGACTACCATAAAAATTTCAAAGCCATTGAGCAAGCAGAACTTGCTGTATCCAAAATAACAGGTGGCATGCCTATTTTTAGCATAATTAGGAAACCCTAATGAAAAGTGTCAAGCAACAGATTTCACATTTTTCCTAGTATCATTCAAGCATAAGAATAGCACTCACCAAATTTTACCTTTACTGGATCTATAGAAAAATTATGAAAATTCATACAAGATCCATCCATTAATAAAAGGAAATTCTATAACTCAAAAACTACACATGCACTAGCTCTGAAATTTTAACCAGAGCCTCTACTAAGCAATAATAGATTACCCACAAAATTTCATAATTTTTGGACCACAGAAACTCAAGATAAAATTCAAACAAGTTTGCATGTATCCAAAAACACATTTCAAAGTCCTATTTAATTCATCCATAATTTCTGAAACATGTGCCCATATAATATTTTTATTAAATACTAGACATTATCATGAACTCAACAAAATTGGAACCATAGCATTTGGATCTACCAACTAGGAAATACATATTTTTGAATCATGCACACAAATCTGTGAAAACAAAATAAACAAAACAAAGCAAGAAATCCTTTCCTTGCTATTGTTGGGCCGGCCGAGGCAGCGACCCGAACAACGTCAAGGCGGCGTGGCCCAAGACACAGCCAAGACCTTACGCTGGGCTCCTGCTTCAGCCGCGTTGATCGACGGGAGGGGCCCAGCGTCACGTCGGCCAGACAGTGCGGGGAGGCGGAGGAAGACGACAGCGCAACTCGCCGCCGGTGGCTCCTCCGGCGAAGGCAACGGTGCCAACAGTTTCGCCTCACCCTAGCGGACCTAGGGTAACCATCTATTGCAGCAAAAGACATAGCTAGAGGGGTGGCGATGGCCATGGCGGCGCTTCGTCACGCAGCATGGCTGGCCGGCTCACGCGAGGTGCGATGTCACGGCCCTAGTGGCTCACTCAATGAGCTTCAGCGTCACATCTGAAAGCTAAGCGCAAGGAGAGAAGGGCGATAAGGGCTCGAGCAAAGACGGCCATGTCGCGAGCTTCGGCGGCGGCGATCATGGCGACCAGTGGAGCCACTCACGGTGAGAGCTACCCGAGGTGAAAATGGAGTGGCGGTGGGGTCAAGGGCGTGGAGAGGCTCACGATGGTGCTGTGTGGTTCGAGGAATCGGGCAATGGCGCTTTCGTTTTGGTGGCATTGGCTCGGTGGCATCACGGTGTCCTAGTCGCCGTCTTGCCTTGGAAGGGGACGACAGTGAGAATGGCGAGTCACGCGGGCGGTGTGCGGCGCTGGTGCTCAAGACGCAGCGGCGATCCGTGCCGAGCGTCCACGGCGCGCGCGTGGCTGCTGGCCTTCGAGCGGCGGCGACGGGTGGCGCCACGCCGCCAACCTCTCTAAACCGTCGGCCACAACACTACTGAACCGTTTCGAAAAAAACACGATTCAAATGATCCCGGCGATGATGACCGATGAGAGCAGGTTTGACGATGATTAGCTCCTAATCCGTGACGATCTAGACTATGCCATAGTTAACAAAGTTGATCATCTATATGTGAACTACAACTCTTTCCATTGGAACTCGAGCTGGTTTGGCTTGGTTAGGGAGATACAAGTCTTCAAACATCGGTACGCGAAACTGTACTTCACTTTAGGACTTAGAAAATTTGCTAAGTTTGAAATTAGCATGGACATGTGACTTGTGGGCCATGTTTGAGCATGTTCTAGCCATTTTTATGAGTTGGTCATAAAACAACTTTTGTTCCTTGATAAATTTGCTACAACTTTTGTAAAGAGTGCATAGCCATGCAAAGTCTCTAAGTTGGATTTTTTAAACAGTCAAACAATGACACTCCAAGGGTCAATTCAAGTCAAACTTCCACTTGAGGGCATTTTGGTCATTTTGATCTACATGAACAATGTCCCAAAAAGTAACCTAAGTATAGTTAAGGTGTAATAGACCATGATCAACCACTTTACCAATTTGTTATACCGACCTTTAATGTTCACATGTGATAAAGAAAGTAAAAACAAGCAATTCATTCATATGTTTCAATTCCATGTTTCACATGTTTCAGGACCTTGTGGTTATTTTATACTTGTCATACTACTACCATGTTGCCATGTTTCAAAGTATGAGAGTTTCATGTTACATTCACATGTTGCACTACTACCACTCTAAGCAATCAAGCATGAAACACATACAATTTAAAATGTTGCATATGTATGTTTCAATGATAATGACATGATGACATAGATAATGCACATGTTTATGAAATGACATGCAATTTAGTGGAAACCTAAACACCTAGGGTGTTACAGCCCTCCCCCCTTAGAAAAATCTCGCCCCGAGATTTGGAACACCATTTAGTATAGAAAGTTGGATGATTTTCTTTTAAATAATCTTCCCGCTCCCAGGTTGCATCCCGTTCACTATGATTACTCCAAACTACCTTGTATAACTTAACCACTCGTGTACGAGTCACTCTTTCTTGAGTATCCAGGACTTGCACGGGCTTCTCCTCATAAGAAAGATCATATTTCAAGTTGACTTTTCTTGTCGCTATTCTTTCCTCAGGAATACGGAGACACTTCTTCAGCTGAGACACATGGAATACCGGGAATATAGCTCCCATCTCACGGGGTAGATCGAGTTTATAGGCTACTCTTCCACTTTTCTCGATAATGCGGTAAGGTCCAACATATCGAGGCTCAAGCTTCCTTTTAATTCCAAAACGCTTGACTCCTTTCATAGGGGATACCTTCATATAAACATGATCACCTACTTCAAACTCAATAGGTTTTTTTCTCTTGTCGAGATAGCTCTTTTGTCTAGCTTTGTCTTGGCGGTCATATTCTTCTGTATAGTTCGGACTTGCTCTTGACTTCTTTTACAAAATCAATACCATAGAATCTTCTTTCCCCAGGTTCCACCCAGTTCAAAGGAGTTCTACACTTGCGCCATAAAGAGCTTCAAAAGGAGCCATTTTAATACTCTCTTGATAACTCATTGTTATAAGAGAATTCAGCGAGAGGTAACCAGTCTTCCCAAGAGCCTTTGCAAGAAATAAGACAAGCTCTAAGCATGTCTTCAAGAATTTGATTAACACGCTTTCATCTATCCCGATGTTTGCGGATGATAAGCGTAATCGGATTAGATGAGTGCCAAGATTCGATGTAGGCACTCCCAAAAGCGAGCCGTGAATTGAATTGCGGTCCTCTATCGAAAACAATAGATTTGGGTACACCATGGAGACGTACCACTTGTTGAAAATAAATCTCAAATAATTGTGAGGGTGATAGGTAGACTTGACCGGAATAAAATGAGCGGATTTAGTTAGACGATCTCGATAACCCGGATAGAATCACAACCCTTTTGGTAGTGGGTAATCCAACAATAAAATCTATACTAATTTCTTTCCACTTCCAGCCGGGAATAGAGAGTGGTTGCAATAATCCGGACCTTATGTGAATAGCCTTGACTCTGCAATAGTTATCACACCTTGCCACGTAAGTCACGATTTCTTTCTTCATCTTGGTCCACCAATAATAAATTTTGAGATCTTGATATATTTCTTCGCTACCGGGATGGATGGACAATTTAGAAGAATGGGCTTCACCATAATTTGATTTCTAAGTTCTTTGTCTTTGGGTACCACAAGTCTATCATTAAACCGAGAATTCCTTTGTCATCGACCCTAAAGTGCTTGGTCTCTTTCTCTTTCATCTTCCGCTTGATGTGAAACACACCCACATCGGTCTTACGGAGTTCGATAATTCGACTTCTAAGAGAGCAATGCACAAAGTGATATGGTGGAGTACTACAGGGATGAAGGAGGTGTGCGGATGAAAATCTTCACTAACTAAGGAATTGCAATGGGCCTTTCTGCTTAAGGCATCAAGAACCACATTTGCCTTACCGGGATGGTAGTGCACTTGAAGGTTGTAGTCTTTGATTAATTCTAACCATCGTCGTTGGCGCATGTTCAACTCGGGTTGAGTAAAGATGTACTTGAGGCTTTTATGGTCAAGATAGATGTTGCACACATTACCCGACAAGTAATGTCTCCAAATCTTCGTGGCATGAACAATGCATGGCTAGCTCTAAGTCATGGGTAGGATAGTTGACTTCATGCTTTCGAAGCTGGCACGAAGCATAAGCAATTACTCGGCCCTCCTGCATAAGAACACACCCCAAACCGGTGCCACATGCATCATAGTAGACATCGAAAGGCTTCTCGATGTCAGGTTGTGCCAAGACAGGGGCAGAGGTTAGTAAGGTCCGCAAAGTGTGGAAAGCCTCTTCACACTTTGGAGTCCGATAAACTTCTCATCTTTTGAAGTAGTCGAGTCATGGGCTTGGCGATTTTAGAAAATCCGGGATAAAGCGGCGATAATAGCCACCAATCCTAGGAAACTTCGGACTTCAGACCGTAGTAGGTGCCTTCCACTCAAGGACTTCTTGCACCTTTGTAGGGTCAGCCAAATTCCATCACCAGATAACACATGACCTAGAAAAGGTATCTTGTTCAACCAGAATTCACACTTACTGAACTTAGCATAAAGCTGGTTGTCACGCAACCGAGTTAAGACAATTCTCAGATGTTCAGCATGCTCTTCTTCATTCTGAGAATATACCAGGATATCATCAATGAACACGACGACAAACTTATCCAATTCTGGCATGAATACGAAATTCATCAATTACATAAAGTGTGCGAGCATTTGTCAACCCAAAGGACATGACAAGGTACTCGAACAAGCCATAACGAGTAGAGAAAGTCATCTTAGGTATATCTTCGGGATTTATTTTGATCTCGATGGTAACCAGGACCTCAAATCAATCTTGGAGAATACCTTAGCTTTGGAGAGCCGATCAAATGTAATATCGATGCGAGGAAGAGGGTATTTGTTCTTGATGGTAACAGACATTTAGGGGCGATAATCCACACACATGCGTGAGAGACTCGTCCTTCTTCTTCACAAATATAGCCGGACAACCCCAAGGAGAAGAACTAGGCGAATCAAACCTTTCTTCAATAGCTCATTCAATGACTCTTCATTTATTTCCAACTCATTGGGCGGCATTCTATAGGGCCTTCGAGAAATAGGAGTCGTACTTTAATGAGTTCTATCTTGAATTCTACATCACGGTCCGGAGGTAATCCGGGCAAGTCATCGGGAAGACATCCGAAACTCACGGACAACCGGTAGATCCTCAATGGCTTTGGCTAGGGTAGCATTGGTGTATTGTGAATAGAGATATCACGAGGTAACTGCACTAGAAAACCCTTCTTATCCACAGGATCTCTCAACATTACCACACGGGTGGACGATCGATCAACACTCCATTCCCACTCATCCACTTCATTCCTAGGATTATATCAATTCCTACCCCCGGTAGAACTACAAGATCCGTAAGAAACTCTAGATCCCCAATTTCAAGCTTTACATCTTTTACTACTTGGTTAGTCATGATATTATTCCCAAAGAAGACTAATACAATAACCACCCTTGACAATTGTAATCACATTCATCTTATGCTTAGATGCAAAAGTAGAACTCACAAAGGAATGTGAAGCACCGAATCAAAGAGCACAAGCTGCGGGGTGATCATTAACAAGAAACTTACCAATGTGACCACCTCACTGGCGAAATTTCCTCCACAAGAGTGTAGTGAACACGCCCCGACGGACGCTTTCCTTGAGCATTCTCGCTTGGAAGGATAGGGACACTTATTTGCCCAATGACCAGTGGTTCACGCCCAACACGGCTGTTAGCTGGGTGGGACATTAGAGCTGCCTCGCCTTGAGGTATTCTTTGGCAAGGAAATTGTGTACCCTTGCGAAAACCAGCTTTTAGCTTGATTCTTCTTCCGAGGTGGGTGGTACCGGACATTAGCATTGGGTGGACGCCAGATCTTGGTCTTGGATACCATTGGTGCCTTAGACTGAGAAGCACCTACCTCAAAGTTTCTTTTGCGGTTCTTGGAAGCGGCATATATCTTATCATTGTTCTCCTGAGTCAGGGTGTCACTGATAAACTCATTGAAGGTGACACACTTGCGATTGCCCATAGACTTCATCGGTTTAGGGAAAGTCCCTCTTGAAGCTAGCTATCTTTTTGGCATCGGTATCAACGAACTCCCGGAGCATACCTACGCCAAGTTGTTGAATGCCCGGAGGTATTCATTAAGACTCTTGTTGCCTTGGGTTAGCTTCATAAACTCGGTATGCTTAATGGCCATGAGACCAGGAGGGATAAAGTGTCCCTGGAAAGCTGCCTAAAACTGACCCCAAACTATCTCGACGTTTGCAGGGAAGGTGGTCCTGTGATGTGTCCACTAGATGCCTGCAGGGCCTTGGAGCTGGTGTCCCGCATATGTGGCCTTCATACCTTCATCAAACGGAGCAATCCAAACCTTTGCTCTATCGTGCTCAACCATTCATCAACTTGTAATGGTTCTTCCGCCTCATGAAAAAGATAGGAGGCTTTGTATCCATGAAGTCCTTAAAGTCATTTATCTTTGGTTCGGCTTTCGGGTCCCTCAAGCGGACATGACGATCCTCATGGTTAGCCATCCGGCGCATAGCCTCAGCATAGCATGCGCTGACTTTCCACAATGCACGCATTAGCTCACCGGGTGTGGTGGTGGCGAGGTGGTTGTTCCTCATTTCCCATGCCACGACCATGACGACGAAGGTTATGAGCCATCTGCAAAATGTATAGCCAATGAGCACCGATGATGTGGAAATTTTTGTAGATGAATCGTATAATTATGCCAAACCGAGTTCATTGGAGGAATGCATTTATATAATCAACGAGGCACAATCATTCATCACAACCACACAACTCATCAAGCGCGTCAATTGACACATAAATGCGATGAACTTAACCAACAACGAGATCCATAGACCGCAAATACGAAATTCATCAAAGACTCACATACGTGGAGCATAATACGTTCGATAGGTTACATCCAAGCCATAGTGGTTCCAAACTTACATCCAAAGATAACTTATGGTTCGATATTACATCCCAACGATTAACTTATTACAAAGCTACTCGTTCATGCATGAGGATCAACAAAAGACTAGCTCTTGTGCATTAGCTAAGTAGTAAGCTAAACTACGATCGTCTCTCGAGTCGATGTCAAGATCTCTCCTCCATCTTCATCACTAGCGTGCTCTAACTCCTCATCTTCCTCCTCATCGTGGAATGTCCTCGGTCCATTGACCTCCATGTCATCATCACCTTCAGCCATGATGACACCAGAGCCCATCTCATCCCCATCATCAAAAACAGGAGAGGGTGAAGTTGATTATGTAACAGGTGAACCTCCTCATGGAGATGGTCATTGTACTCTTCAGCAACTGCCACTTGCTGCTCTAGCTCTACCTGTCGCGCTCTCAACACATTCTCCTCGTGCCATGCTTCATTCCGTTGGTTCATCACGTGAATCAACATGCATTCACAGTTGCGGTGAGCAACTGTCAACCTCTGAACCTCAAGGGTCTCTTGGTCCCTTTCCTGCGTTACTTGCTCCAACCGGTGCTGAGCCGCATTCCTCTCAGCAGTCACCCAAGCTAGCTCTGTCCTCAGCCTTTCCGCCTCAGTAGGCTCAGGACGGGGCTCATGAGGAGCTAAACGGTGACGAGGCACCCTGCCTCCAGCGGACTTGCGAGCAGTGAGCTTCGTGCACGCCATCTGTAGCAAAAGTTACAACGTAAGGGGAGAATCATTTAAGGGATACGAAATTTAATTAGTCGGGACAATCATATTTTAAAGGAGGGAGTAATGCAAGAAATGCTATGTATGCTTGAACATGATGCATGCACGATCCGTACGCCCTCACAATCCTAGAAAAATTTAAAGGCTAGCGAAATATACGGTGGCATACATACGTTCTCTCGTATACGGTAGCTAGTCGATCTACAACGATACGTTGTTAGTGTACTATGAAAAAATTTCATTTCAGCCCAATAATTTCCCAAAATGCATAAAATCAAGCGATAAACTAAATACTTTCATACATACATCCCCGATGCATATACTCTAGTATCACAACTACCCGTCGAGAGATACCCACATTTAAGTACTCTCATAGATACATGATTGAACATGTAAGTATGCGAGCAACCATAACTACTCTCCCCTAGACCGACGCAATGGATTGGATTCGGTCATGCTCTCTAACTCCCACTTACCAGAGCATAGAGGTATTTGATCCAAACATTACCACCCAAGCGGATGGCATCCATATAAATAGCACGCCGTATGACTGACGACAAAATGAAACAAGCAGAACCCCAAGTTAGTACTTAATAAGCCACCTAAGAGTCCTTATTTGGGCATAAGGGATATGACCACCGGCAATACTTAGTATTTAATTTAGGATTTTCACAAATACCTTTGTTTTAAATACACAAATGACATGTTTAATGTCGAATCTTGCTCGATGCCACCGTAATGAAACCGACCAAATCATAAGAACGTAAGTACAAAAACAATCACCGAAGCGATCAAATTCTGTGTACTTAAGCTCCCATAATCCCGGTGAGTCCGAAATCACGAAGGATTTCAACCAACTCTCGACATACAAACCAAAATCGTAGTGATTCAACACAACACATCATCCGTTACAACATTTCGTAAGTAGCATTCAGATTACATCCATCGAGTTCAAATAAAATATTACAAACCAAGTTTAAATGCTTGTGACAACATAGTTTAGTACATAAATTCATAGTTTCAAATACATTGCTAGATCTGAGTCATGTCCCACAAAAGCATTATCGTGCACGAGAACTAGTAGAGACCGCGCCCAATGGCCTAGTCTTCATCCCCACTGGGAGAAAGCGTGATTTGCAACAACCAAAGAAGAGCCGGGTCATCCGCAATGGTGGGAGATAAACCCTAAGTACGAGAAGGTACTCAAACTAGACTTACCCACCAAAAACCGAAATAAAAGACACCAAGGATCATGCAAGGCTTTTCGTGGGCTAGCTGGACACACTGATTGCATAAAAGAGCTTATGATTATAGTAACCAATTTAAACTTAGCATCAAGCTTATCATCATTTACACATCCTACTAGATTATTAGCACCGTACTAGAGCACTCACTTATTAGGAGCAAACAATATTAACCATAGCGGTATATAATAAAATTTGTCATCATCATATCATCATTTCTACGAACCATTATGTTACTTAGTGCATCTACATTGGAGATAAGCCCGTCAAGTTCTCACTAACCGGGAGAGAGAGACGGCGATTCAATCGAATTACAACTCACCGAGGGGTATTCCTAACTCTCACCTGGCATACTTTGCAAGGGTAGCCGTGGGTCACCTTTGGAACAACTCAGAACCAAATTCATGGGTTCGATCGGCGCCAAGACCTCTCAGGGATTACCCTTCTGCCAGACGATCGGGACTTTTAAATCACCGCCTTGGACTCACGCCACGGCTCCTTCCGAGGCGCACTTTATACTTATCGACTCCCGGCTGAGGTGAGCTACTCGGCTTCGTGGTCGGTCTCCGCACCCGCCAACTAAGAAAGAGGCATGCGTTCAACATGAACAGAAAGGCTCCAAGATTCAGTCCTTAATCGACACAGATTTGAGTCACTTAAAACCAAGCAAGCCTCCGCCTCGGGTCTTCATTTCAAATTAAGACCGGTTCTTTTCCACGATAGCAAATATAGCCAACCGTGCCACATGTATATTCCTATATCTCGCAGTGACAGAAATCACCCGACTTCTACCGCGCGTTAAGCGGGGCTAAGCACTACATGAGCCTGAGCTACATAGGATTCGTGGTAACAATATCTAGACAAGGATTGGAGAACCAATGCAGCAATTGTTTGCATCCAACACCTAACTTAATGCAACAATATATATATAGATATATAATAATAATAATGTAACTGCATTTCAGAAATTAGGAGGCTTAATATGCTCCGGGGCTTGTCTTTCACAAAGTTGCACGGACGGTGATCCGGGCACTCAACGGCGACCTCGTCTGGCACTTCTTCTAAAGGCTGCACCTCCTGAACCTCCGGTGTCGACTGCTGCTGCTCGCTCGGTTCCTCGAATTCCAGTAGGGTCACTCCTTTCGGTACACCTATTGCATGCCGATGCACGAGATAAATATCATGGATGCATAAGGAATGACATGATGCTCATGATGAATGAATCACAGTAAGTGTTTGACGAAAACATTACTGGACACTCGTTTACCGATTAAGAATAGCTCTATTCAAATCGCTTTAAAACAGGTATCTAACTTAACTTGAAGAACAAGATCAACTTACCTAACTTGCATAACCTAAGATAAAGATGCTCATCTTCAGTTAAAGGCCTAACACCTAGGAACATTACCACAAACTTAGAAATAGTAAAGGCATACATAAATCAACATTTAAAGCTTCATATGCACACAAATAGTCCCTTAATTCAATCACAACCAGAGTTCTACAGATCCAAATGACTTGCAAGAGGACATTCTGGAAAGCTTATGAAATTATCTATAATTCATTTGTAAACATCAAAGCATGATTCTTAAGTTAACCAAATCAAATTCCAGTAAACCTAGAATCTGTCCCGCAATGACAGGGTTACTAACTTAATTATTGGATGATGATGCAAAAGCCTAATTTGACCAAACCAAGTTTACCAACTTGTTACACATACCAGAGGAACACTAGAAAGTATAATGCCAACTTCTAAATAAATCATTTAATATCCTTTTCTAATTTATTTAGTTAATTAGGTGATTAAAGCAATATATAGTAAAACTGTTCATAAAAATCTACAAAAATTACAGTAGCTATCTCATGCTTCACATAGACTACCATAAAAATTTCAAAGCCATTGAGCAAGCAGCACTTGCTGTATCCAAAATAACAGGTGGCATGCCTATTTTTAGCATAATTAGGAAACCCTAATGAAAACTGTCAAGCAATAGATTTCACATTTTTCCTAGTATCATTCAAGCATAAGAATAGCACTCACCAAATTTTACCTTTACTGGATCTATAGAAAAATTATGAAAATTCATACAAGATCCATCCATTAATAAAAGAAAATTCTATAACTCAAAAACTACACATGCACTAGCTCTAAAATTTTAACCAGAGCCTCTACTAAGCAATAATAGATTACCCACAAAATTTCATAATTTTTGGACCACAGAAACTCAAGATAAAATTCAAACAAGTTTGCATGTATCCAAAAACACATTTCAAAGTCCTATTTAATTCATCCAGAATTTCTAAAACATGTGCCCATATAATATTTTTATTAAATACTAGACATTATCATGAACTCAACAAAATTGGAACCATAGCATTTGGATCTACCAACTAGGAAATACATATTTTTGAATCATGCACACAAATCTCTGAAAACAAAATAAACAAAACAAAGCAAGAAATCCTTTCACTGCTGTTGGGCCGGCCCGAGGAACGGCGGCCCGCGAACAACGCTGGTGTGGCCCAAGACGCAGCGCGGCCCACGCTGGGCTCCCGCTTCAGCCGCGTTGACTGATGGGAGGGGCCCGCGCGTCAGCGAGACAGGCAGGGGAGCGGAGGAAGACGACGACGCAACTCACCACCGGTGGCTCCTCCGGCGAAGGCAACGGTGCCAACAGTTTTGCCTCACCCTAGCGGACCTAGGGTAACCATCTATTGCAGCAAAAGACGCAGCTAGAGGGGGTGGCGATGGCCACGGCGGCGCTCGGTCACGGCATGGCCGGCTCCGGCGAGGCTGCGACGTCACGGCCCTAGTGGCTCACTCAATGAGCTTCAGTGTCACATACAGAAGCTAGCGCAAGGGAGAGAAGGGGCGATAAGGGGCTCGAGCAGCACGGCCACGTGCGAGCTCGGCCGGCGGCGGTCATGGCGACCCGGTGGAGCCGCGCTCACGGTGAGATCTACCTGAGGCGAAAATGGAGTGGCGGTGGGGTCGAGGACGTGGAGAGGCTCACGATGGTGCTGTGGTTCAGAGGAATCGGGCAATGGCGCTCGGTTTTGGTGGCATTAGCTCGGCGGCGTCACGGTGTCCTAGTCGCCGTGCGCGCGGAGGAAGGGGACGACAGTGAGAATGGCGAGTGCGGTGGGCAGGTGCGCGGGGTGCTCAAGACACGGCTGTCCGTGCCAGGGCGTCCACGGCGCGTGGCCTGCGCGCTCAGGCGAGCGGCGACGGGTGGCGCCACGCGGCCAGCAACCTCTGAACCGGTCGGCCACAACACTACTGAACCGTTTCAGAAAAAACACGATTCAGTGATCCTGACGATGACTGACAGAGCAGGTTTGACGATGATTAGCTCCTAATCCGTGACGATCTAGACTATGCCATTGTTAACAAAGTTGATCATCTATATGTGAACTACAACTCTTTCCATTGGAGCTCAAGCTGGTTTGGCTTGGTTAGGGAGATACAAGTCTTCAAACATCGGTACGCGAAACTGTACTTCACTTTAGGACTTAGAAAATTTGCTAAGTTTGAAATTAGCATGGACATGTGACTTGTGGGCCATGTTTGAGCATGTTCTAGCCATTTTCATGAGTTGGTCATAAAACAACTTTTGTTCCTTGATAAATTTGCTACAACTTTTGTAAAGAGTGCATAGCCATGCAAAGTCTCTAAGTTGGATTTTTTAAACAGTCAAACAATGACACTCCAAGGGTCAATTCAAGTCAAACTTCCACTTGAGGGCATTTTGGTCATTTTGATCTACATGAACAATGTCCCAACAAGTAACCTAAGTATAGTTAAGGTGTAATAGACCATGATCAATCACTTTACCAATTTGTTATACCAACCTTTAATGTTCACATGTGATAAAGAAAGTAAAAACAAGCAATTCATTCATATGTTTCAATTCCATGTTTCACATGTTTCAGGACCTTGTGGTTATTTTATACTTGTCATACTACTATCATGTTGCCATGTTTCAAAGTATGAGAGTTTCATGTTACATTCACATGTTGCACTACTACCACTCTAAGCAATCAAGCATGAAACACATACAATTTAAAATGTTGCATATGTATGTTTCAATGATAATGACATGATGACATAGATAATGCACATGTTTATGAAATGACATGCAATTTAGTGGAAGCCTAAACACCTAGGGTGTTACAACACCTACCAGGTTATGGCCCGCAAAGCCTTGCGATACCTTTGCCAGCTCTATGAAGAGCCCGTTGCCCGTACCCCCATGAGGTTCTTTTCACCCTTGGATAGGAATCGGCGGGCATGGAGGGCTCGCATGGAGGCTTTGCAAGGGCGGGATGCGCAAGAAGATAGTCCTACCGTGGTGCACTTGACCACGTACCTGCTTGCTCTGGATGAGCAGTATGACCGGTAAACCTTGGAGCTGAGGGCGTGTCTCCGGCGCGCCGAAGAAGCCAAGATCTTCACTCGAATGCTCCAAGTGCAGCTCGCCGAAGCGCATGCCAGTGCTACAGCTGCTGAGAGCCGGGAGACTGCCATGTCAGAAGCTCTGAAGGAGGCCGAAGATCGGCATGTTCATCAGCTGGGTGAGGCCTATCTGTTCACTAGGGCCAAGCGGAGGACGCTAGTTGATGAAAGGCAGGATACCCCTATCTTGGAGGGGATCCCTATCCACCCGCCTAAAGGAAGGAGAACCGGTGATGCAGAACCGCCAGCACCTCCACCTTCGGAAGTGTTAGAAGCAAAACTCTTGGTTCCTCTCACTCAGCTATTGCCACGAGAAGATGTAGATCCATAGCCAGGGCGGTAGAAGAATCCACCGAGCACAAGCATAAAGATGCGTGGTTCCAAGGGAGATTAGTTGCCTTGGGATGCTGTACCCGTAGTAGTAGTGCTTTTCGTCGCTATCCTCCTGTATTGTACTCTTGCCGTTGTTGTCGTCCGTAGTTGTTGGATGCATGTTGTAGTTTCGCCTAAGGGGAATGGATCTTAATTCACTTTTTTGTAGACCCTCGCGTTAGGAAAAGTAGTTGTGTTGTAGTTTTTGCTATTTTCACCTATAATGTAATCATACCCAATGTTGTGCTTTAAATCTAGATGTGTTAGTTTCTTGAGCCCAACTCTATCAAATACTTCTTTCCACTAACATGCCATTGATTTGCTGGCCTAGAATAGGCACCGTGTAATGACAACCAACCTCTATGTTCGTTTAGAATATTGAGACCAACCTTCGTACCAACACGATGAGAAAACATATTAGACATATGAGCCATATTTCTCAAAAAAATTCTATACCAAACACATCACCTGCAGCTGAAGCGCGGGCAGCAGTGGCTAGTAAGAAGTATGGTTGATCATGACAGCTAATATTCCTTATGAGCTCACATCTTTGCAGGTTTTAGAGAAGCTGTACAGGGAGAGATGGGGTCCAGAGGATGGTGTGGGCTGCATTATTCTCTCCCCCACAAATGATTTGGCTGGGCAGATTTTTAAGGTGATCACAGGAGGTGGGGAAGTTCCATAACTTTAGTGGTGGTGTCATTGTTGGTAAGCGCAAGGGTATCGAGCTAGAGAAGGAACGTGTGAACAGCTTGAATATCTTAGTGTGCACGCCAGGGCGGTTAGTCCAGCATTTCAACGAAACTGCCAATTTTGATTGTTTACAGCTCCAGGTAATCAAGCATATCCTGTTCTATGGTTATAGTGAATACCATTTTTTTAAAAATTTTGGTAATCTAATAAAGTGCTCTTGTTTCATTTTTCTTTCCCTATGGGAAAACAGATGTTGGTGCTTGATGAGGCAGATCAAATTCTCGATCGTGGTTTCAGAACCCAGGTTGATGCTATCATTTCTCAGATTCCCAAAGTTAGACAAACTTTACTGTTTTCTGCTACACAAACTAAGTCCGTTAAAGACCTAGCAAGGGTTAGCCTAAGGGACCCTGAATATATAAGTGTGCATGAGGAAGCCAGAACAGCCACTCCAGATACTCTTGAGCAGTATGCCATGATTGTACCTCTTGACCAGAAGTTAAATATGCTCTGGAGCTTCATTAAAAGACATCTAAATTCTAAGACGATAGTCTTCTTATCTAGTGTCAAGCAGGTAATCAGTTATTATTTCTCTGAAGAGTACATTTTTGTTGCATAGTTATATTTTGTGAAATTTGCTAATTTCTTCCAATATCGGACTTCTGCAGGTCAAATTTGTTTTTGAAATTTTTAAGAAACTTCGTCCTGGTATTCCTTTGAAATGTTTGGATGGAAAGATGGATTATGTGGTACAGCAGGCCATAGTTGCAGATTTCAATGAATCTACTTCAGTTCTTTTCTCAACTGATATAACCTCTCGGGGACTGGATATAAAGAATGTGGATTGGGTGGTACAGGTATGCCATTATGTTAAGCACTACCATTTTTCTTGTACTTATTCTCATGCTGTAACCTTTTTATCTCATTTACAGGTTGATTGCCCAGAAAACATTCTAATTACATCCACAGAATTGGCCGTACAGCTCGCTACAATAAGAACGGAAAATCGCTTATATTTCTTTGTCCTGAAGAAGAAGCAATGCTTGAAAAATTGAAGGCAACTGAAAGTAAAATACCTATACATATTCGAAAGGTTGGCAGCAGAGTTTTTCTGTTTTTAGTGCTTAATTGATTATGGTTGATCTATGTGGTAGATGCTGAGACAAGCGTTTAGAATGGTTATTCGGTCTCAAGTGACATAAAATTTGACAGCTGTTTATACCATAGAACTGCCACTAGTTCTTGCATTTCTTCTTTTTTATTTGTTACTTACTGTTCTTAATTGCTTTAATGTAGCCAAAGACAGAACAACTGGAGCAGATATCTCAGAATATAGCCTCGGTGCTGGTTAAATTTCCCAATCTGGAGGAATTGGGTAAAAGGGCTTTTATTACGTATCTTAGGTCAGTATACCTCAAGGTGTTCGACCTGAGCAGGTTCTCTGCAGAGCAGTTCTCTGCATATGCTGCTTCGCTTGGTCTGCCTGTTACCCCAACGATCAGCTTCATAAGCCACATGAAGAATGTATCGAAGAAGGATATGCAGGACATTGATACGAAACAGATGAAATCCAGTTCCAAACGTGAAGCTATCATCACTCCAAAGATCAACAGTGATTTGACTGTGTGTGATGGAGATGATGATATCCTTTATTCCAAGGAGCCCACGACAGATGCTAATATGGACAACGGACTTGATGATGTCCTTCATTCCAAGGAAGCTGCCACAGATACAGATGTGACCAGGTATGTATTGCTACTCATTTTTCGAACCAAGACATTCCTACCTTTCAAATTTGATGCTACCAAATATCTAGTTCCAGGTTTTGTTTGCCGAAGTTATGCTAACCAGTTATACTTGTCAGACTCGAAAGACCCTTCAAAAAGAAGAAACTGAAGATAAATGTGCACAGGCCATCGGGAACAAGGGTCAAGTATGATGATGAGGGCAACGTCATCCCACCTCTCGCATCTGTCGCTGAAGAAGTAGCTTTAGAACCTGTGGTTCACAAGGATAAAAGTCTGTTCTATCTCTGTTTCTAACCCATGATTTGCACGAAGGATGTGAACTCTAAATATGAACTTGCTTATTGTCTCTGTTGCTCCAGTTTCCCAGCGATATGCAGAGATGCTGAGAGAAATGCAGGAGCATGACAAGGAGGACAAGCTTGAACACAAGAAGAGCTTGCGGGAGAAGAAGCTGCAGAAGAAGATGAAACTTAAGCGCAAGAGGCAGGAAGAGACTGAAGCGGGGCCAGAGGAGGATAGTGGCTCAGAATCAGACAGAGGCCGGGACACAGCTAACAAGGGTAAAAAGAGGTACTTCAATAGCCACGACGAAGACAATGACACTGCAAAGGACAGCGACGTTCTCGCCCAGCAGGAGGCGTTGGCACTGAAGCTCCTGAGTAAAATGCACAGTTAGCTTAGGAAGCTGATGGTGTAGGTGACCCTTGATGGGGGTTGCCTATTAGCTGCTCCGGGTTGAAATTTTGACCGTGTTGCCTGTTGCGGCTTTGTTTTTCCTGTTTCACGGGAGTTGTTTTCCACTTATCAGGCATACGTTCATGGATGTATCAGGGTGACCTGCCGTATTACCCCAAGAAATCTTACCTAAGATGAGGTTTTAAGTAAATGCCTTTGGTTTTGTAAAGTTTTAAAATCGCATTAAAATGATTGTTACAACATCCTTGTGGAGTCTGATGAATTTTAGGGGGTGTTTGGATCCAGCTGCTAAAATTTAGGAGGTGTGTCGGGAGGATGTTGTATGGGGTGTTCGGATACTAATAAAAAATAAATTACATAATCCGTCGGTACTCCACGAAACGAATTTTTAAGCCTAATTATTTCGTCATTAGCACATGTTTACTGTAGCAAAACATTGTCAAATTATGAACTAATTAGGCTCAAAAGATTTGTCTCGTAAATTAGTCGTAAACTATATAATTAGTTTTATAATTAACCTATATTTAATACTTAATGCATATGTTAAATATTCGATGGAACAGCGACTGAGTGACAACAAACACCCGACAGGTGAAAATGACATGGTTATGGCTTCCTCGGATCACCAACATACGGATCTAGCTGTAGGTTAGTTCTAGCCTTCTAGGTAGTCTGTTGTCTCTGGCTGTGCTCCCTCGTCCTCGTTGATGGCGACGCTCCGCCGTCGCCGTTTGCTTGGGATTTGAGCTGAGCGCCTACAAATAAAAAATAAATTCCCTCTTGCACCTTATCTGCCCGTGCTCGACTGCCCCGCCGGAGTTGCTCTTTCCTGTTCATCACATCACCTCCATGTCCATGACTCCATCCGCCTACAACCAGAGCACAGTACGACAGCTCTTTGCCTGCTTCATCAGCCTCGGCGCCCTTCCACCAGTGTGAGCGCGCTCCTTCCAGCAAACCGCGAGCGTGGCTGAATCCGATCGCGCACCTTGACATATAATCTCATCAAACCGCGAGCGACACCGCTGAATCCGATCTCATCAAAATACACTTACCCATGTTTGATACATAGATTAAACTCATCAAAATCTCGTATCCAATCAGGCCAGGATTGGCCGACACCGGCCTCTCCGTCAATGCTCGCTCATCAAAATCTCACTTACGCATGTTTGATACCATAGATTAAACTTTAGTCATCTACTTTATTGTCCTAGATATCCAAATAAACGGAACAAAAGTGAACTGTATTAGTTTTCAACCCAACTAGCAATTGATTTATTAGTTGGCAAATCTGGATTAATATAGACTAAGAGGCGCACATGAGTTTTTTAGTCCACCTGAACTTCAGTCAACTAAACTTTCAGTCCACTTTTAGTCCAGCATTAGACTAAACTTTTGCCACCTATAAAACTTTAGCCATCCACCACCTAAACTAATCTTTAGGTGACCCCCTACGTTTATGTGCCGTCGAACGTCAATTTTTTTTTGCCGATGGATGTACAGTATGCTCCATTCCGCAAATTGTCAACGTCCTTGAGTTCTGACCAAGAGTGCACAAATGTGTGACAACCACCCTACACCGACAGCTCACTACCAAAGGAGGTATAAGTGCAAATGGTTCCGGGCCTCTGAAACAAGCAAATAAACAATCTGACGAAGACACCAGTCTCAACAGAGCATACTTTAACGGTCAAGATCTCAACGACAAACAAAAGAAACATCAGGAGTGCCATCATCGATTAACACTGGTCCCCAAGAACAAGTCCAACCACACCCATGCGACTACATGACCTCCATATCTATAGGATGTCTCATTAGGCAGTGCCCTGTGACTCTACCGTCCCTCTGATTTGTAGCGCTCCAGAAGTGCACAAGCAATCATCTGATCGTCACTGCAAATGCAAATGAAAGACAAACAAAATTACTCATCAGCCTTGTCAACGTCCCAAAATAGAAGACTCGTAACATAACACTGTATGGCTCAACATAACACTGTATGGCTCAAGTTATCTTCATCAGAAGTTGGCTGGTTCAGGATAGTAAGATTTTTAACAGTCGATTTTCTAATTTCAACTATGAAAGGATAGTAAGATTTATTAAGCAATGGGGATTGCTGGTGTCCTACCTGCTGTGAAGGTGGAGGCTGCTGCTGCTGCTCCTGTGCTGGTGGAGGCTGCTGCTGCTGCTGCTGCTGCTCATAGTTACCATAACCAGGGTATCCATAGTAGTTCTGCATGCTTGGGTCTTGTGTATTGGGTGCAGCATAGCCATAACCTTCATAACCCTGCTGTTGGTATCCATAATAGCTGTTCCCATTATACTGGTTGTTAGCATCTTGCTGAGAAGCCTGATGGAGAATCACCTTGGATTAATCAACTGTTAGGTAAGTGAGAATTCAGCAAAAACTAAGATTCCATCACACAATACCTGTCTGTTTTGAGGACTACGGCCCCATGAAAGCCGAACTTTCTGCCCACCAATCTGACTCCCATTCAGCATTTGGATGGCTTCCTCAGCACATGACCTGAAATTATGGTAACACAATCAAGCAACAAAGAATTAACTCACATATATCAGAGTCTGAATGGTTAATTAAAGAGCAATAAGCATTTATATGAACCTGCTGGTAAATTGAACAAATCCACAATGCTTGCCTACAGGAATCTTCACATAGGAAATTTCTCCGTACGGAGTAAAAATTTGCCTTAGATACTCCTCATTTACATTGGAATCTAACCCACCCACAAAGACCTATTGCAAAATAATGAAAGATAAGGTAACGGGAACTCCTAAGTCTCCTTTTTGAGAAAAAAAGGTCCACTTACTGTTGTATTGTTTGGATCATTCTCTGAAGAATTTCCTTGAGAGCTCTGGTATGCTCCTACAATGGCAAGACAAACCATCAGCAACAAAGCTGGCAAACTGGCTGGGAATTCAGACCCCCCAATTGGAACACTGGACACCCATACTCTGGCCAGCAAAAGCAATAGCTTAACATATATTCTAGTAAGTAATAATGATCCAAAATAGCGAATACCATTTGCGGTAATGTAAGTAAACAAAACAAATAAAGAAATGGTTAGCATTCCAATGAGGTCAGAGGAAGAATACAAGAAATCCTTGCTTCATAGAGTTGTTCACTGCATGTACTGCTTGGCTGCAACAGAAGAAATTTAAGTACTATAGCTAAACTGTCAGTAGATAAGCTCAGATTATCTACATGATACCCTGTATCTTTAAATTACCCCAACTATGTAGTAGCAACTGGGTGCATTAATCACGACCAGGAATTATTCCCATGCGCTACCACAGGCATGAAGTAGAACATATTAGCTCAACTATTTCGTTTCTTTATTTTTTTTATCTTATTCCGGGGCATCAACTGCCCATGCAATAGTTCACATAAGAAATTAAATTTTACTGTGTTGCCCCAGCTATCAAACCCAAACTCAGATAAGCAGAATACATGAACAACAAACAAATATGCATAACTACAAAGTGCATTCAGGGAAAACTAATGAGAAATAAAAGCAAATGGAATCTGCAGCATGGAATAAACCAGATAAAATGCATGAGAAAGTAAGTCCAGGCACAAGCAGCGGAAAGTTGAACAAAAAAGAATATTTTCTGCACCGCAGCAGAATTTGGAGTAACTCTACAAAATGGTACATTGACGGGACCAGATAAGCTACAGGTGAAATTAGGAGCTTCCTGCACTATAAAGCACAATGTGAAGTAAACAAGCATGTTACAGGTGACATTAGGTGCAGATATAAGAAATCCAATCCAAAGATGAGAAAAAAGGGAATATATAAAAATAAATATTACAAAAACCATATAAAACTTGTACATATTAGCTATCACAAGTACTGGAACATGATGGACAGTAATTTTTTCAAAATAAACTGAAAGAATTGGAAGACTGGAAAGTAAGCCAGATAAATTGATGCCTGAGAGAAAGTACAAATATATAGCATAGTTGGCCCTCTAAAGTACTTTAGAACCAAAATCTCACAAAATTTAAACACTGACCTAACCGAGGCACGGGTTACAGGAGACATCTGAAGACATTTCCAGGCCCTAAATGCAGATGGCATGGCATCCTGCTTTGAGAAACACGAATTTTGTTTAGTGGTTTTATTACTTTGTTGTGTTAAGTTATCCCAAACTTAGACTTGGAACGGAAAGAGCTGGAAGGAAATGTCTTTACAGAAAGAAGCTATGCCAGCTACGCTGCGGTGGAATGACTAGAAAGAAAACTGTTATGAAAACACTATCATCCATCCATCAAGAAAAATGGAAAACGAAATCAGAATATGTAAGTGGGTTTAGTTTTCAAGATGCAGTGATGCATTTAGATGCTCTCATAATCAGTACCCCTGCAGGATCCTACACAAGCAAGTATGAAACAATAGAAAAAAAATAATTTTAAAACCTATAGGAAGATGATCCACAGGTACATACCATTAGTTGCATATGTCTGCTGAGCATCCGTATTCTTCTTGTTAGCTGCAGCACCAATCCTCATTTGCCTTGTAGATAAAATCATTCCATTCATCTCGGTCATAGCACGTGCCTGCTCATTCAGATCTCCAAAACGCACAAAACCATATCCTTTGGGCCGTCCAGTGATCCTATCAACAACAACTTTAGCTCCTCTAACTGAAGGGTAGTTAGCTCTGAACATATCTTCCAACATGGAGTCAGTAACATCAGGAGCCAAATCACCAACAAATATTGTGTGATCAGAACCACTATCTCCACTCTTATCCCCAGCGCTAGCAGAAGCCCAGTTCAGCTTATAAGCCATCTCAACATTCGGCATCATCTGCCCATTGAAGTTCATCAGAGTATGTTCTGCAGCGGCTCGAGAGTAAAACTCAATAAAACCATAACCTTCTGAATGCCCAGTCTGCTTGTTCCTTATAATCTTTACAGAGGCAATCTGCAGTTACTTGAAAGTATTAGGCCAACAATAAATAATTTAACAAATGTATTAGGATTCCCATCAGACAAAAAGCACAGTAGTTCAACTAAAATATATCACAAGAGACTTATATTACCTATAATCGTTATATTGAACTTCCAAATTTACAAAATCAAACTGTATATATGAACTAGCAACAAGCAAGATATAACATGGAAACTATAGCATCTGTCTTACAAAATCTTGGTATAGGTTCGTCGTAAATAAGTCAATGTACTCACGTAAAGAATGACAAATTATCATCAGTTCATAAAGAGACACGTTGCTCATCACGCACGATAGAGATAAGCATTAAAAGTTGAAAACAGAAAGAAAAAAAACACCTTGGCATCTGTGCCTACAGCTTACAATCGTAGTCATATGCATGCTTCTGGGCCTAAAACCTAACATCTTGATTGAAATAGCATGTAGCTGTGCAAGAAATGAGCTCCTTAGCTCCTCAGAGGAGACACTGGACTAAATGATCTAGTATCCACGGCTATAACTATAACAGAAAACATAATAAAATAAACAAGAGCATAACAGCACCTACAGCCACAGGCATATCAAAACCAAATTAGCCAAACCAATCGTACAAGGGCGCCCACTCTCAGATTTCCAATGCCACACGGCTTTCGGGGAGGGAAGATAGAGAGAAGGATCACCTGTTGGCCCACGGGCGCGAAGGCAGTGTAGTGGAGGTAGTTCTCGTCCATCCAGTACTGAAGATCTCCGATCCACAGCGTCCTGACCTCACCGCTTCCCGGCGTGGTCCCATACTGCGGTGGCTGCGCGTACTGCGGTGGCGGAGGAGCGTACTGCTGCGACGGCGGAGCGTACTGCTGCTGCGGCGGAGGAGCGTACTGCTGCGGTGGTGGAGCGTACTGCTGCGTCTGAGGCGGGTACTGCTGCGGCGGTGGAGCGTACTGCTGCTGCTGCCCCCACGGCTGCGTGGGGCCCTGCTGGTAGTACTGCGGCGGCGGCGGCGGCTGCTGCTGGTAGTACGGCGGCGGGGGCGCCTGCTGCTGCGGAGGCGTGGGCGCCCCGGATCCCTGTGTCGGAGGCGGGCCGTGTTGCCCGTTCATCGGCGGCTGGTGCAGCGGCTGCATCGCTTCCCCGGCGAGGCAGAGAAACCCTAGGGCGCGGAGACGGAAGCGAGAGAGGGGCTTTGGAATCTCGATGTGCGGGAGATAGAAATGAGGCGGAGCCACGGAGCGCGGGGCGGGGTTTATATGGGCCGGGCCGCTGCGTCAGAATATTGGCTTCTGGAATCGTGACGGGCCCTGATGGGAATCGGATACGATTGCGAAAGGTGGCCCGGTTCCATGGGTGAGGAGTCTGCTGCCGTTAGATCTGCGATGAACTCGACTTTGGAACACAGCCTCGTTATTTGCGCCAGGGCTAATGCCCGGACGCCCGCGCTGCGCTTCCTTTCTTTTCCGTGATCCACGCGGGGCAAGAGGGGAAGAGCCGGTTCCTCCTTGATGCCCTGCTGACACCGAGAGGAGGACACATCGAGATGATGCAATAGAAGATGGGAAATACAACATCTGATCTATTTTTCCAAACATTCAAATACAACAGTTGTAATATACGACTGAAGGCAGATGAAATACATGAAAAAACACTTAAATAATACTTGAAAATCATTTCAACTATACGCAACATCCAAATAAAATACATGCAACATATGTGTGAAACATATGTAACATCTAAATAAACACACTTACACATGCGTCCAGAAAACACATATGAAACATTAGTAACATACCTTTGCAATATACGTGTACTACCATTACAATATATGCAACATCTCGATCTACTTTTACAACATCCATCTGAAACACTTGCAACATACCTCTGAAACATCTGAAACACTCGCAACATACGCTTGCAATATGCCTCTGAAATAATCGCAACATGTGCAATATTTTCGATCTACTTTTGCAACATCCATACGAAACAATTGCAACATACATCTGAAACGCTCAAAACACTTGAAACATACATACGACATAGGTGAGAGGAAAGGCTAGGCTGGTCGACTCCGGTCGTTGGGGTCGGAAACGGCGGTGGGCAGCTGCGCGCGAGCACCACCGCCACCAGCGCCACTAGTACCGCGCTTGGCTCGACGGCGACGGTGGGTGATGGGGGGCGAGGAGCACCATAGTCGCCAGGGTGAGAGAGGGCGCCGCGTCGGGTGAGGAAAGCCATCCACTCCCCTTCAACAACGTCGCGCCACCTCCATGGATCTTGCTGGGTGGGGGAGAGACCACCGGATCTACGGCATTGGGGAGCTCCCGGTGGGTGAGGACACCGGGGTGGAGGAGGGTGCACGCTGGGGTGGGCAAGCGAGAGAGAGAGAGCGTAGCAACAGGGAAGCGTGAGAGAGAGGAGCTCGTTGGGCAGGCGACGCGTGCGGAGCGAGGCTAGGCAGCTAGGAGTTGATTTTATTTTTTTATTTAGATGAGCGGTCCATGCGACAGCGAGTAGAGCAAGACATCCGACCTTCCGGACATCTTATTGCTAGCATTACCAAATTATTTCGCAAGAAGCAGCAGCATGCAATGTTTGGGTCGTAAGAGATGTTTAGATCCAATGTTTGGGTCATAGGTAGGAGATGTTTGATCCAACTAGTACATTACAGTAGTAATAGATGATTTAATTTTCTAGATATATTGTTTTACTATATATTTAGACATAGTATATATCTAAGCATGAAACAAAATTTATTTATTTATCTCTAATAATAAAAAAACAAAATTTTTGGTCTTTTTATTTTGTCCAGTCCATTCAATTTGGCCCAACCGTCCGGCTCCACTCGCTTCGATCTGTCCCACGCGGGCGGGGCGGCCGTCTCGGCTTGGCGACAGCCAGCGGGGAAGCCGCCGGCGGCGGCGGCCGGGCCTGCGAGGCGGGGTGGCGCGGCTCGAAGGTGCTGCCACAGAGGAGCCAGCCAGCTAGGCGTTGCGACTCAGAATCAGAATTCAATCGAACGAAGACACCCGCTCCGATCGGGACACAAGCTCAGATCGACAGAAAAATCGATCGGGACACCAGCTCAGATCGGGAAAAAAATCCATGGTAAGTTCTACATGAACTCAAGTTCGACACAAACTTCTTCCCTTTTTTCCTATTTATACATTATAGGGATCTCGGTTGAAAAATGTGTCATTGGGATATCTGTTTTCACAGGCTTCCAATCCTGATCTTGCCGAGCTGAACAAGTTGAGAAGTTCCTCATCTCGCCTTTGAATCCTATTCTCACTGAGCTGGACAAGAACAAAAGCGGATCAAGCAAGGTTTGCTTCTTGGTGTGGCTATTTCATCCTCTTCACTTATTCTTCTGACGTTCTGCTGAAAGAGTAGTTCTTGGAAGAATTTTTGAAGATTTTAGCATATAGGAGTATACTGAGGATTTGCTAAATTTGGACATCCATTATAGGTTCCATTCAAGTAAGCTGTTATTCCTTGATGAGACGCTCCTTTACTTGTGCAAGTATGGAGGCAGCAAGCTTGTCAGCATGGGTGCTGAGAAATGGCTTGACACTGAGATCTGGAACTCACCTGCAGAATGTTTCAGTTTGGATCTGAAAAACAAGGAAATTCAAGTATTCAAGGGTTGTTTCTTGACCCAAGCATACCTGTCAGATCATCCTTCGGAGAAAGCTTGGGATGCACTTGTGATTTGTTGCTTTCATGGTCATGGTGGAGTCACAAAAGATTCAGGAGAAAGCGACTGTGATATATAACTTTCTGGCCATTTCAAACTCATCTTTCTGTCTCTTTTTTTAGAGGTGATATACATATATATTTGATATGTGATGTAACTTATGAAATTTTAAGCAATTATAATCCCTTTTGCAACAGGACTCCCTTAACTATATCTGCTTTGTAGTTTGTTGTTTTGGGTAGAAACAAATGTGGTAGCTTAGCTTTGATAAATATTTAGCAATGGTTATACTGATACTTTACTGGTTATCAGTTGACCATATTGGATGGCCATGCTTTGATTTTCTTTGGTTGCTACTTCTGCAAGAACAATCAGTAAATGCTGGATGGATATAATGAAGTCATGAAGTAAGTTTATTTAGTGGAGTATCATGTCTTCGATGCTCAAATTGCTCGTGTCTTAGAAAAGCTTCCTACTGAATTGACCTAATTTGGCTCCTCAATTATACATACATATGTTGTGCAAACTGATACTTATTGGAGTTTGACGTTTGATAACATTTTTTTTCTCCCGTTGCAATGCACGGGCATATTTGCTAGTGTATCTAAAAAAGCCAAAACACCTTATAATTTGGAACGGAGGGAGTAAAATAATCTGAAAGCAATGTTTTAAATAATTGTTTGGGAGGAAACTAGATCCCACTCCACCATATATATTTATAATATTAATTAGTTGAGTGACGATGTGGTAATTGTAATCTTCCTATTAACTTGACTGTAAATTAAACACCTATTTAGCCCGTCTAACCACGTACAATTGTATTATTTCAAGTCATTTAGACTATTTTAGACCGTTTAAATGTGTTTAACCAGACTAACCGAGGTTCTTACCGACACGGTTGACCTTTGTTTACCGTTACGATGATCGGTTGGCCTTTTAGTTTACCGTTACAATGACCTCAAGACAAATCGACACTACTATAGTATTCTTTCTACAGGCGGTTAGGACCATTTTTCCCAGGTGGGCATCACGTCCGCCTTGTACAACACACATGCGTTAATCAACGTTTTCACGGGTGGTCACTGGTAAAAGCTCTAGTTTGGTTTTGGTGAATTGATAAAACCCTAAGTGCTAACCTAGTTTATCAAGTGATTATGAGATAGGTAGCACTACTCCAAGTGGTAAAGCAAATGAAGATCATGACATGACGATGGTGTTGCCATGGTGATGATCAAGTGCTTGGACTTAGAAAAGAAGAAAGAAAAACAAAAGACTCAAGGCAAAGGTATAAATGATAGGAGCCATTTTGTTTCGGTGATCAAGACACTTAGTGAGTGTGATCACATTTAGGTTCGATAGTCGTACTATTAAAAGGGATGAAACTCGTATCGAAATACGGTTATCAAAGTGCCACTAGATACTCTAACTCATTGCATATGCATTTAGGATCTAGTGGAGTGCTAACACCCTTGACAATGTTTGTGAAAATATGCTAACACATGTGCACAAGGTGATACACTTGGTGGTTGGCACATTGGAGCAATGGCGAAGAAGATAGTGTTGAATTGGAGTTAGTCGCGCTGGTCACAGAGTGACCGGACATGTCCGGTATGGTGACCGGACGCGTCCGGTATTAACGACGAACTCAGCGACCGGACGCGTTCGGTCGCCACACCGGACGCATCCGGTGTGAATCTACAAAGTCGATGTTCAATAAACAGTCGACCTGGGAGCGTCCGGTCCGAAGTGACCAGACGCGTTCGATCGGACCTGGGTGCTTACTGGACTCGACCGGACGCTGTGTCTTCTGCGTCTGGTTCGGAGTCACCGGACGCGTCCGGTCGGCCCTGGGTACTCTCTGGACTCAGTCGGACGCTGCGACTCAGCGTCCGGTCATTTCTAATTCAGCGTTCGGTTTGAGCGTCCGGTCGCATGTAAGTGTGGGTAGCAACGGCTACTTTGGTTTGAACTAGACACGTGGCGGTCTGGGAGCGACCGGACACGTCCGGTCGACCTACCGGACGTGTCGGTATACACGAACGGTGTGTCCGGTCGATGCGCAGTCAGCCCAATAATTGAGCAAAGGGCTGTATTTCGTGGGGGCTTCTATTTAAGCCCCATGGCTGGCTCTAGCTCACTCTCTTGGCCATTTGCATTGACATAGCAACCTTGTGAGCTTAGCCAAAGCCCTCCCACTCATCTCCATCATTGATTCAACATCTTTGTGAGATTGTGAGTGAATCCAAGTGCATTGCTTGAGTGTTTGCATCTAGAAACACTTGGTGTTCATGTTTCGCTGTGGGATTCGCTTGTTACTCTTGGTGGTTGCCGCCACCTAGATGGCTTGGAGCAGCAAGGATCGTCGAGCGGAGGTTGGTGGTTGTCTCCGGCTCCGATCACGGT
This sequence comes from Miscanthus lutarioriparius, assembly GCA_904845875.1. Lineage (NCBI taxonomy): Eukaryota > Viridiplantae > Streptophyta > Magnoliopsida > Poales > Poaceae > Miscanthus > Miscanthus lutarioriparius. The sequence goes on from CAJGYO010000004.1 coordinate 18,713,026, forward strand.
GATTGTGAGGGGTTCTTGACCTTTCCCGGTGGAGGGCCAAAAGGTACTCTAGTGAATTGCTCGTGGCTTGTGTGATCCTCATTTGTGTTGGTTGTGTGGCACCCTATTGAGGGTTTGGCGTGTGATGCCAATTAGTGCATGAACCTTCAAGTGAGTGAATCATCACAACGAGGACTAGCTTGCCGGCAAGCAAGTGAACCTTGGTAAAAAATTATTGTGTCATCATTTGATTCCGAGGTGATTGGTATTCATTGGTATTCATCCTTGTGATTGATTGGTTCACTCCTCAACACGGCGGTATAACTATCTTGCTCTCTCTCTTTACAATACCGCAAACTAATTGTCAAGCTCTTTAGTGTAGCTAGTTGTGAGAGCTTGTTAGTTTGGTTAGTGTGGCTCTTTAGTTAGCATTTGAGAGCGCACTAACTTAGTGTAGTGACATAGCTATTGTGTGGATAGAAACTATATAAACTAGAATTGTGGTAGGTGGTTTGAAATTTTAGTAGGCTAGTGCAACACTTGCTTCGCCTCATAATTATCTAACCGATTTGCTAAGTGTTGTTGTAGAAATTTTTAATAGGCTATTCATCCCCCCTCTAGCCATTAGGACCTTTCAAGTGGTATCAGAGCCGAGGTCACCATGATTTGAGGCTTAACAACCTTCGGTGTAAAAATGACTCAGATCAACAACACCAAGAAGCCACCCCAATTTGATGGCTCAAATTATCTCTATTGGAAGGCTAAGATGACAATTTATATCAAGTCAATCAATAGGAAGGTTTGGAAGGTGGTAGAGATAAAGATTGAGATTGATGATGAAGAAGCTCCCACCGCCGCCGAAGAAATGCTACTCTAAAATAATGGCATTGCTCTTAGTGCCATCCATGATGCTTTGGATGAGAGAACTTTTGAGCAAATCAAGAACATTGAGAGAGCTCATGAGGCATGGAAGAAATTGAATGAATCATTTGAGGGCACTCAAGCTGTGAATGGTGCAAAGGCATACATTCTCAAAGAGATGTTTGCAAGCTTCAAGATGAAGGAGGATGAGAGTGTGATGGAGATGTTCCATAGGCTTCAAATGCTTGTCAATGATCTTAAAGCACTTGGAGAAGAGGTGAAGGACAAGGACTTCTCCCACAAGTTCTTGAGATGCTTGCCTTCAAGATTTGGCACATTGGTCACTATTCTAGTGAGGAGTGGTTTGGACACTATGACACCGAACCAAGTGTTGGGAGATATAATGACCGATGATACATATAGAGATGATGATGAGAAGGAAGAAAAGGAGAAGAAAGATGAGAAGGAGGATGAGAAGAAGAAGAGTGTGGCATTCAAGGCCACATCATCCAAGGGCAAGGCAAAGCAAGATACATTAAGTGAAGATGATGGTTCATGGGATGATGATGATGATGAGAAGATGGCTCTCTTTGTCAAGAGATTTGGAAAGTTCATGGTGAAGAAGGGCTACCGTGCTAGAAGAAAGAAATCTTTATCTAAGAACAAGGAAGAGTCAAGAAGGTGCTTCAATTGTGGAAGTAAGGATCATATTGTTGCTCAATGCCCATACAATAGCGACAAAGATGATGACAAGAAGGACAAGAAGGAAAAGAAAGAGAAGAAGGACAAGATGACCTTCAAGTAGAAGAAGGGTGGTTCATATGTGGTCACTTGGGATAGTGATGCTTCCTCAAGTGATGATGATGATAATGACAATGACAAGACCACCAAGAAGAAGGAACTTGCAAGCATTGCTATCAATGAGAAGCCTTCTCTCTTCGACACTCCATCATGCTTCATGGCTAAGGCCACTAAGGTACAATTTTGTGATGATGGAAGTGATGAGGAACATGATAATGAAAATGAAAGTGAAAGTGATAGTGATGATGAACCTACTAAGGATGAACTATTTGACATGCTAGAAGATGCTAAAGAATACTTTGACATTAAGAGAAGGGAATGCAAAAACTTGCGTAAGGAACTAAACGCCCTCAAGTAAGCCTTTGATAAGCTCAATGCATCTCATGAGAGACTAGAAGAAGCCCATGAGAAGCTTGGCAAGGCTCACAAGAAGCTTGAAAAAACTCATTCCTCTTTGCTTGATGAGCAAAATAAAAGGAAGCATGTTGAGACTTGTGATGTAGGCTTAACTTGTGATATAATTGATGAATCATTATCTATGCCTATCATTGTTCCTCCCGCTAATCCTTCTTGTAGTACTTCTACTTCCACCTCATCTAGTAGTGTTGGTTTCACTTATGATGTCTCACTAATGGTTGAGAATGAGAACCTCAAGAAGGAGGTCAATAAGCTCACTCACATCTTGGCTAATGTAACGTCCCGCCTCTCCGAGGCCGGGCCCGCTTACATCTGGCAGCTTCTCTAGGATATAGACCGCCCTCCTCACAGACCAACACACAGTCTTTTCTGCACACTTTGTCCTCACTGCAATGCGCACTTGGAAAGGACTTCCCGGTCGGTCACCCATCGCTCTAGGCCAAGCTTAACCTTAGTTATTTGCTGGGCTTCCTAAAAGAAGTTGCGACTTATTGGTACGAGTATTCTATTAATCCTATTAAGCTCGAGCCCAGTGTTACATCCTCACCCCTTAAGAGATCGATGTCCTCGCCGATCAATCCCAAGCCAGAACGTCCCCTCTTAGCCACGTCCGCAGGTGTCTAGTGCCAACGCATGTGCCATCACCACGCCGGATCCACACCAACCATGCGCACCATGCTCAAGCCTTCGACACACGCGCGCCTGAAAAACGCGAGAGTCGGCTTTGATACCATTACAGAACGTCCCGCCTCTCGAGGCCGGGCCCGCTTACATCTGGCGGCTTCTCTAGGATATAGACCGCCTCACAGACCAACATAGGTCTTTTCTCACAGACTTTGTCCTCACTCATGCATGCGCACCTTTAAAGACTTCCCGATCGGTCACCCATCGCTCCGGCCAAGCACGCTTAACCTCCTGAGTTATTTGCGAGATGGGCTTCCTAAAAGAGTTGCGCACTTATTGGTACGAGTATTCTATTAATCCTATTAAGCCCTGAGCCCAGGTGTTACAGCTAAGGCTTATGGTGGTGAGGACCGCTTGCTTATGTGCTTGGGTAGCCAAAGAGCTTCTCTCTACAAAGAGGGATCGGGCTATATCCCCAAAAAAGGCAAGGAGGCCTTTTCTCCTCATAAGACTAGTTTTGTGAAGAACAATGGTCGGTTTTACACTAGTTGCAAGCAAGTTGGTCATAAAGAGCATGAGTGCAAGAACAAGAGCAAAAATGCTAATATATCCTTCATTAAGCTTGATTCTTTCTATATGCTTACCAAGGGTGCAAATGGTGTAAAGGCTAAGTTCATTGGTAAACCATGGATATGCTCAAAGAAGAAAGTCATTTGGGTGCCAAAGAGCTTGGTCACTAACCTTCAAGGACCCAAGCAAGTTTGGGTACCTAAAAAGAATTGATCTTCTTTTGTAGGTCAATTACAAAGTCAGAGGAAGGCATTGAGTTCTTCATAGTGGGTGCACTCAATACATGACCGGTGATGCAAGAATATTCAACTCAATCAATACCAATGGCAATGATGGTTATGATAGTATCACATTTGGTGATAATGGCAAAGACAAGGTCAAAGGGCTTGGTAAGATTGTAATATCCAATGACATGAGCATATCCAATGTATTGCTAGTGGAGAGCTTGAACTTCAACTTGCTATCCGTGGCTCAATTGTGTGATCTTGAATTTAAATGCATATTTGGGGTAGACGATGTAGAGATCATAAGTGTAGATGGCTCTAATTTGATCTTCAAAGGCTTTAGATATGAGAATCTATACTTGGTTGATTTCAATACTAGTGAATCTATATTTGGTTGATTCCAATGCTAGTGAATCTAAATTATCTACATGTTTGTTCACTAAGTCTAGCATGGGTTGGTTATGGCATAGAAGGCTTGGTCATATTAGAATAAAACAATTGAATAGATTGGTTAAGCACGACTTGGTTAGAGGCTTGAAAGATGTGTTTGAGAAGGATAAGCTTTGTAGCTCTTGTCAAGTCGGCAAACAAGTTAGAAATACCCATCCTAAGAAAAGCATGATGAGCGCTAGTAAAGCATTTGAGTTATTGCACATGGATTTGTTTGGGCCAACTCAATACACTAGCATTAGTGGTAACAAATATGACTTTGTGATAGTTGATGATTATATTAGATACACTTGGGTAGTCTTTCTAGTGGATAAAAGTGATGTGTTTGCAACATTCAAATCATTTGTCAAGGGAATTTACAATGAGTTTGAAACAACCATCAAGAGAATTAGAAGTGACAATGGTAATGAGTTCAAGAACACTAGAATTGATGAGTTGTGTGATGAATTTGGAATTAGACATCAATTCTCGACCAAGTACACTCCACAATCAAATGGTCTTGTTGAGAGGAAGAATAGAACACTCATTGATATGGTAAGGTCTATGCTTAGTGAGTACAATATGAGTCAATCTTTTTGGGCCAAAGCTGCTATTGTAGCAACCGTCTCTATTGTCACCCATTGAAAGAGAAGACACCATATGAGCTCTTGAATGGTAGAAAGCCCAACATTGCATATTTTTGGATCTTTGGTTGCAAATGCTATATCTTGAAGAAAGGCACTAGATTGAGCAAGTTTGATAAGAAATGTGATGAATGATTCCTACTTGGATACTCAACTACTAGCAAAGCATATAGAGTTTAAATTTAGATAGTGGTACTCTTAAGGAATTCATGATGTTGAATTTGATGAAAACCAAGGGTTCACAAGAAGAAAATGAGAACTTAGAAGATGTTAGAGGCATTCAACTTACAAATGTCATGAAGAACATGGATGTTGGTGAATTGAGCCCTAGGCAAGTAAATGATAATAAAGATGATCAAGTGCAAGTGCTCTCTAACTCAAATGTGCAAGATGATACAAATCAAGCTAACACAAGTGGATCTCATGATAATGAACAAGATCAAGTAGCTAGTGCATCATCTCAACCCAATGATCAAACTAGTGCAAGCAATCAAGTTCTAATCCTCTAACCAACCAATATTGCAAGAGATCATCCATTAGACACTAATATTGATGATATTTCGAGAGGTGTGCAAACTAGATCAAGATTGACTTCATTTTATGAGCATTTCTCATTTGTGTCATCTATTGAACCAAAGAAGATAGATGAAGCATTGAAGGATGTTGATTGAGTGAATGGTATGCATGAAGAATTGAATAATTTCAAAAGAAATCAAGTATGGGAATTAATAGAAAGACCAAAGGGATACAATGTGATTAGGAACCAAATGGGTCTTTAGAAACAAGCAAGATCAAGATGGGATAGTAGTAAGGAACAAAGCAAGATTGGTAGCACAAGGATATACACAAGTTGAAGGTCTTGACTTTAGAGAAACATATGCCCCGGTTGTTAGATTAGAAACAATTAGAATCTTACTAGCTTATGCTTGTGCCCACAACATCAAACTCTATCAAATGGATGTTAAGAGTGCATTTCTCAATGGTTACATCAATGAAGAAGTATATGTTGAGCAACCTCCCAGTTTTGAAGTTGACAAGAAGCCCGACCATGTGTACAAGTTGAAGAAGGCAATGTATGGCTTGAAGCAAGCACCTAGAGCATGGTATGAGAGATTGAGGGACTTCCTACTCTCTAAATGGTTCATGATGGGTAAGGTTGACACCACTCTTTTCATCAAGAAGATTGGAAAAAAATTATTTGTGTTACAAATCTATGTTGATGACATCATATTTGGATCAACCAATCAAGACTTTTGTGAAGAGTTTGGAAAGATGATGGCTAATGAGTTTGAGATGTCCATGATTGGAGAGTTAAGTTACTTCCTTGGTCTTCAAATCAAGCAATTGAAGCATGGTACATTTGTGAGTCAAGGAAAGTATATCAAGGACATGATCAATATGTTTGGCATGAGTGATAGCAAAGTCATTAGTACACCAATGGGAACAAATGGCAATTTGGATAGTGATGCAAGTAGCAATATGGTGGATCAAAAATTGTATCAGTCTATGATTGGAAGCCTACTCTGTGTGACCGCATCAAGGCCGGATGTCATGTTTAGTGTATGCATGTGTGCAAGATTTCAAACCTCACCAAGAGAAAGTCATTTGAAGGCTACAAAGAGAATATTGAGGTACTTGAAGTATACACAAAATGTTGGTTTGTGGTATCCCAAAGGAGCAAAATTTGAGCTAGTTGGTTACTCCGACTCGGATTATGCGTGATGCAAGGTTTAAAGAAAGAGCACCTCGGACACATGTCAATTGTTAGGAAGATCACTTGTTTTATGGTCATCAAAGAAGCAAAATAGTGTTGCATTATCAACCATCGAAGCCGAATACATATCCGCCGGTAGTTGTTGTGCATAAATACTTTGGATGAAGGCCACTTTGAGTGATTTTGGAATCAAGTTCAAGAGAGTGCCATTGCTATGTGACAATGAGAGTGCAATCAAGTTAACCAACAATTTGGTTCAACATGCAAGAACAAAGCACATTGATGTCTGTCACCATTTCATAAGAGATCACCAACAAAAAGGGGACATTTGCATTGAGAGTGTAGACACCGAAGATCAACTTGCTGATATATTCACCAAGCCATTGGATGAGAAAAGGTTTTGCAAGCTAAGGAATGAGTTGAACATATTGGATTTCTCAAATATGTGTTGATGCACCCCCACTTATATGACATGCCTCTCCTTCGAGCAATCCAAGGTAAAAGTTGATTGGCATGGCATACATCCTTGCTAAGGACATATTTAGTGTATCTAGACAGCTTTCACATTTAAAAGGTTCATTCATGAAAATCAAATCTGATGATTGTATGGTACCGCTTATTGCTTCTATGCTTATTTTGATCTAGTGGTAGCATATGACATGTTTGTGCCTTGTAAACCTAGTGTTTGATCTAGAAAATGAGCTCTAAGTGTTTAACTCAATATGGTACAAGATAACTCTTATTTGGAGGTGTGAAGAAGCTTGTCCTTGGATCAAACCGAGTTAAATGTCTTTGGCAAGTATTCTAGATTGGACCAAATTTGGAAAGATGATCCTCACCTTATTGATTGACATTGATAATCTCAACCTATCTACATTTTAACCTTTGTGTTCATTGATGACAAAGGAGAAGAAGTAGTGTACAAAGATAGTGAAAAGACAACAAAGGAAAAGAAATAAAGAAATAAAGATATAAGTTATAGGGGGAGAATTTGACATAGGGGGAGAGATATGACAAAGGAAGGGGATCAATTAAAACTTTGAGCATACAAGTAGGGGGAGCAAGCTCATGAACTTATATGGTGCATTTGAATGTGCATTTCATATGTTTGCTTGCATGGCACAACCTTTAAATTTCAATATTCATGCTTGTGTGGTGTATGCTAGTTGAAGGTTTTGAATGATGAAATAAAAAACTAGCATGCATAGGTTATCTAGTGTTTGTAATTTCAAAATTTCCAAGTGATATCGAGCTAACCATGGTGCTAAGGATGATATATTGGTGCACTCTGATTGGTATCACGCTTCAAAGGTCCATCTTTTATACCTTAGCATCATTTGGTAGATGTCTCCTAAATTACCTATCTAAGCATATGCGCAAGCTACAATCTAAACTCTTAGCACATATGTAGGAGGAGAAATTGCTACAATTTAGGGTTCATGAAACTTGTCCATATTCTTTTACACATGGTAAATATGCTTGGACAATCAACATGGATTCAATTGAATTTCAATTCATATCTTTGTGAAAGGGTTGTCATCAATTACCCAAAAGGGGAGATTGAAAACTCTACTTTGGTTTTGGTGAATTGATGAAACCCTAAGTGCTAACCTAGTTTATCAAGTGATTATGAGATAGGTAGCACTACTCCAAGTGGTAAAGCAAATGAAGATCATGGCATGATGATGGTGTTGCCATGGTGATGATCAAGTGCTTGGACTTGGAAAAGAAAGAAAAACAAAAGGTTCAAGGCAAAGGTATAAATGGTAGGAGTCATTTTGTTTCGGTGATCAAGACACTTAGTGAGTGTGATCACATTTAGGTTTGATAGCTGTACTATTAAGATGGGTGAAACTCGTATCGAAATGGGGTTATCAAAGTGCCACTAGATGCTCTAACTCATTGCATATGCATTTAGGATCTAGTGGAGTGCTAATACCCTTAACAATGTTTGTGAAAATATGCTAACACATGTGCACAAGCTGATACACTTGGTGGTTGCCACATTGGAGCAAGGGCGAAGAAGATGGTGTTGAATTGGTGTTAGTCCCACTAGTCACAGAGTAACCGAACATGTCCGATATGGCGACCGAACGTGTCCGGTATTAACGACAAACTCAGCGATCGGATGCGTCCGGTCGCTAGTGTGAATCTGCAAAGTCGATGTTCAATAAACAATCGACCGGACGCTGGGAGCATCCGGTCCGGAGTGACTGGATGTGTCCGATCGGACCTGGGTGCTTACTAGACTCAACCGGACGCTGTGTCTTCTGCGTCCGGTCCAGAGTCACCGGACACGTCCGGTCGGCCCTGGGTACTCTCTGGACTCGGCCGGACGCTGTGACTCAGCGTCCGGTCATTTGTAATTCAGCATCCAGTCTGAGCGTCCGGTCGCATGTAAGTGTGGGCAGCAATGGCTACTTTGGTTTGAACTAGAGACGTGGCGGTCTGGGAGCGACTAGACGTGTCCGGTCGACCTACCGAACGCGTCCAATATACACGAATGGTGCGTCCGGTGCACTCGAGCAGTGCATCCAGTCGATGCACAGTCAGCGCAATAATTGAGCCAACGGCTGTATTTCGTGGGGGTTTCTATTTAAGCTCCATGGCTGGCTCTAGCTCACTCTCTTGGCCATTTGTATTGACATAGCAACCTTGTGAGCTTAGCCAAAGCCCTCCCACTCATCTCCATCATTGATTCAACATCTTTGTGAGATTGTGAGTGAATCCAAGTGCATTGCTTGAGTGTTTGCATCTAGAAACACTTGGTGTTCGTGTTTTGCTGCGGGATTCGCTTGTTACTCTTGGTGGTTGCCGCCACCTAGATGGCTTGGAGCAACAAGGATCGTCGAGCGGAGGTTGGTGGTTGTCTCCGGCTCCGATCGTGGTGATTGTGAGGGGTTCTTGACCTTTCCCCGGCGGAGGGCCAAAAGGTACTCTAGTGAATTGCTCGTGGCTTGTGTGATCCTCATTTGTGTTGGTTGTGCGGCACCCTATTGAGGGTTTGGCGTGTGATGCCAATTAGCGCGTGAACCTCCAAGTGAGTGAATCGCCACAACGAGGACTAGCTTGCCGGCAAGCAAGTGAACCTCGGTAAAAAATCATTGTGTCATCATTTGATTCCAAGATGATTGGTATTCATTGGTATTCATCCTTGTGATTGATTGGTTCACTCCTCGACACAGCGGTATAACTATCTTGCTCTCTCTCTTTACAATACCGCAAACTAGTTGTCAAGCTCTTTAGTGTAGCTAGTTGTGAGAGCTTGTTAGTTTGGTTAGTGTGGCTCTTTAGTTAGCATTTAAGAGCACACTAACTTAGTGTAGTGACATAGTTATTGTGTGGATAGAAACTATATAAACTAGAATTATGGTAGGTGGCTTGAAATTTTAGTAGGCTAGCACAACACTTGCTTCGCCTCATAATTGTCTAACCGGTTTGCTAAGTATTGTTGTAGAAATTTTTTAATAGGCTATTCACCCCCCTCTAGCCATTTGGACCTTTCAACCGTGCCCGCCTGCAAAAATAGATTAAAGAAAGAAAAAAGGCAGAAGCCCATCGACGAGCCCATTTTTGAGACTGCCAACTCCTAGATCTGATCGTCGCCGCAACTTGTTTTCCCGTGTCCCCCGCCCCCCGTCGATGCTGGATCTAGACCACCACGCCGCCACCAACACCAGATCCATAGCCTAGAGTCCTCCCCGTTGCCGCTATCGCCAGATCTAGAGGCCCCGTCAATGGCGTTGTTTGCCCTGACAGAGAGCGAGGAGAGATGGAGAGAGAATGCGGCGCATGTACCACCTCCAGTTGATGCCGATGTTGAAGATGGAAGCAGATCGAGCCCGTTCACGCACTCTGACAGGGATCTGGCATTGAAGATGGCCGCAGCCATCATGGATTAGGCTCGTCCACGCGCTCGCTGGATCAGGCTCGTCGGATCCGCCATTAGTGGGGCTTGCCAGATCAAGGCCATCGGATCCGCCGTCTATGGAGCTCGTCGGATCAAGGGCGCCAGGAGCGTGTGGGCCCCGTCGCCAACGCCGGGAGAGCAGAGGGAGAGAAGAGAGAGGCATGACTAAGGGAGAGTGTGGGGGGTATAACCCCAGGTACCCACGACAATGGACATGGGCCGCACCGCCAGGGGAGGTCCAGCCCATAAGATCAAGGTCTACAATGCCTAGTTTTGGTCAGCATGCACCACAAGGTAATCAGAAGACATCTTGGCGATGAAGGAAGATCTGTTCGGATATGATAGATATCATATTCCTTGTAAATACTTACCATATAGCCGAATAGATCTAGGCCTAAACCGACTTGTAACCCTACCTCCTAGACTATATAAGGCGGGTAGGGACCCCTCGAATTTAGGTCATATTCAATACAATACACCAAAGACACATGACATAGGGTATTACGTCGATCAGACGGCCTGAACCTGTCTAAATCGTTGTCTCTGCGCTTGTGTCACCATCTGGTTCCTATTATGCGCACCTCCACCGATTCATCTACTACTGTGGGCATACCCCTCGGTAGACTATCGACCATATTTCGTCGCACGCCAGGTAGGGGTTGTGCGTGCTGATTCCATGGGCAACCAGATGGTCAAATTCCTAAGATCCATGATCTTCCCTGAGCTAGGCCAGTCATTCACGATTGGATCCATAACCTGGATTATCAACGCCGACAGCAACAGAGAGATCATGGAGGCAATGCAGGATAATCCTGCCCCGAATGTGTTGGCGCTGATCACGTCGACTCTAGCACCAGAAGCTCCAATCCTGGTTCCTCATCGAGTTAGGAGATCCATTGATTAGGATGATCTGATCTTATCTATCTATTGGGTCACCAATGGCTTAGCCAAGTGCTTGTCTCTCGCGGAATCGGTTTTAAATCAATCTACCAACGGAGATGTGACTCCTGCACTCCAAGGTCACCACGCCACTAATGCCAAGCACCCTGCTTGTGCACGTCGTCCGAGGTGGCAAGATGAAGATCTGGTGATCACGGCAACTTCGGACAGGCGTATTGTTCAACGTCGACCACTCCCCGTCCCGACGGAGAACATGCCGAGGCCCTATTCTTTTGGGTTGTTGGGTGCAGATCTGATCTGTCGGGATGCCCTGCACCATCTTTTCGCCGATCACACCAAGCGCAGCTATGTCAACGACCTCTACCAGATCAACCTCCCGAGGCCGACCAGCCTACGCCAATAGTAAACATGGTGCAAATCCGGCTAGCTTTCAGATGAAACGCCCATACAATCCTAGAGGAAAGCCCATATTTTGAGGACTCTACCATCAGCTTCCCACCTTTCCCTCCAGGCTTTGGGAGATAGCTTTTCATGGTTAGCCACGACAACATTGCTGTCAATGGAGAAACTAGTGTACAACGCCATGAGCATGAAGCCAGGAACACTGATTGCCAGCGCCATCATAATGAAGAAGTAGAAAACGCCGCCCAAGCCGCCAGAGGTGGCTTGCCGCCTCTCGCTCGTAATCTCCAACAAGAGTTCCTCATGGTGGACAATCAGCAAGTGGAGCAGACACCGAGTGCCAATTTGGTTGTGGCCACCCACGAGATGGCTAGACTCCCACTAATGCCGGAGGTACTCAAGATTCAAGCGTTGCTTAAAGTAGCTCAGGTCTAGGTCAATGACATCTGGAACCCAGTTTCATCTTTTTCGACCGCATCGGCTCGCAGTCAAAACCCCTGTGGCTCTCACCACGAGGGGGGAAGCCGTTATCATAGCAGCCAGATCGTCCAAGGGGGGTCCAGGGGCAATGTTGCCATCAACCTTAGATCATAAGGACCACGAAATCAGCATGGCCGACCAGCTCATGACGCCAACCAGGAGGTTAATTAACCCTTGTACGGTGACGCCCGCGATCGTATCAACACCAATCTCGATGCCCACCATCACATCGAGAACAGTCATGCCCAGCGGCATCAGGCAAAACTCCAATGCCGATAGGAGTACGACGACCAACATGGCAACCCCATCGGCCTCTGACCAGTCCCCGTTGTTGAGCCGATGGGACCTCGCCCCTTCATAGTAAGGTTGCGAGCTGTATAGTGGCCCGTAGGCTTCAAGGTCTTTGAGGTCGATCCCTACGATGGCAAGGCTAATCCTGAGCAGTGGATGCAGCTCTACAAGATCGCCATATGTGCCGCCGGGGGAAACAACGACGTAATGGCAAACTATCTGCCTGCTATGCTCTCCCAATCTACCAATAATTGGCTTATGGGCTTGGGGGAGGACTCCATCGAATCTTTGGATGATCTTAAAAGAGTTTTTATTGAGAATTACATGGCAACGTGTCAATAGCCTAGCACGAAGTATGATCTGGAGAAACTCCATCAAATGTCTAGGGAACCTTTGTGAAGCTACATCAGGTGTTTCTCGGAAATGAGGAACACCATCCCCAACATTGGGGACAGTGAGGCCATCTCCGCTTTCACCAGAGGACTCCATCACCATCAGGAGCTGCGCTCCAAACTTTATCGCAAGAGGCCCCAGACCATCGACAAACTCCTCAAGTTTGTAAACTCATATGCAGACTCCGAAGAAGCTGATCGACAGTTCAAGGATGACGTTGCTCGTGCTTCCCGCTCGGATCACCACCCACATCATGATGATGATCGCCACGAAGAACAGCGTTATGAAGATTGCGATAGGTGCTACGACGATCGTGAACGCCGTCATAATGATCGGCCAGAGGGATCAAGGGCTGCACAGCCATGTCGCCACCGACTAGAAAACTTCATCAACAACGTAGAGCAACCATGCGCTAAGCGCAATTTCAATGCTGCCTACGAAAAGCTCCTTGACGATCCGTGCCCAATTCATAAGGACAGCAAGCACACTATGCGATGAGGAGCAGAAACGGCAGCGGTGCAAGGACAATGAGTCAGATGGCGGCAAGGGGGAAGAGCATCCTAAGGACACACGACCCACTTTCCAAGATGCCAACAAGACTGTCGCCACAATCTTCAAGAGGGTACACCGCCTCTGAGAGCAAACACTAGCAGAAACCACTCGGCAGGTCATGTCGATCACCAAGTATGACACGGTCGTCGATCCTAAATATCTAGACTGGTCGGAGTACCCTATCACCTTCAGTAGGGCCAACAAGTGGGTGGATATCCCATACCCAGGGCATTTCCCACTCGTGTTGGATCCCACCATCCGCAACGTGCGGTTCAAGAAGGTCCTCATCAATGGTGGGAGTGCCCTCAATCTCCTCTTCGTCGGAGCCCTAACCGAGTTAGGCCTCACAAAGGATGATCTCATCCCTGTTGATTCTCCATTCTGGGGGATTGTTCCTAGCAGAGCATCCCAACCTTTGGGGCAGATCACCTTGCCAGTCCAGTTTTGCACCGCCAACCACTTCCGTATTGAGTACGTGAACTTCTTTGTGGCAGACTTCGACACTGCCTACCACGCCATCCTTGGCTGACCAGCTCTCACCAAGTTCATGGCTGTGCCCCATTATGTCTACATGGTGTTGAAGATCCCGACAGAATAGGGCATTCTCACTCTGCGTGCCAACGTCTCCACCGCCTACGACTACAAAAGAGGACTCGCCATCGCTGATACGATGGATCTCTCAGCCAGAATGGAGGCTTGCATCGTCGATTCCAAGAAGATCCTAGTGGAGCAGCAGGCGATCCTGACTCAGGAGCCACCTCGGTCTGTGAGTAAGTCCAAAGACACAAAGGAGGTTGAGCTTGTGATCTACGACAGAAGCAGGACAGCCTAGATCGGGGCCCATCTCGACCCCAAATAGGAAGACGCGCTTGTTAGCTTCCTCCACAGAAACATCGATGTGTTTGCATGGAAACCTACTGACATGCCCGATGTTCCTCAAGAGCTGATCGAGCACTCCTTAAACATCTCATCGACCGCCAAACCGATCAAGCAAAAGCTATGATGATTCACGCAAGACAAAAAGGAGGCCATTAGGGCAGAAATAACATGGCTCTTAGCAGCTGGTTTTATTAAAGAGGTGTATCACTCGGAGTGGCTCGCTAATCCGGTCCTTGTATGAAAAAAGAATAATGAATGAAAAATGTGCGTTGATTACACCGATCTCAACAAGCACTGCCCTAAAGACCCCTTTAGCTTACCTCGCATTGACGAGGTCATAGATTCAATAGCCGGTTGTGAGCTCTTGTGCTTTCTCGATTGCTATTCTGGTTATCACCAGATCTCCTTAAAGGAGGAAGACCAGATCAAGACTTCGTTCATCACACCCTTCGGTGCCTATTGCTACACCACCATGTCCTTTGGGCTAAAGAATGTCGGCGCCACCTACCAGAGGGCTATCCAACGATGCCTCCAAGAGCAAATTGGGAAGAATGTCGAGGCCTACATCGACAATGTGGTGGTTAAGTCTAAGACTGCCGATAACCTCATCGCCGACCTCGAACAAACCTTCTAGAACCTAAAGAAATTTCAATGAAAGCTGAATCCCACTAAGTGCATATTTGGTGTTCCATCTGGTATGCTCCTAGGCAACGTTGTCAGCTGCCACGACATCGAAGCAAACCCAGAGAAGATAAAAGCGGTCACCAAGGTGAAACCGCCGACCTGCGTAAAGGATGTCTAGAAGCTAACGGGATGCATGGCAGCTTTAAGCCGTTTCATATCCCGATTGGGGGAAAAGGGTTTACCTTTCTTCAAGCTGATCAAAGCTTCAGAGAAGTTCACCTGGATGCCTGAAGCTGACAAGGCCTTTGACGAGCTCAAACAATTCCTCATGACGCCTCCAGTTATGACAGCACAACAGCTTGGTGAAACCTTATTGGTCTACATCGCCGCAACCAACCGTGTCATCAGTACGGCCATCGTCGTCGAACAAGAAGAAGCTAGGTACGCCTATAAGGTTCAATGCCCTATATACTTCATCAACAAAGTCCTGAATGAGTCTAAGGCTCGGTATCCTCAGGTCCAGAAACTGTTATATGCTATCCTTATTACGTCCAGGAAGCTCCGCCATTACTTTGAGACGTATCAAGTAGCAGTGGTTACCGAGTATCCGCTGGGCGACATCCTACGTAATAAGTCAATGGCCGCATCATTAAATGGGCGGTAGATCTCAGCACGTACTCCATTGATTTCAGGGGCCGCCAGACGATAAAGTCTCAAGTGCTCGCTGACTTCATCGCCGAATGGACTGGCATGCAAGCTCCTATCTCAGCTGATTGACCTGAGCACTGGGTCATGTACTTCGATGGCTTCCTAAACCTTGATGGTGTCGGGGTAGGTATCTTTTTTATTTCTCCATCCGGGGATCACCTCCGATATGTCCTCCAAATTTATTTTCCAGCCTCCAATAACGCCACCGAGTACGAAGCTTGTCTCCATGGTCTCCACATTGCTGTCGAGCTTGGTGTTAAACGCCTCTTGGTATACAGCAGCTCCGTGCTTGTCATTAATTAGGTCAACAAAGATTGGTCTTGTACTAGTGACAAGATGGATGCTTACTGCTCAGAAATCAGAAAGTTGGAGGGCAAATTCTACGGTATTGAATACCACCACGTTGTACGAGATCAGAACCAAGCAGTTGACCAGCTATCCAAGCTAGGGTCGACCAGAGCCGAGGTCCCGGCTAGTCTCTTCATCCAGGATCTTCAAACTCCATCCATTAAGCAGGAGCAGGCAGTTCACGAATCTTCCCCTGTCGAGCAATTGGTCCTGGTAATTCCTATGCCGAGCAGTGATTGGCGAGAGCCTTTTATCAAGTACTTGACCACTATAGATGTACCGGCTGACAAGACTGAGATGGAATGCCTAATTTGCCACAGCAAGCATTACGTGCTAGTCGATGGCAAGCTAATGCAGAAGAATGCAAAGGAGGAATTGCTTTAGAAGTGCATATCTCAGGGAGAAGGAGTGGCATTACTTCAATAAATCCATGCTAGATCCTGCGGCAACCACGCAGCCTCTAGAAGTCTGGTCGACAAAGCTTTCCGAGTAGGTTTCTATTGGCCATCAGTAGTCGTAGACACCAAAACGCTTGTCCGATAATGTGAGGGATGCCAATTTTTCACCAAACAGATCCACGTCCTAGCTCAGGCACTACAGATGATTCCTGCCTCTTGGCCATTCGCATGCTGGGGACTGGACATGATTGGGCCATTCAAGAATGCTCCCAGCGGATTCCGATGGCTTTATGTCGCTATTGACAAATTCTCCAAGTGGATCGAGTACAAGTTGCTCGTCCAGTCTACAGCAAAGAAAGTGGCGGAGCTCTTCAATGACAGCATCCATAGGTTTGGGCTTCCGAACAGTATCATCACTGACCTTGGTTCTACATTTACCGGTAGTGACTTCTGGGATTTCTACGAGGATCGGTGCATATCCGTTAAGTATGTATCGGTCGCGCACCCCAGGGCTAATGGCTAGGTTGAGCGAGCGAACGGCATGATTTTAGACGCCCTAAAGAAGAGGTTATATGAGAAGGATCAGAAACATCCGGGCAAATAGCTCAAAGAACTACCAACTATGGTATGGGGACTAAGGACCTAGCCCAATCACAACACTGGAGTCTCTCCCTATTTCTTGGTGTTCAGATCAGAGGCCGTGTTACCCGCCGATGTTGCTTTCCGAGCACCAAGGATAGAGAACTATGATGAAGAGAACAACGATCAGGCACGACAAGACGATGTTGACCGACTTGAGGAAGAACGCTTGGTCACATGTGTTTGGACGGCCAAGTACCTAGACAGTCTGCGTAAATACTTCAACCGCAATATCCAAGAGCGATCCTTCATGGTCGGCGACATGGTACTCCATAGGAAACAGAAGACCAACGGGATGTACAAGCTATCTTCGCCTTGGGAAGGTCCATACATTGTCAAGGCTGTGACCCGACCAGGATCCTATAGACTATGCGATCAAGACAACGTAGACATCCCTAACTCCTGGCACATTGAACACCTCAGGCGTTTCTATCCTTGAGACATCCTACTAAGATATGTACCCCTTATGTATTCATGCATTTCAATAATGATTTTCTCCATGATGTTTTCTCCATTTGTTGTTTTCTCCGTAATTTTCCTTCAATTATCTTTTGTTTTTCTCCATGCTAAACATCTTTAAGATGACGCATACTATCGCCATTCAAATCGGACTGCGCCCTCACCTTAGTCGGACACGCTCAAGGGCTTCGCCTCCCCACGCAAATTAACTCCGTCAGGCTCCGATTACGCTTGTTTGCCTACGACTCCGCGTAGCCGCTCAAGCCGCCAAGTGAGCTGCTAAGCGAGCTGCCTGAGTCATAAGCAAGCCACGCCGTGCCGCGACGATGACCGCCGCGAAGAACGATGTTGTGACAACAACGACCGCCGTCATGATGACAGGCCAGAAAAGCTCGAGGGCTGGGCAATTTCATCTCCGCCGACCAGTCACGTTTTCATTTACGTTATCCAGAAGCAGCCTTGTCCTTGACTTCGCACCTAAACATGCACGAGCAGTAACGCCCTACGTCATGAGCGAGTGGTAGTGGTTCCTTGGTGATGCCCATATTCCTAAGCGTGCACAAGAATCTTGGGATAGAATGCCACACACGTCTCGTCGGTATAGTGCTAAGCACTCGCCATGTTCTCCAAATTTTTCCACGTTCTTCAAATTTCGCCATGTTCTCCAAATTTCGCCATGGTATAGTGCTAAGTACTCTCCATGTTCTCCAAATTTCACCATGTTCTCCAAATTTTGCCATGTTCTCTAAATTTTGCCACGGTATAGTGCTAAGCACTCTCCATGTTCTCCAAATTTCGCCACGTTCTCCAAATTTCGCAATGGTATAGTGCTAAGCACTCTCCAATGTTCTCCATGTTCTCCAATTTTCGCCATGGTATAGTTCTAAGCACTCTCCATGCTCTCCAATGCTCTCCATGACTACCAATGTTCTCCATGGTTAAGTGCCAAGCACTCTCCACATTTTACACTAATGTCTAGTGCTAAACACAGGGATATCTACCTTTTCATTTGTTTCTTTGATTCTGCTACAAGATACTGCTCTATCTTATAGCAGGTTTGGGGACTAAATATGTACACTTCACCTAGCGGTGAATGTATTGTTTTTCTTCTTACTGGTCTTTAGCTAAGCTAGGGACTGGCTGTGTGCTCGGCTAAGCTGGGGCTCAGTTATTTTGGCTAAGTTCCATTTTCTTTCTCGGTTGTTGATATTCTTTGATCCTGACACCAGGTGTTTTCTTCACCTACCGTCAGGCTCGGGGACTACAATGTATACATTGCATCTTGTGGCACATATATCAGCACTAATATCCTCTTTGCCTAAGTCATGGATGATCATCTGACTTTGCCAACGAAGCCTAAGTGTGTACACTTCACCTAAGGTAGAGAATTTTTAATTTTTAAATTTGAGCTCCTTATATCCTTTTGGCAAGCCTTACTTAGCTAAGTCCGAGATCAAGTCACCAGATAAATTGGCTGGCTTCAATTTCCACCGCTCGGATCACCAGTTAAACTGGTCAGCACTCCATTTTGTTAATTGGATTACCAGTTAAACTGGTCGGATTACCAGTTAAACTGGTCGGCACTTCGTTTTGTTGATTGGATTACCAGTTAAACTAGTCGAATTGCTAGATTTGCTGGCTAACTCTAAGTTAAACTGCTCGGACTTGCTCAATACGACGTTGCTCAGCGGATACAAGGCGCTTGGGGACTAACTGTGGGGGGTATAACCATAGGTACCCATGACAATGGACATGGGCCGCACCGCTAGGGGAGGTCCATCCCATAAGATCAAGGCCTACGGTGCCCAGTTATGGTCGACGTGCACCGCAAGGCAATCAGAAGACATATTGGCGATGAAGGAAGATCTGTTCGGATATAATAGATATCGTATTCCTTGTAAATACTTACCATATAGCCGAATAGATCTAGGCCTAAACTGACTTGTAACCCTACCTCCCAGACTATATAAGGTGGGTAGGGACCCTCTTGAATTCAGGTCATATTCAATAAAATACACCAAAGACACAGGACGTAGGGTATTACGTTGATCAAACGGCCTGAACCTTTCTAAATCGTTGTCTCTGCGCTTGTGTCGCCATCCAGTTCCTATTACTCGCACCTCCACCGATTCATCTACTACCGTGGGCATACCCCTCGATAGACTGCCGACCATATTTCGTCGAGAGAGAGGGAGAGAGAGTTGAGAGAGAGCTAGAGAGAGAGAGATGAGCCTCCAAACCCTAATTCTTGTGTATATACATGACACCGGTAATGGGGCTCTTAGGCCTCGGGTTTTTTAATGGAGGCGGGCATCCTCTATTTTTGGAGGCAGACCTCGTAAAAGGCCCGTCTCCGTAAATCCATTTTAGGAGGCGGATAATTTTCGACCGCTTCTGTAAATAAAACGTCCGCCTCCGAAAATAATCAGATATTTTAGAAGACGGTTTTTGTGATCATCTGCATTAATGGTCGTGCAATGGCTCGCGGAATTATTTATGTAGTAGTGCAATACATATATGTGTTTTTTGTTTCCAAACTATAGAGAATCTTGAAAATTACTCCTTTCGTTTTAAATTATAAATTATTTTAGCTTTTGTAGATATACATAATTTTTACTGTGTATTTAGATATAGTATATATATAAGTGCATAGGAAAACTATGTATCCATAAAAGCTAAAACGTCTTATAATTTAAAATAGACTAGGTGGCGTGCCCGTGCGTTGCTATGGGACAACTAAACTTTTGTACTAAAAACACATAGATCACACGATAAGATAACAATACTATGAAATTAAATACCGACATTAAAATGACATTTAATCCAAAAGGCAAATTTCGTGAAATTAACATAACTTTTGTACTAAAAACACATGGACCGCACGATAAGATAACAATACTGTGTAATTAAATACCGACGTTAAAGTAATATTTAATTCAAAAAACAAAGTTCATGAAATTAACACTCTCACGGAGAGCGCGGCGTCGTAGGCTCACCGACTCTACTGTATAGACCTTTCCATGTGTTGCAACAGGATAAATAATGTCCTAATAATTTGAGCATGAACGTGTTGTATTGTTAAAAAAATGATAATGCGAACATGATGTTCAATATTATAAATTGAATCTTCTGTATGGCTAAAATTTTCATCGATGGTTTGCAATCATCAAAGTATGCATTTATAGTATTGTACATTTGTGCATACGCACATAAAAGTTCATATCACTATAACAAGATTAATTGATTCCTCAACCTTTTAAAACTAACTATCTCTATGAATTATCAGTTTGCTTCATACAGGACTAATATACCAAGGTCACCATTCTTCATATTTTAGATAATAACATAACATGCCTTCAACCATATGCCCCTAGTATTGAATTATGATCCAGTTTAGTATGCCTTTGCCGCTTTGAAACATTGTTCCATTAGTCACTCAATGAGATGTTGGTAATTATTTAATTCAATATAAAAGACTTGTAACGAAAAGACTATAATTCTAGCATACTATAATGGGATTATCATACTTAAGAAGTCACATATCATGAAATTGCAACAAAGCTACTCACCCTTTCTAGAACACAAGTAGTTACAGGAGGCCAACAAAATTTCAATGCAATTCAGATTTCAGAACTCGGTATTGTATATAGAAGAAGAGATAGACAGTGTAGTCAAACAAGAAGCATCTCTTTCTATTTTTTTGTAACTTGAACATTTTTCAGTGACTCTGTAATAGGAGATGATCCCTACAGACGGCTTCCTAAGCTGCCATGGCCCCTGTTCACAGTCAAGTTTTATATAGTATTATGCAAAAGGAAAACTTAAAATATGAAGGTATTCTTGTGTCCTTTGTTATTTTCCCACTACCTAAGTAGATTAAAATATATCTGGCAAGAAGGTATTAACTACTCAAAATCACCACTTGCTATGAAGCTGATCAAAGTACAGCTCATTCTGCATGGATAGCCTTGACCGGACATCGACGAGGCGTGGAGGCCTCCACTCTCCTCTAGGCTCCAGATTTGGCATTCCACGGCGACAAGAACTACAACCTAGTGACCCACTTCCGACCCCGCAACATTAAGTCAGTAACCGCCCCTAGTGAAGAGATCATAAGCAACCCACACAAAACCACAGATCAGAGCAAAGGCGATGCCTTTGGGGACCAATGGCGCGAGGGGAGCCGAATACGGTGTTAAGATCGCACCTTTGCGTGTCCCAGCGGTTGCGGCGGTGGAGGGAGGGAGACGATGTCGGAGAGGAGGATGCGCGAGTGCTGCGTTTTCGGGCGGACGTGAGTGCCACGAAGTTTGCGCCCGTCGGCCTAGAGCGGCCATTCAGGACTGGATCGCCACTGCTTGATCTGAATACCAAAATGATGCATATATTTCCCCAAAAGAAAACGAAATGATGATATACCCTCTCTTAAGCATGTTCATTAATTTATTGGTAGGAAGTCCACATAAACTAAATATATACTACTAATAACACTAAAATAGTTACACACCGTGGGAACCGCCACAACAATATCAGCTATTGCGGCATTCTTGCTCCCGGTAGTACAACCTCTGGAACACGAAAACTATATGTGGATCAGAACGAAAATTCTAGGAAGCTCCAAAAACACAGAATTTGAATCATAAATAAATTGCACTGTGCTTCTGTTCACAAGATGACTCAACTACTGAACTAAAACAGAACTGCTATGCTCTCCTGCTCTTATGCCTTATGATCAAACAAATAATATTGCAAAGAATAATTAAATATAGCATATTAATTCCTATAGCTACTGTCCTGCCATCTGCTGGCCAAAGCTCCAGCATGCACAGGGTCGACATAAAACATGATGCATGAACAATTAAAATGTAATTTAAGAGATGTTCAGAACGTTTGTTTTTTGTAAATCCGTCTTCATGATGCATGAACAATTAAAATATACTTTAAGTTTTAGCGTAAAATCGAAACAATCTTATTTTTTGAAGAAATCAAAACAATCTTATTGCAAACTGCCCGAACAAAATTCGATCTTAATATGTCACCTGCAACTGTCCTGTTTATGAAAGTATGGCCCTGCATATAAACAATTATTGTTTAAAGCTAAAGTAACATTAATTATCATAAACAAAAATATAAATTTGTATTGCGGTACTTGCTCCTAACAGGCTTGTTTAGTTGGATGACATAGAACCTAAACGGAGGCCTAAAAAAAATTGAAAGCGGGAGAAGCAACCTGAATACTATATGAACGTCCAAACAGGAATTGCACTTGAAAGCTAGAGAAGCAACCTGAATACTAACCAAGTGACGATTGGCCACGAAAGTTTTGGAGACATATATACATGGGTGATGATGCGGTAGGCGGGGTTATGCGCGGTTATGTCTAGTACTGCCGAGATCGATGGGTGCGGCGGCCAAACTGTCAAACTGACGAGGACAGTGGACTTTGCCCTACTAAGAGGGCAACAGCGGTGGAAGACGTTGGCGGAGACGTACCGGTCCTTTGACGACGGCGAGCCGGTGGGGAGGGCTTGGCGGAGACGCACGCTAGCTGTCCGGTTGGCCGCTGGACGTTGTTCCTTTCCTTTCTTCCACGGGCAGGACGAGCTGAACGGCGGCTTGCGCGATGATCGATCCACTACGATGATCGATGATAGCCAGAGCGACGATGGTTCATGGTGGGGTGGGGAAGCATGATATGGCGCCTGATCTCGTCTGCCTCTCTTTTGTGCTGTTGTTGCTACAAGGAAAGAGAGAAGGAGGAGAGAATATGAAAATCCGGGCTTGTATGTAATGTGATTTTAGGAAAGAGAAGTGACATATTTTTTCGCAAGTCTTAATTACACCGAATGGACGTTCGTTTCTTCCTTTCCTATTTGGCCGGCCGGAGACGTGAGATTTTTTTTTCACGAGCGTTAATTACGCCCAGATGGACGTCTGTTTCCCCTCCTTCCTATTCGGCCAGGCAATTTTAGATTTTTTTCACAAGCGCTTACGACTAGTGGACGCCGTTTGGCCGTAGGTTTCCATCTATTAGTGGCATATGATGAGACGTGATCACGTGATTCTCGCGTGGAGTGGCATTTTTAGGGAAGAAGCGCAGTGTGGGCCATTGTGGGGGGCGACGACGTCGGGTGGGGTAACGAGCATGGGATCGCACGCACGCAGGCAGACAGACGACCCGACGTTGGATTGTCGCACCTAAACGGTGTTCACTTTTTAGTCTTTTTAGACGTGATGAGAGAAGACATTGATGAGCCATGCTAACGTACCGCTTGTGGTTGGTGTGGTCTTTGACTCTTCGATGATGGCAGTTTCCTTCTTGATTGGTTGAATGGCTTCCTTCTTGATTGCACATGCACGATTCCTGTTTGCATGCACCATTGTGGCGCCGTGCGTGGAAGGTGGTCTGGTTGCTCGGTTTCACGTAATCCTTGATATTCTTTCTTCCTTCCAAAAAAAAGAGAATGGAGATCGGTCTATAATCAATCATTCGTATATATAGTCCTTATTTAGCAAATCGTGTTGTTATAATTGTGCATGACTAATTTGGAAGGAAGAATTTTGTTGCAAGGGATGGGTGTAGGAGCGAGGGCTGTGGAAACACAGTAGGTAGAACTATGGGCCCACGTTGGAATTCGCACCAAAAAATAGTATACGCTTTGTTATTTTTAGTTGTATTGTAGTAGGAGGGAGTACTCGCCGTCCGTGTTTATAAAGCTTGACCGGGTTTTGGCCAAGCGCCAAAGAATTTGGTGTATGCTAATGACCCACCAGCTCATTGGGCGCGTCGAGGACAAGCCGGCCATTGATGTCACCAGACCATGCAACTCCATGCCAAATGCACGCACAATGCGGTGCCACGCAGTGGAAACTTCTGAGCCGTGCAATCATTTGAATTGAAACGTATACAAACAAAAAACCATGCTTCTCGTTGTTGGTAGGAAGACCGAAGAAAATACAGGTTTGGACTGCTCTTGTGTTAAACAAAGCTCCCCGGGCACCAATCCCTTCCGGACATCGCTTCGCTGCTGACCTCCGAATCGTCCATGGCGGCTGGGTCACGATTAGGTTGATCGTCTTGTTTAGGGCATGTTTAGTTCCAAATAAGTCACCTAATTATAAGTTAAAAAGTAAAAAAAGTGACTTATTTTGCCAAATACCACCAACTTATAAGTCACCCCTGCTTATAAGTTTTAAGTTGGTTCACCCCTGCTTAAAACTTATAAGTCACCCTTTTTCGCGTGGGGCCCACACCTTTAATGAGCTTATAAGTCATCTACAACCAAACAGGCATGACTTATAAGTCACTGGTTTTCAGTCACCTGATTTAATAAGTCACCTAACTTATGGAAACCAAACAGGCCCTTAGTGCCGGGAGACGCCTCTGATGTCATCCAGCTTTCAGAGGTTTCTGTGCGACAGTGACAAAAGGCCCGCGAACTTTGTTTGCAGACGGCGTCATCTTGACTCCATTTGTCAACCACGCGTTCAAAACCCGGCACCTTTTAATTCCTTTCAAACTGAGCGTTTCTTTGAGGGCCCCTCTCGGGATACGATATGTTTTCAGTTCAAATGGCACCGCATTTGAAAAACACGTTCAAATAATCGGGCGTTTTGTTAAGCCTTGTAGGTCAAAGACCGAACATCCGAGCTACGCACTTTCATTTTCCGATTGAGACGCATGTTTAGAACATGTTGAGGTCAAAGATCTTTCGAAAAGAACATGTTGAGGTCAAGCGTTTTATTCAGCCTTTTCAAAGTTTTCGACGGATGGATTTTGGTTCGGTCTCTCTCTGCTTTTCCCTTGTGATGAAGTTGATGGCATCATCTTTTTTAATGACGGGTAAGTTGACCGTGGGGAGAAAAACGGGTTGCTTAGCTTCAAACGTTTCATGATTAGTGTGTGGTCAGCTGCTGTCTGCGAAAAAAGTGTAGAAACTGGATCACAAATCTGCCTTTTCTTCTACTACCATAAACAACCGGTCACTCTCTTTTTGTGTTGCAGAGGACCGGCAGGAAATATGCATGCTCGCATACTCTGGGTAGTAGGTGTTTGTTAAGCTAAGTATGACTTTATTTTGGTAATGGTTTTGTTTGAGTAACTTCCAGAAGAACAACCGGAGAAACATTATTAATGCAGTAAAAATACTCTGTATTTACACTCTGAGACATACGATGCAGTACTTACCGGCGATTCAGTGATTGAAGATTCAGAATGGCTCCAAGGAAGGAACAAGCAAGATGAGAGTTTTACTGGTCATGGTCACATGGTAATCCTGCTGGATTGCAGCAGATGCAAATTAGCATAAGCCAGGTGAAGCATACTGCAGATCTAGACAATCTAGACAATGGAGGCAGTTGGAGACAGGGTGCTGGGTTACTGGAAAAGATGATTGACATCACGATACAATGTGACAGAGAAACTAGCGAAGTCTAGAAAAGGGAAAAAAAGGAACTAAAGATCTTGACTTCTGCAGAACATGCAGAGCAGGATTCCAGAGCACAGAGAGGAGTAAAAATGCAGCCTGGATAGGAGGAGCATTTCTTGATTGCTACTACTATTACACATTTTGTATGTATATATGATTTCATTCCAACACCTAATTAAAACGCATACAAACTGATCCCGATCTCTCAGCAAAGCTCAGATGTTACGAACCATTGCTTTGATTTGATCCATGGCTCAACAGTCAACACCCAAGAACCAAACCAAAATGGAAGAAGCACGAGGATTCCTCCTCCCAAAAGCCTGGCAGTGGCAGAGACACATGGCGGCATCAAGAAGGCGACCCCTGGCCTCCATGGCCGACGAGCCGCCTCAGGTTCCTGAGGTGCCTCTGCAGGGCCCGGCACGCGCGCGCCCTGAGGCCCCGGACGGCGACCCTGAGCTTCTTCAGCCGCACGCCGATCCTGGGCCTGGTCCGCGCCAGCACGCGCGCCGACGGCCTGGGGCTCTTCTCCTCCAGCACCTTGTGGATGAGGTACTGCGCCCTGAGGTGCCGCGCCTCCTCCACGTCCACCTTGTCCACCTTGGCGTACCCGAACGGCGTCGATGCCCGCAGCAGCAGCATCTTCGGCTCTTCGCGAAGCAACGCAACGACGGCGAGGAGGAGGAAGGAGGAGACGGTATCGGGAGAGGAGGGTCTCTTAGCGTGAGCTAGCTTTCCTGCAGTGGTTGGCTGTCTGGCCTGGGACGACGTGTGCGCCTCTACTGTTATATAGGCTGCTGCCGGCTTAATCCTGCAGCCAGCAGCTTGGCTCTCTGGCCTATATTTCTGTGGAATCATTGTTGATGGGATCATGAATTATTAAGGTGTTGGACAGGCCGTCTCAATGCTGATAATCATTGTTTATTTCTTGCATCGCCGAGCTTATTCATCTCTTTGTTTTATCTGATCTCTCGACACATCTCGCAGTTTTGAAGCTCATGAGTCATGACATATGCTAAAAACGATGGATGGGCATGGTCGCATCATTTTCCTAAGTCCTAGAGGAAACTTCAGTCACATCTATTATCTCTCCGATAAGTCTCTCTCGTTGAAGAGAAGAACAAGCTTCAGATTCATTGGCTTATTCAGAAAAAAAATATCAAGGCTGCAATTGTGTACATGACGAACAAATCAAGAGCTTTGAATGCGAACCCCAGTACCCGGAGAATTCTGCGCTCTCGTCTTTATCTGGAACTTTTCTGAAACTTAGCTGTCTTTCCCTTTCTCCCTTTAAACAGAGGTTGCATATTTCTTCCAGCTTTAAATCATCGAGTCCGGACTCTGTGAGGTACCACGGCGCTAGTGTGACCTTGAGGATTGTTATGTGCTTCCGTTCCATATGATCATCTTCAAGCCTAGATTCAAAATGATCAGACCGTGACACGGATAAGCGTACAGAACCCGGTGCAATTGACTACATATAACTAATTGCCTAATTGTTAGCGATGTGGTAGGTAAGACATTAGCTAGCTTATTAGCCGAGGATTCAAATAGGTCTTTGCGGCTAACTATTAGCTAGAGGGATCCAAACATACTCTTAATCGTGAGGTTTGGGTTTGAGATACTACAGATCAAAATCCAATCTCAATGTTCATCACCTGGATTGGCTGAAGCACAAATAGAGTTGTTCCTCACCAATGCAAGCACATAAAACCGTTTTTTTCCCCATTTTGTTTTTTTCAGCTTGTCATCAGGATCTCAACCAACCGGAGAGGCCCTTTCCAGGCCACTCGCCTCAGAAGATTCCCCTTGATGTTAATCAACATATGCATGTCAAGGCTGTGGCTCGATGCAAGTCAACTGCAGGATAATAGGGCATAAACAAAGGCGATGTACATGTACGTTCTGATGCAAATCGCATCTGGGGACTAGGCAGGCCTGCACCGCACTAGAGATGCCTCACTTGACGCCTGCGTATTATTGGCGCCCAATGCAAAGGTTGCCTTGCCAAAAAGGTTAACTTCTGACCTTCATCTCATCACCTAAACACGTCCTCTGCCGGCACTCGTGGCCTGTGAGGTCACTGAAACAACCAGACGAGGCATGCATGATTCTCCTTACTAAATTATATTTAAGCAGGTCAAAATGCTACATTATTCTTTTTCATGAGGAGGTCGATAACACCTAAAGGTTACTGCTAGGATCAAATTTACAGTTCCTTGTATGTACTTTGTCACGCTAGCTCTTTTCCTATTGTTGCGCGTGGATGCACAGTTGCCAGGTTTATTAACATTGTTCACCTGAGTCCTGAACCAGCTTGCCGTCCCAGGCTGGAAATTTGTTGCCATTTCAGCTTCCCAAAAGCGAACTGGAACTGGAACAGACAGCCACATAGTGGTGAACGTCTCGGTTAGGCGGAGAAAACATCTCCTTGGATGACCACACAAGTTGGATGGAATAATTGCCCTAAAATAACACATCGACGCGTAACTTATACGCGGCTGGGCATGTGAGAGATAGATTTGAGGATCATCTGTCAGTGAGATCAGATGATGCGGCTACCGATGGCCACCAAAGGTGGCTTACAGCTTACCATCCTTGTTCTAATCAGTTGTGAATGCGATCCAGATCAGAAGGGGTGCCCCCAATCATGCCTCCCTACCCTACAATACCTGCAACAACGCCGCAAGATTTTTTTTCCGAACGTGCAATGTAGCACGTATTTTATTAAGAGGAATTAGAGAACACCTAAACAAACAATGCACGACTCAACTTAAGGTAACCAAAGGTTGCCAAGACGAGGAGCACGAAGGAAATCAACCGGAAAAAAAAACGGAAGGAAAACCCCAAAGAAAGCCGCACGAGGGACTAATTACAACAACGAGCTGAGCAACGACAAGCTAGCAAACCCGGCCCGCAGCCAAAGGGCGGCCTCCTGAATGATCTGCAAGCACAGTAGGTGAGCATGACGAGGGAGTCAAAACCCTTCCTGCTACCGCGAGGCACCCGGCGCCTAGCCCAGCTCCACCAGATAAAGAGGTCGAAGTCTCCGTGGGCAACCAAGGTCGTCAGTCCAAGCCTAGACAGGAGTCGGGCCCAGACCTCACGGCTGAAGACACATCCGAGCAGGATACGATCCAATGTCTCCGAGGCTTGGAGGCACATGATGCAGCTGTCATCGTCCTGCAGCCCATGTCTCTTCCGCCGCTCCGCAGTCCAGCAACGACGGTGTAGAGCCAACCAGAAAAAGAACCTGACCTTCGAAGGTGCACGAGTCTTCCAGATCAAATTTGCACCGAATGGCGAGGTCGATCCGATGAACATCGCGCCGTAAGCCGACGCCGCGAAGTACTTACGGTCAGCGGACCATCGCCAGATGAAGGAGTCCGGTACCCCCTGTACCAGCTGTACGTTGAGTAACCGCTCCCAAAGGTCCAAGTACTGCAAGATGACCTGAACCATTGGTGCTCCAGTGATGTCCGACACCCAGGCGCGGTTGGCTATGCCCGACGCCACCGTCGTTGTTCTTGCCTTCACACGGGGGACTGAGGCGAGTACCGCGGGTGCTATCTGCTCAACACAGCATCTGTGGATCCAGGAGTCCTGCCAGAACAGCATGGAGCTTCCGTCGCCGACGACAGTCATGGTTGCCGCACGAAAGAGAGCACGCGTGGCCTTGTTCGAGGACGACGGAAGGTCGATCCAAGTTCTGTTTGGGTCATGCTTCCGCACCCAGTCCCAGCGTAGCCTGAGAGCCAGACCGAACCTTCGCAGGTCAATGATGCCGAGACCGCCGAGCTCCTTGGACCTGCAAAGCACCTCCCACGCCACGCGACACTTCCCCGCGCTAACGCCGCAAGATCCGTTTTCAGACTTGCAGCAGGTATCCGGACAAGCACTCGGAAGTCGTAACTGTTTCTCAGTTGACTCCTATAGACTAGCCCACAACTAACAAGTCAACTGGACATGGGCGGTGATTTTGCAATCTCCGATGAAACAACGCAGTGTACTACCTTGATGGCAAAGTCAAAGTTTAATCCAAGGATCAGCACATCGATGCGATTGTAGCATCCAATGCAATGTTGATGTACGAGACCGTTGCTTGCCACCCACAGAGCCGACAGCCACACACCTCCATCAGCTCAGTGAAAGCAGTTTCAGATACACCAGTTCAGACAGGGGATCGATTACTGAACATGTAGACGTGCGCATAGTAACTTCGAGGGTGCTCGAGATTCGAAGAAGATGGCCGTCTCCGTATCGCCTACGGGCAGGACGCTCCCCGCGACTGTTCTCTCTCTAAATATTTTATTCAACACGGGGCCGGCTGGCTGGCTGGCTGATTGCCGGCTGGCCAGCCACCTCACAAAATTACTATTCACGTCTTGTCAGAACAGTATTTTTCTCTCACAACAATTAGCCGAAACAGTATTTTTCAGTCCTGCCGAACAAGCTCTTTGACGGCATTGTTGGTGTCCACTAGCAAACTGCTCTATTTTACATATCCGCTAGCAAAGAGAGGCCTGCTCTATTTTGTATGTCCGCTAGCAAAGAGAGGTATGCCACTTTCAGTGTCCTACAACCAATTTTGCCAAAAAAAAAGGTACACCAGTTTAGCTTTTCCTGATCAAGATCGCACAAAACGAACTACAGTACGTGTAGTATTGTTCAATGTTCATCCCGTCCAGCAGCTAGCGAGAGTCATTTGTTGCCGGCCGGTCAGGTCATGGAGGATGCAGCTGCCAAGTCTGAACGCGTATCGCATCATAGTATGGCAGCACCGCAGGAAACAGTAGGTGTTGAAGGTCTTCGGAAGCTCGGAGACATGTGTCCCTACAGTACGATACGGTGAGGCACCGTCGTCTCATATTCCGTGTGTTTCCTGTCGATCAGGACATTGAACATGGGCCTCGCTGAGTTCATAATTCAGCCACACGGTGACAGGAAGGATGATTTATCAATTTCTTTTGTATAAAAAAGTGAATCTACAATTAAGGCCATGTTCGCTTGTCTTATAATTCGTACTTTTCAGTTTGTTTTTTTTTTAGCCAAAACAGTGTTTTTCTTTCACAACAAATTAGCCGGAACGTTGTTTTGACTTTTTTTCAGCGAAGCAAATGGGGCCCAAGAGAGGATATATAAAATAGAGATAAAGTGAATGAAGTGAACCAACCTGGGCACCGGCCTGGAGCTGGAGGCCTGCAGAGATCATGAACACCCATGACTGCATGGAAGTACTGCAGACAAATTAAGCACCCAGCGGATGTATAAATCCATGGAGTTCGAATGACAAGACAAATAGCTTTGCGAACTTGACGCTAAAAACGTAGCTAGGCCTATATCAATTCGCAAGAATTTCGAAGGAATATAAAAAGGATTCAATCTGCAGCCTGTTCGGTAGCTCGTATTCGGCTTATAAGCCATGGCTTATCAGTCAACAAACAGTATTTTTCTCTTATATCAAATCAGCCGGTAGTACTTTCAGCCATGGCTTATAAGCCAATCCAGCCGAAACGAACAGGCTGCGGGTAAAAATGGCACAGAAGTGTTGAAATGTGACGTGAAAATCCATCTAAAAACATAGTCTGAAGTTTTGAAAGAGCACTACCTATAACGATATTGACAAGACGGTTAAAAAGTGTGCGTGTGTTAAAAATACCTACTCCCTATATAAGTGTCACTATGGGTGCGTGCAGGTCAAAATAACTTTTTAAAGTTTGACTAAATTTATAGAAAATATTAACAATATTTGTATCTTCAAACAAGTTTATTAGGAAAACAAATTTAACGATCTATCTAATGATATTAATATACATCATAAATACTAATATTTATTGATATATATTTAGTCAAAATTGAGTACGTGTAGCTTCTCGGGGAGTGAGAATAATAGTTAAAAAGGGACGAAGAAAGTAGTGAATTTTAGAGTCGGTCGGTACATTTATGATACAACCCAAAAACAATGTCTCTATAAATGGATTTTAAAGATGAGTCTTTTAAAAAGGCAACAAATGAAAATAGCTGTTAACAGATGTGGGTCTTGAGCATTTTCAGCAGGCTACCTAAGTAGGGTCCCTACTCTATTTGTAGTAGTGGAGTAAAAAAAATCACTCCAACAAGCTACCTACTAGGGTCCTACTTTTGTAGGCTAACTACTTTTCTCCTTCCATTGTTCACTTCTGTTGGTCCAATAGATAAGCACCTAAATTTTTGTTTGGCAGTTTTCCTCCCCCGCGCTACCGCGCGTACGATGCCTCCCTCCCCGACACCGGGGCCACGTCTCCGCCATTGTTGGCATCTCCGAATCCGGCAAGCGGGTCGACGCCTCCCCGAGCGCGTGCCTCCTCCCCGCTGGTTGGTCGTTCCGCCTTCCAGCCACTGTCGTCACTCCTTGTCGGCTAGTCAACGTCGTCACCTCCCTGTCGCCGCCACCTCCATTTGAACCCTGCTCCTCCCGGCTCCCGCCTGAGGCTGAGGCGAGCCCACAGGGAGGACCCTGTTGGCTTCCTCCCGTTCCCCGCGCGGCCCTTCCCCGGTGATGGATGCCCCGACAGCGGCCCTCTCCTGTGAGCGCTCGAGATAGACGAATTTTTCAATGGCAATGACAAGGGAAGGAAGAGGATGCCATGTGGGTCCCACATGTCATTCTTTACTGGGATGAATTTGTGAGGCCTGTTTTCGGTAGTGTTGCCGGAGGAAACACCAACAAAAATGAGTACTATCAAAATAAGTGGCTACTCAAACAGAAAAATTCAAAATAGGTGGCTACTCAGAGAAAAGTAGGGGGCTTGTTTTAGGCAGTAGTGTGAGAGATGCTCTTTACAATGGCACATCTGTCAATCGATTTACAGAGCTGAAAACATTAATAAGCCCGCCTCTATAAATAGTTGTCTCAAAAAAGAGTTAGTAACTTTTGCACATCAAAATCGTAGAGACCAACGAGATCTAGTTTTTTTATTTAAAATATTTAGAGTTTTAAAAAACATTTTAAGTTCTTAGACTTTAAAATTCAAAATTTAGAATTTACGAACAATCTCGGATGTTTACATCATCTATACAAATATTATAATTATCAATGTGGTCTATAACTTTATAGTTAATAATTTTTTTTTATTTTAAGTCTTGATAGTTATAAATATTCACTTTATGTTCTCAGATTTTGAAATGCAAAATTTTCAAATGACTTCCAATAGTGACAAAGTTATAACTGCTAACACGACCTACAAATTTATAGTTGACAAAGTTTTTATTTCAAAATTATTTATTGTCCAAAATATCAATTGAGACCGCCTTTGCAATGGCCCATTAACGGAAGCGGCAAAACCAATCACCTCTACAAATGGACCACTAGTAATCTCCATTTGGCAAAAGCAGTCAGACCACCCTCCTCTATAAAGCCAAAATGCCAACCGTAAAAATCCTTATTGTAGTGGAGTTTAAAACATAACACATGAACAGTCATCCTATGATAAACTTTGTTGCAGAATTTGTTATTTTGACTTGCTCTTTCTAAAAAAAAGCATATGAAAATAGATATCTAGTGCATATGCACCTAGAATATATCATTTTTGAATATTTTATAGAAAACAAGTTTCAATATCAACTCTTTCAAAGAAAAAGTACAACTTTTTCAGAAGGTGTTCGGTTGGCTGCAACTGCGACTGCGGCGGCAACCGATAAACCGCTAAATACTATAGCAAACACTAGTGCAGCCGCAACCGGCTTTTAGGAGAAGCGAACACGCCTTCATTTTTTCCCGTTTTCCCTGCCTCCCTGGATGTAAGAAGAGGATCGGATGAGAGCAGTGAGCGCGTCAAGCGCAACCTGTGTGTCGTGGCAAGATGCAACTGTTTCTTTGGTGCCAGTAGCAGGTAGCCTTGTGTGAGCTGGCTGCCAAGCCGGTCGGTCAAGTAGATAGCTCTGGCTTGTTTGCTTTTGCCCCGTTTTTTTCTCATATAAAAGGAGGATTTGGTTGGTGGATTTTAACGTGGTGAATAGTTTGGTTGATGGTAGGTTTTTATTACCAAGAATGTCTTTAGTTCTATTCAAATCAACAACGAATGTTTACCCCACATACATACTTACATAGTATACTCATTAGATTACTGATGGTGGTGTACCGTGATCCATCCAGTTTTTATTGCGTATTATGTAAATGTGGAATGTGTAAGTAACATAAATATGTGAGAAGTGAATTATGTAAATATGTGCGTAACACAAACATTTGAGAAAGTAAAACCAACATTGAGCTAACAACAGATTATTGTGTTTTCTTATATTTGAATTCATAATGACCTAGGCCTTGTTTGGTATAGCTCCTAGGTGCTCCGTCTCCTCCTGAAAAATACTACTGTAGCATCACTGTTTGGGACTATAGTGTGGAACCTCTATTCAAATCAACAACGAATGTTTACCCCCAAATACATACTTACATAGTATACTCGTTAGATTACTGATGGTGGTGTACCGTGATCCATATGGTTCTTATTGGGTATTATGTAAATGTGGAATGTGTAAGTAACTAAATCTGTGAGAAGGGAATTATGTAAATGTGTGCGTAACACAAACATTTGAGAAAGAAAAACCAACATTTAGCTAACAACAGTTTATTGTTTTTCCTTATATTTGAATTCATAAAGACCTAGGCCTTGTTTGGTATAGCTTCTGGGTGCTCCGGCTTCTCCTAAAAGATACTACTGTGCAGCACTGTTTGGAACTATAGTGTGGAGCCGTTTCAATTTTCTAGGTAAAAAAATAAGCTGGGGAGAAGAGGAGTCAGCGGAGCCACGATTTCTAGGTCCACCGGTGGTGTCTTCGGCAGTTCTAGGAAAGATGGGGGAGGTGGGGTTTCCTACTCCGAGATGATCAAGGGCATGTGGTGAGCTCGGGGGCAGTGCGAGAAGATTTCCTACTTGATGCCTTCCAAGTCGAACTGTTGGGCTGCCTTGCAGGTCTACAGGTGGTCGTGAAGTTGGGGATTACACATATCACCCTTGAAGTGGATGGTACTCTGGTGAAGGACGCAATTGAAACCGAAGCATATATGCTAGCTTTTGTAGGAGTCATCACAGAGATCAAACAGATTATCAGTGCCAATCTTAGCTCTTGTATTGTTTCTGTTTGTAAACATGATAGCAATAGAGTCACACATGCTCTAGCTGCTTTTGGTTGTAATCCTGCCTCCTACTGCCTTATCGTGTGGTCCCCTACCGCTCACTACTATATAGAGAATAGTTTACATTTTGTTCGATTTTGTTTTCTTTCCAAAATAAAATTAGAATTTTTAACCATCTAATCAGGACTCATCGTTATTGATTCAACTCTATTAGGTAAACCCTAGCCCACCTAAGACATGCTCTGGCCCCTTCCTCTCAGCGCCGTCAATGTGAGCGCAAGTTCATCTCCACCTACCCCCTAACTGCTCGCCTATAGATATTTCCTTCCTTAATCCTCATCATCGCAAGTTGTCGACTCCCCACTCTGAGTGTCACTATTGGTTGTCCTGTGCCTCCAGCCTCTTACAACAAAGAGCATGTTGATCCCATCCACCATCGACGACACTCTCATACACGACCGGACTATTATCCACCATCGCCAGGAAAGTTTTGTAGGGAGAGGGCTTTGGATCTCGGACCCAAAGCCCCCGTCCTACGCTGTATAATAAGCCCACCGAAGGAGTAGGCCAATGCACAAAACCTCAAGCCTATATCTCCATGGTATGAAATTCTCATGGTTTCCTCACGTGTGGTAAGTAAAAGTAGCAAGGAGCGAAGCGAAGCTATTTAGCATCACGCAACTTAGAATCCCGTTCCAATTACGAGCTCCATCTTCTCTAAATTTTGTGCCAATAGATCAGGAGGTGGTGCTTGCTAGATCACACGAGATGTAGATACTGAATCACTTGAAACACACGTGATCCATAAGTCGTGTCGAGCCACAAGAAAGCAACAGAAATACGGACTCCACAAGCGTTGGTGAAACGGTAGATCCCCATTTTTGTTTTTCCCAAGCCGATCCAGAAGCTACACAGTGCGAACGCACCCGGTCACGTCATGAATCATGATTGAGCAAAAACACCCAGCCGAACGCTGCATCGATCGCGATATGAAACATCCGCTCAGGCGACGATGACAGCAGCCTGAGATCTCTCGCCCGACAGGAGATCTCCTGCGAGCCAGGTAGCCTATGTGAGCCGATTGCCAAGCTAGTCGGTCAAGTAGATAGCTATGGCTTGTTTACTTTTGCCCCGTTTTTTCTTATAAAGGAGGATTTGGTTGGTGGATTTTAATGTGGTGAATAGTATTAGTTGATGGTAGGTTTTTATTACCAAGAATGTGTTTAGCTCTATTCAAATCAATGACAAATGCTTACCTCACATACATACTTACATAGTATACGCTAGATTACTAATGGTGGTGTACCGTGAGATCCATCTAGTTCTTATTGCGTATTATGTAAATGTGGAATGTGTAAGTAACGTAAATATGTGAGAAGCGAATTATGCAAATGTGAGTGTAACACAAACATTTGAAAAAGTAAAACCAACGTTGAGTTAACAACAGTTTATTGTTTTTTCTTATATTTGAATTCATAAATACCTAGGCCTAGTTTGGTATAGCTTTTAGGTGCTCCGACACCTCCTGAAAAATACTATTGTAGCAACACTATTTGAAACTATACGGAGCCATTTCGGTTTTCTAGGTAAAAAATAAGCTGGGAAGAAGAGGAGCCGACAAAGCCACGATTTCTAACGAAGGAAGCAATTGAAACCGATGCTTATAGGCTAGCTTTCGTAGGAGACATCACAGAGATCAAACAGATTATGGTTGACAATCTTTGCTCTTGTATTGTTTCTGTTTGTAAACGTGATAGCGATAGAGTCGCACATGCTCTAGATGCTTTTGGTTGTAATCTGCCAAGTGGTTGTTATAACACTTGGGAGGGGGTTCCTCGAGATTTTGAGAACTAAGTGACCAACGATTTAGCTGGGTCAGATGTGTAATAAAAATTCCGAAAGTTCAAAAAAAGGAAAAAGTTTGTTGTATTATTTTGCCATGTACTTTCTTTACCCTATATCAGTATAGAGTTAATTATTTATTTGTTGTTTGAAAATATTTTATTTTCAAAGTAAAATTTATAGGATGTCTACCCAACGTTTTAGATTTGACTCTACTAATATAAACCCCTCAATGCTATCACTACTATGAGCTTGAGCTCCTGCCTCCTACTGTGAGAAGTGAAATATGTAAATGTGTGTGTAACACAAACATTCGAGGAAGTAAAACCAACGTTGAGCTAACAACATATTGTTTTTTTCTTATATTTGAATTCATAAAGACCTAGGTCTTATTTGGTATAACTCCTGGGTGCTCCGGCTCATTCTGAAAAGATATAGCAGCACTGTTTGAAACTATAGTGCAGTGCTGATTTCGTATTTGCGGTAAAAAAAACTGGCAAGAAGGGGAGCCATGGAGCCATGATTTCTAGGTTCACCGGCTCCGTGCTACAATGTTGTTAGGGGCTCTTGCGTTTTTACTCTTGTTTTATATCGAAATTGTGATTTTACCCCTATTTTTTTTTGACTTTGTGAATTTACCCCTATGATTTCAAAACGAAACACCAGTTTGCCCCTGCTCCGTCATCCACCCCTAACGGTGTTAAACTTTGTACAAAAGGATATGAATGCCCATGCGATTTTGCCCCTGTTTGTTATGCCTAATTGTGATTTTACCCTGATTTGGAATTAGACTTTTTTTATTGTATGCTGACAATTGTAGGTGGTAAGACCAAGCCTCTGAATTTTACCCAACAGCGGCAAAATCAAGCCTCTGAATTTTACCCGATGCCTCACCTGCTCCGCCCGCCCTGATGCCGACGCTGCTTCGAGCCGCCGCACGCTCCGCCGCCTGGAACCGCGCTGCCCGCTCCCTCCCTCTCCGATGCGGTCGGTGTCTTGGTGGAGTCGAGAAACAGCCAAAAAGGGATAAGGGGCAGTGTGGGCATTTGGACTTTTCTTTTCAGGTTTGAAATTTTTTAATTCATCTATTCAATGGGCATCTGACGGACATCAAAGCAGGGGCAGACGGACAGTTCAGTTCAAAATAACAAGGACAAAAACACAAAGTTAAAAAAATAGAAGCAAAATCACAATTAAAATACTGGACAAGGCAAGAACATAATTTCCCCACGTTGTTATTATAGTATCAAAAGTGTCGGAGACAGAGCAGATGAGAGCCGTGCAAGTACGCGGAGGGTGGCAGCGGACGCGGCAGTGCTGTACGGCGCTGGAGCCAGCAGGTGGAGGCTGAGGCGAGAGCGCTCGGTCGGCGAGGAGAAGTCAGATTGGATTTAGCGAGGGTGGCGCGACGTCGGAGCACGTGAGGCACGTTCATTAGTTGGTGTACGCATGAATGGATGGTGTATACGTAAAGTAGTTATGCAGTACTAGAGATTCTACCAAGAGCTAGGCCGTAGTCGAAGAGCTGGATATATACCATTGTCGCCGAGGGATGGAGGCGGCGGCGAGCTGGACGTTGCCGAGATGGCAGCAGAAGATCCGCGTCGTGGACGACGTCGATCGTCGCCATGGGCCATGGCAAGCATGTACACCATCACGGCGGGCGCGGCAAGAGGCACGATCGAGCAGTCGCAGTTTTGCATGTCACAGATGAGGCCATTCAGAAGCATCAGCGGGTGCCGGTCCTGAGTTTTTTTTTTTACCTAGAACGAACCTAAAATTTTGGACCCTTTTATATGAACATGATAATACTACCAGTACTACCTATTGGTAGTATATACACACTCAATGTAAAAGCAATATTCATATGAAATATTTTGTATACATATTAAATTATCTTAAAAATTTCTTCTAACATTCCTTGATGCGAAGTCATTGATAGAAACTAGATCCTCATCAACAATATAAGGTTCTATTTTAATTTGAATTAAATATGTGCTCATGATCACTCACATTATGTTTATCCATGTCAATGTCAACATTATCTTCCATATGGTTCTCATCTTTTAGATTAGCATTATCTAGTTCCTCCACAGCAACTATCGTCAATGCATCTGGATCTCTTGAAGTGCTTGTATTACTCTTAAGAAATTTACGAAGAGCCCCTCTCTGTGATTCTATCAAATCATCTATTCGCCTTTTCTTCTTTCTCTTGTCGTTACCAGAAGCATACTTTCTGATGACATGGTATTGTTAAAATTTAGAGAAATAATTAGTAACTATAATTTCATAAAGTAGGGGATCACGTGAAAAAACAACCAGTAAATTTCAGAGTCCTACTTGCTATGCTGCGGAACTGTCCAAGCGAACAACCAAACTGGGATGAGGGATTAGGGAATAGGGATCACTAGATCAGGGTGAGATTAGGGGCCTTGCTACCGCCTGGCGCCTGCCTGCTCTGCTCTATTGGAAGCCTGAAAGGCTAGAACGCCGATCGCCAAAAGCCGCCGCCCGCCAGGCCCTCACGGGCCAACGCCACGAACCAAGAAAGGAAGAAGTCAAGCGGAAGCCGGAAGGTTGCCTGCGTGATGCCGTGATTACGAAAACGGGGAGTCGGACTCGACCTGGCATACGCGTATCGTATATTCATATTTCTTGCTAGTGTATACTACCTAGGGGGCCCATCGGTTTATTGGACCTCCCGCCGCCCCCGCCCCCAGGGCCAAGCCATTGGCTTCACTGATGATGATCCCCGTCCTCCTCTTCCGTGCGCGATAGGTTCCTGAGGTGCCTCTGCACAGCGCGGCGGGCGCACACCCTGACGGCCCGGATGGCAAGCCTGAGCTTCTTCAGCCGCACGCCGATCCTTGCCTTCACCCTCACCAACGCCGGCAGCCTCCTAGACCTTATTGCTGTTGACGACGACGACGTCGCCTCCTCCACCTCCAGCACCTTGTGGATCGGGAACTGCGCCTTGATGTGCCGCTCTTTCTCTGCGTCCATCTTGTCCAACATGTCGTAGGCGGGTGGCGGCGTCGCTGCACTCGCCGGCAGCATCTTCATTTAAGATGGCGAGGTAGCGGTCGGTGACGAGCTAGGAGGGACCAAGACAAAGGAGCTTCTGTCTCCTGTCTGTTTGTCGGGCCCCTAATTCTAGGGTCCTCTGTGCATCATGTATGAGTCTCTGGATAAGTAGCTGATACGCACAATTCGAACAAAGATTGATATCAAAACCCATACTTTTATTGCTTAGGGAAAAACGCATTACATGGTTCACATTTACAAAGGTTGGGCCACTGGCCTTCTATCGTATATCAGAGTTCTAAGATAACGGTCTTATATCGACGTGGCTCCATTTTCTGTAGGCAACTTGAAGTGCGGACGTAACCCTAGACTTAATCCTTAAGCGTATTCTTATATCCCAATCGTCATAGTCCTATCATAGCTCTCTCTCATGGCTCCGTCTTCGCATATACTCTAGGTACCTTATCCTTGTGTATCTCCAAAAGTTCTATCCTAGTATGTCCTCTTGTAGCTTAACTCCTAAAAATATAGAATGGAGGGGGGTTGAGTACATAAAGTACTCTGCAAGCCCTAAACTTTGGGTGGAGGTGAGGTGGAAGGGGAGGGCTATATGTGAAAGTGGTTAGGGTGGTTGAGGTGATAGCAGTAGGGTGAAATAGTTATAATTATAGGTTGGATCCTAACAGAGTATTATCATTCTCATCAGTTCCCATTGTTCATTATAATTACCAAATTAGTAAAATACATCTTACCAGATTATCATAGTTGTAGAAGTCTAATAATAGTATCTCATCCTAGCATTTGTCCATTCTAAGGACATGACTATTCGAATAGATTTAGTAAAACTCTGCAGAGGTGTACAAATTTCCCCACAAGATAGACATAGTCCGACACCATCGTCATGACTTAGATAGGTCTAACAAGATCCCGTACCTGCTTGGGAGCTATCCTAGATTTCCATATAACTCTACCACGGCTTCTTAGAGGTTGGAAACACATAAACTAGGATGATACACAATCATCCCAACATGATGATACCAAATCATCATAAAAGAAAACATGGCTTGAACACGGCCAAGAAAATCAAGGACTAGAACGCAGCCAAAAACCAAAAGCTTAACATGAAAGATCACATAGCATCCACGCCAACTGGACCACGGAAGAAAACATATCCTCCGTGTTGGCTCCAGATATTCCGTTGTCTACATCGGCCTCCTTCTAGAAATTATACTTTTATCTAACGAGGTGTGAGATCAAACCTACCCATATAGATATGTGGCTGTACGTAATATCTCACTAGGTGAGAGGGACTATGAACCGGTCCTTATGTGACCGAGGTGAATATCTCCCACAGGAATTATAACACCTCTGGTGTTACGATCTTGTTTAGCACCGCGATATAGGCCTAAGTAAAATTTTCGAAACGAGTTTCTCAGATTTTTTATTTAAAACGTACTTGATGTGATAAGTGAATCCTGTGTGGCTTAGTTCCGTTGACTCCAATAAACGCCCAAGTTAAATTACTCGGTGCATAAAAATATTTAGGAATGTCGAACGACAATTGTAGCCAATAAACAACGAACGGTTTGATCTATTAGATTAAGCATGAAAAGTAACTTTTATAAATAAAATAAAATCAATTAATAAATAGAACGATATATATAGCTTTCGAATCTAATTTAAATTTGAACTTGTTGAAAATCTCCTTGTGCCTAAATGTTGCTAATTGTTAAAATTAGTAAACCGATAGAAATATTTGTAGGTATATATATATATGCTCACGTGTCTATTTTGATAAGCAC
Source organism: Miscanthus lutarioriparius (assembly GCA_904845875.1). Taxonomy (NCBI): domain Eukaryota; kingdom Viridiplantae; phylum Streptophyta; class Magnoliopsida; order Poales; family Poaceae; genus Miscanthus; species Miscanthus lutarioriparius. The sequence goes on from CAJGYO010000004.1 coordinate 18,754,484, forward strand.
GCTCAGTTGAAAAGATTTGGTCTAGTGACATGTTTTTACGAATAGACTTGTTTTAGTCCCTATGATAATTTGGTAACATATCCACGACAGCTGCCCATCTGGCCGCCTTATAAATTTAACGTGATTGGTGTGAAAGCACGTAACGACGAGAGATAGCGCAGCAGCTCTGCATGCTTCATTTACTTTTTCTAGCGCAGAGTGCGGCGTACTCGCCTTGCATTGCAATTATTTCACCGTCTCGTCTCCCGTTGTGGCTCTGCATTGCAAAGTCTCCTAATCCATCCGCATCCATACCCCCCGGCCTTTGCTTTTCCTTCTCTCTCTGCCTTGATTGCTTCTGTCTGCATCTGCCGAGCACCCGTCTGCGCCAGCACATAGCCGTGGCCGCACATGCTGCTGTCTGTCCTGCCTCTACGTGTCTTTGCTCCTCTTTTCCCTTTTCCATTTGAGCTCTTCTTGAACTCGCAAAGCACGCAACGCCCATCATGGTCTCGCACTGCTCTTCCTTTCTCCTACTCTCCACTTCCCCATGTGCAGTACCAGCTGCTCCTTCGCCGCTCCACCTCCAGCGCTGGACCAGTCGCTCTGCTCCACGGCGCTGCCCCTCCCAGGCGCCTCCTCCGCCTCGGTCCGCGCCATGGCCAGACGCGCCCGTGCCCCGCTGCCTCTCCCGTGCGCGTGCTCCTCGGCCACGCTGGTCCGTCAGCCCCGCCTCCCTCCTCCTTGTTCTAGAGCCGCCCTACTGAGCAACCCGCCTAGGCCGCGCTCACAGTCGTCGTGCCTTCTGTCCTTCCTTGCGCCCGAGCCGCGCTGCCGTGCACCGTATCACCGCTGCCTCTTCTGTGCCCATAGCGAAGCCCCCTTCCCCGCTCCTGTCTCCGTCGGCTGGCGCACCGCCTCCCTTGCCGTAGGCATGTTCGCTCCTGCGCTGCTGCGCCCGCGAGCTTCTCGGCCTATGCCGGGCCTGCTGCTCCATAGCCCCGCCGTCGTCTACGCCATGGCCCCTGCTCGGGTCTTTCCTGTGCTACGCGTGCAACTAGGCCGCTACGCCCTGCCCCGGCACATGTAGAGCCATGTCCACCGGTGCCGAGGCGTCGCCCTGCCGAGCATCCACCGGGGTCTACTGTCGCCGTCGTCATGCTGCGCCAACCGCCGCCGTCACCGACCACAGCGTGCGAGCGCGCCCGCGCCCCTCGGCCGCGCTGGACCCGCTGCTCCTCGGCGCCCGTGCCATAGCGCCCGACCGAACCGCGGTCCACCGCTGTCCTGCGCCCGTCCCGTGCCTCCTCTGCTCTTGAGGATGAAAGAAAGGGTGAGATGGTGAGAATAGAATCTTTCCAGGGTTCTTAATGCTAAGTCAGTGACTCATATGAATAGTAGCGTACCAAATAGGTAGAAGACTAAGGATGTTTTTGCAAAATGGTCACGGTGCCCTGGGGTTCCCCAGCTGGGCCGGCCTGCCGCGCCCGCTTGGGCCGGTCCGCGGCGCCTGCCCCCGCCTGGGCTGCGCGCCCCGCCTGGGCCTCTGGTCGGTCTGCTCTCATGGGCTGGACTGCCTGCGCGCCAGTGGTCCGTCCGCCGCCTGCGCGCCTAGACCGCCCGCGCGCGCCGTTGGGCCGAGGTTGTTGACGCCGACCCGTTTCGATTTATAGAGCAGTTTCTAAGTTAGCTTTTAAGGTAAACTTGTAAAATCAATATAAAAGTGTGTAGGTGTCCAAAAATAGTGAATCTAGTTTTGTTGAGTTCCTAAAATCATGATCTATCCAATAGTGTATTTTGTTCACATAGATTCGATATGTTTTTAGGGTTGCTCTAATTATTTTAACATGCTTAATATTGATAAAATGTGAACTTGTAGGAATTTCTGTGATAAATCGGTGATAGTGTTGACTTTAAGAATTTTACAGTAAATTACTGATATTATTAGATGCTCACGGTAATTTTTGTAGCTCTAGAATAATTAGTTTGCTAGATAGATAATGATACCCTATTTCGAATAAAAATTAATTCGATCGAATAAAGAAACACCTTGGGTTTGTATAACTAAAACATTTATTGGGAAATAATGCCTTATTCGATAACATGGATACGTAGCGTAAGTACGGTCGTCGTTAGAACTAACTCGTTAACTTGAAAGGCGTAAATCGTATTTTATGAGTCACGGTTGCAGCTGATTAATTACGCCTTTGTATTACATCGCATTGTATATCATAGTAGGGATGTCGATGGATCGCGGAGTCATCGGGAGTTGCTGGAGAAATGGTGCCTTTGGAGATCATGTCGCCATGATGGAAAGCTAACTTCAGATTATATTTTACCCAGGCAAGCCCCTGTGCATAACCCCTATTTTGCTGTATTTTCAATTATATTTGTGCATTAAGTTTTAAGGAGTTGAATGAAACCCACTTGCATATATATATCTTTATCATATGAGTCTTACTAGTATGACAGGATCGTGTAGATTGCTATGCTACAGGACTCTAATAGAAGTCGAGTGATTGCCTGTCACTCGCGAGATATAGGAAATATGTTACTGTATCATTATCACTTGAAAAAATATAAATGGTGGAAAGGAAAAATGGTGACCGGACAGGGATATGGTTTGAGTATTGGTAGGTGTAAGAGGTTGTGTCCTGTGGTCACGGGGCATAGCTTGGTTACACTGCTTTCCCTGTCTGTGTCGGTTAAGGACCGACCATTGCATAAGGCTCTAGGCAAGTCATAAACTTATTATCCCGAGCACATACTTGGGTATGGACGCTTGGAAGACTTGTTGCTCTCTTGTCGTGGGTTCCGGCTCTTTCTAGACCAATTAATTGGAGGCGGGGATGGTGGAGGTCCTTGCACCGCACTAAGTTCGGGACTCAGGAGTGGGGGCTTGAAGTCCAAGTTTGGACGGAGACCTAGACCCCATGACAGGAGGGTGATGGGTTGGTCTTGCTTGTGCCTGGGGTACAAGCGGAGCATGTGTTTTTGGGGTACCCAACTGGAGGCATTGATTCATGAATCACCGGGCAATCCGGTACGACTTGTCTAAACTCTAGCACCGTAGTAAGAACTAGAAGATGAAAGATAGAAAATGAAAATTTGATTGCTTACCACCTACTTGAAAGTAGCACATGTGCTTACATAGAATGGTTGGTTAATGAACTAATGCGGCTATTAATAAAAATCGAATATAAGGACGCACGCTTAATAATGTTTCCTGCAGATACAATAAACCCACAAGCCAGATAGCCTTACATATCCTTGGAGTCTTTTCTTTCCTCCTGTCGGGTAAGTCTTGCTGAGTACAATTGAGTACTCAGGGTTTTATTTCCCCCTGTTGTAGGTGACAGGTGGATGCTAGAGCTAACTCTTGTGCGTGGATTCCTCCTGGTGGACTTAGAGAGGATTTCCTTTACGCTGCGATCATAGTTTTTATTTATAACTCTCACCAAATATTTTTATAAATGAAAGTTTTATAATCTGTTGTCATAGTTTTTATATATTAATACTTACTCATGTCATGAGTAGATATTTATTTCCGCTGTAAGTCTGATTACATGTTTATATTCCGCTGTTAAATTAAATTATTCATAACTCTGATAACATGATTACATTCTGCTGTATAACCATAAATATTATAATTTGATGTTGTATTAAAAGTGATGTAAGAAATGGTTAAGAATGATGTAAGCTTTATTTTCTCATTTATGATCCTGATGGGAAAAATGTGAATTTTTGGGTTCTCCCCTGGGGTGTGCCCGATGGGACCGCGTAATTTAGTGTTCTCCTTCGAGTGCTTAGTGTCTAATGGAAGACAAGCACTCCTGGGAGGTATTAGGTTAGACGGTTCTGCCACAGGAATCATCTCTAGGCATTCCTGCTAAGGCAATTTACCTCCATCAATTACCCCCACTCGTCCTATATCGGGGTTTAGCCAAGTTTTACCAATTTTAAGTTCCATAGTTATTATTCTCAAGTTTATACTGATCGTATCATATTAAGGTAACCATTACCTTATCATATTATCATAATCAAGTTCATAATTATAGTTTCTTTAGTTCATAAGGGATTTCAAGTAGTATATGTTGGGGTTATTATTTAGTGGAAATAGATAGTGTGAGGTTTATGATGGAGGCTAGTAATATGTGGTGGTGGTGGAAGGGAGGTGGCATGTATTGTAGAGGGAGGGGTTAGGTGGGTGTTAGGACTTGCCTCCATTCGTTGACGATTATATCCTTACTTTAATTCCTATGTCTCCTGTTCCTATCTTCTGGACTCTATCGAATTCTCTCACGTCTTTTATCCTATGCGGTCTAGCGTCGACAAATAGGGAAACACAAACAAGGAAAATAACAAGCAAAGCATGTAAAACAAGCATAAACAAACAAACGATCCAAGATGGGTTGGTATCTAGGGTTGTCACTATTACGTCAATCTAAAGTAATATTTGGATGGAGGTATTCCATCCAGAAGGTAGGGCTTCTATGGGTTTGGTTAAGGTGGGTGGTTAGTTCGATGGAAAACCAGACCACATTATTAGAGTTCACTATTATGTGAACCTGAAAGAGAAAGCCTGACTAAGTCATCATAGATGACTTGTCTGGCCTCTATAGGTTCACCGGGGTTAGGGCACATATGCACATGCATATGTATGTGCCTAGGGTTAATTTTGTGGGATAGGTTATGGCTAGGGTTAGTGGCATATACACATGTGCATATGTATATACCCATGATTAATTAGAATTGGGTAACTAGGTTGCTAGGGTTAGCCATACACAGGCGTATACCCGGGTATCAGGCATAACCGAGTATGTATATACATCTACCCATTTTAGGTGATTGGATACAGATATATTTGGGTATGTGTCATGGTGTACACATACGCGAATATATACGGGGTTAACTACTGCTACGACGATGGCTACTACTTAACTAGTATTTATTTATATATAGAAAAGGGAAAAGCAGTCAATACTAGAATTTAAATGGGCACCAAAAATTTGGGAAAATGGTATGATTATTTGGGATTTTATTTTAGAAGATTTATGGTGAAAGAATTACAGGATTTGTAATTAAAATGAATGAGTTATAAATTATCTAAGTTTATTGGCTGATCGCGAATGTAAAGTAACATGTATATTATTTCTACAATTTTCTCTAATGAAAATGAGTGGAAAACTATCTAGGTATGATCTAGGGTAACTCTAGTTTATTTAGAAATTTTCTGGGAATTTTTCTGTAATTAAGAAGGTTACCTTTTGATATTCTGTGTACGTTTCCCTGGTGCACCTAGCATTTTCCACGGCTTACAGACTGACGCGTGGGGCCAATCAGACTGCTGGGCTCGGCCTAGCACTGCCATGCACCGATCCGGGGATCGGTTCCCTCCCTTCCTTTGGTTTATGTGAACCAGGTTTATGGAGGTGAGAGGGGAACGCAGTGTTCACTGACGTGCGGGACCCTGGGGGCGAGGTGTCCTGCCCTCGTTGGTCACTGCGACGTGGCCGTGGCCTCTGGTTGGCGCTGCAGCGTGGCTTTAGGCCAGGTGCGGCTCTGCCTTTCCCAGTCGCGGTCCACCGGAAGCAAAAGAGAGAGAAGGAGAGGAAAGGAAGAGAGAGGGAGAGGGAGGGAATGGAGGGAGACCAAGATGGAGGGAGGCGGAGTTGAGGGCGCCGGCGATGGTCCGGGCGTGGCTGGCCGGGGTAGCCGGGCGGCGACGGCCCGCGGCGTGAGGAAGGGGGGAAAGGAGATGGTGCGTCGGCGGGTTGAGCGCAGGGTGTCGGCGGCGTCGTCGGCGCGAAGCAGCAGAGAGGGAGAAAGCGGTAGGGAGGGGAAGAGAGAAGGAGAGCAAGGGAGAGAGAGATGGGAAGAGGCTGACCGGAGGGGAAGGGGGAACGAGGAGAGCTAGACACAGCGACTGCGGCGACCTCCACGCTCGAGCTTGGTGAAGTGCCCCTTGACGGCGGCCATGGGCAGCCTTTTATAGCCGCGTGCGAGTGGTTGGCCAGGAGAAATATCTCCGGCGACGGCGGAGGTGGGATGGCATCCTCATCCTCGCATGCGGGAAACAACGGCGGACGCGGAGGCGACGCGGAGGGGACACGGCGTCAACGGTGGGAGGTGGTTGGTCGGCAGCCGCGGCGACCCGTGTACAGGAAGTCGGAGGCGGCGGCGACACTGGCACAGTGCCATCGTTGACTCTTGGGGACGAAGAAGATGACATGCGGGCCCTCCATGTCGGTGGGAGAAAGGAAGGGGAGGGGATGGCTGCTGCGCTGCTGGGCTGCAGGCCTGGTTGGGCGGGCCTTGCGCGCGGCCCATGCGGAGATGGGGAAAGGGAGAGAGAGAGCAGGCTGGGCTGCTCGGTTGGGCCGGGAGGGGGAGCAGCTCTGGGCTGGGCCCATTCGGGAGAGTGTACACAGGATTCCTTTTGTATTTTTCTAATTCCCAGACCATGTAACATTGTATATGTATATGCCTATATGCATTGTAGATAAATGATGTATTGCTAAAGAATGTAATGCAATTATGATGTATTCCTAAATACTATAACTACGATAGAAATTTAAAGGTAATTTCTAGGTTTTCCTATTATAGCTATAAATTAACTAAATGAGAATTAAGGAGGGAATATTGGGAAAAAGTTAAATCTATGATTTACCATTGCGATGCCTATAGATATTTCTAAAGAATAAAGTATTATTTATATCTACGATGCATCGTCTACTTCTATATTTAAGAATGCAATTGATAATGATGGAAGGTTATTTTGGTGCCGCAAATAAATTCCAGAAAAGCACACAGCAATCAAGCGAGCATTCAACAAGCTTTCAAACATACACTCAAGCAAACAAAGCGCAGGGCAATGGAATTTAATGCGAAGCGATCTTTCTAATCCTAGTAAATTATTTCTTTTGCTACAACTAAATCCTACGCGACACACAAAATGCATATGGTGGGTTTTGATGTAGGGTTTTAGAAATACATTTTCAACACGGTTTTGCGGAAAATAAGTAGTCAGAGTTTTAATTTGCTATAAAGTTTATAAAGTTCAATTTTTTAGTGAATTTTAATATGATGCAAGAATACGGGTGTTACACTGTTGAACGTGTGTGTGCTGTGTTATATAGGACTGTGCCGATCATTATATAGGCCTGCCTCTTGTTAAGATATCAGTGATTGGCGGGATCACTTGTTCCCTTGTACGAGTGATTGACTGTTGTATCTCTAGATTAGGAAGGCTAGCACAGATTACTTTGTTTCCTTTCTCTGTAATCTTGTAATCCAATCTACACTTGTACAAGCCACGTTTGGGACTGTTCCTGGCTATTTAACATGGAACCGTGATACCTAAGGGCATGTTCGGTTTCCAGGTATTCAAAGCCTCGAACGGATCCGGCCAGGAATACTATTCAATTTTATAAGGTCATGCATCACCGGGATAAGTTCCGGCCAGGAATGGCCTCAACCGAACGGGCCCTAAGGGCTTGTTAGGTTAGCTGATTCCAGGTCCAGGAATCATTCCAGGCTTACCAGCTTATACAAATTGAGGTAACCGTTCCAACTGGATTTTTTCTAAGTTATCAATCCCTCGTAACCGAACAGGGCCTAACGGGTATCACGTTTACTCAAATTTCGCATCTCTAGCTGCATATGAGTTACATAGTCAATTTTTTTTCCATTTCTTGCAGCTTCAAGCACCCCCGAAAGATTGTGCGTTTCTTCAAGTTCATTTTGTGACGGAGACAAAAACGATGGATGAGGATGACACGGTCCGATCATTTCTAGTCACATGATCACATCCTTGACACCTTTATTAATTTGCTTCTCTTCGATGACAAACAGAGCAGTTCCAGTCCATGTCCGTGGGTTCAAATTTCCAATTTGTACGAATGAAGAACAGATGATGAGCTCTCACTGTGATTTCCCCTGTACACCTTGGCATCTTGCAATCTTTTTCATCTTTTGTTTGCTTTCGTGAGAAGGACAGTATCCCCTCAATTTTACTAAATACTCCTCCCCTGTCCCTTTTTATCTGTCGCTGTGAAAAATATACTGGTCAATTTTTTTTTAATTTTGACTAGGTTTGTAGAAAATGTTAGCAATATTTATATCTCTAAATAATATTATTATGAAAATAATTCAATAATCTATCTAATAATACTAATTATTATAAATATTAATATTTTCTTATATATATTTGGTCAAAATTAAGTATGTTTAACTTATCGAAAAGTGAGAAAGACAGATAAACGGAGGGAGTAAAAGACCACCGTTTGATATCGCATGGTCTTCAAAATTGGATTTTGGCACATGAATTCTAATATTACAATAATTGTAGCCACAAATCCAATGATGCCATTGCTTTTACATAACAAAAATTAACATCTTGTGAAGCTGATTGTTGGTTATATATCACGCGGTTTAATTTGGATCTTTAAATACATGCACATCCGATTAAAATAAACGGAAAAGTATATTTTTAAACCTCTAAATTGTACATCAGTTTTGGTTTTTAACCACGAATTAGAAAACCGGGTAATGGACCTCTCCAACTATCAAAATCAAACAAATTTAGTCCTTCAGCTGGTTTTATAAAAATAAAAATATGGTTTGATGATTTTTGTCATTTTGCGTTAGGCTACAATAGGGACGAAACTACACTTCCTTTTAGTTGGGCCGGCCCACCGACTAAAATTAAGGCTCGTCCCTACCTAAATTTTGCTCTTGGCTTATGATAGGGAGGAAACTACGTTTTGCTCGCGCCACCCAAAGTGTCGTCGGGCCAGGTTGGATTTCCTTCAGGCGAGCGGGACGGCCCATGTTCTAACCAGTGCCAAGAAAACCAAGCGGTCTCAACGTGAGTAATTCTCTTCTAGAATACCCATAGGACTCGTCCAGAGAACCACCGTCCACGTCGCCTCAAATGTTTGCAGCCGTTAGATCTTCCATCGTGTGGCTGTTAATGCTTGGAGTGGATTCGGACGGAAGCGGCTTCTGCCGCTCCTTCGTGTCTTCCATCGGATTTCCTCTGCTTCTCTCGGTGTTGGGCGGCATCTGATCAGGAGCCAGGCCACTAAATATATACCAGGGGCTTTCGATTCTCCTTCACGATCCTTCCTGTAAAAAAAACACGGTAAAAAAACGCCTCCACCTTGCCTCTTCCCCGTGCTCCTCCCGGAGCTCATCGCGTCGCCACCGCCGCTCGCCGCCCGTCCCCGCCCGCGCCCGTGCCTCCGCTTCCTCTTCCTCTACTCTCTCCTTCCTCTCTCTCCATCCCGACGCTCTCTCCCCCGACGGCCGTAGGGCGAGGGCGCCCACGACGCCGTACCTGCTAGGGTGGGCCCCGCTGCTGCCTGCGAGTGCGGGGCGTGGTGCCGGCCAGCGAGCGCGCCCCCCGCGCCCGGTGTGGAGGCCGCCGGCGCGGGCCGGTTCAGGCGCGATGGCTCAGGCACGGCCGGCCGACGAGGACTCCGGCGCGACTAGCCCCAGGTGAAGGCGTCCTCTCTCCCTTGCTCCTCCTCTCCTTCGCTCGCCGGCGCCGGGGTCAACCGTCAGTCTATGCTTACCGGCCCCCTTTCCTGTGGTCGATCCGGGGCCTCCGTGCCTGGATCCGTTCGTTCCCTCATTGGATCTGCCCCGGTAACGTCCTCTCGCACCGTCTGGCGTCGAGGGATGCGGCATGGGGGAATCCTGCGGCATTGTGGCTCCTCGACTTGCCACGCGCTGCCGTCTGCCGTCCCCTCCCCTCTCCCATCTTTTCCTTCTCTCCGCGTGTGCGTTCTGGAATGGAGACCTGCGCTTATTGGCGCATGGCCAACTGTGCAGCCTTGCCCGCTGAATCGTTGATTAGCATGCGCGTAGAGGGGCGTCAGTTCAGGGCTGCCGCGTCGGCGGCTGGTCTGGAGCTATTGTTGCCTGCTATCTACTCAAGCGTAGAGCAGTTGCAGACATGCCATGTGTACACCTTGCTGCTACAGAAAGGTCTGTCCAATCAACACTTGGGTAAGGGTTTCTTTGCAGCAAGTCTTGATTGAATCCAAGATCAAACAAAGTTGTCTTTTGTCAATTGCATATGACATGTAACGATTACACTAGAATTATCGGCTGATTTTACCTATACATTAATTTAGTTGGATTCTTTTCTACCATGTCGCTGCACGATCTTTGTTCAGCTTGATGGATGCGGTTACATCTTGTATATTTTAGTACATACATAAATGCTACAATGGTTGTATCTCCTTTCGTGCACATTTGATAATTTCATGTGTTCGTATGATCGGTGCTTGTGTTGGCCTGCTAAACTTTTTATTTATATTTAGCCTTAGTAAATATAGAACAAAAAATATGATTGCATCGTTTCCTTCAGTTAAGTTTCACGCGACAAATTTCTTAGTTGTTGCTCAATTGAGTCGGTAACAAGGTACAATTTACGCAACCCGTTTTAAGCTATGGAACTACTCATCTTCAATGTTGGCTTTTGTAGTTTTATGTTTCCGAAAATAAATGTCCTCACAAAGCCATGTAACGTCTGTTTGTTGCTACTTTCAGGTTTGATTCGTTTAATTTGTCTCGTGTTAGCTGCTTCAATTCGTGGATCTTCTCTCCTTTTTCCCTCCCCTGATTTTGCATTAACACTTTCTTCTCTCTGATTTTATTTTATCTCCACATTGAGTGCTCATAATGTTTCTATTTGGGGAAGCCAATTGGTGCATACCATCAACTTATGTTCCGTAAATTTGCCATGCATAGACTACTATTGGTGCACGGTTCAAAACTTGATGTTAGATCTTCAGGCTGAACAAGAAAAAATGAATCACATTCTCCCTCTTCCCTTTCCTCAGCTCCCTCCCCTCCCTGTGAGGATCCCCCCCACTCCCCTAGGAGGCTGTCGGCTCCTGCTGCTTTCTTGTTCTCCCCAAGAATGCCCGTGCAGATTCCAGCCAGAACAACCACCAACGTTGCTCCAAATGTTTACAGGCGTCCAATCTTCTATCGTGTGGTTGTGATTGTTTGGAGCGGATTCGACCGAAGGCGCCTTTTGCCGCTCGTCACCTCAAATGTTTGCAGCCGTTGGATCTTCCATCGGGTGGCCTTGATTGTGTAGAGCGGATTCTACCGAAGGCGGCTTCTGCCGCTCCTTCTTGGCTTCAATCGGATTTCCTATGCTTCTCTCGGTTTCGTGTGGCTTCTGCTCCGGAGCCAGGCCATTGAATATATACGACGGCTTCTGATTCTCCTTCGTGATCCTTCCAGTAGAACTGCTATCCTTCGTTGTACTGTGAGGATTAATCGTTTCATTCTATGTATTATCTACTGAGGTTTTGGGATTGTGTGATGATGAACTGTTTTAGACTGAGACAATGGCATTCTGCAATGGTGATGAATTATTTCATCCTTCCATGAATCTTGCTATTTGCATTTATTTTGTGATGCCAATGTCATTATATCTTGGCAATTCTCTTTTGCATGTGTTGTTTGATTTTCATTGGTTGCTACATTTTGCGCATTTGTCACTGAGGCTAAGTCCATTGTCAATGATGTCTTTACTTCACATAATTTGTTGGTTGTTCTATTACTGAGCACAACCCATTGCCAATGATGTTTTTTTCCTATCCATCTCTCTCCACCTTCTTGCAAATACACTTATGCAACACCATGTTCCCCTTCCTCCTGGTTCTATGGGAAAAATAAGCTATAATGCCCCTACTGGTCAGTACAATTTGAAGGTTAGTATATATTATGCCTTTTCTTCAACGTCTTCCTTTATTTTTGCTTAAATTTGCTTGGTCCATTTTGTGCAAAAGATTGAAATTTAACGAGCTATTACGCACCAGTAGTCGCTCTTTCTATAGGTGAATTGGTCTTTCTCTTTCTTTTTGCTTCTTAGATTGCAGGTTACACCCTACCTTCTGCATGCATATTACCTTAGACTGTAGCGTCGAGATGGCGGACTAGAAGGGGGGTGAATAGTCCTTTCTAAAACTTAATCGCACCGGTTAACCGATACAAGTGCGGAATTAAAACTATCAGTCTAGCCAAGACTATATCCCTCTACCTAAGTTATCAAGCACCTTGAAAAGATCCTAAACAAGCAACTAAGGTGTCGGGCTAGCTAGAACTCACCTAACCAATCTAGCTTGCAAGGTCACACAAACCTATGCAACAGAAATATTCAGACCTGTGAATAACCCATTTTATTTTATAAGCCGATTAATGAGCTCCGCATATTCCTTCATGTACTTCTCCCATCAGTACTCTTGCTTCTTCTTGACTTAAACATTTAAGCAAAACTCCATCGACTGTTTTGTAATACAACCGATCATCCAATAAAACATACTTAGTCGATTTATATCTCAATTTTCTGGTAACCTTCTGTGATGGATTCTTGAGGTAATCGGCTATCTCAACTCTCCAATCATTAGCCAAAGTTTTACTGCTTAAAATCTCCTGGAACATCCGATAGCCTGATGCACTCTAGGCTAATCGATTGGCCTCCTGATTCTGTACTCTCGGAATATGCTAAAGGGAAGTAAGAGGAAACCCCTCAAGCAACTTTCGACATTCATCATGGTAACCCCTCAGAATATCATCTTTACATTCATATAGGCCGATCAACTGATTAATAACCAGCTGTGAATCTCCAAATATTTCAATTGACTCAGCCTTTACTTCCTGAAGAATTTAAGTCCCTTAAGAATAACTTCATACTTTGCTTGATTATTGGTGGTCATTGGTTTTGTTTGAAAGGCAAACTCAAAACTTGTCCCCCGAAGCGAGATAATAACAATACCAATGCCACCTCCTTGCTTGCATGATGATCCATCAAAGAATAATGTCCAAGTCATAGGTTCCACATAGCCGATACTTGGTTTATGATGTTGAGTAATAAAATCGGCCATCACTTGCCCTATGACTGCTTAAGTCAATTCATATCTCAAATCAAATTCGTATAATGTAAGAATCTATTTTTCCATTCTCCCATTTAATATCGGCATTGACAACATGTGTTTGATCACATCAGCTTTAGACACAACTGTACACTCAGCCAATAATAAATAATGTCGTAACTTAGTGCAGGTGAAATATAAGCATAAGCATAACTTTTCAATTGGAGAATGTCTTGTTTCTGGATCCAAAAGTCTTCTACTTAAATAGAAAACAACACGTTCCTTTCCTTCAAACTCTTGCACCAAGGCCGATCTAATCGTTTGGCTATCGGTCGACACGTACAACTTAAAAGACTTACCTTGCTGAGGAGGAACCAGCACAGGTGGAGATTTCATATACTCTTTTATCTCTTCAAACGCTTTTTGTTGTACGTCACCCCATTTAAATTCTTGATCATTTTTCAACTTCAATAAAGGAGAAACCGACATAATTCTTTCTGACATATTTGAAATAAACCTTCTGATAAAATTAATCTTACCAAGCAGAGATTGTAATACTGTTTTATTAGTTGGAGGTACTGCTTCATCAATCGTTTTCATACTTTTCTGACCAATCTCAATTCCTCTCTCGTGGACCATAAAACCCAAAAACTATCCAGCTGATACTTCAAAGGCACACTTATTAGGATTCATCTTTAAACCATGTTTTCTTGTGCACTCTAAAGTCTCCCCGCCGGATGCTCTTTGTACCCTTTGGATTTTACCACCACATCATTAATATATATTTCAACAATCTTGTCGATCAACTTTTGGAAAATATAATTCATTGCCCTCTGATAAGTTGCACCGGCATTTTTCAATCCAAAAGTCATTACACCCATTCAAATAAGCCGATTGCACCGGAGCACCTAAATGTTGTTTTCACTATGTCTTCCGCCATAAAAAATGATTATAACCTGCATTACCATCCATAAAACTAATTACCTTGTGTCCGGTCGCTGCATCTACCAACATATCCGCTATTGGCATCGGATAACCATCCATCGGTGTAGCCTTGTTCAAATCTCTAAAATCAATACAGACTCTAAACTTCCCATTTTTCTTATACACAGGAACTACACTCGATATCCACTCTGCATATCGGCAAGGTCGGATAAATTTTGCTTCTAATAGCCTTTTAGTCTCCTTAATATCATCAAGAACATTTGGATTAAATCTCCTTGGAGCTTGTTTAAATGGCCGATATCCAGGTTTGATTGGCAACCGGTGTTCAACAATTGATCGATCTAAACTAGGCATTTCATAATATTTCTAAGCAAAATAATATTTAAATTCCTTTAACAAATCTATTAATTCTTGCTTATACTCAGTATCCAACTTAGCACTTACATACGTCGGCCTAGGCCTATCTCCAGGACCAATATCTATTTCTTCTAACTCATCGGTCGACGTAAAGCCATGTCCTAGTTTACCATCTGTACCATATATTGGATTATCCATTAAAACAAACTTTCAGAGTCGACTGCTCGGATCGGCTGTTGGCCTTCATCATTGATCCTAATGAAGTCTCCTTCTCATCGCTTGCCAGAAAAACACTCAAAATCTTCTAGTTTCCAATACATTGGATCAGCTGTTGCTATACTCACATAATCATCAGCATGAACTAGCTCAACATTGTCTCCATACCACAGAATCAATCATTGGTGCATAGTCCATCGTACACAACAATTGACATGAATCCAATCACGACCAAGGAGTAAACTGTATGAACCCTTTCCGTTAATGATAAAGAATGTAGTGAGCAAAGTCTTGCTTCTAATTATCAATTCAACATTTATTGCCCCCCTGATCTTAGACGTATTACCCCCAAAATCTTTAAGCATCATGTCAGTCTCAATCAAATCCTCCAGTCCTTTACCAAGCTTGCGAAAAGTAGTATAAGGCATCAGATTAACAGAAGCACCTCCATCAACTAACATTTTACTCATTAGCTTTCCATCGACAAAACCTTTTACATATAAAGCCTTCAAATACTGATGTTTAATTGGTTTATCAAATATAACTTACTATATTAATGTCAACTGGGCTGCCATCTCTTCATACTCTAATTCATCAAAATCCGAATAAACTTCTTGATCTGCTGGAGCTTTAAATTCATATGGTAAAAGAAAAGTCATTTGAATATTAGCCGATGATTGACCCTTATCGGTTGTTTGTTCAGCACGCCATACTTGCGGTTTACTAGATTTCTGAGCATGTTCTAATTCTCTACTCCTTAGGAGTTGTACTCTTCTCTTCTGACTACTTGTTAAACCTCTGGGACACCACTGTCCTTCCTGCCAAACATACTCTTCATTATCTTCTTCTTCATAATTGGCCTAGTTCTGATCAATAACTCGATTTTAAGCCGATCATGAATGCTTCTATTTTTTAAGCGTCGATCCACATCATTATGGTGATATTCAATTCGATCATGGATAGACCGGTGGTTGACTTGAGACTGCCTAAACTCCCAATATTGTTCGTTACATTCTGGGCAATTATTTCTAGTAGGCCATCTCAAACCTTCGTTTCAACAATGTCTAAAGAAACAACAATTCCAATGCGACTCAGCTTGTTCTCTTTCATATCTCTTTTTCTTGTTGACGTTGATATTTCTTCTCTTCTAACCAGCGTTGATAATCTTTCTCCTTCTATCGTTGCCATTTATTCAATAGAATTCGAGATGTAGCATGCGGTCTCATCGCCCTATCTCTCGACGTTTCTCTCTGCTCATATCGGCTCTTTTGTTGGTCACGACGTCTTTTGATTTCTCTATATTTATCAGCCGATATTTGCATCTTCGGATCAACTGTTCTAGTTTTTAAGGCCCTAGCTAATGTTAAAACCTTAGCTTTCCCTTTGAACAACTTAACATCAACCATATTCTGATCCTTTGGGAAAGGATTGTCATCAACTTTCATTTTTTGAGCTGTATCAAATTTAAGCTTCCCTTGTTGAATAGCCCTCTGAATATGTGTCGAAAAATCATGCAATCATTAGTAGCATGAAAGGTAGTGTTATGGTACTTGCAATACTTTCTATTCTTCAATTGATCGGGAGGTAATATAATATTATTGGCATGCAGTTTAATATGTCCCTTCTTAAGTAAGAAATCAAAAAGTATGTCTGCTTTTGTAATATCAAAATCATAACTCTCTTCCAACTTTTTTCCCCAAGGATTTAGAACCATTACTATTTTTACCCCAATTCCATTCAGCTGCAGCAATTTCCTCTTTTTCATCATCATCATCATCGACTAAATATGGATTATAAGCTTCAGCGATTGCATCATTCTTCTAAAATCGGCTATCTCTGCGCATATTCTGGAATTGGCTATTAAGTGTTGTCATCTGTTGAGCCAACCGAGCTAAATTGTCAAATTTTCGCCCAAGCAACTTTTCTCTCCATGTCGGCAATATTCCTTGAACGGCCAACGCAGCTAGCTGATCATCAGTCAAATTCAACGAAAAACATAAGTTTCTTGTTTCTCGGAACCTCTGAAGGAACTCAGCACCTGATTCATTAGCCCTTTGCTTTATAGTTGTCAAATCTGTGATCTTTCTTTTCCCTGTCCCTGTATAGAAATATGTACGAAATTTCTTTTCAACATCACTCTAATTGACAATAGAATTAACCGCTAGTGATGAAAACCAAGTGAAAGCTGGTCCTGACAGAGACAAAGAGAAGAAACGAACTCGATGCGCTTCCTCAATAGAGGCTTCACCCAATTGAGTAAGATATCAACTGACATGTTCTATTATACTTATGTTATCTTGACCAGTGAACTTAGCAAATTTTAGAAGCCTGTAATTCATAGAAAGGGTCACTAAATCATACCACTCTGGATATGGATGTTTGTCCGAAAAGATCTGCCCTTTGGTTTTAAACCAAACTGATTTTCCATCATTTCGGTTACTCTGAACAACAATTCATCAGCATTTGAGTTTGAATTTCTTGACAATTGCTGACCCATCTGTGGATTGAAATTTTGAGTGCCTTGATATCCTGGATTTGGAATCATATTGAGGGTATTATAATCTGAACCATAATGATATCCTTATGTAATATCTATCTGTCGAGCCCCTTGCTGATTTACTGTTTGAAATCTCTGATTGAAAATATTAAGATCCATATCTCTACGGATCCTTTGAACTGATGGTACTATTTTTTGAGCCGACGGTGGTATTTGGCCTGATGTACCAAAATTAACCATCTGATTCTGAACTTGCCCTGTCGGCTGTTGCACATGCTGTACTGATGATCCAGGATTATATTGCATTTGATTAGTAGTAGCACCCTGAATTTGCTCAGATGAATTCTGAATTGCCTGAGCATCATCACTCTTAACTAGTGCTGCTTCTTGGTGGCTAGTACCGGCTTGATTAGTCCCCTGAGTCGACGGATGTGGAATATTGTAATAAGCCGGTCCAACCTAATCAAGTGGAAATCCATGAAACACCTCCTTCGTGGTATTGTGGAATGTATTCAAGAAAGTTGTGTTATGATTCAGCATTGCATCATGAATAGATTTGTTAACAGCTTCTACAAAGAAACGTCTATCATCAGCTTCGTCTGTATCTGACTATCCACGCATCAAAACTCTCGGCAGTGGATATTTCTGAATAACTTTATTGTCACGTGTTTTGGTGTATGACAACAAGCACTTATTCTGAAACTCCTCTATAGCTTTACCAATGACATCTTTATCCTTAGCAGGCAAGTCTTCATAATGTACCATAAGAATGTCCTTGTTGTTGCGATCTGCCATGACGATTGTGGTCCCACCGGGCGTGCCAAAAAGTGTGTTAACATAAAAATGTTACGATGTGATTAACACACAGCAAGCCGAAATATCTGAGTGGAACGAGATCAGAGATATGCTTGGCTTCAACACAGAACCAGTCGATTCTGAAAACCCAACGATGTGCCAGTCAATTTGACCTGCAATTGAAAAGGAGAGAAAATCTTATCAGTAATTTAAGGTGGAACATGTTGGTGTTGCACCAAATAATTCCAAATGTACGGCTAGATAGCCTATTCAATGAGGCTATCGACTAAATAGTCGATATCCGACGTATCCATAAAAAGAGTATAACATGCGAACAAAATCGACTGTCTAAGATAAATAAATCTACAAATAGTTTGAATCTAATCTATTATCATCAGCAGTGAGGTTCGATCAGATCGATGCAGCTATGATAATAATAACAAACTAAAGCCAAAAAATATATAAAATCATCTATATGTTGGCAGATTCATGAAAACATGCTATATATGTGAGAGTATAGCCAAATTGGCTAAAATAGTTGATGCAGCCATAGCAAACAAACAGAGTATATATCTTGATCATGAACAAGACCACTAATCGATAATTTCTAATCTAAAGTCATACCAGTGATGTTCGATCGGATCGATGTAGCTATGGTAGTGTCATTAGACTAGAGCTCATTAACTAGTGAGTTTATTCAATATTGAAACATGTCTTTGTATGTATCTATATTTGACTTGAATAGAGATAAAACAACCGATCTAGCGGAATTAAGCCATCAATTATGAGATTTGAAGCGTGACCAGATCAAAAGACGATCAATTGAGATGATATGATGTCGATCTATCTCTATCTCAATCGAGTGATTTTGTTATAATTAAGAAACATTAATTATAACAAGATCGATAACTGATGAATCAACAAAAAGCAGCAAGAAAATCTTATTAATCTTAGCAGATTCGATAGCTGGTGATATTGTATTAAACAACAAGTTATTTAACACAAGATCGATAACTTTGTCCTATATTATGATTCGTAAGAGATCAATCAGCTGATGTAGCCTTATAAATTACGATACAGATTGATAACTAACTTATATTATGGCTCATAAAAGATCAATCAGCTGATGCAACTTTACAAGCATAATACAAGTCGTGACGGTACTCACAAGCAAGATGGAGGTCGATCAGTCGATGCAGCCCTGTTTGCTGAAAAACTCATCGAGATCTACAGTATTCCTACTCTTAATGTGATGGTGAAAGCCGGAAAGGTTGTGTTGATTGAGTGTCCGTTTTTCTCTTTACAATAACTAGGGTCTAATATTTATACTCAGAACCTAAACATGAATCCTACTCAAACATGACTCATTATAATTCTTGGAATAAAAGAATATTTTCTAACTTTAATAACTTGGACCCTAATTTTTTCTTATTCAGAGTCCGACACATCTCCCTGACGCCACTTAAGTATAGCCCATTGACGTCGTCTGTTGACGTCATTCATAAAATAGCTGATTCTGACATTACATCTAAATCAATTGATACTGATTCTCATCTAATCGATTCCTTGACGACACAATCCTAGAAGCTTCGAGGTCCCGCGTTCTTCTTCCCAAATTTTGGTGTAAACAACTACTAAATAGCTAAACCAAACACAGAAATATTACAGTACAATTTTTTTTACACAATTAAGAAACCGTTCACTCCATACATAATTCGGCAATGGGTACCCGAAACCCGAGGGGTTTTTAGCCTATTAGGGCAAGGGAATAGGTCAGTTTCTCTACCCATGGGTTTGTTAATGGGCCAAAAACCAGATCCAGTGGGTTTGTGGGCATAGGTATGTTAATGTAGTACCTAAACCAATAAACCCATGGGTCTTTTAGAGGCTCTTTGGCATGACTCTAGAGCCAAACTCCAGGCTAGAGCTGGCTGTAGCTAGCCAAACACTTCAACTCCAAAAAAAAGTTGGAGCAGTCAAACTCCAGAGTTATTGAAGCGCTAGTTCATTCTCTTGGAGCATCTCCTTTTCAACTCTAGAACCCTCTGAAATAGACAGACACGGAGTTCTAAGGAAATTACCTGCTTTTGCGATCGATTACACACTCAAACCGCGAACCGTTATTTCTCTTATGTTTTTGACCCCTTCCTCCCCGACTCAACCCTATCAGCCCAACGCTCAGCACTCGATGCTACTGCCCCCGCGGCGCTCGCCCAACTCGGCCGCACGCGGAAACCGACGCCCCCGTGCTCGCCCACCCCACCGGTCGCCACCGCCACCGCGCCTCCATTCTTCGGCCACCCTCCCCTCCTTCCCCCATGCCTCCACTCCCTAGTCCTCCCCTACACCTCCACTCCCCTAACCCTAACCCTCGACGAGAAGAAGGGTGTCCTCCTCATCGACGGTCGACTTCCTCCGCATCGACGGCTGCTGCCCAACGACCTGCTCCGGCGCCAGACCCCACCGGCAAGCTCACCCAACCCTGCCTTGAAGACGCTACCAGATTTGCTCGCCATGCAAGGTATTCCATCTCCATTCCAGGATCTGTAGTTCATGTTAGCGAAATTTTGGTAGTGAAATTGTTGCTCTGTAGTTGCTCTGTACTACTGAAATTTTGGTTATGAAATAGTTGCTCTGTAGTTCATGTAGTTCATGTTAGCGAACTGTGCATGTTATAAATCCTTGTGTTGAGTTGGTATAGATGCCGGAAATTGATTGTAACGTAGAGAACACTCGGATCCTATGTGGTTTGATGGCCGAAC
This sequence comes from Miscanthus lutarioriparius, assembly GCA_904845875.1. Lineage (NCBI taxonomy): Eukaryota > Viridiplantae > Streptophyta > Magnoliopsida > Poales > Poaceae > Miscanthus > Miscanthus lutarioriparius. The sequence continues at coordinate 18,774,934 of CAJGYO010000004.1, forward strand.
AAGTTGAGAAAGAAAATCGGCCATATACATTCTTGAATTCAGTTGGTTATGCTGTGATTGAAAAAGGATTCAAAGATAGGACGGGTATTGAATTGACCAAGGGGCAAATCAAGAACAAATGGGATAAATTGAAGGAAGATTTCAAGGCATGGAAAAAGCTTAAGATGAGGCAAACAGGAACCGGTTGGAACCGTAATAATGGCACTATTGATATGGACGATGAATGGTGGAAGAAAGCTAGAGCTGTAAGTGTTATATGAATTTAAGAATGTTACCTTATTTATTAATTAGTTATCAGTTGCTGTTATTATTTGTACTAATATGTGTTGCTCTCTTGTATATTTTCAGGACATTCCAAGCTGCGGAAAGTTTAGGAAGCATCCCCTTCAAAATGAAGATGAGTTGACGACTTGTTTTCAAGGCATCGTTAATGTTGGTGCTGACCATTGGTCCCCTTGTGGCGCCAATGCTGCAATGGCTGCAACACCTACACTTGGTAGTGCGACACAAGAATCAACACAAGATGAAGAAGGTGCGGCACAAGCTGAGGAAGGTGCGGCACAAGGTACGACAGAAGAGGTAGAGGAGGTTACCCCTTCCCCTGGTAGTGGCAAGAGAGCGGCAAGGCCTGTCCAGGATACAGGCAAGAAGGCTAAGACAGCCAATGCAGTCCTCATTCAAGAAGCAGTCACTAGTATGGCTAATTTAGCAAATGCATATGCTGCCAAGAAAGATGGAAAATTCACTATTGATGAAGTGATGCAGGCTATGATTGCTTGTGGTGCTGAGTATAAAACCAATGAACACTACATTGCCACTGAATTGTTTATGAAGAAGGAGCAAAGGGAGATGTTTATGACCTTTCCTACTGATGACATTAGGTTCGAGTGGCTTAGTAGGAAATATAATGACAAGTATGAAAAGTAGGATTGTTTCCTACGGCTTATCTCTTGTATCCTACAATATGTTTTCCTTTGCTATGTTTGAAGACTTGTAAGAACTCATTTTATTCCATGTTTGACATTTGTATGAACTCAGTTTGTAAGAACTCATTTTAATCCATGTTTGCCACTTGCTTCTCCTTATTTAGAAATATGCTTGACCATTTTATCTCTTTATTTTGTTGTATGTTTGACAGATTGAAATATACTATTTTTTGTTGTATGTTTGACAGATTGAAATATGCTTGACCATTTTTTTTTTATTTTGCTCTATGTTTGATAGATGTCTGCCAATGAGAGTGATGAAAGTAGAGATGATGATCATCAATTATTTTCTCTCATTCAAGGTGGTGCTAAACTTGCAGAAGCTTATGTTCACATTTATATGGACAAGGCACCACCAAGGACCTCACAGCTCAGTGGAATGGGATGGGTGACTGGGACCCTAAACACTCCAGGGGAATGCCACACAATGCTTCGGATCAACCAAGATATCTTTTTGGATCTTCATGATGTGTTGGTTGATAGGTATGGTTTGAAACCATCGAAACACATGAATACCTATGAAATGCTTGCAATTTTTCTATTCATATGTGGTGGATGTGAGTCAAATAGAAGAGGGAAAAATAGGTTCAAGCATTCTGGTGAAACCAATTTAATAGGAAATTCCATGAAGTTCTTGATTGTGTGGTTGCAATGGCTCCAGATTATTTGAGACCAACTGATCCTAATTTTCGGACAGTTCACAAAAGAATTAGGAATGACAAAAGAGCATATCCACACTTTAGGGATTGCATAGGAGCACTAGATGGAACTCATATTCGTATGTCTCTTTCACCTGAAGAACAAGTGAGGTTCATTGGTAAGACCGGAATTCCTACTCAAAATATGCTTGCCATTTGTGATTTTGATATGCGATTCACATATGTGGCTGCGGGTCAACCGAGAGCTTTGCTTGATACTAGTGTACTGTACCATGCAATGGAAGTGGATGCGCAAGTATTCTCTCATCCTCCACAAGGTACAAACATTTTGCATGCTCAATTTGTACCTCAAATTCTTATGTTTTTTTATATGTGCAGGCAAGTATTATGTTGTGGACACGGGCTATCCTAATCGTCCAGGTTGCCTAGCTCCATACAAGGGTGAAAGGTATCATTTACCTGAGTGGCATCGAGGTATGGAACCAAATACTCTAAAAGAGAAGTTCAACCAGATTCATTCATCTATTCGTAATGTTATTGAACGTTTATTTGGAGTATTAAAGATGAAGTGGCAAATTCTTTATAGGATGCCTTCCTATTCCATGCTCACACAAAAGAAGGTTGTAGCTGCTACCATGGTTCTCCACAATTTCATACGTGAGCATGCTAGTGGGGATGTGGACTTTGCTAATTTTGATCGAGATCCGAACTATGTGCCGACTATCCCGAAAAGGTACAACAAATATGTTGTGTCTCAACATGCCTCTGATGGATCCACTTCGGAATCAAGCTTTGTGACTATGGACTCATTTCGTGATAGTTTGGCTACATTCATCACATTAGCTTGGAATTAATGTAATCATATTTTCAAACTATGGACTTGTATGCATTAGCATGGAATTAATGTAATCATATTTTCAAACTATGGACTTGTATCTCGGATTATTTGGTTGGACATGATTATCTTGTAATATGTTGGTACTTTAATTTAATTCACATGCTTGTTTTGCTGCTGGACGCATCATTGAAGCACACTCATGTCAACCAAGGGTAAAATGGGCTATTCACACTGATAAAACATCATTCTGCAGCTGAGAGTACCCTTCTATCCAAACATCCCCTACAGACAGCTCCAACTCCACTCAGAGCCAGCTCAACCTGGATTTCTGGAGCGGAGCTGTTCTATCTGGAGTTGGAGCCATGCCAAACAGGCTTTTAAACCCGGTCCATCGTAACAAGAAGTGATAATTCTACTCAAGAACACCGATGCATATAAATACTTATAATGTTCAACTTAATTTTACACATCATCGCATAGCAACAGGAGGAATAAAATGTGAAGAACGAATAAAATTTTGAAACGTACGACATGGTATACGGAGCACAGGCTTCCTATCAGCATGCATGTGCCGTTGTGTGTTGTCCTATCAGCATGCACGGGCTTCCTATTTTGCGCAAGCTGCTTCCTGTGTGTTGCCGACCTACTAACAAAGCGGATGTGTGCTGCTTTTGTTAACGGTTGTGCTGCTTTTTGTTAATGGCAACTCATTGTTTCTGATGAAGGTGGTTGATGTTTCCCTTCCCATGGAGATAGTTGAAGAAAAGACGAGAGAACTAGCTACGAGCTGCAACCACGAGTGCCAAGGAAAACCCCTCTGGTGAAATGCCGTAATCGTGCAAAGAAATGACACTCACATGCCACATCATCTTGTGTGATCGACCGTGGCCGAGATGAAATTAAGCATCTGGGGAAGCATTTGCTATACTTGTGTCCCCTGCATTATGCTCCTTTATTCCAAATTATAAGTCGTTTTGATTTTTTTTGTTTCATCGATTTTAATATGTATCTAGACATATCACTAGATGCATAACAAAATAGATATACAAGCGACTTATAATTTGAAACAGAGGAAGTAGTAAATTTCTACAATTTCAAGATAACATTTTCTTTCAGAGATCCTTTTCCACCAAGTTTATTCATCTGTCGGTGTCCTGACTGTGTAATGTTAACAAAACCTAACAAAACGAGTGGCTTCTTTTCACTGATATAGCACGAGCTTCAACGGAAAAGTCTACGATTCAGAAACCACGGATACACCACAAACATAACATAGGGTTATGTTGTGCTACTGATAACCCAAGTATAGCTGGCCATACATCTTAGCACAGGCAATACTTGAGACCCACATCTGCTGGGCCTCAGTTACACATAACTGTCTATCAGAGACTTCCTCATGTCCTCCACGATCGCAGTGGGTTGTCCTTCTCTCAGCTTGAAGACGCTCTCAATGACTGAGAGCTCGGTGGCCGTCGTGTCCGAGCCACAAAAAGCAGTCCAGTCGTTCACTGTCATTCCTGCAGCAATGACCTCACTGCCTCTGTTCACAGTTCCAGCGACAAGAGGGACTTGCAGGAGCGTGGAGAGCTCGTCAAGGTCTTCAACGGATGTATGAGGATGAACCTGCATAAATGTATTATTCACTAAATAGAACATTTGCAATCAGAAGAGAATGGATGGAATGGAAATGTAGCTAACAGTTAACGCCGTACCAAGCCACCCCTGTTAGAGAAGGCGCAGTAACTCCCCACAAGGATATTTCCAGCAATAGTCTGCCTAAACACCTCGACACCAAGCACATCTGCAATAAACTCCTCAGTCGCCTGTTGAATTCATTAGCACAAAGATTTTAGCTCGAGGCAATCCAGTAAGTGCAAAGTTTCAGGGGCTACCAATAGAATAAATAGGTATACCTTGTCAAGGTCAGGGTGTGTAAGCGCAACATGGTCATTGCAGGCTATGCAATTGCCAAGGGCAGATAACCTCTCATCAATACGCTGAACCACCACTTGATCAGGCAAACAGTTCCTCAGATGCTGAAGCTCTACAAGAGTCCCAGAGCACAGGGAGGACATAAGTACACATAAATTGTGGCAAACCAGGATATATAAGAACCCATACAACCCAGCTGACAGAATAGTTGCCACCCATCCTCACCGTTTTCTTTGTCACTTAGATAAGGTAGAGACAAAGAGATATACATTTGAAAGAACAAAACTAGAACTCTAGTAATTGTAGATTTCCAAGCAGCAGCATTACCATGCATCAGTTACCAAGCTGGAGCCATTGTAACCCCCTAATGGTACAATATATAGAAGGCCTAAAAATTTCCATGGAACTAGCTAAGTGCAGGTAAACAATATAAATCCGAGCTTTTACAAAAACAAAAGCAAACGAGGCAGCATATTTGCCACATACTAAATGGTTTATACACTAGTTTGAGAAACCTAGTGCTACTAGTATCATTATGTATTAAACTCATCTTGAAGGTGAAATGCTGATAGAAAACTAACATTTCTTGAGAAATAAAACATGAACAGAAGTGAACAATACAAAATAGAAATAACACCATACATGTGAAAACATCTGGGTAAGAAGTTATTAGATTCCTAATAACCAGCCATGCGTAAGCATTAACAACATATCTAGCAAACATTCACAGCATAAAGCAAATGCTTACCTTGGTCGGTTGTAGTATGTGGCAATAGAAGTCCATTCTTGTTTCCTGGGCAAACAAAGTGAAAAGGAAGGTGAAAACAAGTAGAAAATAAACCAGATTGTAAAGCCAAGTCTCAGATATTACCAACACAAAGTCGACCGATTATTCTGGTGCCACCAATAGAGGTCTTGACCACAGGGATGGCATCTGCAAGCTCAGCCTCAAAGGCACTGGAAAACATTAGAACACACTGTTAGTTAGCATTTCGTCTACTTCCACAAAAGGAGCCAAATAACTCAAATGTCAAGTCTGAAAAAAATATGTAGCACTAACCTGTAGAAGTTCTCTGACCCTCCAATCGCTACCAGACAGTAAGCATTTGTCAGCTTGGAGAAAACGCCAACTTCACAGTTGTTCTCAAACTGAATACCTGAAAGAGTCCGCATGCCACAAGTTGCAGATAAGGAATTGAAAACACAGATTTCATGAGCAGCAGGGTGAAAGGTTAACCACCCATATTTAGACTAATAAAAGAACTGTATCTTTTATCTTTTTTTTTCATTGATGAAAAACAAAAGAGAACAAAACATGTATAAAAACAATGAACAGAACAGTTCTTACACTAGCACATCCAATCATCCATTGCAATATGACTGTGATGTTGTCGAAATACTGATTCTAGAAACTACAAACTAGCCTTCACCGGTATGTAGCGGCTAAAACACAGCGCAAACTGGAAGCAACCCTATCATCCAACTCTAAATTCCAACCCAAAACACGGATTAGCCAAGACAAAAATAATATCGGCTAATCAAGTGCAACTTTAAACCCAAGATTCATATCCTGCCTCTGATAAGCTGCATAAATCATGAAATGATAGCTACTGACTCTATTAATCATCAATCATTGACGATACTAACACGCCATATAATGACCTTAAAACAAAGATTAGAGCACCGCCAACACGAACGACATACCAAGCGCCTAGGCACAAAACTCGCAACCAGAAATATGACACGGAGGAAATAAAAACGAAACTTACGGGTGGCCATGGTCGGTTGTCTTGGCCGCAGCAGCTCCTCGACTATGCGTGCACCTGCAGATCAAACACCGAGCCGATTAGGACTCACTGGGCGAGGAAAAAAAAACAGAAACAGCCGAAAAAACCGATTGGCGGTGGCGGCAATCTAAGGGGGCAGGAGCATGAGATGGGAGGAAGAAGGAACCGGCGCATCGGTGGCTCCGGAGGAGGAGCCGCGGAGGGGGGAGGCGAGCAGGCACGCGCGGCCGGGGGGGTGACCTGGATCTCACGAGACTACGCGCATGGGGGAGCAGACGCCGGTGCACCACACGACGAATCCCCGAGACACCCCACCGCCCATGAACCTAATCGACGCACGCTGCAGGCGTGGAATCTAAGAAGATAGGGAGGCGGGGCGGGGAAGGAGAGGGGGAGCGAGCATGCTTACCAGCCGGAGCGCAGCGGAGCGGAGGCCGCAAGGTCGCCGCCGGGGACTAGGGTTTAGCGGTGCGGGGGTCGGGGACGAGACGGAGGAGGCCACTCGGTCCCGGTTTGATTTGGGATTGGGAGGTTAGGTCTGGAGGCGGTCCCGGCCCCGGCTTGCTTGACCGACCCTCGGTCGCACGGGTTGGGCTGGGCTGCGGGAGGACATTCAGTTGGGCTGCGTCTATCTTGGCCTCTTAGAACATTGATTTTCGTAAATTGCGTAAATACTGGATTCGAATTTTCACTCAAAAAAAAAGTAACAAACAAATATATGAAATGACATGAAATAATAATGAAAACCTGACATACAAGCATATCAATAGGCTCCGAGAGCAAAAGGGTGGGATCAAATCGTCCCAAAAGCACCTGAACTACTTCAAGTGCAAACGGTAGCATTCGAACTTGAAAGCAGTAAAGTAAATCAGCTGTGGTAAATCATTCATCGGTCGGATCCACTTTGTCACACTTGAACTGCGTGATATATAAATGAAATATATCATCTCTATTTAACACGTTCTCAAGTTGCAGTACACTTTGAATGATGAACAATACAAAGAGAAAACTTGCAACATGCAACAAGAATACGTATTGATCACTAGCCACATGGTGGTTTCAAAAATTCAAACTGTTCTTAACATATGAACAAAGTCCAGAAAATTCTGATATTGGAAAGAGGTAACGATGAAGTCATGGCCCTTCTAGTTACAAATATTCTCGTGGGCTGGGGCAGGGGCACGGCAAAGGTCCTAATGGCTAGAGGGGGGGTGAATAGCCTAATAAAAATTTCTACAACAACACTTAACCAAATGGTTAGATTATTATGAGGCGTTGGTTTTTTTAGCCTAGTAAATGCAAGCCACCTACCACAATTCTAGTTTAGATAGTGTCAATTCACACAAGAGCAATGACACTACCCTATGTTAAGTGTGCAAAGGCTAACTAAAGAAAACCAAGCATCAAAGCTTGAGATAGGAAACATCAAGAGTGATACGCGATGTAGATAAATGAAATCAATCTGAAGATGAATAACAATGATTTTCTGAGGTTCAGCCACTAGTCACCTTGTGGCGAGACATCCATCTTAAAATTGAGAGTTGCTCTTTACTATACGTAGTTTTTCACAATTACACTTAGACTAGGTACTCAACGCGTGTTTGTGCGTTGCGAAATCCATGAACAACAAATCACCAAGTCTTCTTGTACTAAGCAATGCACTTGGATTCACTCCCAATCACTATGATGATCACATGATAATGATAGTCAATCACAAGCTTGCTATGTCAATGAAAATTAAATATCCTTGAGCGTCAAAGTGACATTTTAATTTAAAAGCAAAGTTCGTGAAATTAACACGAGCTCTCGGCGTCCGGTTGAGAGCCTTCGACGTCCGGTCATCAGCCCTCGTGCTCACAAAAGCCTCGGCGTCCGGTATAAACTTTTTTCGGATACGGCTAAGATAATATTTTATATCGGCAGTAAAGAATTCATTATTTATCCATTTCATTTTCTCGCCCTTGCTCAAATGTGCCAACCAATAATTTTGTAAATCTATGAATAAGTTTCATTTTTCATCTCCATATAATCATGTACACATCTCAACCCCCGCAAACACCTTGTGCACATGTGTTATTTTCGAGTATATATGTAAGCATTCCACTAGGTTAAATGCATATGCAAAGAGTTAGAGCATCTAGTGCACTTTGATAACTGAGTTACACTCCTCTTAATAGTAATGACTATCTATCTAAACTTTTCTTGATACTAAAACACACCTTTGCCTTGATTTTGTTTTCTCTCTCTTCTTTCCAAGTTCAAGCATTTGATCATCACCATGATAAGATAATCAATCTTCGTCAAACTTGGAGTAGTATATCTCATAACCTTGATAAACGTTAAAGTGACATTTAATCCAAAACCAAACTAAGTTCGTAAAATTTTTTACACGACCAAACCAACAAGAGTGAAAATGGCGTAGGAAACATGAGTGAGCGAGGAAATCTGATGTTTCTCGTAGCTCACAAATCTCTAATGTTGTATATCTTTTAGACTAGGTAGCGTGATGCGCTGCTAAGATCATTTTTTTGTACTAAAAACACACACGGATCACATGAAAAGATTTCCGATGTCCATTTTAATTTCGAAGCAAAGTTCGATTAAAACAAATCCACGAATAAGTTCCACCACATCTCCATACCATCCTGATATGGCTAAGATAATGTTTTATATCGGCAAAAAAATTCTACGATTAGCCACAACTTATGTAATTAGTTTTATAATTAACTCATGTTTAGTCCTCCTAATTGATATCTAAAAATTCAATGTAAGATAACGGGGACTAAAGTTTTTAATCTAAGTTCGTATCCAAACACCCCTAACTCTAATGTGTATATCTCGTGATGCGGCTAAGATCATTTTTATACCGGCTTTCCGATGTCCACTTGCACCACCATGCCAATGTGTATCAAACAATTAGCCACAACTTATGTAATTAGTTTATAATTAACTCTAATGCCTCCTAATTGATATCTAAGATGGTCTTTATTGTCCACCCTTTGAAAATATTATAACTTTAATGTTGTCATTTATGTATGTTGTAGGATTGGGATGCTTTGCACTGATCCATGAGGGTGTCTATGAGAGTCGAAATTTTTTATGCCATTATGATATCTAAGCTTACCAATAAGACAGAGACGAATTTGATTGTTAAAATATTTTCAACACTACTTTCATATACTCCATCTATCCCAAAATAGAATTCATTCTCGCTTCCCGAGAAGTTAACTTTTTTTTTAACTTCGATCAATTATATATAAAAGAATATTAATATTTATAATATATAATTAGTATCATTGCATAGACCATTGAATATATTTTCATAATAAACTTATTTTCTTCCATGCATGATTATTTCTTTCCATGCATGATTATTGTTTCCTTCCATGCATATGGCCTCAAGTGATCGATTTGTTTCCTTCAAAGCAAGTGGGGATCGCAGGGATGACAATTTTTCTTTCTATCGTGCGGGGTATCGCATGGCCGGAAGGGATGAGTCTTGTTTAATCTTTGCCAATTGTTTCCTTCCATGCATGATTATTGTTTCCTTCCATGCATGTGGCCTCAGGTGATCGATTTGTTTCCTTCGAAGCAGGCAGGGATCGCAGGGATAGCAGATTCTTTTTCTATCGCGCGGGGTATCGCATGGCCGGAAGGGAGGAGCGACCTAAAAAAAAGTCGCACAAAAAAATAGTCTTACTTTTAGTCTTTTTAGTTGTAGCAGATATACATTAGACACCAGGAGTGTGACATTGCCGCACTTACTTGATTGGACCAGTGTAAATTTTGTGTTTGCCTCTCAAAGTGTATAATTGAACTAAGCTATATTTTAGTGACTTATACTAACTATAATTTTTGCTTTGTTGAATAAATAGGCAGAGAGAAGCCTCCAGATTGCAACACTATAAATAAATCATTTATGGATATTATAGCTTACGAGGAACAATTCAACTCCAAGCTATGTTCATCATTTCAATCTCTATAGTAACTTCCAGGCTTAAAGAAAATATATTTGATATAATCTTTTTATAATAGTCAATGGAGAAGGGGTAGGAAATAAGTATAATTGAGAGCCATAGCTACGAGTATGAGTATTGTGGTCCACGCTTGTGCATTTCATCAAATACCAAGGGGACAGGCATATGAGCTTGCAACCAGAGGTGCCATGCAGGGGCTCCAACGGCTCACAACATATATTGTTAGATTCTTGCTGATTCAAACACAAATATCTAAGCTTCAGATAGGCAAGACCAATCAATCACCACACAGACAAAGTCCTGTTCATAATCTGAATAGAATTGGCTAGGGAAAGAGAATCATATATTATACAAAACCATCTTAGCTAGTTCTCAGGTAGCCAGTTTTCTCATGAAGGGCTAGCTAATATTGCACAAATCATCTAAACTGGTTTTATCGATTCAGTGTAAATTAAAGTAAATCAGCTTAGCCAGTTTTACTTTGGCTAAACTTCAGTAAGTACAGCAGTTTGTATCATGACTTATATATCTATCTCCAGTTCTCCACTAGACCTGCGAGGAGACAACAGTATTGGCCTGCATTCTAATCAACTAAACATCTTATGCAGGTCTCAGTGCACACTAATTCTTATTTTCATCTACAGATCTTTAATCATATGATGTGTTGTATGGGCCATGCCCAACCTGAAGGCTGAAGGTAGCTAGTACTTTAGTTGGTTTTTGCTACCGAAGACTACAAGTGTGCAACTAGCATGGTTGCTCTATCCTTTTGACCGTGAATAATTGAAATGTCCAGGTTGAAAAGTACCGTTGGGTGATTTGTTGTGAGAGAAAAATACTATTCCTTCACTGAAAAAGTACGGCTCATAAGACAAACGAACAGGGCCAACTCCATCGTCAATCAGTTCGACTTCAGTTTCACCTACCAAGCCGAAACAGCCATTTCCAAAACGGTTTAAGAAGTCAAGTGAAGACAAGTAGTTTTTGCTAATTTTCTTGAGATGATGAAAGATGTGCAGATTACCATCCCCGTCCTTGATTACATGTTCTGATGTGTGCAGATTACCATCCCCATCTTTATAAATTATGCAGATTGGTATCTGTTTTTAATAAAATGATGCATAGCCCTCCTGCATGTTCGAGAAAAAAAATATGTCGATTAGCTAGAACTCTTTCCGTTATACTTCTCCTCCTCAATGCTTCTAGAACATCGCATCTATATGAACTACCCTAGTATCTATGCTTTTGCACATCATCAAACATGATGACCCATTTTATTAAAGAGTTTTGCACTGGTGATCCTCTTCAACAAAGTTGCAGGCATCTCGAAGCGCCAGGTTAATTAATTAAAATTAATTTCATTTGGATTTGGATTCGGGCTGACCCTATCCGTGTCCAACCCAAGCCCAGCCGCAGGCAACCCCAGCCCAGTCATTCTCGATCTGGAGTTAGGCACTCACGCACATCACTTGGCACAGAGCCATACCAAATGCATGCACCCTTATATTATGGATGCCATAGTGATAAGAGAATAACTTATAGCTACTAAATTTTCTAGAAAAGATAAAAAATAAATATATAAATGTAATATTTTCTATTAAAGTTTGATAGTTTTTCTCTCCCGTTATAACGCACGGATATATTTGCTAGTGATCATAATTCATGATGAAGTAAGCAAAAACACACTTAGAATGAGAGGAATTGAGGAATGGAAGTTCACCATCTCTCAACCACTCTGACCTCCAGCCTCCACGACCGCACAGCTCTGCAGGGCAGCCACGTTGCCCACTTGCTTTACTCAAAGTGCTACGGCTACGAACATGCATAAGGGCCAATACATACTATAAACAGAGGAGAGACAAAGCATGAGAACAGAACAGATAACAGGGATTCTATTCTACTGCACTGCATTTCAATATTCCTGCTTCACCTTCATCCATGATCAGTGGATTTGGCACTGTGTTAAAAGATCTTTCTAGAGAAAGATACAGGATCCCAACGTGTCCAGATTGGTCAAAACCCAATTCGGCCGCCTGGGGCGTAGAGCAGTAGAGCACTAATGGTGAAACAGTACAGTGCAATTTTTTTTTTGACACAATTCAGTAATCATCTACTCCAAACAGCTCAACCAAGCTGAAAGGAGCTAAAATTACTAGCAAGTACAAGCTCGACAATAAGCTGTACTCCATAGTTGCACAATCCAATGTCCAAAACAAAACAGGCAAGCCAAGAAGCACATGCACTACTCAACAACTAAACACCAAGATAAATTAATTATTACTCTGCATAGCCCATATATCTATTATATATCTATCTCAAGATAGACTGATCTCCTGATCCAAGACCTAACAAATGTACACCCTATCTAAAGCTACTAGCCTACTACAATGATGGCGGTGCAAATGGCTATGGAAGCATCAACGCGCATGGATTGATGGAGGTGCTAAACAACTAATACAACAGTAACATCAAGTACCATGATCATCAGATCAGATCCCTCTCACTCGGGTATGGTCTGCAGCGACGGTCGCCACTGCCCCTCTTCCCTGTGCCGGAAGTTGGAGCTGGTGCTGGCCACGCACAGGAGCTCCGAGATGACCTCCAAGACGGGCACGCCGCCGCCGCCGCCGCCGCCGTGCTTCCCGTCCTCTACGCGCCGCAGCAGTTCCTCCAGCTGCTTCCTTGTGATCCTGATCTTGACCTCCGTGGTCGCCGCCGGCGCGTGGCCGGCGCCCTCGCCCTTGCGCGCCTCCTCCTTCCAGTCCACCTCCTCCTCCTCCGCCACCCACACGGGGTTCGTCCTGGAGTAATGCACGGCGCCAGCACTGCCGCCGCCACCGCGACGAGGCCTCTCGAGGCAGCAGTTTCCCATCGATATCTCCTTGGGTGTGGACACGGAAACCAAAAATACGGATCGGCTGCTGTGCGGTCTGGGCAAAAGGATTGTTGCGTGAAAGAAACCGCAGATCGTTGGCGAGGGCGGCCGTGGTGGAGTAGATATAGGCGCGCGCGGCGGGCGCCGGGCGGAGACGGAAGGGACGAGACGACGACGAGACGGAGGGGCTGAGCAGCAGCAGATGCGCGTCCGGGACACGTGGATGGCCGTGATCGGGTCGCGGATCAACGGGCCCGTGGGCGGGCCGACCACGTTGCCGCGCTGGCGCGTCGTTGGGTGTTGGATGGGCCGGATCGGGCTCTGGCGGTGGCGCAAAGTGTGAAATGGGGGGAAAAGGGGAATCTTAGGCTTACATAGCGTCCCAGTATGGCACTTGAGTTTCTTATAGGCTGATTAAAGGTCTTACACCCTGCCCGCTTCCTTGTGTTATTTTAATGAATGAGCAAGCAGCCACATAGCAGCTTGTAGAAAAAATATCTATGCTCGTGGCGCGTTTTGAAGGTTAGATGAAATTGTAGTGCATCTTGCTAATACTAGCTAGTGTCATACAAATATGCCTTGATTACACGAGACCACAGAGAAGGAATACTAGTTGAATCACTTTAAGTCGTTAGTCATATTAATTTTTCACTCAAGAGTTAATCTGAGTATCTGGGCCATCTGGCCATACGGGCAACAGTTCATCAGTATAGTTTAGCCGACTTACCGTCAGATTATCATGTCTTAATTTCGCCTCCAGGCTCCAGCTTCATGGTAGATTATTGACTTTCCTGCTGTCTTCCAGCCTATACTATAGCAGAGATAATAATAAGGTCTAAATAATTGCGGATGCTAGTACTTTTTTTTTTGAGAATGATGCTAGCTCGAATGCAGAGTTTTAACATTTCTTTGAAATATGATATGCTTTTTTTCCTCTTAGAAAATCAGATGATTCTCTGTTTTTTTAATTTATCAGTTGTTGTAAATACCGAATGTAAGTATATTCTCAAACACAGAAACTGGCTAGTAATAATTTGTTCTGGTGGTCCAGTAGTCTCCATCTGAATCCTCTGAACTTCCAGCTGATCAATTAGGCTGATTTCTAATCATGAACCATATCACAACCGAAAAAGGCTGATTTCTAATCATGAACCATATCACAACCGAAAAATGATTAGCAGTTAGCGTATGCCATTGCTGCCTCTCTGAATAATACAGTGTGTTACACTAGTTCAACATCCTGATTCCTGAAATGGTCCTCTCACCTTGTATGATTTCATCCCAAATATTGCCACTTTCAGAGTGAAGCATGACGGTTGATGGCATATCCAAGTTCCAACTTCCATCGCTTGAACTTATCAGCAGGCTTATCAGGTAGAATCTACAGTATTTTTCTCTCATAACAAAACAGCTTCAGCCGGCTTATGTATAAGCCGAACGGCCCCCTAACTTCGCCTTAGTACTATTTTCTAAATAACCACCGTTTCTTTTATTTCCGGATGGTGCTGGTTGCAGTTCTCTGTACAATGATGAGATGGGACCAATCAATCAATGTATGCCAAAAATAAACTTGTTCAGTTCAGATTTGAGAGCTGGGTCGAACTCTTAAGACGGACGTTTAATTAGTTGCAGTGTATCTATCCGATCAAACAACATTATACTACAACCGCTAAGACCTGAGATGTAGGTCAAAAATTTCCAGTTGGTTGGGGATAATATATGCCGGGTTGGTTAGGACCGCCCCTGCGCCCACATCCCGGCCACCGGCTGTTTGCTTCCATGGAGGCTGTGGCAAATCAACCGAGCTCATTTTGTCAGAAATAGTAATTAGATGAATTAATTAACAATTAATAATTGTATTATTAAGCATGTGTTAATTGTTATGAGGCATGCTAATTAGGATCAGCACTAGCAGCACCGGTGTTGGTGACTTCGTGCACTGCATGAACGTCGAACGACGTTGTCCGGGCGGCGGCGGTCTCCCAGACGACTACGGCGACACCGTACCGACGGGCTGGACCCCTCGCGTTACAATGCCACAGCGGCGGGCGGCGGCCAACCGTCGACTCGGCCTCAGTCCACCGACACCGAGCCCCGCACTCGGCGATGGTGGTGGCTGCGTACTCCCCAATGGAACCGGCGGTGGTGCCAGCTCGTTTTACACCTCCACGGACGCAGGCGGCGCGGGTCAAGGAACAGAAGCGAAGACGGAGGGCAAAGAGGAGGAGCTGAGGCGGCGGCGACAGACTCTGATTTCGGCCGAATTTGTGGCCTAAGCCCACGTTTGCTTCCTCACAAACCTGGGCCCAAATTGCATCCAAGGCTGAATAGGAAGTTGGCAGGCCCGAGAACGTTCTATTGTTGTTCAATTTAAATAGCCCCCTCTTGTTTGATATAATTTTGAGCACTAATTGCACAATGTTGCAAATTCGCGATAAAACTTCTAGGTTTTCATAAATTTTGTAGTTTCAAAAAAAATTTGTGTGTGAGAACAATGTATCACTGTGTTATGTATTACGAACCCTGACTTTATAGGAAATTGGCATGTTCAATGCGTTATAATGTTACATCCCAATAACATGCAATGAAAGATTACATATTTTGCTCTCTTTCTGAATATTGTTATTGTTTAATTCATTCTTCCAATTAAGTTATACATATTTTCAATTAATATGAGCTTAATTTAAGATTGAACTCTATGCAAAAATATAATTGATTAGCTTAGCCACCATGGTGGCAATCGAGCTTGGACACTAAGGGCACCATTGGTTCCAAAGCCAATCTTATCTAGCCTTGCTTTGACAAACAAGCCTCGCCTTGCCGGCGGTGGACAGCCGATTCCGCTCACTTGCTTCGGCAAGAAAAAACTCACTTGCGTAGGCCACGAGGTGACCCAGCGAGGAATCCAAACACATTTCGTTCTCTGTTACCTGGCTGGGCAACCCACATCCGGCCCACGACAAGCACGGGCTTGGATGACCAAACCATGACATGCGAGTGGTGGGCGCCAACAAAGGTTTTTCAGCTCAAATTCAAAGCGAGAGCGAGGGACAACAGACTCAGAGATGAAACATATATAGACATGGCCACATGGGCGAACAGGGAAGAAAGTGAGTGTCGGAAGAAATAAATTTACTGTTTTCAATATTAGGTACTCCTTTCATTTTAAATTATAAGTCGTTCTAACTTTATTGGAGACTCAAAGTATCTCAAGTTTGATCAAAATTATAGAGAAAATTACAAAGATTTATAACATTAAATAGGTATACTATAAAAATATTTAAGTTAAAAAGAATCTAACGATATTTATTTGATATTATAAATGTTATTATTTTATTATATAAATTTGATCAAACTTGAGAATCTTTGACTCCAATAAAGTTAAAATGATTTATAATTTGGGACGGAGAAGTAATATATATAGATTTGATTGACTTAGGACACAACTATAACTACATTATTTTAGCATGGGTATAGTACATAGTTTTACAACACCGAAATATGTTGACCAATGGAACTAACTACATATAAATAATCTTCCAATCATCTACAACATATACTAGTACAAATTAAACTAAGAAGAACCAATGCTGATCTAGTCTCCCACCCTAAATAGCCTATCCGTCCTCTGTTCTTAATCCCACAATGCTAGAAAAAACTACACCCTACACAGAGCCAACCATGCGTATCGTAAATAACACGACCACCAATTGCACAAAACTCTGGGTAATAATAGCACGATCCACGATCATCGACGAACATGCCAACGGCGAGCACCATGAATTGGATCTCACTCGGGTATGGTCTGCAGCGACGGCCGCCACTGCCCCTCCTCCCTGTGCCGGAAGATGGAGCTGCTGTTGACTACGCACAGGAGCTCGGAGATGACCTCCTGGACGGGCGCGCCGCCGCCGCCGGCGTGCTTGTCGCCCTCTACGCGCCGCAGCAGCTCCTCCAGCTGCTTCCTCGTGATCCTGATCTTCACCTCCGTGGTTGCCGCCGGCGCGCCCTCGCCCTTGCGCGCCTCCTCCTCCTTCGTGTCCCCCACGCCGTTGTCCTCCACCCACACGGGGTTCGTCCTGGCGTAATGCACGGCGCCGGCACTGCGGCCGCCACCGCGGCGAGGACTCTCGAGGCAGCAGTTTCCCATCGATCGATCTGCTTGGGTTGGGTGGGCACGGAAACTAAATACGGATCAGCTGCGGGAGGCGAAGGACGAGTGAGTTCCGTCAGTGTGCGGTCTGGGCAAAAGGATTAGTGCGTGGAAGACACTGCGCGGATCGTTCGCGAGGGCGGCCGTGGTGGAGTAGTTATAGGCGCGCGCGGCGGGCGCAGATGGAAGGGGAGGGAAGGAACGAGACGACGACGAGATGGAGGCTGATGGGCGTTAGGGACACGTGGATGGCCGTGATCGGGTCGCGGATGACGGGCCTGTGGGCGGGCGAACCACGTCGCCGCGCTGGCGCGTCGTGGTGACTGGTGAGGCAGGCCGCGGGCGTTGGGTGCTGGTCTGCTGGATGGCCCGGATCGGGTTCTGGCGGTGGCACAAAGTGTGAAATGGGGGAAAAGGGCAATCGTGTTTAAAAGCGAAGTGGTACACGGGCTGTAAACGTGGCTCCCGTTGGCGACGACCGGCCTTTGTTTTTGCAGTACCTTTTTTTTCACTTGGTTTTGGGGTGAGTTTTACAGCAACCGTACAATACTTTACTCGCTGATGACAACTTAGGCTTACATAGCATGCCAGTAGGCCATTTGAGCTTCTTATCTCCTACTCTTCCATCCCAAATTATAACACGTTTGACTTTTTTGGCTTTAAGTTTGACCATTCGTCTTATTCAAAAAATTTATGCAAATATAGTCAAATTTAAGTCATTTTTGAAAAAAATTTTATTAATAAACCAAACCACGACGAAAGAAATGATATTTTACACAAATTTTTGAATAAGACGAATGGTCAAACTTGGTGTCAAAAAAGTCAAACGTCTTACAATTTGGGATGGATTGAGTACAACTAAAAAGAACAAAGTGTGAATATTTTTTGGTGCGACATTTATTTTTGTTCGTCCGTCTGGCCACGCCTGTGATCCCACGACATCTCCCGCATGCTGCGTCCTTTGGTGCGATTCTCCTTGATTGAATATTGCATGCCATGTGATAAAGGAATCACGGCAAAATAGGAAGTGAAAAATTATTGTGCTATCCATATACACATTGCATGTTTGCATGCACTAGCATACATGGCAACGAGCAAAACGAAAGAGAATTAACATAGAAGGAAAGAGAATTAAGACAAAATAAAGCTCTTTACATTTCTGAGAACCTTGCTAAATCTGTCTATATTTAATTACTTTCCCTCTTTGCATTTACAAAAGAGATAATTTTTTCCTCCTTTTATTTGGTTTCACGCTCACGTGTTCCATCGCCCACGATACGAGGTAAGACATGCAAACAGATATTTCAAAACTACCTATAGAGTCCAAAGAACTTAATAAATAAATCCTTCTGGAGGCAATGCAAATTCTCTCTAATCTTTCATTTGGTGTAGTTAGTGTTATCATAGTACCCGCATGTATTCATAGAAAATAAATCGTGGACAAAACGTGGACACTTTTTGATGCGACATTCCAACATGGGTCCATCGTCCTGCCAATATCCTTGAGACAGATCACATAAAGGATGAGAATCCCTCTATGAGATTGCTCACAAGAGACTCAAACTTATATCTGATCATGATAATGTTGAATTGCTTTGCATCAAAAGCATCGGCAATGATAAATGGGGACATATGTTTTAGTATGCATAGTGGAGGAAAACTCAACCTTGGCCTTCTCAGCAGTTTTTCTGAGCCTTTGCAGTGCTAGCTTATCCTTACTCAGATAGTCAAGAGGTGCACCATAAAATTATACACCACTAAGAAAAAGTGTCACCATTGGTTGTCTTGACCTGAAAAATGTGTCGAAATTAAGAATTACAACACCTAATTCAACATCTTGGAACATACACTCAAGTGGATATCTTATTCTACAATATATGTCTGTGTGAAATAGTTCTAAGCCACACATATTTATACGGTGAATATAACATACTTTGTTTTAAAATTTTATGAGAGATTTTTTAAGACACGCAGTATTATCCATGTGACATGCACTAATATTTACATATATACTCGAACATGTATATACAGGATTATATGGAGATGCAGCGGAACTTATTCATGGATTTATTGGCGCATGAAAGAAATGGATATCGGAGGATTCTTTCTGTCGATATAAAATATTATCTTAGCCATATCACGAAAAAAATCTATACAGTAGAGTTTGTGAGCCTGCGACGTCGCGCTCTCCGTGACTGTGTTAATTTCACGAACTTTGCTTTTTGAATTAAATATCACTTTAACGTCAATATTTAATTTAACAGTATTGTTATCTTATCGTGCGATCCATGTGTTTTTAGTACAAAAGATTTAGTTGTTCCGTAGCAATGCACGTGCACGCTACCTAGTATCCTGATTAATTAGGTCTTACACCCTGCCCGCTTCCTTGTGTTATTTTAATGAATGAGGAAGCTAACCACATGGCAGCTTGTACGACTTGCATGCATGCAGTTGAGAAAATATCTATGCTTGTGTGCACAGGTGAGCCGACCACTCACTAGTATTGCCGACCATACACTATGGCTAGAGGTAGAAGAAGGAAGGGAGAACAGAGCGCGCGTACACACAGCACAAGCACCAGCGTTGACCCGGAGCTCAGCAGAGGAGATGGCAAAACTGAACTCGTTCTCTTTACTGAGTTACAGTGGAAAACTATAGTCCTGTTCGCTTGTCTTATAATTCATACTTTTTAGCTTGTCTTTTTAGCCGAAATAATATTTTTCTCTCACAACAATTCAGCGAAATAGTGTTTCAGCTTCTTTCTTCAGCGAAGCGAACAGGGCATATATATACAACTCTACCCATCTAATCCTAGTACACAAACATGTCAGGCTGCCATATTGCTACAGTGACTAGATATGACAGCAGGACTGACTTTGCGCGCCTGCCCCTACTGTGACTACAGTGCGATAGGGAAGCCTTTCGATGTCTGCCCCTTCAGCAGCTACAGTGCAACAGTAGGGAGCCTTTCGGCGCATGTCCCTGTCGCGCATTCATACAGGGGAGCAGCAGATTACTTAACAATTCATTCCCTAATCCTGCTGCTAACCCTAGAACCCCCTCCATGCCGACCATCTTCTTCAGCTCCGTGAACCGAAGACGGCTGAGCGGCTTGGTGAGAACGTCCGCGAGTTGCCGACCAGTTTCGACGAACTCGATGATGATCTGCCCTCTATCGACACAGTCCTTGAGGAAGTGAAACTTGATGTCGATGTGCTTGCTCTGGTCATGGAGAACCGTATTCTTCACGAGGGCGATGGCGGGCTGGTTGTCCACCATCAGTGCTGGTGGGTGAGCTTCCACACCGATCAGCTCACCCAACAGCCGGCGCAGCCACACAGCTTGGCACGCAGCTGTGGCCGCCGCCACGTACTCTGCCTCGTATGTGTACAGCGCCACCACCTTCTGTTTCAGCGACAACCATGAGATTGGAGCTGACTTGAGGAAAACGAGCACGCCAGAGGTGCTCTGCCGTTCGTCGATGTCTCCCACCATGTCTGCATCGCTGAACATAGTGAGCTGCAGCCCACTTTCGTCGGTCTTGGGAAAGACAATCCCCTAATCCACCGTCCCCTTGACGTAGTGTAGCAGCTGCTTCATCACAGCCCCGTGATCCTCTCGGGGATCCTCCATGAAGCGGCTGACGTAGCCACGACGAACGCAATGTCTAGCCTCATGTGGACTAGGTAGTGTAGACTGTCGATGATGCTCCGGTAGAGTGTTGCATCTACCTTCGCCACAGTACTGGCCTTCGTCAGCTTCAGCCGCTCCTCCATCGGAGTCACGCATGGCTTGCACCCAGCCATGCCGCTCTGCTCCAACAGCTTCGAGGCGTACGTGCTCTGACCGAGCGTGAGCGCCTCCTTCCCCTGTCTCACCTCGATACCGACGTAGTAGGAGAGAGCATCGAGGTCGCTCATTCAAAAACAAGCCGCCATATCACGCTTGAAGCTGTTGATGTCCTCCGCACGTGCGTCGGTGACGATCAAGTCATCCACATACACACCGACGATGAGCTCCTCCGCACGCGCGCGTGCTCGGTTGCGCACCGCGTGAACCCAAGTTCATCTAGCGTGGCATCAAGCTTGGCGTTCCACGCTCGCGGGGCCTGCTGTAGCACGTAGAGCGCCTTGCGCAGTCGGAGCACCCTGTGCTTCGCCCCCTTAACAGCGAAACCCGGACGTTGCTTGATAAAGACTGAAACATCCTCAATTTTCCGTGAAGGGAATATCCACAAAATAAATTATAATATGATAAAACCAATAGTTGATTCCATCATATTATCATATATCAGTCGATATCACAGTCATACATTGTAAGCTTACAGGAATACAAGATATTACATCACTGGGGAACACACCTATTACAGAGTTAATCTAGCGAAAGACTATCCAGTGAAGGCTTCTCCTTCACGGGTCGTCATCAGAGTTGGCGTAGTGCAGCATAGATTCCATCTCCGAACCAAACTTGAGCGTAGGCACGAGACCTCCTAATCCTTCTAAAGTCAGCATCTCTGAGAAGTAGGAAAATCTGCACACCGCTAGATGTGTGCAGGCCATGGTCAGCACTGATGAGCTTTAGTGGAAAAGATAAACAAGGGATCTGGCGATCCTAATATTTGGCTGTGGTTTGCATCCTTAGCGCATGAGAAGAACTAATATTAGTAATAATAATATCCAATTTTTAACACATTCACCCCCACACCATCCGTATCCATCCACCAACCATCCATCCCAAACCATCTCCACACCACCACACCATATCTCATCTCACACACTCAGGTCGACAGGCCAACTCCCTCTCGACCTTGTCTCAACGGTCCGCAGCCCCCAAGGCTCACGACCGAAAAATACCCCAAACCCTGGAGGGAGAATAGAAGGACTCATCTTCTATCTAGTTTAAGCGAAACCCAGGAAAGGTCCATAGCCAACAAGTCGGCATATGTATCGATCGATCAACCATACACTCTGCAGAGGTTTTACATGCCCACAAGATTAGCCATCCTTGGAGTCTAGAATCTCCTAGGCAGAATTCCGGTCGCTTGCTAGCCTAGAACGATGTCACCCTACCTCTCAGCCCTAGAACATCCCAAGTCTAGTCTGGGATGGCTGATACTGTGAGTCGTAGACAGAGCCGAGGCCCACCGGATGTCAAGAGCCGGTCTATAAGGCCTCCTGAAGTCTCGGAAGGGTGTGGGGGAAACCGCGCGCCCCGTACCTCCTTGCACACGTTCGCCTAGCAGTAGTGGCATCGTTCTACCAAGTAGTCCGACCGTCCCACACCATATAGGGCGAGTGGGATGTAAAGGATTCCCAGTGAATCTGAGTACTAGTAAGTCCTTAGGGGTGACCAAGCCAGAATGTCTTCATCAGGGTTTCCATTTACCGTGCCACCACAACACCTCCACCCCGGGCTCCACCTTTCCGAGGTTCACACCCAAGGCCACCTCCAATTACCATTTACCCGCCATAGGTATTCCATATCCAAGTGCCCAGGTAGCACCACATGGCAAGACTTGCCCTAGGCTCGTTGTTATTCCAGCTCGGTCGACACAACCCTCACTCTCCACGCACCCAAGACACACGTAGCACGCTCACACACCACCAAGTCCGGCACCCATAGCCAAACCATTCTCTAGGGGTTCACCACCAGCATCACATCCCCGATATAATGCGAAGTGGAGTTATTAATAAGTATAGTGGTATAATATGCAAGCAAGCAGGCAAGTAAGCATATATAAACGAGCGAATGCACAAAGCAGGGTGACGTGGTAGAGTGGGTTGCATCTAGGTAATAATGGCTCAGGTAGTAGCATGCATCAAAGTACTATCAAAGGAATAATTATAAAGCGCTAGCAGTTCTAGATATTATGCAATGTCTAATAGGATTCTCTAAAAGAGGGTGCTGCCATGACACCTGCGATGTAGAGGTAGTAGTGGTACAATTCTCCATTCGTTGGTGTTCCATTAGCGGGGTCACCTCCTCCTGCGTTGACTCCATTCCGTAGTCCTTGTCGTCGTCCATGTTCTCTTGGTCTGATCGTCAGCTACTCCGCAAAGCGACTCACAAGGCAAGAGAGCACTCAACACTCGAAAAGACGACAAGACACAGGAAAATCCAATAACACCAGCGAGGCAATAAGAGATACACGGCTTAGCCCTCTCGGCGGTTGTCCGATTTCCTCAGGCCAAAGGATCACAAGTGGTGGTTTACTAAGCACAAGCTTAAGTCATGGCCAAGCCAGTATGGCTTTACGATAGACGGTTTAAGCTAGAGCTTATCCAGAGCGAACACCATGGCTCACGATCTTTCGATTCGGTGTCATTGAATTGACGGGGATTGGAAGTCGGGCCCCAAGAAAGAAGAACGACGGGGTTCGGCTCTTATAGCCTTATCTTGTAAGTCACTATTGGATACAAGAAGCAGACAAGAACGAATAACACTTTTGTGACTTGGCTCCAATGTACTTCGGCTCATCCGCTATGGTAGAAAGCGGTAGCGCAAAGAGATTGGACAACAACGGGTTCTCTCGATCTACACGTCATAATAACATCGGGAGCCGAGAAGAGAGTCGCTCAACACGGCAAAAGATGCGGGGATTAGCTAGGCACATCCATGTCATGTTCTCAGATACATCTTCGGGAAAGATGGTTTTAGACGGTCGATCGGGTCGACACGCATGGGTCCGAGGTACGACATAGACCATAGCTTCGCTAACAAAAGGGAATAGTCCGGTCTTTGTTCCAATCGTCACGGGCAAGACGGGATCGAACAGAGCAGGCTATCGGGACAACAAGAGCAAGAACAA
The DNA here is from genome assembly GCA_904845875.1 of Miscanthus lutarioriparius. Taxonomy (NCBI): domain Eukaryota; kingdom Viridiplantae; phylum Streptophyta; class Magnoliopsida; order Poales; family Poaceae; genus Miscanthus; species Miscanthus lutarioriparius. Next base: position 18,798,949 of record CAJGYO010000004.1, read on the forward strand.
CCAAGAGCAAGGTCCACTTCTTCTAACGCTCACGCTACGATAAAGACGGGGCATCGGAAGGAGCGACACTCAAGAACACCAAGTGCGTAAGCCACTCGTAGGGTACCCGACCTGGGTGCACTGGCACTGAGATATCTCTCAGATTCGAAGCGGTGCGGTTGTCACCGCGAGAATCAGAGAAACGTGATGGTCAAACGGGGTACAAGCATACAAGGGCTTGAGCACGAAGAAGCAACTAAAAGCGAAAGAGAGGCGTAGCTCCATGGTCATGGTGAGATGAACTCGCGGCCACAAGCTATGCCTACGAGTTGGCATTCATCGTTCCATGATTGCTTACTCCCAGGTTTTCTCCCATAGAACTTGGTCAGGGAAGGCTCAAGGCATGCGGGTGATATCCGCATCGATGTTAGTATCGACATCGAATCCATCACGACCATGTTCTAGGGCCGAAGGCAGGAGCTAACACTCATGGTACTATGAAGTCAACTAAAAGGCGAGGGGTCGAGTTACCCTCGGCATCACGGTCATGGCGAGACAGATCCCGCGATCGTAACGTCCGGACGAGGTACGATCCCTCAGCCGGCTCGAAGGCTCGGCACACAGGCAACAACACCAACAACCAGCGATAAGAACCAAACACGACCGAAAGACGTAGCAACTCGACATGACTGCAGAGTAGCACATCCCATAGCTGGGTGATGGGTGAATTCCTGTAAGACAGTCATGGACATATAGGTTGTAAGAATAGGGCCCAATAAGATAGATATGCGTATACGAAAAGATGCGAGATGGGGCTTTCCATGGTCTCGGTAAGACATACGACTAGGGTTCATGGTCCAGAGGGTACGGCTTGTGGTAGACAGGGTCATGGTGGTCTCGGCAAGCGAGGCCATGGTGGTCTCGGCAACGGTGGTCTCGGCAACGGTGGTCTCGGCAACGGTGGCCTCGGCAACCGTGGTCTCGGCAACCGTGGTCTCGGCAATGGTGGTCTCGGCAACGGTGGTCTCGGCAATGGTGGTCTTGGCAATGGTGGTCTTGGCAACGGTGGTCTCGGCAACGGTGGTCTCGGCAACAGTGCTAGGTCATGTAGTGTATACTAGGGCTTTGTCCGTGAGTTGTGCAATGAGACTACTTCAAAAGGCCTTTAGTGTGAATCCCGGTAGATCTCGACGGCATGTTCTCATGACTCGGGTAGCCGGAACAGTGGTGAAACACGGACACAGGGTTCCACGGAACTGTCAGGGCAACCAAAGAAAGGAAAACTGCAGTCCATGATGCGGCGATCAATGCCACGTGGTCCAATTATGGCTTCGTGGCTCACAATGAGGTCATGGTAACTCTTCGCCACAGCATGGCTAAGAGCGTCGAGTCAGTGGCTTGGTCATAGATCATGGCCGAGGGGTGCTGGGAACCATATGGTGGCATTCCAGGGCATCGTACGTGACTTGCGTGAACGGTGTGAGCGCAATTAAAGAGTGGGCTCTTCAATTTCGAGGGGTCAAAAGTACTTAAGGGTTGGTCCACATCATAGGGCTCGATTTTTGAAGAATGTGGGAACTGGTTTCACATTTTTCTGAGGTCGTAAGAATTTTCTATAAATTTCCAAAGGTTAACTCCTTTTCTTGAAAAAGAAAAAGGAAGGTTATTCCAGGGCTTGACACATGGCAGCTCAGGATTGGTCCAGCTATAACAGTGGCTGACAGGTGGGGTTTCGCTGACGTCATCATGACGTCAGCACGACGTCATCAGTCCGACATGTGGGACCGGGGATCTTGGGCCACTGACAGGTGGAACCCGCATGACGGCATTAGGACGTCAGCATGATGTCACCTACTGACAAGTGGGTCCAGCGGCTCTGTGTCGCTGACAAGTGGGTCCTGGTCATCGGTCAACGTTGACCGGTCAACCGGTTTGGGTCTCAACTGGGCCTTGGCGGGCCTGGACAGGGCTACATTTTGGGCTAGACCGGCCCGGACACGTGTCGCGCGGGGAGGACGTCCACGTGGCTCGTTCTGGGCTCCTATTGGGCTCCGGTGTATGGGGCTGGTGTACAGTGGGCTTGCAGGCGCTGGTCCATAGACCGCAGGGACGGTCTGCGGTGGACCGTGTCCACGCGGGCACAGGCCGTGCGGTGCATCATGCCCCCGGTGCATGTTGTGATGGGAGGCTCTGTTTTCCTCCCTGCTTCTACTCCGGTGTCTCACCGGCGGCAGGGCGTGCGGGGTGGCGGCAGATCCGGTGTCCTCCTGACACCGTGGTCCAGTTGGCTTGGCTAGGCCGTGTATGTGAGTGCGCGTGTGTCAGCGCCGGGGGTGTGTGGTGACGGCAAGACGGTGGCGGCAGCAGGGCCACGGCGTCCGCAGGTGCCCTCGACGGCGTCGCCTAGGTTAGGAGTGGCCGAGTGCAGGGCTGTGCGTGTGTGCCGCGAGCGCTGAGCTGGGACGGGCGCGGCGAACGTGTGTCCGTGTGTGCGGTGTCCGTGACCGCGTCACCGTGCATGACGTGCGTGTGCGAGCGTGCTACTTGCGTTCGTGATGGCGCTCGGGCGTGCGGCGACCGTGGGTGGCTACCGGCGCGGTAGAGATGTCGTGCCGTGCACGATAGGCAACACAAAGCTGGCGTCAAAGGCCGGGACAGGCAGGCTTTCGAGGAATGAATAAGGGCTGGGGCTTTGGAGGTCCAATGTAGAGGCGGTGATGTTCCCGTGCAGGACGGGCTCGGTGCAGGCAAGGCCGGTGCAGAGGCTGTGATGTCCCCACGCGTGGCCGTGACGTCGTTGGCGCACGGTCGTCGCCTAGTCGCAGCACCGAGGGCTCGAACGGAGTGGCGTCGTGACCTCATGGTTCGGTCCCGAACGCAGATCGCCATGGAGGTGTGGTCATGGACCGGCTCGGCGGTGCAGCTGGCACCGAGATGGCTTCTTATCATGGCCGCGGCGACTCCCGTGGTATGGCTCAAGTCATGGAGGTGGGGTGGCTACGCCAAGGAGGAAAGGTGCTGCTTCCTTGTGAGAACGGCAGGATCGGCACGGTGACGACGCGAGGTGGTGATGCGACCTCCGAGCGACGCGGCTTGGCGACGAGGCCGCCATGGCAGAGAACGCTGACGGCGTCGGGTGGTGAGGTCATCGCGGTTCGGGGATGCTCGACGCTATGACGTGCCCCGACACGTCGCGACAAAGCAGAGGTGGTTGGCGTGCTCTCGTGCGGTGGGATTGGCGAGGATGGGGACGCCGGTGAACGCGACGTCGTGCCCTACACAACTTGCTGTGGCAGCGTGATGTGGTCAGAGCGGCGAGGTTAGGTGCAGGCGGAGCTCCGTGGTGCCGGCGTGGTGCTGCTGCTTTGTCACAGTGACGCCATGGTTGGTGCCATCGCAACCTCAGGGGGCAAGGCCATGGTGTTCTGGGACTGGGAACGGAGGCAGAGAGGAGACGGGAAGAAGTGGCGGCTGCTAGAGGGAGTGGGTGAGGGCGAGTGCAACTGAGGGATTCTTATAGCCCGCAAGCTAGGGTTCTAGGGGTCACGGACGGCGGCGATCCTCGGGGTCCGCGCTCCATGCCCACGCGGCGCGCATCGAGCGGGCACCTGAGCCAGGGGCGCGGTCGGGACGCGGGGCTTCATTGCGCGCACGCAAGCGGTCTGGCGGCGGCGGCTGGGAGCGGCTGCTCCCGCCTAGGGTTGGCAAGGGGCGTCGGTTTCGGCTACTGGGCAGGCTGGGCCAAGCAGGCCACGGGCTGCTGTGTCGGTTGGGCCAAGGCACTGGCGGGGCAGGCTGGGCTGAGGCCAAGGGCGAGCGGGGCTGACTCTGCTGCTTGGGCTAGGCTGGGCTGGCTGTGCGCGCGAGCGGGCCAAGCCAGGGCGAGGTGGGCACGAGCGGGCTAGGCCGGTTAGGCACGAGCAGGCCGAACTGTTGAGCTGGTTGGGCCGGTTGCGCTTTCTTATTTGCCTTTTCCCTTTTCTAATTCCTTATCTATTTATTCCTCCATTTTATTTACTTCCAAAAGCTCCTAAATTGGTATACATGTGTTGCCAACATGTACAGCTCCTAGTGGGGTCCTCTAGGGGTTATCTATAGGTTAGTGGGGTCCATGTCAAGGGTTGGCATCGATGGGCATTGATTTACAAGGAAGGTCGATTGACTTTATCAATTAGATCAAGGGATTCGAATGAGGTTCAAAAGCAAGAAGGTGAATTGAGAGAGATGAAAAGGGGTTCTTAAGATATTCTAGAAGGGATCAAAAAGATTTGCTACGGACTTGTGCTCTCCAACATAAAACCCTAAACCAACAAAAGAATTCCAGAAAACTCCTACAAGTAATTCTATATGCATGCAACAATTTATTTATAAATTGTTCTTAGTTTGACCTAGCATCTACCTGCTTCACACATTGCAGGATTTTTTTTAAAAAGTTCATATTTTTGGCTTCTCCAAAAACCCGGGTTGTTACAAAGACCGTCTCCGTCAGCTCGCCATTGAGGAAGACCGATTTTATGCCCAGGTGATGGACACGCCAATCCTTCGCTGCTGCCAAAGCCAGCAGCAATCGGATAGACTCCATGCGCGCTACCGGCGCAAAGACTTCCTCGAAGTCGATGCCCTCGCACTGGACAAAGCCTCGGGCGTTGAGGCGCGTCTTGTGCTTGACAATGACGCCGTGCTCGTTCCGCTTGACCTTGTGCACCCACTTCAGGCCGATCATATGATATCCTGGAGGTGGATCAACGAGCTTCCAAGTCTCATTTTCCTCAATCGCCTTCATCTCCTCTAGCATCGCCCGTCGCCAATTTGCATTGCGCTCGACTAGCGTGAACGTGGGTGGTTCCTCTGCACTAACGAGAAGCAGCTCTGGGTCATTGAGCAGCCGACCCGCTAGGCCTGAGAGCCATATGCCGCTGAAGATGTCGTCCAGCCTGTGGAACCACATGTCCTCACCATCGTGGAAGGAATCCACGAACTCAGTGATGTCGCTTGGAGGTGAGGCGAATTCGATCGGCATCGATGGAGTCCCCTGTTCCGTGGGAGTGATCGACACAGCAGCTGGAGTGCTCGACACCCCGGCTGCAGTGCTCGGCACTACTCCTGGACCACTCGTCACCACTCATGGAGTGGTCGACACCACTGTAGGAGTTCTCGGCACTAGTTTTGGAGTGGTCGGCACCACTGTAAGACTTCTCGGCTCCGCTACGGCAGCGTTCGGCTCCCATCCTAGAGTGGTCGACACCACTGCAGGACCGCTCGACACCACTCCTAGAGTGCTCGACACCTCTCCCGGAGTGCTTAGCACCGCCCTAGGAGTACTCAGCTCAGTTGCTGGAGTGGTCGACACCTCCTGTCCAGCGTCTCCACCACCGTGGATGACCAAGTGCTCGACGACGAAGGTGCTGGTGAAGCCGCCAGCTTCCCTCGTGCCTGGACTATTCAAGTCCTAGGCCGCATTCTCGTCGAACATGATGTCACGCGAGACAACCACCTTGCCTCCACGTGGGTCGTAGAGCCTGTATGCCTTGATACCTTCCACGTAGCCCAGGATCACCATTGGTGTGCTCCTGTCCTCTAGCTTGGCGAGGACCGGCTTTGTCTTCCTGACATGGCCGATGCTGCCGAATGTTCGGAGGAAAGACACGCTCGGCTTACGCTCATACCAAGCTTCGAACGGCGTCTTGCCCTTTAGGGCCTTGGTGAGCGCGCAATTGAGGATGAACATCGTCGTGGTCACCGCCTCACCCCAGAACCTTGCCGGCATGCTTTTGGCCTTCATCATGGATAGAGCCATGACGACCACCGTCTGGTTCCGCCGCTCCACCACGCCATTCTGCTGTGGTGAGTACGGCGCAGTGTGGTGTCGCACCGCACCCTAATCCGCGCAGTATGCAGCGAACTCCACCGAAGTGAATTCACCGTCGCGATCAGTCCGCAGCTCGCGTAGCTTCTTGCCACTCTCCGCCTCCGCGCGCACCTTGAACTTCTTGATCGCCTTCATCGCCTCATCCTTGCTCATTAAGAGTTGTAACCAAATATCGCGACTGCAATCATCCACGGGCAGGAGGAAATACCACCGATCACCGTTTGTGGCGGGCGTGATCGGCCCACAGAGATCGCCATGGACGAGCTCGAGAGTGTTCACCGTGCGATACTTGGCCTCCTTTAGGAACGGTAGCCTCCTCTGCATCCCGGCTAGGCAGCTGTCGCACAGCTCGCCTACGTGCTTGATGTGGGGCAGCCCTCAGATCATCTTCTCCAGCCGACCGAGTGTGTTGAAGCTGAGATGGCCGAACCAGGCATGCCACAGCCATGGCTCCTTGGTGTACCATGCTGCCAGGCACACCAGCTGCTCCACCTTCACGTCGAGCAGGTACAACTGATTCCAGGACCTTGTCACCTTGGCAAGAAGGTGCTCCTCCCGGTCCCTGATCCTGAGCACACCATCCTTAATTAGTACCTCGCTACCGCGCTCATCTAGCTGGCCAATGCTGATGATGCATAAATGCAGCTGTGGGATGTAGTACACATCCGTCAGCACGCGGTGCTCACCGTTCTAGCACCTAAAGATGATGGTGCCGCGTTCTCAGATCACCACCCTTGAGCCATCACCAAACTTCATCGTGTCGGTCACGTTGCTGTCGAGCTCGGAGAAGGATTCCTTGGATCCCGTCATGTGGTTGCTGGCACCGGAGTCCAGGTACCACTGCTGCTCCTGTTCGTCGCCCACACGTCCGAGGTGGACTTGGGCGCACGGTTCATCGAGGTTGACAGCCTTCAGAGCCTTCTCAAGCCCTTCCACCGCCATCACCTCTCCCTTCTCCTTGGTCTCAACATCGTGCAGTGCACAGAACGTTGTCATTAGGAGAGTGGCCTCATCATCCTCATCAACCTGTGCTAAATGAGCCTTAGCCTTCTTCTTCTGCTTGCGATTTGGGCACTCCTTTGCCCAATGGCCCGTCTTTCCGCAGCGCCGACAGGCGTTGGGGTCGACCTTCTTCTTCTTCTTGTCCGAAGAAGCCTTGCCGCGGTGCTTACCATCACTACCATGGCTGGAGGAGGCTTCCCCGGAGTTTCTCTGGGCAGCCCTCTCCTCCTCAGTTAGCAGCAGCTTGCCGCTGTCTGTCGTTTCTGTGGCCTGCTCCATGCGCTCCTCCACCGCCCGCAGATGCCCTATCACATCCTCAATGATGAGGGTGGATAAGTCCAGCATCGTCTCTATGGAGAGAGCGATCTGGATGTATTTCATCGGCACGGAGTAGAGATACTTGGAGACCGTCTCTTCTTTGTCGATGGTGACGTCGTGGCTCCTCAGCTTGCTGATGAGTGACTACAGGTGGAGGGAGAAGTCATCCACCGATTCACCATCTTTGAACTTAAGGGTAGTGTACTCCTACTTCAGCAGCTGGGCCGTCGCCTTCTTTGCGCGGTCGGATCTGACGCGAATCGCTGCAATGGCCTTCCACGCCTCCTTAGTTGAGTTCTTCGCCTCCAACGACTCCCTGTACTCCGCTGGCACAGCAGCAAGGATAGCCTCCAACGCCGACATGTCATATTCTTCGTTGTCGGTGCCTTTGTCAATAGCATTCCAGAGCCATCGGCCTCTGAGCTTGACCTTCATGGTCACCGTCCACTCGCTATAGTTGGTGTGAGTCAGCGTTGGCCAACTGGTGCCGCTGACCTCCCGCACCGTGCGCACGACGACCTCCTGTCGTGGCTGGACAGACACAACAGCGCCGCTGCTGTCGTCCATCTCCAAACCATCCGTCATCGCCAGCGGTTAGTCCGGCGACGGCGCTTGTACGGCTCTGATGTCACTTGTTAGCCCCTAGATCATCGGCACGGGTGAGCGCGACCACCCACCAGTGTTGTCGACCACACACTATGGCTAGAGGTTGAAGAATGGAGGGAGAACAGAGCGCACATACACACAGCACATGCACCAGCGTTGGTCCGGAGCTCTGCAGAGGAGATGGTAAAACTGAACGCTCTCTTTACTGAGTTGCAGTGGGAAACTATATATACAACTCTACCCATCTAATCCTAGTACACAGACATGTGAGGCTGCCATGCTGCTACAGTGACTAGATGTGACAGCAGGGCTGCCTTTGACGTCTACCCCTGCTGTAGCTACAGTACGACAGGGGAACCTTTCGACGCCTGCCCTGCAGCAGCTACAGTGCAGCAGCAGGAGCCTTTCGGTGGCTATCCTGCCGCGCGTTCGGGAGCATCAGATTACTTAATAGTGTCCTTCGTTTAAGCGTTTTGAAGGTTGGATAAAAGAGTATTGCAGCTTCCTAATAATGCTAGCTAGTGTTGTACAAGTACAAACATGCCTTGAAGTCTTCAATCTCACTTGCTTTTCATCATCATATACACCAGACAAGAGAGAAGGAATGCTAATTGAACCACTTTAAGTCATTACTCATATTTCGTCACTCAAGAGTTAATCTGAACATACAGGCAACAGTTCATCATCGGTACAGTTTTGTCCACTTGCCGTCAGATTATCAGGGCTTATTAACTAAGCTCGAATGCAGAGTTTTAACATGATTCTCTGTTTTTTTCCCTGTTGCAAATACCAAATCCAAGTATTTTCTCAAACACGGAAACGGGCCAGTAATAAATTGTTCTAGCGGTGGAGTAGTCGCCATCTGAATCCTCTGAATTTCCAGCTGATCATTAGGCTGACTTGTAATCATGAACCATATCACAACCGAAGAATGATTAGCAGTTAGCGTATGCCATTGCTACCTCTGAATAATAATACACCGTGTTACAGTACTAGTACTACATCCCTGAAATGACGGCATATATATGTATATATATCCAAGTACGTTGCAGCTTCCAATCGAACTCCGGCTTAGTACTAAAAATTAATTTTCTAATAACCACCAATCCTTTTAAATTCCCAGATTAAAAAGATGGTGCAGGTTGCGGTGTTCTTAAAACAATCATGGGATGGTAGTGCCAACCAATGCAAGCTAAAATGGTTCAGTTCAGACTCGAGAGCTGCATCGAATTCAACTGTTAATAAGATGGACCTTTGATTAGTTGCAGTATATCTATCCGATCAATCATGCATTATCGATTATACTCCAACCTCTAAATGACCTGAGATCTAGGTCAACAATTCCCGGTTGGCGGTTGGTTGGGAATATATGCCGGGTTGGTCCGGCCACCTGACTGATTGGTTTCTTTGGGACCGCCCGCCTCACACCCCCACATCGCCGCCACCGGCCAGGAGTTGGCCGGTCGCGGTCGCCGCCGGCTGGCTGGCTGGCTTGCTTCCCGTGGAGGCGGAGGCAGCCCAACCGAGCTCATTTGACCACCAGCGCGCTGCCTTTTTAGTGTTTGACATTGTGATGGTACTGGCGATCGATCAGTTCATTTTCTGCCTGTGAACTGTGATTGTGAAGTCGTGCTGTTGTTGGGACCTGGGACTTGGGAGGACGATTGATTCTGATTGGGACGCTGAGTCGCTGACGCCGACGTGGCCACAGAAACGAACTGTGCATACTGCAGCTATCGCAACAAGTTCCGTCGTTTATGTGCAAGCTTGAGTGCTTTACATACACTGCGTGATGCACTCTCGGTACAAGACAAGGCCGGGAAAGTGTTTGGTGGTGGAATAAGAAGGTTCCTTCATAAACAGAATGCTAAGCTAGTTTGCATAACAAGAACGCAGGCATTATTGTATTAATTATTAGGATGGTATATGTACACACATTTCCATTTTTTTTCTTTTGTGTTGGCACAGAATGCTCGGATTCTCTTTTTTTTTGCGAGATGCCCTAGAGAAAGTTGTAAGCATACCACGGATTTTTTTTTTTAAAAAATGATCATGTGCTTGTGATCTGAGAGTAAACGGTTTTTTTTTATAAAAGTTGTAGAGTAAACGTTGTTGACTTGTTTTTTTTTATCATAAAACGTTGTTGACTTGTTGGTTCTGCTGTTACATTCGTCTTGGATCGCTTAGATGAGGAAAACCCAAGTGAGGCGGCCTACAAGATGAGACGTTGGGCCTGTATGAGTGAGTAAAGTGTTTTGAGGAGAGAGACTAGCCTGGGCCTTGTGTAAGTGTGGATGGACGGACGCGTTGGAACTGGAAGAAAAGCCCAATCGGCCGTGAGCTGATCACACGACGACGGGTCCCGGCCTGGCGAGAAATTGTCGTTGGGGCAGTTTCACATTCACTGCGATGGGCTCGGCAAATCATGGACCGTACACTGGAAGCTTAGGCCGGATTGAGAGCGGCCCACTTTGTCTTTGCTAGATTGCGTCTTTTTTTTTTAACTCGATTGCGTCATTTTTAAACCAACGATTCGTTTTGGCATTGGATTTTGGGTGCTCCTGTACAGGAGCTTTGTATCGATGTTTGTTGAGGCTACACAGGTTGTTGGTTTTCTGTTTCTGTAGACTGTAGAGGCTTTACGTTTCTGCATGGGTTTAATTTGGTTGAAACAACTATGTTCTCCGTACCCTTTGCGTTCGTACGCGTACCCGTACCAGTTCATGTATGTTTTTCCATATCCTATAATACAGGCGGGTGACTACGATGTAACGAATTTTCATCTTGCTTTCGTGTTATATATGTAATTCACAGCAGTATTGAATAATGGACAACTCATCATACCGGTCATTATAGTAATAAGCTTTAACGTTTGTTGCATTGCCATATGTATTTTCAGTGTATAATGTTTATATGTATAGTGCTATACTTCCTAATTGATATCTGACTTGTATGCACGGGATGCCAAATGCTGCGAAAGGCAGGGTTTTTTGATTCAGCTATATTAATTAACAGATGATGCTGATGGGATTCCAGTACGTTCCCGGAAATGTTTAATTCTTATAGGATTACATGACTATATTAAGAACATCACAGGCAAACCATGAAAGTAGAACAGGGGGTCCTAGTGAACAAGAGAGAGAGAGAGGAGGGGGTAAGGCTATTCTGCAGCTGGTCATAGAATAACTTATTGTATAGCCACCTTGATTTACGATAATGTTTGTACCAATTTACGATAATATGAATATGCATTTACGATACTCGTGTTACTACAACTCACGGTAATATTTACCATAATGTTATAGTAAATCACTTGATAAGGAGTTACTGTAGTCTCGTAAATTAGCATGGTAATTATCGTAACTTAAAGTGGTCATAGAATAAGTTATTTGGCCACCAGCTGAAAGTCTCTCTCTCTCTCTCTCTATATATATATATATATATATATATATATATATATATATATATATATATATATATATATATATATATATATATATATATATATATATATATTTATATACTTCCGGGAGTAGTTACTCCCATAATCAATAAATCACGTTACGTATATGTACATACTCATTTATCAGGTTTAAGTATGTTGACATACTAATATTAAGATACCTCAAATCTTTACTATGTGAAAAAAAATTCAAATGAGCACATATTTTTTGTCATATATACTATAATATAGTATATGATATAGCATATAAATACACTTCATATAACCCCTAAATCTAGAGATATACATATGATGATATATCATACATACACTACTCCTAGATTTAGGACGATATGGTGATATACTAAGTCTACATACATAGATGGAGTATATCATCATACTAGATCATTTAGGGTACTATGTATGACAAGTATATATGTATACTTAGAGTATATAGTTATACTTATTTTATATGCTACTATCATAGTATTATATAATATATTAAAAAAATATGTTCTCTTTTGAATTTTTTTCGCATAGTAAAGATCTGGAGTATCTTAATATTAGTATGTCAACATACTCAAACTGATAAATAAGTATATACGCATACACAACGTGATTTATTGATTATGGGAGTAACTATTCCTGGGAGTATATAAAATACACCATATATATATATATACCCACACACCGTGTCTCATGCATGCGTGCGGACTGCTACGGTGATTTAGGGGATAAGGAGTATTAAATATAGATTAATTATAAAATCAATTACATAGATGGAAGCTAATTTACGAGACGAATTTTTTAAGCCTAATTAACCCGTCATTAGCACACGTTTACTGTAGCACCACGTTGTCAAATCATAGACTAATTAGGCTTAAAAGATTCATCTCGTAAATTAGTCATAAGTTGTGTAATTAGTTTTGTAATTAGTCTATATTTAATACTCTATGTATGTTTCAAATATTTTATGTGATAGAAATTTTAGGAGGTGCCGTAGAAACAAACAGGCCCTTAATCGCCCCTTAATCGCCCGCGCGCCAAATTAGCTTTGCTAAGCATATTCCTCTTTCCGGGAAGCAAGTGCACGCATTGTAGGGCCGAGTATGCAGCACCAAGATTAATCAACACGTACTTCAATCCGGACATTTGTTCGCATGTTGCATATTCCAAGTCGGTACCCCCAAACCCTGTACTGCTGATGCGCTGATACATACAGTACGCTACAGAGTAAAATGTACTCCGTACAGTACAATCTCCCTCCCTCAAGGTCACGGCTCCCATGTGATGACTGATGAGACTGGAGTTTCCCCTCCAGCTGCAAAAACTTTTCGACTGTTAGCTCGTTGGTTTCAGTTAGCCTAAATCAATCAGCTAACTGTGTTTTTCTTTCACAAAAAACTAGCACCAGCCAGTTCAAACCAACACTAGTACCAACCAACGAACAGGCTCTTTGTTTAGAAAAGGAGGTTGCCCCTGTGTTTTATTAAAAGCAAACCAGCATCAAGTTCAGCGTTTTAGGTGTGCCCGCCTTACAAAATAATTCTTAGTCTGACGACGATAACACCGTATTGTTTAACGTTGTTATAAACGATAGTCAATATAAACGACGAAGAATAATAGATCAATCACAGGGGATACGGGATTTTAACGTGAAAAACCCTCCCAAGGTGGAAGGGAAAAAACCACGGGCACCAACCAGCAAATTTTCACTATGGTCCCGTTCGCGTGCCCTTAAACCCGGCTTGATCCGCTTCTTTTTTCATCCGAAACAATATTTTTCTCTCACAAATTTCTCCAGCATTCCTCCAAACCATCCAACTTCCTCTAGAATTCCTCCAAGCGAACAGGCTCAATCGGGTGAGGTTACAAACGTTGAAGATTTACCACTTGGGAATATTCTAACCTGGGGGCTTTTCCGTATAGAATTCTATGATGCATATTTTGCATGAGGGATGTGGTCCGTATATATAGGGAGGAAAAACCCCACACCCTCGTCTATTAGCAATACGGAACTAATAGATGGTGTAGCCACTCTTAACGCTTAAATTTAGATCATAGCTCAACAAACTCCACCTTGAGACAAATTCCTTCTTATAGCATAAAATGAACCTTCACCCTGAAACAACAAATAAATACTTCCGGTGCCAAATAGCCTCTTGGGCTAAACAGTTATACTAACTAAGCTTGAGCAAAGCTCAAACTTAGCAACAGGAACTGGCTTTGTCAACATATCAGCAGGATTATCATGTGTGCTTATCTTGCATACCTTCAGCTTACCTTGCGCGACCACATCGCGAGCATAATGGTATTTGACATCAATGTGCTTCGTTCTCTCATGGAACATCTGATCTTTAGTGAGACATATAGCACTTTGACTGTCAAAAAATAAATTAATACAAGAATCATCTTCACAAAGCTTAGCAAATAAACATTTCAACCAAACTGATTCTTTACATGCTTCAGCAATAGCTATGTATTCTGCTTCAGTGGTAGACAGGGCAACAACGGGCTGCAATATTATCCTCCAACTCACAAGACAACCACCAATAGTGAACACATAACCTGTAAGAGATCTCCTCTTATCTAAATCAGCAGCAAAATCTGAATCCACGTAGCCAGTGAGTTCCTTATCAGTCCTGCCAAACTTCAAACAAGCATTTGTTATGCCACGAAGGTATCTGAAAATCCAATGAACAATCTTCCAATGTTCTTTACCAGGATTAACCATGTATCTACTAACCAAACTCATAGCATATGATAAATCAGGACGAGAGCAAACCATGGCATATATCAAAGAACCAACATCACTAGAATATGGAACTCTTGACATGTACTCAAAATCCACATCCGTACTAGCACATTGTAAAGCTGATAATTTGAAATGAGAAGCAATAGAAATACTAACAGACTTTGCATCATGCATGTTGAAATGATGAAGAACTTTCTTAATGTAACTTTGCTGACTAAGAAATAACAAACCAGAATTTCTGTCTCTTATAATTTCCATACCTAGAATCTTCTTAGCAGCACCAAGATCCTTCATCTCAAACTCACTACTCAACAATTTCTTCAACGTAGTGATTTCTTTCTTGCTCTTGGCAGCAATCAACATATCATCAACATATAACAGCAAATATATAGGTGATCCATCAACAAATTTAATGTACACACAGCTATCAAATTCAGACCTCTTAAAACCATATGACATCATAAAAGAATCAAACATTTTATACCATTGACGAGGAGACTGTTTCAAACCATATAAGGACCTCTTTAATTTGCAAACATGATCCTCCTTACCAGGTACTATGAACCCTTCTGGCTGGTCCATGTATATCTCCTCCTCGAGCTCTCCATATAGAAACGTAGTCTTTACATCTAACTGCTCAAGCTTAAGATCTCGCATAGCAACAATACCAAAAAATGTACGATTTGAACTAAGCTTTACAACTGGAGAGAACACATCATTATAATCAACGTCAGGAATCTGACTGAAACATTTTGCAACTAACCTTGCCTTAAATCTTGGAGGCTCACTAGGAGACAAACCCTCCTTTCTTTTGAAGATCCATTTGCAACGAATGGCCTTCTTGTGTTTAGACAAGCGTACAACATCCCATGTGCCATTTTTCTCAAGTGACTGCATCTCTTCTTGCATAGCGGAAATCCACGTCTCGTGGTCACCAGAAACAACAACTTCAGTGTACGTAGCCGGCTCATGAATGTTCTCAACCTGTTCAGCACAACTAAAGGCATTGTGAACAATATCACATTTCTCAATTAAATGTGGAAGAGGTCCACAACTCCTCTTTGTTCTTCGATCTGCAATAGACTGATTTTGAGACTGCAAAACAGGAGGTGAGTGCTGAACAATATCATGAACATTATTATCAACAATTTTAGTTTCCTGATCATCTACTTGCTCCACCTGTACGCTAACATGTTCCTACTCCTCATCAGAACCAACTGGTGAAACATCTGTGGACAAGCTGTCATTAAACATAACAGATTCATTAAAAACAATGTTCCTGCTCATGAAAGTCCTTTTAGTTTCAGGATTCCATAACTTATATCATTTAACTTCAGAACCATAACCAAGAAACATACACTTAATGGCCCTAGATTCTAGCTTTCCATTATCAACATGAGCATAAGCTGTGCAACCGAAAACTCTCAATTGTGAATAATCAGCAGGCATACCAGACCATACCTCAATGGTTATTTTCTTATTAAGTGGGATAGAAGGTGACCGGTTGATCAGGTAACAAGCGGTGTTAGTAGCCTCAGCCTAAAAATGCCAGTTCATTTGAGCATTGGACAGCATGCAACGAGCCCTCGAGATGATGGTTTGGTTCATGCGCTCAGCCACACCATTCTGCTGAGGAGTGTATGGGATGGTGTGGTGCCTGACAATGCCTTCTTCCCTGTAGTAATCATTAAAAGCATCCGAACAGAATTCACCGTCATTGTCAATATGAAGCAATTTTACCTTCTTTTCAGTTTGCCTTTCTATCATAACTTTCCACTCTTTAAAAGCAGCAAAAGTATCATCTTTATTTTTTAGAAAGTAAGGCCACACTTTTCTAGAGTAATCATCAATAATGGTAAGCATGTAACGAGCACCACCATAAGAGGGCTTATGAGATTGGCCCCACAAATCAGCATGTACATAATCAAGTGTACCTTTGGTGGTATGAACAGATGCATTGAATTTTATCCTCTTGTGCTTACAAAAAACACAGTGCTCACAGAACTTCATCTTACCCACAGTGCAGCCATCCAGCAGGTCTCTCTTAATCAATTCTGCCATACCAAGTTCACTCATATGCCCAAGACGCATATGCTAGAGATTAGTTTTACTTGGTTCATCATTAGAAACAATAGCAACAGTGATGGAACCATGTAAAGTACTTCCTCTAAGAACATATAACTTTGCAGAATTCATATCACCTATCATATGAATGAGAGAGCCTTTTGATACCTTACAAGCTCCACCTGAACCGGAGTGTCTGTACCCCTCAGCATCAAGTGTGCTAAGGGAGATGAGATTTCTAGCCATCCCTGATATGTGTCTCACATCTTTCATTGTGTGTATCGTGCCATCATGCATCTTGATCTGAACGAAGCCAATGCCCACGATCTCACATGGGTTGTTATCTCCCATACGCACGACATCTCCACTCTGTATAGACTTGTAAGAACTGAACCAATCTCTGTTAGAGCATATATGAAATGAGCATGTAGAATCAAGTATTCATTCATCATGACCAGCAACACAACCAGCAAAAACAACCAGAACATCTCCTGAATCAGAATTATCAACAGCGGAGACAACAGATGCCTTACCATCACCATCGGATTTATTTTTTGGTTTATACGTACTGTTTCTTTTCTCCTTATTCTGCAGCTTCCAACAATCCTCAATGACATGAGTATCTTTCTTACAATACCTGTAGAACTTATCCCTACCTCTGGACTTTGAACGGCCTTTACCGTTCTTGCTCTTGTCTCTATTATTGTTGTTGTTGTAGGTTTTCTGCTCGGGCCTGCCTCTAACCTGCAACACTTCGCCCTTGGAGGATGACACATCAGACTGAACCATACCTTTCATCTTTTCCCTAGTCTGTAGGGCCTCATATACTTTCGCAAGGGTTAGTTCATCACGACTTAATAGTATGGTATCTCGGAAATGTGCAAATGAAATAGGCAGTGAGCATAACAGTAGAAGAGCTAAATCTTCATCATCATATTTTACCTCCATCGACACTAGGTCGGCAACGATCTCCTTAAAGATCGATAAGTGGTTCATCACCGAACCACCTTCTTGCAGCTTGTGCGTGAACAACTTCATCTTCACGTGCATCTTACTGGTTAGATCCTTGGACATGCAGATCGATTCTAGCTTGAGCCAAAGTTCTGCGGTAGTTTTTTCCTACAGCACTTCTTGCAAAATATCATTATGTAGATAAAGTTGAATCAGAGACAGAGCCTTACGATCCTTCCGCTTCTCTTCAGCGGTACATGACTTCTGCCCTTTTCCTCCGAAACCGTCCAGTGCCTCATCAAGATCTGAAGATTGTGCCAGAATCGCCCACATCTTGACTTGCCATAGTGCAAATCTCGTCTTGTAATCTAGCAGCGGTAGATCAAACATCATCGATGCCATCGTGAAACCCTAAGGTCAAACCAAGGTCTGATACCACTTGTTATAAACGATAGGCAATATAAACGATGAAGAACAATAGATCAAGCACAAGGGACATGATATTTTAACATGGAAAAGCCTCCCAAGGTGGAAGGAAAAAAACCACAGGCACCAGCCAGCAAATCTTCACCATATCGGGTGAGGTTACAAATGCCGGAGATTTACAACTTGGGGATACCCTAACCTGGGGGCCTTCCCGTATAGAATTCTATGATGCATATTTTCCATGAGGGAGGTGGTCCGTATATATAGGGAGGAAAAACCCCACACCCTCGTCTATTAGCAATATAGAACTAATAGATGGTGTAGTCCCTCTTAACGCTAATGGGTCGCTTTGCTTTGGCCCAAGCTTGAATTTGGATCATAGCTCAACAAACGCCACATTGGCAACTAAATCCTGTTCTAGACGCCCTAAGAACACATCAGACTCCCATAAACTCGTTGCAGCGCTGGAACCCGTAAGCCGAACACCCAATGGTGCCAACTCTGATGACGATTCCACCTGATTGTACTACATCACCGAGGCGGCATTGATGCTCTGCGTTCCAGTTGGATAATCACCTCCTCTATACACACTCTAGAATCTTGCTGCATCATTGGGATCCATTTCTGTAACATCCTGGCGATCTTGAAGAGAACGTCCTTCAAGCCCATCCTCTTGTGCCCCTGAAAACATAATTCATTTTGGAATTTCTAAAACAACCATAAGACAGCTGCTGAAATAGTATTTGTAACCTTATGTTTCTTATTGGCTAGCCAAAAATGAGCAACCGATTCAAAATCATGACCAATTCTTAAACAAAGGAGCTTAGAAATATAGTCACAAACCAACTTAGCCACACAACACTCAAAAATAAGTGGTTGATAGATTCTTTCTCACTACACAGAAGACAAGTATTATCATTAACAGTTCCTCCTTTTGCCAGATTATCCCGAGTTAAGAGCTTGTTTTTAGACAGGAGCCACAAGAAAAACTGCACTCTTGGAGGGATATGTAACTTCCAAATTGAACTAATAAACACTGGGGAAATTCCCCTAAAATTGACAATAGCGTATAAGGATTGTACTGAATATTTTCTAGAAGAAATATATGCCCAAATAATTTGATCCTCCTCTTTAGAGAGGGTGACCTCACTCATCAAATTCACCAACTCCCACCAAAGGTTCATACCTTGTTCAGACACCATCCTTCTAAAAGTAAGCATCAAATTGTCACCATCCCAGACCTCTCTCACATACTTCTTCTGTTGTTCATTAATGACATACATGAGCTAGTATAAAATAGCTAAACTTGTATTTCCTAACAACTGATCCTCCCAAAATCTCACCTTATCACCATTTCCCAGATTCCAGCGTATACCTGTTGGTGTTTTGAACAAACACTGGCTAGTAAATTTATAATTGATGCGCGTTAGGTCCGGATGGTGCGCTAAACGACACAAGGTTTATACTGGTTCGCACTGAATGTCCCTACATCCAGTCTATTGCCGCTCGTGTTATTAGCACTGAAAAAGGTTCATAGTAGGGGTATAAACGATCGAGAGAGGGACTGGTCCCAGGTCTCTGATGGAAGGGTCGAAAGGATGCTAAGAGCCTGGTGGCGGCCTGGCTGTGTGCATGATGTGTCGAACCGAACTCTCTATTAGTTCGTCTGTGTGTGAGTTGTCCGTCAAAAGTTGGTCCCTCCAGTGGGGAGCCTGCCCTCCCTTTTATAGACCAATGGGGGAGCAGGGGTTACAGATGGGAGAAAGAGGAAAAAACCAAGGGTATAGAAGATCCTTCGAAGGATCCGGGTCTTCCTTTTTCCCGCGCCTGCCCTGCATAACATGGCAGACCGTGTTAGAAGTGGCGTGTTTGTTGATCTTTGTAGGCCATGCCCTGGCTTCATTTAGCAAGTGGGTGCGTCCCCTCCCACCCCCGTGGGTGGCGTGTTGGACAGGGGTGTCGATTTGCGACATCGTGGGGAGCGGATGGCGCGGTGACTGTTCATTCGCCACTGTAGAGGACGGGAGTCCCTCCTTAGAACGTAGTGGTTGTCATATGTCTTTGTCGAGTTCTTCGCCCGAGGGCTGAAGGCGGCGCCTACAACTCTATAGGGCGAAGAGCACGTGCTTGCAACACTATTCATTCTCTGCTATGCCTAGAAGGGTCCAAGCGCCCATCCTGTCATGCCCTAACGGTACTTTCCTGTAGGGGCGCAGGGCATGGTCCTCGATGCCACGGTTGACCCAAACGTCTTGTCTTACCCTGTATCTATCATCGTGAAGGAGCGGGGTGTGGCTGTCAGGCAAGGCAGAGCCAGCCTTTGGACATCGGGCGGGGTGAGGTCCATCCTCGAGCGTCGGGTGAAGCGGAGCCCTGCCCTCGGGGTCGGTTGAGGCGGAGCCCAGCCCACGGGGTCGGGCGAGGCGGAGTCTATACCTCGGGTGTCGAGCGAGGCAGAGTCTTGCTTGTAGCCGCCAGGCGAGGCGAAGCCTGGTCCCAGACGTCGGGTGAGGCAGGGCCCGCCCTCAGCCCTCAGGCGAGGCGGAGCCGTCCTTCAGCCGTCGGGTGAGGCGGAGCTGGCCCATGGGCGTCGAGCAAGGCGGAACCAAACTCCCATCGTTCGGGCACAAAGTGCAGTAGTGCTCTTGTCCGTTCGGGAGTTTTTAATGTTCGATGGTTATTAGTTCCACCTTCTTGGATACCCTGGTATTAGGTCCCCGACAGTAGCCCCCGAGCCCCTGGGTGATTCAGACAGAATCGCCCGGGGGTGTTTCAATTTCATCGGAGTTAATTCGCCAGAGGGTGTGCGCGAGCGCACCCGGTGGGTGTAGCCCCCGAGCCCCCGGGGGATTTGAGTAGAATCGCCTGGGGGGTAGTATCGGACCCTCCGTGGGTAATGCCGTAAGACTGGGTTTTTCATCAACTGGATATTTTTAAGGGAATCATGGTATCCCATTCACGAGGATTTCATTCGGGGCCGGCCTGGCTGGGGCTCGACTGCGGATCGAGGCCCTGATTGCGTCCTTGAGTCATGGTCGTTTTGCGGGCGCATCCTTCATCGGGACGGCCCTTGGGCTCCGGGGCCCTAGGTGGGCCAGAGAGAAAGGCTTTGTGACTTGTGTTCCCTCGGTGGGAAGGGAGTCCTAGTCTGCCTGGGGAAGGCGAACCGCCCAACATGACTTTCGCAGGAAGGGATAGGGATCGTGTGCGCGTGTCCCATGACGTGATGCGGCGGTGTGTCGTGGCGGGCTCGGAGATCGAGGTGGACCGTTGCCCATCTCATGTCCATCGCCCCTATAAAACCACAGTGTTCACCCCTAGGGTTCTGTACTTTGCCTCCTTGCTCTAGCATTCTCAGCCTCTGCCGCCAATCGCCTAAGCCTCTCGCACCCGTACTGCTCCTGCCGTCAAACTCGTTGTTGCCTTCTTCCCCATGCTGCTCCTGCCGTCGCAATGGACCCGGGGTATAGATCCAACATCTCCCCTCAGCGCCTAGAGGGCCTCATCTGCCGAGGCCTCCTTCGCCCGTTGACCACCGCCAAGGAGTGGCGGCTACCTGGTGAAGAGGACGAGCCACAGCCGCCCGAAGGGTATGTCGTGTCTTTCGCTCACTTCCATGAGCGGGGATTCGCCACGCCTGCCCATCAGTTCCTTTGGGGACTGCTGGACTACTATCAGGTGGAGCTACATCACCTTACCCCCAACAGGATCCAGCATATTGTGGCGTTCGTCGCCCTGTGCGAGGGGTTCTTGGGGATCAGTCCCCACTTTGACCTATGGCGGTATCTTTTTGCCGTCAATCTTCTAAAGAGGCGGGTCAGGAAGCAAGAGTTGCACGCGCCGGTGGGGTGCGTCGGCATCCACCTCCGCCACCATCGGGCAGGAGCGTACTCGCTAATGCGTCTGGCCACCTCCAACAAGGGGTGGTATTCGTAATGGTTCTATGTCAAGAATGACGCCGCTGCCCCCTTGCCAGTTTTCACTGGGCGCTACATCATGGAGACCCCGAGTCGTGGGGGTGGGGTGTCATGACCAAGGGAAAGAAGCATCTCAACGGCCTTCTCGCTGCCCTCCAAACTCTGAAGGACAGGGGCGTGAAGGGATCAGGGATTATCGGCGCCTACCAAGCGAGGAGGGTTGCGTCGCTGATGGCGCACGTGCTTCCCCTATATCAGATGGTGCCCGGAGCATCGTTCGAAGGGACGGCGCTTACCGACAAAGCGCTCCCTCCCTCTGAAGTGGCGCAGTGCATCAAGGAGGCGATGGAGCCTATGAAGGATTCCGTTGGCGCCGTCCTTGACTTCATGTACCATGTGCCGGGGCATCCCCCAATGCGGCCGGAACCGGGGTTTATTGACTTTGTAAGTTTTCTTTCCCCCTGCTCCTCTTTTCACTTGAATTTCCGACCCCCTAATGCTAACCTCAGGATAGCGGGACCAGCCAGGGGGACTTTTTTCTTCAAGGACAGCTTGGCTCCACTGCTAAAGGACCCATCCCGGACGGCAGTGAACCATGCCATGACCGGTTGGGATAAGAAGACGAGGGAGCTCGCGAAGAGAAAGGCGATACGGAAGCAACAAGCTCGAGATCAAGGAGAGAAGACAAGCAGTGAAGATGATGACGATGACGATGAGTCTAATGAGGAAGCAGCCGGCGTGGATTGGGGTGACCTGGAGGACGAGGACTCGCTGTCCACACAGGGACCCTTCCCGTTCCACGTAGGGGGAAGCGAGTCCGTGAGGATGGTGGAGCCGGGCCTACCCCTAGGTCCGGTGGGAGCGGGTGGATCCGCCGTCACCCTCGGGGTGCCGGCGGGGGATCGGTGGATGGGAGGGGATGGATCCGCAGCTGTCCCCAAGGTGCTGATGGAGGGGGGTGGCTCTGGCACTGCGCCCCATGAGCCAATGGAGGGGAGCGGCCCTGGCGTCGCGCCCCATGAGCCGATGGAGGGGAGCGGTCCTATCGCCGCACCCCCGGAGACATGGGAGACGAGCCCCCCTGCCTTGGAGCAGGGGGCAGGCTCGAAACGGTCCCGCCCACATGAGTTGGAGCAGGGGTCCGGGGGTTTGTCCCCAAAACGTACCCGTCGCCCGAAAGTGCCAGAGTATGTGACCGCTTCGCCTTGTTTTTCCCTTTATTTTTCTGTTCTGACCTTATGCCTTTTTCCCTTTTGCAGATTCTTATGACAGGGCCACCCTCATGGGGCGGTGCCCAAGAAGAGCCTTGCCCTTCAGGCGTGACGGATGGCGGTGCCCGACGTCGCCCCTATTTCGGGTAGGAGCGGCGCTGACGTGGCGGCCTCGTTGGCCGGTTCAGAGGCGCCCGTGCCCTCGGTGGTT
Organism: Miscanthus lutarioriparius; assembly: GCA_904845875.1. Classification (NCBI taxonomy): domain Eukaryota; kingdom Viridiplantae; phylum Streptophyta; class Magnoliopsida; order Poales; family Poaceae; genus Miscanthus; species Miscanthus lutarioriparius. Next base: position 18,821,700 of record CAJGYO010000004.1, read on the forward strand.
GCCGAGTAGGCGGCCGCGACCGCACCAAGCTAGGAGCAGCCGGAGGTAGCCACGGTGGCATCCGAGGTGGTGGCACAACCCGTGCCCCCGCCGGCCCAAGTGACGGCGCCTAACGCGGGCCGAGCAGAGTCGGATGCAGCCGCGGTGGCATCCGAGGGGGCCACGCAGTCCGTGCCACCGGAGGCCCAGACGGAGGTGGCCGTGACCGCGATAAGCTTGGTGGGGTTGGACACTGCCATGGTGGCATCTGAGGGGGTGGCGCAATCCGCGCCACCGGTGGCCCAGGCCACGGCGCCCGGGGCAGGCCGGATGGAGGAGGACACTACCAGAGGGTCTTCAGGCGTCATGGCGGTGGTGGAGAGGACCCATAGAAGGTCGTCCCTGGCCCTATTGTCGGGGGACAGCCGCTCCCCTACGCGGGGTGAGCCGCCGCTCCATTAGATGGCCGCTCAGGACCCAACGTTGGTTCTTTTCTCGCTCGATGATGCTTCCAAGAGCATGGAGCGAGAGAATCTTGACATCGGGTTCTCGGCTGTGATGGACGCCTTGAGCTAGGCCAGTGGTGCCCTGCACAAGATCCTAGTTCCTACTGGCCAGGTACCCGCTTAATCTTCCCTCTTCATGTATTTTTGTGTTTTCGTATTTCTGATACCGGTCTTCTTTTCAGTGTATCATTGCTCGTAGCCAGAACAAATCCTGGTTCCTCCATGAGCAAAAGGCGGAGTGTGACTGCCTTACTGAGGAGGCCATGCTGTGAGGAGATGTGGGCGCGTAGCTTGCTCCCGTCCAGCAGCAGGAGGCCGAGGCGCGTCGGGACGTGGAGGAATTCCACGGGATGTTCGAGGACCTATCGGTGAGGGTGAAGGTGGACGAGGAGGTGGCCGCCAGGCTTCAAAAGGAGCAGGACGAGCTGCTACAAAAGGATGCCATGGCCAGTGAGCAGGCCGTCGAGCTCCTAGCAGAGCTGGAGATGGAGCGGGACCTCAAGCTCAAGGCTAAGGAGAGGTCCACGGTGTTGCAGCAGAGGGCGGACCGGGACGCCGAGGTGATCACCTAGTTGCATGAGGAGTGGGACGAGCTACGCCGGACCAAGTAAAGACTTCACTCGGAGCGCGGCACAGCCCATGAGGATCACGACCGGGCCATCCGGGAGTGCGACGAGGCACGTCGGGTGGTCGACTCCCTCCGGGCGGATCTTGGAGCCGCGGTGAACCGAAGGTTGGACGCCAAGAGCGTCGCTGCCAGGCTAGACAAGGAGCTTACCGACGTGCGAGGGATCCTTCAGACCGAGAGTGACGAGCATGACCTTCTACAAGCCGCTGTCGGAGTGGTCATTGATGCCCTGAGGGTGGCGTAGCCGCTTCAAACCAGCTCACTCGCGGCTCATGCCGCGGGTATCATGGCGCGGGTGGGCCAACACGAGGAGGATGCCTTTCACGTCGGGATCTCCCAAGCCTTCGCTGTCACCCGTTCCCATTATGATCGAGAGATCAACCTGGAGGTAATGAGCCAAGGCTTTGCGCCTGTCTATGAAGATGCTGAGCTGGACGAGATGGAGAAGGCGGTGACTCCCTTTGCTGAACCTGGCGAACAGGCTGAAAGAAACGGTTATCCTTCCATGGAAGTAGTTAGTTGAACTAGTTTGATAAACATTTATTCGTAATATGTGAACAAGTGTCGGTACTTTTGTGTCCTAGAAATGGTTTCGTGGATTCGTTTCATAATTTCATTTCGTTTCGTTTGTTTGATCTTACCTTCTTCCCTTTTTGCGATGAAAAAAGATTTTACGCAATTGACCCTTCCGTTTGTTAAGACCGTAGGGCCCGGGGTGTTTACGGGAAATTTTGATTGTGCTGGTGAGCAAAATTACCGTAGCCGTCTGGGCGTGGGCTTTTTGCGGTCTTACCAATCTATTCCCCTGAACCTTGCCGCCAGTCTTGATGCGAGGAAGCGGTCTGATGTAATGAATTTTTCAAAAAAAGAAAGGAGGTACCTGTACCTTTATCAGCCCCCGAGTGAGATCCGACCCCTTGCGGTTGCTGGGGTCGGATGTTACTGGAGACCAGAGCGAGGGAAGTGAACCGATGTTTATATTCGCTCGTACCCCTTACTTAGGATTTTGGCGATCGCTGCGTGACCATGCGTTTGGTCTTTACTGCTGGCTCGGCCTTCCCCGAGCCCCTGTGCGTGGAGGGGATTTGGTCGAGGCTCGACCAGTTTCGTAATGTTCATCCCGTCCGCAATTCTTTGTAATTTGGAGGGATTGGGGTGGTGTCACTTGCCTCGGTGGCTCGAATGACATGCCTGATGAGCTTGCCAACGGGGGTGTTCGAGCGAAACCCAATCCCGCTGCTTTGCGACAGGGTCGGCAAAAGCCCTCGGGTGGGGTTTTGTTACTCCTTGACCTGCCTTCCAATAGATTCCCCCTCAATGGGGATTCTATGGGCTTGGCAGGAGGCCAGATTGAACTTAGAAGGTTGAGATCACCCTGTCTGCCTTAATGAGGGATGGGCGAAGGCCGCTGAGGCTCATCTGTGCTTTCTCCCTGGCTCTTGTTTGATGCGAGGCGGCCTTGGACCTTTTGCGGGTCAGCCTTCGAACCTCAGTCTTTCAATCTCGGATCGAGCGGTTCGAGCCCCCGAGCCCTGTTAGGGTCTGATAGGGTTCGGCCGTGTTTCGCGCGTTACCCCATCCTCGGTTTTCACAACCGGAGGGGCTGAGTTGATGATACTTGCCTCGATGGCTCGAGTGTCGCGCTCAATGAGCTCACTAACGGGTACGTTCATATGGAATTTAGGTCCATCATTTGCTGATAGGGTCGGCAGAGCCCTCAGGTGGCACTCCACTGCTCCTTAACCCGCCTCCTGGTAGATGTCCGAGCTGTTCGATAGGCTCAGGTGGCCCGCTGGCCTCTCCTCTGTGGAGACTCTGTGGGTTTGGCTTGGGGTTAGAATCGAACGAGAAAGGTCGAGATGTCCCTGTCCGCTTCTAAGTGGGGTCGGGCAAGGCTGCTGGGGCTCGTCTCTGTTTTTCTCCCCTGGCCCTGTTTGACACGAGGTGGCCTCGAGCCCTTCGCGGGCCAGCCTTTGAACCTTGGTCGGTCGCCGCTCATATTGAATGAGGCGGCTGTCGCTTTGTGACATGACACGAAGCGTTAAGATGCAGGGATTTGCATATGCAATGTTTGGACGTATGGATTTAGTGTATCACTTAATTGAAACGAAAGTAGGATTACCTTGGTGATATGAGCGATGGGAAGCTCCTACCAGATGTGTCCGTGCGGGGTTCAGGCCCTGATGTTTGCGACGAGGTTGGCGTAACATGCATATGAGTCGCTATTCTTTGTTTTTGTCTCTCGGCGGTGATTCGAGCCGCTCGATTGATTTAGTCGACCTAACAGCTTCTCCTCGAAGGAGGTTCTGCAGGGGGACCCCTCCAAACCCTTCTCAGGAAGACGGGAGCTGAGACTTGCGGTGCGGGGAACTATGAGTTCGATTTATGCTGGTGAACAAAAAACACCGTAGCCATTGAGGCGTAGGGTCTAGCGGTTCATCCAGTTGTATTCAAAGTTTTATACCCACACACCACGCTTTCGGTTTTTAAACATAAGGAGGGGTCAGGCGAAGAGGGTGTCTAAACAAATAGACACCCTCGGCAGCCCCCGAGCAATGTCTGTGCCCAAGCTGTTGCTGGGGTCGGCAGCTTGGTGAAGAAATTATCACTCAAAGTAAGTAAGCAGAGGTACTTTCTTTCAGCGGTCGTTCGTTTGTCGTTTTACCTGGGCCACCCGATCGCCCTAGGAGGCCCGCTGGGCTCCCTTTGCACGGGGGTTCCGTCGTTGGGTCGTTCCATGGTCTTGCCCGGGGAAGCGGAGAGTCGCCTGCATGCGACTGTGCCCCGGCTCTCGCGCCCCCACGCCTAGGCCACTTTATGTTTGACCAGGCGACGTCTTGTCAACTAGAGCGCGTCCCGCTGGTTCCGTCGTGTCCCCTCGGATTTCTGTCAGCATTGATTTCGCATTTGTATTGAAGAGGGGAAGGCAGAGAGTTTTTTGTCCCAACCATTCGCCTTTCCTCAGCTACTGAGCCCCTTCTTTAAATAGGGGGGGAGGGGAGTTCTCGTCCCACTTCCTTGCCAGCCTCTGTGCCGCCACCTCTTCTCCTTCCTTTCTACCGGATGCAGCGGTTTCCTAAGTGAGAGAGGGTAATGCCGGGGAGAGAAAACACTCACAGATCCACTCATGAATCCGGAGAGTGATGTCAAACTGGAGGTCATCTAACGTAGATGAGATGGTGTAGGCCGCCTTTGCTGAGAAGGGGCCGCCGCTGCCGAAGGAGGAGGAGCACTGGAGGGTGCCGAGCGTCGTTGGCCTCGCCGTCGTTCGTTGCGGCCTTCCTGCGGCAGGAGGCGCCCCCCGTTCAGGCACCGTTGTTGGGGTTGCGGTTGATGATGATGGCGTAGTCCCCGAATGCCTCGGTGGATGTGCCGTTGTCAGGGTTGCAGCTGATGACGTGGCGTAGTCCCCGGACGCCCCGATGGAGGTGCCGTTGTTAGGGTTGCGGCTGATGACGATGGCATAGTGCCTGGATGCCCCGGTGGAGGGGCACCACAGTTGTCGGCGTGGTGCTCGACATTGTAGATGACGGCGCATTCGAGGATCCTACGGAGCGGCGGGATGTTGCCGATGGAGAGCATGGCGCGGTAGCCGTAGTAGACGAACTGGGCCGTGTACATGCCCAGGCATTGCCGATGAAGAGCGTGGTGCGGCGGCCACGGTAGTACTTGTAGTAAAGCTAGGTAGAGACTGTAATTGAATAAGTTTGTGGGGGAGCCCCCGAGTGAACAGTCCTCTGGATTTTAAGAGTACATTAGTCCTTTTCGTGATGAAATCACTTTGTAAGCGGTGAATTTGTGCAAAATGAACAAATTTTTGTCTTTTATTATGGCAAACAGCTTTTCAACTTCCTCTTTTTGTAGAAGAGGTCTCGATACCCTCCGACCCTTCCTGTAACAACCCAAAAATCCACACACCAAAAATCACAACTACAAAATTTTTCTTCAAAACCCCATGCAATGTTGAGTGATATCTGTAGGAGCCAACCCTAGGTGTTGCATTAGTTGTAACCCAACTAAACAATTTCATGAGCATGGCATGTCATTTATTAATTATGTTTATTTAAATACTGACAAATAAAATATAGCATACATTGTTAACTCAAATGGTGATTTGGATTTCCATTTTCTTTATGTAATGCCTAACAACTCCTTTAAAGAAATAAACCTTAAAGTAATTATTAGTCAAACCAAAGAATAAATGCTTAAAGAGAAAACTATTTCTATTTTTGTATAACAAAACTACACCTAATTTTTGTTATACAAAATAGCTAAATAAAGTTGCTAATATATATAAAAGAATGTTGTGGGCATCATATCTAAAACTTCAATGAATAAGGTACACCAATTCTGAATTCAAATTCCAAATCACATTTGAATTTAAACAAAGGAGAAGAAAAATAAAACAGAAAAGAAAAAAAGAAAAACAGAAAAGGAGAAAATGGAGGAGCTAGCCTCGCAGCCCAAGCAACAGAGTCAGCCCAACCTGCCTTCTACCACTAGCCGGCCCAGCTTGCCATCCCGGCTTCGCTGGCCCACACAGCCATAAGCAGGCCTGGCCCGACCGCGTGCGGCCCACGCAGCCAGCCACACGCCACCACGCCGTCGTCTTTCCCATCATGCTGGCTGACGGGTGGGACCTCCTCGTCATCCCCCTCCTTGGTCCCCGCCTCTACATCCTGAGAACAGAGCGCAGATGCCATGGGAGAAAGATCCGATGCTGCCTCAGCCCCTCTCCGCCGTCCGTGCCTCACAACCGACCACGAGGCCCCGTTGGATGGGTGCCACGCTGGCACCGGCTGCCCGATAGGGTCACGCACGGTGCATGACCGCTGCCACGCGCACTTGCCATGGGCATGGCCGAGCCATGACCTTGTCGCCTCCCTGTCCCCCGCCTTGTTGACCAAGGAACGCGAAATTGGTTTCGCCAATGCACCCGTGGCCTTATCGCGACCCCGTAGCCCTAGGCTCGACGCGATCATAGCCCTCCGTGCACCCCTTGGCCATCTCTAGCCGCACGCTCCATGCCATGGCCAAGCTTCGGCTATAAAAGCCCTGGCCCCGGTTGCCTTAGCGTGATCCCGTACCCTGCCGCCACTTGGTGGCCATCCCCTGCACACCCGAGCCAAGAGAGAGAGGGGATAGAGAAAGAAGAAGGAGCGTCGAAGCCGCCCGATGTTGCCAGTGTCGCCGCAGCGGAGGACGTCTCCCCGATCAACTATGTCGACGCTGCTGCTCAGCACTGCACGGCATCGTCTCGACACGGCCATGACCCGCCACTGCACCGCCATCCTTTTGCCATCGACACCGAAGGTGAGCCCACGCACCGCTCTCTGCTCACCATCACCGAGTGCACCATGGCCGCCGACGTGATTTCCCCATCTGGGAGGCCCAACGTCCACACCTATTGCCGCCTCAGAGCATGGCACACTCACGCACACATCCATGACCACACCTACCACCTCGCTAAGCCCTGAAGGACCGGGCACAGCAAAGCCCTGTACATGCGTCGAGCACGCTCGCCATGGCTGGAGCATGACCATGGCAGAGCTGTTCTGTCCGATGCGAGCCAGTAGAGGTAGGATGGATCGACTCGCCTTGATCGTGGGAAGCTGTAGAATGCCCAAACTGCCCCGGCGGCGCCCCGTAGCGCACCGGCATGCCCCACCGTCATCACCGTGCCGCCGCGGACGCCGTAGTGCCCCTACCAGCCACATGGAGACCCGAAGCCCTGCCTGGAGCCCCTGGATGCCCTCGTCGTGCCCCCACGGATCCATAGAGGCCTTTATCCGCCCAGCTGAGCCACCAGGGAGCCCCCACGCATGGCCTCGTCACCGGCGAGAGCTCTGCTCTGGCAGAACACCGGTGGAGAAACGGGGGGTGGAGCTTCTCGTCACCTCGTGCACCGGGTGCACGATGCACCGCACAGCCTGTGCCGGCATGGACACAGTCCACCGTAGACGTGCCCGCGGTCCATGGACCGTGCCTGTGAACCAAAGCCCGTTAGTGGCCCACTAGGAGCCCAACTGCGCCATGTGGCATCATTCGCAGCGCGACACGTGTCCGGGCCGGCCCGGCCCAAATCCAGCCCTATCCCGGCCCAACCGACCCAGTTCGGACCCGGTCCGTGTTGACCGTTGACCGGTCAATGTTGACCGATTGACCGGACCCACATGTCAGCGACACAGAGACTCGGGACCCACATGTCAGTAAGTGACGTCATGCTGATGTCATGACGAAGTCACATGGGTCCCACCGGTCAGTAACAACACAGCCGAGGTGACATCATGATGACGTCATGGTGACGTCAGCTGCTAACGTCAGCAGCCCTGGCCCCACCTGTCAGTGACTGTGATTCATTGACTGTTGACTCGCCCGTTGTCTTTGACCGGACCCACAAGTCAGTGACCCAAGAGCCTGCTGTTAGGCTAGTCACACGTTTGCTGCTATATTTCATTGCTTATTACTTCTACTACGCTTGTACTACATTGATGCGTGGTGGAAAACTGGTGTTATCTGGACTATGGGGAGAGTGCTGCGTGTGTGACTTGGGTGCGTGGAGGGTGAGGGTTGTGTCGACCAAGTTAGAGTATACGATGAGCCTGGGGCAAGTCTTGCCGTGGGGTGCTACCTGGGCACCCCTGGAATGGATACCTGTGGTGGGTAAATGGTATATGAGGTGGCCCTGGGTGTGAACCTGTGATGGGAGGAGCCCAGGGTGGAGGTGCTGTGGTGGCATGGTAAATGGAAACCCTGATGAAGACATTCTGGCTTGGTCATCCCTAAAGACTTACTAGTACTCAGATTCACCGAGAAGCCTTACGTACCACTCGCCCTATATGGTGCGGGACGGTCGGACTACTTGGTAGGATATTGCCACTACTGCTAGGTTGATAGCGGACAGTGTAAGGAGGTACGGGGCGTGGAGGATTTCCCCCACACCCTTCCGAGACTTCATGGAGACCTTGTGGACCCGGCTCATGACTCACAGTTTCAGCCACCCCAGACTAGACTTGGGGTGAACCAGGGCTGAATGATAGAGTGGCATTATCCTAGGCTAGCAAGTGGCCAGAATCAGCCCAATTGACAACAGTCAGCGAAGAAGGCCGATCTTGTGGTTATGTAAAACCTCTGCAGAGTGTATGGTTGATCGATCGATAAATGTGCCGACTTGTTGGCTATGGACCTTTCTTGGGTTTCGCTTAAACTAGATAGTGAGATGAGTCCTTCTCTTCTCCCCCTGGGAGTGATTGTTCGAACGTAGCCAGGGGCTACGGGCCTTGAGACAGTGCCGAGAGGGAGTTGGCCTATCGACTGAGCGATGGTATGGTTGTGATGTGGTGATGGTGGTAAATCGATCCTAGGATCGAAACCTGGCTCTAGACGGAAATGGGGTGGAATGGGTGTGGGAATGGTGTTAAAACTTGACCAACTATTATTATGTACTTCATATGCTAATATATAGGAAACCCTAGCCTTGTAGGTTCCTTTTGATTATATCCAACTTATATCCAATTTCCACAAAGCAATGCTCATAGGGTGGGAGTGACCAGTACAAATCGTACTGATAAATTTTGGCACACAGGTTCTGCAGAGGAGTATAGGTCTGAGGAGTTTGATGGTTGAGGGGTTCGTTCCTACGCTCAAGTTTGGCGATCTTATCTTCAAGCTGTTCTGAATGAATGCTACTTTTGATTCTGCCAATGCGGCGATGTAATAATTTATGTAATTCCGCACTATTTGTACTCTGATATTATCGTTGTATAGATGTGATATTCGACTGGAATTTGGGTAATATGATCTACAACGGTCTTATTACACTTTGACTCTATGGATTTCCCTTTGCGGAAATCAGGTCACTTCAGTTGGTATCAGAGCCATACTTGACCATAGGACGAAACCCTCAGAAATGGACGATAGAATAGGACGTGGACAACCCTTCTTTCGGTTATATACCGACCCTGCATTTACTTCTATGCAAGGCTTATCAATTATTGACCTGCTAACACCTGTTCCTTAAAACATGTAGATGGCAACAAACGTTGAATGGCCGCCTCTAGGACCGCTACCACTGGACCACGCCAAGCTTACCTTCGACCTACATGAGCTCGGGGGTTTTGCACAGACCCTCTGCCGAGTTCTCATCACGTTAGGAGTCCCTGATGAGTTTGTCAAGGTCACCTGCACCGAGAAGTTAGCTCAGGAAGGAGGAATCGAAGGACCGGTTGTCACCTCAGTTGAGTTCCCAGCTAGCACTACCTTACCTTCTGTCCCAGCTTTCACCGAGTTGCCTATAGAGGACACAGTTGAGGAAGGACTGTGAGCTGTTTCACACAAGGCACTTCGCAGAGTGATGAGGGACCACTATGAGCACCTAAAGACGACAAAGTTCCATCTACTTCCCTAGGCCCTCAACCTCAGCCTCACCCCTAGTGAGCAGAGTTTTGCAGCCGGCAGAGTTATCTTTGTAGAGGAGGACAGATGCCTTCGCGTCTCAGCTATCCACCTACTAGAGCAGGATAGGTACGTGACCCAGCTTGAGCAGAAGAGACGTCTGGACCGGGCCCTTCTGTGGGAGTATCAGGAGCGAGACTCGCAGGGAGCACAGGAGAGAGCTAGTCTGCTTGAGACAGTTGCCAAGCTATAGGATGAGCTCAACCGTCGTGAAGAAGTCCACAGAGCCGAGGTCGCTGACTTACAGGACAAAGCAGCCAACCTAGGCAACAGGAACTGCTACCTCGACAGCAAGGTCTTGGAGTTGTAGAGAGAGTTGGACGACAAAAGGCTGAGTTCAACCGTAGAGGAGACAGAGAGAGGTCCAAGGGGATTGATATACTAAAAATCCAATCTCGGAACAAGACCATGACACAGGAGCTAGAGGAGTTCAGGAAGAAGGTCGTTCGCAACTAGGGTCACCTGATCGAGGCACTCAGGCAGAATGAGTACCTACAGGACAAGTGTGAGAGGACTTGGCAGGCTTGGTAGAAGTCTGACAAAAAGCGCCTCAGGGAGATGAAGGGTATGTGGGATCAGCTACCCAAGGAGATTCGCAGCAAGACGAAGCCTAGGATAGAGGAGTTTGAGTTAACCCTGACTCACCTCAACCTAGACGCCTGCCCTACCCTACCTGGAGCCAAGCCTACTAAGGAGCTCGCCGAGGCCTTGAAGTACATGTCCCGACTGCACAAGTCTGACGAGGAGATCAAGATCGAGAACAGTCGTATCCTAGCTGCGGTGTACGAGTTAGAGTAGATGACCCTGCATGGTCATGAGTCATGTCAGTGGCTTCCATAAGTTGTTCCCCATGATGTACCCCTTATGAGATGTATTATGAGACACTATGCATAGTACGATTCTCGCAAGTCTTCAAGTGTAGCTACTGGAGATGATGCTATGTAATAAAACCCATGTAATGAATGTTTTGGATCTTATTGCATCTTATGGATCTTATTGCTTCTTTGTAATGAGTGTTGGATAGTATAAATGTTTTTCTTTAAATCATCAAAATCATGTAATCATATTGAATTATAAGCACTTATGGCACAAACACTAAAATTTATATGGTCCGTGTTGTAGATGCTGAACCGCCGATCTAATCGCCTAATGAACCGTGGACGTGCGCCCACCCCCCGAACCAGTCGAACCAAACGGGGGCCGTGGTGGCAACAACCGTGGCCATGGCCATGGCTGTGGACGTGGATGGATACCCTTCAACCTGGAGAATACCTCGCGGCCTGCTGAGAACATTCTGCCACCACCACCACCGAACCTGGTAGAGGTGATGGCGCAACAGACCCAGCTTCTTGTAGCCCTTGTTGATGGAGCAAACCGTCGCCAGGGAGGTCAGCAGAACGACTTCCAAAGGAAGCTGGAGGGATTCCTAAAGCTGAGGCCACCCACCTATGATGGCACCGACCTGACCCACTTGTGGCCGATGACTGGCTCAAGGAGATGGAGAAGAAGCTTGACCTCACCACTTTCACCGACGATGAGTGTGTTGGAGCTACCACACACCAGCTCACAGGTGCAGCACACACCTGGTGGGACAGTTTCAGTGATTCCCATGAGGACCCTGCCAACATCTCGTGGGATGAGTTTGCCGAAGCATTCACTGAGTATCACATTCCCAAGGGTATCATAGAGGCCAAAGCCGAGGAGTTCCGCAACATCAAGATGGGAAAGGACAATGTGACTGAGTACACTACTCGTTTCACCAACCTTCTATGCTATGCCCCTTCCTATGTCGTGAACTCTGAGAAGGAGAAGCTGTACTATTACCGCAAGGGACTTAACCCGCACATCAAGCTGAAGTTTGGCGGTATTGAGAGTTGCACGCTGCATGCGCTGGTGGATCGCTGCATTCAGATCGAGAAAGACCGTGCTGAAGCTGGAGAGGAGTACAGGGAAAGGAAGCATAAGCCTGAGGAGTCCTTCCGTGGACGTGATCGCAAGAGGTTCCGTAGAGATGCACCATCCATGGAGCGCTCTCACCACAATAGGGATGACAACCCTAGATCGAGTAGGGGTAGTGGAGGCTACACCACCAAATACTCCCGCCCTGCCTAGGATCGTTACACCCGGGACCGTTATGCTCAGGACTGCAACACTCAGGACCGTTTCAACCATTCCCTCTCTGTGAATGAACGCCCAGCACAGAACCGCTCCGCACCAAGCACTGGAAACTGGAAGGCACCCACGCCAACCCCTACAGGTTGTGCGCCTTTCACCTACTTTGCTTGTGGCCAACTGGGTCACAAAGCCGCTGAGTGCCCTCAGAACTTAGCCGCTCAGAAGTCTCAGTTCAAGGGATCTGCTACCCATGGATGTCTCAACCATATGGACGCCGAGGAAGCACAGGCTGCCCCTGACGTTGTGTACGGTATGTTTTTAGTTAACGGCAATACTGCATCAGTTTTATTTGACTCTGGAGCAACTTGTTCTTACATATCATCCAAGTTTGCACGAGAGCATGACCTGCCCATAACCCCACGTGGAAAGCCTATCATCACCAGTTCACCTTTAGGAGACCTAAAATGCACCCATATCTATAAAGAAGTGAGTCTTACCATTGAGGGTCTTATCTTTGAAGCCGACCTAACCCTGTTACCTTCTACTAACCTAGATGTCATCTTAGGCATGGAATGGCTAACCATTCACCAAGGCATCATATCATGTTCACCTAGATACGTCCAAGTGACCCACCCATTAGGCCAAGTCATTAGATGTGAACCCTAGTCTGGAAAGTCCACCTCTATCCTATGTGCCCTTAAAGCAAGTTCAGAATCACAAAAAGAGGAGAAGATAGTTCATGATGTGCCTGTGGTCAGAGACTATCCCGGTGTATTCCCTGAAGAATTAATGGGTATGCCACCAGACCGTGATGTAGAGTTCATTATTGATCTTTTGCTGGGAACAGGACCCATTGCTAAGAGACTCTATCGCATGTCAGTTGATGAACTGGCCGAGCTCAAGAAACAGCTTGATGAGCTCATCTCGAAGGGATATATCAGACCCAGTGCTTCACCCTAGGGATCCCCCGTTCTGTTTGTTAAGAAGAAGGATGGCTTAATGAGAATGTGCATTGATTACCGGAACTTGAACGTAGTCACCGTCAAGAACAAGTACCCCCTGCTAAGGATCGATGATTTACTTGATCAGCTTCGAGGTGCCAAGTATTTCTCTAAGATTGATCTCAGATCTGGCTATCATTAGATGAAGATTCGAGAGAGTGACATCCCAAAGACAGCTTTCATGACTAGGTATGGGCAGTTTGAGTTCACTGTGGTGTCCTTTGGAATCACGAATGCTCCCGCATACTTCATGAACATGATGAATAAGGTTTTCATGAATGAACTGGATAAGTTCGTGGTAGTATTCATTGATGACATCCTTGTCTATTCACCCACCGCCGAAGAATATGAACATCATCTAAGAACTGTACTTGAGAAACTAGCCCAACATCAGCTCTACGCAAAGTTCAGCAAATGTGAGTTTTGGCTACAGGAAGTTGCCTTCCTAGGCCATGTACTATCAGCTGAAGGTGTTGCAGTTGACCCAGCTAAGATTGAAGCTGTGAAAGAATGGAAACAACCCCGTAATGTGATAGAAGTCAGAAGTTTCTTGGGATTGGCTGGATATTATCGCCGATTCATCAAAAACTTCTCCAAGATAGCCCGTCCGATGACCAACCTTCTGAAGAAGACCAAGGAGTTTGAATGGACGCCCGAGTATGAACAAAGCTTCTAGGAATTGAAATAGAAGCTTACCACAACTCCTGAGCTAGCATTGCCTGATATCAGCAAAGAATTTGTGGTCTATTATGATGCATCCCATCAAGGATTTGGTTGTGTACTGATGCAAGATGGAAGAGTGATAGCATATGTGTCTCGACAGTTGAAAGAACACGAGAACCGTTACCCAACTCATGATCTTGAGTTAGCAGCAGTTGTGCATGCCTTGAAGATCTGGAGGCACTACTTGATAGGCAACAAGTGTGATATCTACACCAATCACAAGAGCTTGAAGTACTTTTTCACTCAGGAAGATCTGAATATGAGACAACGCCGATGGCTAGAGTTGGTCAAAGACTATGACCTAGAAATTCACTATCATCCAGGAAAAGCTAATGTAGTCACAGATGCTCTCAGTCGCAAGAGTTACTGTCACATTTTGATCACTGAATCCGTACCACCTGAGCTCAAGGAAGAGATTGATGATTTCCAACTAGAAATACTACCGCATGGCTTGTTGAATGAGCTCCGGATACAGTATGATCTCACAGATCGCATCCGTCAAGCTTAGAAAAATTGTGAAGAGAACGAATATCTCCGTGGTCTGATAAGACTAGGCTACAAGACCAACCACCATGAAGATGAACAAGGAACCATCTAGTTCAAGGACAGAATCTATGTACCTTTTGATCTAGCCCTATGATAGGAAATCCTATCAGAAGCCCATGATTCTAAGTACAGTATTCACCCTAGAGGTTCAAAAATGTATCAAGACTTGAAGAAACACTTTTGGTGGAAAGGCATGAAGACAGATATTGCAGGACATGTGGCACGATGTGACACCTGTAATAGAGTCAAGGCTGAACATCAAAGGCCTGCAGGATTGTTAAAGCCTCTTGATGTTCCCGAGTGGAAATGGGAGAGCATATCCATGGATTTCATAGTTGGATTGCCCCGTTCACAGAAAGGTAATGATTCCATCTGGGTGATTGTTGATCGTTTGACCAAGGTTGCTCACTTTGTGCCAGTTAAGACCAAGACCGATGCCAAAAAATTAGCAGATCTATATGTTGAGCATATTCTCAGACTGCATGGAGCTCCCTCTAGTATTGTATCTGATCGTGGTCCTCAGTTTGTGTCCCGATTCTGGGAAGCTCTGCACAAGTCCATTGGAACCAAACTTGATTTCAGTACCGCTTATCACCCATAGACAGATGGATAGACAGAACGAGTAAATCAGATCTTAGAAGACATGCTTCGCGCTAGTGTACTGAATTATGCCTCTGATTCGGAGAAATGCTTACCCTATGCAGAGTTCTCCTACAACAACAGCTACCAAGCCAGCATCAAGATGTCGCCGTTTAAAGCTCTGTATGGCAGATCTTGTAGAACACCTTTGATGTGGTCTCAACCGGGTGAAAGATCATTCTTTGATTCCACTAAGATTCAAGATGCAGAAGGAGTTGCTCAAGTAATGGAGAATTTAAGAATTGCCCCAAGTCGATACAAGAGCTATGCTGACAAAAAAAGAAGAGAACTTGAGTTCAATGTGGGAGACTTCGTCTATCTCAAGGTATCCCCGCTATGTGGAACTGCCAGATTCCATGTGAAAGGAAAGCTTGCCCCCAGATTTGTTGGGCCATACAAGATACGTAGGAGGATTGGAAAACTCGCTTACAAACTTGAGCTACCTGAGGAATTGGCGGGTGTATATCCTATGTTTCATGTATGCCAGCTACGCAAGTGTTTGAGAGTGCCCGATGAAGTAGTTCCAACTGATACACTTGATATTCAAGATACACTTGAGTATAAAGAACATCCTATCAAAATTCTAGGTAGAGATACCAAAGAGACCCGAAGCAAGACTATTCCTATGTGCAAGATCCAATGGAGCAACCACACTGAGAGAGAAGCAACATGGGAGAAAGAGTCTGACCTCCGTCTACACTATCCTTATCTCTTTGAAGGGTACGTTACGCTTTAATCTCGGGGACGAGATTCTGTTAAGGGGGTAGGACTGTAACAACCCAAAAATCCACACACCAAAAATCACAACTACAAAATTTTTCTTTAAAACCCCATGCAATGTTGAGTGATATCTGTAGGAGCCAACCCTAGGTGTTGCATTAGTTGTAACCCAACTAAACAATTTTATGAGCATGACATGTCATTTGTTAATTATGTTTATTTAAATACTGACAAATAAAATATAGCATACATTGTTAACTCAAATGGTGATTTGGATTTTCATTTGCTTTATGTAATGGCTAACAACTCCTTTAAAGAAATAAACCTTAAAGTAATTATTAGTCAAACCAAAGAATAAATGCTTAAAGAGAAAACTATTTCTATTTTTGTATAACAAAACTACACCTTATTTTTGTTATACAAAATAGCTAAATAAAGTTCCTAATATATATAAAAGAATGTTGTGGGCATCATATCTAAAACTCCAATGAATAAGGTACACCAATTCTGAATTCAAATTCCAAATCACATTTGAATTTAAACAAAGGAGAAGAAAAATAAAACAGAAAAGAAGAAAATAAAAACAGAAAAGGAGAAAAGGGAGGAGCTAGCCTCATAGCCCAAGCAACCAAGTCAGCCTAGCCTGCCTTCTACCACCAGCCGGCCCAGCTTGCCGTCCTGGCTTCGCTGGCCCACATAGCCACAAGCAGGCCTGGCCCGATCGCGCGCGGCCCACGCAGCTAGCTCCACGCCACCACGCCGTCGTCTTTCCCCGCGCTGGCTGATGGGTAGGACCTCCTCGTCATCCCCCTCCTTGGTCCCCTCCTCTACATCCTGAGAACAGAGCACAGATGCCGTGGGAGAAAGATCCGATGCCGCCTCAGCCCCTCTCCGTCGTCCGTGCCTCACAACCAACCACGAGGCCCCGTTGGATGGGTGCCACGCTGGCACCGACTGCCCGACAGGGTCACGCACGGTGCATGACCACTGCCGCACGCGCCTGCCATGGGCATGGCCGAGCTGTGACCTTGTCGCCTCCCTGTCCCCCGCCTTGTTGACCAAGGAACGCGAAATTGGTTTTACCAACGCACCCACGGCCGCATCGCGACCCCGTAGCCCTAGCCTCGACGCGATCACAGCCCTCCGAGCGCCCCTTGGCCATCTCCAGCCGCACGCTCCAAGCCATGGCCGAGCTTCGGCTATAAAAGCCCCGGCCCCGGTTGCCCTAGCGTGATCCCGTGCCCCGCCGCCACCTGGTGGCCATCCCCTGCACACCCAAGCCAAGAGAGAGTGGGGATAGAGAAAGAAGAAGGAGCGCCGAAGCCGCCCGACGTCGCCGGTGTCGCCGCAGCGGAGGACGTCGCCCCGATCAACTACGTCGACGCTGCTGCTCAGCACTGCACGGCATTGTCTCGACACGGGCATGACCCGCAACTGCACCGCCATCCTTTCACCATCGACACCGAAGGTGAGCCCACGCACCGCCCTCTGCTCACCGTCACCGAGTGCACCATGGCTGCCAACGTGATTTCCCCATCTGGGAGGCCTAACGTCCACACCTATCGCCACCTCGGAGCACGACACACTCACGCACACGTCCATGACCACACCTACCACCTCGCCAAGCCCCGAAGGACCGGGCACAGCGAAGCCCTGTACGCGTGCCGAGCACGCTCGCCATGGCCGGAGCACGACCCTGGCGGAGCTGTTCTGTCCGATGCGAGCCAGTAGAGGTAGGATGGATCGACTCATCGTGATCGTGGGAAGCTGTAGAACGCCCAGACCGCCCCGCCGGCGCCCCATAGCGCACCGGCATGCCCCGCCGTCGTCACTGTGCCACCGCGGACGCCGTAGTGCCCCTACCGGCCACATGGAGACCTGAAGCCCCGCCTGGAGCCCCTGGATGCCCTCGCCGTGCCCCCACGGATCCATAGAGGCCTTTATCCGCCCAGCCGAGCCACCAGGGAGCCCCCATGCATGGCCTCGTCGCCGACGAGAGCTTTGCTCCGGCAGAACACCGGTGGAGAAACGGGGGGTGGAGCTTCTCGTCACCCCGCGCACCGGGTGCATGATGCACCGCACAGCCTGTGCCCGCATGGACACAGTCCACCGTAGACCTGCCCGCGGTCCATGGACCAGCGCTCCTAAGTCCACCGTGGACCGTGCCTGTGAACTAAAGCCCGTTAGTGGCCCACTGGGATCCCAACTGCGCCATGTGACATCATTCGCAGCGCGACACGTGTCCGGGCTGGCCCGGCCCAAATCCAGCCCTGTCCCGACCCAACCGGCCTAGTTCGGACCCGGTCCATGTTGACCGTTGACCGATCAACGTTGACCGATTGACCGGACCCACATGTCAGCGACACAGAGACTCGGGACCCACATGTCAGTAAGTGACATCATGCTGATGTCATGACGACGTCACGCGGGTCCCACCTGTCAGTAACAACACAGCCGAGGTGACGTCATGATGATGTCACGGTGACGTCAGCTGCTGACGTCAGTAGCCCTAGCCCCACCTGTCAGTGACTATGATCCGTTGACTGTTGACTCGCCCGTTGACTTGACGTTGACTATGACTGGAGCCACAAGTCAGTGACCCAAGAGCCTCTGGCCCCACCTGTCGGAAACGATGACGTTGATGACGTCATGCTGACGTCAGCAGGACCCCCACTTGTCAGCTCGGAGCCTAGATGATGACGTCATGCTGACGACATGCTGACATCAGCATGTCACGTGGACCAGTCACAGTGTGACACGTGTCAGCCCAGGATTAATTTAGCCTTTTCCATTTTCAGAAATGGATTTAATCTTCAAAAATTCATAACTAATTCATACGACCTCAGAAAAATATGAAACCAGGACCAAAATTCATATAAAATCGAGCTCCATGCAATGAACCCATGTTTGAGTGCATTTGGCTCTTTTAAATTTTCATTGCTTCTTTGTGCTATTCTATAGACGTCGCTAACACGACTATAATGTGATAGTTTGCAGACTCGGAGGAGAATCAAACGGACGAGGATCGTGAGTACCGTGAGGAGTACAGAGACAACTACACTGAAGGTGCCACATCCCACCCAATCTCGTAGCACCTATTACGCATGGCTAAAATAAAAATGCTAGTGCTTTACTTTATTTGTTATGATCACACTATGATAGGACCTGCATGGTAGTATGCTTTCATGATGGCCTTTACCTTGACGCAACCTTACCCCTGCTCACCCTGCTGTTAGGCTAGTCACACGTTTGCTGCTATATTTCATTGCTTATTACTTCTACTACGCTTGTACTACATTGATGCGTGGTGGGAAACTGGTGTTATCTGGACTATGGGGAGAGTGATGCGTGTGTGACTTGGGTGCGTGGAGGGTGAGGGTTGTGTCGACCAAGTTGGAGTATATGACAAGCCTGGGGCAAGTCTTGCCGTGGGGTGCTACCTGGGCACCCCTGGAATGGATACCTATGGTGGGTAAATGGTATATGAGGTGGCCCTAGGTGTGAACCTGTGATGGGAGGAGCCCAGGGTGGAGGTGTTGTGGTGGCACGGTAAATGGAAACCCTGATGAAGACATTCTGGCTTGGTCATCCCTAAGGACTTACTAGTACTCAGATTCACCGAAAAGCCTTACGTACCACTTGCCCTATATGGTGTGGGACGGCCGGACAACTTGGTAGGATATTGCCACTACTGCTAGGTTGATAGCGGACAGTGTAAGGAGGTACGGGGCACGAAGGATTTCCCCAACACCCTTCTGAGACTTCATGGAGACCTTGTGGACCCGGCTCATGACTCATAGTTTCAGCCACCCCAGACTAGACTTGGGGTGAACCAGGGCTAAATGGTAGAGTGGCATTATCCTAGGCTAGCAAGCGGCCAGAATCAGCCCAGTTGACGACAATCAGCGAAGAAGGCAGATCTTGTGGTTATGTAAAACCTCTACAGAGTGTATGGTTGATCGATCGATACACGTGCGGACTTGTCGGCTATGGACCTTTCCTGGGTTTCGCTTAAACTAGATAGTGAGATGAGTCCTTCTCTTCTCCCCCTGGGAGTGAGTGTTCGAACGTAGCCAGGGGCTATGGGCCTTGAGATAGTGCTAAGAGGGAGTCGGCCTGTCGACTGAGCGATGGTATGGTTGTGATGTGGTGATGGTGTGGAGATGGTGGTAAATCGATCCCAGGATCAAAACCTGGCTCTAGACGGAAATGGGGTGGAATGGGTGTGGGAATGGTGTTAAAACTTGACCAACTATTATTATGTACTTAATATGCTAATACATAGGAAACCCCAGCCATATAGGTTCCTTTTGATTATATCCAACTTGCATCCAATTTCCACAAAGCAATGCTCATAGGGTGGGAGTGGCCAGTACAAATCGTACTGAAAAATTTTGGCACACAGGTTCTGCTGAGGAGTATAGCTCTGAGGAGTTTGACGGTTGAGGGGTTTGTTCCTACGCTTAAGTTTGGCGATCTTATCTTCAAGCTGTTCTGAATGAATGCTACTTTTGATTCCGCCAATGTGGCAATGTAATAATTTATGTAATTCCACACTATTTGTACTCTGATATTATTGTTGTATGGATGTGATATTCAATTGGAATTTGGGTAATATGATCTACAACGGTCTTATTACACTTCGACTCTATGGATTTCCCTTCGCAGAAATCAGGTCACTTCACTTCCCATGGTTCAAGTTAAAAAAACTAGGAGTGCGGGCGAATCAATTCTGATTATGCTGGTGAGTAGAGAGGTCATAGCCACTGGGGCGTGGGTCTCCCACAGTCCTACCAGTTGTACTCAGAATTTGTTCCCGAAATCTTAGTCCTTAGGACTTGTTATGAGAAGAACGGAAAACTTAGAGAATGTTTGCAAAGATAACACATGAAGTGTTTGCAAGATAAACATACTTGTACCATTTGTATCAGCCCCCGAGTGAGGTCTGACCCCTCGCATTTTGCAGGGGTCGGATGTCACTAAAGGTCGGGGATTTGTAAGGACAAAAACTGATAAGGAAAAGTATGCGTTTATTTAAGGGTAAAAACGACGTAGCTGTTCGATGTTCCAGGCGTTGGTGAAGACCTTGCCATCGATGGTTTTCAACTTGTAGGCACATGGACGGAGTACTTCTGTGATGACGTACGGCCCCTCCCAGAGCGGGGAGAGCTTGTGGCGGTCCTTGTTGCTCTGTACAAGGCGGAGAACAAGGTCCCCAATGTTGAAGGCTCGGTTCCGCACCCATCGGCCGTGGTACCATCGTAGCGTCTGCTAGTACTTGGCCGAACGGAGGTGGGCGATGTCGCAGGCTTTGTCTAGTTGGTCCATGGCGTCTTGGTGGGATGCCTTAGCTCCCTGTTCGTCATATGCTCTGATTCTTGGCGCTCCATAGTCGAGGTCCATCGGGAGGATGGCCTCGGCACCGTAGACCATGAAGAAAGGTGTGTAGCCGGTGGCCCAGCTGGGAGTTGTTCTCAGGCTCTAGAGCACCGCAGGGAGCTTGGTGACCCAGCGTGCGCCGAACTTGCTCAACCGGTTGAAGATCCTAGGCTTGAGGCCCTATAGAAGCATGCCGTTTGCATGCTCAACCTGCCCGTTTGTTCGGGGGTGCGCGATGGCGGCCCAATCGATACGGATGTGTTGTTCACCGTAGAATCGAATGAATTTCCTGCCAGCGAACTACGTGCCATTGTCTGTGATGATGGAGTTTGGTACTCCAAAACGATGGATGATGTCGAGGAAGAACAACACAGCCTGCTCGGATTTGATCGTGGAGATCGATCGAGCTTCGATCCATTTCGTAAACTTGTCTATGATGACAAGTAGGTGGGTGAAGCCCCCGAGCGCCTTCTTGAGTGGCCCAACCAGGTCGAGCCCCCAGACCGCGAAGGGCCACGTGATGGGGATCATCTAGAGTGCCTGGGCCGGGAGGTGAGTTTGTCGGGCATAGTACTAACACCCTTCACAGGTGCGTACGATTTGCTCAGCGTCGGCTACTGCAGTGGGCCAGTAGAAGCCCTGTCGGAATGTGTTTCCAACTAAGGTCTTCGGCGTGGCATGGTGACCGCAGACCCCACCGTGGATGTTGCTCAGTAGAAGTCTTCCCTGTTCGCTGGGGATACAGAGCTGCAGGATCCCGGTGTGGCTCCGTTTGTAGAGTTCACCCTCTACAAGAACGAAGGACTTGGCACGACGTGCGAACCGTCGAGCTTCCGTCTTGTCCGCCGGTAATGTGTCACGGAGATGGTAGTCGAGGTAAAGCATTCTCTAGTCGTTCGGAGGGTCAGGCTCTGCTGCTGGATCCTCTTCAAGCTCCATGACCTCGGGGTCGGACGGAGCAGTCAGCGGGTCGACCCTTGGGGCTGGATCAGATGGGCCATCGTTGGCCCGTTTCGACCCCTCATAGCATACCGAGGGCTTGTGTTGATCACTAGCGAAGACTCCAGTCGGTACTGGCTCTTGGCTGGACACTGCTTTCGCAAGCAGCGTCGGCCACTTCGTTGAGGCGCCTTGGGATGTGATTGAGTTCGAGGTCATCGAATCTGTCTTCTAGCCATCAAACTTCTTGGCAGTACGCCTCTATCTTGGCGTCGTGGCAGCTCGACTCCTTCATGACTTGGTTGACGACCAGCTGAGAGTCGCCACTGATGTTGAGACGTCGGATGCCCAACTCGATGGCGATTCGTAGGCCGTTGATGAGCGCTTCGTATTCGGCGACATTATTTGATGAGGGAAAATGGAGCCAAACCATGTACCTCATGCGGACCCCGAGGGGTGATACGAAGACCAGCCCCACGCCGGTGCCCTTTTTCATCAGCGACCCGTCGAAGTACATCATCCAGTACTCTTGATCGACGACCGCCGATGGCATCTGGACCTCGGTCCATTCCATGATGAAGTCTGCCAACATCTAGGACTTGATCGCCGTTCGGGGTGCATACGCGATGCCTTGATCCATCAGCTCGAGTGCCCATTTTGCTGTTCTTCCCATGGCGTCCTGGCTATGGATGACCTCGCCCAGGGGGAACAACGTCATGACTGTCACTGGGTGTGACTCGAAGTAGTGGCATAACTTCCTCTTGGTGATGAGTATGGCATATAGGAGTTTCTAGATTTGGGAGTAGCGGGTTTTGGAGTCGGACAGTACCTCTCTGATGAAGTACACAGGGCGCTGCACCTTGAGGGCATGCCCCTCTTCTTCCCGCTCCACTACCAGGGCGTCACTGACCACTTGTGTGGTGGCCGCTATGTATAGCAGGAGGGTTTCTCCGTCTCTTGGAGGAACTAGGACCAAAGGTTTCGTTAGAAGTAGTTTGACCATGTCGAGCGCCTCCTGGGCCTCGGCTGTCCACTCGAAGCAGTCGGCTTTCTTCAGGAGTTGATAAAGGGGGAGTCCTCATTCACCGAGGCGCGAGATGAATCGGCTGAGGGTGGCAAGGCACCCTGTGATCCGTTGAACCCCCTTTATGTTCTGGATCGGGCCCATCTTTGTGATGGTCGACATTTTCTCCGGGTTGGCTTCAATGCCGCGTTTGGAGACAATGAAGCTGAGCAGCATGCCCCTCGGGACCCCGAAAACACATTTCTCGGGATTGAGTTTGATGCCATTTACCCAGAGTTTAGCAAAGGTTTGTTCAAGATCGGCGACAAGGTGGTCAGCCCGTTTGGACTTAACTACGATGTCGTCGACGTAGGCCTCAACGGTCCGCCCGATGAGGTCCCCGAAGCAGTTGAGCATATAGCGCTGGTAAGTGGCCCCGGCGTTTTTCAGACCGAACGGCATTGAGATGTAGCAGAATGATCCGAAGGGGGTGATAAAAGACGACGCGAGCTAGGCGGACTCTCTCATCACGATTTGGTGGTAGCCGGAGTATGAGTCAAGGAAGCAGAGGGTTTCACACCCTGAGGTAGAATCGACTATTTGGTCTATGCGTGGCAAAGGAAATAGGTCCTTTGGGCACGCCTTGTTGAGACCCGTGTAGTCGACACACATCCTCCATTTTCCGCTCTTCTTTCGTACAAGAATAGGATTTCCTAGTCACTCTGGGTGGTGTATTTCTTTGATGAATCCGGCGGCCGATAGTTTTGCTATCTCTTCACCGACGGCCCTGCGCTTTTCCTCATCGAAGCGGTGCAGGCGTTGCCTCACCGGCTTAGAGCCTGGGAGGATTTTTAAGGTATGCTCGGCGACCTCCCTCGGGATGCCTGGCATATCCGAGGGTTTCCACGCAAATATGTCTTAGTTGTCGTGGAGGAAGTCGATGAGCACGCTTTCCTATTCAGAGGAGAGCGCGGTACCAATGCGTACCTTTCTACCCTCAGAGTTGTTGGGGTCTACGAGGACCTCCTTGGAGCCCTCGGCCGATTCGAACGACCCGGTTGATTTCTTCGCGTCGGGCGCTTCTTTGGCCACCTCTTCCCTGAGGGTGGCGAGCTCTCCGGAGGCGACGACTGCTACGGCGTGGCCGCAGCATTCGACTTCGCACTCGTAAGCGCGCTGGATGGAGGTGCCGACGGTGATGACCCCACGGGGACTCGGCATCTTCAGCTTGAGGTATGTATAGTTGGGGATGGCCATGAACTTCGTGTAACATGGACATCCTAGGATGGCGTGGAAGGTTCTGGGGAACCCTACCACGTCGAAGGTGAGGGTCTCAATCCTGTAATTAGACCGATCCCCAAAAGTGATGGGCAGATCGATCTGTCCCAGTGGCATGGCCTGTTTGCCAGGCACGACGCCATGGAAAGGTGCTCGGATCGGGTGGAGGTTCGTCCGGTCAACGCCCATCTCATCGAGCGTCTTGGCATACATGATGTTGAGGCCGCTGCCTCCGTCCATCAGTACTTTCGTGAGTCGCTTCGGGCCAACGATCGGGTTGACTACAAGCGGATACCTCCCTGGGTGTAGGACGACATCCGGATGGTCGGTCCGGTTGAAGGTTATGGCGGGTTCCGACCACCGGAGGAAGGCAGGCGTGGCCGGTCCGGTCATATAGACCTCGCGCGCGCGACCTTCTGGCGTCGCTTGGAGTCGTAGGCCGTTGATCCTCCGAAGATCATAAGGGCACCATTCGGCGTTGGAAAGGCGTCGTCCTTCTTCTCAGGGTCGTCTGCGGTAGGGGCAGGTTCCTTCCCATGCTCCCCTTTGTTTGTGCTTCCGAGCAAGAACTTCCGCATGAGGCCGCAGTCCTTGAGCAGATGTTTTACGGGAAAGGCGTGGTTCGGACATAGTCCTTCGAGCATTTTTTCGAAGTGATTCGGAGTGCCCTCCGCGGGCTTCCGACCACCCTTACAGTCGGCAGCGGCCGCGAGCAAGTCGTCGCGCCATTGCTTCTTATTCTTTTTTTGGCGGAACGGTTAGAGGCGCCTTCACCGACGCCCTCGTCCTGTCTTGCCTTTCCGTCAGAACGGTCGAAGATTGCTCCGACCGCCTCCTCTCCTGAGGCGTGGCTGGTGGCGATGTCTAGGAGTTCCTTGGTGGTCCACGGGCCCTTGCGTCCCAGCTTGTGAACCAAAGACTCACAGGTTGTCCCGGACAGGAAGGCTCCTATCACGTCGGCGTTGGCAATGTTAGGGAGCTCGTTGCACTGTCGGGAGAAGCACCGGATGTACCCACGGAGGGTTTCGCCGGCCTTCTAGCGACAGTTCTTGAGGTCCCAAGGGTTCCCAAGATGCTTGTACGTGCCCTGGAAGTTCCCCACAAAGATCTCCCTTAGGTCCGCCCAACCTTGGATGGCGTCGGACAGAAGGTGCTCCAACCATGCTCGCGCCGAATCGGTGAGGAACAGTGGAAGGTTGCGGATAATGAAGTCGTCATTCTCCGCGCCACCGGCTTGATAGGCAAGCCGATGGTCTTCTAGCCAAAGCCTGGGGTTTGTCTCCCTGGAGTACTTAGGGATGTTGGTAGGCGGTCGATACCTTGGTGGGAACTTAGCGTTGAGGATGTGCCGGCCGAAGGCCTGAGGGCCTGGCAGGCCAGGGCTCGGGCTCCGGTCCTCGCCGTTGTCATAGCATCCGCCGTGTCAAGGATGATAGCCACGATGGGCTCCTTCCCTTGGGTCGCCGTAGGTGCATCTACGGGCGTCGATGGTGTTGCGCACGTCACGGTTGTGGCTGAGACGTTGATGCACCGGGACAGCGGTGTGCTACCTGCCGCCTGGCGGTGTCTGGTGAACCAACGTGTCCTTGGCGGGGCGCACCGAGGGTGTGCGCTGGCTGGTGTCAATCTCACGTCATCGAGACAACGAGCTTTCCGCCTGCTGCGCTGCCGCATGTTCGAGCAACGTGCGAATTTCTCGTCGGGCCCGGCGATCCTCGGTCGTCGTGGCCTCTGGAAGGCCGTGAAGCAAGGCCATTGTAGCGGCGATGTTCTGGCTTGCCCAAGCGAAGTGAGGGAGGGTCCTGTCGTCGGTGAGGATCCTTTGGTGCACATCACGGGCCGTGGCACGTGCGCGCCCACCGTTTCCATGGGTTCGATCTCGCGATCGATCTCCAAGTATTCCCGCATGAGCCCTTGGCCGGCCTCATCGATCTCCCACTTTCAGGCTCTCAGCTACTCCATCCTTACGTAGGATGGGGCGGCTGCCTCTCCTTCGGTCCTGCCATCGGGGTTGCCTGCCGGGGTAGCTTCCTCCCCGGAGACGCTTTCGACGCGCCCTTCGGGGGTTTCCGCCATAAAGCATTCCCGAGAAGGGTGATGGCTCCTCCTGCTGGAGTCAGAACTAGAGGACGATCCTGGCTCCTCAGTGAGGAGCTTGTGGAGAGACTCCGTGTCATGTTTAATTACCCCCATGAACTTGCTGTCCGTGGGAGGCTGAACCATGTGTAGTGCCACAAGGTGGCCAACGGTCGCCGCGGCGTTGCGGAGACCGAACAGAAATGCTGTCGGGGCGCTCCGCGTGTGGTGTTCCGGAGAGAGGTGCCCCTCTCCAGAAGGTCGTGCCACGTCGTCGTCGTTGGAAAGGGCGAGGCGACGCTGGTTCTCCCTGGACTGCTAGGGTTCAAGGGAGACACCGAGCTGGCACCCAAGCCTCTCATGGTCGAGGCCGATGGAGGGGAGAGATTGGATGGCGGTGTACGCCCGTACCAACTCTCCTCCCACCGTGATGATGAAATCTAGGTTCCCGAAGCGCACGTGTGCGCCTGGGACCCAGCTAACGTTGTGGTTAGCCATCCGTGGCCTGGTTTGGAACGCGTAAACGCCCAACCTGGCGCGCCAACTATCGGTGTTTCGAACAAACACCAGCTAGTAAATTTATAATTGATACGCGTTAGGCCTGGATGGTGCGCTAAACGACACAAGGTTTATACTGGTTCGGGCTGAACGGCCCTACGTCCAGTCTGTTGCCGCTCGTGTTATTAGCACCGAAAAAGGTTCGTAGTAGGGGTACAAACGGTCGAGAGAGGGACTGATCCCAGGTCTCTGATGGAAGGGTCGAAAGGATGCCAAGAGCCTGGTGGCGGCCTGGCTGTGTGCGTGATGTGTCGAACCAAACTCTCTATGAGTTCGTCTGTATGTGAGTTGTCCGTCAAAAGTCGGTCCCTCCAGTGGAGAGCCCTGCCCTCCCTTTTATAGACCAATGGGGGAGCAAGGGTTATAGAAGGGAGAAAGAGGAAAAAACCAAGGGTATAGAAGATCCTTCGAAGGATCCGGGTCTTTCTTTTTTCCCGCGCCTGCCCTGCATAACATGGTAGACCGTGTTAGAAGTGGTGTGTTTGTTGATCTTCGTAGGCCATGCCCTGGCTTCATTTAGCAAGTGGGTGCGTCCCGTCCCACCCCCACGGGCGACGTGTCGAACAGGGGTGTCGATTTGCGACCCCGTGGGGAGCGGATGGCGCGGTGACTGTTCGTTCGTCACTGTAGAGGACGAGAGTCCCTCCTTGGAACGTAGTGGTTGTCGTATGTCTGTGTTGGGTTCTTCGCCCGAGGGCTGAAGGCGGGGCCTACAACTCTGTAAGGCGAAGAACACGCACTTGCAACACTATTCAGGCTCTGCCACGCCTGGAAGGGTCTAAGCGCCCGTATTGTCACGCTCTGATGGTACTTTCCTGTAGGGGCACAGGACATGGTCCTCGATGCCGTGGTTGACCCGAACGTCTTGTCTTACCCTGTGCCTATCATCGTGAAGGAGTGGGGTGCGGTTGTCAGGCGAGGCGGAGCCAGCCTTTGGACATCGGGCGGGGCGAGGTCTGTCCTCGGGCGTCGGGTGAAGCGAAGCCCCGCCCTCGGGGGTCGGTTGAGGCGGAGCCCAGCCCTCGGGGTCGGGCGAGGCGGAGTCTATACCTCGGGGTCGGACGAGGCGGAGTCTTGCTTTTAGCTGTCGGGCAAGGCGAAGCCTGGCCCCGGACGTCGGGTGAGGCGGGCCCCACCCTTAGCCCTTGGGTGAGGCGGACCTCGCCCTCAGCCCTCGGGCGAGGCGGAGCCGTCCTTCAACCGTCGGGTGAGGCGGAGCTGGCCCACGGGCGTCGGGCGAGGTGAAACCAAACTCCCGTCGTTCGGGCAAGAAGCGCAGTAGTGCTCTTGTCCGTTCGGGAGTTTTTAACGTTCGATGGTTATTAGTTCCACCTCCTTAGGTACCCCGGTACGAGATCCCCGACAATACCGATTTTAGCAGCCTGCATAGCCCACACCACTCCTTTCCAAAAAGGAAAGGTTCCTATAGAAGAACAGCACGGGACATTTGGTTTATCTG
The DNA here is from genome assembly GCA_904845875.1 of Miscanthus lutarioriparius. NCBI lineage: Eukaryota > Viridiplantae > Streptophyta > Magnoliopsida > Poales > Poaceae > Miscanthus > Miscanthus lutarioriparius. The sequence goes on from CAJGYO010000004.1 coordinate 18,849,703, forward strand.
TCCTGTATTTATAATCTGCAATTTTAGTCCAAATAGCAGTTTTATTAATATATCTTAGAAAAATCATATATTTTTTATGGTATTAAATGAAGATAATTTTTACATAAAAATTATAGATCTCGACGAGATTTACAACTTTCTAGTTTTGAGTTTTTTTCGTTTGAAGTCATTAAGATACGAAAAAAATTAATAATATATTTTGAACTAATGATATTTTCGACTTTTCACATGTGGCATAGAGGATAAAAAAAATTTAGAGCGATAACGCTGAAGTACGTCAAACTTTTTTAGTAGGCTTATAAAAAATTAATATTTTATAATGGCTCGCAGGAATTTCCTCCGAACCTTAACAAAATCCCCCTGCCCTCCCCTCGCTTCCACACCTTCCACCTCGGCTCTCTCTCTCTGATCAGGTCAGGACCCAGGAGGGAGGTCTCGTGCGCGCCCGGCTTTCCTCTCCTCGCCGCACGACGCGTGCGCGGTCCGGTCCCGTCGCTGATGGCCAAGGCGCGCAGGCCGCCGTTCGCCGCCGCGGAGCGGTTCCTCGGCTTCCCCCGCGGCGGGCCGTCGCCGGGGGCCGTGGCGCCGGCGCCCGCCGCCTTCGACGACCTGACGGACCTCGCCGAGGCCGACGTCTGGTACTCGGCCGCCGCCGCCGACCCGTGGAGCCCCTGCCCCGCGGCGTCCCGCCAGGTCGAGGCGGAGGGCAGGAGCGCCGGGCAGCGCGGGGCCCCGCGGCTCGGCGTGCAGGGCGGGCTGAGCCAGGCGTTCGGGGACGGGCCCGGGCGGCAGGTGGCGGCGTCGGCGCCCGTCGAGGTTCCCGCGTGGCCCGCGCGCTTCGCCGTCCCGGACGCGGAGCCGGCGCTGCTGTTCGAGATGGAGATGGGGGACGACGACGACGAGGACAGCAAGCGGGGCGCCGGCGGGTGGGTGCCGCCGCACGTGTACCTGGCGCGGCGGCAGGCGCGGGCGTCGGTGGTGGAGGGCGCCGGCCGGACGCTCAAGGGCCGCGACATGTCGCGGGTGCGCGACGCCGTCTGGAGCCGGACGGGCTTCGACGGATGATAATGAATGAGCAAGCGACCCTGGACAGACAGATTTTGATCTGCTTTTGCTTCCCCTTCTTCTTCTTCATTGCCTATCAGATTTCTCTTCTTTGTTTTTTTGGATGAAATGAAAATTTTGTAACAAGGCCGGTGTGCTTGTTTTGGCCTCCGATCCATCGGCGATTTTTGTAGTAAAAATCAATGGCAAAGAAAGAAAGGAGCTAAGCTCAGGAGAAAGTTAAATGTGCCTTCACATAAGCTCGTTAGCTCAGCTCATGTGAAGGAACGTGGTGTGTCATCTGTACTACTAGTATCGGAGTATAGCTCAACAGGTACATTGATTGGTTGAATAATAATCTGCTTACTGACTGGGCAGTTGGGTACTGGCTGTGGCCTGTGGCTTGCTCCAACTCAAATTGGTTGGAACCCTCCTACTGATTCCCTTGGATACTCTTCTCAGATTTTCTAGTACAAGGGGGAAATAAAAGGAGGGGCCATGTGTTGTGATCCAAAGCTGAAATTTTTATATGATGTTTTTCTCTCCTGCTGATGCGCATGGACTTGTCCAGTTAATTCTTCTCATAGTTTTTGAAGATGCGAAGCACCGTTTTAATAGTAATTTTAATAAAAATGATGAGCAGACAGAAATATGGAAATCATGATGATGAGTTGGGCGATGCCGACTTGGCTATCAAATCGTGAGACGTGCGTTGGTCGTTCTCCCCCGCCCGGCCGGGCTCTGAATCTCTGGTCGATCGAGTTCCCGCCCGCCATGGGAATCGCGGTCATGTACAGTAGAAGGGAGGGGGCATCCCATCGCCCTGCAGGCTGCAGATGCCTTTGGCTTGAGCTTGACGAAGGGACCGGGACATGAGTGTATTTTGTACTCTACTGCAGCGAGCGCGCGGATCGCCGTCAGCGCGTCACCGTGCGTTCAAGCCAAAGAGAAATCATCATTACGGCTCCCGGCTCCGTTCACGTGCGCTTAAAATCGGTCCCCTTGATCTGCTTTTTTTTTTATTCAGAATAATATTTTTTTTCACAGATTCTTTCGATATTCCTTCGAACCATCCCAGTTCCTCCGGAATTTCTTCTAGCGAACGGTATCTTACGGCGAGAGATGGCCACGAAAACGCGTTCGCCACCAAAAGCGGACGACTTGCCTTGATAATAAAATAGTGTCTACTTGCAATTTGAGTATGTGGACAAGCTCAAACGGATAATAAATTGCTATTTTTATACTGCGCACAGGTAGGGACGGATATAGGAGGAGCTGCGAAGAGCATTCCTCAGGGATATCCGACGTGCTTCCTGGAATGTGCGGCGGTTCCGAATATAATACTCAAGGGTTTAGTTGCTTTATACAGTATATATCCACCACGATAGTCGATAGTGCTAGAGATAAAGATCCGCTAAAAAAAAGAGAGACAGATCACAGATGGGGATGTGCCCAAAGACATCTAAAGCTTGCATTGCGTATCCTGATTTTAACGGAAGTATCTTCTTATCCACTGCTCCCAATATTTCAGATTACTCCCTCTGTCCTCCAGTATAAGAGGTTCAAACGATTTTCATACAAATAATAAAGAGCTTGGCAAAGATCATCTTGCCTCTCACAATTAGGATGAAGAGAGTAGTTCAGTTGGTAGGCAGTCTCCAACAGACTATGCATCACGCTATGCATACCTAAAATGTCTGGTTCACAGTAAAAAAACGTCATCCAACATAGTAGGCAAAGGGAGGACCTATTTTGTGTCGAAAGTGAGAGGAAACTCAAATCCACGTTTGTCTCTCTCCTCAACCAAAATCTACGCCGTTGACCATGGTGGGCCCGTAGGAGACCGTGTAGGAGGCGCCGGGTGGGACGGCCTGCGGACGACGACGGCGAGGCGGGCCCGCGACGGGGAGATGCCGGCGCAGCCAGGCGCGACCGCGGCTGGCGCTGCCAGGCGGGCCCGCGGACGATGACGGCAAGTCGGGCCCACGGAAGGCGATGGCGAGGTGGGCCCACGAACGACGACGGCGAGGCGCTCCCACGGACGACGACAGCTAGTCGGGCACGCGATGGGGAGCGGTCGGCGCGGCGAGGCGGGTCCGCGGCGTGGCCGACGGGGAGGGAGGGAGGCTCGATGCTCGGCGGGGAGGGAGGGAGGCTCGGCGCTCGACGAGGAGGGAAGCGGGCGGCGCATGTAGGGATCTGCTCGGGAGCTCTCCTTTTGGGTCCGCTGTTGGAAAATGGAAGGTTTGGGTGCGTGACCTTTTTTTTTCCTGCGTGACCCAAACGATCGAATGCATCTCATATTTAGGTGATGGCTGTTGGAGACGGTCTTATATTTTTTTCAATTAATCAGTACGTGTTGGTTGTTTGATTGAGGCTAAGTTCAAAACAAAACTATTTCAGCAGTACTTTTCAACGAATGAACAACATTTTTCTTTCGTAACAAATCAGCATAGCATAAGCCAAATTTCAGCGAAACGAAGATGGCCATATCTCCTGCATGAAGCTAGTGAAGTCGTTGCAACAAAATAAACTAGGGGCCGAGAGGTTGAAACCGGTAAAGTGCCTTGGAGTTTCACCTGGCTATTGCTACAGTGACTTGTCGCTGTTGAAGTTGAAGCTGAAGCTTGTTGTGAAATGTGAAGCCATATCAAAGAGACGTACTATTCTCTTAAAAAAATGGCACACTATGACCCCGTTCAACTTACCTTATAATTCGTACTATTTAGCTTGTTTTTTCAGTCAGAACAATATTTTTTTCTCACACCAATTCAGCCAGAACAGTGTTTTCAGCCAAGTTTCAACAAGCCGAACGGGCCTATATGTAATCGGCGTTGCTGTGCGGTCCGGGCTAAATAGTTGAGAGTTTGGATGGTAGTTTATTAATTCGATGAATATTTTCAGATTCAGACAAAGCATGACAACTGTAGGTCTGTAGTCCATCCAATCCAGGAGGAGACGTAGCGAGGCATCGCATCGCGGGCGGGAGGCGACGACGACGATCGGCGGGGCGACAGGCCGAAGGAGGCAGACCACCAACAAAGCGAGGGGACCTCGGCGTGGAGCCCCGCCGGTACACACGATGCCCCGCAGGCCCGTGTCTGGCCGGGGCTCCTCCTGCTTTTCGGGGACAAGGACGTCTCGTCGTCCTGGCTGCCATGGCGCGCGGTGCGTGAACCGTGAACCAGGCCGCGCTCCCGCCGGAACCGTCGCTAGCTCCACTGTGGCGTCGTGACTCGTGTCGTGTGCTGCACCGTCGTCCGATCTGCGCTCTGCCGTTGTTGCCGCCCTCGCTCGGAGACGGAGCATAGCGAGCGATTCTTGGCGGCTTGCTCGCGCGCTCCGGGCCAAGCGATTGAGGAACAGTGACCCCCCGCCTCCGGTAGCTAGCTCCCGTCGTCGCTGCTGCGGCTGGACCCGCCCGGCTCGCGGAATTGGTCGAGCGGATTTCACAAAATCTCATTCGATTTCGCCAGTGTCGTTCTTACTAGGGGGGTTCGGTTCAGGGCTCATGGTGGCTCAGCTTCACTGGTGCAGCGAAAGCGAACCGTACCACTGTACCAGGAGCATTTTGCTTTTTTATGTTTGAGGAACTGTTGCTGTGTTAAAGTAAAATACACCCTATTAAAGGATTTGTGTGAATTCCTTAGAACTAAACAATTAGCCAGTCAGTTTGAGGCAACAACACATCAGTTTGAGGAACTGTTGCTGTGTTAAAGTAAAATACACCCTATTATTATTGTTACCTGGAAGGAACCGGTTAATAGCTTCTTATATAGTAGTTGGTAAAGGCAACAACACATCTGTCTAGTCAGTCAGTTTTTAACAGCTCACTGTGAACTCTAAATGATCCTGACAAACCCTAAGTAACACCCCTTGCGACACCAAGTACCGTACTAACACTTTGCTTCTCTTGTCTTTTTGTTTGGGAAGAAGCCACGAAACTGCCACGACATTCAGCATGTTGTTTGGCTTCTGGACTGATAAATAACTGGTGTTGGTTTACTGTGTGAGAAAAATAATGTCCGCCGATAAACCCTGGCTGGCGAACCAAGCTGATTGTCCTGTGCAGGCATCACAGCCTGACTGGCCGAGAGAGACGTCCAATGACCGCGGGGCGGGCGCCCCATCGAGAGGGACACTCTCGCCCGGCGGCACGGGGCCGCCGTGCCTGTGCTCATGCATGCACCTGCACGGCTGCACCTGCCCTCCATCCTCCAAAGGCGCGCGCACGCGTGGATTTGTTCCTTTCCTCCGATGTCCGATCCCCAGGCCCCCCGGCGGGCCGGTCCGGGGCTCGTGACATGACACCAGCGGGCAATAAATTAAAGCCGTTCAGCGGTTTCCTTCCTGCACGCCGTATGTATGTGGATCACGGGCATTTTTTATACTTCTGTGTGCCTGCCCGTGACATGTGTATGCGCCTTGTTTCATGTACTGTACTGAACTACTAGTATTTGCCTTCCGTGTTCCGTTTCCGTCGCTAAAGATGATGTGATTTGGCGATGCTGACAGTGGCAAAGTTCACCTTTTCTTTAGTATAGGAGTATATACTACTATACTACTATAGACGATGGTGAATTGGTGCGTGCGTGCGTGCATGTGCTTAGCAGCCGCCCATAGCTTGCTTTGACTTTGAGACTGGAACATGTTTAGATATTGGAGCTAAAAAATAGTCTAAATTAACTTGATTAGCCATTTAATTAGCTGCAACTAACTAAATATTTGGTTTAAAGAAATAGTTCACCTATCCTATCTGTTTGGATAGGCTAGAGCTAAAAATTAGTTGGCTAACCATTAGCACTATACATAATTAAACATGTTCAAAGTAAAGTCTTCTGTGAATGAAGTAAATCATATACAACGCCAAATAAGCTGATTACACAAATCACTAAGGGCCTGTTTGGTTCCTCAGGCTCCTCCTAAAATTCCTGTCACATCGAATGTTTGAACACATGCATGAAGTATTAAATATAGATTAATTACGAAACTAATTGCATAACTTGTGACTAATTTACGAGACGAATCTTTTGAGCCTAATTAGTCCATGATTTGACAACGTGGTGCTACAGTAAATATGTGCTAATGACAGATTGATTAGGCTTAAAAAATTCGTCTCGGCAATTAGCCTCCATCTATGTAATTGGTTTTATAATTAATCTATATTTAATACCTTTTATTAGTATCTAAATATTCGATGTGACATGAATTTTAGGAGCGTCTAAAGAACCAAACACCCCCTAAATCAGGGACGAGGCTAGATGCTGGGCACCGGCTGACAGAAGCCTTTTCTGACAATGTTGGCCGGTGTACGGTTTTAATTCCTTTTTTTTCTTATTTGGCCTAGTTCTTAATTTTTTTTCTAGAGCTTCGTTATGCTGGTTAGTTGGTTGCAAAGTACCCTTGCTACTTTAAGGTAATCTTGCTTATGGATCATTTTTATGGTGGCAAACCTCCTTTCTACGTTAAAGGAGCTATGTTAAGTTTCATAGTGTACTTATTTATGGTTATAGATGATGCCCTGTTCGCTTCGCTGAAAAGCCAGGCTGAAAAGTACCGTTGGCTGATTTATTGTGAGAAAAAAACACTATACCATAGCTGATAAGTTCAAACGAACAGTCCAGGACCTTCTCTATAAAGTTAGTTAAACCTAAGTATAATTAGGATAAAGATTAAGAAAACTCTAAAAATTGAAGGAGTAACTCACCAACTTTTTTTCTATGAAATATAATTTAAAATAACCCTATACACTTACATATAAATTAATCACATCTACCATTATGAAATATTACACAAAGTAACCATTAGATTTACATCTAAACTATACACATATGTCATTATGAAATATAATTCAAAGTAACACATTTTATTTGTATCTAAATCATCCACCTAGTCATAAAAGTAAACTAAAATAACCCCTCAAACCTACGTATAAATACTAATATAAGCTATTTTGCAAAATAATTGAATAAATATAAAATATGGTGTGTGTGTGTGTGTATTCTAAATTACACCTTATACCACTATTAAATCAAAACTAATTAAGCATAATGCTATGTGGCATCAATAAACTAAGTAAACATAAATATATTAGGATAAATATTATTTTAGTAGTTATCAAGTGTGAAAAATGTTTCCTTGACAAACCACATATCAATGGCGGCATTGATGATTCACTCTAGGTTATATTAATATTTTATGATAACAAATTTTGCGAGTTGCTATTTTTAAATAACTTTATACATTTTGAATGAAAGATTACGTCATATCGATATTGGTAATTTAATTTTACGTGCTCTATATTTATAAAACAATATACTACAAATACAATTCTAGATAGAGCAAATTCAACATCTTGAGTGTCTCGCGTCCAAGCTTAATCAACTATTTATGCCATTGTAGTAATTAAGAGTATAGACGAAGACCTATAGTAGTTTTTTAATAAAAGAAAAATGTATAAAATTTAATAAAGGAGGCAATAAGCAAGAGTTTAAATTAAAATATAGATTAAAAAATTGCAACAACTAATAAGATCAAAAGTTGAAAGCAAATATAGATTCAAGATATCACAGAAAGGGATGAAACAAGAGCATCCTTATATAACTAGTTGGTTTCAATAAAATACGTATTATGTTACAAAAAAAATCCTAGAAATTCCAATGGAGGCCCACACCAGGGCCTTTACGTTCTCACAATACACATTACAAAAGAATAAAACTAAAATTCTTATAAAAACTATAAAGATACATGACCACTTATAGTGCAGTCTACAGTCCGAATGTTTAGTTTTAATAAAATACAAATACAAAAGAAGAATTAATATCAATACAATAAGTATCGGAGTTTCAACCTAACTTAAAAAAGACTATATTAACTAAGAAGATCAAATTCGAAAATCAAAATCTAGATTTGTGACATGTCATAAGCCTAAGAGCACGGCTGATGGACTAATATAGACTCAAATCAAGAAAAAAATTATTGATACCAACAAATAAATTAAAGGCGCCTTACTTCCATCATATCAGTACCTGGATCCTTCCTCTTAGAATGACGGTGTTGGCACGAAGGTGCGATCACCCACTGGATTTTAATTTATTGAATACGAAGCACGCACACACAAGTGCGAGCCCTAGTGGTTTATCGATAGTCGTGTGATACGAGACACACTCACATGTGTGTGCATGCGTAATTAATGTATATATATAGAAAATATACAATGACTTATAATTTATGACGGAAGAAGTAGCATGTTGCAATGCTTTTAGCACCTAATACTTGCCTAATCAGTCTATTTGGCTAATTATCTCATGATGTTCCACCTAGCATGTGGACGGAACATTCCTGATTGCAACGTACACTAATATTACGATGTGCCTTCCTCCCTATTTTTTCGGCTCTGATGTGGGTGAAACAACTGATAGCCATAATGGAGGCACAATGATGCTCATCGGAGTCATCTCCTCTAAGTTGAACTGCCACTAGAGTGTCTAGCAGATCACCTTGGTTCGGAGCTTATATATATATATCGCACATGAACGTACTGAAAGTCATCACTCCGTTCTAATTATACAGGATACTCCAAACTTTGTTTTAAATTAAAATTTTAATTCATAGAAAAATACATCAACACCTATAGCATCAGAATAGATTTTATTAAATTATTTATGAGACATATCTTAGTTCGACAGTATATTTATGTGAACCCATAGGTACAAATATATTTTTCTAAGAAGTTGACTAGAGTAAGAGAATTTCGGCTTAAAATGAAGTTAGTCACCTATGATTTAGAACAAATACATATGATTATGGATGTTGTTATTACTTGCTTTTGCATCGTCATCGCATTATCTAATTATTGGGATATATATAGGTCATGTTTAATGTAGCTTCTCCGAGGAAAATGTTTTCTAGAGAAGCTGCACAAATATAGCAAAAGCACGGTGAATAAACAAGTCAGCTTCTAATTTTTATTACATACAAATGAGGCTGGTAGAAATAAGTGTGGCTAGAATAAGCTGAAAAAAGTGTCATTTGGCTTAGAGAACTTTTGCGCTTCTTTAGCTTTTGAATTATACAAGGATCCAGCTAGGTTGCTACTTGGTAGGGTTTGATATTCTTCGTCTAGTCAAGGTGCTTGTCCTTTTAATTTAGGAGTGACTTGTGTCACTATACTCACTGAACTAAGATGTTGTTTGGTTGAGCTAAGGAAACGCAAACTCAAAGGGAATGGAAAAACAGTGGTAACGTAAACAATAGAAGCCATTACTTGATTTGTTTCGTTGGCCTTTTGTAATGGTAACAAACTGAACAAAGAACAGCAGATTCATGCAAAAAGCACGAAATCAATTCTCCCCTCCTTCGCCGTTGACCCCAGTGTAACACCCTCGGTGTTACACCCTAAATCAATTACTAAAACATGTCATGAACATCATGTTTATGTGTTAATGTATGTGATAGAATGTGTGATAAATTTCTTGTAACTTAAAATGATCAATAAAAATGTTGAACGAAAGTTGATTCAATAGTTCAGGTATATCAAGTAGTGTTTAAAACCAAATTTTATTAAGCAAAAATACTATAGAACATGTGTGTGATACTTAAATAAAGTTTGAAGTACAAACTTTGTAGATGACAGTGAAATACTTGCTATCAAAAATGATATTATTAGCTAATATTTCCACTAGCTTAGAAATCACAAATTGAAATCAAATTCAGCTCAAAACTTAGAAAAATTTCCAAGTTGTCAACAGCTAGACATTGCTATGTTTAGCAAATTATTTTGAGAGATTGGGTTAAAGGGTGGTAAGATGTTATAGCTTGATTTGGTAGTCTCATATGCCATCTTGAGCATGGTGAAGATGGTTTAGGTCTAGAAGCAACCGTTTAGTTTTTATGGGTGCTTTAAAATTCATGCACGACACGGTTTCGGGCTGGTTGGCCGCGTGGGCGCGATCACCACGCTCGGGCGTTCGGCGTCGCCACGCTGACTGTCCCGTGCGTACGCTCGCTACCGCGCTTGGCCGGCCACGGCTGCTCTGGCCTGAGCTATGGCCTGGCCGTCGCTGGCTCCTGACGCGCGGAGCCGCCGCTGCTATTTGCGCAGCAGGGCGGTCCTACCGTCGTCCTCGCCGCGCTGCCGCACTACCGCTCCGCACCGCGATGCAGCCGCTGCCGGTGCTGTCGCCTCGCTGTCATGTCCGTGTCTCCCTCTGCATCTCTGCGCTGCTGCTGGCTCAGTGCGTTGCCGCCTCTGCCACACGCACGTGGTCGGGCTCGCCGTCGCCTTGTCATTAATGGCACTGCGGCGCGCGGGCCACGCCGGTCGCGAACGCGCGTGCCTGTTCGCTAGCGCCTGCGCGTGGGCCTCCATGATCACGTCGACCGCGTCCCGCCAAGGTGAGGACGAGCCGAGCCCACCTGCCACGCCCCGTCTCTCTCTTTCTCTCTTTCTCCCTCTGATGTCGTCGTCGAGCCACGCCATCAAATTACCCTACGAACGATCACCTCCATTCAATTCGTCGCATCCATGGCTTTACCACCATGTCCTCTCGCTGTCCGACCCTATCTAGCCTTGAAGCGCGCACGGCCAAGCTCCAATTTTGGAGTTTCCCTGCCGCCGTGCCGATAAGGCCGCTTCCGGCCATGGATGTGGGCAGCCCTTCTATCGTCTCTCCTGAGCCAATTAACTTGCACCACCAGCTTCACCTCATCTCCCTCTCCACCTTGCGCACGTCAGAGGAGCCGCTACCGCCTCCCCGTCGTCGCTGACGCGACCGTGTCGCCGCGGTGCGCCACCGCATGGCTCGGCCACACGTGGCCAACCCTCCTCCATCATCCTCTGCCTCAACTATCACCTCGGTCTGGTCCAGGGTAGCCTCCTGATGCTCATGCGCTAACCAATTAGGCCTGTAGCTACCCTAGCCCACCGGAACAGTGGCGCCACCGTCGTGGTTGACCGCGGGCCGCTGTAGCCTTTCTCAGCTAGTTGTGTCACCCTACACCGCTGCTTAGCGTAGCCGCTCGGGTCGGAGATGGTGATCGACCCGTTAGATGGGCCCGCACAGGTCCTAGGTGCCCGGCGTAGGCGCTCAGTGTCGCCGCTCGCCACGCCGCTGTGTACTGAATTGCCGGGGGTGTGCGCGGGTAAATTAAAGAAAGGTTAGGGGGTTAAGTGAGAAGTTCTGAGAGAGAGGGAAATAGCGTTATGACTTAGTTGTAATTCGGGAGAAGTGCGATGTCTCTTTTGCAAAGTCGTCGACGCGCACAGGATTCCACGGCGCGGGCTGTCTCCGTGTGGGCCAGCCTCGCGTGGGCCGCACCACGGGCCGTCGCGCGCTCACGTGCGCGCTGTGTCGCATGGGCCACGCGTGTGTTCCACGCGGGAGAATTTATTTTTCTTTTTCATAAAGAATTAGAAATAGTTTTCTAATTTAATGTTTGAGTTGATCTTTGGTAAATCATATAAAATCGTGTAGGTGTCCAAAAACAAAAATTGTGAAATAAATTTTGTTAGATTCCTAAAATTATGCTCTATCTGTTAGTGTTTTTAGTTCATATATGTATATGTTCATACCAGGAGCTATTAAATCATTTGAGAGTGCTCAATATTATTATAGGAATTTTTGTGGTAAATTGGTGATAGTTTTAGTCCTAAAATTTTGTAGTAGCTTCATGGTATTATTATGTGCTCACTGTAATTTTTGTAGCTTTAGAATAGACTAAATATTAGGATAGTTAAATGCTCTTTATTTCAAATATACATTAAATCATTAGTAGAAATAAAGATATATCCTTCGTTTGTAAAGCTGGTGTTTGTTAGTTGAACCCAACACTTTGCTTGGTAAAGATGATAGTTAGCTTAGTATGCGTATTCTTATTTTAAGAGTTGCTGTTGCATAAATGCTAAGTGTTGCATCATCATCGCATGCATATAGAGAACGAGTTGGCGGAGATCATGACCACCGACGATCACGAGTTCAAGGAGATCGTCGAGGAGTATGAGGAGGAGATTCTTATGTAGGAGGAGGTCCCAGAGCCGCCACTGAGTGACTCAGCTGACACTGCGCCTGTCCAAGGCAAGCCCTGGTGCATAGCCCTTATTTTTTATAATCACTGAATATATATGTGTGATGTGCATTTACGTTACAGAAATTTTATGAAAACCACATGCATAGATATAACTGTCCTATAAGTCCTACTAGTACAGATTCGAGTAGCTGCTATGCTTAGGTTTTCGGTAGCGTGAGTAACCTACCGTTACTCATAATAGGTGATTATTATAATTACTCTCATGATAAAATGATCAAAGGAAAAATAGAGACAGGGCAGAGATATGGTATGGATATTGGTGGGTGTAACAGAATGTGTTCCGCGGCCAACGGGGCTTAGCTTGGTTACACTGTTTCTCCTGTTTATGTCGATTAAGGACCATTCGTTGCTATGGATGGTAGTCAGATCACATGCTTATTATCCTAAGCACGTACTTCCTTATGGGAGCGGGAAGGCTCGTTACGCTCTTGTCGTGGGTTTCGACTCTTTCCGGACCGACTGATTGGAGGCGGGAAAAGGTGGAGGTCTAAGCACCATACTGAGATCGGGTCTCAAGTGTGGGGGCTTGGAGTCCAAGTTTAGATGGGGACCTAGACCTTGTGACAAGAGTGGAATGGGTTGGTCTTGTTTGTGTCTGGGGTACAAATGGGACGTGTGTTTCGGGGTACCCAGCTGGCATACATTGGTTCGTGAATCGTCATTTCCGTGAGACGGTACGACTTGGCTATGGTCTAGCACCGTAGTAAGAACTGAAAGATGGTAAAATGGTTCTGATGGCTCAACCCTTGCTTGAAAGTAGAACAGGTGCTTACCTAAAATGATTAGCTAATGAAGTAATCATGACTGCTCATAAAACTTAACTGTAAGGATGAACTATTAGTAATGCTTTTCACAAACAAAAAGAAAACAACAAACCCATATTGCCTATTATATTCCTTGGAGTCGGGAAACTATTTCCACTAGTCGGGTAAGTCTTACGAGTACATTGTGTACTCAGGGTTTATTTTACCCCTGTTGCAAGTGCAGCTTGAGGAGTAGCTCTTGTGTGGAGGATTCTGCTGGTGGGCACAGACGGATCCTTGTATCATTTCCGCTAGATGCTTATTTTTATTCTGCTGTTTAATTATCGCACTCTGAACTATGGTATTGTATTAAATAATTTCTAAGAACTCTTGTTGTATGAAATGGACTAAGTATTGCAAGCTCATACTCGTTATTGGATTCTGGATGTAAAACGTGGATTATTTCGAGTTCTTCCTTGGGTGTGCTCGACGGAACTGTCCGATGTAGCTCTCTTTCGAGGTGCTTAGTATTTAGTGGAAGACGAGTGCATCCGAAAACGTCTTTATTTTGGATGGTTCTACCACACCCAGCCTCCGCGCGCGTGGCCATACATCGCCAGCTTCTGCGCTCCACTGGTACCTCCCGGTCATCAATGTCTGCGCGCTCATGGCAGTGGCAGGGGAGGACGGCCAGGGCGGGTGCGGGAACCACGACATGGGCAGATCCATAGTGGGGCCTGAAAGAAGGTGCTGCAAAGCGACGATGATGCCCGCCTACTCGTGTTGACGAGGAGGAGGCTGGGTCTGGGCGTTCGAGTGCCAGCCCGTGCAGGGGGTGGAGCCAGGACGAGCTCCTTGGCTTCCTCGACCACTCGACGACGGGCTCCTCTACTACCCCGACGGCGCGTTCGCTTCTGTTTTTATAATTGGTATAGACTGGTATTCGATTGCGCTAGGGTGGGGGAGGTATCGACTTTGTATAGTAGATAACGGCACGAGTTGATTACGCGTGGGCTGAAACAAACAGAAGCAACGGCATCTGTTACCGTCCGTAAGCAGGTCCCATTACATTTACTCGAACCAAATGGCATCTTAGGTTTGTTTCAGGACGAATATTCACTGGTGCATATATATATATATAGACGTACTGTTTTGTAGCTGGCCACAGAATAAGTTATTCTGTGGCCACTTTAAGTTACGATAATTACTATACTAATTTACGAGATTATGGTAACTCCCTCATAAGTGATTTACTATAGCATTATGGTAAGTATCATCTTGAATTATAGTAACCCATGTATCGTAAATGTGTATTGTCATTATTGTAAATTGGTACAAACATTATCGTAAATCAAGGTGGCCATAGAATAAGTTATTCTGTGGCCAGCTGTAGAATAGCCTTATCGTGTGTGTGTGTGTGTGTATATATATACTATATATATATATATATACACCTGGGTGCATTCTATATAGAGAATGCACCCAGAGCTAAACTCACCGACGCAGCACTACCATCCGGTCCAGCCCAAGACGCGCTTCGAAAGCCCACCTCGCCCACACCACCCGGGTCCGCGACGCACCACACCACTGGTCCATGACGCTGCACGCCCCAAAGAAACAGCCTCCACTCCTCTCGCTTCGGCTTCCGTTGCTCTTTTCCTCGCGAGGAACCATCGTCGCTTCGTCTTTGTTGCTACCGCCGCTTCGCCGAGAGAAAACCGCCCCCATTGCTCTGCCACGAAAATCGCCCCCACTCGACCTTCATTTTTGTCGCTGCTCCCCACCCGTACTCCCCACACCCACTGCTGTCCATTTGCCGCTTTGCGTGCTGCAGTTTTCTGCTCTCCATTTGCCGCTCTTCGGATTTCTGGACCTAGGGTTCGAGCGTTGCCGTGTTGAGGCGCTCAAATTCGAATCCGCCGCTTTTTATCCCGATGTAAGTCATCCCCTATTCCCTATCCCTACTTAATTTTGAATTGAATTCGTTTTAACTGGCTATTACGCTCGTTTGTAATCGGCTTTTTTATGGTTTGTTTGCAATTTAGAGGATCCATGGGGCAATTGCAATTGTAACCATATTAGTACTTAATTTTGTAATTTTTGCGATGGCTTGTGTAACTAGCCTATTTGTCCTTATGTTTACAACTGGTAGGGTGTTGTAGTTGTAAATGGTCGACAATTCATCTGAAATTCAACTGATTTTGTAATCATTGTTTAACTCACTTAATCAAGGTGCATCTCTAGTGTTTTATCGGTTGCAATTGGTTGACAATGCTGGTTTGTTCATTTCTAGGTTCTAATATGTAGAGGATACTGTTCGATTTTTGTTTTGTTTTGATCTATGGCTCATGGGCTCAAAATGACACCATTTTTTCATGGGTTCTAATATATGCATGAATTGGGACTTTTTTGTTTTCGATAACCTTATAAGTGTTGATGGACATAGTACATACATCGAACTCAAAACCTTTCATGTTTTGCTCTTGATGACTTGTGTAACTAGCTTCTAACCTTAGTTGTAACTGGGAGGGTGTTCTAGTTGTAATTTGTTGACAATTCATCTGAAACTAAACTAAAATTGTAACTGTTGCTACATCTGGCTTTTTCAATCTTTTTTGTAGGTGCAAGTGTAGTGTTTTATTGGTTGCAAATGGTTAACAGTGCAATTTTATGTTTTATTCACTTTTTTTTGTGCATCTGGCTTTTTTTATGTGTATTTTTTTTTCAATGGCAGTGGTTATAATGAATTCGGAAGGGAATGTATCAGGTTCCCAGGGCAATGACCCTCCCCGACGTTCCTCCCTTGTTGCTTCGCATGAGCAGAATGTATCAGTGCTCGGCGGTGACCCCCCTTGTTCCCCTGCTTTTGCTCCTCACGGAGCGAAAAAAGGTTGAATGTATACAAGTCGAAGGGCGGGAAGAAGAAGATTAAGGCTCCCAGTCCCCCCGACCTGATGTTGAGAGTGAAGTGCATGAACAACAGAAAGAGAGCAAGATCCAGATTTTGATCCCAGCAATCGATGGTGACGTGGGGAGTGAACAACATGGAGAGGATGATGCTTTGGTCAAGGCGGCGATGGTGACACTGGTGCTGATGGTGATGGGGATGCAAATGAATGTAGCCAATAAGAAGAGGCCCATAAGCGACCTCCTCCTGCAATTCGTTGGTCTCCTTCAAAATTTCATGAACTTCTCAAAGCTCTCCCTGCGACCTCGAAGATATAGTAAAGGCAAGGGGTTTTGGTGGATTGTTGGGATTCAAACCAACCTTGCCTGGATAGGAAGTTGCTCACCGGCTTATGTTGAGGCTTAACCTGAAAACAATGAAATTAGAGCTTGGTGGTGGTAAAGTGATTGATGTTAATGAGCACACTGTTTGGTGTCTCGCTCTAGATACCCAAAGTTGGCGGTGACCCACCTTATATGTCCTGACAACAAGCTCATGTTAGGCGGAATGAGTTGGGAGAACAAATCTATCCCAAAGACATACAAAAAGACTGGGTATCGTGGATTCTGGATATTGTGGATGGACCAAGAGCAAGAAGCTCACGGGGGATTTGGGTCTCAGGGCATTTTTTATGGCTGTATTCTAGTCTCTACTTTTCTCAAACACTGATAGTTGCATCAGGGTTGAGGATGTTATATATACTGAGGATCTGGACAACATTGGCAAGATTAATTGGTGCAAAGCAGTAGTGGACAACCTTAGCAAAGCCGCAAGTTTGTATAAAAAGGATTTCACGACGAAGGGCGTCCATGCACCTCTCACAGGATGCGGTATTTTTCTTATGGTAAGTTTTTGTTGCATTTACTAGCTTTTGTGACACTAGTAGTTTTCCCCTGGTTGTGTAGTAGTTTCTCCAAAAACACACATTTTGTTCATGGCAAGAGTTGCAAATGGGGTCATGGCACAGTAGTAATTGTGTTGTAGTTTTGTTACAATTGGGTCATGTTTCCAGTAGCAATTGGTCTCCTGTTGATCTTTTCTTATCTAGCATTCTTTATATTTTTGACTTGTAATTTTCTGCAATAGTTTTTGTTGCATTTACTGGCTTGTTACACTAGTAGTATTTTTTTCTGGCTATGCATTTAGTTTCTCAAGAGTTGCTAGTGGGGGTCATGGCACCATAGCAACTGTGTAGTAGTTTTTGTTGCAATTGGGTCATGTCTCTAGTAGCATTTGGTCTACTGTTGTTTTATTTTTATCTATCATCCCTTGTATTTTTTACTAGTATTTTTCTGTAGTAGTTTCCGTTGCATTTTTACTGGCTTGTTACACTAGTAGTAATTCTCTGGCTGTGTTGTAGTTTCTCCAACACACATTTTGTTCATGGGGCAAGAATTTGAATCGGGGTCATGGCACCAGATATCAACTGCTTAGTAGTTTTCTGTTGCAATTGGTTCATGTCTCCGTAGTAATTGAATTGTTCATGTCATCGTGAGCAATTGTGTAGTAGTTTTCTGCTGCAATTGGGTCACGTCTTCATAGAGTAATTGGTGTCCCGTGTGTGTTTTTTTGTTTGTCTTTTTTTATACATGCAGATGCTATACGTCGATCACTTGCAGCATGGGCTATAGGTAGACTCGTTCGCGCTCCCCCGATGTGCTATTTTGGATAGCAAAATTATCGATAGAATTACAACATTGGATCGCAGGGGAGATGTTCTAGAAGATGCTATTGAATATGGCAACCTCAGGGTAAGATGCTGATAATCTGTTTTTTCTTTTTTTTGATTTTTTTTTTTTTGCATGTTTTTTATCCAGTATGTGATTTTATGTTTCGGATAACCAGCCATTTTTTTTTTTTTAAAACCTGCAGCTTGAGAAGCATCGCCATACATGTTATGCACCCCGCTTTTGTCCCAAATTGCTCCTCGCTATTGCTTTGCCCTCGCCTGTTCTTGCTCTTGAGGGAGCTTCTTATGCTCTTGGTACCTCAATGACGTGGTGGTCGGCACACATCATCCCCTCTCAAGGGGCATGCTACCATGGAGCTTCAGCCTCCTGTTCTACACCAATACCCAAGCTTCCGTACTGCTTTTGGCCAGAGCATTGCTGATGTAGTTGGAAGAAGTAGGAAGTCAGAGGCGCTTAAGATATTGAAGGCTTTTGATGACAGTACTGCCCATGCCCAGACCTACGCGACCAAGGCTGCTCAGTACATTACTATGGCCAACGATCTAATGGCAAAAAGTCATCATGAGTGCTTCAGTGCTATTCAGAAGCTTCTTGCTGATTCCCATGCTGATAGGGAAGCTGCTAATGAGCGTAGGAGGGGAAAGAGGAGGAAGAAGAGTAAATCTAGAGCATCAGGTAGTTTGTTGCAGTTTTCAACGTATTCATATTGCAATTACTAACATATATATGTGTTGCAATTGTGTGTCATACCTGTTTTGAAATTTTTATTATAAGTTTGTTTGTAAGACTAACAAATTTTTGGGTATGCAGCAGTAGCTAAATCAGTTGTTGATGAAGATCAACGCAAAGCAGTAGGTGACGAAGATGTTCTAGAAGAAGAAAATGTTGGAGCAAATTCTGGAGGAGGTACTTTTGTTGCATTTTGTCTTTGTTTCATTTTTCAATTACCACATTATCTGTGTTGCAATTGGGGGGCAGGGGGGCCAACAAGCTTACGTGGGTTGTCTATTTGTTTGGTATGCAGGAGGAGAGACTAGCGGAGGACATATTTCAGATGTTGAACCACCACTAGGTTCTCTTTTTTTGTTGCATTTTTGTCTTTTTGTTTTCATGTTGCAATTACAGCCATTATCTGTGTTGCAATTGGGGTGTAGGTGGGCCAACAAGCTTACGTCGGGTGTCTTTTTTTTTTGGTATGCAGGAGGAGAAACTAGTGGAGCTGGATTTGGCCAAGATGATTTTCATGAAGAAGAATTCGATGGAGATGGATTTGGCCAAGGACGTGATTCAGACCATGATATTGGCCAAGGACCTGAAGGCGGAGATGGAGATGGACAAGAAGGTGCTGGAAAAGGACCTGAAGGCGGAGACCGAGATGGCCAAGAAGGTGCTGAAAAAAAATCCGAGAAAGGACCTAAAGGCGGAGACCGAGATGGCCAAGAAGGTGCTGACAAAGAATCAAAAGTGCGGAGGAGGAGGGGCAAAAAGATCTTTGGAGAAGGTGGAAATATTGGAGGTAATCCTCGAATACTTATGTTGGAATGGACGAAATCACCATGTAATTTTTTTTGTTATTCTTTTCATATTTTTTGTAATCACCACTAGTATTTTTCTTCCTATGTAGTATCGGGTCATGGCACCAGAGTAACCGTGTGCCGTAGTTTCTGCTGCAATTGGGTCATGTCTCCGGTAGCAATTTTTGGTCTCATGTGTTTTGTCTTTTTGTTTTTTATACATGCGAGATGCTATACGTCGATCTCTAGCAAAGATGGGTACAGCTTATAAGTGTTTTTATCTAGCATCCTTTGTATTTTTTACTAGTATTTTTCTACGTAGTAGTTTTTTGTTGCATTTTTATTGGCTTTTTTTTGTTACACTAGTAGTATTTCTTCAAACACACATTTGTTCATGGCAAGAGTTGCAAATGTGGGTCATGGCACCAGATAACAACTTTTGTAGTAGTTTACATTGCAATTGGGGTCATGGCACCGTAGCAGTAACTGTGGCAATAGTTTCTGTTGCAATTGGGGTCATGTCTCCATGAGAATATACATTTGCAATGTGGTAGGGTCCTACAACCTTAATTATTCCAGCTTATATTTTCCTTTTTTCAAAGTTACAGATCCTCATTCTCGAATTCGTGAACCGATTAACACCGAGTTAAGCGGCAAATGTTGATGCCAGTCATCTCAGATTAGCCCCCACACACGCCGCCAACACCTAGCAAAGAAATGTTGATGACCGTGAGAAAGGCATATCAAGTAATTCTTTTATATGAATCTTCCTCTTTTTTGGCTGTATTTATTATGAGTTTTTTTTCTTGTTTTGCCATGTTAATTCTTATATACTTTTCTTTTTCATTTACCCCTAGCACCACTTCCATTGCGTGGTCCTTCAAGGGGTTGGAGTCCATAATTAACCAAATGGAAACATCTATGCTTGGTGATCCCTCCACCCGACGGGTGACATGATGATCACTTCATAGTGTAGTAATTCTTGTAGCATCAATATTGTAATTGGATTGTCTTATTGGTTGCAATTTGTACTCCACAGAACATAACCAGTGAGATTGGAGGTGCATCCAGGCAACCACAACCACAGCCTGCCAATGCTGAAGTTGAGACACCGAGAAAGGAGGCATCTGATCACATGGAGGATCCCTTGACAACCTCAACCACCGGCCGCAAAGTTAGCAAATCTGTTGTAAGCTATTTATGACACAAACACACACAATTAATTTTTTATGCAGGCAACTTTTTTTCTCGTGTCTGTTTGCATATATATAGCTTTTTTCTAATAGTTTGCAGCTCACTATAATTTTCCATTTTTTTCCAAGCCTCTTCGTGGTGGTCGTAAGAAAGCAAAAGCTGTTCGGGCACCTGCCGGGAACAAGAGGTCTCTTGCTCGTATGAAGAAAGAGCAGGAAGCGCTTGCCAAGCGCTCAACATGAGAAATATCTGTGTCGATCTTGCTGATGAAGCCAATGTAGAGATTGTCATGTTGAAGAGCGATGTCGTTGGTGAGGAAGGGCCCAATGAGTCATCATCCGATGCATCTTTTCCAGATGATCCAATTGAAGACATAAATTGCTTAACCCCACCTATCTGGTTGTCTCAAGAGGAACATGAACAAGGATCACAAGACTTCAATCAGTTCCAAAAGATGATCTTCAAACATGTGGGAGAGCGGTTGAAGAAGAAGCCAAGAAAGTACATATCTCCTTTTCTAATTCCCAACAAGGGCCCGAAAGTACCATTGGCAAAGGCTCTAGCTCTGAGGATCAAGATCACGTCTGATGAGAAGCTAAGAGAGTAATCACCCGCATATCATTGTTGCAAACGACATACATCAGTGTTGCAATTAGCTTCCTATCTTCTGATTTTTTGATTTTTTTTGTAACATATTCTATTTTTGCCCACTACACGCTCTGATTGATTTCAGCATCTTTTGCTCTTTTGACGGCAATGATCTACTTACCGGTTTATGATGACAAAGATGGTGACTCTTCCGTTCTAGATTTCACTATTCATTGTCTCCGTTATGATGATATTGTCCACAAGGAAAATTCAATCGGATATAGGGCATTTCTCACCACCGCTTCTATGTGAGTTTTCTTTGAACCCCCATACACACTTTTCTTTTTTTTTTTGCATTAGTCTGCTTGTTTTAATCTTCAGATATTTTGTTTTCTCCAAAGACTGGTAAATGGCATTAACAGTGTCTACACAGATGATGGAAAAACTGAGACTCAAGAATTCACTGTATTAAGACAGCACCTTGGGAATGAAGTCGAGCATTATCCTGATTTAACCAGAGCAAAGCTGGTTAGTATCTGATTATTTGATTGGTTTTGCTTTTCTCTCTCTTTTAATGATTTTTGAACTGCCACAACCGATGCATCATACTCAACTGATGTGTAATTAACCAGCAAAGTAGTCCCACTGCAAATGTTAATTAACCAGGTTGCAATTGTGTCACATCCCATGTTGCAAATGGTGTACAGTAGGTGTAGACAACAAATATTTTTTGTTTACTCAACTGATGCATCATACTCAACATACGCATGCAGATATTTATTCCAGTATGTGTTGGGAAGCATTATTTTGTTTACTGCATCAATCAAATTCACAATCAGATCGATATCCTGGACTCAATTGACTATTTTTGGGCGGACACTAGCCCTGCATCACACCACGAGCCCATTTTTGAGAAAATCCCCATCATAAGTGCTGTATTCCAGAAGGTCAGCAAGAAAAAATTCCCTCGAATTGAGAAATGGAGCAGGCCATTCGTTGAGGTCCCAAAACAAGGCGGGCCCAGTGATTGCATGTTTTTCCTTTGAAAATATATGGAATTTTGGGATGATGAGAAGATGAACATTGACATCAATCCAGTGAGCATTTCCTTCTTTTTTTGCCCCCACATTTTCTTTGTGTTCAAATGTATATATGATCTGCATGTTCTACTATCATTTTCAGCAGTCTCAAATGTTCTTTTTTTCTTTCTTCTTCACTGTGTTTTTAGTTCAAGGGCATGATATATAGGGTAGAGCTCATGCACTACTTGGTGTTTCATCCATTGAACCAGGCTAACCTACCTGACGAACTGGATGTTTATAGGATTGGCGAAAGGAAGATACTTTGGGATGCCGAGCAATGATGAACTTTCACGACATGTTGTTTTTGTTTTGTGTGTCATTGATGTTTATCAGCATCATGCACATTGTGTTTTTTTGTACGATGATATCAATGTATGTTTACACTGTTTGAAAACTATGTGTCATAACTTGCAACTCCTCGAGCACTCGTGTTGTAACTGGTTCAAAGACTTGTTGTAAATTGCAACTCCTCCCTGATGACATCTAAATGATGTAGCAAATTTGTTATTAATAACAAGGTTGCATATGTGTCATAACTTGCAATGCTTTTGTGCATATGTTGTACATAATCGTTATATTTCTTCTTATTTATTTAAGCTGTACTATACCGTGTCCCATCGTTTTGCTTACGAATGCATACAACTCGATCAATTAACCAGAAAACTTAGTTGAGGCTGGAATTGGTTGTCATACTAAGATAATTAACCAGGTTGCAATTAACCATGTTGCAATTCATAATTAACCAGGTTGCAATTGCGTCACATATCATGTTGCAAATGGTGTACAATAGGTGTGCAATTTTGTATTAACCTGAGACTTTTTGCCATCATTCTCATTCTATTTTTTGCTTTTCCCCGAATTGGTTCTTAAACTAAGAATTAACCAGGTTTGTAGTTAATCAGGTTGCAAATGGTAATTAACTAGATTGCAACTGCGTCACACCCATGTTGCAAAACGGTGTACAATAGGTGTAGAGAGCAACTATTTTTTGCTAGCATTCTCATTATATTTGATTGATGTTTTCTAGAAACAGCAACTGGCAAGTATTCAAAAACAAACAAGCATGTGTTTCAAAGATGTAATCATATAGTTTTTAATTTATACACATGTAACCTATAATTTGTAGAGGTTATAATCTACACATGCCACACTATGTGTTTTTACACAAAGAAAACACAAAGGACTTTTTGTTTTTTTTTTGGTCCAAAGACTTTTTACTCGTTGCAGTTCACACGCTGAGCTCTCCCCCACGACCTCACAGTTGTTTGAACCTCTTCCTCTTCCAAATTTCTACTACACGCACAATTTGCTTGGTTGTGTTTTAGCAACTTTAGCAACATCTACATCACTTTCTTCATGCGAGATCCCTCACTATCTTTGGCCGCCTCTTTTCCTTGGAGGCCCAAATTTGCTTTAGCACTCTTTTCGTGGAGACGCATTTCTGCGCCTTGCTTGACGTAATGTGAACCCCGGGACCCCACACCCACCGCATTCCTTATTACCATAGTTTTCTTTGTCATATGTCTTTGAATGGGATACCATCACGTGGAGGCTCAACTTCAATTTTCCTTTTCTTCCCTCTTGCCTTTTGTGCGTGCTACTGAGGGGCTCAATCAAAGAACAATCCATCATCTTTGTTCTTGATGATGGTCGTGATCCAGCCTTCTACCATTATCGAAGTTGTGTTGTTGTCACCATCGATCCGATTGCTTAACGGCCCAACGCTAAGCGACCCATTAGGCGTGGTGTCATCATTAGCGAGGTGTCTTTGTTGTCGCCATCGATTCGATTCTTGTCGACGGCCCACTACATGGCGACCCATTCTCCATGCTTCTTGGAAACATTTCAATTCCTGGGATGATCTTGTCCAGCTGCCTATTTGTCTCTTGACAAGCACGATCTGACCTACTTCCTGTCCTTTTGAGCTTCATCAACTTAGGTAGCAAGCGGGACATCTGGGTCTGTTCTTGGCTTGCTGCTGGACCAATTAGCACACCGTCATGCCTATCCCACGTAACTTCTTGCCTCACACTACAAGTGTACCTTTTCCGGATGTACTTCTCTGGGATTTTCCTGACCTGCAGGTGGGTGAAGGCTCTTATAATATGCATGCAGAATAGCCCTGTAATTTTTTTTAAAATAACAGATGCACATGTCAGAAGTTGCAATCATTTGTATGATACATGTTGCAACTGTGTGCCCACGAAGTTGCAATTGGAGCTTTTAACAAATATTTTTTCAGATCCGCGCATACCTGTGTGTTCCCATTGTTTGCATTCGCATCTATATTCACCATTGTCCTTATCAAGAACCACCACCTCAATTCATGTTGTGCCCAGCAGAAGCTCCTCCCCTTGTTCATGCTTCATCAACCACCCATTACTCATTTGTGGGTCTGGATCGTATGCGAATGACAAATGTTTGTCTTTGTTATTGTACCGCCTTTTGTACTCTTGGTATACAGTCTAGTGTACACTCTGCATAGTCACTCATCAAATTTTGCTTTGCAAGCCACACCACCTCCTCCTTTGCATTTAGCAATCTTTATTTTTTAGTATGTTTGTCTTTTTTGCAATTAGAATATGGACTGTGTTATGGCGGGGAACAAAGAACCATTGCAAATGCCATGTGATTTTTTTTGGGTTTTCTTTTTACCAGCATAATGTGTGTCTCTCCTGCGTCCATGTGGTCGGCCAGGTCGGAGTGAGTCTAGCATCCTTCTAGCGAACATGTGCAGGCTAGTGCTCTCACTAACATAGCCATCTTTGAGCACCACTGCTACGGCTCTCTCCGATCGTTAAGCGTCGATGTCATCCCTACCACAATACATCCCCTTGAAATAAGCAGCTATCCACCTCTCCTCTTATCCCACAGGGCTCTAATGGCGGGATGATCGGCAATGCCACACTCATCAACTAGCTTCTCCCATTCAACCTCAAATTGCGTCGGGCCCAATGGATAGTTTATCAATGATTCAAGCCTTTCCTTCAAGTTTTTATCCTTGTGCTCGGTGCGGTGTACAAATGGTCCAACTCAAACTCCCAAGGCCTTATTATGTGCCAAATGACAGGTTTACGTGTTGAGACTTGAAAAACACCAACTCAATTGCAACTTTCATTGCTTTGGATCTTCGTCCGATAAAAGATGCAAAAAGCAGGGGGAAACAGGATCAAGAACACACACAACAAAGATTTTGTCAGCAAAGAACTATACAATTTTTTAAGGTTGCAATCAGTGTTTTTAGAAAAGAAGATAAGGCTCACCCGTCAGGATAACATGAGGTTCCTGTCCACCCATGCAACTCTTGAACGTCTCAAACAACCATTTGAATGATCCAATCGATTCATCACCAATCAGAGCTTGTCCGAAGGTCACGTTCTTGAGGTTATTATTGGCTCCAACAAACATCGCCAGCGGCATCTTCTTGCTGTTGGTTTTATGTGTCGTATCAAAGGTGATGGCGTCTCCAAAATCTTTGTATTCAACTCTCTGGCTTGCATGACTCCAGAATATGTTTTTGATCACTCCAGTCTTTGGATCTGCATCCACATCCCAGTAGAAATATTCGTTGTTCTCCTTGCATTCTCTGAAGAACTACAACAACTTGTTAAGATCATCTTCTCTTTCCTCCCTATTCTTCGCCGCCTTCCTGTGAACATTTAAAAAATATAGGGCAGTTTTTGTTAGAAAAAGTTCAGTCACATGTTTTTTTTGCAATTCAGATATGTGACATTTTGCAATTCAGATATGTGACATGTTGCAATTCAGTGAAAAAAAATTCAGCACGTACATATTCTTTATGTCCTTCTCTCTAAAACCCCACATATGGCGACCATCATACGATCCGCCATCACATTCAATCTTTGCTGATGTGGAACTCCGTTCCTTGTCATTATGTTAAATAAGTCACTCATGCCTTCGCCATGTTCTTGTGCAGCGTGCATGTATCTTGTCATCTTTGGGAGACGGCTCAAGTTTGTGGTTGTGGGCTTCACGCACATGGTCAAAGAACTAGAAATTGTGCTTCCCATCCTTCTTAACTTTCACATAAGCCGGGCAGCCGCATCTTCTCGATCCCTTTTCTATTTTTGCTTCTTCTTCTTTATTTTTGCTCTCATGTTTTCCTTCCCTGTTGCAGACCCAATGATTCGTCTCCTTGCTTGTTCTCGCTGTCCTCAAACCGAACCCAACCCAAACTTTGCATAATCTTTGTAAAATATGTAAGCATCATTTTTTGTAGAGAATTGCTTTCCTCACTCTTGGCACTAACACAATGGTATAGTTGATTCCCACAAAAAGAAAACATACAAAACATGTGTGATTTTTTTTTCAAAATAAAATGATGCAAACTCACCGAAAAATTCTCTGCTGCAATTACTACCATGTCTCTGTTGCAATTTATACCACATCCTAGTTGCAATCAGTTGCATTTTCTTTTTATCGATCCATGGAAAAGCCAAACACAGTGTGATTCAGTTTAAAACTCAAAGCCATGTGTAGCAATTACTACCACATCTCATTGCAATTACTACCAAATCTCTGTTGCAATTAGTTGTATTTTTTTTCGAGATCCATGGGAAAAGTCGGTGATGAGTTATTCATTTTAATCCCAAAGTCATGTCACAATTACTACGAAAGCCGTGTCGCAATTAGTTGCACCCAAAGACACAAATCATAGGTGATTCAAGCATTCAACTCACAGTACACAGACATAAGGGAGGTCAAGTGCTTTTTTTTTACGGGTAGAACAATTGGTTGGCATCTGAGTCACCATGTCCCCGAGCCAATGTCATGTCGCCGGCCGGCGTGAGTGTCGTCGTCGTATGGTGGAGGGATCGTTTGTAATTGCTGTTATCGGGGAAGCATGGGTGTCGACGACGGCGGAGGCTCTCTCCGATGTGCTCGAATCAACGCAGCGACCCTCTCTCCGATGCCGTCGGTGGATCACGCAGGCGAAGCGGCCCGACCTCGACGAAGCGACGGCGGCGTTAGGCCCCATCTCGATCTTTGCCGGGGGCGGACGCGAGGCGCTAGCGCGGCGGTGCAGGGCGGCGAGGCGCGCTGGCGGCAGCGGCGCCGCGAGGGCGAGCGAGCGCCCCCCTCAAGGCGCCCGCCGCCGCCAGGCGCGCCTCTCTCGCGAGAGAGGGGCGTGGGGTGGGATGCGTTTTTTCCTCCTCGGCGATCCCTTTTTCTGTTTTACATTGTATTTCTTACTTGCCGTTCAAGACATCTCGTGCACACGCATATATGTTGCAACCAGAACAGAATCGAGGTTGTAATCACAAGACACACGGCGTTGCAATTGGCGCTCGATTCGGACGAATCGGATACGCGTGGCCCATTTTTTGCGGGGAGGCGAGCGGCCCAAAAGCTGGCGGCTGCGCGCAGCCCACGCACGGGTGGATGCGGGACCGCCCAGAATGGGCGTGGCCTGTTTTTGTCGGGCGCGGGGGCGGGAGGTGTTTTTGTGGTCTGTGCAATTGCTATATTAATTGCACCTTGTTGCATTTTAGTCTCGCCATGTGTGTGTGTGTGTGTATATATATATATATATATATATATATATATATATATATATATATATATATATATATATATGCTGTATGCATGGAAAGGTATGGCATGGATGTTAATTGCTCGGCTTTTGCAGTGCCTTTATTTTTTGACATGGAAGTGCACTCCACTTACCACTGTTATTTTGGTATTTCTGCGGGTAGTCAACACAACAAGGTGGTTTGTCTAGCTTTCGGGAGTAAGCTGTGTCACTGCTCGTAACAGCTTGTTCTAAAAAGTTTCGCCCTCTTCGTTGGACTCATAAGCCATACTTTCTCTGCCAACGAACAATATTTTTCTCTCACAATAAATTAGTCAACAGTACTTTCAGTCATAGCTTATCAGCCAAACGAACATGCATTTGATGCTTCAGTTACATTACATGCATGTGTAAAGGGCGATCTCATCGGATCTGCAAAGCAAGATATGTGGTGGTATTTATCTGGATCCTTTTGGATAGAAACAGGTCTGCTTCGCTTTGTACAACCAACATCTCGATCGTGCTCATGCTTTACATGCTAGAGGTAGGCATCTTCCCCCTTCCTGTTAGTTTGTTGACGGGATATGCAAATACATGTACCCACTTTTTTATCTGTTTATTTATTTGTGAAAGAGTACGCATGCACATGAGTACAAAGTCAACAGGAAGAAAAGGCATGTTGGAACTGAAAGTATATCGAACGCCAATTGTTAATCTGCCACGCTGATCAAAAGGAGAAACATGTACGACTCCGAGTTAATTGTTTTTGTTTAAAGGACTAGACTACATAATGGCCTGGCACATGGTTTGCCAATGCAAAAGATCTACGGCGACTCTCAAATATGCATGGCTTCATCATAACCAAAAGGTCCGCATCTATATATCCCACCATGTACACCATCACATGCATATATACATCTTTAATTACTCTATCTACACCTTTCATGAACAAACATAACAAAGAGATGAGAGAATTACTATTTGATTAGTTACTTTAGTTTATGGTTACTGTTCTTTTTTCTAGCCAGGTATGATTAGTTTTTCTTGTAAATTTGCAGGGTTGTCATAATTGTTCCATTGATGAGCATCTACACAGTATATGACAATGACTGTTTTACAATTATTATGTTACAAAGATATTCCACCTGATGATAATATATTACTATTTACATACTAAATCCATTTTAAATTATAGTTCGTTTGACTTTTTTTTTGACTCTAAGTGTGACCACTCGTCTTATTCAAAAATTTGTGCAAAATATCACTTCTTTTGTTGTGGTTTGCTTTATTAACAAGAGTTCTTCGAGAATGAATTAAATTTGACTATATTTGCATAAACTTTTTGAATAAAACTTGACGTCAAAAAAATCAAACGAACTATAATTTAGAACGGAGGGAGTATATGATACGACAGACCCAAAATATTACTTCCGTTTAATAAATGGTCAAAACTAGAGATATTTTTACTGCAACCGGCCGGAGAGAACAACAGTAAATGTCACTACGATGTCGACATTACATTACCATCGTGTCTGCCAAAGTGTCACTGTTTTGTGCGTGCACAGCACCCGTGTCCTTGTTGCACGTACGTAAACAGGAAGTTTCACAGTACCTTCCCAAGTTCAAGAAGTTGGTCACGTGTTCACTACACACCTTAATTAGGTGCCTAGGGGCGGCTAGGGGTAAGATTAAGAATCACGCTGGCAAAAGCAAAGTGCTTTGCTCTGTAAGTAATATAAATAAATAACGTTCTTAGCCGGCATGCAAGCTCATTAGCTTCACTCGCAACTTTTGTACGGAATGTATTTTTTATGCGCAATGTAACTGTGCATATGATAATCGTGGACATGAAGCGGCAACAAAATTTGACTAGTGCTAAGGCGGCTGAAGTCAGGCTCAGCTCAGATCAGTTTGATCATCTCATCAACAATGGCTATAAAATTATCTATACCTACGTAGCTAACAAAACTCGCCTGATCATAACCGTAGATTACCGTAATGTTTCATCGTAGTAAACAGTACACACAGGCTCGACAAGCAAGGGGACGTCCCGGCCCAACCCACAGGGTAATCCAGCCGAGGGAGGGAAACTCTCCCGGGCTAGCCTGCAAGTTCATTTGGTTAGGGCCGGAGAGGGGAGCAATTTTAGCCCAACCGATGTTATGTTAGGCACTTCATTCTCCCTCTGAATACAGTTTAGAAAGTTAACTCGGTGTTTAAATGCAATTATATCTCACTGTCACAGAGATACCAAGAATGTCAAGCAGAGAGCTCCACTTTCAGAGTTGCGTGTCTCGGGATCAAGTTCAGCTCAAGCTTGACTTTTTCACAGAGAGCACGCGGACGACAGATTCCTGTGTTAAGTTTTCTTCACAATCTGAGGTGCGTGGTTTGACATATCCCGGATAAATAACAGGTTTCACAATTTTGGTACCCGGTTACATGGATGCTTCTTAGAAACAAATTTGCCACGACACAAGTTCATGCCACCCTTTGGAACCCAGAAATATTTTTCTGTTTCTTGCACTTTTTCTGTGAAAATAAACTGATGAATGTGAAATTCCTACACGGTTTGTAAAATTCCTGTCTTCCAAAGGAGTCCTAAAGCATGAAAGGCAAATCACAACCAAAGGAAAAGTATTATTTGATCAACGCACCGAGACAAGAAAGGAGCAGAACATTTTAAATAGTATATATACTTTTCTAGGTGAACCTCGGAAAAGGTCCATTCAGTAGTACCTGAAAGCATTTATTTGACATCAACTGAGCACAATCTAGCCAATACCATGCAATGGCCACCCTAAATATTTGGAGATAAGTTTGAGTGTCCTGAAGCTGCCAGCCATAGGCCTCCATCAATTGCAGGCTCACAACTTCACCATTGCGTTAGGTTGAAGAACAACATGCTGCAAAGAATTCAAGAATACTCTTTACTAGATGCACCAATAAAAAAATTATTGTCGCTAGAAAATTAGTCTATGCACTAGAGATGTTTACCTTAACCTGTGTCCGATTGTATGTGTAGGTAACATGTATGAGCTCATCCATAGACTGGATCACTGCAGGGTATGAAAATTCCATACCTTTGGTATCCTCTAGTGTCATTACTTCATCCCATGAGTCGCCGTCGTTTGAGGAGATTGCAATTTTGAGCGTTCCTCTGGAGAAGGTGTTGTAGGCAAGCAGTACTCTTCCATCCTTCATCTTAACTCCATCAATTCCTTCAGGTGTGCCGTCCAGGGGTGAAAAGTGAGAGCTAGCAAAAATTCTTTGAAAACTCATAAGCATGTCTTAGAACTTTCTGAAACATCAAACCATCAATTGATGGTCGCCACCGGGCCTTTTTAGATGAAGGAAGTTTATCTTCTAGCCTCTTCACCAACGAGGGATGCATACGGCCATTAAACTCCACAAGCATCTAAATAAGTGCACACCAGGATTTCCTGGTGGGTGGAGTCATGCACCCACAACTCCACCACCACATTGATGGTGCTTTTGTGGTCTTGAAAAAACCTTTTAAATGTTACTGCTACAAGGCTACTGAATCATGCAGAAAGCTCATTAAGCTCACCAGAATTTGGGTTTGGAAGCTCAGTCTCATGGACATAACTCCATGTCACACCTTCATCAACAGAGTCAGCCATACAGACACGTCCGATTGTTTCGAATGATCGCAGCAACACTCGAATAGTCCCATTGTCAGTCCGGTAGGGAACTGGCTGAATCACCCCAAGTGGTTGACCTTCTATACATATAGGGCCATACTTTCTCCATGTCCGTCCGGCATCTTTCGTAACCTTTGTTGATAAAAAGTTGTTAGGACATAGAACCATGTTGCAAAGTGCCAGATAGAGTTGATGTCAATTTTTACATGAATTTCTGAAAGAAATGAAACATGTAACTACCTCAAGCCATGCACCCCAAGAATTCCAACTTTCAACTGATGATCCACACAGTAGGCACCCATCTTCAAGCAAGAAAGGCTGCATCAGAGAAGTTAGCATTTGGTTGCATCTTAATATGAGAAAACATACATCATAATAGAAGGGACAGAAAACCAATGGAAACTTGTAAGATGTGAGTTAAAGAAAAATACCACATTTATACATGCCTTATTCTTAATAGGACCAAGGATACCAGGAGGTAACTGCTCTCTCTGTGACCAGGTTACACCGCCATCTAACGATCTTTTCATGGCACCGCTCCACCTGAATAAGTAATGTTCAGCATCAGATCATTACACTCCTTCAATCAGAGATAGTTGATCAACAGTCACAAATAAAAGTCTTACTTCTGAACTTCTTGACCAATCTTGTAGAAGAGAAGCAGCTCACGTGAGGGAAGTTGAAACAGAACAGGATTCCACATGGGCACCCCATCTTGTTCATCAGCGACCACTGGAGGATGCCAGTGACCATCCTATACAAATGTAATATTCCAAGTTAACTGCTCTTCTAGTTTCAGAGAACAAAAAAGAAGCATATTGGATGGGTTGAACCCACACTATATCTCTGTAACCAGATTTTAACATCTGGAGCACCTTCGCTGGATCCACCAAAATATGCTACCAAAAAATTGTCTTCCTCAACCTGAAAAGTCAAAATTCACATGTAAATAATTTCGATTTTCCAAAATGCTGTTGCATCTGAAGGCCATATACCTGTACAATAGTAGAAGCATGGCAACTACTGAAAGGGGCACCTCCAGCAGGAAATATGAGTTCTTCTTTCACAATGCACCACCCAGACGTCACATTCATAGTCATGTTGATAATGCTTTGGGTGTCCTCTTCCAAATTTTGTCCAACTTTCACCTTGCTGTCATTCAGGTTAGCAATGAAGTCAAAAGATGAATTACCAAGCCTATTAAACATAAAAAAGAAAAATATAGTTTCCTGAAGCTGTGAAAGGCAAGATAGAACTTACTCCTGAACAAGTCCTGAACTGCAGCCGATCTCAAGCAACGACCTAGCACTAGCAGATGCTATGCTGAAGTTGAAAGTTTTATTGTTAGAGAAGATTTTATGTGTTGAGACAGGAATAAAGAGGAGCACAGAAAATAGCAGGATGAAGGGTATAGCATTCCACACGTATTGTAACCTCATCAAGGCTGCAACAGTTTAACGTTAAAGATAAGTAAGCCATATAAGACAGCCTTTGCAATACCAAGTACAACATATCCACTAGCCTAGTTTTCAGAATTGCTTTAAGGAACAGAAGATTGCAGACAGCTAACAATTTCTTTTCTTAGGATTTCAGTTACGCCCTACTGTCGCAGGGAAAAAAAACTACTGTATATATCCTAAAAATGGATACTAACTCCCCATCACATCACAACTGCCATAAGAAAAAGAATTCACGTTGGCAGTAGGAAGCGAACGAACATGATGCATTGCTGGCATAGGATATCACACCCGCTGCTTCACATGCAGTGTGCCAGTAAATCACTTGGATGCGCATGTAATCACTCTTTTGAGGCCATTCCATTTCCATCTACACCGACCACCAAGAATACCGCCCTCATCATCTCAAAGAGAAGAAGAATCGAAGAATTCTTTCAACAGGGACACACACGTATCGATCCTCCACCTACTGCGAAGACACGGCGGGATTACGGGTAACCCGAGCAATATCCACGAATTAACCGCACCCATTTAGCCATTTAGGCCTAAAAGAAACGACAGGGGGAGAGGGATCACCATCCAGCAGAGGAATCGGCGGCTGTGCGCCCACGGCTGGCTCGGGCGTCGGTCGGGCCGGCGGCGCTGCAGGCTGCAGCTGCAGCTAGCAAGTTGTGGAAGCGAGGCGCTCGCTTCGCTGGTTCCGGCTCCGAATGGGGTCGCGCCGCTGCGGTTCGGGGCGGCGTTGAGGGCTACGGTTGGTTCGTCGGGGCAAGATGCGGCAGCTACGCCGCAGTGACTGCTGTAGTCGTGTCTGTGGGTCAAGCCCCCGGAGACAGGAATGAATGATGACGGTGGAGAGTGGAGACGAGGGAGAGTCAATAGTGGCGACGACAGACAGTGATTTGTCAACCAAAAAAAAAAACCCGAACCAAACACACTCAGGCTCAGCTCCTATAATGCACTATACACTTCATAATAAAATTTGTCAACAAATATATCCATGCCTCCATGGTTTCTCTTTCCTTCCCCTATCCTTGCTGGGTGCAAAATACTACTCCCTCTGGACGACAAGTCGTCAAGTCGATGACATACTTCAATCGTAGAAAAAGGCTGAAGATTTGTTACGGATACTAACTCCCTGACAGTAGCTGTCTTAAACAAAAATGAATTAAGCAAGACAAATGCATTATTCTTTCTGGATGTTCTGTAGTGATGATCGTTATCTTTTTCTTATGTTAGAATTTGACCACATAAAAAGAGCTCAACCCCAGGAGGAACTAGGCAGTTTTTCAATAAATAAAAAGAGAAAAAAGACTTGAACCTAGGTGGTCAGTTAAGCTAGGCTCACTTCCTAAAACAGCTCAACCAGAGCAATATGTTATCACGACAAGAGAGAAAGGGATAGAACTGCCAGATAAGGAACAGCTGTGCACATGTACACCTTTCTATTCAACAAATCTTTAATAATTTTACAGTATAAGATGTGCCTACAAAAATCACTCTTGGTAGTTGGTTCCCACCCTAGTCCAGAGGGTAAAATGACACTCGTTCTGGAACAAATTTTGAACACTAGCGTAGCGTGCCACTCTTTTTGGGAGCGATGTAGCATCTGTTAAAAATGTAGTTGCAAACATTTCTTCAGCAACAACCGAGTAGCACAATACAATCAGGTAATCTAGCCCGTATGATGTAATGGTTACACAAAGCTGGTGGAGAAAGTTTAAGTGGCCCGATGTGGCGATGTTGCGAACCATGATCCTCCCATAGTTGCGGAATCACTTCACCATGGCACCAGGTTTGATAACAATGTGCTGCAAGGCACAAGAAGACTCTTTAGAAAATGCAATATCAACACACACAAAAAAAACCACTATTGCTGCGAAGATTACTGTTTCATTATGCATGAATCAGGGAAATCACCTTAATCTGCGTTCGGTTGTATGTGTACGTCACATGTATGAGCTGATCCATAGTCTGGATCACTGCAGGATATGAAAACTCCATACCACTGGTATCCTCCAGTGTCATCACTTCGTTCCAAGAATCACCATCATTTAAGGAGACTGCGAGCTTGAGCGTTCCTCTGGAGAAGGTGTTGTAGGCAAGCACCACTCTTCCATCCTTCATCTTAACTCCATCAATACCTTCAGGTTTCAAGTCTGGAGAAGTAAATAGAGAGATAGCAAATATTTTTCAGAAATCTGTATGTATGCCTTGAAGGCTTTAGGGAACTTCACCAGAATTTGGGTTTGGAAGCTCAGTCCCTCGCACAAAACTCCATGTCACACCTCCATCAAAGGAATCAGCCATACAGACACGCCCTATTGTCTGAAATGATCTTAGCAGCACTCGAATAATCCCATTTGCAGTACGGTAGGGAACTGGCTGAATCACCCCAAGTGGTTGTCCGTCTACATATATAGGGCCATACTTTCTCCATGTACGGCCGGCATTTTGCGTAACCTTTGCTACTAAAGATTTTGTCAGAAGCGAGAGGCATTATGCAAGAAACACTAGCTGTTACTTCGTAAGTGTCAAATTGTAAGTCATTTTAGCTTTGTCCTAAGCCAAGCTACTCTAGTTTTAACCAAGTTTATAGACAAAATTCACAAACATCTACAACATCAAACTAGATTTATTACACCATAGAATATAT
The DNA here is from genome assembly GCA_904845875.1 of Miscanthus lutarioriparius. Lineage (NCBI taxonomy): Eukaryota > Viridiplantae > Streptophyta > Magnoliopsida > Poales > Poaceae > Miscanthus > Miscanthus lutarioriparius. The sequence goes on from CAJGYO010000004.1 coordinate 18,884,905, forward strand.
TTTGATAGTGCAATTATTTTATATTATAGATAAAGGGGCGTACCCAGTGCAGAGAGCTCCCGCTCTGTGCGGGGTCTGAGGAAGGGTGTTAGTGGCAAGCATTACCCTCGCCTGTGCAATGCGAGGAGACCGTGACTCGAACCCGGGACCTTCCGGTCACAGGCGGTAAGACTCTAACGCTTGCACCAGGCCCGCCCTTATATTATAGATGTTAATGTTTTTTTATAAACATGGTCAAAAAGACAAGTTTGAATAGTGGGAGCAACTTCTACATGATTTCTCAAAGAAAGAACAGAGGAACATCCGGATACCTCAAGCCATGCACCCCAAGAGTTCCAACTCTCAACTGATGATCCACATAGAAGGCGACCATCTTCAAGCAAGAATGGCTGCATTTGGGATTTAATTAGTTTTGCAGAAAACATAGCATCCAAAACTGCTATGCTATGATGTGACACAGAGCAAAAGACAACGAATTTTGACATGCCTTGTTCTTAATTGGACCAAGGATACCAGGTGGCAGCTGCTCTCTTGGTAACCAGGTTAGGCCGCCATCCATCGACCTTTTCATGGCACCACTCCACCTGAATGAGTTATAGTTAGTCTCAGGTCATCCAATTCATCTATCTCTTTGGGTCAGCCTAGTCTAAGGGGACAGATATAAAAAATAAAGGTTATACTTCTGGACTTCTTGGCCAATCTTGTAGAAGAGAAGCAGTTCACGAGAGGGAAGCTGAAACAGAACAGGGTTCCACATAGGCACCCCCAATTGTTCATCGGCCACTACTGGAGGATGCCAGTGGCCATCCTAAAAATGTAAGTTTGTTAGTAAAAACTAAATCCTGCTCTTCTAGGTGTAAAAAAAATACTGAAGTATGTTTGATGAATTGAACCCACACTATATCTCTGCAACCAGATTTTGACATCCGGAGCACCTTCCATAGATCCACCAAAATATGCCACCACAAAATTCCCTTCATCAATCTGATTGGGCAAACTTCATATGTGAGTGATTTTCATGTCTTCTTTAAAATGCTATTACATCCAAAGGCCATGTACCTGTACAATAGTGGAAGCGTGACAGCTATTGAAAGGGGCACTTCTAGCAGGAAATGTGAACTCTTTCTTCACAATGCTCCATCCGGATGTCGCAATTGTAGTAATGTTAGTAATGTTTTGGGTGTTTTCTGCCAGCCTCTGTCCAATGACGACCTTTCTGTAGTTCAGGTTAGCCACAAGCACAATGGTTCAAATCTGAAGCCTACTAAAACATAATCAAAATCGAAATAGAAAATAGATAGTACAGAGCTGGCTCAGGCTGTTCAAAGACAAATCAGAACAGCACATACTCATGAACAAGTCTTGAATTGGCGTGGATCTCATGCAATGACCTAGAGACCAATGTTGTGAAATTGGAATGTCTCTTGCTGTGGCAGATCTTATGAGGTGAATCAAAAGTGATGAAAGCATAGAAGAGCAGTACGCAGGTTATAGCGTTCCATACTAGTTGTAGCTTGCTGGTACTGTGGTTGGTAAGCATTGCCATATATAGGTTGCGTTCCTACAAAGTTGCATTGGGTTAATGTTGAAGATAAGCAAGTTTATAGGTACAATCCCGCAGAACCTACAAAATTGAATAAACTTGTACACAACAGAAATTACAAAGCAAGATATCCATACACCAAATGTAGTATACCAACCATTACAAAACAGAATTTTACTTCAATCATTCAATGAAGGAGGTAGAGTGGGAAACATTTTTTTCCCTTAGGCATTCCATTGTATCATACTAAAGAAGCAAAAATTCACTTTCGTGCTTGTGTAATCACTCATCTGAACCAATCCATAATCCATACTATAAAAAAAATTAATCATCACGTGCTTGCAACTATTTAAAAGATCTGTACTGTATCAGTTAAAGAGAGAGACTGTGTGTCGGACGTATATGCATATATGGATGGATTTGTAAATATATTTGTATCTCATTCATATGCGATACCAAAAGAAGAAGAACTATGCAAAGAGCCTGTAAATGGTGCGAATTTTGAAACAACTAACTTGTATGTAGGGTAGCCAATTGTAAGTAAATTAAACTGATTAACTTGCAAAATTTGATGAACCGCAATGTCCTAGTTCGTAGGACATGCTACGGATAGAACCACGCACCTCACGGAACCGTTAAGATCTGCACCCACGACCGCCTGCGTAGGCACCAAAATCTGGCAGCCGATAGAACCGTGCGCACTGGATACGATATGGCATCGGACCAAAAAACCCAAATGCCCAACCCAGTGCTGCAAAAAAATGGGACGGGATGAGAGGGAGAGGGAGCACCTTCTGAACAGAGCAATCGAGCGGGAGCGACGGCGTTCAGCTGCGGGCGGCGGCTCGGTGGCGACGGTGAGTCCGCGGCGGCGCTGTGGCCTCGTAGTAAGAGTGTGGCTGTGTGGGCCTCCTAAACTGCTAACGGAATCAGGCTGCTTGGCTTCCTGAGTTCCTGATCATTTATTAGTAGTTCTCTGATGCAATAATCCTAGTGGAGAAGCAAAGTGGAGAGTAGGTAGGAAATGATTATAGCGAGGGATTGAATAGAGAATGCTGAAAAGTGACAGCTTTTTTTTAGCTTTCAGTTACCAGTGTAAATAGAGAAGTTATTCTTATCTCATTCTCATCAGAACCTGTGAACTTTTATTGTTTGACTGAGAAGAAGTAACCCGAGAATTTTCTCTAAAAAGTGCTGCAAAGGGAGGTCGTTGTATTCAGTTTTTCAGAACGCGCTCAGTCTTACTGCAATCCATTGCCGATCTTTCGCGGCTGCTGCGCAATTTTTCAGCAGCGTACATGTGCGATGCCAGACGTCCTCTGAGGTCTAAGCTCCCGCCAGCCGCCGCTGCCCTTTTCTGCGTCAAGGCAAGAATCACGGCTCGCCTCTCACACGAGTCTTCCTGTTGCCATTGTGTTTAGTACCCATCTGGGTGCTGCTGTAGTCTTCCCTCTTCTGAGTGTCTATCTGTAACTTAGATGTTGCTTTAATAAGTATCATTATAAAACTAAGGCCAATTCGTTCCGGTGAACAAAACAAAAGAATACTGATGTTGATGCCATGGTAGATGGTACTCTTCTTCGCCCTGATCACGTGAACTTATTCAGAACTATTTTTCAGTCATAGAACAGTGTTTTTCCTCTCACAATATTTCAGCATCAGCATCAGCATAAGTCAAATTTCAGCATAAATGAACAGTTACCTAAAGAGCGAAGAATCCGAGTAACGAACCACCCAACAATTCTCCTACCAGATGCACTGTTCACACACATCACTTACCCTGGACACCAAGGTTTATTATCCGCAGTTTTCAGGACCTGAACTGGTACAAGATCTCATTTTGGATTGACACTAAAAGTACTTCTACCACAAATTCCTCGGGGCTTCCAGGATAGTGAACTACATAGACACGGTGGGAATGCTTATTGATGATTTGATGAGTGGTTGAGTGATCTGATTAGAGAGCAGCGATGCACTCGATCTCAATCCTGGCATTCAGTGGCAGTGCTGCCACTTGGTAGGTTGAACGTGCAGGTGCAGGTGCCGGGAAATCTGGAACAAGAATGCAAATATCTTACAGGAAAAAAAAAGGAAAAAGAAAGGTTAAGGATATGACATCGAGAATCTGATTATGGTAATCTGAACTAAAGCACTCTCACAGCTCCGTGGTTAACAGGAAGGGTAATACAGCTCAAACATACATTTGCCATAGATCTCGTTCACTTTCTTGAAATCCTGCAGATCAGCCAACCTGCGAGTAAAAGAATAGAATCACACATGGAGAAATCAAAATATCTTGAGCAAAACAGAAGTCCCTTGACCCATGTAAAGAACATGTGCTTACATGATTGTTGTCTTCACAACTGAAGAATAGCTAGCACCACTTGCTTTCAATATCTCGCCCATGTTCTTCATAACCTGTGACAAAGAGAGTATGTTATAGCAGATACACCAGATAACAATTTTCTGAATGCAAACTTGCAAAGGCAACATATGTTACTGCAGAATGTCATACATGATATTTCATTTCTGCATTTAGCATATGTGGATTTAGTATCAAAGTTCTAAAATATTGCCAATAGGTTTTTATATAGCACAAGCAAATCATGTTAATTACTTTAACAGAGATGTCTGAAATATGTTTCTTATGCCAAATCAATAGATACTGTGAACAACTGAGAAACTGAGTCACAAATGATATATATTCACATCTGGGAATCAAAGTTTTCACCTGCTCAGTTTGCTCCTCAACATTTTCAGAGACAAACTTCCCGGTCTGAAAACAGAAAGGCGCATTAGTTGTGTCATCACCTATAACCAGCATACTAGCCGATACAAGCGATGCAGAAAAAACCAACAAAATGGTAGAACAACAGTCCAAAAGCAAACCTCAGGATTCAATCCAAGAACTCCAGAAACAAACACAAGATTGTTTGCTTTGATGGCCTGAGAATAAGGGCCTAGTGCTGCCGGTGCCTTCTCTGTCTGAACAGCCTCCTTTACAGCTAAACAGAATTCCCAAAATTCTCATTATAGCATATGAAATGGTCAAGATGTTCAAATTCTATTTTAGACTTCCCCCTCAAGAGAGAATCAAATGCCCTGCAAAGTTGCCATGTGTAGGACTGTAGGGGAAAGAACCAGTTTCGTTTATTTGTTCAATAGCATCAACTCGCAACTCATAAACCATGTTAACTATGTTTTGGGTTTGTAGTTGTCCTTTAGTCCAGTTCCTTTCTTTTATGTTTGAAAACATCAGGGTCAGGTGAGCAATTTTTGTCCAGGTTAACTGCATTTTCACGGTGTGCTAAGATTTTTTGGATGAGTCTCTCTATGACACTTTGAAATTAATTTCATGATTCTCAGTGACATATAAGGGATTGCGAAAATTTTCAGCAGCACAATAGACGCCTAATTGCATTTTAAAGAGGTATAGCACTGTTCTAGCAAACTGTCACTACTAAATAGTAATCATTCAGCACTTGTGAGAGCAGTTTCTTACATAGAAGTATAGAACCATGTGTATCCCAGATTTCCAACCGAAATGAACACCAACCACCTTCATGTGCGCTTTGTTCCCAACACATTCAGCATTCCACTAATCCTCTTGGTATCAGAAAGTAAACCTCATTGCTTTTCTTACCCTTTAGAAAATTAAATCATTTATCTATGTTCATATTGGCCATTGCTGGTGTCATACGCACTGACCAAGTGACCATCCAGCTAAATCAGCAACCAATAGCCTTTTTTATTGGTTAACGATGAGTAAGCTCGCACTTCTTATTGCACAATACAAACTTTATCGCATTTTCATGCTGGCAGAAATGTTGACCAGCAAATTCAGCAAGGCACATATTTAGCTAATTATTAGCATGGATTAGCTGACCCTACAATCGAATCGCTGCAGCAATCCATCCTCCGTTTTCAAACAAGAAAGGATGACTAAATTCGCAGCTTCACATTACAAACAATACGTTTGAATATGAAATAGGATACGACCAGATGAACAGTAAGCGCAAGGAAACGACTAGCAATCCGCGTGTCTGTTGGCGACAGGGGAGCGGGAGGCGTACCGGTGGCGGAAGTCGAGAGGGACGCGGACACGAGGCGGCGGCTCGCCCTGGAGAAGGACAGGGAGGAGCGGGAGGCGGCGGCTCCGAGCCTGACGGAGATGGGTGCCGCGGCCGGAGAGGTGGCGGCGAACCTGGAGACGGCGGCGGCGCTCCACGCCATGGCTAGAACCCTACCAACTGCGAGCACGGGCGAGGGCGTTGGGAGTTGGGACGATGGGGGTGCGGGGGATCTTGTCGCGATATGGGTGGGTGCGATCGTGTGCCCGCCTGTGCTGTACTACTAGTAGTGACGACTGACAAGCGCGGAGGGTTTGCTTGTTCGTCGGCGGCCTTGGATTTTTTTTTTTATTTTTTAACACTTTTTTAAAACTATTTTCAAATTTGATGCGGTATATTTTTTATTTTCAAATCTAACATTTTTTGCTTTCCCTACTGCGGTAGCGCGGCCAAACCACATTGCCGCGTCATGCATGGCGATACGGCAGGGCTGCCACCGTGGCGACGACCCAGGCACTTACCGGTGACGTGGCCGGCTCTGCCGCGCCGCCGCACGGCGCGGCGAAACCGGGTAAAAGCGGAACGCCCAAGCTCCTCCTCCTCCTCATCATCACTCTCTGTCAAGGCCCGGCGCGCCTTTACCCTTGGCGGTGGGGGCTCAGCCTGCAATCCCTCGCTCTCCCGGGCGGCCCACCCACCCGACCTCCCTAGCTGCCTACTTCCCTCCTGCCACTGACCTTCTCCTCGGCCTCGATCAAGGTATTGGTGCTCTTATTTATTATTTGAACCGTGGATTCAAAGATTAAGATTGATAGCTAGGGTTTGGAGGAATAGTATGTTTATGAACAATGGGTACTTAGGGTTTGGAGGAAAGATTAGTTCATTTTCTCTATGTGAAGGCTAATTAGTTAGTTAGAACTATGGATACCATGTTTAGATTAAGGTTAATTTTGGTGCCTAAGTGTAGGTTATATTTTCTTTGTTTGAATGCAGATGGTTCACTTTTACATTGCTTTAGTATTTATTTTGTTTTACATTAATTTGTGATGTTGTGATTGGTTTTAAATTACAACTGTTTTGTTAGATGCAAGACATGTATCGGGAGCAGTTATGGCAAAAACGGGGTCATCCTAGAGAATTGTACCCCGACGTCTCCAGCAAAGATGCCCCCGTCCCTCCTAACCTCCCTGTCCCTAACTATGACTGTGGTTGTCCGACCGAGGTGTTTCAATCGAGACATCTAGACACAGCTGCGCGTTGTTTCTACACATGCAATCATTTTAATATAATTAATTCGTTCCTTATCTTTTTATCTTTATTTGTGTTAGTAGGTTACTAATATTTTGTTGGAATCTTGTTGTGTAGGACCATGAGAGGTGCTTTTTCTTTCAGTGGATCGATGGTCCAGACAAGTTTGACCCAAGGTACCTCCTTTTCAACTATTGGTGAAGAGAGACATCCACGTGAGCATTTCAAGCGGTGGGTTCCACCTCTCCCTAACCCCTTGCAAATGACGGCTAAGGAGAAGCACTTAGCCACAGTTAGATGACTCGAGGAACCTCCTATGTGCGATTACAGAGATCGATCTATGATAAACCTGTAACACGCTCGGTGTTATACTGTATAGTCTTTTGCTAAAACACTGCATGAGCATCATATTTATGTGTAAATGTGTGTAATATAGTGTGTAAAGCAATATACGTAACTTGAAACGTTCATCAGAAACGCGAAACGAATGTTAAATTTCATGTCGCGTTGTGTCACTTAGGGTTCTAGATGAATTTTTATTAAACGAAAATGCTATAGAACGTATACCCGGCACTTTAATAAAGTTGGTAGTACAAACTTCGTAGGTGGCGATGAAATACTTACGGTCGAGAACGGGATTCGCTAGATAGCTTACTTAATGGCTTGGAAATCGAAGTTGACGTGAATCCGAACAAAAACTTAGTCATTTTTTAAGTCGAAAAATGGATCGACGAAGCGAAGTTTATGAATTTTTATAGGAGAATCGGTTTAAGTAGTAGCCTGATTTTAGGGTTTGTTTTAGTAGCTTGACATCCCATCTCGAGCGTTAAATAGTTAGTTTAGCTACTGGATCATCGAGTTGGATTTTTTAGCAGCTTTAAAAATCGTGCATGGCACGTTCCGGCCGGTGTCAACGTCTGGACGCGGTCACTGTCTCGGTTCGACTCGGCGTCGCGGCTCTAGCTTGCCTAGCCGCGCACCCGCCCCACCGCTATCGCACCCTGACGCGTGCACCCACACCACCACTGCTACGCCCTGGCATGCCACGCACACGCATGCCGCGCCCGGCGACCTGGCCGCTCGGCCACCATCGCCGGCGTTGTGGGCCCGCTGCTCTGGCTTGGCCATTGCCGCCGCTTCACCGTGTCGCTGACCCCGCGCGTCGCACCACTGCACTGCTGCTGGCCGTGGTCGCTTATGCGAAGCCGCCGCGTGCGCCCTGCCACCGTTGTCGCGTCCGCCTGGCCGCTCTGCAGCCTCGTGCTCGCCTGGCGGTACCGTGCGCGCGTGGCCATGTTTGGCATTGCTCGCACGTCGCCTTGCCTCGCCTACCTTGCCGTCACATCGGCGCTCGACGATGATGCGCTGCTGCCTCCTCTGACCGGCGCCATGTCACTATGGCACGCAGGGCCGAGCCGCCATCAGCAGTTTGCGAATTATGGCCGTGCGGCCCACTGTCCTGAGCGTGTTGGTTGTTTCCCCATCGCCCTGTAGCCGTACGCAATCATGCACTGAATTGACAGCCGTGTCGCGCCACGGCAGCGACGAGCCAAGCCACCCCAGTCTTCCCTATTCCTCTATCGCCGTTGTCACCAGACCTGCTCCCCTCAATTCGGGTCAATGGAGCCACCTTAGTCCAATTAACCCCGTCCACGGCTTCGCGGTGTAGTCAGCCAACCACCCGACCCCAACTCGCAGTGAGCATTGCTGTGCCACGCTCCAATTTGGAGCTTTTCTCTCGCCGGGTCGTTAAGACCGCCGTGGCAAACGTCGAAGGCAAAGCCCCCAGTCTAGTGCTGCTCGCTTCAATTCATTGCACCGCCAGCTTCGCCTCCACTTGTTAATCACCCTGCGCATCTTTACCTAATTGCTACCACCGCCTAGCCTTCCCTGACGCAGCCTTGCCACCATCGTGCGCCACCGCACCGTCCGTGCGCACGTGGCCAGCTCAGCTCAGGCCACCTCCGGTCGAACCGCCACCGCTTCTAGGTCAGTGGTGAGTGCCAGGAGCTCACTCGCTGTCCTATTTATCTTGGCATTGTTATAGCTCACTGGAACATCGCCGTTTTCAGTGCAGGAGCTCCACCACTGTGGTCCGGCCTTGCTGCGGTGTCCCAGCTCGCGCTTCCTTCGGCTAGTGCTTCGTGTTCATGCCTAGACAGGCATCAGCTCTGTACATAGGGCGGGGAGAGACTGGTGTGGCCGGCGTAACCGCCCAGTGCCAGTGCTGCCGCGCCGGTGCGCGCACGGGAGGCCGAGGATATGGCCATGGTAAAGATAGAAAATGGGAGGGGCGTAGTTGTAAGGTAGAGGAGTAGCGAAATAGTGCTCTTAGTGCTCGCATGATTATCGGGTAGGCCGAGGGCATTTTTGCAAGATGACCAGCGCGCGCGGGTCCTCCCTGTTGTGGGCCATCGTCGCGCGGACTGGGCCGCGCCCCTGTGTGGGCTGCGCCGTGCGTCACGCGCATGCGTTGCGCCGACCTGGGCCAGGCCATCGCGTTTTGGGCCACGCGGTGGAAATCGATTTTTCATTTTCCAGTGAATTAGTAAAGGCTTATTCAATTTAGTTTTGAGCTAAACTTTGATAAATTGTAGTAAATCTTATAGATGTCAAAAAATAGTAAAACAAAATTTGTTAGGTTCACAAAAATGCCATCTCTCTATTGGTGTAGTTAGTTTATAGTTAGCTGTGATAATGATAGGTTCATAAATTCAATTTAGAAAGCTTAGTATTATTTAGCCTAATATTTGTAGGAATTTTTGTGGCAAATTGATGATAGCTTTAGTCATAAAAATTTTATAGTAGGTTCATTAGATTATTATGTACTCACTGTAATTTTTGTAGCCCTAGCGTAGGTTCATAAATAGAGTAGCTAGTAACCCTTGTTTATCATATATAGAGTAAATCGATATTAAGAGTAAGGATGCCTTTAGTTGATAAGATAATATATGTTATACTTCATACTTGTTAGTGGTAACAGTAGGTAACTTAGCACCTTAGTCGTTAGGACTAGCTTAGTAGCTTGATAGATGTATTTTATTTTAAGAGTTGTTGTTGCCATATTACTAAGTGTTGCATCATCATTTTATGCATGTAGATCACGAGTTGGTAGAGTTCGTGCTTGTGGATGAACAGGACTACGAGGAGGTCTTGAGAAGTATGAGGATGAGATCCTCATGCAGGAGGGAGCCCTAGAGCCTTTTGGTGCTGACTTTGTTGACCCACCGCCTGCCCAAGGCAAGCCCGGTGCATAACCCATATTTTATGATCACTGAATATATATATGGTGTGCATTTACGTTACAAGCATTTTATGGAAACTACATGCATAAATATATCTACCTATGAGTCCTACTAGTATAGGTCGAGTAACTGCTATACTCAGGATTGCGGTAGCGTGAGGAACCTGCCATTACTCACAATAGGTGATAATTATGATCACTCATGATAAATGGTGGAAAGGAAAAGTGGTGATCGGGCAAGGATATGGTTTGGGTACTGGTGGGTGTAAGAGGTTGTGTCCTGCGGCCAACAGGGCATAGCTTGATTACACTTTTTTCCTGTCTATGTTGGTTAAGGACCGTCCGTTGCATAAGTCTCGAGGCAAGTCACAGATTTATTATCCTAAGTACATACTTGGGTATGGGCGCAGGGAATGATGTAGACATGGCCCGATCTTCCGATAGCTATGATAGCGTCGATTGGTGGAGACTCGACGTCCACGATCTAGGCTTCGAACCAAGACTGATTTGGACCCCTACAACCGTTACACCACTGCTCCGTTGGTTATCAACCACGCGAACGCGATTGACCTCGCCACGAAGGCTTTCCTACAAGCGAATCGAGAACACAAGCAAGAACGGGATGATCACAATCTGAAATTACAAATAAATATGAGGCTTATGATAATGAGAAGGAGTTTAAGTCTTTATTCGAAAGGACTAATCGTCACTAGCGAACAAGATCAAGAACTGGGGCCCTGGTTCACAACAAGTAGCATTGGCGGCACAGTTGCAGCAAAATGACGTCTGTTTCACAAGGAAATCAAGAACTAAATAAAACCCCAAACCATAAGGAGAGCGACAGCTGCTAATTATAGAGTCTTGGGCGTCACCCCCCTAGACGCGCCCCCTAATAGGCCCAAACAAGATACACGGTCCAACGGACCAAAAGACGGTGTCGTAGCACCCTGGTAGATTCTAGACGCTAACTTGTTTCGACGATTTCCATTGATTCCAAAGAGCTTTTGATGTGAGACCACTTGCATTGGCTTCCTTATCTAATTAGCTTTCCATCCATATGTGGATCGTCGAAAACGGAGTCCGGACGCGCCCGTGTGACTAGTTTTATGATAGACTGGTCCTAAAATCCGAGATGGGCTCGAACTTGATTTGGGCCTCCACCTTGGTGACTCGAACCGGATGAGCTTCGAGCCTCCTTCTCGGTTAGGACACCCTCATTGATCTCCTCATCCTCTATCTCTAAGCATGGTCGTATGCATGGAGCTCATGACCTTATCATCCTCCCTTTCTTGATGAAAAGTCGTCCTCGACGTCGATTTTGCTTGAAGTCGATCCTGCACAACATGAGGACAAACGAGGTTTTTAAAATAATGGGAGTGGACAATGTTGTGAGAAAGAATATGACCACATGTCTAAGTTTGTAGCATGTCTTGTCCTACATACATGTAGTCTACTTGATTAAAATACACACGATCTTTGCCAATACTATCCTGTAAAAGATTAGTACTAACAAGAAACATATGCTCCATTTCTTTGGATTCCACTTGTGTTCGAAAAGCAAAACTAGAGGAATATGGCATAACAACAGTGTTGGTTTTACTGTCCTCTAGTTGATCATTACTTTGCACAACAAAAGGAGAATTCAGATTTGTACAAATGTAAACTCGTTGTATCAAATATTATCCTTGGTTGTTATATTTGCCAAAAATATGATATGTGTGTCTAGAGAACCATGGCAAATCAGCATATGCATAAAGTTTCTCCTCTAAAGAACTAAGATTACACAGAATATCAAATTCAATGTAACCCAAAGTATTTAAAAAAGACAACAATTTCAGCTCATCAACTTCACTAGCATTATGAATAACAAGTCTATTTTCAGCACAAGTGTTCGATTTCAGCACACATATAGCATAATCATTCTTCAATGATTGCATGGATATAACATAAATATCATCATGCAAGTCTTCTTCATCACAAGGAACATCAAGCAAATTATCTTGTGACAAAGGTAAATCAAGCGAAGACTCTACTAAAATTTGCTCTATCATAGCATGATTGGTGGAAAAATTCAGCACATTAAGAGAACTCTCACCTTCCGTGAGTTTAGCATCATGGGGATGGTTGATGTAGTCATGGCCTGATCTTTCGATAGGTACGATAGCATTGATTGGTGGCGGCTCGATGTTCACGATCTAGGCTTCGAACCAAGACTGATTTGGACCCCCGCAACCGTTACACTACTGCTCCATTGGTTATCAACCACGCGAACACGATTGACCTCGCTGAGAAGGCTTTTCTGCAAGCGAATTGAGAACACAAGCAAGAAGGGGATGAACGCAATCTAAAATTGCAAATAAATATGAGGCTTATGATAATGAGAAGGTGTTCAAGTCTTTATTCAAAAGGACTAATCACCACAGGTGAACAAGATCAAGAACTGGGGCACTGGTTCACAGCAAGCAGCCTTGGCGGCACAGTTGCAACAAAACAACATCTGTTTCACGAGGAAATCAAGAACTAAACAAAACCCAAACACTAAGGAGAGCGACAGCTGCTAATTATAGAGTCTTGGGCATCACCCCCCCTAGACGCGCCCCCTAATGGGCCCAAACACGATACACGGTCCAACGGACCAAAAGACGGTGTCGCAGCACCCTGGCAGATTCTAGATGCTGACTTGTTTCAACGATTCCTATTGATTCCGAAGGGCTTTTGACGTGAGACCACTTGCATTGGTTTACTTATCTAATTAGCTTTCCATCCATATGTGGATCATCGAAAATGGAGCCCGGACACACCCGTGTGACCAGTTTTATGATAGACTTGTCCTGGAACCCGAGATGGGCTCCAACTTCAGTTGGACTGAGCCTCCACCATGAGAAAGATGAATTGGACGCCCATACTGGACCTCCTCCTCTCCCTGGCTTGTATGTGACAAAGTAGTGATGTCCTCATCACCATGTGTAGTGATGTGATACCACGTGTATGATCGATTTGTCAATAAAAACTATTTCTTGAACATTTGCTATCTTCATGGGTACCATTTGTAGGATATCACTTATGAGTTGGTCTAGACATCACTTGTGAATTCTTGATGAAATATTTGAGTCTAGATACCACTTGAAACAAACTAGATATCCATTTGTGTTGTTGCCTTGTGCTTGTACTCTTGTCACTATCATTGTCATGAGCCTTTAATATGACTTGAACTAAATTAATTTGCCTAAGCTTCCAAGTCCAGTTTGAACTAATGATAAGCTTCTTCACATCTCTTACAAGGGTTATCTTGCCAATGTTATACTTGTCACCTGTTAGCAATCCAAATTAAATCAAGTACTTAGGTTCACTAGCTTATGAACAAATTCATATACTAACCACTAGATCAATTAATCATTCAAGCAATAGTAGTATGTGATGAATTTCAAAGATTTTTATTTGTCATGCATGATCCTAATAAGCATGTACTATATGCACTAACCATATACTAGTAAGAGCTGAAATGATCATGCATATTACAATGATACCTTTGCTATATTGGAGTAGAGGATAGTCACATAGATTCCAATTCATTACACTTTAGCAATGTGAAGTCCAATTTATAACTTGGTGAAGACCAATCATTAATATTGAAATCCATTCTTCACCCATATGAATTGAAAACCACTAATGATCAAGTGCACTATCTTGGTGTGGTTGGCTTGCTTCTTTTCTTGATCAATGCTTGCATGAGAGCACTATTTGTAATATCACTTGAATTGCCATGACTAGCTCTCTTTTGGGTGTTGCTCGCTTTTCTTGATCAACCCTTTTGATTGTTTCAACTAAGCATCTCAAATGTCCCTCAAATCACCACTTCTATGTTAGCCTTTCAAGTACCTGTCGATGTGGGACCCACAGGATACCCCGCCAGGAAGGGAGAAGATCTAGTCCAACTAGGATTCTTCCCATGTAATCCTAGTAGTAGTATTATCCTGTAATCCTACTAGAAACTCTCACTGTAAACCGACTAGGACTCTGATCTCCTGACTATATAAAGGAGGGTGGGGGTCCTAGAGAACAGACGATACAACACAACAACACACAATCAATACAACGTAAAGGCTAACGCCGATTGGACATAGGGCTATTACTCGACCACAGTCGAGGGCCTAAACCAGGATAAATCGACTGTCTCTTGCATTTACCGCCGAGTTCCGCATACGCTGAAGCCCAAACATACAGTCTCGGGTAACCCCGTGGCAGGCTATCGGTGGTAAAATATCGACAGCTGGCGCGCCAGGTAGGGGCTTTCGACGAATTTGCATCCGAGAGCTCGACGGACCTCGACAAACATGATCTTCTCAATGGGATCAACCTTCATCTTCGGTTCATAAATCTACGAGGCAGGCGACGATGGCAAGCTCCAAAGCTGTCTTCTCGAAGATTCGGTTCACCATGAAGACTTTTCCATTTCGGCGACTACGATAGGTCAAATCACTAGAAGATTCACGCAGCTCATGACGTCCGATTCAACTCAGGTTTCACGGCTTTGCGTATCCAACTCAAACTCAGGCTCCACATCCGAGATGGAGTCTGACCCGAGTTCTTTCGAAGATCCGAGTTCTTTTTCGACGGGGCTCCAGAACGCGGCCTCGGCATATCAAGAATACAACGCGGAGAACACTCAGAATCTTTTCAAGAAGTCAAATCCTTTTCCGTTCGGACTCCACAACATGGCAAAGTCCTATCAGGCACGGCCCGAAGGACCCCTCGATACGGTGCTTAGAATGCCACTGAAAGTAGCTCAGGAAGGTCTCGTACTAACCATAATGTCTCAGGACTGCATTGTCCACTGGCCAGGTTCTATTCCTGAGGATAGCAGTACCCGACTGGTCGGCACGACGACAACTGCAATTCTACCCTACCAAGAAGGAGACTCGGTCTGCGACCTTGAAGCTTCTACCAAAGTTATCAGCAACTGCGACAGTATGGAAACCAATACCAGCAACAGAACAGTCCTCGCACGGGAAGTACTCATGGTTCGCCGTCCTCAATCACCATTGACCCCCCCCCAGAAGCACCCGATGTCAGATCATCAGATGAATCTGAGTCCAACATATAACCCTTTGCCCAGGGCTACAATGGTGAGACCGAGAGTCAGAGGCAAGCTAGAGAAAGAAGAAGCAAATTAAAACAAGGACGCCAACGACGTGCTAGGCAGCGTAAAGAAGCCTGGATCAGATATGAGTCAGATCTGGCCGAATACAATAGAAGAAAATTAGAACAAGAAGTCGAAGAAAGACGTGCGATGAACACACCCTACAACAGGATCCGAGAAGCACTTGAAGAACTCGGAACTACCTCGCATCCCAACGAACAGCAGGAACAGCTCTGAGAACTTCTCCAGACAGCAGCCCTAAAGACACATGATGGAAGAATCCGTTCAAGACTACCCGCCAGATCAACATCTCATAGGAAGGAAGATCAAAATCAAAGGAAGTCTGCATTCGAGAGACTTGGACCAAGTGAAAGTCACAATAGAGAGAGTAGAAGGGACCACAGTCAAAACTACCGAGCCAAACAACCAAGACAGATCAGAAGCGAAGCACCCATTCGGACTGCCCCACAGAACTACTCTCACCAAAACAATAGTTTGTTGGAAGGAGGTGCCGAATCAGAGTACAGAGAAGCTAGAACGCATGATAGATTCCCCTGTTTTGCAAGCAGACTCGCTTCAATACGATTACCTCACAAGTTCAAGCCGTCCAACCACTCTAAATATGATGGCAAGACCGAACCAAGGCAGTGGCTCAGAATCTACTCACAATCGATTGAACTCGCTGGGGGGGACGACGATATCAAGACCCTGTTCTTTCCCATGGCCCTGGAAACCATGCCTCTCCAATGGTTCGACAAATTGAACCTAGGATCAATCAGAAATTAGAAGGACTTGCAAAGAGTTTTTTATCAAAATTTTGCAGGTATCATTACGCACCCAATCACCCACGCATAATTAAAGGGACTCAAGCAGAAAGGGGGAGAAAGTCTCAAAGATTACTATCGATGATTTGGCGAACTATGTGCCCAAGTACATGACATTACCGAACGAGAAGTAATCGAAGCTTTCTCTCACGGAATCATGGCTAGGTGGCAATTTTAGGACTTCTGCAAAGAGAACCCGAGAAACAATGAAGAATTCAGACGCATAGTAGAAAAAATGATTACTGTGGAGGAGAAGACACAAGAAAGGTTTCTAGAAAGAAGCAACCGAGACAACCCGAATAAGCAAAATCATCGAAACAACAGACACCAAGAGAGAAAACGTGGACCAGACAACACCGTAGCGGTAACTGACAAATCAAGGAAGTTTTCCAAGCCTAGAAGATATGACGACATTGAAAACATGCATTGCCCATTGCATCCTAATGGAAAGCACACCATTGAAAATTGCTACACCTTCAATGAACGATACACAAGAAAAGATAGTAAGGGGAGCACTAAAGAAGACAATCAGAAAAAGATGAAGACAACCACGAAGACCAGGGATTCCAAAAATCCAGGGGAACAATAGCAGTGATCTTCGCTGGGGCTTCAGATTTTAGAAGCAAACATCAAGAAAAGCTAGCTCTCCGAACCATCATGGCAGCAGAACCGGCTACTCCAAGATATCTCAATTGGTCACAATATCCGATCCAGTTTTCAAGAGAAGACCAATGGACTAGCGTAGGAAACGTAGGACATTACCCACTAGTTCTAGATCTAACTATCGCTGGTATGACTGTCACAAAGGTACTAATTGATGGAGGAGCCGGACTCAACATTATTTTTTTAGAAACTCTAAGGAAGATGGGATTACAACTCGCCGGGATGATTACACCAACGAGCACACGTTTTTATGGGATAGTACCCGGCAAGGCAACCATGCCACTTGACAAATCACTATACCGGTTACTTTTGGAACTCCCTCAAACTACCGCACAGAGTTCATTAAGTTTGAAGTTGCAGACTTTGAATCATCATACCACGCAATCCTCGGACGTCCAGCACTGGCAAAATTCATGGCAATACCACATCACTCGTACCTATTGCTAAAGATGCCAGGGCCTAACGGAGTCCTCTCTCTTCGAAGTGATTTGAAGCGCGCTTTTGACTGCGATGTTCAGGCAATTCAAATTGTAGCCAAAGCACAAGCAACCAATGGTAGAAAAGAAATAGTTGCTATTGCCGTGGAACTGAGCCTGGAAGAACTAGAGATACCAGCTAAAAAGCCCAGCATCCTAGCACCACCAAAAGAAGCCGACATCAAGCAAATCGACCTAGGAACCGGTGATCCCACCAAAACGGCAACCATCAGTGCTCACCTCTCGGCAAAATAGGAACTCGCGCTCACCAAGTTTCTTCGGGACAACAAAGATATCTTCGCTTGGAAGCCGGCCGACATGCCAGGTGTGAAAGGTCCTAATGGCTAGAGGGGGGGTGAATAGCCTAATAAAATTTCTACAACAACACTTAACAAAAGGATTAGACAATTATGAGGCAAAGCGAGTTATGCGCTAGCCTACCAAAATGCAAGCCACCTACCACAATTCTAGTTTTGATGAAGTATATCCACACAATAGCTATATCACTACACTAAGTTAGTGTGCTCTCAAAAGCTAACTAAAGAGCCACACTAACCAAACTAACAAGCTCTCACAACTAGTTACACTAAAGAGCTTGACAACTAGTTTGCGGTAATGTAATGAGTAGGCAAGAAGGTTATACCGCCGTGTAGATGTATGAACCAATCAATCACAAGTGTGGATAACAATGAAGACCAATCACCTCGGAATCAATGATGAACATAATGATTTTTTACCGAGGTTCACTTGCTTGCCGGCAAGCTAGTCCTCGTTGTGGCGATTCACTCACTTGGAGGCTCACGTGCTAATTGGCTTCACACACCAAACCCTCAATAGGGTGCCGCACAACCAACATAAGGTGAGGATCACACAAACTACGAGCAATCCACTAGAGTACCTTTTGACGCTCCGCCGGGGAAAGATCAAGAACCCCTCACAATCACCACGATCGGAGCCAGAGACAATCACCACCCTCCGCTCAACGATCCTCGCTGCTCCAAGCCGTCTAGGTGGCGGCAACCACCAAGAGTAACAAGCGAATCCCACAGCAAAACACGAACACCAAGTGCCTCTAGATGCAAACACTCAAGCAATGCACTTGGATCACTCCCAATCTCCCAAAGATGTTTAATCTATGATGGAAATGAGTGGGAGAGCTTTGGCTAAACTCACAAGGTTGCTATGTTAATGAAAATGGCCAAGAGAGTGAGCTTGAGCCGGCCATAGGGCTTAAATAGAAGCCCCCCACGAAATAGAGCCATTGTACCCCTTCACTGGGTAAAACGTGGGGTGACCGGACGCTCCGGTCAGTTGACCGGACGCTGAGCCCCCAGCGTCCGGTCGCTCGCTGTTAGCCACGTGTATCGATTTCAACGATCATCTGCCTTGACCGGATGCATCAGTTAGAAAGTGACCGGACGCTGGACATCAGCGTCCGGTCATTTTCAGTAAGGTTCCAAACGTGATTTTTCCTGACCGGACGCGTCCGGTCATGCTTGACCGGACACAGCCAGCGTCCGGTCGCTAGGTATCTGTCTGCTGCTCCGCCCGACAATAGCACTGGACGCAGCCACCAGCATCCGGTCGCTGAACGACCAGCGTCCGGTCGCTGACAGGGACCTCCGTCTTTTCTATCTAGGGCGCCGGTGGCACCGTCGGACTGTCCGCACTCTACGGGCGGACACTCCGCCGGTGGAGTTTCTTACCCTTGCACCTAAACTTCACCACCCTTGATCAAATGTGCCAACCACCAAGAGTATCACCTTATGCACATGTGTTAGCATATTTTCACAAACATTTTCAAGGGTGTTAGCACTCCACTAGATCCTAAATGCATATGCAATGAGTTAGAGCATCTAGTGGCACTTTGATAACCTCATTCCGATACGAGTTTCACCCCTCTTAATAGTACGGCTATCAAACCTAAATGTGATCACACTCTCTAAGTGTCTTGATTACCAAAACAAAATAGCTCCTACAAATTATACCTTTGCCTTGAGCTTTTTGTTTTTCTCTTTCTTCTTTCCAAGTCAAAGCACTTGATCATCGCCATGCCATCATCTTTATCATGCTATGATCTTCATTTGCTTCACCACTTGGAGTGTGCTACCTATCTCATGATCACTTGATAAACTAGGTTAGCACTTAGGGTTTCATCAATTGACCAAAACCAAACTAGAGCTTTCAATCTCCCCCTTTTTGGTAATTGATGACAACCCATATACAAAGATATGAATTAAAATTCAATTGAATCCATGTTGCGTGTCCAAGCATATTTACCATGTATAAAAGAATATGGACAAGTTTCATGAACCCTAAATGGTAGCAATTGCTCCCCCTACATATGTGCTAAGAGTTTGGATTGAAGCGTGCACATATGCTTAGATAGGAAATATAGGAGTCAATGTCTACGAAATGATGCTAAGGTATAAAAGATTGACCTTTGAAGCATGATACCAATCAGAGTGCACCATTATACCATCCTTAGCATCATGGTTAGCTTAATACCACTTGGAAACAATACTTTGGAAATGAAATCATTAGATGTCCTATGCATGCTAGTTTTTCAATTCATCATTCAAACCTACAACTAACATACACCACACAAGCATGGATATTGAAATTTAGAACTTGTGCCATGTAAGCAAACATATGAAATGCACATTCAAATGCACCATACAAGTTTATGAGCTCGCTCCCCCAACTTGTGTGCTCAAAATATTAATTGATTCCTTTCCTTTATCATATCTCTCCCCCTATGTCAAGTTCTTCCCCTTTGTTGTCTTCTCACCATCTTAGTACACTAATATCTTTTGTTTCTCTCCCATGTACTAATTTCTATGTTATTTCCCCTATCACTTATATCTTTATTTCTCTCCCCCTTTGTCATCAATGACCATAAAGGTTTAAAAGGTAGATAGGTTGAGATTATCAAAGTCAATCAATGGGGTGAGGATTATATTCCCAAATTTGGTTTAAACTAGAATTTTTGCCAAAGATATTTAACTCGGTTTGATCCAAGAACAAGCTTCTTCACACCTCTAAATAAGGGTTATCTTGTACCATGTTGAGTTAAACACTTAGAGCTCATTTTCTAGATTAAACACTAGGTTTATAAGCGCACAAACATGTCATATGCTATCACTAGATCAAGTCAAGCATAGAAGCAATAGTGATACCATATAAACATCAAATTCATTTGGTTTTCATGAATGAGCCTAAATAAAATGGAGATATGACTAGATGCACTAAACATGTCCTTAGCAAGGATGTATGCCATGCCAATCAACTTTTACCTTGGATTGCTTGAAGGAGAGGCATGTCATATAAGTGGGGGGGCATCAACACATATTTGAGAAATTCAATATGTTCAACTCATTCCTTAGCTTGCAAAACCTTTTCTCATCCAATGGCTTGGTGAATATATCGGCAAGTTGATCTTCGGTGCCTACACCCTCAATGCAAATGTCCCCTTTTTGTTGGTGATCTCTTATGAAATGGTGGCGGACATCAATGTGCTTTGTTCTTGCATGTTGAACCGGATTGTTAGTTAACTTGATTGCACTCTCATTGTCATATAGCAATGGCACTTTCTTGAACTTGATTCCAAAGTCACTCAAAGTGGCTTTCATCCAAAGTATTTGTGCACAACAACTACCGGCGGATATGTATTCGGCTTCGGCGGTTGATAATGCAACACTATTTTGCTTCTTTGATGACCATGAAACAAGTGATCTTCCCAACAATTGACATGTGCCCGAAGTGCTCTTCCTTTCAACCTTGCATCCCACATAATCCGAGTCGGAGTAACCAACTAGCTCAAACTTTGCTCCTTTGGGATACCACAAGCCAACATTTGGTGTATACTTCAAGTACCTCAATATTCTCTTTGTAGCCTTCAAATGACTTTCTTTTGGCGAGGCTTGAAATCTTGCACACATGCACACACTAAACATGACATCCGGCCTTGATGCGGTCACATAGAGTAGACTTCCAATCATAGACCGATACAACTTTTGATCCACCATATTTCCACTTGCATCACTATCCAAGTTGCCATTGGTTCCCATTGGTGTGCTAATGACTTTACTATCACTCATGCCAAACTTCATGATCATGTCCTTGATATACTTGCCTTGACTCACAAATGTACCATTCTTCAATTGCTTGATTTGAAGACCAAGGAAGTAACTCAACTCTCCAATCATGGACATCTCAAACTCATTAGCCATCATCTTTCCAAACTCATCACAAAAATCTTGATTGGTTGATCCAAATATGATATCATCAACATAGATTTGCAATACAAATAGATCTTTTCCAATCTTCTTGATAAAAAGAGTGGTGTCAACCTTGCCCATTGTGAACCCCTTAGAGAGTTGGAAGTCCCTCAATCTCTTATACCATGCTCTAGGTGCTTGCTTCAAGCCATACAATGCCTTCTTCAACTTGTACACATGGTTGGGCTTCTTGTCATCTTCAAAATCGGGAGGTTGCTCAACATATACTTCTTCATTGATGTAACCATTGAGAAATGCACTCTTAACATCCATTTGATAGAGCTTGATGTTGTGGGCACAAGCATAGGCTAGCAAGATTCTAATTGCTTCTAATATAGCAACCGGGGCATATGTTTCTCCAAAGTCAAGACCTTCAACTTGTGTATAGCCTTGTGCTACCAATCTTGCTTTGTTCCTTACTACTATCCCATCTTGATCTTGCTTGTTTCTAAAGACCCATTTGGTTCCAATCACATTATGTCCCTTTGGTCTCTCCACTAATTCCCATACTTGATTTCTTGTGAAGTTATTCAATTCTTCATGCATAGCATTCACCCAATCAACATCCTTCAATGCTTCATCTATCTTCTTTGGTTCAATGGATGACACAAAGGAGAAATGCTCACAAAATGAAGCCAATCTTGATCTTGTTTGTACACCTCTAGTAATATCACCAATGATAGTATCCAATGGATGATCTCTTGCAACATTGGTTGGTTGGAGGATTGGAACTTGATTGCTTGCACTTGCTTGATCATTGTGTTGAGATGATGTACTAGCCACTTGATCTTGTTCATTGTCATGAGAGTCACTTGTACTAGCTTGATTTGTATCATCTTGCACATTTGAGTTGGAGAGCACTTGCACTTGATCATCTTCATCATCATTCACTTGCCTAGGCCTTAATTCACCAATGTCCATGTTCTTCATGGCATTTGAAGGTTGAATGCCTCTAACATCTTCCAAGTTCTCATTCTCTACTTGTGAACCCTTGGTTTCATCAAATTCAACATCATGAACTTCCTCAAGAGTACCACTATCCAAATTCCAAACTCTATATGCTTTGCTTGTAGTGGAGTATCCAAGTAGGAATCCTTCATCACATTTCTTGTCAAACTTGCCCAATCTAGTGCCTTTCTTCAAGATATAGAATTTGCAACCAAAGACTCTAAAATATGCAATGTTGGGCTTTCTACCATTCAAGAGCTCATATGGTGTCTTCTCTTTCAATCGATGACAATAGAGACGGTTGCTACAATAGCAAGCCGTGTTGATAGCTTTGGCCCAAAAGGATTGGCTCACATTGTACTCACTAAGCATAGACCTTGCCATATCAATGAGTGTTCTATTCTTTCTCTCAATAAGACCATTTTATTGTGGAGTGTACTTGGCCGAGAATTGATGTCTAATTCCAAATTCATCACATAACTCATCAATTCTAGTATTCTTGAACTCACTACCATTGTCACTTCTAACTCTCTTGATGGTTGTTTCAAACTCATTGTGAATGCCTTTGACAAATGATTTGAATGTTGCAAATACATCACTTTTGTCCACTAGAAAGAATACCCATGTGTATCTAGTGTAATCATCCACTATCACAAAGCCATATTTGTTACCACCAATGCTAGTGTATTGTGTTGGCCCAAACAAATCCATGTGCAATAACTCAAATGCTTTACTAGTGCTCATCATGTTTTTCTTAGGATAGGTGTTTCCAACTTGTTTGCCGGCTTGACAAGAGCTACAAAGTTTATCCTTCTCAAACACAACATCTTTCAAGCCTCTAACCAAGTCATGCTTAACCAATCTATTCAATTGTTTCATTCCAACATGACCAAGCCTTCTATGCCATAACCAACCCATGCTAGACTTAGTGAACAAGCATGTAGATAATTTAGCTTCTCTAGTATTGAAATCAACCAAGTATAGATTCTCATATCTAAAGCCTTTGAAGATCAAATTAGAGTCATCTACACTTATGATCTCTACATCATCTACTCCAAATATGCATTTGAATCCAAGATCACACAATTGAGCCACGGATAGCAAATTAAAGTTCAAGCTCTCTACTAGCAATACATTGGATATGCTCATGTTATTGGATATTGCAATCTTACCAAGCCCTTTGACCTTGCCTTTGCCATTGTCACCAAATGTGATACTATCATAACCATCATTGCCATTGGTGTTGATTAAGTTGAACATTCTTGCATCACCGGTCATGTGTTGAGTGCACCCACTATCAAGAACCCAATGCCTTCCTCTGGCTTTATAATTGACCTACAAAAGAAGATCAATCCTTTTTAGGTACCCAAACTTGCTTGGGTCCTTGAAGGTTAGTCACTAGGCTCTTTGACACCCAAATGGCTTTCTTCTTCGAGCCCATCCATGGTTTACCAATAAACTTAGTCTTTACACCATTTGTACCCTTAATAAGCATATAGGAAGAATTAAGCTTAATGGAGGATACATTAGCATTTTTGCTTTTGTTGGTGCATTCTTGCTCTTTATGACCAATTTGCTTGTAACTAGTGCAAAACCGACCATTGTTCTTCACAAAACTAGCCTTGTGAGGAGCAAAGGCCGCCTTGCCTTTCTTGGGGGTATAGCCCAATCCCTCTTTGTATAGAGAAGCTCTTTGGCTACCCAAGCACATAAGCAAGCGGTCCTCACCACCATAGGCCTTAGCCAAAGTGTGAGTGAGCGTGTTAACCTCCTTCTTGAGATTCTCATTCTCAACCATTAGTGAGGCATCACAAGTGAGACCGTCACCACTAGATGAGGTTGAAGTGGAAGTACTATAAGAAGGGTTAGTAGGAGGAACAATGATAGGCATAGATAGTGATTCATCAATTATGTCACAAGTTAAACCTACATCACAAGTATCAACATGCTTCTTTTTATTTTGCTCATCAAGCAAAGAGGAATGAGCCTTTTCAAGCTTTTTGTGAGCTTTGCTAAGCTTCTCATTGGCTTCCTCTAGCCTCTCATGAGATGCATTGAGCTCATCAAAGGCTTGCTTAAGGGCTTTTAGTTCCTTACGCAAGCTTTTGCATTCCCTTCTCTTGATGTCAAAGTGTTCTCTAATATCTTCTAGCATATCAATTAATTCATCCTTAGTAGGTTCATCATCATCACTATCACTATCATTTTCTTTTTCAATTTCATTATCATCATCATGTTCTTCATCACTTTCATCATCACAAGTTTGTACCTTAGTGGCCTTAGCCATGAAGCATGATGAAGAGTCGAAGAGAGAAGGTTTTTCATTTATGGCAATGCTTGCTAGAACCTTCTTCTTGGTGGTCTTGTGATCATCACTATCATCATCATCATCACTTGAGGAAGCATCACTATCCCAAGTGACCACATATGAACCACCCTTCTTCTTCTTGAAGGCCATCTTGTCCTTCTTCTCTTTCTTAACCTTCTTGTCCTTCTTCTTGTTCTTCTTGTTGTCATCATCATTGTCGCTATTATATGGACATTGAGCAACAAGATGATATTTGCTTCCACACTTGAAACATCTTCTTGGCTCTTCCTTGTTCTTGGATGAAGACTTCTTTCTTCTAGCTCGATAGCCCTTCTTCACCATGAACTTTCCAAATCTCTTAACAAAGAGAGCCATTTTCTCATCATCATCATCATCCCATGAATCATCTTCTTCACTTGATGTTTCTTGCTTAGCTTTGCCCTTGGATGATGTGGCTTTGAATGCCATGCTCTTCTTCTTCTCATCCTTCTTCTCATCTTTCTTCTCCTTCTTTTCTTCCTTCTCATCATCATCTCTATATGTGTCATCGGTCATTATATCTCCCAACACTTGATTTGGTGTCATGGTGTCCAAACCGCTCCTCACTAGAATGGTGACTAATGTGCCAAATCTTAAAGGCAAGCATCTCAAAAACTTGTGGGAGAAGTCCTTGTCCTTCACTTCTTCTCCAAGTGCTTTGAGATCATTGACAAGCACTTGAAGCCTATGGAACATCTCCGGCACACTCTCATCCTCCTTTATCTTGAAGCTTGCAAACTTCTCTTTGAGAATGTATGCCTTTGCACCCTTCACGACTTGAGTGCCCTCAAATGATTCTTCCAACTTCTTCCAAGCCTCATGAGCCATCTCAATATTCTTGATTTGCTCAAATGTTCTCTCATCAATTGCATCATGAATGGCACTTAGAGCAATATCATTGTTTTGGAGAAGCACTTCTTCGGCCACGGTGGGATTCTCCAGATCTTCAATCTCAATTTTGGTTTCTACCACCTTCCACACCTTTCTATTGATTGACTTGATATGTGTGGTCATCTTTGACTTCCAATAAGGATAATTTGTGCCATCAAATTAGGGTGGCTTCTTTGTGTTGTTGATTTGAGTCATTCTTACACCGAAGGTTGTTAAGCCTCAAATCACGGTGACCTCGGCTCTGATACCACTTGAAATGTCCTAATGGCTAGAGGGGGGGTGAATAGCGTAATAAAATTTCTACAACAACACTTAACAAAAGGATTAGACAATTATAAGGCGAAGCGAGTTATGCGCTAGCCTACCAAAATGCAAGACACCTACCACAATTCTAGTTTTGATGAAGTATATCCACACAATAGCTATATCACTACACTAAGTTAGTGTGCTCTCAAAAGCTAACTAAAGAGCCACACTAACCAAACTAACAAGCTCTCATAACTAGTTACACTAAAGAGCTTGACAACTAGTTTGCGGTAATGTAATGAGTATGCAAGAAGGTTATACCGCCGTGTAGATGTATGAACCAATCAATCACAAGTGTGGATAACAATGAAGACCAATCACCTCAGAATCAATGATGAACACAATGATTTTTTACCGAGGTTCACTTGCTTGCCGGCAAGCTAGTCCTCGTTGTGGCGATTCACTCACTTGGAGGTTCACGTGCTAATTGGCTTCACACACCAAACCCTCAATAGGGTGACACACAACCAACACAAGATGAGGATCACACAAGCCATGAGCAATCCACTAGAGTACCTTTTGGCGCTCCGCCGGGGAAAGGTCAAGAACCCCTCACAATCACCACGATCGGAGCTGGAGACAATCACCACCCTCCGCTCAACGATCCTCGCTGCTCCAAGCCGTCTAGGTGGCGGCAACCACCAAGAGTAACAAGCGAATCCCGCAGCGAAACATGAACACCAAGTGCCTCTAGATGCAAACACTCAAGCAATGCACTTGGATCACTCCCAATTTCCCAAAGATGTTTAATCTATGATGGAAATGAGTGGGAGGGCTTTGGCTAAACTCACAAGGTTGCTATGTTAATGAAAATGGCCAAGAGAGTGAGCTTGAGTCGGCCATGGGGCTTAAATAGAAGCCCCCCACGAAATAGAGCCGTTGTACCCCTTCACTGGGTAAAACGTGGGGTGACCGGACGCTGAGCCCCCAGCGTCCGGTCGCTCGCTGTTAGCCACGTGTATCGATTTCAACGGTCATCTTCCTTGACTAGACGCGTCAGTTAGAAAGTGATCGGACGCTGGACATCAGCGTCCGGTCGTTTCCAATAAGGTTCCAAACGCGATTTTTCCCGACCGGACGCGTCCGGTCATGCTTGAACGGACACAGCCAGCGTCCGGTCGCTAGGTATTTGTCTGCTGCTCTGCCCGACAACAGCACCGGACGTAGCCACCAGCGTCCGGTCGCTGAACGACCAGCGTCTGGTCACTGACAGGGACCTCCGTCTTTTCTATCTAGGGCGCCGGTGGCACCGTCGAACCGTCCGCACTCTACGGGCGGACACTCCGCTGGTGGAGTTTCTTACCCTTGCACCTAAACTTCACCACCCTTAATCAAAAGTGCCAACCACCAAGAGTATCACCTTGTGCACATGTGTTAGCATATTTTCACAAACATTTTCATGGGTGTTAGCACTCCACTAGATCCTAAATGCATATGCAATGAGTTAGAGCATCTAGTGGCACTTTGATAACCGCATTCCGATACGAGTTTCACCCCTCTTAATAGTACGGCTATCAAACCTAAATGTGATCACACTCTCTAAGTGTCTTGATTACCAAAACAAAATAGCTCCTACAAATTATACCTTTGCCTTGAGCTTTTTGTTTTTCTCTTTCTTCTTTCCAAGTCGAAGCACTTGATCATCACCATGCCATCATCTTTATCATGATATGATCTTCATTTGCTTCACCACTTGGAGTGTGCTACCTATCTCATGATCACTTGATAAACTAGGTTAGCACTTAGGGTTTCATCAATTCACCAAAACCAAACTAGAGCTTTCAAGGTGTCCTAAGAGAGTTGGCTAAGCACATAATCAATATCAACGAAGGCTCCAAGCCTGTGAAGCAACGACTAAGACGGTTCTCACCCGACAAGAAGGCAGCAATTAAAAAAGAAATCACAAAGCTAATGGCAGCCGGATTCATTAGAGAAATCCTTCATTCGGATTGGCTAACAAATCCAGTTCTAGTACAAAAAAAGAATACAGACGAGTGGCGCATGTGCGTCGACTATACAGATCTCAACAAACACTGCCCGAAAGATCCATTTGGGCTACTACGCATCGATCAGATAGTTGATTCAACAGCAGGATCTGCCCTATTATCCTTTCTTGATTACTATTTAGGATATCACCAAATCGCTTTTAAAGAAGAAGACCAGAGCAAGACATCTTTCATCACTCCGTTCGGTGCCTACTGCTACAAGACCATGTCGTTTGGACTCAAGAATGCTGGTGCCACTTACCAAAGAGCTATCCAGACGTGCCTTGGTGAACAAATCAGCGAAAACGTGGATGACGTAGTAGTGAAAACAAAGAACCCAGACACACTTATTGAAGACTTAAAGCAAACCTTCGAAAACCTAAAAAGGTGGAGGTGGAAATTGAACCCAAGCAAGTGTGTATTCGGAGTTCCTTCTGGACAACTACTCGGATTCTTGGTCAGTCATTGTGGAATCGAAGCTAGCGCCAAACAAATTCAAGCCATAACAGAGATGGGACCCCCTCGAAGCGTTAAAGATGTGCAGAAACTAATAGGCTGCATGGTGGCCCTCAATCGTTTCATATCCAGACTCAGCGAAAAAGGGTTACCTTTCTTTAAACTACTAAAGAAGACAGACAAGTTCAAGTGGACAGAGGAAGCCAACGAAGCTTTCAAAAGACTCAAAGCATACCTCACATCATCGCCCATTCTCACACCACCAAAGAAATACGAAGACATGATGCTATATATTGCGGCTACTTCTACGGTGATCAGCACATCAATAGTCATGGAAAGAGAAGAAGAAGGGCGCGTATATAAAGTACAACGCCCCGTATACTACATCAGCGAGGTTCTGTCAGAATAAAAAATCCAGTACCCGCATGTGCAAAAGCTACTCTACGCTCTCTTGATCACTTCACGTAAGCTACGCCACTATTTTGAAAGCCACAAGATTACCGTGGTGATAGATTTCCCACTCGGAGACATCCTACACAACAGAGACGCAACAGGGCGCATATCTAAGTGGGCAGTTGAACTTGGAGCTCTCAATATCGATTTCACCCCACGGAAGGCGATTAAATCCCAAGCTCTTGCTAATTTTGTGGCTGAGTGGACAGAAATTCAACAACCTATGTCAAATATCATCCTTGACCATTGGAAGATGTACTTTGATGGATCGCTCAAGCTAGGCGGAGCCGGAGTAGGAGTTCTCTTAATTTCTCCAAACGGAAAACAACTCAAGTATGTCATTCAGATATTATGGCAAGCCACAAACAATGAAGCAGAGTACGCAGCCCTCATCCACGGGCTCCGAGTGGCAATTACCCTCGGAATTGTCAAACATCATCCTTGACCATTGGAAGATGTACTTTGATGGATCGCTCAAGCTAGGCGGAGCCGGAGTAGGCGTTCTCTTAATTTCTCCAAACGGAAAACAACTCAAGTATGTCCTTCAGATATTATGGCAAGCCACAAACAATGAAGCAGAGTACGCAACCCTCATCCACGGGCTCCGAGTGGCAATTACCCTCGGAATCAAGTGATTGCTCGTGTACGGAGATTCGGCAGTAGTCATCAACCAAGTCAACAAAGATTGGGACTGCACCAAAGAAAACATGGGCGCCCACTGTGCTGAAATACGAAAGCTTGAAAAACATTTTCAAGGATTAGAAATTCTACACGTCCTGCGTGATTCTAATATTGCGGTAGACGTCCTCGCCAAGCTCGGGTCAGACAGGGCGAAGGTCCCACCCGGTGTATTTACAGAGGAGTTATCAGCTCCCTCTATCAAACAACCCGGTGAGATAACCCCTGAACTCCCAGTCAAAGGCACCCAGATTTTGGTAATCAACACCTCATGGACCTAGGTCTTTATTGATTATATCAAAGAGAATAAGTTGCCAACAGAAAAAGAAGAGGCTACCCGAGTTGTTCGCAGAAGCAAGAACTACGTCCTAGTAGGGGACAAGTTGTACAGAAGAGGCGCATCATCAGGAGTACTCCTAAAATATGTCTCGTTTGAAGAAGGCAAAGAGATCTTAGAAGAAATACACTCGGGATGCTGTGGAAATCACGCCGCTTCAAGAACACTTGTCGGCAAAGCTTTCCGCACCGGATTCTACTAGCCAACAGCTCTGAAAGACATAAAAGAACTAGTCAGAAAATATAAAGGCTATCAAATGTTCGCAAGACAAGCTCATGTACCAGCTCACAATCTTATCTGCATCCCACCCGCTTGGCCTTTCTCCTGCTGGGGGCTGGATCAAGTAGGACCTCTCAAAAAAGCAAAGGGCGGTTTCGAGTACATCTTCGTAGCAATTGACAAGTTCACCAAGTGGATTGAATACAAACCACTCGCAAAATACAGCACAGCCAAAGTAGTAGAGTTCATCCAAGACATTATGCACAGATTCGGCATGCCCAATCGAATAATCACAGATTTGGGCTCTCCCTTCACGGCTACAGAATTCAAAAGTTGGGCATAGGACTACGGCTTCAGCATAGATTACGTGTCAGTCGCACATCCAGAAGCCAATGGACAGGTAGAAAGGGCTAACGGACTCATACTAGCTAGATTAAAGCCAAGACTGTATGAAGAATTGGTAGACTATGGATCCAAATGGATTGAAGAACTACCCAAAGTAGTATGGGGGCTACGAACTCAAATAAGCAGAGCCACGGGTTACTCACCCTTCTTCCTAGTTTACGGGTCAGAAGCCATACTACCTACCGACTTGATCTGGACATCACCAAGGATAGAACAGTATGACAAAGGAGAAGCAGAACACACCAGAAGATTAGAACTCAACAACTCAGAAGAAGTCAGCGTAAATGCTACCCTTCAATCAGCAAGATACCTACAAGGTTTAAGACACCACTACAACAAGAGTGCCCAACCTCGATCACTCCAAATCGAAGATCTAGTGCTAAGAAGAATACAAAAAACTGAGGGATGCCATAAACTACTCAGTCCATGGGAAGGTCCTTTTATTGTCACAACAGTCACTGGACCAGGCACATACAAGTTGACAACCGAGGATGGAAAAGAAGTCAGCAACACATGGCACATCAGCCAACTAAGAAGATTCTACGCGTGAAAACAACTCAAGGAAGAATATATATTCAAGAAGCAAGGGATCAACGTTCATGATCAATACAGATAATGCTCATCGACAACATATGTATTATTATGGCTTATCAACGATTCATGATCAATAAAGATGGTCTTTCTACTCAACATATGTCTTGTTATGACTTTCTCCGAGTTGTCTTCACTAAGCATCCCGGTCGAGAGCAAAATAGCTAAAAATATGCTTGAGCCCGCCGATGAGGGTAGCTAACAAGCTAACACCCGAAACAAAAAGCAAAATGGCTGAAAATACGCCTAAGCATCCCGGCCGAGAGCAAAATAGCTGAAAAGATGCTTGAGCCCGCGGATGAGGGTAGCTAACAAGCTAACACCTGAAACAAAAAGCAAAATTGCTGAAAATACGCCTAAGCATCCCGGCCGAGAGCAAAATAGCTAAAAAGATGATTGAGCCCGCCGATGAGGGTAGCTAATAAGCCAACACCCGAACCAAAAGCAAAATGGCTAAAAGTACGCCTGAGCATACCGGTCGAGAGCAAAATAGCTGAAAAGATGCTTGAGCCCGCCGTTGAGGGTAGCTAACAAGCTAACACCCGAACCAAAAAGCAAAAAATGACTGAAACTAAGACTGAGCATAAATCAGAGCAATCTCAAGACAAGACCCTCCAGCTACTTGTTCCAAATAGCAAGAGGCTCGGGGGCTACACTCGGATAGATCCAAAAAGCGCTACACGGTTTCGCACAGGAAAGTACTCGGGCAACGCTTGTTCCTGCTCGGCAAGACCTGAAGGAACAAGAAGAAGCCTCCAGAGCTCAACCATGAAGTGCTCGGGGGCTTATCAATCTCAAGATCGCCGGTCCTAAGTCTTAACAAGAACACAAAGTCTACCAAAACAACGATCTATACCGAGTTGTTTACAAGTCACAAATGAAAAGCCAGACAAGCCAGACAAAGCGCTCGACAGATCAAGAAAGTCTGTCAAGACAATGACCCACATATTCCAAGTTGTTTACAAGACAAGGACATTTAGGCAAAGAAGAGACCAACTAAAATAAAGGATCTTCATTCAATCTCTATTCAAAAAGAAGTATAGTTTGCTATTACGGGAACTGGAGTACAGAGGTCAAGTACATCAAGCGTTGTCGTCAGGAGAAGAAATATCAATATTAAGATTACCAACAATCCTATTGGCTAAGTCCTCGACCTCAGGTTCTGCCCTTTCAATGGCATCCACGTACTCTTGGCTCTCGGTTTCCTCTACAATCTTGGACAAAGGGAACTCCGGAGCAAGAACCCGGACCTGGGCAAGAACATTCCTGGTACATAAGCGGGCGCACCTCTTCACAAACTTCTAGAAACGGGTCGGAACTCGGGGAATGAACTAAGCCCAAGGTTGACCATCATCTGCTGGAGTCCAAAGAAGATCAGCTACTGACCAGAAGGATTTCCACAAAGTATTCCAGTTCTCAGTGGCCATTGGCAACTTACTAGTCAAGACCTCAATAGTCTTTTGGGCCTGCACAAGATCTCTGTCAGCTCCACGCCTAATCAACTTAGCGAGCGCGAGTTCTTTTTTAGCACAAGTAATTACCTCCTCAACCTGGTTGTGACTATTGCGGGCAGTTGTTTTCATCTCCTCAAGACCCTCCAAGAGCTTCTGCTTTTCAACTCGGAGAGCTAGACCAGGCAATAAAAACAAGTCAGCGGAAGAGAAAGTCAGAATACAAATGAAACAAAAAGAACCCTCAATACCTTTGCACTCATTCTTCAGGGACTCCACTACAGCATCCCTCTGCTTTTCTACCTCTACAACCTGGACGCGAGAGCCTTCTCCTCCTCTTGGTGCTTTTGACGCTCAATCTCCATATCGGCTTGGTAGAGATCAAGCTCTGCTTTTAGAGCGCTTACCTCAGAAGACAACTTTTTCTCGTTTTCAGACGAGAAAAAGAAGCCGGTATGATCATGAGAAAAAGACTGAGAAAATAGAGAGAGAGAAAGACAAGGCGTAAGGACAAGAGAAAGATGAACAGGCAAAGAAAGAACTTCAGGAAAACTAACCTGGAGCTTTTCCCCAAAAGAAGTCACAGAGGACGCCAAGTTCCCCCAGGCTACGGTCAGCTCAGACAACCGATGAGTAGCATCAAATTGATACAACACATCGTCATCCAAGCACAAAGCACCGATACCAAGGGGAGCTGAGAGAGAAGCAGGCGCTGGCGAAGAAGGCAAGGCCAGGGCTGTATCCCAGGAAGCCCCGGCTACCTCCTCAGAAGTACCCACCGCTATGACCAGTCACCTTTGGAGCCACAGGGTCAGCAGCAGCAGGGGGCCCAGCTTTCCTCACAGCCACCTCACCGACTATACTCTCCGAGTCCTTCGACTCAGTACGCGGGGGCGCACCAGAAGGCTGACTAGAAGGCGGTGGAGGAGTAAGAGAAGGCGAGGGACTACAAGATGATAGAGAAACTCGTCGATAAAAATACAAGTCAGGAAAAAGGAAGGCAAAAAGCAAAGAAGCACAACAAAGAGTCACTTACTAATCTATCTTCTTCTTCAAAAACCGAAAGAAGACCTTGCAGGAGGAACTATGGCGGCAAAAACATCACCGCCACCCTGCGATAGGAGCGGCGTAGCTAGTACCGGAGCCACAGAGGAACTCGGTACCGGAGCCCTAGAAGAACTCAGGGCTGGAGCCCTAGAAGAACTCGTACCCGACGACCGCTTACTACAAAAGGATCAAGACCAAAAGTCAAAATAAAAAGAGGGATTCAACAACAAGAAAATGAGAAAACAACTCACCGTCGCATGACAAGGGGTGCATCATCATCCTCTTCTTCCTCAGTCTCGACCAAGACCACCATAGCACCAGCTGAAAAAGGACAAAAGTACTTGGTTAAAGACAAAAACAAGCAACAGAATGACAGAGCGTATTAATGTGCTCACCTAAGAGCACGCTAGCTATAACTTGAGTACCTGGACAAGTACTCGACTAGCGAGCTTTCTTGGTGGCAGGCACACCAGAAGAAGAACCAGCCACTCGCCCCCTCTTGCCGACGCTACGAGCAACTCGAGGAACTGAACGAGGAATGTACTCTACATATACATCAGGGTTTGCGGAAGAAACACCAGGAAGCATTACGGCAGTTTGCGACTTACTGGTTAAAGAAGCCCCAGCAAGACTACCCTCGGCCCCCACAATGGTAGGGAGGTCGACAAGGGGGATCGGGTCAATGAAGTTACGCCCCAATTCCTATGAAAAGAATGAGACAACAAGACAAGGAAGTTTAAGCGAAAATAGATACGACAAAAGAAATAAAAAAAGTACCCGCACAAAGAGAAAACAACTTACAGCTGGAGGCGGGTTCTTTGCACAGTACTCGGAGACAGTAAGCGGGACAATGCTTTCTCCTTTCAGCATCTTCTGAAGATGCTCGAGTACCTCCTCGTCGGTCAACTCAAGGGCAGGGACCATGCATGAAGGATCCTCAGCCCCAGAGTACTCGAAGCCAAAGTTCTCTCGCTCCTTCAGAGGCTGAACACGACGGCGAAGAAAACTAGAGACGATTCCGAAGCTGGTCAAGCCCTGCTGCTTCAGAGTGCTTATCCGCTCAATGAACGGCTGGATCGCCTAGAGCTCGTCCGACGTCAGGGAGTTCTTTTCCCATCGGTCATTAACCAAGGGACCAGACCTAGAAGGAACGACGAGAGAAGGAATCAAATTGGCGGCATAGAACCAGTCAGCGCGCCAATCCCTCATAGAATCAACCAGGTCATAGTCAAAGAATTTGCTTTTAAGACCCTGGCAAAACTGAATCCCGCAGCCGCCAAGAACATTGGTGTCTTCACGGTGGGGTTGAGGCTTCAGACGAAAGAAGTGACGGCAGGGAGAAAGAGAAGGAGGAATTCCAAGGAAAGTTTCACAAAGATGTACAAAAATAGAGAGATGGAGGATGGCATTGGGGGCAAGATGGTTCAAGCTGACCCCAAAATAACCAAGAAATCGATGAAGGAAGGCGGAAGCAGGAAGGCAAAGTCCAGCACGGATAAAGGAGATGAAAAGAATGATCTCACCAGGACCTAGAGCAGGGACCCGATGCACACCTGGAGCTCTCCATTCAGCAATGTCCTTGCTCTGAATCAATCCATCGCTGACAAGCTCGCGAAGCTGGTCTTCAGTCGTTGTTGGGGCCGGCCAAAACTTCTAGGCGGCCCTCATGGCCATGAACTCCTGGTTCTCGATC
This sequence comes from Miscanthus lutarioriparius, assembly GCA_904845875.1. NCBI lineage: Eukaryota > Viridiplantae > Streptophyta > Magnoliopsida > Poales > Poaceae > Miscanthus > Miscanthus lutarioriparius. Next base: position 18,920,200 of record CAJGYO010000004.1, read on the forward strand.
ACGGAGAGGGATGACTCCTCGTCCACAAAGGTTGCCTGGGACTTGCTCATGGCTTTCTTCCTACCCATGTACTAGCAGAAGCAAAAAGGCGCTAGGGAAAGACGAGACTAAGATGGCAGCGCTCAGGTGACGTGACAATGGCGGCGGTGGATTTCTGAAAGCTAGGGTTTCAAGGCAAAAGCGGAGCAGTAAAGAAGAAGAAGATGAAAGGCCTTTAAATAGATTTTGTAGTAGTAAAATGCGGCCCATCGGGCCCGTTAAAACATGGTGTGAGAACGCAACGGTCCATTTACTGAGACAGCTAAAATGACGGAAGGCACAAATCCACGTAACGATACAGTTCAACGGGCAGATTTCGAACTTATCCATCCAACAAAACGGTAGAGCTATCATATTGCTAGAAAAAGAACTCATCAGCCATGAAGCAACGAAAGGTTATCTCACAAGGAGCATAACAACCCGGTCCTTATAGAAAGAACTCGGGAATCTCAAAAAAACTGGGACATCAGCAGAATAAAGAATGACAACTCAGAAGACAATAATTCTTTCCATTACAAATGACTTCAAAAGATACAAGATTACACGTCTTACAAGACCCAACGAACTCGGTACTACGACAGGCAAGGTAGCAAAAAGGAACCTGGAAACAACTAGGTTCTAGAACGACTACGTGTTCCAAATTGCTACTCGGTAGAACAAACCGCACTCGGCTACACTGTTTTCTTCAAAGGACGGACGCAGTGCATCCAAGGCGGAAATCAGCAGCACGGTGGGACAACATAGACCAGGGGAAGTCAGCATGCATCTGTCTACCCAAGTCCGATGTGATACTAGATATGGTATTGATCTGCACCGGACAGTCTCAAGACAGGCGTCGAGGATCAACATAGAACTGCTGGATGGAGGAACGCATCCCACATCACAAGACTTCCTCCAACTACCGCCACGTACTTCTAAGTCCAAAACCGCTGCGGGATTAGTCTATCTCTAATCCCTATCACAAGACTTCCTCCAGCTACGACAAGATGCACATGAACTATAAAATATGCTCGGGGGCTGCTCTACTTCACAAACTATCATATTCATGACTACGGGGATTTCAAACCACACAACAAAGTGCTCGATGAATCAAAGCAGCACACAAGGAGGATATTTATAGACTAAAGAAGTGGTGCACATGGACCGGGAGCACCAGCGGAACAAACCTAACAAAGGACACGGTGAAAAGACAGAATTCAATGAAAGAGAACTCAGGCGTGAAGGAACAGTACTCAACAACAAGCATATTTGGGAGAATATACCAACACCGTACAACCCGTGAACAAAAGGCATTTACACTCAACCACCACCATACAACTACACCTGACAACAGCAGACTCTACCTCTGAAAGCAGCAGACTCTCCATCTGAAAGCAGCAGACTCTACCTCTGAAAGCGGTAGACTCTCCATCTGAAAGCAGCAGACTACCAGAGGATATGCCAAGATTCTGTATCCGAGTTCTTTTTGAATAATGCTCGGGGGCTGCATCAGGGGAACTTTTCAGTTCTTTGAATAACTCAGATTCAGGACCCTCTAACTCTTTGTTCCAAATAGCAAGAGGCTCGGGGGCTACACTCAGTGAGTGCACTTTTTCTTCAAAAAAGCGCACATCACTCAAAAGACTTCTTCAAGACAAGAGTTGCAAAACAACATAAGATTCAAGACCCTCCAACTTTTTGTTCCAAATAGCAAGAGGCTCGGGGCTACACTCAGTGAGTGCACTTTTTCTTCATAAAAGCGCACATCACTTAAAAGACTTCTTCAAGACAAGAGTTGCAAAACAACATAAGATTCAAGACCCTCCAACTTTTTGTTCCAAATAGCAAGAGGCTCGGGGGCTACACTCAGTGAGTGCACTTTTTCTCCAGAAAAGAGCACATCACCAAGAAGACTTCTTCAAGATAGATCACTTCAAGACATCAAGACAAAAAGAACCCAGACCTAGCTATACCCGAGCTCTTTTTTGATAAAAGACCTAGGTATATGCTCAGGAACCCTTCGATGAAGAATCAGAGTGATTTCAAGAGAAGACCCTCTAGCTCCTTGTGCCAAAAAGCAAGAGGCTCGGGGGCTACACCCAAATGGGAATACTTTTTTCTTCAAAAAGATACACACCAACCAAAGATCTCACGAAGCGCTACACGGTTTCACTCAAGAAAGCAGTCGGACGACGCTTTTTTCTACTTGGCAAGACCTGAAGGAACAAGACGAAGCTTCTAGAACTTAACATGAAGTGCTCGGGGGCTTGTCGATTGGAATCATAGGATACCCCGCCAGGAAGGGAGAAGATCTAGTCCAACTAGGATTCTTCCCATGTAATCCTAGTAGTAGTATTATCCTGTAATCCTACTAGGAACTCTCACTGTAAACCGACTAGGACTCTGATCTCCTGACTATATAAAGGAGGGCGGGGTTCCTAGAGAACAGATGATACAACACAACAACACACAATCAATACAACGCAAAGGCTAACACCGACTGGACATAGGGCTATTACTCGACCACAGTCGAGGGCCTGAACCAGGATAAATCGACTGTCTCTTATGTTCACCGCCGAGTTCCGCATACGCTGAAGCCCGAACATACTGTCCCAGGTAACCCCGTGGTAGGCTATCGGTGGTAAAACATCGATAGTACCATACTTGGTTTACCTACACATAGGTGGCAAACCCCTATACTAGGGAGAAGTGACCTCTCTCTAAAGAATTATTCTTGATACTCACTTGAAATAATTTGATTGATTGATCCAAGTGATAGACTTAACTTAATGAGTAACCTTAATTCCTTCTTTAAGTCCTTTTATTTCTACTTGTTTAAGTCATTTTCTTTCTACCAAATGATTTCCAATAATCTCTAGAATTTAAACTTCATCTTCATCTTGAGCTTGGTCTTGATCTTCAATTTGAATACCAAATGTGTGCCAAGTACACTCCACAATCAAATGGCCTTGCACTCATTGCTTGTTATGCTTATAGATCACCTCAAAACCAAACTTAGGTACCTCAAATACTTATAAACATGATTCCAACTTGAGGACCTGTGACATCCAGCCTAGTTTGGAATTTGACCCATAGTGTCCCATATGCAAGTTAATGAGATATTATGGAGAGTTTAGTCCCACCTTGGTTGTTAAAGTTGGATAGACCAACATATAAGGCATCTAGAGTCCATCCCACCATCCCTAGGTTCATCCTTTTACGCGAAGCGGGGACGAAAGCGTAAGTGGGATGATGGTAGGTGTGGTTTGCTCAGCGTGAGAGTGGATCTGAGCCATTTCAACTCTAGGGCGTTACAGAATGGTATCAGAGCTGACCTTCATGGCCACGGGCACGTGCAGGTCAGGGGCACGGATATGGGGGTTCATTGTGTGTGTAGGCCCTGCAAGGGTGCACGACATGGCACATGTGTCGGCACTAGACGCACGGTCGCGTGTGCTAAGAGGGAACGTTCCTGGTCATCGTTTGCCCAGTTGTGGGTGTGTTGGGTCGATGAGGACGTCGGTTTCTTTGAGGGGGGTGTATGTGACATCTGGCCCAGTTTGGAATTTGGCCCATAGTGGCCCATATGCAAGTTAATGAGATATTATGGAGAGTTTAGTCCCACCTTGGTTGTTAAAGTTGGATAGACCAACATATAAGGCTTCTAGAGTCCATCCCACCATCCCCGGGTTAATCCTTTTACGCGAAGCGAGGATGAAAACGTAAGTGGGATGATGGTAAGTGTGGTTTGCTTAGCGTGCAGAGTAGATCTGAACCGTTTGGACTCTAGGGCGTTACAGGACCTTTCAATCAAAATGACTTTTGATCAATCCAATAATTGTCACTTTTCTGGCAGATTCTGTATCCTTCAAAGAAAAATCTATATCTCCCAATATACAGATCCAAATACCACGAAATTTGGTGGAGATGTGGTTTACTAAGTCATCTAGCAGCTGTAAAAATTTGGGCTTCATTGAACTTCTAGATTACTACCATATTTCAATTGTTTCACCACTGCTATATTCAGAAAACTGCTGCACTATAGCTGACAAGATCCACTCCCAAACCGAAGCATTTTTTATCCAATTCTCATGAAATTTATGCAGCACTTAATACCATAAATCTAGAGCATGTATACCAAATTTTAAGCCAATACAAATAGATTTGATCACTCAAACATGGCTAAGATCACAGCTCACTCAGATTTTGTAATGTAGGACATATTTCAATCACTTGAGCATACTTCACCAAATGTGAATCAAACTTGAAATCAACTTGTTTGAATACTTACATAAGACATATATCCATTTAATCCACTTACTAAAAGTTATCTCATGAACTTATCCAACTCAAATCAATCCAAATTTGATTACTAATCAATTAATCCATTCAATTATCTCATAGCAAGCAACAAATGCATATATCCAATTCAATCAACTCATATGCACCCAAATGATTTAGATCAACTAGAGATATATCTTAGTTAGCTCATGATCATCCAAAGCAAGCTTCAACTCAATTATTTGCAAGTCAACAATTATAGCCAATAAATCATCCACAACTTGAATATGACACTTGTATGTTGTAGCACATTGGACTTCACTCACTTGTCATGGCATTGGGATACTAATCATCATTTGTCAATACTTGGCCCAATCACATGATCAACACAATGAATACCACTTGAACCAAGCCTCCAATGCCCATGGTACCTACAAGCATTCATTCACTTTTTAATGGTATCCAAACTAGTTTGGGTCCTCTCAAGTTAGGTGCAATATACTTAGGCGTAGCCTTAGTATGAGTAGCGGGATGTTTTGCAATAGCAACCATAGAGGTACCATTACCATCCTTCCTAAGTATAATATTTGCATCAATTGAAATAGGCTTAGGATTATTACCTAGGAGACATGAATTTGCCATGTGTCCCCTTTCTTGGCATGAGCAGCAAACTCTCTTTGATTGAGCCTTTTCTTCCTCGCTCATGTGGTGCTTCTCATTGTCCTGCTACTCTTTGTTTGCTTGAGCCTTCTTCTCAAGCTTGTTTGGACAACCCAAAGCTAGGTGGCCCAATTCATCACAACTATGGCACTTAATGTGAGCAACTTCCTTCACCTTCTCTTCTTTGTTCTTGCTCACTTTCTTTGCGTCTTAATTCATCCTTGGACGCATTGCTCTTTCTCTTGCTTTTCCACCCTTTCTTGTTTTCTTCTTCTTCATCATCAAATCACGACTATCATCATGGATAATCTTGATTTGAACTTGGAGCTTCTCTTCTTGCTCAACTTGTGGCTTTGGTTGAGGCTTCACTTGTTGCTCCACCAATTGCTTAGTTGGGCATATAGAGGTGAGATGACCCCATATGCGGCACTTGAAGCATTTCACATGCCTTAGCCTCTCTTCTTCTTTCTTCAACTTGAGTTTTTCTTCATTGGGGCAACCATTTGCAAGATGTCTCACTTCATGGCAGTTGAAGCATATGAAATGACAGAGCTTCTCTTGTTCTTGCTTCTTCATCTCTCTTTCATATCTTCTCTTGCCCCATCTCTTGCCTTTGATCTTGCTCTTATTGAAACCAATGCCACTCATGTGACCATAGCTTCTTTGAGTCTTCAACATGTGCTCAAAGGTGACTTTGGAGTTGTAGCACCTCTCTAAGTTGCTCAAATTCTTCACTTCACTTTTGAGCTCAATGTTCTCCTTCAAAATGTTAGTCTCACATGACATAGAAGTAGAACAAGCATCTATATATGAAGAACATGGCATATCTAATAAATCATCATAAGAGGTGGATACATATTTCTTGCCTACATCACATGGGTTGGCAACATTATGTGATTGATCATTTGACCCAAGTGATGAGCTCTCACTAGTTTTACTCTTTTCATTGGAAAGTTCCTTAGTGAGAAAATCATGGTCTTGTACCAAGTTGTCATGAGCAACACTAAGTTCCTCATGAGCCAATTTTAACTCCTCATGTGAACAAGTAGTAACATAAAGTAGATGCTTTTGTTGTTCATATGTGCTATTTAGAAATGAGTTTTTATTTTCCAATTTACTTGTTTTTGTCATCTCATTTCTTAAAGCCTTAGTGAGTTTGCATACTGTGGCAGAACCACCTGAAATAGCATGTTTCCAGAGGCGCTCGCCTTCCACCAGACACTAAGCACCCCGAAAGTTAGCTACATCGGACGGTCCCATCGAGCACACCCCAAGGGAGAACTCGAACAATCCACATTTTTCATCTAGGATCCAATAATGAGAACGAGTTTACATTACTTAGTCCATTTCATACAACAATAGTTCTTGAAAATACATTATTACAATACCAAGTTCAGAGTGTGGAATTTAAATAGCAGAATTGAAATAAACATCCAACGATAACATGCAAGGATCCATCTGTGCCCATCAGAAGAATCCTCCACACAATAGCTACTCCTCAAGTTGCACCTACAACAGGGGTAAATAAACCCTGAGTACACAATGTACTTGCAAGACTTACCCAACTAGTGGGAATAATTTTCCAACTCCAAAGGATATGATAAGCTTTATGGTTTGCTTGGTTTCCTTTTTGCGTAAAGCATTACTAGTAGTGAATCCTTATGTATGTTTCTTATTAGCAATCATGATTAGTTCATTATCTAACCATTCTATGTAAGCACATGTTCTACTTTCAAGCAAGAGTTGAGCAATCAGATCTATTTCACCATCTTTCATCTTCCAGTTCTTACTATGGTGCTAGATCGTAGACAAGTCATGTCGTATTACATGACGATTCGTGAATCAATGTAGCCCAGCTGGGTACCTCGAAACACATGCCCCGCTTGTATCCCAGGCATAAGCAGGACCAACCCACCACTCTCCTGTCAAGGGGTCTAGGTCCCCGTCCAAACTTGGACTCCAAGCCCCCACTCCTGAGTCCTGGACTTAGTGTGGTGCTTAGACCTCCACCATCCCCACCTCCAATCAGTCGGTCCAGAAAGAGCCGGAACCCACAACAAGAGAGCAACGAGCCTTCCCGCTCTCATAAGCAAGTATGTGCTCAGGATAATAAGTCTGTGACCTAACTAGAATCCAATGCAATGGCCGGTCCTTAACTAACACGGATAGGGAAAACAGTGTAACCAAGCTATGCTCCATTGGCCGTGGGACACAACCTATTACACCCACCAATACACGTACCATATCCCTACCCGGTCTCCATTTTCTTTTCACCATTTTATCATGAGAGTGATAATAATAATCACCTGTTGTGAGTAACGGTAGGTTACTCACGCTACCTATAGCCTAAGCATAGCAGCTACTCGACCTATGCTAGTAAGACTCATAGTTAGGTTTATCTATGTATGTAGTTTCAATATAAATCTTGTAACGTAAATGCACATCACATATATATATCCAGTGATTATTCAAAATAAGGGTTATGCACCGGGGCTTGCCTTGGGCAGGCGCGGTGTTAGCTCAGTTAGTCAGTGGAGGCTCTGGGACCTCCTCCTGCATGAGGATCTCCTCCTCATACTCCTTGATCACCTCCTCGAACTTGTGTTCTCCGATGGTCACGATCTCCGTCAACTCGTTCTCTACATGCATGCGATGATGATGCAACACTTAGTATTTTAGCACAGCAGCTCCCAAAATAAGAATACACATGGTAAACTACTAAGCTAGCTCTCATGACTAAGATACTAAGCTAACTATCATCTTCATCAAGTAAAGTGTTGGGTTCAACTAACAAACACCTAGCTTTACAAATGAAGGATATATCTTTATTTCTACTAATGATTTAATGTATATCCGAAACAAAGAGCATTTAACTACCCTTATGTTAAGTCTATTCTAAAGCTACAAAAATCATAGTGAGCACATAATAATACCATGAAGCTACTATAAAATTTTCAAAGCTAAAGCTATCATCATTTTGACACAAAAATTCCTACAATATTTAACCTAATAATATTAAGCACTCTCAATTGATTTAATAGCTCCTGGTATCAACAAATATATATATATGAACTAAATACACTAACAAATAGAGCATAATTTTAGGAACTTAACAAAATTGCTTTCACAATTTTTGGATACCTACATGATTTTATATGATTCACCAAAGATCAGCTCAAAAATTATATTAGAAAACTATTTCTAATTCCTTATGAAAAAGAAAAATGTATTCTCTCGTGTGGCCCACACGCGCGGCCCACGTGACACAACGGCCCACGCACGTGAGGCGGCCCGCGGTGAGGAAGCCTGCGCGCACCGGCACTCTTGCAAAAAAGCCCTCGCGTTATCAAACAACAGCACGAACACTACATGTACTATTTCTATAGACAGCGATTTTGCAACGGCACCCTCGGATCTTTCTCCTCTTTACAACGGCAAGGTCCCTGGCCTCCCCCGCGCGCTGACGTTTTTGCAAAATAGTCCTCGCACATCTCTTGAATTACAACTAAGTACTAACACTATTTCCCCCTCTGTCATAACTTCTCACTTAACCCCCTGGACTTTCCCTAGTTCACCTGCATGCACCTTCAGCGACTCCGTGCATGGCGACACGGTGAGCGGCAGCACTAGCGACATTGCCGACCATCCTGGACCCTTGCAGGCCTAGCTATGGGACCGATGCTCACCTATGGGCCAACGCGCGATGATGGGCGGTGGTTGCACGAACAGGTATGAAGCAGAGCGGGCTCTCCCCGGCGGCGGACGACCTGCAACGGCGGCAACCGCGTTCCAGTGAGCCACAGCACTAACAGGATGGTAGAGATAGGGGATAAGCTCTAGGGGCACAAGGCAAACCCGACCGAAGTAGTGGTTCGGGCAGCGACTACCTGAGCAGGGCTGGCCACATGCGCGCGATGAGCACGGCGACGAGCCGCGGTGGACACGACCGCGTCAGCGACAGCGGGGAGGCGGCAGCGCTCCCACTAGCGTGCGCATGGTGGAGAGGGAGCCAAGGCGAGCTAGTGGTGAAGAGGAATTTGTGTGAGGTGAAGTGGTGGAGGCTAGCCATGACGCAGGCGGTGACGGTACATAACAGCACGGTGGTGGTCAAAGCTCCAAAAATTAGAGCTCGGCCTGGCTGTAATCAAGGCGGGGTGGGGTCGGCTAGAGAGGGGATGTGAAGGCAGAGACTCGAGCATGAGGAATTAATGAGAGGTGCTCATTCTCTGGCTCACCATGACGCGACTCGACGACGGCGGAAAACAAAGGGAGAAAGAGGGAAAATGAGAGACACCGCGACAGGTGGGCTCGGCTCGTCCACGCCATGGCGGGACGTGGCCGACTAGACCTAAGGCGGCATCTGCGCACCCACTACACAACAATGCAGCCAACCACGTGCATGCAGAGGTAGGTGGGGGCGCGGCATGCGCAGCCGCATCATCATTATGGCAAGGCGACAGCGCGGGACAACCGAGACAGCCCACGTGCGTGCTAGGACAAGGCGAGCGGCAGTGCAGCATAGCGTCGTGTGGCGTCGGTAGTGGCAGCTTCATGACACGAGAGGGGTCGGCAGTGATGACATGACGGCAACGCAGCGTGGGATGGGGCAGGCGGCAGCAGCGACGGCTCTATGCGGCGGGCCAGCGGCAGCCGAGCCATGGCCAGGCCAGAGGCGGCCATGGCCGGCCACGTGCGGCAGCACGTGCTCGTGCGACCAACGCGCGACGCCGAGCACCTGAGCGTAGTTATCGTGGCCACATGACCAACCAGCCCAAGACAAGTACGCGCACGAATTTTAAAGCGCTCAACACGACCAAACGGTTGCTTTAGGACCTAAACCATCTTCACCATGCTCAAGATGACACATGAGACTACCAAACCAAGCTATAACACTACACCACTCGTTAACCCAATCTCTCACAATAAATTGCTAAACATAGCAATGTCTAGCTGTTGGCAGACTTGAAAATTTCTAAGTTTTTGAGTTGGATTTGTTTTTAGGTGCCGTTTCTCGACTATTATAAATACCAGCTAGTAACATTATTTTTCTACAGCAAGTATTTCATTGTTATCTACAAAGTTTGTACTTCCAACTTTATTAAGGTGACACATATATGTTCTACAGCATTTTTGCTTAATAAAAATTGGTTTTCAACCTTAAGTGATATAACACGACTATTGAACCAACTTCCGTTTCGCATTTTTGTTGATCGTTTTGAGTTACGGAAATTGATCTACACACTTTATTACATGCATTAACACATAAACATGATGCTCATGACATGTTTTAGTAGATAATTTATGGTGTAACACCGAGGGTGTTACACATACAAGCTCAAAATTTGGATCATCACAATCAACAATCACACCACCAATAGATACCTTTGCGTCACCATGTGACATGAAGCAATGTGGTGATGTGAGAGAGCTTGTAGAAGCATCACTCTCATATCCAGAGCATGAACCATCATCATCACCATCAAGTGTGCATGGAGTATCATCATCGATTGCATCACTTGTGGCATCATCATCAACCTTATCAAGTGATCTTGTGGCATGATCATCATCATCATCACTTGACCATGAGGTGGAGCAATCTTCCACAATCACCGAATTGTGGCAACACTCAACATCCTCATGTGCCTCCTTGTGATCATCATCATCGTCATCAGAGACCACCCCGTATATTCTTATTGAGATAAATCCAAATCTCATGAGCGAACTTCATATCCATGATCTCACCAAATATGTTATCTTTTATATATTGATAGAAAATGTTAGTAGCTTGGCAATCGAGATGTAGGCATTTCTTTTGCGCTTGAGTTGCATCCTTTCTATCAATCACATGAGAAAAGCCCATATCTACGATCCACCACATTTGAGGATAAATAAACTTAAAATTACAAGTCATCCAGTTTCTCCAACATGTAAAGTGTGTGCCATCAAATATGTGTGGACACTCAACATCTAGCCCGTAGTTCGCCATCCTCTCAGATCGGTGAAGACCACAAATGAGAAACCAAGCTCTGATACCACGTGTAGGGTCGAGATGGCGGACTAGAGGGGGGGTGAATAGTCCTTTCTAAAATTAAAGGCACCGGCTAACCGAAACAAATGCGGAATTAAAAACTATCGGTCTAGCCAAGACTACACCCCTCTATCTAAGTTCACAAGCATCTTATAAAGATCCCAATTAGGCAAATAAGGTGTCGGCCTAGCAAGAGCTCACCTAACCAATTCTAGGAGCAAGGTTACATAAACCTATGCCACTAGTACTTTGCACACCGGGGAGCTCCTACACAACTAGTAAGCAAAAGCACAAAGCTCCTAAGCTCACTAGCAATGCTCAAAAATAAGGCAACCAATGCCAAATTAGAGAGCGCAAATTACTTAGCTACACAAACTAAGTAATGTGACTAACAAGGTTACACAAACCAAATTAGTCACGCAACGGGAGCTACTTCTAGCTACTCAAACAAGAAGGTAACTACACAAGCACAATATATGTGAAAGTAAATACAAGCTTATGTAACGGGGATGCAAACCAATGGGAAGACAAGGTTGACATGATGATTTTCTCCTGAGGTTCGCTTAGTTGCCACCAAGCTACGTCCCCATTGTGTCGACCGCTCACTTGGTGGTTTGGTGGCTCAAAGGTGTTGCACGAACCTCGTCCACATGTTGGACATGGCAAGAACCACACAAGCCAAGTGAGGGTATCTCAATGACACACTCAACTAGAGTTGCTCTTCGCGATCCCCGTGGGGTGAGCACAATCTCCTTCACAAATCCTCCTCCGGAGCACCACACAATCTTCTCGCGTGCTTCAATGGAGTCACAAACCACCAAGCCATCTAGGAGGTGGCAACCTCTAAGACTAACAAGCACCACCGGCTTGCAACTCGATCACCTAGTGCCACTCGATGCAACCTCAGCATGCAACGTACTAGAATCACACTCACTCGCAATCGGATCGCACTCTTGCAAGCACAAGTGAGTTAGAGGGCTCCCAAGCACTCCCCAAGCAAGGACACTCAGTCCTAAGGATGCTCAACCGGCCAAATGCCCGAGATCCACCTGTATTTATAGCCTCCAAGCCAAATAGAGTCGTTGGAGCAAAGCTGCACTTTCTGCGAGGGCATCGGACATGGCAGTGCAGTCACGGGACATGGGGTGGCGGTGTCCCCAACGGTCGAATTCCAATGGCTATTTCAACTAGCCATTGCAGACCTAGCACCGAACAGGCAAGGGCAGTGCACCACGTAGGGGTGGTGGTGCCCCCGACTGTGCTCGTGCCCGTTTTCCTCCCTCTCTAGATTAATAGGGCGGTGCACTAGACATAGGGTGGCAGTGACCCCCTTAGCTCAACACCAAAAACGCTAGCCTCAAGAAAAACACGGTGGTGGCACCGGACAGCACCTGGCGGTGCACCATCCATGCCATGGCGGTGTACACCGTCACATCCGGTGACCACCCTAACTCTAGCTACACTCTGCCAAGTCTAGGTTGGCATCACCCTAGGGGTAGCGGTGCCACCAGACAAGGCATGGTGGTGCTAGCCCCCAACACGCTGCCCTCGGCCTCGGCCAGCCGGGCACCGCCATAGGGGTGGCGATGCACCGGACAGGGGGTGGCGGTGCCCCCAGGGCACCACTTCGAGCCCAGTTTCGCCTCGTTTTGTTCACCAACTTCTTCTCCTTTGAAAATGTGCTAACACCACCAAGTGGTCCCACCTTGTGCACATGTGTTAGCTTTTCACAAATATTTTTTCAAAGGATTAGAACTCAATTAACCACGCCACTCGATCCTAACACGTATGCAAAGTTAGATCACTCAAGTGGCACTAGATGACCGATATGCAAACAAATTTGCTCCTCTTAATAGTACGGCCATCTATCCTAAACCCAATCATGTACTTCTCTACACAATCTTTGACCGATGAAATAAAATGCCCTACAAATATACCTTTGCCTTGTGCATTCCATTCCATCTCCTCCAATATTGATGCAACACATGCACCAACCAATCACAAATGATATGATCCACTTCATATCATCACATGACCGTATTGGTTCATCGATCTTAACTTCACTTGCTCTTCTCCGTTGCTTCGGTCCATCAGGGCTAAGTCATCATTCAACTTGCCCTTCACATTTGCAACCGGTCCGTCGAGCCAAGCCTTGTCTTGATCTTCTCCACCTTAGTCACATGACTCAATGTCATGTCTCATATGCAATGAGCTCCTTCATCACATGTGTGAGCTTTGCAACATCTCCAAACCATTTTCACCTCCATGGCATATGTTGCTCACACACATGTACCTATGGACTAATTACCTATGTGTCTCACATTAAACACAATTAGTCCACCTAGGTAGTCACTCAATTACCAAAACCAAATAAGGACCTTTCACCCATGCAAGGTTTCAGGAAAAGAAGTTACATGAGCACAGAACGTGAGCTAGTCATACTGTTCTATCTTTGATTGTGGTGGCCGATGATGGGGACAAGGATGAGAACGACACTGCTAGGTTGAGCGATTTCATCGCTCTAGCGGAGGCGGGCTTGCAGGTAGAGGAGGATGAGGACGACATTAGCAGACTGAGTGAGCTCATCGCTCTAGCAGAGGTGAGCTTGCAGGCAGAGGATGCGTTCTTCTCTTAGGCTGCAAAGGCCGCAGATAAAGCAAAGGCAGCTTACTATAGGCGATAGGCAGATCAGGGCAATGCAGGTGAGCCTAGCCACATGAACGAGGTGGAGGAGGCCACGTTCTTGTCTCAGGCCATAGATGAAGCAGAGGCTGCTTACTATAGGTGACAGGCAGAACAGGGCAATGCAGGTGAGCCTAGCCATAGCAATGAGGTCGTGGTAGAGGATTGGTAATCGGACGACGAGTTGCTTACTCAGTATGTTTCTGACTGAGGATTTCTGATTGCGTCGTGTGGTAGTTCGATGCTTTAGTAATGAACAATGTTATGTGTTAGAACTTTCATTGTGTTGTCTAGTGTTTCATTTGAACTATTGATGTATTATACCCATGCAACGTACACTGTACCCATGCAACTTTCATTGTGTTGTCATTCACCACAAAAAATGCTATTAGAAACTTACTCAAGTGCTAAAAAACATTCATATGCGGTACAACATCTTGAGTTTTTGAAAGTAAAGGAAAAATGTGTAACGTAGTGATTAAGTCGTGTAATCTTTGTTTTTATAAATTCTGTTCTGAGTTAAAAAGGTTGCTCCTATACTTGTTAATCTTTGGCTACGCCTCTGTCTGGCCCAGGTACTACCACGCCAAGGTGGACGGCGTGGCAAGGTCGACGTGGCATGCCTAGCGGCATGGCAAGGCCGCCACGCCATCAGTCACGACGTGGCAAACCCTAGAAGCATTTTCCAGCAGCGAGTGGCCGAGCAACCCCTTTCTCGATGTAGTTTAAATGTATTTGGACACGAGGCAACTTAGTTGACCAAGTTCATTCATGAATACATAAATTCAATGGATTTGGACATGAAGCAAAGTAGTCGACCAAGTTCATCGATTTGACATAAGTTCATCAATACTACATAAGTTCATCGATACATGAGTTCATCGATACTACATAAGTTCATCGATACTGCATAAGATCCGTTCGACATAAGTTCATCGATACTACATGTTCCATAATTTGGGTAGTACATGAACTCCAAAATAAAGCAAAGTCACCAAGGATGGACGTCTTGTTGACATGATCCTTCAAGATCTTGAGCATCTAAAGGCCTTATTCAAGGTGTATCTACATTAATGTGAAAATGGTAAGTAAGGAGGCAAGACAACAAGTTTTGCAATTCAAGAAGCTTGGAAAAAGACATGGACTATGCTTACCTAGGCCCTACGTCCTAGGAGTGTTCGACTCCCTCAGACGCCTCTATCTCTTTGGATTTGTAGGCAACACATTAGGAGTGTACCCAACATCGGTGCGGTCGTGATGGCGGGGCTAACGATGGAACTGTTGAGCGTCACATGTACCCTGTAAGTATAAGATAGTCTAGGTATTTAAAAACTGAAGTTTTGTTAGTTCACGCCACATCTCAAAGTGTAAAAGGAGTACATGTTCGTCTCCTTGGGTACCAAGCGGGGCACCACCTAGCTGAGACATGCTAATCTCATCTGCTTGCCAAGGGTCCCTCTGGTGATGGAGTATACGAAAGCCCGAGGCCTCATCGTCATCCTCATCCTCATCGATGGTGGCGTCCTCGTCATCCTCGTCTGCAGGGCCCTTCCTAGCGCTATAGTGGGGTGGTGTATGCACAGCGGAAGTTGCACCTATCATCAGCTCAGAAGAACCGGCTGGTGTCCTCAAAGAGGTTGAAGCCAGGCCACCAGACCGCGCTGGGTAGTTAGGTTCCTCCCACGGAGTATCCATGTAGCTCAACTTTTGAGCTAGCTTCCTGCAGCTCTTCTTCACTTTCTGCATCAACAGACGTTAAAGAAAAATTATTTCCCAAGCCCATTGAGACTAAATGAACATGCTCACAATGGACAAGTTTATGTGTACCTCCACAAAATCCTATAGAATGCCTGGCACTTGCCCTCTAGACCCATGAAGTCGAAACGCTGCTTCGTTGGACAACCTTGACAATTGTGTGGCCTAGGTATAGAAATGAGGTTGGACTATTTTAGTACACTTACTAAATGACAAATGGATAACAAATTGTAGCATTTGAGTATCTTACCACGTATCTCTGTAGTAGGGCTCTCTCTGGTTGTGTCTCCTCCCTAGTGGCAATATCATACACATCTTCAATGACATCTTCCTCTGAGTCATCATCAATTGCATCCTTAGTGTAAGGGGCTTGATATGTGTCCTCGTATACCTGTGAAGCCACCAGAGGTACTCGTCGAAGGTGTGTTGGTCATGTGGTGGATCCACATCGACCGGTCGCCGCTCCCTGGTCTCCCACAACTGGATGTACTCGTAGTGCTTCACGCGCCAATCCTTGTTCTTGTACCTCTTCCTATGGTCATACCTGCAACAAAATGATAGTTAGTTCTACCACACACACCTCACAATTGTAGCTTTGTTATGAATTGATAATGTACCTATGCAATTTTTGGTTGGTGGAGTAAAGCGGTGGTGGGTAGCCTATAATTCTTTCGAACTGCCTGCAAACCCTGATGGGCAAGTGGATCTCGACTACATGGAAGAAAATAAGAGGGACGTTGCAGCGATACTCGTTGGACTCTTGCGTCATGACAGGACTCAGATAGTGCTAGAGCTCCATAGCATCCCAAGGACACCAAGTCATCTGAACATTTCATAATTGAGTTAGCTTGTGATATAGTGTAGATCCAACAAGAGCACACACGTATGTAACCAAAGAGAGCGTAACCTGGTGCTGTGTTAGGACATTGAGCAAGTCCGTGTACTCCCTGTACTTGCACCATGGATTCCCTCTAACTAACTCTGCTTTCTTCTAGATATACAGAGCAGTAGGTAGTGTATCTTGGTCGTTCCATTGTTGCATTGAGAAGTGTGAAAATGAATTAGCCAATCATAATTTCATCAAATGTAACAGCTTTGAAGTAAGTAGTGAACCAAAGTACTTACAGGCAAACCATGAAGAAGGGGCCTCCCAATGGGCCATCTTTCCCAACACCAAACCTAGAGTAGGTAGGAGAAACCACCTAGGTTCGTGTTTGGCGATGTGCGACGGCAGGCAACGCAAAGCTATCGATATGTCCATACCAGGACCGCGCTGCCCTAGCTGTACATCGTTATGTTCTCTCACGGTAGGCGTAGTATGTCAAGGAAAATCTAGCTAATGGTGTTGCCCAACGCGTCGGGGAATAGGAAAGCACCAAGGAAGTGCTAGAGCCAGACTCTAGCGAACCTCTCAATCTCAGCATCATCAGCTTGTGGGTGCAAGTTCTCAAAGCGCTCTGTGATCCATGACAACGAAACACAATGAGACGCAATGGCTTCAGAAAAAACAATGTAACTATTAAATATGGTTCAATTCCTTATTTTTTCTAGCATCCTCGTTGTTCGGTGGAACAAAGCCACAAAACTGAGCCACCAGGTCTCTCCAGTGATCGTTGTTAACTATACCTGTCACTGTCACTAGAAGTCCCCCAATCGAAGGCCAAAGATAGCCTTCACGTCCTGCATGGTGATGGTCATCTCATCACAAGGTAGGTGGAACAGGTGGGTCTCAGGCCTCCACCTGTGAGGTTGCATTACGAAAATAGAACGAGTGTTAGTTACCTCAAATTCATTTTAAGAATGTTTATGGAGAATAAAGGGACTCGCACCTGTCTACAGCTGTAGTGAGAAGTGCGGGGTCAAGGGCCGGAAGACCAAAGTTCACAACCCAGACAAGCTTGAGGAAGCCGACACACCGTATGTACGGCACATAACGCTCATCCCACTGGTGTGCCCTGTTGTGCGTGCGTGACCTCAAAGGAATCAAGGCCACCTCAGCATCGCTGTCGGTCAACTTCGCTGTCGGTCAACTTGTGAGCTCGGTGTTCCTCGTCGTAGGCCACCTCAAGAAGGGGTACAACAGATGTTGAGCCATCCTAGTTCAAATTGATAAACAAAGGGTTAGAACAAACATTATGAATAATACAATATTAAAATTAACATTACGTAGCATTGCAAATTTTAAACTACATGCTATGCAGCATGGACAAAATATGAAAGAACATGTATGGACCTATTGCCCTTGTCTTCTGTGCCTACTCGCCTTGTGACTAGGTTCTTTGCAAACGAACCAAAGATTCCTGCCACAGGTCTCGTTGAAGTCTCTCCCTCCGTACATGTCTTCGTCGTATTCTCTCATAGCGTCCATGTCCCCCTTGAGTCACTTCTTCTTTCTCCTACCCTTCCCTACCTTCATTAGCTCTGGATGCGGCACATAGTCATAACCATGATAAGGGGGGTCACTATGTCGGTTCAAGGTATGGCTCAAAGCTCTTCTCCCAAATACTAACGGTGTTCGAACAAAGATACAAGGGTGACATATATGGCAGACCTTCAAAGTCATATCCACGAACCCTGTAGGCCGTGATCATGTGAGAGCAAGGGGCATGCATGATCTGAGGGACGTTGCAACTGCACTCTACTTTGTCAAGATCAACTCGGTAGTTTCGTCCACCATAACGTTCGCCGCCCAAGCTTGTGCCACCCTCCCCCCATACACTAAAGGCATGCTGGTGAGGTCCATATGGCTCAGCGGTATGCTGCTTGACTAGTTCCTCGGCCTCCTTCAAATGTTATATTCCGGCCTTTCCAAATTGCCCAAGCTCAGCTAGATTCCTCTACTCAAGTTCTCACCTCTTGACAAAATATTCATTGCACTTGTGAAACGAGAACTCAACAATTCCATACACAGCAACGATCGAACTCCTTTGAATACATGGTTGAAAGACTCTGACGAGTTGGTGGTCATGATGTTGTAGCTGAAACCACCCTCGTCATATGCTAACGCCCACTTAGCCTTCTGTTCCATCTGCCCCTCTAACCAGGCCTTGCCCACTTCGTTTAACATCTTGTCTAGTTCTCTCTTTGTCTCCTTGAACTGGTGTTTTGTACATACACAACATAAAGCCTTTACCTTGTCACAAACCTCCTTCTTCCTCTGACGCCGCCAGAAATTAGTGGCAAAATGTCGCATGCACCATCTATGCACTAGAGGCGGGAACCCATCGATAGTTCATCTGTAGCATTAAGAAGCCCTGTATGATGGTCCGAGATCAAACATATAGTGCGAGATGGGCCAAGCACTTGAACATGTAGATGCCACATGAACCATGACCATGATTCATTGTTCTCTCCCTCTGCCAAAGCAAAAGCCATAGGTATTATTTGGTCCTCCGGATCAACATTAGCAGCCATCATCAAGGTGCCCCTGTACTTTTCGATCAGGAAAGTGCCATCAACAAGTATGACTAGCCAACAATACCTGAATGCATGTTCCGTCTGCGCGAACAACTAGAACACACGATGCAGGATATGCCTCAACAGGTTCTACAAAAACATCCCTCCGGTGTCTATAAATCATTGTAAGCCAGAGTTGTAGTAACTCATTGCACACAATATTCGGGGAACCTGTTGTATGCTTCCTTCCAGCTACCCCAACGAATTGCTAGGGCAATTTGCTTAGCACGCCAAGCCTTTCTGTACTTCACATCAAACTTAATGAATCCGGATATGGATTGTTGTAAGGAAGACGTCGAAATATCATTATTGTCATCAACGAGCCCCAATATATGATGGGCAAGGTAACATGCAGTGAGCTGCTGATGACTTTCCTTCCCCTTATTTGATAGGAAAGTATGGGGTTGGACCACTTTACTTATCCTCCACTTGCCATCACTTTGTCTCTTTCGTGCATTTAACCTCCACATACAACCATTTTTGTATATCACGTGGTACCTCAACTCCTGGTCCGAATGAGCGACGGTGTACGGCCTATGGTAATGGACAGCATAGTCCTAAAGGAACATCTTCATCTCTGACATTGTATTGAATATCATCCCCTTGATAAGGATTACATTCTCATGGTCATACAATGATTTTCTACACATCTTCAGACTGGTGTCACAAACTGTCATATCCGTCATGCTGACATCCCTATAGTTCGAAACGCCACTAAAATGTATGTTCATCGACCTCAGCTGCATAAGCTCTATCGCCGTGTAAGGATCTGGTGGAACGTACTGTTGTGCTTCGCTAATTCTAGCCCATAAATCATAGGGGCTATCATCCTCTGGCAAATATGTGACTAGTCTTCCCTGAGTCATCATAGCATGAAGTACCTCAGTTGGTACTAGTAATGGCATAGCATGAACCGGTACTGGCATAGCATCAGTCAGTGTTGTCATAGCATCTCTGCCTCCTTGGTCATCGTTCGCATCATCTGAATCACTGCTAACTACATCACCGATCCTGTCCTCCTCCTGCTCCTCCTCTTTTCTCTCGAACTCGTTCACATCGAAGTCATCGCTTATACAGCCTACTGAGAACCGCCAAGAATCATCGACTACCACTGGAGTTTAATGAAGCTTCTCCTGCGTTAACTGACCGTCCAAATCCATGTTGCCCTAAGTTGCTTCCCCTTCGACCCCCAATTCTTATTCATTGCCTTTAACACCGTAAGTGGACTGCCCATCCTAGAGACCCTGCATCATGTACCCATTCTCCACCACCACCTCAGCCATGGGAACATTGGAACCTTAGATCACCCTATTGTAGCGAGACTAGTGAGCACGGTCGCGCAAGGGCATCAGGACATAGTGTGCCCTAGTCTTCCCACTATCAAACCTCCTCTTCAGTGTGAAATCACCGCCAAACTTTGCATTGAAACGGACACAAAGGTCGTTGAAGCTAGGAGGTTCATCAAACCATTCCAATTCTTCTTCCATATCCTCAAACATACCATCTTTCCTAACACTTCCTCCGTAAAAAACATGGACACAACAATCTATCTACAAAACCATTTGAGGAAACTTCATCAAGTCATCCAAATCGTCGTATCACGCACTACTAAGTACCAACACTTCAAAACTAGTATCTATACTAACTACCATTACTACTTGAAAATAAATAAACCCTAACTACCTAACCAATCCCTAAACCTAAGTCCTAACTAACAAAAAGCTAAACCCTAAACCCAAAATCCTAACTAACAAAAACCTAAACCCTAAATTACTAACCAAACCCTAAACCTAAAATCCTAACTAACAAAAACCTAAAGGCTAACTACCTAACCATACCCTAAAACCTAACTACCTAACTATACCAATCACTAATCCTAATCAATTGATTAAAAAATTAATCACCAAAGTGAGGGACTTGGAGGAGGGAATATCTTAACAACAACGGGGAGAGCTTGTGGTAGGTAGCCCCGACGACAGAGAGGGCCGTCGGCGTCCTCGCCGGTGGCGGCGGTGCCCTAACGGCCGGCCACCAAGGAAGGGGCGCGAGCGACCAAGGGGCTGACCCCCAGCCTATCGACAGGGGAATGGGGAGAGAGGCAGGTAGGGAGGAGCAGCCGGTAGTGGAGGAGCCAAGGGAGGGGCCAACGGGCGGCTGGCTGCGGCGGGAGCGACCGGCGGGCACGACCGGTGGCTGGCGGCGGCAGGCTGAGAAAGAGGGAAACGAATGGAGTGAGAGAGAGAGAGAGAGAGAGAGAGGAGTCCGGGTCATGGGCCTCTACTAGGCCTTGCCACGCCGTGCAGCGTGGCGCGGCAAGATCTACGGCGCGGCAGCGCCTGCCACGTCAGCCGCTAAGGCCCCGGGCCGCTGCCGCATCACCGCCTCTGCCGCGCCGCCATGCATGGCGTGGCAGTGTGGTTTCGCCGCGCCACCGCAATAGGCGCAGCCAAAAGGGTTAGATTTTAAAAAAAATTAAACAGTCTCAAATTTAAAAATAGTTAAAAAAATGTTAAAAAAAATCCGGACTTGCGGGGTCATATTCCGCTTTCAAGAGCAAGAAAGAGGCGCTTGCGGAGTAGTACAAGGGCGCAGTAAGGGTTGGGCCTCGGCTGTTGCTGAAACTGTTCCTGGGCTGGGCCAGGGAGAAACAGTTTGTTCAAATGCAACCTATCAATCCCCTCGCCGAAATTGCATGCGGCCGAGTATTTAACTCGTACCTATAAATTTGTACAGCGCAGTTCAGATTTTAGTTGTTTGTAAGACAGTGCATTGTGCATACATTCGTACGAGCCGATGTTCACTAGTGCAGTCGCACGACGATGCAGGAGATGTTGTCCTTGCTGTCCCGCCGCACCGCCTCGTCGCCGAGCCTGACCGCCGCCTCGCGGGCGTCCTCGACGCCCCGAGCCTCGTCCACCGCCTCCTGGTTCAACATCACCTTCCACAGGCCGTCGCTGGCCAGCACGAGCAGCTCCACGCCGTCGCCGACGTCCTCGATGGCCACGTCCGGGTCCGAGCTGATGTGCTCCTTGAGCGACCGGTCCCCGAACGCGCGCGCCATGGCCAGCTGCGCGTCCACGCGAGGCACGTCTCCTGCACGTATATATCGTCGTCAACAACAACAATGGATCGTGTCGTTTCGTGCATGCAACCGATCGAGGCCTGTTTCGTGCGTGTGCGTTACCGACCGTGGATCTCGGTGACGAAGCCGCCGCGGCGCTCACGGAGCGGCTCGTGGTCCACGGACAGCTGCCTGGCCGTGCCGCCCGCGTCGCACAGCACGGCGCGGGAGTCGCCCACGTTGGCGACCACCAGCTCCTCGCCGTTCATCAGGATCGCCGTCACCGCCGTCGACCCGCCGCGCCGCCGCCTGCCCTTCCCCTCGCCGTCGTCGTCCGCCTCCTTCTTCTTCAGCACCTTCCGGTCCGTGCGGTGGTACGCGCGCCGGATCGCCTCCATCGGGTCCGTCCAGAAATCGAAGCCCGGCTGCCGCGTGCCACGACGCGTCACGAAAAGAAAAAAATCGACGCAAGCATCCGTCTGAACTGCTAAAGAAATGAGTGTGTTACTTGGTTGAGGATGTTGTCGAAGAGGTGCTCGCGGAGGTAGGTGGCGACGTCGGCGCCGGAGTGGCCGTCGAAGACCGCGAAGAGGCCGACCTCGTTGCCGTCGTCCAGCTGCCGGAACTCGGCCACGTGGCGGTCCTCCATGCCGTGCGGCATCCGGCCCTCCACCAGGTGGAATCCGTACGTCACCTTCCGGCGCCCCGGCGCCGCCTCGCTCTTGCCTTTCCCCGTCCCGCGCACCGCCTCGTCCGCAACCGCATGGGCATGGTCATCGCCGCCGCTTTCCTCCTCTCCCGCCGAACGAACAATAATACGAGAACCCACACAAGTTATTTACACGAAACGTACCAGATCACGCCTTGCGGTTGCGGCGATTCGGCGAAGACAGACAGGATCGGAAGAACGCGAGACCGACCGATGGGTGATATAATTAACTCTCACCTTGTTGGGTTGCTGCAGTGAGGCCATGTCGTCGTTGGTCAGCTTGATCGAGTTCGCTCGACTTGTTGTCACCGCCGGGAACTTACTAGTACCCTCAGCTGCAGAGGTTCACCTCGCCGTCTCCTGCTTATTTATACCGAGGTGTCGCTGGAGTTTACCAGCGTGTTCTTCCGGTGACTTCGTGATAGCCTGCTGGCCTTAGGCGGCGAGAGTTCCAGGTTGTGCATGTGCGCGTGCCGGGACGCGGCGGCGGCGCGCGACACGTCGCGCTCCGCCGCGGTCGTGGATGTGCCTCGTCGGAGCACCTGGCGGCCATCGTACGTCATGCCGTCATGGAGTGGCTTGGGCCTTGGGGCCGGGCTAGGCGATCGCTTGCTGCTGTCCACACGCTCACGGGCGTGCACGGTTGCGACTATGCGGTTTGACGTTTTCTTACAAAAATTAGGCCTTCCCTGACGTTGCTACTTTACTAAGTAGCTCCAGAGACTATTTTTTTATCAGATAAGTAGGTGCTCTGCAGTTGTCGCAGTGGTCCGCAGAAACTATATATGCTTGGAAAAGAAAAGGTGGTCTATGCTAAAAAAGAAGAGGGGGAGAAAAATAAAGGTGAAGTATGATGAAAGAAAAAAGTTCCTATGCAAATTACAAATATTGATAGTTTGTATTGTGTAAATAGTAGTTTTAACATTTCCTAGACTATGTGGATCACTTTATTTGTAATAAATCACTAAAAGTGTTAGCTCCATTGGTCGTACCCTTAAGGAAAGCGTACGTTTTCTAACTCTGGTCCAATTCGCTTTTCAGAAAGCAGAAACCGAGCTTTCTATCCAACTTGTACAACCATAAACTGAAGGGGCTTGCTAGTGCTCGGATATCTGGACAGACGGCGCGTCCGTCCGCTCGCACCCTGCAATCTATTTTTCGTGCCGTTTTTGCGCGTCCACATGGGGCCCGCACTGCCCCGAACATCACCAACTCGAGAAGAGGGGGAGGGGCGACGGATGCCTAACCGGCGTTGGAAGGAGGAGACACTGAGGCGATGCAGCGGAAGGCGAGGAGGAGTGATGCAACACCCGATCTATTTTTAAAGGGTTAATTGGAGAAACACCACTATAATTTTCGCGGTTCAGAGAAACGCCATTACTATTCGTCTATTTTGAAGCATGTCATTATAATTCTTTGTTTCCAAAAAATGCCACTGAATACGTATGGACACAGCCTGGACCCAGCTGCAGGCGTATACGAAGACGTATACTTCATCTCCTCTGTCACTGACAAGCGGGCCCCATGTGTCATCTTCTTCCTCCTCTCTCTCTCCATCCCGACGAGCAGCAGCAGCAGCACGCCGAGCAGCACGCCGCGGGCGAGCAGCCGGCGTCGGGGACAAGCTCGCCATGGCCGGGGCGAGCTCCCCATGGCCACCGGCGCCGAGCTCGCCATGGCAGCTGGGGCCGAGTTCACCGGGGCAGTCTGCGTCGCTCCCCATGGCCGCCAGGGCCGAGCTTGCCCGCGGCAGTGCTGCGCTCGCCATGGCCGCCAGGACCGAGCTCGCCCGAGCCTTGGACTCAGGCTGACCTCGCTGGGGCAGTCTGTGCCGGGGACAAGCTCGCCGGGGCAGCCTGCGTCGGGGGACGAGCTCGCCATGACCGGGCCGAGCTCCCCATGGCCACCGGTGTCGAGCTCACCATGGCCGCCGGTGCCGAACTCGCTGGGGCCGTCTACGTCGGCGCTAAGCTCGCCATGGCCGCCGGGGCCGAGCTCGCCCGCGGCCATGCTGCGCTCACCGTGGCCGTCAAGTCCGAGCTCGCCCCTCCCCCATGGCCACCAGCGTCGAGCTCGCCATGGCCGCCGGGGCCGAACTCGCTGGGGCCGTCTGCGTCGGCGCTGAGCTCGCCATGGCCGCCGGGGCCGAGCTCGCCCGCGGCCGTGCTACGCTCGCCGTGGCCGCCAGGTCCGAGCTCGCTCCTCCCCCATGCCTAGAGCTCGAGTAGAGGTCGTGCTCGCCCTCGCCGTCGGTGCCAAGCACGCCCGCGCCGGCAAGCTCCCGTCCGGGTCCCGAGCGGCCACTGTGTCCCGAGCCGGAGAGAGATGAGAGGAGGAAGAAGATGACACGTGGGGCCCGCGTGTCAGTGACAGGGGAGATGAAGTATACGTCTTCGTATACGCCTGCAGCTGTGCCCAGGCTGTGTCCATACGTATTCAGTGGCATTTTTGTGGGAAACGAAGAATTATAATGGCATGCTTCAAAATAGACGAATAGTAATGGCGTTTCTTCGAACCGCGAAAATTATAATGGTGTTTCTCCAATTAACCCTTTTTTAAAACATCAAAATACAATACTTGCAATATACGTATGAAGACAGATGAAACACATGCTTCTGAAATACTTAAAAAACACCAGAAAACACTTGAAAGCCATTACAAATATACGTAACATCTAGATAAAACACATGCAATATATGTGTGAAACATATGCAACATCCACATAAACACACTTGCAACGTATGTCCGAAAAACACAAATGAAACATTGGTGACAGACATTTGCAACATACGTGTACAATCATTGTAACATATTCAACATCTTGATCTACTTTGCAGCGTCCATCTAAAATACTTGCAACATAACTCTAAAATACTTGAAACATACGTTTGCAATATGCGCTTGCAGCAAAACCTGTCAGCCATGCGGAGGCGGGCGGAGCACTGCACAGCGGGATCCAGTTGTGCGGTCGCGGTGGAGGAGGATGACGGCGGGCGGGCGGCTGTGCGGCCCGGGTGAGTGGCTGTGGTGGCCCCGGCGATAGGGTGCACGTGGTGCCCCTAGCGATCGAGCACGGTGCCCGCGGTAGAGGCGACAACAACAGTCAGGTGGGTGCGGTCTCGCACGACGAGGCGGTAGCGGCTGTGCGATTGTGGGGGAGCACGCTGCGGCGGTGCGGGCACGGCAACGGTGGAGAGGAAGGCCAGCGGGAGGCACGGTGGAGAGGAAGGTGTGTGGGAGGTGAGGCGGTGGTGGCGGAGTGCAGTCGCGGTTACGTGAGTTTTTTTATATACATAATCTACGGTGACCGTTGGGGAGCGGATAGGAACGGTGTCGGATCATAAATAGAGGCGTCGGGAGCTGACGGACGTCTGATTGCTAGCATTACTGTAGACCGAAGCCAAGAGTTCAGCTTAAACTGTTCAAGGGCTGAATGAATTTATTTCAGACCTCATCACAATGAAATTAAAGCACCGACGAACAAAAGTGCGTTTATTAATTTTGGGCATTTGTGTTATTGTGTGAGTGTGTGACACGAGAAAGACAGCAAAGTTCCAGAGCGCGCAACACGGACAAAAACTAGTAAATAAGATGACAAAGTCCACACAATCACACTGGATAGTGTATAGTTTCATTTGAAATTGTCGGTAACAGGAAGATACAAAACCGTGAATAAGCACGGTGCTTTACAAGCTGAGGTTCTCCCACCTACTGCCCTACAGGAGCAGAAGTAGACACATACTACACACTTGGATCCTCCAGGCTCCAGCAGTCCAGCCGTCCAGCCGTCCAGGTCCAGCTGCAAGTTCAAGACCCTATTCAACTGGGCCGAAGAACCACGTGCTGCAAAATTGCAAGGCGTTGAGGCAGGCCCGTAAACAAGGCAATGGCTAAACCAAAAGCATGCAGTTGCTCATCGAAATGGGGAACAAGGAAAGCTACCTTGATCTGCGTCCGGTTGTATGTGTAGGTGACATGCACGAGCTCGTCCATGGTCTGGATCACTGCAGGATACGAGAAGTCCCAGCCTTCGGTGTTCTCCAACGTCAGCACCTCTTGCCACGAGAGGCCGTCATCCGTGGAGACGGCCACTTTGAGTGTGCCCCTGGAGACGGTGTTGTAGGCAAGCGCCACTCTTCCATCCTTCATCTTGATTCCGTCGATGCCTTCCATTGTGGAGTTTGTCATATCAAACATTGTTCAAATACAAATGCGGACTATATATGAAACATTCCGAAAGTCAATTCAATTTCAGAGGAAACTTGAAGTCAACATACCGGAATTAGGGTTTGGAAGCTCGGTCTTGCGCGCAAAACTCCATCTTAATCCTCCATCATAGGAATCAGCCATGCATACCCGACCGATTGTTTGATAAGACCTCAGCAAGTGTCTCGCCTTGGACGAATATAGGACCATATTTGCTCCATGTCCGACCAGCATCTTCTGTGACCTACATTGTTCAGACAAACTGTTAGGACCATGTTACATGATATGACAAGAAAATACTACTTTTCACCCTTTTAATACATCATCTATGTTGCTACCTCAAGCCATGCACCCCAAGAGCTCCAACTTTCAACAGATGATCCACATAGTAAGCGCCCATCATCAAGCAAAAAGGGCTGCATAGATAACAATTTAATCAATAACTTGTAGGATGCATAGCATATTAACTTGATAAAATGGTTAAAAATCCTTCAAAAAATGGTTATAAACTGGAGTACTGTTTTCTGACAATGGGTTTCTTGTCAGATATGAAATAGTAGCCTTCCGCAACTTAAAAGCTAGCTTTAGTTACACGGCCCTCAATTTGTACAAGCTTCTCCTTAATCCCTAAGTTTGTGCTTACTTAATATTTAAGATTCCCTTCGGTTTTAAATAAATGAACTAATTAAGTTGTCCTGATATGTCATATTCAAATTTGGAGGGAGTACTCTCTTTGTTTCCAAATGTAAGCCATTTAGGACATTGGCATGGCCTTCAATATGACACTTTGACTTGTATCTTTCTATAAAAGTATATACTACTTTAAATAGAGAAAGTTATATATTATGAAAGCATTTTCCTTGATGAATCTAGTTACATCCACTATATGTTGTCAATCTAGTAACATCAACTATACTGATGGGCCAAGATAAAGAGGTTTGACCGATTACAATCCTAAACCGATTTGCATTTGCCTTTGCATTTGGAAGCAGAAGGAATGCACTGTAATGCTATTTTAGGGACAAGCGACAACAAGTTTATACAATGTTCAAAAAGGCGCTCGCCTAGGCTCGCCTGGGCGCACTTCAACGCTAGGCGGAGGGGCACCGCCTCGCCTAAGGGGGTAGGCGGAGGTTAGGCGGTGTGCCCCCAGATCTAGGGCTGCGGGAGGGTCGATGGGAGGCGGCGAGCGCGCCAGGAGGCTAAAGGCAGGCGTGGGGGTGGCGTGGAGGTCGGGCGACGATGGGGAAGGAGCTACGTGAGGCAGCGGCGGCCGGTGGGAAGAGGCGGTGGCGGCGGGCAGATCCGCCAAGGCAGGGACGCGTGGGGGCGGCGCGGACGTCGGGCGGCGGTGGGGGAGGAGGTAATGTCGGCGGGGGCGGCGACGACCGGTGGGGAAGGAGGCGACGTCGGGCGCTGGTGGCGGCGCGGGCGAGCGACGAGCACGGCCGCGCGGGCAGAGTTCGGGAGGGAGAGAGAGAGACAGGAGCAGGGAGGCTGGGAGGGGAGGGGATAAGATGACCGTGGGAGAGTTGGACCCTTAAATGGGCCTTCTTCTTTTTCTCCCTGTTCCATGACCACTGATCTCCTATTTTTTCTTTTCTTTTAAGTATTTATGCATGTATTAGCCATTGTCTAGAAAAACGCCTTGAAACGCCTAGGCTCGCCTAGGCTCTAGGCCGTTGGTCGTCGCCTAGAAACCGACTAGCGCCTTCTTGAACTTGAGTTTATACATACCTTATTCTTAATAGGGCCAAGAATACCAGGTGGTAATTGCTCTCTCTCTAACCAGGGCATGCCACCATTGAGAGATCTTTTCATGGCACCACTCCAGCTGAACAAGTTATTATGTCTAGAATTAGATCGTAGCAGATATTATCACAACTTTTTGTTGTATTTCCTGTTCCTCAAAATATTTTCTGTCCATTTTAAAAAATGTTTTGGAACGTTTGAGGGACAGAACACATGAAGTTCTTACTTTTGAGGGTGTTCACCAATCTTGTAGAAGAGAAGCAACTCACGAGAGGGGAGTGGAAATAAAACAGGATTCCACATTGCTGTCGCATTTTCTTCATCAGCTACTACTGGAGGATGCCAGTAGCCATCCTAGAGAAAAATGAAGTGTTAACAACTAGCAACAAGGATCAAGATTCAAGCACTGTTCATTGCTTGGAGTCGTGAACGTACACTGTATCTCTGTGTCCAGATTTTGACATCAGGAGCCCCCTCTATGGATCCACCGAAAAATGAAACCAAAAAATTGTCTTTCTCAATCTACAATAACAGTCACATATAAGAAATTACAGTCATCTTTCCTGAAATTACCTTTTTCCTTAAAGAAAAGGACATACCTCTACAATGGTGGAAGCATGACAATTATTGAAAGGGCGGCCAGCTGCTTGAAATGTAAACTCCTCCTTCACAATGCTCCAACCGGAAGCTGCATTTGTCAAACTGGTGTTCATGTTGTGCGTGCCATGTTCAATCTGTTTCCCTGCCTTGCTGTTACTCAGGTTAGCGGCATGCTCCGAGGATAAATTTCGATTCCTGTTTCAAGGTAGCAAAATTTGATCTTAATAGTACTACTTAATTCCTCCTATGGCTACAAAGGGGTGCCAGTTCATTCTTACCCCTGGGTTAATGTAGTGTCATGTGATGATCCAGATGGTGGTACAATGGAGCTGAGGTACTTGCTGAAAAAGGCCCTGAATGGCGAATCAAATGCTATAAGGAGCACGGAGAACAGCATCACAGAGGCTGCTATCTTCCATTTATGTTGCTTGCTCAAACTGCAGATGGTGGTGGGCATCGCTATCTGCAGCATACAGCACAAACCATTAAGATTCAGTGCTACTTGGATAATACTAGTTGTAGTGAGCTCATATAGTCGTATATGCAGAGTACAGTCAAACTCATGTAGATGAAAGGTTCTGTAATGGAAATTACAAGCATGAAAGCTTCTAGACAATAACTTCCATTGATCAATCTTATCAAAACATATTATGCAGCCTGATAAAAAAAATATTATGCAGCAGATATAGCTATTTGCAATTACATCCAGATTTGTACTTCTGAAAACATGCCACAGCACTCTGAAATTGCTTTTCATCGTGAGATTACTTTCTCGCCCTTTCAGGCTACTCATCAACTAATCCCAGCGAAACAGATGTCGAGAAAGGCAGGAAACAGATCATAAAGCTGACGGCAGCTATGGTTGGGAACTATCAGGAACTGAGGCTATTCCAAACACCGAGGGGGAGCCTGGGGTGGTAGAACTTACTAGCCACCGGCGAAGCAGCGAGATGGTGAGACCTGGACCGGTGCGTGCGGCGTGCAAGGGCCGAAAGGCCGGTCGTAGCACGGTGGGGAGGAGAGCTCAAGGAGAGATTGATCCTAACCGCATCTGGCTCTGTCCGCTGCCTCGGTGGCGGCGGCGGCGGCCGGATGCTAGCTCATCACGGCGTGCTCTCGTCATTTTCTCCTACAACTAAAAAGAACAAAGCGTGGACATTTTTTGGTGCGACATTTATTTTGAGTATGCCTCTCCCCCCGTGCGATCCCACGCGCCCGTCACCTCCCTCTTTCGCCGGTCCGTGCGGTGGACCCGGCTCTGCGCTCCCTCGCGCGCATGGTCTTCCCCTCCTCCTCTCCCACACGTGCGACTCGTGGACTCCTCTCATCTCCCACACGGACGAACCCTAGCCCTCAATCACGCCGAGCTCGCCGGAACCCGCCCAACCCGAGCCCAATTCCTCTCGGGTCCCGGCCGATCCGGCGGCTCCTCACCAGCACGATCCGGGGCAACGTCCCCCCCGCTGATGCTAGCCTGATCGGGTCCCCACGATCGATGGGTTCGCCCGGGTCCGCCAATGGCAGACGCGGCGAGTACGTGAGGATCCCAGAGGAGGTGGAGGTGGCGTCCAAGGGGGAGGGGGATGCCGCGGCGGCGGAGTGCCCGAGGGTGCTGCGGTGCCACGCGATCCGGTGGTGTGCCAAGGTCGCCGCGCTGGGGATCGTCCTTGCTTGGGCCGGAGCTGTTGCGGTCGTCTTCCTCGGCCCGCTCCTTATCAAGAAGGTGCGTGTTCTTGCCCCGTCCCTCCTCCCTCCCCTCCGCCGCCACCTCCTTTGAGGGGGATTGCTTGCATCACGGATCGTGCGGAAATTGCTCGCGAACAGGAGATCTTTCCTATCACTTCTAAGTTCTGCTCCTGCTGTGTCCGTCAAATCGTCGGTTGCGATGCGATTTTGATTTGTGCAGGAATGCTTGGATATTTGTTGATATTTTTGTTTGCTTGTGGTAGAAACATTTTTCCTTTCTTGGTTTGTGTTGTTATATGTTTTTTTGTGGCTAGCTCGTGAGAATAGGTGACATGACTAATTTTCATTTTGCCAATATTACCAGCAAATGGATGAGGTTGTCAAGAGTTTTAATCTGAAGCAGAGCTTAGAATAGAATACCAATAGATTTCGTTGTGATATCAGTTTTAAAGATTACTGGGACCGTATAGGATGTCGTTGTTCAAAGAACACATATAGCATTATTCCCAACTGCAATACAGGAGAAGGAGAAATGTTTTACTGTGGCAAAACCGTCCGAAATAACGCACTTACAGAGGCGCTCGTCTTCCACCAGACACTAAGCACCCGTAAGCATGCTACAGCGGGCGGTATCCGTCGGGCACACCCCAAGGGAGAGCCCAAAAGATCCATATTTTTTCCCAAGGATCTAATAATGAGAATGAGTTACAATACTCGGTACATTTCATACATCCAAAGTTCTTAGAAATTCATTATTATATTGCCAAATTCAGAGTGCGGAAGATTAAACAGCGGAATGATAATAATCATCTATCGATAAAGAACAAGGATCCGTCTGTGCCCACCAGAAGAATCCTTCACACAATGGTACTCCTCAAGCATTACCTGCAACAAGGGTAAATAAACCCTGAGTACACAATGTACTCGCAAGACTTATCCGACTAGGGGGAATAGTTTCTCGACTCCAAAGGATATGCAAAGCTTTATGGTTTGCTGGTTTCCTTTTTGCAGAAAGCAATACTAATAGTGAGTCCTTATTTATGTTATTATTAACAGCCATGATTAATTTATTATCTAGCCATTCTATGTAAGCACTTGTTCTACTTCAAGCAAAAGTTGAACAATCAGTTTCATTTCATCACCTTTCATCTTTCAGTTCTTACTACGGTGCTAGACCGTAGACAAGCCGTACCGGAACGCTGGCGATTCACGAATCAATGCCCCCAGCTGGGTACCCCAAAAACACACGTCCCGCTTGTACCCTAGGCACAAGCAGGACCAACCCATCACCCTCCTGTCATGGGGTCCATGTCCCCATCCAAACTTGGACTCCAAGCCCCCGCTCCTAAGTCCCGGATTTAGTGCGGTGCAAGGACCTCCACCATCCCCGCCTCCAATCAGTCGGTCCAGAAAGAGCCGGAACCCACGACAAGAGAGCAACAAGTCTTCCCTACGCCCATACCCAAGTTTGTGATCGGGATAATAGATCTGTGACTTGCCTAGAGCCCAATGCAACGGTCGGTCCTTAACCGACACAGACAGGGAAAAAGTATAAGCAAGCTATGCCCTGTTGGCCACAGGACACAACCTCTTACATCCATCAATACCCAAACCATATCCCTGTCCGGTCACCATTTTCATTTCCACTATTTTATCATGAGTGATCATAATTTTCACCTATTGTGAGTAACGGCAGGTTACTCACGCTACCGAAAACCTGAGCATAGCAGCTACTCGACCTGTACTAGTAGGACTCATAGGTAGATATATTTATGGATGTAGTTTCCATAAAATGCCTGTAACGTAAATGCACATCATATATATATTCAGTGGTCATTAAAAATATAGGTTATGCACCAGGGCTTGCCTTGGGCAGGTGGTGGGTCAACAAAGTCAGCACCGAATGGCTTCGGGGCTCCCTCCTGCACGAGGATATCCTCCTCGTATTCCTCAATGACCTCCTCGTAATCTTGTTCGTCCACGGGCACGAACTCTACCAACTCGTGATCTATATGCATGAAATGATGATGCAACACTTAGTAATACGGCAACAGCAACTCTTAACATAAAAATACAGCTATCAAGCTACTAAGCGGGTTCTACCGACTAAGGTGCTAAGTTACCTACTGTTACCACTAACAAGTATAAAGCATGACATATATTATCTTAGCAACTAAAGGTATTCTTACTCTTAATACCGATTTACTCTATATAAGATAAAACAAGGGTACTAGCTATTCTATTTATCAACCTACTCTAGTGCTACAAAATTTACAGCGAGTACCTAATAATCTAATGATCCTACTGTAAAAATTTCATGGCTAAAACTATCATCAATTTGCCACAAAAAAATCCTATAAATATTAATCTACATAATACTAAGCTCTCTAATTTGAATTTATGAACCTATCATTATCACAGCTAACTATAAACTAACTACACTAACAGATAGATGGTATTTTTGTGAACCTAACAAATTTTGTTTCACTATTTTTGGACATCTATAAGATTTACTATAGATTATCAAAGTTCAGCTCAAAACTAAATTGAATAAGCATTTGTTAATTTACTGAAAAAGAAAGAAACTAAACTTCACCGCGCGGCCCATTACTCGCGGCTCGGCCCACTCCCGCAGCGCGCAAACGTGAGCCACCAGCGCGGCCCACGCCTGCGACGTGTGGACGCGGTCCACACAACGCGGCCCATGATGGAACCCGCGCGTGAGCTGGCGCTTTTGCTAAAGAGCCTCAGTTCCCTTTCCTATTCGCGAAACTCACTCGAACACTATTTAATTGAGTCACAGCCTTTGCATCTAGCATCCTGTTCTTACCCGAATTCTTGTTTTTCAAGGTCCCTGGCCGGAACTAAATAAGGCCGCGGCATCGCCGGCCAATACCGGCAAGCACGGACCTCCTCGGCCTCAACCATCACCTCCCTGGCACTCTACGAGCAAAGCACAATCGATCAAGGTATCAAACATTAAAAATGGTGCAGCACGTAGATGTGGCCATGCGCCGCTGTGGGGTTGGGCCGCTGCAACACTGGCGCCGGCGAATTTACCTAGCCCAACGCCACTACCGCTACTCTTTAACCATCTACAGACTGCAGGCAACAATGTAGAAGTCCTATTTGAATCGCTACTACATTCAAGCGCGTCGGCCATGGGAACGGCCTCCAACACAGTTCACCGGCGGCAGCGAACGTGTCCCAGGCGACCTAGACCCCAAACGGTTCAACCACCTACCCTAGGAGCAAAAGGGCCTCACCAGAGACATGTAGGGCAGACTGGACGAAGTCGTGGGGCTCGGCAAGGCGGTTGGCCATGAGCGCGGGGTGACTCTGGTTCATGGCAAGCGTGGCAATGGCGTCTCCGGTGACCTGCTGCTTCGCTGGCGAAACTGTTACATGGGTGAGGCAACCAAGTCAACATGACGTAAAGGCGCCGCTCAATTGAGACAAAGGATCAAGGAGCGACGCCCTAACCGAGCATCTGCCTCGACGGCCATGGCGGACCGCCGCGAGGAGAATGCCCGCATTACCTCACTGTAGGATGGAAAGCTCGCCGGGATGACTCCAATCGCTGGCTAACTAACAGGGCTAGCTGGGTGCACAGTTAATTTGAAAGAGGTGGACTACGCCAAGCTAAATCGATGGACGATGGCGTTCGGACTTAAGGGGTCGACGACAGGGGAAAACTCCAATTGAAGCCCCGACACCGTACGGCTGCAACAGTGGCAAGCTTGGCGCGAAGCTAGACTCCAACTCGACCTCCAGACGTGCACAATTACGAAGATGGGCTAGCTCTGCGGGTTTGCCTTGGCGCAGCTCGGCCGGCGCGATTCAAGGCGACGGGACGGGAAGCTTGGCGTGGCGCATTTTCTAATTGGGAGGACGACAGCGCGACGGTGATGGCTCTACGTGCGTGTCCGAGTCTGGCACAACGACGTGCGACCGCAGCGCCATGACTCGTAAGACGACGGTGGCTCGGGCACAGTGCGCCGTAGAGACTGACGCCAATTCAGGGAGGCAGTAGCGTGGTGACGCATCGCGTGCGGACGTGATGGCGAGGGCAGGCGGGCAGGCCACGCGCGTGCGGCCGTGAAGGGTCAACGACAGCAGTGACCGCGCGACAGCGATGGTCGGAGCGCAGCGCGACCGGGTGCGCAGCTCGACGCGACGACGAGCAGCGTGGCTCAGGCGGACGCGACGACGGGCAGAGCAGCCAGGCTCGCTGGCGCGGTGCGCGTGCGTGCGTGGCGGTGCGCGCATGCGCACCAGGGGCAGGCCAGTGCAGCGTGCCAAGCCGAACCGAAACCCGGTGACCGCGACCAGACGCTGGCACTGATCAACATGTCTTGCACGCTTTTTAAAGCATCCCAAAAACCCACCTCAATGCTTCAATTGCTAAACCAGCTATTTTACGCTCAAGATGGCATGTCAAGCTACTAAAACAAACCCTAAAACCATGCCACTACTTAGCCCGATTCTTCTTCGAAAATTGCCGAACTTAGCTTCGTCGACCCATTCTCCGACTTAAGAAAATGACTAAGTTTTTGTTCGGATTCGCGTCAACTTTGATTTCCAAGCTATTAAGTAAGCTATCTAGCGAATCCCGTTCTCAACCGCAAGTATTTCATCGCCACCTATGAAGTTTGTATTACAAACTTTATTAAAGTTTCGTATATGCGTTCTATAGCATTCTCGTTCAATAAAAATTCGTTTAGAACTCTAAGCGATAAAACGCGACATGAAATATAACATTCATTTCGCGTTTCCGATAAACGTTTCAAGTCACAGGAATTTATTTACACATTATATTTCATATATTATCACGTAAACATGATGCACACATGTAGTGTTTTAGCAAAAGATTGTACAGTGTAACACCGAGGGTATTACATTTGCCAATTCTTGAAGTTTTGACATCAGCCAATGCCTCTCACTGGTATTTAGTGGCCCAATATGTGGGGTCTGCAGGCTTGGTGCTCTGGACCTCTAGTAGTGTATGTGCTTTCACCAAAAGGTGGATGGGTAGGAATAGTCTCACAAACCAACTGGTTCTTGATTTTTTGGATGTTATAACATGCGGTACATATTTCCAGTGAACCTTATTGTGACGGGCATAATGGCTACAATTTTTTTGGTGGCCTTCTTAATTAAACAAACCCACTTTGGTTGAGAAAATCGTATTCGCAACAAGCAACTTCACATGGAAGTGATACCTGGAATAAGTACAGCTTGTGCTACCGTTCTGACTCTGGACCCACTTGAGTGGTCTTCCTTGGAAGCAAACTCTGTTGTGAAAGCTATTCCCAAGAGTTGGTAGAAATAGTTTTCCATTTTCTGTCCATGCTCCTGTTATCATAGTTAACTTCAGGAGGAATACTCCACAAGTCTTTTTTGGCAATATGTTTTCGTTGGATGTTGATGTAGTTGGTGATAAATTACACTTTGCTAGCTTATTTTATTGTAGTGTTCAAGGATTTTAATATATTATGACACAGAATATTAATTGATCTCTTTGGAAGTCAATTTTTTTTGGGTGTCTACATTGGATGAGGGTGTCATGTGAATTTGTAGAGTAGACTTGAAATTGTCATAGTGTGCTATGACTCTTGGAAAACAAAAAATCTTGCCCCAATGAGCCATAACATTATGTTAATTCTAATCATTGCCTGTGATTGGCCTTTATATCTAAGATATAAACTGATGCTCCATCTATGCTTGAACTGCAAGGTAAATTGACTGGAATGGACTGGTAATGCTATTAGTTGTGATATTTCTGGTTATAAAAAGGATTGAAATTTTTTTCAAATTAATGTTTACAGCTCTACCTACAATTACTAACTAAACTTTATTATCCCTTCCAAAGGTTTACAATATTAAGTCTGATCAGACACTTATGTACAATAAAGTCAATAGCACGTGCAAGGAGCAGCTGTAATTATAGGTCATGTGCATGTGGACGCTACTTGTTTGCGTCACTTCAAAGTAAATTATATGGGAGAGTTCTCCCGGGAAGTTGATGATCATTCGTGTTATGCTGACATCTTCATTTCAGCTCATCAGAGAGCTTACAGTTCCATTCTGTTGAATTGAGTGAATAAGCTGGCTGCATCATCTATTTATCGGCACCAATTTAGTGTGACCACCTTATAGTCCACTTGAATAGACGTGTTGGCTTTCTTTAATAACTTTTGATGCCCCAGATATCCCTGGATTGCGTTCTTAGTTTCTTGCTGACCTTGATTTCCATGTTGTCATTGCAGGTTGTTGCACCTATTCTTTACTGGGAATCAACAACTTTCAGCAGACCAGCTATTGCTCTAATATGTTTTGGTGCAATCGCCTTATTCCGAAGTGTTTTGTTACCTTCTTCGCCCTTCATGTGGCTTGCGGGGATGACTTTTGGGTATCTTTATGGCTTTTTTATAATCACAGTGGGGATGAGCATAGGCATGTCATTGCTGTATTTTATAGGCTCTGCATTCCACTGTAGGATACATGTGAGTCAATTACTGTCGTTTTTCTTATGTTTTATCTAAATAGAATAGGAAACAGATTAGCAAATTACTTAGTTTTGAAAATATGGTTGTTATTTGTTCTGCAGAGATGGTTGGAGAAGTGGCCAAAGAAAGCAGCTTTTGTAAGGCTTGCTGGCGAAGGAGATTGGCATCATCAATTTAAGGCTGTTGCATTACTAAGGATTTATCCATTTCCATATATAGTTTTTAACTATGCTTCTGTGGCTACGAATGTCAAATATTACCCATACATAGCGGGTTCTATGGCTAGAATCATACATGAAACTTTTCTTGCAATATACAGGTTTGTACTTACCTCATGTCTTCTGTTCTTTTGATCTTTTTTTTCTGCTCCCTGATCATGCCTGATACTCATTGTGGTGAATTTGTGTTATTAAATAAATATACAACACTTTGTATGAAACCTTTAGCGTGTTATATCTGATTTACTCTTTGTGATAGCCGGTGAATTTGTGTTATTAAATAAATATACAGGCCTCGTCGTGCGGCTTCCTAAAGGCGGCGTGCGGAGTGCTCTTGAGCCGTGGCGGCAGCGGCCATGGCGGCCCATCGCGTGGCGGCGCGGATCCACTAAGGCGCGGCGAGCCTTCATCATGGCTCCATCGACGTTGCCAACTCCTGCGCCGGTAAAGCTCCCACCCCTCGCCTCCTGTTTCTCTGTCCATCGCTAGGGTTTGCGCTGCTCAGGGTGCACGGATCGATTTGCTCTTCCAGACCGCCAATCCCTGGATCGATCCGTGCACGGGCTCGGTCCGCCCCAGGGTTCCTATCTGTTCCTCGTCTCGTTGGAGGAGGAGCCGGAGGAGATGAACGGCGCCGGGGGTTCCGATCTGCTCCCATCCCTGGACCGATTCGTTCTTGGTACAATAAATACATATTCAGAAAGGTTCTTTATTTGATTCAACTGTGCGTTTGCAGGTACTTGATCGGTACTATTTACTGGTAACCGCAGTTGAAGGACTCTAATGTATATATTGACTACTACCATTGGGATCAGGTTTCTCTATTTTTACTACTACCATTGAAGTCAAATCAGGTTGTGATGTATATATTGACTTTTGTTCCTTTACAAATGTAGTGGAAAAAAATCAGTTTGGATTTCATCTCATAGGGCAAAAGAAATAGTCATAATGACAGGACCAATGCAACACGAATTATATTATTTTTCTTGGTTTACAGCTACCTTCCATGTATGCGTTGCCAATTTATTTGAGATGGAGTACCTGTTTATACATTCTCGTGTTTGTAAAGAACAAGGTAGAAAAATTGTACTCCTTTTCACTTTTAGACTACATACGTTTCCTATGTT
Organism: Miscanthus lutarioriparius; assembly: GCA_904845875.1. Classification (NCBI taxonomy): domain Eukaryota; kingdom Viridiplantae; phylum Streptophyta; class Magnoliopsida; order Poales; family Poaceae; genus Miscanthus; species Miscanthus lutarioriparius. The sequence goes on from CAJGYO010000004.1 coordinate 18,958,948, forward strand.
TGATGATGGATTAGCAATTTGTGAACTGCTACAGTACTCATTGCACGAAATTGAGAAGGTTGCTGAAAGAGATCTTACTGAACTCATATGGAATTGACTTTATGTTGCATAGCATGATTGAAATATCTGGACAAGTATAGGCTAAGAGAAGTTAAACCAGCAATCAAGGTTTGTGGTATAATTTTCTTTAAGGCTATTGAGTGAGGTTTTTCTTTTTTGAAATTGGGAGAGTGGAGATAAACTTTTGGTTGGAGATTTCCTGTGATGAGTATTGATTATCTGCTTTACTGGTAGCGAATATATGGATGCAATGTTATCTCACATTGTAGGCAAAGGACAAGGCTTGTTTCTTTTTGGGTGCTTCAGTGCTTTTTTACTCATCTGATAATCTGAATATCTGGTCCTCCACATAAATTGAAAATGATTGTACTCATGGTATAGTGTCCAGACCATGCATGGCAAAAATGGTGCATATTTTCTATATTATGGGCATGATAACCTAAGATAGTCGCACACAAAACCCCTTCTTCAACCTCCTCCACCTTTTTGTGTCGTTCCTAACTGCCATTAGTAGCTTGTTGACTGTTAGGCTTAGGTTAAGGCCTTGTGTTGGTCCCGATGTTTAGTAGGGATTGTTTGATACCAATCTTTTTCTTCCTTCAGAATGCCATCATCTGCAAAAGGCTTATTCTTGTCGTTAACATGAGGCTTTCCATGGTTTTGTAGAATGATGACAGTACATAAGGAGGCATCAATGAGCATAAATTGAGTGATTAATTTTCATGGCACTGCAGGCTTTCACCGCACTACAGGCTTTCACCTCCGGGTTGTGAGAGGTCGGGTGATTTGTTGGAGCGGCCGGTATTTAGACAAAGTATGTGTAACACCTCTGGTGTTACGAGCTTGCTTATTACCGAGATTTAGACCTAAGAGGATTTACCGAAACGATTTTCTCGGATGTTAAAATTTAACTTATGTTTAAAAGTGTCATTTTGGCGAATTATATTGAACAACGGGTTAATTAGTTCCTAGATGTTTTGTTTCTACGAGTCAGTATGACGTATGGACTAGTATATGGAATGCGTAGCGATTGGAATTAATTAGGTTTAGGCATATTAAAAATTACGGCAAACACGTTAAAATTTGTTAGTTCTAGCTAAGTTATTATTCTCTCTAAGTCGGAAACGATAATAGACAATGCTATGTTGGCATTTAAATTTCAACAAACATACCTCAACACTAATGTTATGCTTTTGCACAGTTGGTCGCATCGGAGTAAGTACTTGAGCATGGGACAGGTCGTAGTTGCGTTAGGGGTTGCGACGATCACTCTAAAAATTGACCGAACTTCGCTAGAACGCGTCGAGGACATGTCATTGGCGCTTTGTTCGTGAACCAGCACCTGTAGCGAGTGATCTCAGCCGCTTGTCTCAACTACCTTGCCCTGCTCGCTCTCGGCAGTTCATCCCAAGTACTCACCGAGCTGCCGAAGCCACCAGCGCATAGAGCAAATATGCATGTATCATTAGCAGCTCATAGTACTAGCAGCGACGGAACCGTGTAATTTGGTGTCCTCCCTTAGATAATGGAAGACGACCTGAGAGACATTAGATTAGACGGTTCTGCCACAGTATGGGCACTAATTAAAAAAACTATATATGTAACTACAAATACGGTTTGTGATTGTTGTGAGTAGGAGATGCATGGGTATTTAAATAAATGTCTCCATCCAAAATTACAACTGTGGGCTACAAACGGATTGTTGCGAACGTTACGGTCGAAATCATTTTTTAACAATACAACGCAAAATCAAATTTAAATTATCATGGCATTATCTTGTTCCTATTGCAACGCACGGGTATGATCCTAGCCGCATCACGAAAAAGTCTATACAGTAGAGTTGTAAGCCTGTGACGCCACACTCTACGTGACTGTTAATTTCACAAACTATGCTTTTTGGATTAACTGTCACTTTAACGTTGGTATTTAATTTTTACAATATTATTGTTTTATCATACGATTCATATGTTTTTACTACAAATTATTAGTTATCCTGTAACGAACTCGCAGCTGCAGAGGAGAGCCTCTTGGACTTTGACTTTCACTCACCGCCGACGAGACGGACTGACGGAGGATGGGCCCTCGCAGGCCTCCTGCCCGAGATCTGCTGGGCCCTACTGGCCCATGGAAGTCTCGCTTCCCCGCGGCCCAGAACAACGCCATGTGCAGGTAGGTTCCCGGTGCAGCACGCTTCAACCCTTGCAAGTTGGAACGATGGTTACAAACAGTCACCGCGCAGTTGGTCACCCACCGGTCACCGGCTGCCTACACGACCCGCTGCCCTGTGGGTCCCGAGGAGCCTGGGTTGGTCCCCACGACCCCACCCCACCCATATCACCTCTCACGTCACGCGCAGCGGCATATTTCCTCCAGGCCAGCCATACTGCCCCACCAGGCCACCACACCACGAGCCCTCCGTTTCGTACGGCCTCCCCAAAAATCTCAACCCGTCTCTCTCTCTCTCTCCTAACGAAGAGGAGAGGGGGCAGAAGAAAACCTCGCGCGGGGGAGGCGCGAGAGGGATCGCGGGGGCCGGAGGAGCAGCGGCCGGTGGAGGTGGCGCGCGCCGGGGCCGTCCGAGGTGAGCGCTCCGCTTCCCCACTACCGGGCTCGCTTGCTCGCTCGGAATCGGGTTTCGGATCCGTGGATGGGGGGGCCCCTAGATGCGGTAGCTGGTTCGATCCGGGTTGCGCGGATTTCGTGCTGTATTGGTTGGCACTCGGATCAGACGCCGTGGTTGGTCTGTTGTGTGGTTGCGGCCGTGGAAAATTGTTGCGATCGGGTCTCATTGTTGCGCTTGGTTCATGTGTGTCAGTGAGGGAAGTGAGGATCTGCGTGAGGAACCGGGTTTCTAATTTTTACTGATTTGGCGCTTCTGGTGTTCCAAAATAGCTCACTGAAATCTCTTGTACTATGCGCAGTTGATTCTTGTTCTGCTGCTGTTTCTGGGAAGATGCTAGGGGCTACTTCATAGGCATTGTCATGTCGAAGCGTGGGAACGGTATTAATGTTCTGGGATTTTACAATAGTTGTTGACCTTCTCAAATAAAAGCTGGAAAATCACCATAAATTAACCTGTTACCTTGTATGTCCAGACTGTCCAAAATGGTTTTTATATAGCGTCTTATGTTGTTTCTCTTCAAATAAACTTGATGACTTGGAAGTGGAACCATAGTATTACAACTATTGAAGTCAAAACTTGACTCGTGGAATTTCGTGAATGTTTTGTTAATGTGCATGCGTATTTGACCCTTTATAATCTGTAGACTGAGAATCAGTGGAAGGCTAGTTGGTTTGTGGCCCAATACGCGTTACCAAAATTTGGCTGGCAAAAAATTTGGATGGCATCTGATAATTGCTAAATTCTGTTGGCTAGACGTATCGCACCAAGGCTGGCTGCGCACAAACCAAACAAACCTTTTTTTATTTATTTTGGGCATCATTGTTGGATTTGTATTGTCCTGATTGTAGAACTAACATGGCTTTAGAATTGGAATATCTAACCTGTATTGCCATTTATGAAACATAGTCCTAATTGAGTCATGATTGTTGCTATTTTTGGTTCACCGAACACACTTTGCCACACCTGATCTGAGTTAGTCAAGTCTGACATTCCACTGTAGTATTCTTTTTGTTGACACACTTGTGGAGCAATACGGTCTTAACGCAAATGCAAATCAGCACTTCGAAATGCAAAGAGGCCTGTTGTTCATATTATTTCCAATAAGGTAGTCCTGCACGCATCATACCAAGAAGGTGATAATTTTGTTGCTTCAGTCATGTTTGTATCTTTTTTTTTCGTTCGAAATTAGGGTGTAATGAGTTGTTTGGACCTGTATAGCTATATTGAGCAAGCTATGTATGCTTATGCTATTCAAATTTGCTCATTCAGATGGAGTACATATCCCCTGAGAGAAATCTGGAGGGGACTTGTGGAGATCCTGGGCCATTATTTGGAGACCAAGGTGGCAGCCTGTTGGACCACTTGGGTTATCAAGGAGGAGGAATTCCACAACATGAGTCTCCAACACTGGATCATGGACTTTTGGTTGATCCAGCTGATGCAATTCCGTATTTATCTACAGATTCTCCGCCCTTCATGAATGATCAAATCACTTGCAATGTTATTAAATCTGCTTCAGCTAGTCCAGAATCTTCGATGAAACAACCTCAAGAACCTCTTAATATAGAATCTGATGTACAGAATGATGCAGCTGAACAAAATGTTCACAATAGTAACTCTGAAGAACAGATCACTTCTCTGGGCTGTGATGAACATCAGAACACAGAAGTGATTGGTGCAGTGTTGCCTCCAAAGCTTCTTGAAAGCAGTGGTAATGATATATCAAACTTTCAACCAGAAGCTACATATTCTGATGCCTACCATGGTGACTCTTTGTTAACTGAAAATAGTAGTAAGGGTTACCAGCTTAACAATAGTGGTGCTCCTGCTGATGATATTCCAAACTCTCCTGCGCTTCAGATGGAAAATGAGGAGATGGAAAAGTTACATGAGACTTCTCACAATGAAAACAGTGGGTCAGAGGATGATCAAATGAATGGTATGAAACCTTGCCCCATTAATGGTCGAGACAATGAGAAGTTTAATACTTCAGCTGTACCTCCCTCTTGGGAACAGACAGAGCAGAAAAATCCTAGTACTAGAAATGGAAGTTCAACTCCAGACAATCAATTTGATTCTCCTCCGGACAGGTTTGCAAGACTGGAAAGGGACACACCATCTCCGGATGGGAGAGTATCCCCGGAAAGGTTTGCAAGACTGGAAAGGGATACCCCATCTCCAGATGGGAGGATATCTCCTCCAGTTGAAAGTTCACATGCCCATCATTCTGAGAAGATGGAGTCACAATATCGTGCCAAAGATGTTGGTGAGTTAGCTCATTCTGAAAGCCCACCAGTAAGACATCGGTCCCGATCTTCTGAAAAACATGACCCCAGCCGCAAAAGAGCCTCTTCAAGGGAGTTGTCTCCACATGCGCAACATAGTTCTCCTGTAGAAAGGAAAAGACGGAGAGAGTCTCAACATGGTGATGGGTCGCCTCGACAAAGATCTGCATCTCCCCGAAGAAGATCTGCACCCCCTCGAAGAAGATCTATATCCCCTCGAAGATCCTCACACAAGAGGAGGGAATCACCAAGAAGGGGAGACTCACCTAGGAGGAGGCACTCACCTAGGAGGAGGGAGTCACCAAGGAAGAGAGACTCACCAAGGAGGAGAGACTCACCAAGGAGGAGAGATTCACCAAAGAGGAGGAGGGACTCCCCAAGGAGGAGGGATAGGTCAAAATCAAGGTCACCTTCGAGAAAACATGATACCTCTAGACATAGAAAAGAACATGATAGATCTCGGTCCAGGTCTCCCCACTCAAGGGATCATCACAGGCGATCTCCAAGGTGATTCCTTGCCATTAGTAACTATAAGGCAGTAAGGCTGCTGAAATTATGAATTCCTTTAAATGATCGTGCCAGGTTCATGTTTTTGAACATACTGGATTTATGATTATATACTGTCTGGACATGCATCCTTGAATAGGTCGTTTTTGTATCATGTATACTTCTATTGTAGGACTATTTATTTGGCGTCTGCATCGTCATTTTTTCTGCCTGCTATTTTATTCTCTTCTATTTATTTTTGTATTGTAGAAGGCATTCACCAAGGCGCAGATCACCCCCCACCAGTCATCGCCATCGTTCACCAAGAAGACATTGGTCGCCACCTGCCAACAGGAAGACTGGATTGGGTAAGCCTGGAAAGAATCTCTTTATTGCAGGATTTAGCTATGCCACCACTGAGCGAGATTTGGAGAAGAAATTTAGCAAGTTTGGACATGTAACAAGTGCACGTGTTGTTCGTGATAAACGGTAATTACTTCCATATTATGTTAAATTTGTATCTCCCAGCTTCCTTTGGTAATGTTGTCAACAATCTTTTTTGCGATACTCTTCTGGTTTCAGCACTTTTAGTATACTTGCTTTCATAGTGCAGTGTCATCATTGGACGAGACCTCTGTGCACCTCATGCTCATCTTTTGTTTATGTTTTTTTTTCTTTTTCTTTAAACAGTTATGCTTTTTTATGCTTTTACAAATTTGAATATAATGCTTTTTGGTTGATTTGTGAAGCTGTTGCAGAATTAATCTATTAAATAGCATAGTTATTTAAACTACATTCTTCTAATAAGTCTAGAATAAGATGCTTGTACATTTTGGTAGGCAAGCTGATGTCTATACTTCATTGCACCTAAGTTTGCCATGTTGACTCCTAAATAACAGAATCTTGATGGGAACAATCCTTTTTCTTGGCTAAAAGTATGACTTAAAGAAACCGTGGCTTCGTCTTTTTTGGTGAAATTATACAAAGTACTGGGCTTTTAAGTCAATACTTCAGAGCAAATTGCAATTGAACAGCCTTGTTATACATAACTCAAAGTAACTAAAATGAAAAGTGGAGTTGGCCTGGCAAATGGGAAATTTTCAAACTGCTTATCATTGCACTGCAAAACCTTGATTAGCTAAATTTATCCTGTCAAATCTGTAACAAACCTGAAGCAATCAGTCATAGGAGTTTGCCTGGCTTATACTCTTTACAGATTAACTATAAGAAAGCTACTACTGCATTTTCTAGAGCTTTGGTGGTATACTTTCAGCATTGTGTTAGGGAATTTCACTGTTTTCCCTACCTTATCCAATTAGTTCCCAGCATGCAGTAACTTTTTTGAACCAATCATGACGTTGTACTCAGATACATCACTTCGATAGAATGAAGTTACTCAGTACTGTTTCCATTCTTTATAGAACTGGAGATTCCCGTGGCTTTGGATTCTTATCCTTGGAGAAGGATGAGGATGCCGATGCAGCAATCCGTGCTTGTGACGAGACTGAGTGGAATGGAAGAATCATTCTTGTGGAGAAGTCAAAGGCACCTGCATGGTGAATCTTCCGCCTTGTGGGGCTCCGCACACCATTGTTGGAGAGGGATCTCATTGCTTCACCTTGCACAGATTTTATCATTCAGGAAAAAGTAATTATCGGTATGACATACTCGGTACATGTCAAAGTTGACCCGAACCTGGCTTTTGATGCTGTACTAGGAGTAAGAGTAATAAATAATGCACTTCCTTGCTGACAGTTATTGTAAGAATAAGATGTAACGTCACACCTTAGCTTGTTTCAGGGCCCTGCTGCTGATAAGAGGGACTTAGTGGTACCTTTTAGTGTCTGCAACCTCTACACATGAAATGTGATACGTGCCTGTTCGTGAGCTGTCAGTTCTCTTCTTCACCTCCGGCTCGCGCTCACTGATGGCATGAACCGATTCCGGGAGACTCAAGCTTTGTGATGCTGTTGCCTACTCAAGGGTTATGTTAGTAGTTCAATAAACAACATGTTAGCTTTTCAATGTTTGCATCCTCTGAATGAGGATCTGGAAAATGTCCTATAGTTTGTGTTTTGGATTCCAGATGATGTTTAATTATGGTTGCCACACGACTCCTATGCCCCCATCTGTTGGTGATGTATTTTTTTTTTCTGCTGACATGGTTTTCCTTACTGTATTCCTGAATCGAGAGCTGTCTGTCTATTGGCACAATATTAGTGACATGGAAATTGAGCTTGGATGCATGCCAGTGTGTTTCTTTTTAGGTGGCCTATACGATGATAATGTGCGTACTATGTCGATGACAGCCGCTCAGGTTATGATGTCGACTCTTTTTGGTCTGATTTGTTGACGTCACAATGGTATGGTGGTTGATCGGCTGAGATACTGCAGTTTTTCTCAACGATGACAACTCAGATCCTGAAGGTGGCAAATTTTTTTTCAAAGGCAATGCGGTGCGGTGTAAAGTATTTGGTGCCTCTTACTACTCTTTTGTCGACCGACTTTGGATGCAAAGGCTCTCTGCTATAAACAAACAAAACCGTTTTAGCTAATACACCCACACGTTTTGAACTGTCCTGTTTAGCCAATACCCCACACGTTTTGAACTGTCCTGAAATACAATTATATTTAATGTGACTTTTGTCGTTGCTGTAATACAACTATATGTGATCTGGAATGTTGTTTCATATAAGTTTTACTGTAAATTATTACTCGATCAAAAAGTAGTCGTTGGAGAATCCAGACCCTCGCAGCGCCGCACGTCGCTTGTTGATGACCAGTAAACAAATAACCTGTTCGGAGACCGTATCGTATCGTGGATTATTTACTGTTGGCTGGTTTGGTGTGAGAAAAAAATACTGTTCTCGGCTGGAAATTTACAATCGTTTACGAACAAGCGAACAGGCTAAGCCATTATCTGAAGGTGAGAACTGGACAATCGTACTAGAGATAAAATAAAATATAACCCAAGTTAGAAACACACACTGCCTGTGTGACCGGATACGTTGCACAGTAGCAATCGTAGTATAAAACAGTGTGTGGTCCTTCCATTCTCTTCTATTCCTACGCTCACACGTATCGAGCTGTAGCTGTAGATTTTAATCTTTCCCGGGCACAGAGTGATAACATTAATAATTCGCACCTTAATTTTTTTTAAAAAAAATACTTTAACAAGCCTTATTTATTCAGTTTGCTTATGCTGAAATTTAGCTTATTCTGATATTTACGCTAAAATGTTGAGAGAGAAAACACACCATTGAGAAATATGTAACATTGAGAACGGCGTCATCAGTCGTATCTCTGCTCCTAAAAAGATTAAACTGGACCCGTTAGACTGCCCGTGGTGAAGCCGGACGCTACGTCTCACCCTACGATTTTTTCGGCGCCGACATGTGGGTCCCCGTCTGCCTGGCATCCCACCCCGCTCGGCCATCACGCGTCCACGCCGTCCCGTACTCATGACCCCGCGCCCGACCCTCCCCGTCTCCCATGGACGCCGCCACGCCTTCTGGCTCCAGACGCCGGCGTTAGGCCACCTCCTCTGTGCGGCCTCACCGGAGTAGGAAGGGCTCCCGTTGTCCGTGTCGCGCCTCTTCCTGCCTCTCGTTCGACAGAACACGCGCGTGGGGGAGACCGGCCGCGCCTCTTCTTCCCGCACCGCCCGCCGCCAGAGCTCCGGCGACTTTCTCCGGCGATCCGATGATGGCCGGATCGCGGAGATCCAGACCCACTCTACTTCCCACACCCCCTTCTTCTTCTTCCACAGCGTTGGGAAAAACGGTCCCTAGGGTTGGGCTGACGCGGCCTGACGGCGGCGCACGGCTGGGGCGATGCTGGGCCTGCTCTTCGCCACCATGGTTGGGAGGCTACCTCAAGGGCGCCGGAATGTTGAAGGACCTGGGCAAGCTCCTGGCGGAGCTAGGGCGGCCGCGACCTGCTGTGCCGCGTCTGCGTCGTCACCGCGCTCGCCAGTGCGCTCTTCACCAACGACACCTGCTGCGTCGTGCTCACCGAGTTCGTGCTAGAACTCGCCGCCAAGCGCAGCCTCCCCGCTAAGCCCTTCCTGCTCGCGCTCTCCACCAGCGCCAACACCGTTGAGAAGCTGCTCACGGATGGGCAAGTTCAAGCATCCAAGTTCCTGGAAAAACTAAATCTCTGTCTATGTACCTGTCTCTTGTTATTATCTTTTCTCCTGTGCGTTGCGGTGAATGCAGGGCGGTGACTGGAGCAGTGGCTTGATTAGGTGATTGCTGCTGCTCTTGCGACTTGCGACTTGATCTATTCTTGGAGGATTATTGTAGTTTGCTCTTGGATTAGTTTGTGATTGTGCTGATGGGAGTGATGAACTGATGATTAGCTGTGGATTAAAAACTTTTGATTAATAGAATTATAGAAGTTTATTTAAGTATTGGAGTTACGGCAAAACTTCAATCTTTCAGCTAAGAAATTTTCAATGTTTAAACAATTAAGGACCAAGTGTATACGATGAAGCATTTTCCCTTTTGGTTTGAGAATTATAATGATGAAACTGGAATCATATATAAGATGAGGCTTACCACACTAATCTCTTAAGCTGTAACAAATTTTGGTTTGAGAATTAGAATTATGAAACTGGAATCATATATTTTGTTGTACACTCCCTTTAGTTTCCTTCCCTTTTCCCAGGGGTTAAATCATCTTTGCCTTTTTATTTTGGAAGCAGCTGGTTCGTGATCTGAATATTTGTTTTGAGAAGCGTAGTTGGCTGAAACCACCATTCTCTTTCATTTATGCCAATTTGAATCACACGAAACCTCTTGTCGGGGATCGGGTACCCGAAGAGGAGGGGCTAATGGTCATCAACATTAATTCCTCCGAGCAGTCAAGAGCGCGACTACAGCTCCAACCGATCCCAGGTACGCGGGCCCGGCCTAGCCCGACCTCTGGGGGAGGGCTCCACCTCGCCTGACCCCAAGGCCGTGCGATCCGCCTCGCCCGACTTCTGGGGGCGGGCCCCGCCTCGCCCGACTTCTGGGGGCGGGCCCCGCCTCGCCCGACACCAAGGCCGCGGGCTTAGCCTCGCCCGACCCCAAGGCCGTGCGATCCGCCTCGCTTGACCTCCGGGGGCGGGCTCCGCCTCGCCCGACCCCAAGGTCGCGGGCTCCACCTCGCCCGACCTCCGGGGGCGGGCTCCGCCTCGCCCGACACTAAGGCCGCGGGGCTCCGCCTCGCCTGACCTCTAGGAGAGGGCTCCGCCTCGCCCGACACCGAGGCCACGGGCTCCGCCTCACCCGACCTCTGGGGGCGAACTCCGCCTCGCTCGACACCGAGGCCGCGGGCTTCGCCTCGCCCGACCTCTGGGGGCGAACTCCACCTTGCCCGACCTCTGGGAGAGGACTTTGCCTCGTCCGACACCGAGGCCGCGAGCTCCGCCTCGCCCGATCCCGAGGCCACGAACTCTGCCTCGCCCGATGGGGTCCCATACCGCCACAAACCACTACAGGTCCAAGCGTATGGGCCTAGGTCAAAACTCTGACGCCAAGGAAGAGACCGGCACACCTCGATGTAACCTGTGGCCATGACGGGCCATACATAGGGATTCACATCAGGAACAGCATCGGGTGCACCGGTGCTGTTCCGCCTAACCCCCGTACGAACGCTAACAGACGCGACAGCTCACCACGACGTCCGCTACGAGCCTACGACGTAATGGAACGCCATGATCGGCAGGCGACGCCTGCGCATGGCGCTAGTGACGGACAGGACTGCGACGTGGAGCTGCAGGACCCGTATGAAGGAGAAGGAGGACCCGGCGATCCTAAAGGACTTCTTTCTCTGGTTCTCCTCCCTTCCTCCGCTGTAACCCGCGCTTTCCCTTGACCTATAAAAGGGAAAGCAGGGCGTCCCATGGGAGGCATCGGATAACTGATCGAATCACCTCGAACCGATCAGAACACGATACGAGCACTCGGCTGAGCAGCAATCGAGCTCTCAGCACCCGTTCACTTCTTTCACCAGAGACTTGGGACATGTCTCTCTCTCATCCGTTTGTAACCCCTACTGTAAACTTTCAGTGCTGGTAACACGAGCAACAGCGACGAACTGGACGTAGAGACATTCTGCCCGAACCAGTATAAACCTCGTGCCCTCTAAATACACCATCCGAGCCAAACGCGCAATAATAGAAATTTAATCATTGGTGATAACTCGAAACACTGACACCTCACAAGACACCATGGAACTGAGCTATTGGCCTATTGCTTTGCTTTGTCTAAATAATCGACCCATCTGTAAGTAAGACATCGCTGCTGCTTCTGTGTTTCTTATTAATTAGCTAAACAGGCGAGTGTTTCTTTACAAAAAAAATTATGGTGTAAATTTATTGCTTACAAGATGTTCAATGAAATATCTATGAGCTCAAATCATGTCAGATGTTGGTTAGAAACCCGACAAAATTAATATCTGTTAGAATAAAGATCAGGTTATTGTAAATCAATCAATCACCATTGTTTATTCAAATTCTTCATGCTCTCACGGTGACTTTTAATTATTGGAAATGGTTTTGTAGGTATGTAATGCATAAGGCTTTCCTATCTTTGCCATTTTCCAGTAGTTCGTTTTTTTAATTCACATGTTTTATAGTGCAACTCACCTACCTATGTAGTTCGTTCTTTGGATAAATTTTTGAGTGTAGGTGGTTCATTTGCAACATAAGAGATAATAAATTTATTCAATGTAAGACAGATGTCCAGCACTACCATGACACTACCATGACACACGATGGACCAGTCTTTTTTTATACAAAGAGCTCGTACCAAAATTCCCAACTCTGATACAGTTCATGTTACTAAGACCAGTTTTAAAGGGTAACAACAAAGCTTTGGCAGAAAATGGAGAAGATGGGATTGCTATGTTGATTCTGTATGCTAGCTAAAAAGTTCATGTTTTGTACAGATTTTGCACCTGGAACAGGGCATGGAGGAATCAAGATTTATTTTATCCAAAGGAGATGAGGTAACTGATGCAATGTTTTTGTGCTGTCTGGAGCTATTGCATTGCTTACTTACATGAATAACATGATGAGTAATGAAATTCCAATTTTATCGTGATGAAGCTATTACTTCATACTTATACATTCTCTCTAATAGTTGGAACTACTATTCTTCTTGCTTGCCCTGCATATCTTGAGACTGATGCTTTCCTCAATACCAGTCAGACTTGCTTAGGCTTCTAATTTCCTAATGTTAAATTTACCTAACATATGGTGGCGGTTACTCTTCTTCAGATCAAGCAAAAATGTTCAGTTGTGACTTTTCTAATTATTCTCTTATTACTCCATTTTCCATGCTGCTCCTTCTCTCGTAGAATCTTACACTTACACCACATCCAATTATTACTAATGTCAAAGCTGCGGCCCTGTTCGCTTCGCTGAAAAAACAAGCCGAAACACTGTTCCGTCTGATTTGCCGTGAGAGAAAAACACTGTTCTGGCTGAAAAACAAGCTGAAAAGTACGGATTGGGCCGCAAAAGCAACAAATACTTTTTATGTTGCAATGTCAATCTTGTAAATTTCATACATGGCTGTTTAAAATTGGTACAAATGTTAGTTAGCTCACGGCTTCCATTTTTCTTTTTGTGCAGAGCTTTGGAAAGGAGGAGAAGAAACAACTTACCCAAGATAGTGGGAAATTGCAGCTTGTGGCACGATTTATGAAATTAGAAATTAGCTGAGCCAGAACAAAGCAAAAAACTAGAAATTGGATTCTATATTATCATCATCATCTCTCTTTACTAGATCATGTTTGATCCTACAAGCCGTGATTTGACAGTAATTATGTAATCCTTTGTTTTTGGGTTGTTGAATTCTGCACTTCTGAGATGGGGAGGCTCTAATATTTGTCTGATGATTTTGACCAGTATTTGTTTACCATACTCTTGTTGCCTTGAAAGTATTGAAGTTCTCGTAGCAACCCACGGGCATCTGTTAGTATCAAAGAAATTAGTATCTCAGTATACGACAGATATAGAAACAGATCCAATGATCATTTATGCCACCGCTCCATGCGCATTGATGGGCGGGCCTAGTGGCACTTCGATAATCATTAAGCTCCTCCATCGGTTGAGTTCATCGGAGATATTCACCATGTTCGCTTATGCTAAAATTTGACTTATACTGATATTTATGCTAAAATATTGTGAGAGAAAAACACTATCCTATAATAAAAAAAATAGTTCTAAATAAACGAACATGTAAATATCCCTCCCTCTCCCTCCCATCCGTCCCCGTCATCGTCGAATCCTCGTCGTGGCCGCCGAGTAAACAACAACATCCGGCATGTGCGCGTCACCACACCAGCGTCCAAATCGCGGTCTTTTGTCGCGTCATCGCCATGTCTCTACTCCCACTACTAGGAACAGCCATGGTCTGGTGCCACGCTCGGACGTGGCCATTCGAACAACTTCTAATTTTAGTGACCGCGCACCCTCTTGGCTGAAAGAGAAAAAGTTGTAAAACGTGATTATCGTGGCTACATCGATGAGGGTTAAAGTTGCAAGCGTTATTATCGTGCCAACATTATATTGGAATTAAGCATCTATGTACTACCGACACTCAGATTTGTGCCAATCAAATTAGCTTAATTAACTTTAACCAAGTTTATAATCAATGATGTTAGCATTTATGTCTCCAACTAGGTTTGCTACAAAAATATATTTCATAATTAATTAAATGGTACTTATTTTTTATTATAAATATTACTGTTTTCATATATAATTTGATCAAATTTCAAATCGTTTGACTCCTCGAAAAGTGGAAAATTGCATCCTTTCTAGACCGAGGTAGTATGTAGAAAAGCTATGGCGGCACTCAGTTGGATGTTCTGTTTTTTCTAGAAAAAGGAAAAGTGGCTCGGTCCGAATAATATATTAAATAGTTTACACTACTAAGGAGTAATATGAAGGTACAAATGGTGAAATGTAAAATATTCATGAAATAAAGAAAGACTACAAAAATATTTTCAGTTCAAAAAACTACCAAAATATTTAAAGAAATATAATTTGTCATTTACTTGGTGCTCCTCCATAACTTGGAAGTGTCTCATGGAACCCTAGCCAGTTGCGCAGTACTAGCATATAGTTGCACGACATTCTTTCTATTGTATGAATGTGGATATTGTAGAGGTGTTCTTCCTCTAATGTAATGTGCCTCCAACGACAACCATAATAGGGACAATTGTCTGGCGGACATCCAAAGTGATGGGTGTTTGTTGGCGGACATCCATTTTGGAGCAGTTTACCAGAAGACACTCTGGTTCATTGAAATTAGGCAACAGGACACCGCGGCCCAGTTTCAACCGGTTGACGAGAGAGAAATTTTTATTTTGGACATCTGGTGCCCCTGAGCCACACTTGGGTCCACCCTCAACCTGGTCTGGTTGGACCACATAAGAACCGGCCCTGACCCGGCCGTTAGGGTTAGGTCTGATTCGATTCGTTCTATTTCGCTTCTTCACCGCCGCGACCGCCCTTCCCCTCCCGCATCCAACGCCTGCGCGTCACCGAAGCCCCGCCTGCGGCTCACCGGAGACCTCCGTCGGCCCTGCGTGACCCGGTCGCGACTTCCGCTAGCCTCGCGGCACCCGCCCACGCGCTCCCCAGGCCGCGCCATGGCCGGCCGGAGCCCCATCCGCGGGGGCTTGCGAGCTCCTAGGCCACGCGCCATGGCTGGTCGCACGAGCTTTGGAGGCCGCGTGCCCGCCCACCTCAAGCGCGAGGGAGCTCTGGAGGCAGCGAGCATCGCCCCAACCCCGACTGCGAGCTCCCCCGGCCGCAGTGCTGCTAAGCTTACTGTGCGCGTGAGGAAGCCGACTGCGAGCTTCGCCGTCCGCCGTCAGCGTCTGCCGGGGCCACGCCCGCAGGATCCGCGCCTCTCCTCTTGCGTGATTCAGCAGGAAGAAGAAAGACTGATTTTTTTTCAGTTTCTTATGTGGTCCGACCAGACCAGGTTGGGACGGACCCAAGTGTGGCTCAGGGGCACCGGATGTCTAAAATGAAAATTTCTCTCTCCTCAACCGGTTGAAACTGGGCCGCGGTGTCCTGTGACCTAATTTTAACGAACCAGAGTGTCTTCTGGCAAACTGCTCCAAAACGGGTGTCCGCCAGTAAACGACCATCACTTTGGATGTTCGCCAGACAATTATCCCATTATAATATGATCTTTTACTTCTACTAGTATAGTGCCCGTGCTAACACTACGGACCATATTAAGTCAAAAGTTAATTCTAGAACAATATTGGTCTCGCACCGTGCTAACACTAGTAGTGTGCCATGCTAATGTTGAAACAACTTTGTTTCGGTCTAATCATAGCATCTCTAGTCAATGCCATGGCTATCAGAAGTGTGGCATTAGGCCTGAAATTTCATTTCATTGTAGTTTTTTTGTCTGCATATCATTACAGTTCATAAACTAAAAGACGTTGAATAAGTTAACAGGCAGTTATTATAACCTCTCAGGGACTCAATTTAAATCACACCACAAATGGGGCTCCATCCCAGATCAGACCAGAGGTTATGGTCGAAGGATAGACACTTGCAGCAGAAAGAAGTAGCTGCTGTTTACATTGTCAAACAGCACTTCCTATCGGTAGGTCTTGAGATCCTTATTGGGACTACAACTACGTCTATAAAATCAGATTAAACTAACATGAGTATATGACCAAAACATGAAATGTATAATACGTAGTCACATAAGCCACAACAAGTCAGACAATTTTCGGTATAAGTAATTTGACGGTAATTCTAGACTGGCATACCACAGATCATATGACAGTGTAAGTTTGTAAAGATTCCTACCTAGAGCAAACAATTTTAAAGACCAAAAGATACCCAAAAACAAAAATAAAAGGCAAAATTAAGAGCACTTGCATTATCATTAGAAAAGAATTGCCTTCTCACTCATAGAGCTACCAACACTGTGTCAAAAAGGTGTCCTAAGATTGTTTCGAGGTTTCATCATCTGATACAAAGAAAAAGACAGAGATACAGTTCAACAACGTCAAACACCGAGAGATACACTTAAGGATGTTAAGGATTCAGATGCAGAGATGTCTGTGTATCACTCGCTCGGCAGAAGCCGGCCTTGAATCAAGTGTTGGATTATGCATCAGGATAAAAAAGGATGTACCCAGTGCAGAGAGCTCCCGCTCTGTGCGGGGTCTAGGGAAGGGTGTCAGTGGCAAGCCTTACCCCCGCCTATGCAATGCGAGGAGACCGCGACTCGAACCCCGGACCTTCCGGTCACATGCGGTAAGACTCTACCGCTTGCACCAGGCCCGCCCTTCATGCATCAGGATACAATTTTTTAAAAAATAACAAACAACAATAAGCTCAAGTATTGTTGTAACACGCCTGTTGTGAGGTAGGGGGCTGTGGCGAGGGCAGGGGGCGGCGGCTATGGAGGAAGAGGAGTTGTTCATGCTAAGCTGCTGGAGATTCTCAAGCAAGCTAGCAACATTAGCAAGTTCATTGTTCTTGGACTGCATAGCGACTTTTGTTGGCGTCGTCATCTGCAAGTTCATTGTTGCCTTTGAACAATACAAAATTTCAATGAAAAATCCATTCCTCCTACGTAGTGAAAAATATCAAATGGAAGTTAACAGTTCTTGCAGTTACGTAGCTCCAGCAGTGTGATAACAGCACTATCAACATTTCTTAGTAGTCAAATATGTTGCTATTTAAATCCAAACAAAAAAATAATTGAGATGTCAGGTAAATGCTAAATCCTTCGTTGAGATAAGCCTTAGATCATTGAGACATTTGGTCAAGCAGATCCTGTGCGTGGTTATCATTGCATTCAGCCTATTATGTCGAGTGCCCTCACCTTGATTTGTTGTAGACTTTGGAAATTAGGGAGTCTCGCCATCCAGCAGCGTAATGGCAAGAACGCATTCATCACCTAGAAGGTCTGATGTGTGTGCACTGGAATTCGACCTCAGGACACGTTGACCGAGCTTGTTGTGCTGGAGATGTGCAACGTCTGGGCGTCAGGCTTGGCTTTGATGCGCCTATGATTTTTGTGCCCTGCAAATGCATAACCCAGCTCCAACTCAATTTGCAGTAAACATTAGCAAGACCTGATGTGATTTCCATCCGTCTCAAAACCAGAGAACTGAAACGGGCATCGAATAAATCACATCTGAAAATATATCCGCACCAACACGAACGAAGACTAAAACATGAAGCACGCATTGTTTCTGATTCGTGCTGCGTTTTCGCAGACAAATACCATAGCGGACTGGATGGCAAATACAAACTCAAGAACACGGATCCGATCATTGAGGCAACAGAGGACCAGCAATCTCTAGGAAAACACAGGAATAGGCCATTACACATCCAGAAGGCAGGAATACAATCTAGAAGGCAGTAAACCATACCTCTCACCAATCCTTGGTGGAGATTCAGATTTCGGAAATGCAGGCGAGACGGTGGCAGAAGCAGGTTGGCAATCGATGGCTCCCCTTGCCGCCACCGCCGCCGTGCGGAGGAGCAGCTGCCTGGTCTCTCTCCCTCCACAAATCTCACGTGTGTAGACATCGCCCTGGGGGCTCTCGACCGTGCCGAGACACGGCCGCCGCCCCGCGCAACCCTAGCCTCGCGGCCGGGCGGGCTACGGTGACAATGGCAAGCAGCAGGAGGAGCGTGCGCCGCCACCGTGAGGGCCGCGCTAGTCTGCTCGGTTGCTGCACGAAGCTTCCGTAGCCACCAGGAGAGGAAGGATGTCGACGCCAGCAGCCAGGCGGGGCAGCGTCGCGTCCGCACGGCCTAGCTGGGATACATGGACCGATGGCGACTGGCGCCTTAGGGAGCCGGGCCTCGTGGACGCGGTCTAGCCGAGGCAATAGCGGCTGCCCTGAGAAGGGAGCACGCCTATGAAGGGAGACGTGGCGGGGCTCTCGACGCTCACGGCCGGCTCGGTCTAGCGGATCCGGGAGGCGGCGGCCGGCGGGATCAACGGGTAGGGTTCGCGTTATGATCGTGCGTTTCCTTTTTTTCTTTTTTTATTAGGTGATTGCAGGTTTCGATCGCTGTGCGTGGGTGTTCGGAGCCTGCGTGCGTGGCATGGAGACCGAGGGGGTGAGAAGCCTGGCATAGAGGGTGAGAAGCCTGGCATCCACGTCGAACCGTGACCATTGGATTTGGTTTAGTTGTTTTATTAGCCTTGATTTTAATGAAGACGAATTCATGTTTGTATTTTTCTGGGTGTATAATGGTTGGAGGCTTTCAACGGGAGATGTTTTCTTGAGGGACCTAGTATAATTTTGATTGGTCCATTGGCCCCGTTCGTTTCGCTAAAAAAATAAGCCGAAGCACTGTTCCAGCTGATTTGTTGTGAGAGAAAAACACTGTTCCTGCTGAAAAAAGCTGAAAAAGATGGATTATAAGAAAAGCGAACATGGCCATTATAGTAGATATGATATCCTGGTTAGAGGCAGTATGTTGTAATTTTTGTTTGTGCTAGCATAGTAGACCCTCTCTCACGATGGGTTAGTATGAAGGTGGGCATTATAGCTAACAACGATGGAAATGTGGAATTTGAAGGTGGTGAGCTTTTTGAGAGGTCACAAGGTGATAACTTTGATGAAAGATGAGTTGTCATGGATGTCTAGAGACAATATGGCCATATTTGGTGTGGCTCCGACGACAGCTTCGGTAGAGGAACCGTACCAAAAGTCCAAAGAGGAGGAGCCATTTTTGTGGTACAAAAGAGAAGTTAGGAGTTTTTAGTGTAGAGCTACAATTTAAGGCCCTGTTTGGTTGGGCTTTTGGCTTTGGCTTTTGGCCCCAAAAGCTAAAAGCCCAACCAAAGGGGCTGCTTTTGGAGGGTGCTTTTTCAGAAGCAGCTGTTTTTCCGTAGTTCATTTTTGAAAGCTGAGTTGACCCTGCTTTTGGCTTTTGGCTTTTGGCTTTCTGCTTTTCGAAATTGGTGGAATAAAAAGCTCTTCCATAGTTGTTTCAAGAGAGATAAAGATAAAAGGTATATTTTATACTTGTTTAACCAAACAGCTTTCAGCTTTTCTACAGCTCACAGCAGCTTTTCCACAGCTCACAGCCCACAGCAGCTTTTTTCCACAGCCACAGCTCAACCAAACAGGGCCTAAGGCTCCTTCGTTCGGTTCCAGTGGAGGAGCTCCTGTGCGAGGAGCCATGCCAAACAAACACTACAGAATCACAAAATTAAGCTATGGGCATGTTCGTTTGTCTGAATTTTGGAGGAATCTGGATGGTTTAGAGGAATGCTGGAGGAATTTGTGAGAGAAAAACACTGTTCCGGATAAAAAAAATAAGCGAATCAAGCCGGATTTAAGGGCACGCGAATGGGGCCTATGTATGGAGGCTAGGTAAAATGCATTACACTTACACGTCCACAACTCTAAAAAAAATGGATTAAGTCTATTTGCGACCCCTTAACTCTTGCTTTTGTTTAATTTTGACACACAACTATAAAAATCGTCGAACTTTAGCACCTCAACTATCAAAAGCGTTTAATTTTGGCCCTAAAGCCATCTCAAAACCACCTCAAGGGTAAAAAATGAACGGTTCTAGTAACTGAGGTGCTAAAGTTTGACAAAGGCCAGAGTTGAGGGGCAAAAAAATAGGCTTAATCAAGTACTTTAGTTTTTTTAGATATTTATGAAAAGTTAAATATCTAAATTTACATACTGATGAATATTTATCTACACTTTTTTGGTTTTTTATATATTGAATTTATTGTTCTAAATATGAATAATTTATTTAAAATATTGTCTATATGTTTGAAGTTCTTATATTTTGAAATTCAATTTTTTTGAATTGTTTGAATGAATTTGGATGAAGAAATACAACTTTGTAGTTGATCTCGATGAGATATACAACTTTGTAGTTGACGACTTCTTCATTTCAAATCATTTATGATCCTAAAATTCTGTTTGAAGTTCTTATACTTTGAGATGTAGTTTTTTAATTATTCAAACGAGCTCGGATGGAGAAATAACCAAAACCAAACTTCTAAATCTCGATGTGATATATAACTTTGTAGTTGATGTTATTTCATTTAAAGTCACTTACGAACCCAAAATTATGTTTGGGATTCTTATATTTTGAAATTCAAACTTTTTTAAATTTGTCTGAACAAACTCGGAGGGAATGAACAGAGCCAAACTTGTCTATATCGCTGAGATATACATCTTTGTAGGTGATGATTTTTTTATTTAAAATCATTTACGGTCTCAAAATTCTTTTTGAAGTTATCATATTTTGAAATTCAAAAATTTTGAACTGTTAGAACGAACTCGGATAGAGAACTTTTGGTACCAAAGTTTAATTTATGATAATTTTAAAACTTCTTTTTATAAAAAATCCAATAAAATGTAGATAAATATTTTAATACATATAAATATTTATCAATATGTAAATTTAATACACATTTTTTTCATAAATATCTAAAAAAAACTGAAGGTGTTGCTGATGACACATGTTATATTTGGAGCGCATGCTAGCCGGTTTACCGAAGGTGTAGCTGATGACAGAGATGACTCTTAGCTCTTACTGGTTGACTATATATTTTCATATTGCATGCGCTTATAACGATGATATCCATATTTTCAAAAAGGAAAAAGAAAAGAGAAACATGCATGGTCTTCGCCATTAAAAAAAGAGAGGGATTTTCCTGCTGCTTTGCACGTCTGCCTCGTGCCAACAAGCAGTAACATTGGCCATCACAAATCTCTGCCTCTGCGTCATCAGGCATAAGACATCCTCGATCGCACCTAGTCAACTAACACAGTCGTTAATTTAAGGGGGTGTTTGGTTCCACGGACTAAATTTTAGTCCACGTCACATCGGACATTCGGATGCTAATTAAGAGGACTAAATATGAGTTAATTATAAAACTAATTACACAGACGGAGACTAATTTAGGAGACTAATTTATTAAGTCTAATTAATCCGTCATTACCACATGTTTACTGTAGCACAACATTGTCAAATCATGGACTAATTAGCCTTAAAAAATTCATCTCACAAATTAGTCGCAATCTGTGCAATTAATTATTTTTTTAGTCTATATTTAATACTTCGTGCATGTGTCAAACATCCGATGGGACATGAACTAAAATTTAGTCCTGGAAACAAAACACCCCCTAAATTATCAAAGCTTACAGTCACGTACAACTAATCGTAAACAAGAAGTCCACGTAATTAATTATTTATCCTTAATCTCACAGCTGTCAGAGTATAGTTTACGCACGGTACTACGACAGTTAGATTCTGAAAAGCGCGTAGAAAAACAACGCGGGGAACAAATAAAAAAGGGAGTCCAAGAATGTTCTACTACATTACTACGTACAGCCAGCATAAAAAGACCATCTGCTTATTGTATTGATTCCTTTTGTTCCTCGAGGTTTCACTCAACTTCAAATTCAAAGGTTAACGCCTGAAAGTGAAAATATTGACAATGACAGTGAAACAGTGGCCAATGACGATGAAACAAACTAGAGCAAATCCGACGAGGTATACTTAGTGGTTGTTTAGATCAGGATAGGATTTTACAGTGTGGCAAAAAAAAAAAAAAATCGGTCCAAACAAATTGGCTTCTAGGGGATTCTGATATGTATTTGAGGAATCCAAGGCTACAATCTAATATCTCTTCTCTATGAGCTTCTTGGGAATTCTAGGGTGGGAAAAAACAATTTTGCCCCACTTCAACCTTATCCACAAAACCATTTGAAGGGTATAGTAATTTAGCTTGTACAATGCATCCACTATCTAGAGTATAATCTGAAAAAATCTAGATTCTCAAAATCACCGCTCCCTCTATCCGATATTAGATGATGTTTTAGAATCTCTCACGGCAAGCACGTTGAAGCCAAAAAGTCTAAAATGTCCCTCAAGGAACAGAGATAGAGACGTATTCGGAAAAGAGAAAAGTGTATTGAAAAAAGAGAAATGTACATTAGGAAGTGTGAATGTCAAGCATTTTGCGACAATTTTTGGATGTTATAAGGTCATCTATTTTGAGAAGGATGGAGTATCTACTATATGGATTCTTTTAATCCCTAGAGGATCCAAATTGGACTTATCTTATGGTGTAAGTTTTTATGATATGGAGGTGTAAATACGATGAAAATTTAGCTCTTATTATTGTTTTTAAATTTTTGCATAGGTGCGGCACCCATTGTTGTGAGTATAGATCCACTCCTGCTGTGAAATGGCCCGAGCAGTAATCTAGCCATCATTGGTGCCCAGGAAGCAATTGACAAAATGAGAAATTATCGAA
This sequence comes from Miscanthus lutarioriparius, assembly GCA_904845875.1. NCBI lineage: Eukaryota > Viridiplantae > Streptophyta > Magnoliopsida > Poales > Poaceae > Miscanthus > Miscanthus lutarioriparius. The sequence goes on from CAJGYO010000004.1 coordinate 18,981,696, forward strand.
GATTAACGCTGTGTTCGGCTGGGATGAAGTATTGTTCATGCTGGTACGGATTTACTGTTTACGCTGGTATTTTGTGAGAGAAAAATACTGTTCCAGCTGGAAAAAAAGAATCCCAGCCAGCTGAAGTTTCCCAGCCAAACGCAGCATAACTCATTAGATTCCCTAATCTCTAGAGTAGAATACCTTTAAGTTCTCAATTTGATGTAGGTATTCATGCTTTTAGATTTATCTTAGGATTCAATGGCACTAATCTTTTAGTAATGATGATATGCTCATCAACAACGAAGTGTATGTGGTCATCTTCTCAGTTTTGAAATCTGCCAGTTCAGTATTTTCAATTTTGGATGTGCTCGTATAGGTGAGTTTAGGTGCATTCGCTTATAGGAACGAGTGTGCTACACGTATGTTTTGCTCAATGAAATAAGTTGAAGGGGAAAGAAAATGAATACCCTTGAAAAATCGTGTTGCGCATCAGAACCTTTTGGGCAATCGCCTGTTTAAACTGTTTAAAATTTGTAATTGTGTAATCAGACACGTAGATCCCTAATTAATACAGAAAACACAAGAGGTTTCTTTCGCAAAACTGCCACTCCATTTGCCATATCTTCTGGTCAAGTAACACAACGCGGTGTTTAAATCTAGGGGCTAAAGTTTAACGCTGTCATATTAGGTGTCATATGGAGATGTGAGTATTCGGATATTAATAATAAAATAAATTATATAAGTTTTCAGTAATCCGCGAGACGAATTTATTAAGCATAATTAATCTGTCATTAGCATAATCTATGTATTTAATTTTATAATTAATCTATATTTAATAATTTATGTACGTGTCAAATATTCGAGGTAACAGGATAGGAGGAGGAAACAAACTACAGCGAAGCAAAGCTTGAGGCTTTTTCTCAAAAACGCGCCGTCGCCGTTTCTTCCCCCCTGTCAACCTTTTTTCTTTGAGAAAATTCGGCCCGCGAGATCTTTAGCTCCGGACCCCGTGTGGATTAGTCGCTGTCACGATCGAGGCGGGGCGCCAATTGCGGTGGCCACCACCTCCAATCCACTCCCCGCGGTCGCCTCGCCGAGCTGTTCTTGCTCTGTCCTCTCTCCAAGATTTGTTTCACACCCGATTCCTTAGCCTCCGCAGCCCTTCTTGCTGAAAAGGAAACTCGAGTTCTTCAGCTCTACTAGATCGGTAGAGAGGCGGTTGCTTTGCGGGCTCTGAGGTTGGAAACTTTTTCTTCTTTCACTATACAGCGTCTCTTCCTTCCTGGATCCAGAGGCATGTTATGATGTGACTCTGTTTGGGGATTAGAGTTGTTTCTTTCGTCCTGTTGTTTGGGTTTTGCTTGCAGATCCAGTTTTGGATACCGTGTCTTGAATCATGAGCTTATGAATTCCAATATAAACGTTCCTTGCTTTGTCTTAACACGTTCTACTCTTTGGGATTTCCCTGCAGGTTCAGTTCTTGATTTGTCTCATCGACCCATCAGTTGGGTTGCAGGCTTAGAGCTGGAAGGAATAATTTGACTAGAGAAATGGGGCAGTGTTGCAGCAGAGCTACGGCCCCGGACTCTGGACGGGGAGGCACCAATGGTTATGGCTATTCCAACCAAGCAAAGCCAGCACAAGCACCTCCGAGTTACAACCCTCCTCAGCAGGCGGCCGAGGTGAGGTACACGCCGCCGGCGATGAATGCTCCGGTAGTCCCACCTGTGACTGTGCCACCGAAGCCCACGGCGGACACGATTCTTGGCAAGCAGTACGAGGATGTGCGCTCTGTCTACTCCCTCGGGAAGGAGCTTGGCCGGGGCCAGTTCGGGGTGACATACCTCTGCACAGAGATTGCCTCTGGTAGGCAGTACGCCTGCAAGTCCATCTCCAAGCGCAAGCTCATCAGCAAGGCAGACAGGGAGGACATTCGAAGGGAGATCCAGATCATGCAGCACCTGTCTGGACAGCCAAACATTGTTGAGTTCCGGGGAGCATACGAGGACAAGAGCAATGTCCATGTGGTGATGGAGCTCTGCGCAGGCGGGGAGCTCTTCGATCGTATCATTGCAAAGGGGCACTACACAGAACGTGCAGCTGCTACAATCTGCAGAGCAGTTGTGAATGTTGTCAACATTTGCCACTTCATGGGTGTGATGCATCGTGACCTGAAACCAGAGAACTTCTTACTTGCGACCAAGGAGGAGAATGCAATGCTCAAGGCCACTGATTTTGGGCTTTCCGTCTTCATTGAAGAAGGTAATGTGAATATTATGCTCTGTGGACACTTGGAGTTATATTGTTAGCTGAATATAAATAGCAGTTAGACATATATTTCTTAACTTTGATCTGCTGAGGTTCATGGTTGGTTGTAATTTTCAATTTATCTTTTATCATATTTCTGAATGACCCTTCTAAGGCTAGTATTTCATATATAATCTCATTTTGGGTTATGGGAACGTATGGTGCTTCTTAATCCAAGCAATTGGGGAACGTCGAACCTGTGGATAGTTCATGGCATTTTGGACATGTTCAAGCAATTTTTTTGTCCCTGCAAAGTGTATACTGTATAACATGCCATATTACTTTTAGTAACTTGAAAAGCTTTTGTTCCTTCCTATCTTCATAGAGAACCAGCCAAAAACTGGTGATCTTTGCCATGTTCACTTTGAGGGGAATGCACTCAAAACTGCACAGCTGTTTCTATGTCGGCTAGGACCTGTTTGGATCCATTAGCTGCTAATAGTTAGCTAGCTAATAGCTCATAGCTAATATTAGCTAGCTAACTATTAGCTGGTTTGGCCAAACTAGTGAGATAGTTAATAGTTGGGTATTCAGCTAACAATTAGCTAGACTACTAGCTGGACCCGTTTGGATCCAAAGGAGCTAATTATTAGCAGCTGTTTCTATGTCAGTTAGTAGTGGGAACCCACTAGTAATGATAGTTCAATGGCTTTTTATGTTTGACTGGTTTGAAGCCCAGTCGCAATCACATTAAGATATGAAATGCTGTATCATTTTATTGCCCTCTTAGTGGAGATTCTTATATCTGAGATATATATTAATATTGTTGTGGATGGTAATAGCAACTGCAGAATATATGACAATTGCTTATTATTGGGAGGCAAACCATTCTTCTGTTTTTTTTTCCTCGTACATTTTCATCAGTCATCCCCAATATTGTTTTTTTTTTCTATGATTCCTAATCAAAGAGAATTCGCTGTCAGAAACTGTAGTAACTTCTTGGTGATTAATACCATTAGATTAGATCCTAAATTTCGAGATTTGCGGTTTCATTATTTCTGTACTGCATAACAGGAAAGATGTACAGGGACATTGTTGGAAGTGCTTATTATGTTGCTCCTGAAGTCCTTAGGCGGAGCTATGGAAAAGAAATAGATGTTTGGAGTGCTGGTGTTATTTTGTACATTCTTCTCAGTGGCGTGCCTCCATTTTGGGCTGGTATATTGACCTCTAAGAACCGCTTCAACTTTTGAATTGATGTATACTATTAAGCAGCAACATCGTCCTTTTTTTTGTTGTTTATCCTCTGTTTCTGCTGTGTAGAAACTGAAAAGGGGATATTTGATGCTATTCTGCATGAGGAGATTGACTTTGAAAGTCAACCTTGGCCATCAATTTCTGAGAGTGCTAAAGACTTGGTTAGAAAGATGTTGACACGAGATCCAAAGAAAAGACTGACTTCAGCTCAAGTTCTTCGTAAGCTTCTCAGGAATTAATAATTTCAAACTTTAGAACTTTTAATAATAATAATAATATGTGTATTAAACCCTCGATCAGAACATCCATGGCTCAGAGAAGGTGGGGATGCATCTGATAAGCCTATCGACAGTGCTGTTCTTTCTAGAATGAAGCAGTTCAGAGCAATGAATAAGCTGAAAAAGATGGCCCTAAAGGTTATTGTCTTCATATTAATGCTTACTTGGCTAGTTTTTCTTTATCTAATGATTTTTAGCAAATATATGTGCAGGTTATTGCTTCAAACCTTAACGAGGAAGAGATCAAGGGGGTAAAGCAAATGTTCATGAACATGGACACAGACAATAGTGGCACAATCACATATGAAGAACTCAAAGCAGGATTAGCCAAACTTGGATCAAAGCTGTCAGAAGCTGAAGTAAAGCAGTTGATGGAGGCCGTATGTTCTAATCTATAATCTATATTACAATACCATTATTAGAATCATGTTCTTGGCTGACATGCTTACCTTTTGACCTATTCCAGGCTGATGTTGATGGGAATGGATCCATTGACTATGTTGAGTTCATCACTGCCACAATGCATAGACACAAGCTTGAAAGAGACGAGCATTTGTTTAAGGCATTCCAGTACTTCGATAAAGATAACAGCGGGTGAGTACTTCAAATTGATATCTCAAATGCTAACATAACATGCCACACTTTTTATCCCACCAAAACATGTCTACACTATCGATTATGTAAAAAAAAAAACTCCCCCCCTGGGGGAATGACCTCCTTTTTGCCTGTAAAGGTATCTAGGTTCACATTTATTGGCACTGACTTTCTTCCAAAGTATGTCTCATGCATAAACTGTTTTTGTTTTCTCAAAAGCAGAATCTATTTTGTTTAACATGGAGATTACATTGATTTTTTGCAGCTTCATCACAAGAGATGAACTGGAATCTGCTTTGATCGAGCATGAGATGGGCGACACGAGTACAATAAAGGAGATCATATCAGAAGTTGACACGGACAATGTAAGCTATTCAGTATTCACGCCATTGTCTTTTCAGCTGTGTTTTGTTTATTCCTTTCATCTTCTTGATGTTGGTCATTTTGCCTGCCACAGGATGGGAGGATTAACTATGAGGAGTTTTGCGCAATGATGAGAGGAGGGATGCAGCAGCCAATGAGGCTCAAGTAGCATGTTCCCTTAGTAGAAATGGTTTACCATTAGTTACTGTTCTTCACTCTTTTTTCTTCATGTTTGGTACTCGGTAGACGGATGAAGCTTACAGTGGCGTTGCTTTTGCATTGTTGAAAGATGGTTGTGTATATCTTTTTGTTTTTTTTGCTCGTGTTTGTTGCATTGTAGTATCTTGAACGTCCCTTCCTTTTGTAAGTTTGTTTATGCAAGTACATCTAATAAAAAGTGCATTTTGCCTCTCACTTTGTACTGTTAAAATCTAGCTTTCAGTTGGGATAGTAATAGGAGAAAGGTCTATTTTCAATTACGTAACCAAGATTCCTTACCAATCCTTCTGCTAAGATTTCTTTAGTGGTCTCACGATACTACACTCCATTCAAGAATACAATGTGTATGAGCTAAAATTTCTTTAGTGGTCCCACGATACTACACTCCATTCAAGAATACAATGTGTATGATATTTGATTATATATTCAAAAGAGAAGTTGGACTTTATTACCACAAAATACATTGTTTATATATGCACGATAAGGCCAATATGGCATTAAATAAGATACAAATTTATATAATTTTCATGCTCTAAGAGCCTATTCGAATGCAAATATTTTTTTCTAGTTGAGGGAATACTGTAGTTTCTGCCATAGTAGAAATAAGAACATTGAGTTCCGAGGTGTTTGGGATAACTTTAAGGCTTTGTTGGGATGTTATCGGATTCATCTCAATCCACATGTGTCGGAGTGGATTAAGGTAGAATTTAGTTTAAGTTTCGCTCTAATCTACCCCAACATACGTGGATTGAGTTGAATCTGATAACATTCAAACAAGGCCTAAACGAGAAATCCAAGTACATCAAATCCATGGTATTTCTTGTGCGTGGTTCTTGTGTTCAGTTTGGGCCCGTTCGACTTACCTTATAATCCGCACTATTCAGTTTGTTTTTCAGCCGGAACAGTGTTTTCTCTCGCAACAATTCAGCCAGAAACAGTGTTTTCAATCAATTCAGCCAAGTTTCAGCAAGCCGAACAGGGCCTTGGTTGAAAAGCTGAGGTAGAATGCGATAAATCCATCTGAATTTGTTGGATAGAACGGCTGCACCTTGCTTGTCAGTCAAACTAACATCGTTCTCTCACCTACCCTGCCTTCCCATGGCTGTCTGCTGCGCAACCACGCCCTATAGGTCTCGCCTGTCAAACTATGCCACGCCATCGTCCTCACCTCCCTACCCTTCCCTTTCCATGGTCACTTGCCCTGTTCGCTAGGCTGATGGATTTATTACCGTGGAATGTGGTCAGCAAATACGTTCGGTTAATGCTTATCATGTGCCCACATATTCGGTCAATACATACCAATCGTGTTTTCTTCTCAAAAACAAAATGGGCCTTGTTTTACAATTTGTTTTTGACTTCCCCATGACTTTCCTGCTTCACCGTAATCACTGAATCAATACAACACCTAGCGTGGTGTGCCATCAGCCAATGCAAAAGGTGGTAATTGTTCAGACAACGTAATAAATTATCTTATATATGAAAAAAAGTTACATACGGACCCCGATCGCTCCCAACGTGCGACTCGGGGGGCAACCAGCCACCGTCGCCAAAAGCGCCGGCCACGCCGGAGCTTCTCGGCCGCCGCCGGCGCCCTCCGTCTAGCGGTGGCGGCGGCCCGCTGGGGTGCCCAAAAAGGCTCACCCGCAGCAGTCTCCCACCTCTCCTTTCCTCTCCTCCCCTCCTCTTCCTCGCTTCACCTCTGACGCCTTCCAGCAAGGATGGCGACCCGGATCCGGCAACCTCCGCCCTGGATCCGTCGCGCGGTGGTCGAACGGGCGCTGGAACGGCGTCCGGCGGGCCGGATCCGGTTCGCGGCGGCCGAGTCGCGTCGCCCGGCTCTGGCTGCGGTTTCCAGCGGCAAGCGGCCGGATCCGGCGTCCCCTGCCTCAGTTCCGCCGCCGCCTGGGCCGGCGGGCGCATGCCGCCTCTCCGCCACGCAGGCGAGGAGACTGACCGCGGCCTCCCTTCGCTCGCATCCTGCGTCGGCGGCGGCGCGGCCCTGCTGACGCCGACGCGGTCCTGCGGCCGCGATGGAGTACGGAACGGGCGGGGAGCTGCTCCAGCACATCTGCGAGGCCGGGCGTTTCCAGTTGGACGAGCCCGACATCGCGCTTCAAGATCTGCGACACGCTCCCAGCTGCGGGACCTGGCCGCGAGTCAGTGGTGGGACGCGCGGGTCCCGTCCATGGCGAGCCTGCCGGAGCCCTCTCTGCGCTGGCCTCTCCACCGCGTTTCTCCGGGCTGGTGGCCGTGGCTGCGGCAGCCTGGGGCGGGCGGCCATCGTGCTGGTCTTGGAGAGGCTGGGCCCCACAGGGCTGGAACTACGGCGCACCTTCGTCAACGTCGGCTGCTCCTACGTGCTACACTGGTAGTATGCAGCTAGACATAGGTCGCGCTGGAGTTTGAGGCCGCGCGCTGCTGGCTCCGGGTCATTCGGCGGGGCGGTGGCCGAGGCCAACGGACGCCCCCAGCGACCGTGATCGAACAAATTCCCGGGTGAAAACCCTGCCCAGCTTCTCGCTTCGAGCCGGCGGCGGTGGCGTAGCCTGCATCATCCACCTTCCTGAAGACGTCGTCGAAGGATCAGTTCGTCGCGCAGTCGTTGGGGCCGGTTCTGGGACGAAAGTCCTTGTGCCCTCTTCATTGTGTTAAGATCTCTTAAGATCGCATAGTCATAGATCTAGCCGGGTACATCTTGTAAATGGATAACATGTTATAATACGTGAACTAGACAGAGATTAGAGAGAGAAGAGTAGTGCTAGTTTACCGACCATCGTTGGGCTTCGATCCAGCGGCGTTGGCCATGATCATTGTGTCAGTGTCTGCGCGAGGGCAGCGACGGTCGGTGAAGACAGTGACGGTGATGGGTAGTGGCGACCGGCGGTGAAGACCGATGGTGGCGTAGTGCAGTGATGGAGGTGCTTTCCGTCACTGGCTGCGCTCCTCACTAGATCGGGTTAGAGTTTATCGGTGGGGAGCTCGGCTCAGACGAACCTCGTGCTCAGAGCCGTCGGTCCCCACCTCTATTTATTGCGCAGTGTGACAGGAGTCCTTCAGTCATAGTGGGTTGGACGCCCCCGATCAGGGCACGGATCGAAGGTCCAACTGGGTCGTTGGGCCTAGGTTGGGATTAGAGATCAATCTAACAATCTCTCTTGATCTCCTACAATCTTTTAATTTCATATCATTTACTTTTATTCATTCCATTACAGATTAGCGCATAAAGCATGTTTCATCGTCATGGTCAATTGCCGATAGATTTAACAGTTACAACACACCACTATGTTTTGAAATAGATACTTAACTTTGGGTATTTTTTTGTCCAGGAATTATAGGCTTTCCCTTAAACCCATGCCGGCTACATGTTCTCTGAACACATTGGCGGATCTGCGAGCATCTTTTCGGTACTTATATGCTTAAGACTTATGACATGATCCCGGACTTTATCTTTCATAACATAATACTTTATGTCAATGTGTTTGTCAGCACCATTTGACTTATTGTTGTGAGCATATTGTACTGCCAGATTATTATCGCAGTACAACTTAAGTGGTCTATAGATGTCGTGAACCACCTTCAAACCGGGTATGAACTTCTTTAACCAGTTCACCTGCCCTGTTACCTCATAACACGCTACAAACTCAGCATATATTGTGAACGATGTAGTGACGGTTTGCTTTGAGCTTTTCCATGAAATAGCGCCCCCTGCGAGAGTGAATACATATCCAGACGTGGATTTTCTATCATCTCCCATATAATTAGAATCTGAATATCCCACTATATGGAGTGAATCTGATCTTCTATACGTTATCATGAGGCTTTTTGTTCCTTGCAAATAACGCAAGACTTTCTTTATTAAATTTCAATGTTCTGTTCCAGGATTGCTCTAGAATCTGCCAAGTAACCCGGTAACAAATGCCAAGTCAGGGCTCGTACATACTTGAACATATTACAAGCTTTCGACAGCTGAAGCATATGGAACTGTTTTCATTTGATCGATCTCATACTGATTCCTAGGGCATTGAAAATCCCCATATCTGTCGCACTTGACTATAGGAGCAGGTGAGGGACTATATTTATACATACTGAATTTCTTTAAGATCCTTTCTATGTATGCCTTTTGTGACAGTCCTAATACCCCTTTACTTCTATCTCGGTGAATCTCGATCCCTAGAACGAACGAAGTTTCACCAAGATCTTTCATATCAAATTTTGAGGACAAAAATTTCTTTGTCTCTAGTAGTAGACTGACATCACTACTAGCAAGTAAGATATCGTCCACATACAGGACAAGGAAGATAAACTTCCCATTCTTAAACTTTGCATAGACACAATTGTCCTCAACATTCTCTTTAAACCCAAAATTCCTTATTGTCTGATCAAACTTCAAGTACCATTGTCTTGAAGCTTGTTTTAATCCATAAATGGATTTCTTTAGGCGGTATCCCACTCGTTCTTTTCCTTCCATGACAAAACCTTTCGGTTGTGCCATGCAAATATTTCCCTCCAAGTCTCCATTGAGAAATACCGTCTTTACATCCATCTGATGTAATTCTAAATCGTAATGTGCCACTAATGTCATTATGATTCTGAAGGAATCCTTACATGAGACTGGAGAAAAGGTCTCATTATAATCAATGCCTTCTCTTTGCGTAAAGCCTTTTACCATAAGTCACGCTTTATATCTCTCTATATTCCCTTGAGAGTCAAGTTTTATTTTGTAGACCCATTTACAACCTACTGTTTTGGCTCCTTTAGGAATTATTTCCAAGTCCTAAACTTTATTGACATTCATAGATTTCATTTCATCTTCCATGGCCTTAAGCCACTTAGATGAATGATGACTTCTCATGGCTTCTTCAAATGAGGTGGGATCATCCTCTATTTGAAATTCCTTAGTGTTGTATACTTCATAGTTAGTAGGAATAACTGATTTTCTAACTCTTTGAGACCTTCTAGGGGCATCCACATTTGACACATCTTCTGTTTGAGGTTGTTGTTGCTCTCCCTCATGTGTGGCAATATGTTCTACACGATCCTGAAGAATAGGTTTCTCATCACCATTCATTGTTGCCACAGGTGGAATAACAACAGGTGCTGGCACCACAGTATCTTGCACTATCGGTGCAGCGACAGCAGGTAGTGAGAAAAATGGCTCATGAATCATCGAAGTAGGCACATACACTCGCTTCTCTTCAAGGTCAATTTCTCGAGCTACCATGCTCCCCTTCATCATTTCATCCTCTAGGAAGACAGCGTGTCTCGTTTCCACAAACTTTGTATGCCTGTCTGGACAGTAAAAACGAAAACCTTTTGACTTTTCTGGGTAGCCAATGAAATGACAACTTACTGTTTTAGGATCTAGCTTCCCAATGTTTGGGTTAAATACTTTAGCCTCAGCAGGACTCCCCCACACACGTAAGTGGTTTAGTGAGGGTACTCTTCCTGTCCACAACTCATACGGTGTTTTGGGTACCGACTTACTTGGTACTCTATTGAGACTATGAATGGCGGTTTTTAACGCCTCCATCCACAGGCTCAACGGTAAGGTGGAGTAACTTATCATACTGCGCACCATATCCATTAGGGTACGATTGCATCTTTCAGCTACTCTATTCTGTTGAGGTTTGCCTGGTGTAGAATACTGGGCTACTATGCCATTCTCCTGTAAGAACCTTGCAAAAGGTCCAAGAACTTGGCCATTTGGGGTATGCCGATCGTAGTACTCCCCACCATGGTCGGACCTGACTATCTTAATCTTTAAATTGTGTTGGTTTTTAACTTCTGCCTTAAATATCTTAAATTTATCCAATGTTTCTGTTCTTTCTTTGATTGGATAAATGTAGCCATAACAGGAGTAATCATCTGTGAATATTATGAATGAATCATAACCATCCACACTCTTTACAGAAAACGGACCACAGATGTCTGTGTGAATAATCTATAAAATTCCTACGCTTCATTTGGCATCTTTCTTAATTTTCTTTACATACTTTCCTTTTATGCATTCTCTGCATTGTTCTAAATCTAAGAACTCTAATGGAAGAAGAATATCATTCTTAACTAGTCTTTCTACTCCCCCCCTTAAAATATGGCCTAAACGATAGTGCCATAATTTCGACGACGCATCGTGAGCTCTCTTTCGTTTTCTATTTACATCCGCAGACGAGGATACATTCTCATTGTCGCACGCAACGTTCTCATCATCGCATACAACATTCACATCATCATGTAGTGATAACAAATAAAGCTCATTTTGTAAGATAGCAAGACCAACACATGCATCATTAAATGTTATCTTACATTTGCCATTTTCAAAATGGCAATCATATCCATCATTGTCCAAGCATAAAACACTAATCAAGTTTCTCTGTAAAGCGGGAACATAAAGTACATCTCTAAGTAAAAGTGTGAAGCCATCAGCAAGCTCTAGAGAAAGATCACCAATGGCTTCAACATCTGCTCAGACTCCATTTTCAACTTTAACGTGTCTTTCTCTTCTTTGCGTAGTCCTCGTCGAATGAAATCCCTATAAAGAATTAGCAACATGAACAGTTGCACTTGAGTCAATCCACCAAGTAGATTTCGAATATTGTACATACAGGGATTCATTTATGAACGTAATAATGTTCTCACCTTTCTTTGCCATGATCATCTTTAAGTAATCGGGACAATCTTTCTTATAATGTCCCGTCTTCTTGCAATAGAGACACTGGTCATTCTCTACTGTCAACTTGTTCTGCTGAGGCTGATGCAGCATGGGACCCTTTCCCTTTGACTTTGAGGAGGAGTTAGCATTATTATTCTTTTTCTTGTTGTCTTTCACATAATTGATAGTGCCACCATTGGCAGCTTTCATTCTTTCCTCCTCTTGCACACACATAGCCATGAGCCTCTCTAAGTCCCACTTCTCGGGCTGTATGTTGTAGTTGACAACAAAAGTGTCAAATTCCTTTGGCAAGGAAGCAAAAATCAGATGGATAAGGAACTCTTCCTTGAGAGCCAGATCCATTGGTTTTAGCTTGGATGCCAAATTGCTCATCCTTAGTATGTGCTCTCTTATGCCACCATTTCCAGAGTACCTCTCTGTCACCAGCTGCTTTATCAGCTAGGTAGCATATGTCTTTGAAGAGCTAGTGAACTGACTCTTTATTCTATCGAGGTACTCGGTGATCGTGTCACACTCTGTGATTGAGCCCGTAATTGCAGGCTCAATCGTGTTCTTTATCACAGCCATACATTTCTTGTTGGCAGTGACCCACTTCCTATGCTTAAGGTCATAGGATATCTTTTGGGATGCAAAATCTCTCTCTCTAGTTGCCCAAGCGACATCAGCCTCGTTTGTCTCCCTCACCGGTGCCACAGGCTTAGTGGGACACGGTGAGGTGTCTACCTAGTCCACCTCAGCCAAGATGAAGGCTAGGTCAATCTTTTTCTTCCACTCCGTGTAGTTGTCACCTTTGAGAGTGGGGATCTCTTTGATACAACCCATCAAGTTGTATCCGCCTAAAAACACAATTCATAGAGTGAGAACATAAACATAATAACAATTGCATGACTTAGTTTCCACGTTGGTCAAAATTAAAACATACAATTATCCTCTACACTAACTCTACATCACCGTTGGGCAGAAATAGAATTAATGCATGACAAAACTCATAAATAACATCATAATATTGCCATTAATCAACGTTGGTCAGAATAATAACAATATTATAATAAACAAAAAACATATCCATTTTTCAAAATTAAATTCTCCCGTTGGTTCGATTTTAATAATGAAAATACCAACTTTAAATACGCAGCAGAAAGCGTAAATATTCTCATTATTGTGTAGAGTTGGACATCAAAATTCAAATGAAATTCATCAAATATGTATCAAAAAGTTTCTGAAAAAATAAAACGAAAGAAAATTCTGTTTCACTGTGTTTGTGGCCATTTCGGCCCAAACACAGCAAAAGCGGCCCATGGCCCACGGCCGCTTGCGCGCTCTCCCCCGCGCCCAGGTCACAACTTGGGCCTAGGCTAGAAAACTAGCCCAGCGCTCGCGCCTGCCTGGGCCGAAAGTTGACCCGTTCGCTCTCGTCCGTTGATCTGCATCGAACGGTCCTGCGTGCGCGTCGGTCGAACAAAATCCTCGGCGCGGCGGCCTACCCGGAACCCTAACTCACTCGCCCCTCCCTCTTCTCTCTCTATGCCCGCACTCCTTCCTCAACGTAGCAGCAGCGAGCGGCGACCGAGCGAATCGCGAGACGCAGTGAAGCATGGCGCCGTCGCCGACCCCTTCGCCGGCGTGCGCGCTCCCCACGCAGGTGAGCGCGCCGCCGTCGAGCGGACTAGCGGCGGTGCCCTTTGCCGGAGCTCGCACAACTCAGCCATCTTCCCGCACGCCAGAGACTAGGTCTTCTCCATAGAGAACAGAGCGAAACATATGCTGCTCGGCGGTTGGCGAAATAACTTGGAGATATACGTAGTATTAGTAGCGTCCGAGCAGTTAGTTCTTTACTGGGCTCTTGGCCTTGGCTAGCCCATAGTCCATAACATTGAACGCGGAGCCTATGCACATGTATGAGGAACAGGTGTGACCAAGGAACCGCAGCCGACCACCCATAACGCAGAGCGTGGAGCCTGTAGCACGTGTAGGGAGAGATCGGAGACTGGGTCTTCTCCATAGAGTATGGAACAAAACATGTGCTGCTCGGCAATTGGCATAACATTTCAGAGATATGGAGAAACGCGGCGGAGTGTTTATGGCGATCACATGTTGGAGATATGGAGAAACATGGCGAAGCATTTGTGGCAATCTCGTATTGGAGTTCGTTAAGGAGTAGCTTAGAGCTCAGCGACCGTAAGTGGAGATTAAATCGTAATGGAGAAATAATGGAGACAAATTATGGCGACCAAAACTTTATTGATTATGGAGTGGAGAATACATATCTAGAGCGTTTCAAGGATAGAAACGTATAAGGTGCTTGATGTGCCATGAATTGGGGATATCGATTCCGTCCAAGTCACATAGCCGATAAGACCCTGGTCAGGTAACCTCTTTGACCACGTAAGGCCCTTTCCAGGGGAATGAGAGCTTGTGCATCCCTTTGGTTTTTGCTTTCTGCAGAGAACGAGGTCGCGCGATAGCAAATTAATGACCATTGATGTTGCGGTTGTAGTATCTCCGCAAACCTTCTAGATATTTAGCTGTGCGGACATAGGTGCTCAGGCATTCCTCCTCGGCCCTATCGACGTCCTCTGTCCAAACAGCTACGGCTTGCTCTTCATCATAATGTTCCACCCTAGGTGCTCGGAAGGCAATGTCCGCTGGTAGTATGGCTTCTGAGCCGTAGACCAAGAAATATGGAGACACACCGGTGCTACGACTAGCTTGAGTGCGCAGTCCCCAGACCACAGCTGGTAGCTCTTTGAGTCATCTGCCCGGATGCTTTTCTTCTTTCTGATATAGCCTCTTTTTGAGGGCATCAAGGATCATGTCGTTCGTCCGTTTGACCTGGCCGTTGGCTCTAGGATGGGCAACAGAGACGTATTTGATGGAGATGCATTGGTCTTTGCAGAAGTCCCAAAAATGATGACCAGTAAATGTAGTTCCGAGGTCGGTGATAATGCTGTTCGGGAGACCAAATCTGTGGATGATATCTTCAAATAGCTCGACTGCCTTCTTTGCAGTAGCTGAAACAAGCGGTTTGTATTCGATCCACTTGGAGAACTTGTCGATGGCGACGTATACGTACCGAAAACCACCTGGAGCTGGCTTGAAAGGCCCAATCATGTCCAGTCCCCAGCAAGCAAAAGGCTAGGAAGCTGGGATGGTCTGCAGTTCTTGTGCCAGCACATGGATTTGTTTGGCGAAAAATTGGCATCCTTCACAACGTCGGACGAGGTCTTCTGCATCGAAGATGGCTGTGGGCCAGTAAAAACTAGCTCAGAAAGCCTTGCCAACCAGGCTTCTCAAGGCCGCGTGGTTGCCGCAGGAACCAGAGTGAATTTTGAGCAGTAGTTTCACTCCCTCTTCTTGGGTGATGCATTTCTGCAGTATCCCTTCCTTGGCACTTTTCCTTATCAAGTTCCCATCCACTAGTACATAATGCTTGCTTCGATGGATTAGGCGGTCGGTTTCAGTCTTGTCGGCGAGTATGTCAGCGCTGGTGAGGTACTTGATAAACTATTCTCTCCAGTCGGCGGTCGGTGAAGGTACTATAAGTACCAGCTGCTCAGCAAGGGGAATTTCCTGAACTTCCTTCTCTCCCTTGATAGACGACGTGAAGAGGTCTTGAACGAAGACCCCTGGTAGAATCACGACGCAAGAAGACCCTATCTTAGATAGGTGGTCGGCAAGCTAATTCTGATGTCGTACCATGTGGTGGTACTCGATACCGTAGAACTTCCCTTCGAGTTTCCTGATTTTGGCGCAATATGCGTCCATCTTCTCACTGGAGCAAGACCAGTCTTTGTTGAGCTGGTTGATGACCAGCGCGGAGTCCCCGTATACCATGAGGCATTTGACGCCGAGCTCAATGGCTATACGGAGTCCGTGGAGACACGCTTCGTATTCGGCAACGTTGTTGGAGGCTAGAAAATGTATTCAGAGAACGTATCAGAGCTTATCCTTGGTCGGCATAATGAACATAATGCCAGCACCAGCACCATTGATGTTGAGGGCACCGTCGAAGTACATCACCCAGTGCTCGGGGCATGTAGCAGGGATGGTCTCTTGGATCTTGGTCCACTCAGCGACAAAGTCAGCGAGCGCCTGTGACTTGATGGTAGGCCTGCTTCTGAACTAAATGGAGTAAGTGCCGAGCTCAACAACCCACTTGATGATACGGCCGTTGGCCTCTTTATTGCGGAGAATGTCCCCTAGAGGGAACTCGGTGACCACAGCAATCTTGTAGTACTCAAAGTAATGGCGGAGCTTGCGTGACGTGATCAGAATGGCATATAACAACTTTTGGACCTAAGGATAACGAGTTTTGGGCTCATTAAGGACCTCACTGATGAAGTAGATCGGATGTTGCACCTTGTAGGCGTGCTCGGCCTCCTCGCGTTTGATGACGATAGTTGTGCTAACGACGCGAGAAGTGGCGGCGATATAGATCTATAAAGTTTCATCTAGCCAAGGTGCCGCCATGATCGGAGGCTTGGTTAAAAACAACTTGAGCTACTCGAAAGCTGTATCTGCCTCCTTCGACTAGGAAAAACGCTCGGAGGCCTTAAGGAGTTTGAAGAACGGTAGTCTCTTTTCACCGAGGCATGATATAAAGTGGCTGATAGCAGCCATGCAACCCATAAGCTTTTGTATATCCTTGACGGACGTTGGCTATTTCATGTTGGTGATGACGAAGACCTTGTCAGGGTTGGGTTCGATGCCACGGGCACTGACGATGTAGCCCAGGAGTATGCTAGATGGAACTCCAAAGATGCACTTTGAAGGGTTCAACTTCCATCTGTACCTTTCAGGTTGGTGAATGTTTCTTCGAGGTCGGTGATGAGATTATCGGTGGTCTTGGACTTGACGACCACATCGTTGATGTAAGCTTTGACATTGTGGCCTATCTGTTGATCGAGGCACATCTAGATGGCCCTTTGGTAGGTCACCCCGATGTTCTTGAGTCCAAAGGACATGGTGGTTAGCAGTACGCACCAAAAGGCGTGATGAATGACGTCTTGATCTGGTCTTCTTCCTTGAGAGAGTCTACAACCTCGTCTATCCGAGGCAGACCAAAGGGGTCTTTAGGGCAGTGTCTGTTAAGATCAGTGTAATCAACACACATTCTCCATTCTTTATTATTTTTCTGAACAAGAACAGGGTTTGCTAACCACTCAGGATGATATACTTCTTTTATGAATCCGGTAGCTAGGAGCCGTTTTATTTCTACCCTAATAGCCTCCTTCTTGTCCGGTGTGAATCATCAGAGTTTTTGCTTGATCGGTTTGGCGGTCGGCGAGACATTTAAGGAGTGCTCGATCTTCTCCCGTGGTACCCCCGGCATGTCTGCAGGTTTCCAAGCAAACACATCGACATTGGCATGTAGGAAGGAGACGAGCACGCTTTCCTATTTGGGGTCAAGGTGAGCCCCAATCTTCAGTCTTGGAGGGGTCGTCGAGGCCGAGGCTGACCTCCTTGGTTTCCTTGGACTTGGCGGAGGCGCGAGGAGGCTCCAACGATGGGATCTCTAGGTCGTCGGCGGGCACCATCTTGGCGTCGGTGACCACACTGGCCACCTGGATGGAGAGGTCGGTGGCTTCAGCGAGGGCAAGACTCTATGTTTCATAGGCATAGGCGATGGAGAGGTTGGCCCGTAGGTCCAGGAGTCCTACAGGCGAAGGCATCTTCAGCATTAGATAGGCATAGTGTGGTATAGCCATGAACTTGGCCAGAGCAGGCCAATAAAGTATGGTGTGGTAGGCGGTGTTGAAGTCCGCGACGTAAAAGTTGATGTGCTCAACACGGTAGTTGCTTGCCGTGCCGAACTGTACTGGTAGGGTGATCTCTCCAAGCAGTTTGGATGCCCTACCAGGTACCACACCCCAGAAGGAGGAGTCAGAGGGTGTGAGATCTCCTATCCCAAGCCCCAGCTCCTTTAGGGCTCCGACAAAGAAGAGGTTCAGAGCGCTCCCGCTGTCGACGAGCACTTTTCTAAAGAGCACTTTCTGGATGGTTGCATCGAGGATGAGGGGGAAACGCCCTATGTAAGGGATGTCCACCCACTGATTGGCCCTGCTGAAAGTGATGGGGACCTTGGACTAGGGGCGATAGCTAGGGTTGGCGGCGGCATCTTTCGTGTTGACGGTGAGCACCCGGCGGGCGGTGAGCTTCCATTCTCTTCTGCTTTTGGCAGAGGTGAGGCCCCCGAAGATGGTGGTGACCACCTTGTCATGATCCTGGAAGGCATTGTTGTTGCCCCCAGGTGGTCGGTGGCCCCCGGCTCCGTCGTTGTTGTCGTCATCTGATTTTTTGGCCTGGAACTCCTTAGCCAAGCCAAGGCAGTCTTTCATCTTATGCTTGGTGTTCTTGTGGAGAGGGCACGGGCCATCGAGGATCTTCTTGTACTACTCATCGTAGTTGCGCTTAGCGCGAGGTTCATCAACGGCGGCGATGATGTGGTCTGGTCGGCGACGACGATATTGACCAGACTTGGATCCTTCTGGCCGATCACGGCCACTGTTTTGATGGTGACCGTGGTCGTCGTAGCGGCGGTCGCTTTGGCGCCGGTTGTCGGGGCGATCGTCGCTACGACGAGTTGGGCAATGAGTGCCCGCATCCTCGTTGAAGCGCACCTCAGCTTTCTCGGCATTGGCGTACTGGTTGGCGGTCATAATCATCTCACCAATCCCCATGGGTGGCTTGCGGTTGAACTTGGAGTGGAGGTCGCTGTGATGGAGTCCTCAAATGAAGGCGGTGATGACCTCAGCTTCCATGATGTTAGGAATAGAGTTCCTCATCTTGGAAAAGCATCTGATGTAGCTATGGAGGAGCTTGGACAGCTTCTGGTAGATGCGGTTTAGATCATGCTTGGTGCCCAGCTGAGTACACGTAGCCATATAGTTGTCGGTGAAGACTTTTTTTAGCTCCTCCAAGGATCCTATGGAGTTCGGGGCATGGCTGGTGAACCAGTTCATCGCAGTTGGCATGAGCATGACGGGAAGATAGTTCGCCATGACACTGGTATCTCCTCCCGTGGCGCAAACAGCAGTGGCGTAAGCCTGTAGCCACTGTGTGGGGTTCATCCATCCCTTGTAGGGCTCAACCCTAGTGATTTTGAAACCACAGGGCCACTAGAGTGTTCGGAGTGCCCTCATGAATGCTGGGGGCCCTTTAGGATTGTCGGCGCCGTGATCTACAGCATTGCTAGTGTTGAGCGGCTCGAGAGTTGAGTCCGGGTTACCAAACTCTTGCTCGTACTCTTGGCAGTGACGTACTTCTTCTTCATGGCGACCGAAGCGACGCTCGTCGATACGTCATCGTGTGTCTCAGATATTATTGAGATGCACTCAGACATCTTGGTCGACCTCTTGGTCGTGTTGGTGAGGGTGTTCGATGTGGTTGCCCCTAGCTCCCCCCTAGAGGGGTTGTTTGTCGTCGTGGTGCTGGTCGGTGAAACGACTTGGGCGACGATTAGATCTTGGCGTGGCTGATCGGCAAATTGAGCTTGTGGAGTACGAAGGCCTCTGATCTTGGCGGATCTTGTTGACCTGGCAGTGCGCCGCTTTAAGCATGGCAGCGACCTTGGCGACCTCCGATGTCTACGGGAGCCTGGTGGGCTCATTGGCGGCCACAACCAGGTTGGCGCTTGGGGTCTTGTAGACATCGTGGCCATCAACACGGACAAATTCATCGTTGAGGTTGCGGTGGAGTTGGCGTGACCTTCCTTGTGAGTCAAGCTGAGCCTCGTCCATTGCAAGGGCAACCTCATTTGCTCAGCGCTGCGCATGATTAACATTCCTGTTGATGCGGGTGGCGCGATCCTCCTTGGATTCCCCTTCCCACGTGGGGCTGTCGACGCTGACGTTGAAGATTGCGCCACCATGGAAAGGAGGGAGAGGAAGTTGTTCGGCGGTGGTCTCAGCGAAAGTCTTCGTAGAGCCCTAGGACTCGGAGTCTGGATTCTCCTCCAAGATGGTTTGGAGGGATGTTCTAGGGCATCGGCCGATGTGTAGCATGTTGATAGCCGTCGGGAGCTGGTCGGCGATCTGGTCGGTGAAAGGTTGGACATCTCCAACCTGGTCGGCTAATTTGCCCTGAGGGCATCTTGATAAATGGTGGCGGCGTTGGTGTGCCCGAAGGGTAGGGCCGTAAGCCCTGGAGTTTTTCGAGCGGCCTCCGATAGATCTGGATCGGAGGGTGGTTGGCACTGAACCAGAGTGGTCAGAGCCGATTCTGTGATGGAGAGGCAATCGGCGAGCTTCTGGCCAACCCGATCAATGGATAAGATTAGATCATCGTTGTTGATTTGCCTCCTCTGGTAGCGGAGGAGCGAGCGGTGAATTGTCGGCGAAGGTGACCTCAGAGGTGGTTCCAAGATCAGATCTGTAGTCGCAGGTGTTGGGGTGATCAGCGCAGCATTCATCTGCATCGGGTCGATGAGCTCTCCGACTCCATCAGCGTTGATGATCCACGAGATCGATCCGACTGTGAAGATTTGGCTGGGCTATGGGAGGGACGAAGAGCATGCAGAATGTACCATCTTGTTTAATATAGAAACAACACGCACACCCCTACCTGGCGTGCCAACTGTCGATAGAATATCATCGACAGTTCTCTGAGGGGTATCCCACGAAGGTAGATTGATCGGCAGAGATGCGTGTAATCGAGAACAAGAAGGCAATAGAGACACATGAGTTAGATAGGTTCAGGCCGTCAGTATGACGTAATACCCAACTCCTGTATTCTGTTGGATTGTATTGGCTATCGTATGATATTGCGTGAGTTTGGAGGGGGTCCCTGCCCTCCTTATATAGTCCGGAGGGCAGGGTTACAAGTCAGTTAGATCTAGGAGATAACCAGAAAGTAATAACAGATTACAGGAATCATGGGATCATACGTATCCGAACAGATCTCATAGTATCTTCATGATATCTTCCCGGTGTCTTGCGGGAGGCACCGAGCAGCGTCGTGCCCCGCAAGGCTTCGTCTTGTGGGCTAGGCCGCCCCTGGGGGTGCAGCCCATGTGGTCTATCGTGGGTATCTAGTGTCGTACCCCCCATAGTTTCTAAAACAAAGTAAGAAACACATCTACCACGCAGTTTTATGTCACCGAACTAAGTAGCTAGAACATAAACTAGACAGGGAAGTGGAATTGAATAGCGAGAAATGGGGAGAACAGGTTCAGGTTGTAGGGATATAGAGGACGCGGTTAAGCCCATAAGGAAGAAGACAGTTGGGGAATTTTAGAATTCTATTCTCCCTATTCTTTACCAGACTGATGGTTATATACATCATCTAAGGCCCAAAATGGCTAAAGCCACCAAAACGGCCCAAGGCCCATGCCACCATCTCTTTCCTTCCTGAAATTGCCGTTCTCACCTATCATAACTTGTCGCTTCACTAACAATTGTCATGATAGTTTACTTATCCATAGATGAATGGTCGTGCGGCTGGGAGCACGCTAGAGAAAGAAAACAAGACTATTCCACAGAAACTTCTGCTTAAGTGCATGATTCACAACCAGCATCGTTCCCATTAGTGAGCTCTTTCTTCACATTCCTATCAAATAGTCAAACCAACACAACATACACAAGGGTAACCGCCACCGTAGCTTAGATCGACAAGCCTAAACATGTATATTGCATAAATGATTGGGCAGAGTGAATCATATGCTAACCTAATAGAAAATGAACTGAGCTCCTAATCATAAGCATAACAACGATATATTGAGCACAAGGACATAAGGGAGTAGATGATATTTGTCATACCGAACAACTCTCAGAAGTCCAAGCTCTCCAACTAATCTCTAGCCTAGCTCCAAATACTATGAAGGAGAAAGTACAAGAGTAGAGAGGGACAAAGGCTCAAGTGTGGTGTGTGTGAGTGGGGGAGCCTCTCTCTCTCTTATTTATACTAGTCTAATGGTCGGTTGCAGGGGAATATTCCATGGATCCAGCGCGAAACCAACGTCGGGGAGGAACCAGGAGATGCCACGTGGAAGAGGGGGGCTGGCGGTGTGTGGCGCCCCTAGGGTCAGCTGACCCCAGGTGAAGCCTCCATGGCACTGCCTTTGTCCGGGTGTCTGGTGAGTGGCCCCTCAGTGTGATCCTCGGTGGAGGGCTCTGCATGATGTTGGTTGTCCTGATTTGTGGGCCCATCCCCCTTAGTGTTCGTGTCAGATAGTGTTACGCTGCATTTCTTTTGTATTTTGAGCACGTTGTCTATAGTATTCCGATATGTGTCCTGCAAAATACTTATTCTCCAATACATGTGAAAATATGTTAATATAAATAAAATATGTGAGTAAGACTTGTTAGTTCTCCTTTATTTCTATCTTATTTGGTGGTCGGATTTAGCCTTTAAGACCGCCAACAACGGGCTGCAACCGATGGGTAGTAAAACTCATAGGTTGGTGGCTTCATGGGTATTTTGGTTCCTTTCTTTGCATGGCCATGGCGAAAATCGACCGGTAATACACCTGGCTTGATAATACATTGAAAGATTGATGAAAAGACTTCATCGGTACAGGCAGTTTCAAATCAAAATTTATAAGGGAGTTCAAATTCATTATCCTCATCATAAGCAAACCAAATGGTAGATTCTTCGGCAAATCTATTATAAAAACCTTTGAAGAAGTGGGCTATATCAACTAAAATGGAGATAGCAGATGCTGCCTCACCGAATGAAGTGCATCGTCGAGTTCGTTCTTTTTCTTTCTCTAAGAAATCTGAGGATGGAGATAGCGGATGCTGCCTCACTGAATGATTCCTGAGACTATTGCCTAATACCTGGTGCATGTGCAGATGCAACCATAGCTGTATTAGCCACCATGGACCACTGATTGTACCAAATGGCTCATCTTTTAGTAGCTTCATTGACACCTGATGCATAAGGGAATAGGCTGATCCAAGTAGGTATTTTCCGAGTGGAATCACATTACAAGCTGCCAAGCATTCTGCTAAGTATTGGTGATTAGTGGTTGGTCCATAAGATGACCCTCAAAAGATAAACTTCTCCAACCACATATCTAGGAAGGCGGCATGCTCTTTGTCATTAACTAATCCAGTCTTCATATGCTTGGAGATGTAACCAGACCATCCACCACATTCCTTGATTTGAAGCATATGGGACCCTTTGTTGAGCAGATCATAGGGAGTAAGTAGTCCTATGATGTTGAGGACGGACAACATGAAAACATCGGCCAGAGTAACCGTCATCAGCCCACGACAAAAAATGAAAGCATTGATGGCATCAGGCCAAAAATAAGAAGCCGACATCAATTGAGGTTCATTCTTTTTCATGTTGGATAGGGAAAGAGTTATGCATTGACTCAAATCATGTGCATCCCATTGGGGTTGCTTCTTATTGCTATTCGGCGGAACTAGTTCCTCCAACCTTTCACCTGATTTATCCAAGCTCTAAAAGCATGTACCCAATCAGACAGATCCATCTATGATTGCTTGAAGGGGAGCCTTTGGGTTTCCAAATTTATAAAATCTAGAGGATCGGTGTCGGTGTTTCGAGTTACCACCGATGAGTAAATTTCTAATATTGCGCGTCTGGCTTAGATGGTGTGCTTAGGGGACACAAGGTTTATACTGGTTCGGGCAGAAAGTCCCTACGTCCGGTTCGTCGCTGCTGCTCGTGTTACTAGCACTGAAAGTTTTTAGTGGGGGTTACAGACAGGCGAGAGAGGGAAAGGATCCTAGGTCTCTGGTGGAAAGAGTGAACAGGTGCTGAGAGCTCGATCGCTGCTCAGCCGTGTGTTCGTGTCGTGTTCTTGTGTGTTTATCTCGTGTTCTGATCGGTTCAAGGTGATTCGATCGGCCCTCCCCAGGGGACGCCCCGCTTTCCCTTTTTATAGGCCAAGGGAAAGCATGGGTTACAATGGAGGAAAAGGAGAAGAATGAGAGAGAGAGAGAGAGAGAGAGGAAAGCTTCTAGGATCACCGGGTCCTTCTTCTCCTTCATGTGGGTCCCGCCGACCCTGTAGATGTCAACAGGGACAGCTCCACATCACGGCCCTATCAGTCACTGGTGCCACGCGTAGGCGTTGTCTGTCGATCATGGCGTTCCATCCCGTCTTAGCGGACATCGTGGTGAACTGACGCGCCTGTCACCATTCGTACGAGGGTTAGGCGGAATAGCACCGGCATGCCCGGCGCTGTTCTTGATGTGAACCCTCTGGTATGTCCCGTCATGGCCATGGTTTACATCGAGGCGTGCCAGTCTCTTCCCTGATGTCATAGTCTTGACCCAGGGCCATACGCCTGGACCTAGAGTTGTTGGCGGCAGTATGGGTCGTCGTCAGGCGAGACAGAGTGCGAACCCAAGGGGTCAGGCGAGACGGAGCATGCCCCAGATGTTGGGCGAGGCGGTGCCCGCCCCTAGAGGGTCGGGCGAGGTGGAGATCATGGCCTTGGGGTCGGGCGAGGTGGAGCCTGCGTGCCTGGGGGTCGGTTGGACCTTTAGTCACGCTCTTGACTACTTGGATGAATCAATGTTGATGATTGTTAACTCCTCCTCTTTGGGTACCCTAGTATTGGTCCCCGACAGTAGCCCCTAAGCCTACGGAGGAGTAGAATACTCCTTCAGAGGCTTTTTCGAACAGGAGGACCCTGAGGGCCTTGGCCTTCTTTAGTCGCCCATGGTGTGACATGGGGACGATGATTCCCTTTCATTGAGATCGGACCCCTCGGGGGTATAGCCATGAGATTTGGTGGGTCGGAAAAAGGTCTTTCCTGATTTTGACCCCTACGGGGGTCTGTCGTTCTATGACCATGTGTTCGGTCTTCGTGTGATCCAACTTTCCTCGAGCCCCCTCCCATAGTAGGGGTCCGGTCAAGGATCGGCTCGTCTTTGCGATTGTCTTCCCTCAAGCGTTTTTTCTGATAAAATAGAGGGGTCAAGCCATGTCATGATTTTCCTCTATGGATGAATCATGGTGCTCGATGAGCTGTTAAAGGGCTAGTCCGAGTGGGGCCCTGGCATCTCATTCATAGGGATCCGGCTTGGGTCAGCTTGGTGACCGACTCTAGATTCTCAGTGGTCAATCCATATAGTTCTCGGGTCTGTTCAACCGGTCCCGAGGGCTCTCTGCCTTTCTTCGAGGAAAACCATGGATCGTATCTGGCCGAGACTCGAATGTGGGTTGAGATGCCCATGGTGCTCGTGCGCCTGGGTTCTGGCCGCTAGCGGGCCCATCCCTTTCCACCCCTCACTCTAAAGGTGCCTAGAGCAGTTATCAAACCCATTGGTGGCCCAACCTTTGAACTCCTGGGCCTAGACGGGCCGTAGAAGCATTTTCAGCTCTGTATCCCTTTTACTTGTGATGGGTCGTGGCCTGTTCGGGGAGGCAAAATGTTCGGCATGTTTTTCAAGGTGACGGTCATAGGTTGCGTGCGCACGCCCCATGACGAGTCGTGGTGACTGGTCATGGCAGGCATGGAGATCTAGTCGGATGGTTGGTTTCCTCGCACCCATCACCCCTATAAAACCAAAGGGCTAGCCCTCCGTGTTTCATACGCACGCCTGCATCCCTACCTTCGTAGCCACGCCGCCGCCGCCAACGCTTAGGTTTCCTGCCTACGCATCTCCACCGCCGTTGAGCCTGCATCCATCCGCCCCCACCTCCAATGGATCTATGGTGCCATTCCGACATCAGCTTCCAGCGTATGGAGGGCCTCGTTCGTCGTGGTCTTCTCCACGCGTGGACCTTGGCCAAGGAGTGGTTGCTGCCTGGCGATGACGATTTGCCATCGCCGCCCGATGGCTATGTGGTGTTGTTCGCCCACTTCCACGAGCATGGGCTCATGACTCCCACCCACAAATTCCTTCAGGGGCTACTGCACTACTACAAGATTGAGCTGCAACATCTTAACCCCAATGGGATCCAGCACATGGCGGCGTTCATCACGCTGTGCGAGGGATTCCTGGGGATCAGACCCCACTTCGACTTGTGGAGGCATTTCTTCGCCTTCAACCTCTAGAAGAAGAGGGAGAAAACCGACAGGCAGGAGCTGCACATGCCGATGGGGTGCGCTGGCATCCAACTTCGGAACAATCGGGTCGGCAAGTACCCGTCCATGCGGCTCTCAATGTCTAACAAGGGGTGGCACTCGCAGTGGTTCTACCTCAAGAATGACGCCACTGCCCCTCTGTCGGAGTTCACCGGGCGCCTGATCGAAGAGGCCTCGGAGTAGTGGAGGAAGTGGGGCATCTCAGAGAAGGATAAGAAGAAGATATGAGACCACATCGCCACCATCCACATCCTGAAGGAGAATGGCCTAAAGGGGTCAGGCATCATCAGGGCTTACCATGCAAGGAGGGTGGCGCCATTGATGACGCTATACGCGATGGCGCCCGAGGCATCGTTCGATGGAACGATGCTCGCCGAGGGAGTGCTCCCCAACTTTGAGATCACGCAATGCATCAAGGAGGCAATGGAGCCTTTGCAAGACAATGCGGGTGCTGCCCTCGACTTCATCTACCCGGTGTCGAGGCATCCTCTGATGTGGCCGGAGCCAGGCAATGTCGTCTTTGTAAGTTTTCCTTTCCCTTGCCTTCTCTTCAATTGATTTTCCGACCCTGTGATACTAATTTTGAGAGGGGCAGGACCTACCGAGGGGCCTCATCCTCACGGATCACCCGACGTTGTTGCCGATGGATTCGGCCGTGAGGATGGCGAATCGCGCCGAGGGCGAGTGGCTGAGGAAGGAGAAGGATGACAAGAAGAGGAAGAAACAGCGGAAGCTGCTAGTGTAGGAATGAGGGGAGGACACCGACGACGATGATGATGCTGATGATGGTGACGACAATGAGGTGATGGAGGAAGAAAAATCGGTAGCCAAAGACATAGAGTGGGACAACCTAGAGAACGAGGATGTGCTGATAGGCATCGGGACCCTTCCTATTCCATGGAGGGGAGGGCACGTAAGGGGAGCCAATGGGGGCAGGACGTACCGTCTACCTGCCCCAGGAGCCAACAGAGGTGGGCGGCTCCGCTGTCGATCCCAAAGAGCCAAGGGGAGCGAGGCGTTTCGCTAGTGTGCCCTAGGAGCTGCCAGGGGCGAGCCTCGCTATCGAGGAGCAGGGGGCGGGCTCAAAACAGCCTCATTCTGATGAGGCAGAGCAAAGGTCAGGGGGGGTCACCCCGCAAACGCATCTACCACCCGACGGCGCTAAGGTGAGTTATCAATTCCTCTGTTTTTCCTGTTTTAGTCGTATTCCATCGTGACTTATGTTTTTCGTCCCTTTCAGCGTTGGCAGGTAGCGGAATCCTTTGGCGCTAGTGCCAAAGAAGAGCATCGCCCCCCAATCGAGGTGGCAGCCGTCGGCTGGTGTCACGCCCGTTTTAGGCAGGAGTGGCGCCAGTGTGATCGCATTGCAAGCCGGTCAGGTGCTGCCCTTGGTGGCGCCTGTGCCCTTGGCAGGACAGGTGGATATGGGCATTCAAGGGGCACTTTTGGAGGTCGCAGAGCAGCGGGTCACGGCCGCGATACCGCTGCCGATGGCGAGACAGACGAGGCTACCAACCGCGCTTGTGGCGCCGATCGTGGTCCAGTACTCTTGGTCGACGACTGCTGGTGGTATTTAGACCTCGGTCCACTCTGCAACAAAATCAGCCAGCACTTGGGACTTGATGGCTGTCTGAGGGGCATTTGAAATGCCTTGACCCATCAGCTTGAGTGCCCACTTCATGATTCTTCCCATGGCATCCTGGTTTTGGATGACCTCACCGAGGGGGAAGGACGTCACAACCATCACCGGATGTGACTCGAAGTAGTGGCGTAGCTTCCTCTTGGTGATAAGGATGGCGTACAGGAGCTTCTGGATTTGGGGGTAGTAGGTCTTAGAATCGGACAAGACCTCGCTAATGAAGTATGCGGGATGCTACACTTTGAGGGTGTGTCCCTCTTCTTCCCGCTCTACCACCAGGGCAGCGCTGACCACTTGCGTGGTGGCCGCAATGTAGAGCAGAAGCGGTTCCCCGTCGGTCGGAGGGACCAGGATCGGGGCCTTCATCAGGAGCTGTTTGACCTTGTCTAGTGCCTCCTGGGCCTCGGGCGTCCATTCAAAATGGTCGGCCTTCTTCAGGAGCCGATAGAGGTTGAGTCCTCATTCACCAAGGCGTGAGATAAAGCGGCTGAGAGTGGCAAGGCACCCTATAACTCGTTGTACCCCTTTTATGTTCTGAATCAGGCCCATCCTCGTGATGGCTGAGATCTTCTCCGGGTTGGCTTTGATGTCATGCTCGGAGACGATAAAACCCAGCAACATACCCCTTGGGACCCTAAAAATGCACATCTTAGGGTTGAGCTTAATGCCGTTTGCTCAGAGTTTTGTGAAGGTCTGCTCTGGGTCGGCTATGACCTGGTTAGCACATTTGGACTTGACCACAATGTCATCTATGTAGGCCTCAACGGTTCGCCCAATGAGGTCCTCGAAACACTTGAGCATACAGCGCTGGTACGTAGCCCCCGTGTTTTTTCAAACTGAACAGCATCGTAACGTAGCAGAATGATCTGAATGGGGTGATGAAAGATGTCTTGAGCTGGTCGAACTCTTTCATCGCGATTTGATGGTACCCGGAGTATGCATCAAGGAAGCAAAGGGTTTTCTTACCCTGAGGTCAAGTCGACTACTTGGTCTGTGCGTGGCAAAGGAAATGGATCCTTTGGACATGTTTTGTTGAGACCTATATAGTCAACACATATTCTCCATTTTCCACTCTTTTTTTTGTACTAGAACGGGATTGGCTAACCACTTGGGGTGGTATACTTCCTTGACGAACCCAGCCACCAAAAGCTTGGCAATCTCCTCGCCGATGGCCCTACGCTTTTCATCATCGAAGCGACATAGGCGCTGCTTCACCGGCGTGGAGCCTGGCCTGATCTTCAAGGCTTGCTCGGTGACTTCTCTCAGAATGCCTAGCATGTCTGAGGGTCTCCACGCAAAGATGTCTCTGTTGGCGCGGAGGAAATCGATGAGCGCGCTTTCCTATTCGGAGGATGTCACAGAACCGACCAATTTATAAGAGTACAAGTACAAAAACAATCACCGAAACGATCAAATTCTCGAACTTGAGCCCATATAAACCTGGTAGTCAACTGAAATCTCGAAGGATTTCAAACCAACTTGCATACAACCAAGATCACAGTAATTCAACATAACATATCGTACGTTACAACATTTCGCAGACGTTCGCAAATAGATTACATCATCACAAAGTCATCATTATTACAAAACAAGTCTTGTAAATCATGCGGAAGCAAATAGTTTAACTTACACACCCGAGTTCAAATACACATACTGGTTCACTGATCACAGCCCACAAAAGCATTCAGATAAGAGAACAGAGATCATGCCCATGATCTAGTCTTCATCACTCGCCGGGTGGAGACAATACTTACAGAATCCCTGATATAGAAGGTCATCTGCAACAAGAGGGAATAAACCCTGAGTACGGGAATGTACTCAGCTAGACTTATCCGTCGAAAACCAAAATAAATGACACCAAGGATTATGCATAGCTTAATGTAGTGGATCTGGCTGACACTTTCTTTTTGCAGAAAAGCATAAGTAATAATGATCAACTCTTAGTCTGAACTAGCAGTGACTTTTTAGCCATTAACCTGTCATCTATATTAGCACATATACTAAGCAATCATTTTATTAGGGTGCAAACATTAATAACCATATCAGGTATTCATTGTGGCAACCTTATCATCATCATTCATTTAACCATATCGTTAAATTAATTGAATCTACGTTGCCGTTGCTCAGTCAAGTTCTCACTATCTGGGAGAGACGGCGATTCGAATCGATTCCTATCTAGCTGGAGGGGTATTCCTAAACACAAACCCTGCTTCCCCCGTCGAAGTCGCAAACAAGTCACCTTTGGTACGATTCAGGAGTCGCGAATCCGATCAGATCAACATTCTCAGAGAACCACTCTGCCAAGGTTGTTCGGGACTCTAACCCACCTTGGACTTATGCCAATGGCTCTCCGCACATCCTTACTACCTCCAGAATGCCGCCACTGCTCGCATCCCCGGCCTGAGTCTAGCTACTAGGCTTCGCGGTCGGAACGATTTATCCGGCCAGCTAAGTGTTAGGCTGCGTTCAACATGACATGAGGACGTACAGCGTATCGGTCCTTAAACGACTCAGACGGAGTCACTATGTTCAAACCTACACAAGACCCCGCCCAGTCTTAATTCATTATTCACATGGTTCTTTTCCACGATAGCAAATATAGCCAACCGTGATCCACCTCATCCTAAAGCTCGCAGGTGACAGGAAATCACCTGACTTCTACCGCACTAAGCATGGCTAAGCATTTAACCCGTTCCTGAACTTAAATAGGATTCCAGTGCGATATTTGGACAAGGAAGGATATATAATGCAGCAATTGGTTCCAACCAATTCCTATACTTAATGCATCATCAACAATAAAAGATACTCAATGTATTTGTAGAAACATGGGAGGCTTAATATGCTCCAGGGCTTGCCTTTCAGGAACGAAGAAGGCTGGTGGTCAGGGCACTCGGGCAATTCCTCCGCGACGACTGCTTCGTCGGCTTCCTGCACCTCGGGTTCCTCCTCCTAGTTGGTTCCCTCGAACTCCAGCAACGTCACTCCCTCCGGGCACACCTATTGCATGAATGCGCAAGATAAATATCATGGATGCACATGAACGACTGTCAGGGATGCTCGGGGAACGCACATGTTCGCTGTAGTTTGCATATTCCAACTTAAGCACTATTCAAATCACTTTACTTACCAAGTTTATACAACATAATGTATAATTGCTCATCTTCGGTTAATGACCTAGCACCTACACCTAAGCATATTCTCAAGTTAGTCTAACCCCTAAACAATCAATGAGAACATTGCAACAACATACACTCAAGCATTTGTATTTCAGCAAAATGAAGACTATGTAGCGGTGCAGTAAACTAGCCATAACTGGAGATTTATAATTCCAAATGACATGCAACAAGACAATCTGGAAAGCTTATGAAATTGTCTACAATTCATTTTTAGACTTCAAAATATGATTCAACACTTTACCAAATCAAATTCATAAATCAACAGAACTCTGTCCTCACAAGGCAGAGAGTAAGCAAAACTGAAACCTAAGTTTAAACAGCTGTAGTTTCTAAACTACTAGGCCAAATGCCCTCAAATTTTGACAGGAGCTAGATACATAAATTATCTACAACTTTTGTATTCATCACATTCACAGAAAATCAAAATATCATGGGAACTTTCCAAAGTCCCCAGATCTGTCCAGAAGGACATAATGCAAACGAATAATTATTACTTATGATATAAACACATGATTGGACAAAACCAACCTTACTGACATATCACACATATCACAAGAACACCAGAAAGTAGGGTGTTCATCCCCAAAACATTTCTTTTAATACCTTTCTTAATTTATTTAATTAATTAGAGGAAATAGTAAACATATATGAAAACTACACCGTTAAATCTACAAAAATTACAGTAGACACTACATGCCCTAATTAGACTACCATAAAAATTTCACACCATTTGAGTAAGTATAACAACCTACACAAAAATGGTAAGGCAGAATGGCTTAAAATGGCATAATTAGAAAACCTTAGTGAAAAGTGTCAAGCAACAGATTTCATATTTTTCCTAGCATCCTTAAGGTAATAAGATACTACCTACCAAGTTTCATGGCCATAGGATTCCTAGATAATTTACAAAAATTCACACAAGTATCTACCAATGATAAAAGGAAAATCTATAACTCAAAAACTACACATGCAATGACTCTCAAATTTTAACCAGAGCTTCTACTATACAAGACTAGCTTACCCACAAAATTTCATAATTTTTGGATCTCAGAAACTCAAGATATGATTTCAACAAGTTTGCATGCATTCAAAAACACATTTAAAGTTTCAATTTAATTCTTCCATAAACTCTACTACAAGTGCTCATATTATATTTTTCCTAAATACTAGACCTCACTGTGATCCTAACAAAATTGGAAGTACTCAATTTGGATCTACCAATTTGGAGATACGAAATTTACAAAACAACATTCAAAACTGGAAATTTGAACTATCCTATGTAACATGCAGTCACTAACGTGTGGGACCCGGTTGTCAGCCGGACCCACTGGTCAGCGAGACGAAACAGGGGAGGCGCATGCGACGGCGCGGCACACGGCGAAGTTCACCGACAGCGACTCCTCTAGTGAAATGGACAGCAC
The DNA here is from genome assembly GCA_904845875.1 of Miscanthus lutarioriparius. Taxonomy (NCBI): domain Eukaryota; kingdom Viridiplantae; phylum Streptophyta; class Magnoliopsida; order Poales; family Poaceae; genus Miscanthus; species Miscanthus lutarioriparius. The sequence goes on from CAJGYO010000004.1 coordinate 19,013,547, forward strand.
CGGCGTGCTCCCCAAGGTCCCCCGCGTCGATTGACCCCCTAAGCCTAGACCCTAGCGGCCCCTAAGCACGCCGGCCATGGCGCACGGCGGCTCTACCGTGGCGCACGGCGGTGCGCGGCCGCGTTCCGGCATGACTGGACCGGCTTGGGCGGTAGCGTCTTCACAAGAGCGACTACGCGAGCTGGGGAAGACGAGACGAGGGCTAGGGATAGAAGAAGGGTGTGGTGGTGTGCTGGCCACGGTGAGCGCCAACTCCAGCAAGGCTCAGCCATGGCGGGCGGTGGTGGAATGGTCACAGCGACCTTACCAAAGCTCGAATGGATCGGCTAAGTGGTGGAGGACGTAGAGGCGAACACGGCGGAGCTACGGTGCAGGTGTAGTGCGCGTTTTTGCAGCGGGGCATGAGCTCGGCGACGACGAAGCTCCGCGGCAATGATGGTGGAGCGGCTGAGCTCGCTTGCTGCCCGCGGTGGAGGCGAAGAAATGAAAATTGGAGTGACGAGCAGGTCGGGCAGGCGCGCGGGGGTGTGCACATCGTGGCCAGCAGCGCCAGGGCGTCCGCGGCGCGTGGCCATGCGGTCAGATGGCCGGCGACGAGTGTCACCCACACGTCAGATGTTTTCTGAAACGGTGATCACTGTAGTTATCTGAACTTTTCGTTTCAGTGCTCAATAGAACCGACTGACAGGCAAATTTTAACACCGATTAGCTCCTAAACCATGACGAGTTAGAGGAAACAATGAACATGAAAGTTGTAGAGCTATAGTAGGGCTACAACTTTGATTTAGAAATCAACAGCTAACTCTCAACGGATCACGAGTTATATCAAGCCAAAGTTGGCTCAATCAAACTGAAATTGCATTTTAGGACTTAGAAATAATTTCAAGTGTTGAATCAGCCTTCAAAGCTGACTTGTGGACCCTTTTTGAGCATGTTGTGCACATTTTCATGAATTGACTTCTAAACCAAGTTTGTTCCTTATAAAATTTGCTACAACTTTGCTTTAGGTTGCTCAGACATGCAAACATCCTAAGCTACACTTTTTAAACAGTCAAACACAGGAGCTCTAGGGGTCCAATTTGGTCAAACCATGACTTGGAAACCTAATTAGGCAAAATGATCAACATGAACCTTGTTACTAATGACATTCTAAGTATAACTAAGTTGCTTAAGAGCATTATTAGCCACACCACACATTGGTCACACCAAAATCAAGCATCACAGGCATTGAAACAAGGAAGAACAAGTGAAGGGTTACTTTTGTTTCAAGGCCATGTTTCATATGTTTCATGATCTTGTTGCATGGTATTAACTAACCTTGTTTCACTAAGTGAGTGGCACATGGTGCACTTAAGTGTTGCACACTTTACATTTCATAAAAGAAATAACACACATGAAATATACAACATGTTGCAATGTTTCGAAATCATGTTTCATGTGATATAAGTTCACGAATGGATGCATGATGCTTATGTTTATGAAATGCAGTGCAAATGTGGAAGCCAAACACCTGGGGTGTTACAGAGGAAAGCATGGTGCCAATGCACACTACTTTGCCCTTGGAACCGCTAGGGTCTATGAGGACCTCCTTGTTGCCCTCTATAGGCTCAAAAGACCCGATCGACTGCTTGGGGTCAGGTGCTTCTTCGGTGACCTCCTTCCTGATGGCCGCAAGCTCCTTGGAGGCGACGATTGTCGCAACGTGTTCACAACACTCGACCTCGCACTCGTAGGCACGCTGGAAGGAGGTGCCGATGGTGATGACCCCGTATGGTCCTAGCATCTTCAGCTTCAGATAGGTATAGTTGGGGATGGCCATGAACTTCACGTAGCATGGACGACCTAGGATGGCGTGGTAGGTTCCGTGGAACCCGACCACCTCAAAGGTAAAGGTCTCTGTCCTATAATTGGTCGAATCCCCAAAGGTGATGGGCAGATCAATCTGCCCAAGTGGCATGGTCTGCTTTCCAGGTATGATGCCGTGGAAAGGTGCTCCGGTCGATTGGATGCGTGATCGGTCGATGCCCATGGCGTCGAGCGTTTCGGCGTACATGATGTTGAGGCCATAGCCTCCATCCATCAGCACCTTGGTGAGCTGCTTTGTGCCGATGATTAGGTTGACCACGAGTGGATATCTTCCTGGCTATGGGACGCTTTCCAGGTGGTCGGTTCGATCAAAGGTTATGGCGGACTCCGACCATCGGAGGAAAGCAGGCGCGGCTTGCTCGGCTATATAGACCTCGCGGTGCGCAAGCTTCTGGTGGTGCTTAGAGTCGTAGGCCACCATCCCTCTAAAGATCATGAGGCAGCCATCCAACGTAGAAAATCCGCCATCCTTCCCCTCGGCGTCATCTGTGGTCGGCTTGGGGATTTTCCTATGCTCCCCCTTGTTGGAGCCTCTGGACAAGAACCGCTTCATGAGGCCACAGTCCTTATATAGATGCTTGATGGGGAAAGCATGATTCAGGCATGGCCCTTCGAGTAGCTTATCTAAGTGATCCGGGGTACCCTCGGTTGGCTTCCGACCCCCCTTGTGGTCAGCGGTGGCCACGAGCAAGCTCTCGCGCCATTGCTTGTTCTTCTTCTTGCTAGGACAGTTGGAGGCACCTTCACCGGCGTCCTCGTCCCGCTTCACCTTGCCTTTGAGGTGGTCGAAAATCGCCTCAACTGCCTCCTCGCTCGAGGCATGGCTGGTGGCGATGTCGAGGAGCTCCTTGGTGGTTCATGAGCCCTTATGTCCTAGCTTGTGAACCAGGGACTCGCAGGTGGTCCTAGATAGGAAGGCTCCTATGATGTCGGCGTCGGCGACGTTAGGCAGCTCGTTGCACTACCGGGAGAAGCGCTGGATGTACCCATAAAGAGTTTCCCTAGCCTTCTGTCGGTAGTTTTTGAGATCCCATGGGTTCCTAGGACACGCGTATGTGCCCTGAAAGTTTCCCATGAAGATCTCTTTCAGGTCCGCCCAACTTTGGATTATGTTGGCCAGAAGGTGTTCCAACCATGTTCGCACCGAATTGGCCAGGAATAATGGAAGGTTGCGGATAATGAAATCGTCATTATCTGCTCCACCGGCTTAGCAAGCAAGCCGATAATCCTCGAGCCATAGTCTGGGGTTCGTTTCCCTGGAGTATTTTGGGATGTTGGTCGACGGTCGATACCACGATGGAAAGGCGGCGTTGAGGATGTGTCGGCCAAAGGCCTGAGGTCCTGGCAAGTCAGGGCTCAGGCTTTAGTCCTCACCGCTGTCATAGCATCTACCACGACGAGGGTGGTAGCCATGGCTAGACCCTCCCTCGTGTTGCCATGGGCATGCCTGCGGGCATCGAGGGTGTCATGCGCGTTATGGTTGCGGCCGAGACGCTCATGCACCGAGACTATGGCACGCGTAGCTTGCCGCCTTGCCGTGCCTAGTGGACTGACATGTCCATGTTGGGCTGCTCTAAGAGCGCACGCTGGCTAGCATAGAGCTTGCGTCATCGGGACAATGAGCTCTTGGCCTACTGCGCTGCCGCACGCTCAAGTAGCGTGCGAATCTCGTGATGGCCTCGATGATCCTCGGGCGTCTAGGGCCCTAGAAGCCCTCGGAGCAAGGCCATAGCGGCGGTGATGTTCTGGCTTGCCCGGGTGAAGTGTGGGAGGGCCTCATCGTCCTCGACGATCCTCTGGTTCACGTCATGAGCCATGGCACGTGCACGCCCACCGTCTTCATGGCGCTCGATCTCTTGCTTGAGCTCTGTGCATTCCTGCTCAAGCTGGAGTCGTGCTTCCTCAAGCACTTGGTGTTGGGCCTTTAGCTGCTCCACCCATAGGTGAGGTGGGGCCCCTGCATCCCACTCGACCTCATCGTTGAGGTCATTCATTGGGGGTAGACTCTCCCTCGTGGATGCTTTCGACGTGTCCCTCGTGGGTACCTGCCATGAAACATTCACGAGAAGGTTGATTGCTCCCCCCGCTAGAGTCAGAGTCAGAGGGCGACCCCGACTCTCCCGCGAGGAGGTCGTGGAAAGATTCCACGACATATTCAGTCATTCCCATGAACTCGTCGTTCACGGGGGATGGAGGCGTGCGTTGCACCACAAGGTGGCCAACGGTCTCTATGGTGTTGCAGAGACCAGACGGGAGCACTGTTGGGGCGCTCCGGATTAGGTATTTTGGGGAGAGCGGCTCTCCTCTGGCGAGCTACGTCACAACATTAGCGAACGAGAAGGTGAGGTGGCGCAGGCCCTTCCAGGACGGTCGAGGTCCTAGGAAGGCGCCGAGCTGGTGCTCTAGCCTTCCATAATCGAAGCCGAGGGGTTGGTCGCTCACGGGGGTGCGTGCAGCTGCAACTCCTCAAGTGCCTTGGTGATCGCGTCGAGGTCGGTGAAGTGGAGAGGTTGGACGGCGGTGGGAGCCTGGACCAACCCTCCCTCTGTCACGACGATGAAGTCTAGGTTCCCAAAACGCACGTGCGTGCCTGGGACCCAGCTGACGTTGTGACTAACCATCCGAGGCCTGATGTGGACGTCAAGACGCGCAAAAGGCCCCTACCTAGCGCGCCAACTGTTGGTGTTTTGAGTTACCACCGATGAGTAAATTTCTAATATAGCGCGTTTGGTTTGGATGGTGTGCTTAGGGGACACGAGGTTTATACTAGTTCGGGCAGAAAGTCCCTATGTCTAGTTCATCGCTGCAGCTTATGTTGCTAGCATTGAAAGTTTATAGTAGGGGTTACAAACAGGCGAGAGAGGGAAAGGATCCCAGGTCTCTGGTGGAAAGAGTGAACGGATGCTGAGAGCTCGATCGCTGCTCGGTCGGGTGTTCGTGTCGTGTTCTTGTGTGTTTATCTCGTGTTCTGATCGGTTCGGGGTGATTCAATCGGCCCTTCCCAGGGGACGCCCTGCTTTCCCTTTTTATAGGCTAAGGGAAAGCACGGGTTACAACAGAGGAAAAGGAGAAGAACGAGAGAGAGAGAGAGGAAAGCTTTTAGGATCATTGGGTCCTTCTTCTCCTTCATGTGGGTCCTGCCAACCCTATAGATGTCAACAGGGACAGCTCCACATCATGGCCCTATCTGTCACTAGCACCACGCGCAGGTGTCATCTGCTGGTCATGGCATTCCATCCCGTCCCGACGGACATCGTGGTGAACTGACATGCATGTCACCGTTCATACGAGGGTTAGGTAGAACAGCACTGGCACACCCAATTGTGTTCTTGATATGAACCCTCTGGTATGGCCCATCATAGCCATGGGTTACATTGAGGCATGCCAGTCTCTTCCCTGATGTCATAGTCTTGACCCAGGCCCATACGCCTAGACCTAGAGTCGTTGGCAGCGGTATGGGTCTTCGTTGGGCGAGACGGAGTGTGAACCCAAGGGGTCGGGCAAGATGGAGCCTGCACCCACGGGGTCAGGCGAGGCGGAGCCCATGGCCTCAGGGTCGGGCGAGGCGAAGCCTGCGCGCCTGGGGTCGGTTGGATCTGTAGTCGCGCTCTTGACTACTCTGATGAATCAATGTTCATGACCATTAGCTCCTCTTCGGGTACCCTAGTATTGGTCCCCGAGCATCAGGATTGCCCATGGGACCTAGGTAGTATGAGTGCTCAATATCAGCTGATGGAATCAAGATTTCATCTTCCATTTCCTAAGAGCAAAGAAAAGGGGAACTGAATCTAAGGATGTGGATTTATGAATAAAAGCAAGCCGATAGAAGACAATGCGGAAGAAAGGAAAGAGAAGAAGATACACGTACCTCTGGAACATGGGAGATCGCCATTTGCATAAAAACGAGCTTGAAGGTTAGATCTGTAGACGGCGGGTAGGATTCAACAATGGCCTTCATAGATGAGCGGCGGTGTTGGAAGAATAGACGGCGGAGTTGATGATTATAACGCGCCGAGGACCTAATTCGTTTCGTCTAGGGTTTGAGCTTGAGTGGTGGCGGCTACAGTAGTGGGTGCTCTTGGAGAAAGAACAAAGCAAGAGGGCCGAATGGAGAAGACGGAGGCATCAAGGCGTGGTTATAAAAGAATTTGGCCTGAGAATCGAGGTGCCACGCGTAGGAATCAAGGCAGACGGTTGTGAACACGGCAGGAGTAATGATTACAAGTGTGAATTTTGGAATAAATATATTTGATTCCAAAATTTGGGGGCATGTGTTTACACCAGATTTTGGAATAGTACACTAGAACTCTGTAAGTGCATCTAGCCCTTTAGTGGGTTCTGGTGAATTGAATGACAACACCATTAAAGGTCTAACAAGTTTGCTAAGTGTTAAACAGGAAATTGAGTTTATTGCATACACTTGTGGATTATGGAATGTGAAGTGTATATAGGTTCAACAAGAAGGCAAACTTGATGATATTCCACATAATGTTCAAATCAAGGCCAAAATTGTGTATTGTTGTGTTGGAAGATCACGGAAACAATATAGTTCAAGAGAAAGACAACAATGCAAATAGAGTTGATGAAATGGCTTCTATGTTGAGGAATATCATAGTATCATGAGAAAGCAAGCATATTTGGCAAATGTTAAAAGAGACATGAGTTGATGATTTTGGATTGGTCTCAATAATGGCTTGCTTTGCATGAACAAGAAGAGTTTGATAGTGGATTAGCTTTGATCAAGGATTAAAGAATGAGTCAAGAATGCATAAGTGAAGAAATACCAAGCAAAGGTTTAAATGACAAAGGACACAACTCATACTGGATATAAGTCAGTCTCTACGTTGGTTTATTTGTATGGATAAAGATTTAGAAAATCACTTTGCATTGCTTTGATCAAGCTAGAAGTATGAAGATAGATATTGAAGTGAGTGTTAGGAGTGTTAAGCCAAGATGAAGAGGATATAAGGAATCATGAATTGGCTTGACCATATTGATGTTGATTCATATATGTCTTTATGTGAATCAAACTAAAGCTTGATTGATCTCAACATTTATATCTAGAAGATATTTAAGCAATGATCGTACTATTGAAGAAATGGTTTTTCAATGGATGCTTAATTTGATGTGACTTCAGTATGGCTTGATAAGGTGAAGATAGCAAGAAAAGGGCTTCGAGGGACTAAGCGAAGGTGAAGGGCAAGCGATGGCTTGAGGACCGAGGTACCATGGCTAAGGTGAAGAAGAGAGTACTTGCATTGAGTTAAGGAACTAATCAAGCTATAAGGAGTCATATTGTGTCGATGATCAAATCATTAGTGAAAGTGACTTAAAGCCATTGAGGTGAACTCATATGTATGGAAATGGTTCAAGTCACATGCTCAAGGTGTGTTTGCTCGAATAGATGAGATAAAGATGATTGCAACCCCTTATGAAGTGATATTGAGAAGAAATGGCATATGAAGACATTGAAGACTCAAGTGGTTAAAATGGTTATATTCTCTTAGATCTTGAGTATAGGTATGCCGTACTATCAAGGGGGATGCAATACGAATCATAGACAAGTCTCAAGTGCTCAAACTAACCAAACTCAAGTGCTAACATGAGAGAAACACATTAGCACAACACTTTCACATGTTGATCTTGGGGCTTGTTCTCTACTAGGTTGGATAGCCCTCGAAATAAGCTTTCCAGAAAGTCCAAGATCACTGAAAACGAAGTTTGGAGTAAAAAGTTTATGACATTTTCTGTGAGGTGACCTGTGTTGTTTTTGAGAGCTGTGGCAACGCCGTGAATTTTTGCAGCAGTGCCGCGAGTTGCCACGGCAGTGCCGCACCTGTACATGTCATAACAGCTAGTTTTTGAACTACAACGGCTAGCTTGTGTGGGTGGCTATAAATACCTATCACACGCCTCCTGATGTTGCTGCTGATGCTCCAACCATTCCAAACCATTTCCAAGCCATTTGTGAGCTCTCTCTAACCCCTCTCTTTGTGAGAGTGAGTGATTAGTGGTTAATTAAGTGTTAGAAAGCAATTAAGAGTAAACCAATCATTGAGCACTTGTCGGGCTTTGTCAATCTTCGTTGCGCATTTGTTACTCTCGGAGGTGAAGCCTCCTAGATGGCTAGGCGTCGCTCGGTGAGCTCTCGTGCTTGTGGTGAGCCACGGGATAGTTTGTTAATCACCCCATTGATCTAATGGAAACCTCTCATCTCAAGAGTTCACTCTCTTGACTTGAGGACGAGGATAAGGGTTGCAAAGGCTAAGCCTTAGTGGCTTCCTCAACAACGTGGATATAGGCAAGCCTTGGTGACGAGCTAAACCACGGGATAAATCTTGTGTCTTGTCTCCTTTATGTTTTGAATTGCATTATCTGTGTTCCACTCGATCTACTTGGTTGTGCGTGTTTATGAGTGCAGGTACTTAGTGGACTTGCCACTGGACATCTGTATGCACATCTCCAAGTTTGAGTTCTAGACGTAGCTGTTGTTGAAGCTCTCTACGCAGGTGCGGCAGTGCTGTAGTGCGGCAGTGCCGCGCGATGAAGCAGTAGTGTCGCACACTCTACTAATACGCTGTAAGTTTTATTTGTTGTTAATTTTTAGAAGCGCCTATTCACCCCCTCTAAACGACATCAAGGTCCTTTCAAACTCGGGATTTGAAAGACACCTGAAGACCGCGTCACACGCGGAATTGGCTCTTGGGCAGTTGGAGTCACTGCCACAATGCATAGACACAAGCTCGAAAGAGACGAGCATTTGTTTAAGGCACTCCAGTACTTTGATAAAGATAACGGCCGTGTTCGGCTGGCTGGCTGGCTGATTGCCGGCTGGCCAGCCACCTCACAAAATCACTATTTACGTTCTACCAGAACAGTATTTTTCTCTCACAACAATCAGCCGAAACAGTATTTTTCAGTCCTACCGAACATGCCCAACAGCGGGTGAGTACTTTCAAATTGATATCTCAAATGCTAACATAACACGCCACACTTTTTATCCCATCAAAACATGTCTACATTATCGATTATGTAAAAAAAAACGACCCTGTGGGGATGATTTCCTTTTTGCATGTAAAAGTACCTATCTAGGTTCACATTTATTGGCACTGACTTTCTTCCAAAGTATGTCTTTTTCAGCTGTGTTTTGTTTATTCGTTTCATCTTCTTGATGTTGGTCATTTGCCTGCCACAGGATGGGAGGATTAACTATGAGGAGTTTTGCGCAGTGATGCGAGGAGGGATGCAGCAGCCAATGAGGCTCAAGTAGCCTGTACCCTTAGTAGAAATGGCTTCCATTAGTTACTGTTTTTCACTCTTTTTTTCTTCATGTTCGGTACTTGGTAGCCGGATAAAGCTTACAATGGGCGTTGCTTTTGCATTGTTGAGAGATGTTTGTGTATATCTTTTTCTTTTTTGCTCGTGTTTGTTGCATTGTATTGTAGTATCTTGAACGTCCCTTCCTTTTATAAGTTTGTTTATGCAAATACAACTAATAAAAAGTGCATTTTGCCTCTCACTTTGTACTGTTAAAATCTAGCTTCCAGTTGGGTAATTAGTAATAGGAAAAAGGTCTACTTACAAGTACGTAACCAGGATTCCTTAATAATTCTACTGCCTCGCGTTTGGTTAAGAGACAAGGTAAGTTGAGATGGTCATGTCTTTAGTTTTAGGGACAAAATTAACCTATTTTCCTGACTCTGATCAAAACACCACTAGAGCTGGGCCCGTCCTATCCTGTCCCACCTGATTCCTCCAACCAAATACTACCTAAAATTTCATTAGTGGTCCTCCAACACTAATTTCTCGCTCCATTCGAGAATATATGCCCTGTTCGCTTTGCTGAAAAGCCATGGCTGAAAGTACTATTCGCTGATTTGTTGTGAGAGAAAAACATTGTTCGTTAGCTGAAATAGTACGACTCATAAGACAAGCGAACAGGGTCATAATGTGTATTCTATTTTATTATATATTCAAAAAAGAAATTGGATTATATTACCACCAAATATATTATTTATAGCTACAATAAGGCCAATATAGCATGAAATAAGATACAAATTTATATAATTTTGTATGCGCTAGGATCCTATTTGAGTGTAAATACTTCGTTTTAGTTTTGAGGGAATACCGTAGTTTTCGCCGTAGTATTGGTAAATAATAACACTTATGAGTTCCGAGTTGTTTGGGATGCAACAAGAACTTCTTTTTGGATGCCTATATTTTTACCACAATCTATGTGGGTTGAGGCAGTTTGGTGTGGAATTTAGTTTAAATTCCACACCAACCAACTTCAATACACATCGATTGAGGTGGATACATGAGCATACAAACAGGGTCTAAAGGAGAAATTGAGGTACATCAAATCCATCATATTTCTTGTGCGTGGCTCTTGTGGTCAGTCTGGTTAAAAAGCGAGGTAGAATGTGGTAAATCTATTAAATCCATCTAAGTTTTTTTTATATAATGCCTCCATCTGGCTTGTCTTTTTTTCTCAATCACGCAAAAGCTTTGCGTGTTTTTGTATTAAGATAGAGAAAGGTTCCATATAACACGCCTTAGCGGCGCCATAAGGTATCTTATACTCTTGTAAAGCTAACCCCACTAGATTGTTTCTCTCTTCACGTAAGATGTCAACATCATTTACCACTAAGTGTCCCACTAACTTGCAATCATTTCATACAAGCTATCCATGTCATCCTATATTAATTACAAAAATATCCACATCATCTCTACTATGTGCAATACTTTTAATTTTTAAACTATTAACGTAAAGTCATCTATATATGCTATTTGTTTCATCACCTATCTTCTATAATGTGATCAAATATTCCATTGGTTTTTCATCTATTAGCTTATCGATTTTTACCAGATCTGATATAGTAAAATAATATGCAAGTCAAATTCATATATATATACATAGAATAATGAATACCATATAGTAATACTAGAGTTAAATGCATTGTAGGCCCTTAAACTTGTCTTGGGGTGCCACTTAGATCCACAAACTCTCAAATCGTACTTCTGGCACCCTAATGTTGTTTAAGTATGCCACTTAGGTCCATAACTCATCGGAAGCAAGGTTTTGGCCGACGTGGCGTGGACAGCGTGGCGCTGACTGTGTCCAAACGCACCTGAGCCTAGTTTGGGGCGTGCAAATAAGCAGAGAGTCCACCCAGTTCTTTTCATTTGCAGTTCCTAATACTTCACCTCTTTGAATCCGCCGTCACGGACACACGAACTCGCGGGGAGCACGTGGGGCGACCGCTAGTGGAGGCAATCACCGGCGAGTTAGGAGGCCAACACAGTGGAGGAGTGACGCCGAAGCCTGGTGGTGTGCGGATTCCCGTGGTGGTCGCGGTGAATCTGCACGATGGTGGCGGTGTTGCAGCCGAAAGGGCAAGGCCGACCTGTGTATGGTGAATGAATCCCCTTGAGCTCATTTCGTGGTAATCTTGGTCTTCACATTGAATGTAGTTAGATGGTGTTGTGAATCGGAATGGTAAATGTTTACCATCTTTTATGATTTTGGTTCGTCGAGGGTTTAGGATTGAACTGTTATTTCTCTCAATAATGTTAGATGGCTTAGTTTGTATGAATCTTCCCTAATTTGTTAGCAATCTTTCCAATTTTAGGAGTTGATAGTGGTGAGTTCACGGTTGAGATGCATCATGGAGGTTTTTTATCGGAATAGGAGTTAATCGGGCCTATGTTGGTGGGAAAGTTCACTGCTTTGATCATTGTGAGGCAGGCACTTGGTCTCCAGTGTGGTTTAATGAGTTGTTGTTCATGCTTCACTACCCGAAGAACCCAAATTTGAAGATGTACTGGCTTTTACCTGGGAAAGACATTTCATATGGCATTAGGTTGATTTTTAGTGACTCAGATACCTTAGTGATGGCCTCTCTGGTAGGTAGAGTGAGGACATTTGTTCTGTATGCTGATCATGATGACTCTCTAGCTGGCTTGGATTGGGATGACATTGTGGCAAACCCAATAAGGTCAATGCCCAAGGTTATGAGCCCTTGTAGAGTGGGAGTGCAGAATAGGAACATGAACAATATTCCTGATGATGTGGATGCAACTTATGAAGATGTTGTGCAGTATAGTTCTAGTGAAGATGACTCGAATTTTGAAGATAGTGATTATGATCTAGCTAATGAAGATGATGATCTATTCATGGATAATGTTGATGACCAAGTGGTTGATCAAGGAGTTGCCAAGGGAAAGAAGGTACCCAAGGGAAAGAGAGCTCAAGTTGTGGTGGGCAGAGGTGATGAGGATTTCTCAACTGATGATGAAGGGTTAATGGTTCCAAACTCTGATGTTGAAAACAATGTCACATTCAATTTCAAGTCATTCAAGCATGAAGACTTGGTCAATCCAGTGTTCAAAGTAGGAATGATCTTTGAGTCTGTAGAGTTGCTAAGGAAGGCTATTACAGAATATAGTTTGAAGCACAGGGTGGATATTAAGATGCCAAGGAATGAGAAGAAGAGGCTGTGAGCCATATGTGAGAAAGGATGTCCTTGAAATTTGTATGCTTCAGATGATAGGAGAGCTCATGGAATGATGATAAAGACTTTTTGTGGTGAGCACAACTGCCACAAGAAGTGGGTATTAAAGAGGTGCACATCCAATTGGCTTGCTAATAAGTACTTGGAATCTTTCAGAGCTGATAAGATGACACTAGGGAATTTTTCTAGAATAGTGCAAAAAGAGTGGAATCTGACACCAGCTAGGACAAAGCTTGTGAGAGCTAGAAGAATAGCAATGAAAAGGGTAATGGGTGATGAAGCAGAGCAATATAAGCTACTATGGGACTATGCTCAAGAGCTAAGAAGGACCAATCCAGGCAACACATTGTATCTGAACCTTAATGGTAATCTTTTTACCTCACTTTATATATCACTTGATGCTTGCAAGAGAGGCTTCCTTGAGGGTTGCAGACCTTTAATATGTTTGGATGGATGTCACTTGAAAACCAAATATGGGGGGATAATGCTGACAGTTGTAGGTATTGATCCTAATGATTGTATTTATCCAATAGCTCTAGCAATTGTTGAAGTTGAGTCACTAGCAACTTAGAAATGGTTCTTAGAAACTTTGAAGGCAGACCTTAGCATTGAAAACACATATCCATAGACACTTATGACAGACAAACAAAAGGTGAGAACTTGATGATTCATTACTGTTATAGTAAATCTTATTGTTATTTACCTAATGTTCTAGACCTAATTCATTTTTTCACTGTGTGCAGGGCCTCATTCCAGCATGTAGCAAAGTTTTCCCTGAAGCTGAGCATAGATTCTATGTTAGACATTTGTACAGCAACTTCTAGCAGCACTTCAAAGGTGAGAACCTGAAGATACAACTATGGAAATGTGCTAGGTCCACCACTGTGGATCAATGGAATAGAAACATGGAAAAAATGAGGGTACTAAACCAGAAGGCATATGAGTGGCTAGAAAGGATGGCTCCAAACACTTGGGTGAGGGCATTTTTTAGCACTTACAGCAAGTGTGACATACTTTTGAACAATAGCTGTGAGGTTTCAACAACTATATCTTGGATGCTAGAGAAATGCCAATTCTCAGTATGTTGGAGCACATCAAGGGCCAACTGATGAGTAGGTACTACAGCAAGGAGAAAGAGGTTGGAGAAGTGTGGCAGGGACCAATCTGCCCGAAGATTAGGAAGAAAGTTTAGAATAATTCAGAGTTTGCCAACACTTGTTTTGCAGCACCTTCTGGACATGGTATATTTCAGGTGCAGGATAGGGAGTATCGGTTAGTAGTTAACATTGGGCTAAAACAATATGACTGTAGAAGGTGGGATCTCACTGGTATACCTTGTTCACATGTCATTTCTTGCCTAAGGCATGAAAGGATACCCACTGAAACAATGGTCCATGACTAATATACTTCAGCAAGATTTCTGATTGCATATGGTCCCAAGATCTATCTATGTGCTGACAAGTCCATTTGGGAGAAGGTCCAAGGAGTTCCTGTTGTGCTTCCTCCTCTGTACGAAAAGAAGGTGGGCAGACCTACTAAGAATAGAAGGAAAGAACCAGTGGAATTAGAAGGAACTAGTGGAACAAAAATGTCAAAGCATGGAATGCAAATGACTTGTAGCTACTATGGGGATCAAGGCCACAACAGAGCAGGCTGTCAGTTAAGGAAGTCAGGAATAAGGCCCAAACTACGGTCTGTGAGGAAAACTATGGAAGAACCACAAGAAGAGGACCCTACACAGCAAATGGATGACAACTTAGATGAAGAACCAGTAATTACACATGTAGTATGGACTGACCAAATATTTTACTCACAATACACCAATTTTACACTATGCTTGCCAGCTAACTGTCTATGCTTGCAGGTTGCCATTCATTTTCCAGAAACCAACACACCACTACTATCACAGTTAACAAACAATATGCTTTCATAGCTAGAAGAAGAGGTAGGACACTATGCTTTAACAACTACTATTGTCACATTTAACAAACACTTGTTTTCTTTCAGTCTTCATAGACCAGCAGCATGGTGAGGCAATAGGAACCCATGCCAGCCTCTGCATTCATTGGAACAAACCTACCAACCACAAGACCACTGCCACCTACAACTGCAACAAAGCTGGGGAGGTCAACAACATATAAGAGAAGTGCCAAGCAGGGTGACAAGTCCAAAGGTCAGCAGAAGAAGGGAGGAGACCCTAAGAAGAAGAAGACCTGATGTCCAAAGTCTACAAACCAGCAGTAGAAGATGACAACCAGCATAAGGGTTTAGATTGTGTTGTATAATCTTTTGTAAAGCTTATCATGGCCCTAGAACAATGTTTGAGATGGTGGCAATAGTCTTTTGTTTAGATCATCACATGAATCACTGACCAAAATAGTGTATGTGCACATGGATGCTATTACTGCTATCAGGTGAACTATGAAATAGATGGAAAATTGAGATAAAAAGGATGGTTTTCATTGCTTCTGATGTTCACATTACACAATGAGTACTCTTACACAGTTGTCACTGAGTTTATTTGCACAACTGAACAACCATAACTAACACAAGTGCCAACACTACACACACACAGAGAACATATATCACATTCAGCAAACAAACTACGTCTTGGTCATTCCCTTGATTTCCTTGAGCTTTGTTGGCCACTGCATTGTCCATCAGGCCAACATAGGGACGTAGGTTTGATTCTCCTTCGGACTGAGCTTCACATGTGCCATTGCCGTCTTCCTTCAGCCTCTTTAAGATGTGCTTGATGTAGTCTGCTTCCCAGTAAAAAAATGGACACCCTCTGCCAAAATAACCAAATCCAACTCAATTGCAACAAGGACACAGCAATCCAAGTGCCAAAGATTTGAATCATAAAACCCTAACTCACCTTATGGTCTGGGTAATAGTAGAATACCTTCCATGCATTCCATGGCTACGTGGAAACGTGCCTCACCACCATTCGACCGCCGCATTCGGTGCACAGGATGAGGGAAAGGCCGCCCGTACGCCTATTGAAGCACGACGTGCTCCCTGGTGGCGCCATGGAGTAGATCGACAAGGCGGCGACGGCTTGGAGAGTGAGTTCGGACAGAGACAAAGAAGGGAAAAGTAAGAGGAGGGGAAATGGAGGAGAACTGGAGAACCGGGTGGCCTCTCTGCTTATTTGCACGCCCCAAACCAGGCTCACGCGTGGCTCACGTGCGCTTGGACACAGTCAGCGCCACGCTGTCCACGCCACATCGACCAAAACATTGCTTCCGATGAGTTATGGACCTAAGTGGCATACTTAAACAACATTAGGGTGCCAGAAGTACGATTTGAGAGTTTGTGGACCTAAGTGGCACCCCAAGACAAGTTTAAGGACCTACGATGCATTTAACTCGTAATACTATATATAAAAGATTTATTTTTAAGAAAATCTTACGGTAGGCATGCTTCTAGTTAAAAGAGATTTTACGTGGACTCTCGGACCTCCTAGTGTACGTGGCTTCTATGACATCGTTCTCTCACCTCCCCTGCCTTCCCGTGGCTTTCTGCTGCGCAACCACGCCCTATAGGTCTCGCCTGTCAAACTATGCCATGCCATCATGCCATGCCATCGTGCCCTCACCCAGCGACGAAGGCAACGGTGGGGCTGGGGGGGGCTCCAGCCCCCCTACCGATCCCAGACAAGTGGAGCCCCCCTAAGTTTTTTTTAAAATTTTATACATATATATAATAGGTAGGAGGGGCTAAGAGATTAAGAGAAGATAAAAAAACCTCTATTCCTTGTTGGGCTGAAAGAGAAAATAGCTCAGTTGGTTAGAAGTTAGAAGCCCAACCGAATCGGCGACTCCCGAGACACAGGCGGCGGCACCTGCTTTCTGCGGATCCTCGGCGGCTCCAAAGACGCCGCCGCGCCTGAGCCAAAGAAGCAGCAATGGCAAGAAGACATCGTCTGGCGGCCGTCGCATCCGCGATCGAACATCGGCGTCGGCTCCAGCGCCCGAGATCTCGAGCGCACTGGAGGAGCTTGAGGCGCGCGCGCCGCCCCCTCCACGCCGACAACCGCGACCTCGCCAAGCGCTCTCCACGCGTCTGCCCCAGCCTTGCAGGCCACCGCTCCGCCAACGCCCGCCGCTGCGCGCAAGCGAGGCCAGCGCCCTCGCCCGCCGCCTCGCCGCCGCTAGCCGCGCCCTCCGCAGCTATGCGAGATGTATGCCGCGTCCGTGTCCGCTGGCTCGAGATCGGAGCTGCGTGCCGCGCGGCTTCTTCGAGTATAGCGCTTCGCCTCGATGATCAGCGTAGCCGGCCGGCCGGCCGGGCATCAAACGTCTGAAAGCAGAGAGCAACGGAAAGCGGTCATCTACTACTACTACCTACTATTGTCAATCTTACAAAGATCGACAGCCCGAGTAATCTTGACTAGTGACTCTCGAGGACGATGTGATTGCAGACTTGCGGTGTTTTTCTTTTTGACTCGGTAGGAGCAAATAGAAGCGGCGTCGGAGCCGAAGCAGCCCGTGTGATTTTTTAATTATGAAATTAAGTCATGGATCGTGATTGAAAAATGGTTTGATTCTTGATGGATTTTAATTTTAAATTTTCAAGTATGTCGTCGAAAAGAACTCTGCGCAATTACTTTTCAAGTTCTAGTGGTAGTGGTCCATCAACTAATGAGAGCACAACTCAACCAAAGAAACCTAGAGCAGAGTTTAGTCAATCGAACATGATTGCAGACCCTGAAAATCGCAAACCAATTGATGATTATGAACCTGAAATTAGAGACCAAGTAAAGAGAGCATATGCTTTGAGTGGTCCAACC
Organism: Miscanthus lutarioriparius; assembly: GCA_904845875.1. Taxonomy (NCBI): domain Eukaryota; kingdom Viridiplantae; phylum Streptophyta; class Magnoliopsida; order Poales; family Poaceae; genus Miscanthus; species Miscanthus lutarioriparius. Next base: position 19,030,722 of record CAJGYO010000004.1, read on the forward strand.
CAACCTCGTGAATTTCAATTTCCTAGTAAATGGATTGGTGGTCAATGGAGATCATTTCAAAAGACTTGGTTTGATGAATTTGATTGGCTAGAATATAGTGAGTCCAAGGATGCGAGTTTTTTGCTTATATTGTTATCTCTTCTTTAATTCGGAAAGCTTTGAAAATTTGGGAGTTCTCTTTTTGCACATCAAGGTTATGTGAATTGGAAAAAAGCTAAGGATGCTTTTAGTAAGCACAGTGCTTGCAAGACTCATGTAGATGCTAGGCTGAAGTGTGATGACTTTATGAACCAAAGGACAAGTGTGGGTCGAAAATTAGTTGAGGTAATCACGGAGGAAGAAAAACGATATGAGATTCGTTTGACATCTTCTTTAGATGTTGCAAGATTTCTCATATCACAAGGGCAACCTTTTCGTGGAGATGATGAGAGTTCTACTTCCCTCAATAAGGGTACATTCAGAGAGATGGTTGATTGGTATAAAGATAAGGTTGAGATTGTGAAGGACGCATATGACAAAGGTTCTAAAAATTGCCAAATGTTATCTCCTGATATACAAAAGGACCTTGCAAAAGCTTGTGCAGAGGAAGTCACAGCTGTCATTATGGATTTATTGATGAGTCTCGAGATGTATCAATAAAAGAGCAAATGGCAGTGATTCTAAGGTTAGTACTTTACAATTGCAATTTTGTGCATAGATTTTTTATAATTATTTCTACAATTATACTAACACATAAACAAATGTGGCGTGTAGGTTTGTCAATGATGAAGGGAAAGTGATGGAGAGATTTCTTGGACTTCAGCATGTTTAGAGTTGTACAGCTATTGCATTGAAAGAAGCTTTGGTTAGTATGCTTTCAAGTCACAATTTGTCTATCTCTATGCTCCGTGGGCAAGGGTATGATGGAGCTTCTAATATGAGAGGTGAATTTAATGGGGTGCAAAAATTGATTCGTGATGAAAATCCTTATGCTTTCTATGTGCATTGTTTTGCCCATCAATTGCAGCTAGTGGTTGTTACCGTTTCGACTTCTAGTGCAGACATTGCAGATTTCTTTAACTATATTCCTTTAATAATCAACAATGTGGGTGCAAGTTGCATGAGAAAAGATGCCTTGCTTACAAAGCATCATGATGTGTTGCTAGAAAAGATTGAGAATGGTGAGATTATGACTGGAAGAGGTTTAAATCAAGAAAGCAACCTAGCTAGGCCTGGAGATACTAGATGGGGTTCACATCTTAAAACTTTGCTTCGCATTTTGGTCATGTGGGAGGCTATCATAGATGTCCTTGAGATAGTGAAGAAAGATTCTATTAAACCAACATGTAATGGTGGAGCTTTAGGTTTAATTGGAAAAATGGAGAGCTTTGATTTTGTGTTCATCCTGCATTTGATGATAGAATTGTTGAGCATGACAGATATTTTGTCACATGCTTTGCAAAGGAAGGATCAAGACATAGTTGAAGCAATGCATTTGATCACGGATGTGAAAGATAGCTTGCAGGATATGAGGGAAAATGGATGGGAGCCATTACTCAAAAAAGTGAAAACATTCTGTGAGAAGAATGAGATTGAAGTGCCAGATATGGGTAAGGAAATAAATGTTAGAGGGACATCTAGACGAAGAAAGCAAAAGGTAACAAACATGCATTACTATCATGTTGAGATTTTTCTTGTCGCCATTGATGCCATCTTGACGGAGTTGAATCATCGGTTTAGTGAAATTAGTTCAGAGTTATTAGTATGTATGGCTGCTTTTAACCCAAGGAACTCCTTCTCTAATTTTGATATGGACAAACTTGTGAGGCTTGCTGAAATTTATGCTGAGGATTTTGACATTGGTGAACTTATTGTTTTGCCAAATCAACTTAGACAGTTTGTGAACCGTGCTAGAAGAACTCCAGAATTTCTTGGATGCACTGAACTTGGAAAAGTTGCTGAAATTATGGTGATGACTAAAATGCACGAATCTTATAAATTGGTTTATCATCTCATTGAGCTAACCTTGATACTACCAGTGGCAACGGCTTCAGTTGAAAGGATATTTTCAGCCATGTCTATTATAAAGACAGATTTGCGTAGTAAAATGGGTGATGACTGGCTCAATGACTTGATGATATGCTATAATGAGAAGGAGAAATTTAGAAAGATTGATAATGAAAAGATCAAAAAGCGGTTTCAAGATATGAAAAAGCGTCGTATGTTATTGCCTAAAAAATTAGTGGTATGCTCTATTCTCTTCTAAATTCATAATTTGGCGGTCCAAATATGTTTGACTAATCAATTATGTCTATTTGTGTAGATTGCTACTTCGGATGAATAATGTGTGTCAACGTCAAGCACTCAAGCGCCGTCTATTAGTTTCGTAATTTGGCCTTTCGGTATGAATGAACAGGTTCCTTTATTTTTCATGATGTATTTTATGAATTTTATCGTTAACCAATGTTTTTAAGTCGGTGTAGCACTTTTGTTCAGTCGGGTCTAAATTTTTTCCTAGCTTCGTCCCTGTTCAGCCCCTCCTAAAATTTTTTCTGGCTTCGTCCCTGCCCTCACCTCCCTTCCCTTCCCATGGTCACTGGCAGTTCACCGTGCAAGTACGCTCTAGCCGCCGTTAGCGTGCACCGCCGCCCCCGGCAGGTACAAGTACATGGGAGAGAGATGGTGTAAGAAAATGATCACACATCCAAGGATTGGGACGGGATGGTATGGTACAACATCTTATGGAAGATATTTCCTTTTTGAAATGAATTCATCCTGCAACTAAATAAAAGCTTGAGAAACTAGAATGGGGACGGATGATGCAGCACCTCAGGAAAAACATTTCTTTTTTTATGAATTCATTACGCAACTACATAAAAAAAAAGAATGAAATTGTTCCATCTCAAGAGATACCTCCAACCAAACACAACCTTGACGTTCGGCATCATTCTACAGATACGTATATTTGCCAGTCTTCAGATACTGTAGAATGTGTCAGCAAGTACGTTCGGTTAATGCTTAAAGTGGGTCCAGATATTCGGTCAATACATACAAAATACGTGTTTTCCTTTTCAAAACAAAATGATTTTTTTACTTCCCCGTGACTTTCCTGCTTCACCGTAATCACTGAATCAATGCAAAGCCTAGCGTGCTGTGCCATCAGCCAATGCAAAAACTGGTAATCAGACAACGTAATAAATTATCTTATATAAGCAAGAAGATACATAAAATACTCGGTACAAGACGACTTTACTGCAGCTATGCAGTTGCGAAATGTTGTCAAGAACCTGAACATGCCTTCAAGGTCACAACAGAGGATCCATGATGACTAGGAGCAATGGAATACACGGACTAAAACACAACCGAAGCAAACTGTTGAACATTACATTCTGAAATGTATTATATGCGTCCAACTATCCAAGAATCCCAGGCCTGGCAGTGCACAAGTATTCTCTGAAGGCGTCTGCTTTGTTAGATTTGCCGGCATCTAACATCAACTACAAGGTGGCGAATATGCGGTCCGTACCATTTGACACGTTCAACATGCTCCACTGACACGTTCCAAGATAGTCCTGCGACACAAAATGGCATAAGAATGGAATTTTAACTCTTGAGGGCAAAACTGCATCACAACAGATCAAAGCATAAATGCACCATTTTTACCATGGTTTTTGGCGATATTACTGATGGATTCAACAACATTGTCCAACCAGCGTGTCTCATCAGAGTCATTGACATTCCTGTGTATATGCAATACACCCCCGCCAACCCTACACATAGTAATAGAGTAAAATATTAGCATCAGAGGTTTGTTGTGGATCCAGCAAATTGACCAAATTCAAACATGGCATTCAAACATTATAGAGAACTTGTTTCCAAGTGAGACCACACATTCCATCAGGCAGCCCAACGTGTTACATGCCCTACACACTGAAAGCACCACCATGCAGGCATTTTCAGTGTCAGACAACGAAATTTGGCAGCATGTAAATGGAAGGATTGGGACGGCGGTCTCCAGCAACTCCAGTTTGGCCATATCAGGTGAGACGATACTTCAGCATGAGTCGGAGGATGATAGCAATAAAATGATCTTTCCACATGAAATGAACTTCAGTCAGGGAATATTTAGCATCCCAGATTTTGGCAGGCGCGCCTCGAATACGCTCTGCTAAATGTAAACTCAATTGCACTTTGTTGGTTCTAAAAAAGACTTGGCAGGATGTCTTTTGGGATATGTGACTAGCACTACTAAGATCAATATGTTGATAAGCAGAGATTTAAAAGAACATTTAGAATATTCTCTTATTCTGAAACAACATTTTGCTGCTGTCGTGTACACCTTTGCGATTAAGGTTGTAGGGATATGAAACCCTGGATGTGGTTAGTGATTAGAGAAGGGAAGCAGGGGTAGAAGAGAGAAATTAGAAGGGTTGAGAATAACAATTATAATGCTTAACCGTAGCAGGGGAAGAGAGAAATTAGAAGGGTTGAGAATAACAATTGTAATGCTTAACCGTGACAGGGTATAATGCAATTATATATGAGTGTGTATGTGTGTGGAATCTGACCTAGCCCATTATTATGAACTAACCAACTCTAAAAGATTTGCACACGACTTTCAAAAGATAGGCACATTCCCAACTGACTCCCTAACAAAACCAAACTCCTTAGTAAAACCAACTCAAACAATACTAAGAAATCATCTTAATCACTGAAGCATGCAGCTACTTGTGCAACAAAAGAGGTCCAACTAGAGAAGGCCAAGACAAAGCTTACCTAAGTAGTTAGACCTCTCTATATAAAATCTTCTTTGAACACTACAAGAAACCTAGAATGAAATAAGCATAACTGAAACAACTCAGGCGGTGATGCAGACAGATCACCTTAAAGTTTCAACAGCAGTGGCCCAGCTACATTCACTTGAGGGTAACAATCCAAGACAGACTCGATCAGCAACACCCTAATTCAAGTCCAGTAAGAAATAAAGATCAGCAGCCATCGTAATTCATGTGTTAGACAAAAAGATGATATTTGTCCAGTACGTACTTTGGGTGCAGTCACCCGGTTATCTCCTTCAAGTATAATACATCGATCCTCCACACTGTTGTCACTAACATTGCGCCGAAGAGCCTCCAGAGCATGTGGATTCCATTCACATGCATAAACTAGCTTGGCATTAGCCCTGCAATAGTACGAGATTAAGAACACCTTTTTTTTGGTGGTGGTGGGGTGTGTGTGTGTGTGTGTGTGTGTGTGGGGGGGGGGGGGGGGGGGGGGGGGGGGGGGGTGGGGGATAATATCAGAATCTCTGTGTTTGAATCAAGGGCTATCAGAGAATGTACTTCACAAGAAACGGAAGAACAAAGTATCCAATTCCAGCAAACAAATCCACGACGACCTCATCTCTGCAGTTTAGCTGTCCCATGCGAAGTTTCTCTGAATGATTACCAGAAGAAAACATGCATTTTGTTGCATCAAGTGAATAGCAGATGCCATTTTCATAATTGGTAACCCATCCATTATCACCCAGAAGAAGTTCCAGTGTACTATCTCTTGTACCATTTGGCATGATTTTACCCTGCGAAAAAAGGACAAATTGAATGAATCATATTGAAAAGGGCATCCCCAACAGAAATAAATGCTTGGTAGGGTAACCAAATGCATGCCACAAGTCACAAATTATAAGAATAAAAATACTTAACATGGAAATTCAATTGAGGACGGGAGACCACATGAACATACAAGGTATTGACTTCAAGAGTAATAGCAGCCCAAATAGATGTTCTAGGTTCACTAATAAGAGTTCATCCAGTACTTACTTGGCGTGCAAGACGTTGTGAACCAAGTGACTTGGCAACTAGTGGCCAAAGTTCCTCGCTAACTGATTCCCACAATGGATTCTTAAAACATGTCTTCGGAAGTATGACGATATCACCAAGTGTCTCCCACCTACACATCAGAATGACATTTAAGCAAGCAAGAGCAGCTATAGTTGTAATCAATGATTTCAAGTCGTCCGATTAATCACGATTAATCGCGATTAATCATCCTAATCGGTCCTGGGTGCTCGATTAGGGACCTCGACCCGATTAGCTCGATTAGGGGCCTGGTCGTCCGACTAATCGTCGCCTAATTGCGATTAGTCGTCCGATTAGGGGTGGGACGACTAGTTTTGGCTGTTTTTTTTTGCTACCGCGCGCGGGCCACTGGGCGAGCGCGCCAGAGCGCGCGCGCGGGTCACGGGCGCGCGCGAGCGTGGGAGGGATAAGGGGTTTTGGCTGGTAGCGACAAAAATTTCACGGGAAATTAACAGCCGCCGCCGGCCCTGTGCTCGCGACTCGCGAGTCGCGCCCGCCCTCTGCTCCGCCGGTGGCCGGCGCCCCTGCAGCCTGCTCCTGCCGGCGGCCCTCTGCTCCGGCGGTCCCGCCCGCCCTCTGCTCCCGCGGTGGCCAGCCGCCCAGCCCTCTGCATCCTGCTCCCGCCGGCGGCCATCTGCGCCAGTCCGCTCGCCCTCTGCTCCGCGGTGGCTGGCCATCTGCGGCTCTGCGCCCGCCCGCCCTCTGTTCCTGCAGGTGCCTGGTCGCTCAGCCCTCTGCTCAGGTGTCTGCTCCCGCCGCCTGCCATCTCCTCCCGCCGCCCTCTGCTCCAGCAGGTGGCCGGCCCTCTGCTGATCTATTCCCGCCGCAGCTGCCTCCCTGCCGTTCAGGTCCTTCCCTCATCCCCTGCTCCTCTGCCCTCTCATCTCTACTCCTCTGATTTGGATGCTTCATGTTCTCTCAGGGGTCAGGGGCTCAGAGTTAGAGCTGCATTCCTCTGATTTGAAGGCCTGAAGGTGCCGGCCCTCTGCTCGTTGGTGATGAGCTGCTCTGACGACTGTATGTCCATTTTCCCTCCCCATCTGCTCTCCTGACCTACATGGCTGCATCCTCTCTGGCTCTGCTAGTAATGCTGCTAACTATCAGCCTTGTGCTTGTACAGCTGTGGAGCGACGACGTGCAAACGTGGAAGTGATAATGCCGATGCCTGACCTTGACGGAGGTGTTCTACATTCATCATCTGGGTCAGGTGCAGCTGCCACGGCTTCCTCAGCTAGTCCAGATGTTGCAACACTAGTTGAGAGGGCTATTGCAAAGCTACCTCCAGAGCTTGCTGCCCAAGCTGTTGACACCAAGAGGAAGGCAAAATCACAAGATCCAGGATGGAAGTATGGGTGGTGGCCAGATGCTTCGAAGAAGGATTTTGTGCAGTGCATATTTTGCAAAAAGATTGTCCCCTCTGGAATAAAAAGATTCAAGCAGCACCTTGCCGGGGGGTATGGAGATGCAGTTGGATGTCCTAGTGCTCGAGAAGTAGTTAAGAAGGAGATGGCTGATTACCTGAAAAAGAACTCAAGAACTATTCTAGCTTTGAATCCTACATTAGGTGAAGATGAAGAGCAACAAGATGATGCTACTGCTGCAGAAGAACCAGCAGCTGTACCAGAACCAAGCTCTGGAACAAAAGTCAAGCAAAAGAAGAGGATTGCTCAGGCTGCCATCTCTTCTTTCACTGTCACTGCTGCACCAAAACCAGCCACTCAAAAAATGTCCAGATCAGTGAGCTCAATGCTTTGCAAGTCACCGGAAGAAGTAGTTGAAGAGAGGCACAGATCCAAGCATAGTCAACCTACACTTGAGCATTGCACAAAGAAAAGTAAGGAGGCCAAAGTAGTTGTTGATGATCATGTTGCAGATTTCTTCTATGAGAATCGCATTCCATTGAAAGTGCTGCTATTGATATGTGTCAATAACTCAAGATCAAGACTACATTAGTGTTGCTAATTATGGTGTTCTTTGGTATTGCAGGCTTCCAGCAACAAGTCAGCAAAGGAATGGAGTTTGGGACAGTTGGACAGTGAAGAAAAGGCAAGAAAACAACTCCCACAAGTAAGTCACTTGCTAAACACTAATGTAGTCTTGATGCTTGCTATATTGTGTACACTATATAGTACATATAGGTATATATATAGTATGTATATGTCCTGATGCATAGGACGATTATATGGACGACCAGGGTCGACTAGGCTCGACTAATCGGCCTGGTCGACGACTAATCACGATTAGTCCCCTGGTCGGTCCTATAGCGACTAGGTTCGACTAGACGACCTGAAAACATTGGTTGTAATAACAATAGATATTTTCATCAGAGAAACAAACCTAGCTGGAAGCTGCTCCAACAACTGAGGGGGCATCCCTTTACTTTCCAGTAGAGAAGATACAAGTTCTTTCATGATGGTTTGAGGAGACTTGGAAAGCTTTCGGCTGATGGCCAGTTCATCTTTCATAAAGGAACCATTGCAAGATGACAAAATTTTTAATGCATCCTGAAGAGATAGGTTCTCTCCTACAAGTTTCTTTTCAGTAAACACTAATGATTCCCCAAAGGTACATGAATCATCACGTGTCATCTTGATATGCTCTTCAGCATTTAGGATAGGGAAAGCTTCATTAATAGGAAAAAGAACATGGCCATTATCATGGCTCACTCGAACTTTTCTAGAAAGATCCAACCATGCAAACTTTTTCAGAATGTCCTTTGCTAATTTGGCATATGTCTTTTCCACTTGAAGAACCAGAGGGCTTGAATCTGTCAAACCACCAGAACAAGCATCTTCTGATTTTGTATCATGATCAAAGATGCCATTTTGCTCATCTTTTGGCAAGTCAACAGCAGATATTGCATCATGACTTTGAACTGTGTCATCTTTGTTCCTATCATATTTAAACATAGACTCCACTGAATGCAGATCAAGAACTATTGGTTGACTGAATTTGGTTCCAAATGCATAACAAGATGCACCACCACCTAAAATAACAAGATCATCTTTAATTACAACCGATGAACTACGGACACAGAGGGACTGGCTCAGCAATGGAACGGAAACACAAAACCAGACTCGATGCTTTAAGTTCAGCAATGTAACTTCTTGGTTGTTTTCGGTAATAGGGCAGCCACCAAGTATCCCAAGATAATTTTTGTAGATGAACATGCAGTGTGAAAACCTAGGTGACAGAGATCCCCCATTTGAGTTTTCCTTGTTCCACTTAAGTGTTGTTGTATCAAAACTGTAGAAGTCCTTCAGTGCCCGTTGGCCATCATGACCTCCGAACATGAATAGATTAGTACCATATGACACCATAGAATGTGAATGTCGAGCACATGGCCATTCGCCTGAAGCAGCAAGTACACTCCATTGCATATTTTTTGTGTCCAATACATTCATACAAGAATATATTCCTTCATTACTGAGTCCGCCAAATACATAAATTTTTGAAGCTACTGCAGCAGATGCATGTCGGTGCCTGCATAAAGAGAGACAGAACGTCCATAAGAAAATCGAGAACAGGCAAAGGGGGGTAATAATTTCATCTAAACAGTACCTTGGTTGGAACAGATCTCCACAGCACTCCACTTTTGACCACGTATTCCCAGTGCTTAGCAAAACCCAGACATCATCAAGAATTTTTGAAGGGCCACCTCTACCTCCAATTAGATAAGTGCTATTACCAACTGCAGTAACTGTATGCCCCATCCGTGGTGAAGGAGATGCTTTGAAGATCGTTTCTGTCAACAAACCAGATTTGTGATTGAGCAGAAGGGAATAGTTTCTCCTTGCATGTCTTCCTGGTCCTCCAAAACCACCAAAAGTTAGGACCTGCTGCTCTTCTCCAACAGTAAACACACAAGAGGCTTGGCCCCATAAGAAGAGCTTCTCAATTGGTTCACCACTAATCTCCAATGTTGTGGTAGGGAGATGATTTTTGTTTTCTGACAACTTCTCCTGCGTTAATAATCTACATACAATACAACAGAAAAGATGAAAAGGGTTCAATCAAAGGCTCCGAGCTACTGGATTGTCACTTTGTGAGTAAGAAGACTAAAAGTACAATTATCAGAATTATTATGGAATAACAGAGTGGTCACCTAAATAGGTGCAGGACCATCACTTCAAAAATCATGGCTTAATAACACAAAAAGATCACCTATCTGCTACAAGAAAAAAGAAAATTATTTTTAATCAAAACCAGATGGAATTTAGTTTCTCACTGTGTCCAGATAATGTTCAACAAAAAGTTTCTTAAAACCAGTGTTCGCTAAACGGACATGTAATCTGACTAATAGGCTGCGTAGTTCAACAAGGATAAACAAAGTTGACAACCTTTTAAGCATTTACGGAAACACTGCTTATAAAATTTACATATATAAACAACATGGACAATTAACAACTAAGTCAATGGGTCCAACATGCCAAACAACCATGTACTGTGATGTACCTCTTTGAAACAACCAAATGATATCAAATATCCATTTCAGGCCCCATCAAACCAATAAATTTACATGCTAGTCTAAGAAAAATGAAAAGTAGGAACAAGATGAGACAAAAGAGATAAGAGAACATGCCGTTTAGCATTACCAAAACCATGCTTGACACCCTCGCTCCATGCAGAGTCTTGATTTCCAAAATACCGTGCTTCTATTGAACCTGTATCATCATCACAACTACGTCCACTGTTTCTCCTTTTTGTAACTAAGTACTCATCATTTGTTTTGGCACATTTATCTAATGGTATCTTAACTTCAGGACCCACGGAAGCCTTATAATCAACAGACTGACCACCACTTCCATTACAGTTGTTTGACAACCCCGATGAGTATGACAAACCCTGGCAATTTGATTGGAACCAACATGTTAAAAGAAAAAAAAGAGAGAGAAAATAGTAATAATAAAGGTCATTCCGGCACTAAATCAACTAAGTTGTTGTAGAATGTACATACATATTTGTAAATGAATTGGTGGTCAAAGTAATTTTTTTTTAGAACACACAAATGTTCAGGATATATACTATGGATAAATGAAGATAAACTTACACCCTTTGATCTTTTTAAAATGACGCTGGCTAGTTCCGTTTTGAACTACCAGCGTCAATTTAAAAAGATCGGAGGTAGTATCTGACAAGTGGTAGTAAATCAAGAAGTAACTATTGCCATCTGCTTGAAAAATCTTGCTCAACTCATTAAGTAGTTTTACAAACAGAAACGTCCTATAGATTATTATCTCTTAAAAGAAATACTTAGTTTACTCTCCACCCCAGCTTAATGAACATTCAAAGGAAACATTTTTGGACTTATCCAAAGTTTCCAAACATGTATGTCATGCACACTAATAAAAAAGTTGGAATACAGTAAGACAAACATAGCTCAATACCTTAGTCTGCAAGAGATCCAGAAATCCATCCATTCGCCTTTTATTTGCCTCCATTTTACTGTTGGCAATTCTAACAAGGTATCGGACATACTCCGGAGAAACAACAAGTTCGTTAATCTGCCCCAGTGGCACTTCCATGCGAATTGAGCATCTTATTGCTACCATTGCACGTTTCTGCAAGCTTGTGATACCTGAAAACCAGATTAATCGATTTTTAAACAAACTTAATCTGATATTCCTATAAATAAGGAAACTCAGCAATACACGTTACAATCCAATGAATCCATCTCTCATCGTACAAACCTTCACTTGAGAGTCAATTTATCATTTCAGCCAAAAGCATGAACAAAAAAATCATACTTCTCTAAAACTATATATGCAAAACTGACTATAATGAACCCTGCGCCTGTGATCAATGATAGATGGATTCACAAATCGTTCCACATCTCCTTGTATTGAAATACTGTACAATAACACTGATGGTAAGGATACACTGCTGAGTTGTTCATGGAAATCGAAGCCTTATCCAACATCTCAACATAACTCTAAACACAGGGTTGAAGGAGGCACGCTACACACAATCACACAACTCACCTGATTCCCGGAACCCCGCACCAATCGCGGCCGCGACGAGCGCCGCAGCTGCGGCGGCGTCCCTGCACTCCACCGCCACGATCATCGGCTCGAACCTGAACACCAGCTCGTCCCCCGCCCCTCCCGACCCGCTCCCGCCAAACAGCTGCTCCACCACGGCGTCCGGATCGGCAGGGTCGTGCGATACGTATACCCACCCGCCGCCCCGCGCCTTCTTCTTCGGCTTGGGGGCGCCATCGCCCTGGCCCTCATGCGGCGGCGGAGGCTGCGCGAGGACGGAGACGCGGCCGGAGCAGGAGGAGGTGGTGAAGAGGTCCGGGTGGGAGTTGAGGGCGTCGAGGAGCGGGGCGATGGGGGCGTCGACGCCGCCCTTCGGGGACTTGTCCGGCGTCGGCGAGCAGAGCGCAGCCAGCGCCGCCACCTTCCGGCGACCGAAATCCATGTGACCGGGAGGCTGGCTTTCGCGGGGAGATTTCTCGAGGTGCTAGGGTTTGGGTTGGGTTTTTGCCAGGTTTTGGTGCAGTGGAGAACCTTGGAGATTGGGCCTTTCATATGAGCCCATGCAAGCTCTGACCTCTTTGGGCCTGTCGGCCGTCCAGAGGCCGACACCAGCCACTGTTCACCGGGCCGATTCTCTCTCCCCTCCTTTTCCTCTCTCACTGACACGCGCGGCTCCGGCTCCGGCTCCCGCAGCCTCCTGTCGGCCTCCCAGCGGCCGACACCCTACTACAGTGGCCGGAACCAGAGACGGCCGGAGCCCTGCCAAAGAGGTCACCGCTGCAATAGTAAAAATAGCACCGCTACACTTTCTACGGTATTTTTGTTACCATATATACATAATGATTCAATTCAATAGCATTATATTGTGTCTAGAAATGGGCCCCGTTCGCTTTGCTGAAAAAACAAGCCGAAACAATATTCCGACTGATTTGTTGTGAGAGAAAAACACTATTCCGACTGAAAAAATAAGCCAAAAAGTATGGATTATAAGACAAGCGAACAGAGCCATAGAAAATTTTACAAACTTTAACCATAATTATTCATGACATAAAACTTGTATATTAATATATTTGTATTGAAAGTGCCTTTGAAATAATATTTGTCCTTAAGCAAATAGCAACATATAGTAAGAAAACTTAACGGTCAAAATATACTTTACAACATATATGACATGAAGTAGTATATGGGGTGATTTATTTCAAAACAGTGACACACGTGATAAAGAATCTACTACACTAAAAACATACTGGTAGTCAAATGCTTTGAGGACTGTACTATGACCTGTTTGGAACGCTAGTAACTCTTCGTAAAATTTACAAGAATGCTTTTCTCCCACAAGAATTATTGGGAGAAAAAATTCCCCAAATTCAGACGGGCCTTACCGTCCAGGACGTCCACTCTGGTGCAGGGTGCAGGCTGCAGGGTGCAGTGATCTAATTCTGCCAATACAATTACAGCACACAGTTGCCAATACAATACACAGTGACGCCTCACCATAAATGTAGGCGTGCAATCTAAAATTGCAAGAAAACAATTAATGCATGTCGCATCCACCGATAAAAAAAATGAGCTTAGAACTTTGCATATTGTTTCTCAAAATTCCTACAGACTACAGTACAATTGTATCCTCTGTCTATATCAATATGTTCATTCGAAGCTGTATGTTTCCCATATGGATGTGTTGTGATGTGTCCTAATTCTAACAGCTAACCGAATCTGGTGCTGCACTTTATGAATCTCCAAGAAGCTGAGTTCACCTATGTACAAACGAAGGTCCAAGTCAGTGAACGATGAAGCTGAGCTGGGTGCTGTAACATTGAGGAAGGAATAATGTCTGCAAACAGAGCATACCATCTATTTTTCTCAAAATTCTGAATGAAGATCAAACATCAGTTCTTAATGAATGCTATCTTCCACTGTTGTTCATGAAAATTTTCTAGTTAATCCTTCCATTCACAGGCATAAGACTCATTGCCTCTTTAGTTCTCTCCTGTTTCACCAGTGATTTCGCCATGTTCTTCCTGTACTCATCAGCATCACATGCAGCAGCTTAGGCCCTTACTACTACTCGTAAAGACAACTAATTCACTAGTTCAAGGCCTGACAATTTATTAACCAAAAGACTTCTTGTCCTGCAAGTCAGCAGATTAATGGTCAGCTTGAGTTCATTGCAACTCCAAAAAAATATAGCTAAAAGTATATCTTAGTAGAGTAACCCTTAATCTGGGGGAAAAGGACTAAATCCAAGCAAAGTAGATCGAGTTTATATATTTTTACAGAAAATAACACTGAAACAAGAGTAGCTCTGAAGAAGCGCTGGATCAAAGCGATGAAAGAGCCAAACCCCTCTAACTTCAACTTCATGTCAGTTGCAACATAAGAAGCATGAGTGGAAGTCAGATGCAGGATATGAGTGAGACAATAAATACGCACATCTAGCAATGCTAATTCATATTTATTCTGCAAGTATCAAACTAACAAATGGATAAATCATTAAACTTGATGTAGAAAAACACAGGAACAAGGACCAGACGTAATACTTGGAAAGAAAAGAAATGAGTTCACAATGCATATTATTGTCTTCCACCTTGCAAATCACACCAACACCACAATGTTCATTCTATCTACACGTCTGAACATATTCTGGATTGACCCGTTGAAGGCTGTAATTAAAGGATAATATCATCAACCATCAGAAAATGCCAGGGAACACACAACTATTATCTGTAACCAATTTAAATACTTAGAAGAAACTGTTTTTACCTCAACTGCCAGTTTTAACATGGTGAAAAGGGACAGCACTATCTCTGGACCTTGTATTCACCATTGCATGCAAACACAATCCTGAAGAAGCTAGCATGATATAACCAGCCAAAATCATGTTCCTAATGTATATGTTCCTTTACAACATCTTGATCCATTTCAGCTTTCGATTTCACGATACTGGCTTCCACGAGTTCATCACAAAGAGCAAGGGTTGACTCCAAATTGTCGTCATTAAAATTGAAATCAATATAAAAATTGTATACATCTGGTTCAGCTGTCAAACCTTCCTTCCTCATATCATCAAATAGTTTTCTTGCCTCAACAAATCTCTTCTTTTTATTCAGCAATCTTATAAGAGCACTGTATGAGGTTGCAGTAAGTCTGAAACCCTTCTCTATCATTTCGTAGTGGAAATATAGTGCCTCTTTCATATTCCTTGCCTTGCAGTGCCCCTTGACCAATATATTGTATGTATTCTCATTTGGCTCCACATTCCGAGAACACATCCCCTTATAGATCTCAGTGGTAGATTTCATGTTATTGCCAATGCAGTACTGCTTCATAAGAGAATTGTAAGTTGCAGCATTTGGATGGATGTTCTTCTCCAGCATCCACTCAAGCAGCTTCTTTCCTCCTTCTACCCTACCTGACATGCAAAAACCATTCATCAAAACATTGTAAGTCACTATAGTAGGCTTAATTCCTTTATCTAACATCTCTTGCAAGAGGTCGTGAGCCCTGTCAAGCTCCCCTGACTTGCAGAGTGAATCAATAAGAGTTGTATAGGTGTAAACATCCGGTTTAAGACCCGCTGCATCCATGTCTGCCATAGTCCTCATGGCCTGCTCCAGATAGCCTGCCTTGCATAGGCCATTGATCAGGGAGTTGTATGTGCAAACATTAAGCTCAAGCCCCTTGTTAGACATCTCATGCAATAGCTCATTAGCGGCCTGGACATCCCCTTGCTTGCATAGTCCATCTGACAAAGCTGTATATGTCACTACATTTGGAGTCACTCCTCTCTGAACCATTGCATTATGCACCTGAAAGGCCTCCGCCATCTTCCCTCTCTTGCAGTACCCATCAATAAGCACAGTGTATGTTACTTCATCAACATCCAACCGCCTGGCGAACATTTCCTGAAGCACTTTCTCTGCCTCTTTCAGTTCACCAGCCCGGCAAAGCCCATTGATCAGTGTTGTGTATGTCACCCCATCAGTTGCCAAACCTTTTCTCTGCATCTCATCAAACCACCTTCTTGCAGATACCAAATCCCCTTTATTACAAAAAACACTCAAGACAGTCGTATACACAGCCTCATCCAATACCACCTTATGCTGGAACATATCCTCCACAACTCTCAAAGCATCTGAAACCCGCCCTTTGTCACACAATAATGCAACAACACTAGTATACACAGTTGCATTTGGCTCCACCCCTCTTGCCACCATGTCATCCAACAGCTTCACCGCATTCTCCAGCTCACCAAGAGCACAGTATCCATGGATAAGAATCCCATACGTGACAACATCGGGCGGTGAAGCCATTTCATCGAACAGCTGGCGTGCATCCTTCACGCGGCCAGCACCACAGAGCGCCTTGAGTAGTATATTGTAGGAGCAAACGTTCTTGTCCGGGAGTTCTTGAAACAACTCGATGGCTTCATCAAGAGGGAGGCGGGAGAGCACGGCGTTGCAGGCCTCCGGGGACGGGGAGATGCCGTACTGGCGGAGGCGGCGCAGTAGGGGCGCGGAGGGGAGGCACAAGAGGAGGAGGTCGAAGGAGGCGGGGTCCGAGGAGAAAGCCTTGTAGGTGGAGATGTAGTGCTCGACGAAATGCCTATGAGGGGAGGGGAAGCGGACTGCGCGCACGAGGATGGCGCGTGCGGCGCCGGCGCCGCGTACTACGGCGAGGTGAGCAGCGACGGCGAAGCAGCGGAGCAGGTGCGGGTGCGGGTGCTGCTGAGGGCGGGAGGGGAAGAGGAGGAGGAGAGGGAGAAGGAGGCCGGCAAGGTGCGGGTGGGAGGCGAGGAGCGGGAGCCCGAGAAGGAGGTGGATTGGGCGGAGGAGGGGCAGGAAGGGGAGCGGAGGAAGGGAGGTGGGGTGAGGCGAGGCGAGCACCGCGGCGGCGAGGCGGCGCGCGAGGGCGTCGTCGTCCGGCGAGTCAGGTCGGGGAGGGTGGTAGTCCGGGAACGGACGGGGCGCGGCGGTGGAAGTGAGGGGCTCGGACTCAGCCGTAGGCGCACGACGGTGGCCGCGGCGGCGTGGGTTCGAAGACGAGGTGGTGGCGTGGCCGTGGCCGTGGCCGCGGCCGGCGGCGCCCACGTGACGAAGGGCTCGCTCAGAGGTCAAAGAGGTGGAGAGCTTCGCTGCTGCGGCGGCGGCGGCGCGGCGGAGTAGCATCCGGCGGTGGCGGGTCCGGGAGTGGTTCCGTTGCCCGCCCTGGCGCTGGCGGCGGCGGCGGCGGCGGCGGGAGATGGGCGCTGGGCGAGTAGCAGAAGGCGGACGAGGGCGCTCTGCCGTGCCCGTGGACAGGCGAGGAGGAGAATAAGCGAAATTTACAAGACAGCCATTACACCGTTGAATTGGGATCGTGCGGCTTATGGTACAACTCGAAGGAAGTGTTAACATGGTCTCGTTCGGAGAATTTATTGGGCGCAGGATTGAAAAATAATGTTCCGACGGATTGTTGTGAGAAAAAAAATACTATTCTGTCTGAACGTGAATAGTGTTTTTGTGAGTGATCTGGTCAGCCGAGTTCAGCCCAGCCAACCAGCCGAACGCTCCCATTATTATTTTTAGCACTTTACGTAAACTAATTTTAAATCTAACACTATTTTTTTTCAAAACTAATACTTTTAGTCGCGTCTATTGCCATGGCGTGATGAAACGCCTGTGCCGCGCCATGTATGGTGGCGCCGACGGAAGAAAATTGATGGCGGCGACGATCGGCGCCGCTCGCGTACCACCGATCTTGGCGGCAGCAGATCGACGCTACCACTTGCATGGCGGCGGCAGAATCAGATAAATATCGCGAAGCGAGCCAAGACCGCGCGACGCCACTTCCAAGACGCACACATCGTAGAAGCGCTTCGCCGCCTTCATGTCATTGCATGCGCCATACGCCAGCCATACCAAGACGCTGGACAAATAACCACCACCGCTTACTACCACTCTTGGTCAGGCAATAATACATGGCCATGTCAAGCGCCATTTAACGCCGTGGCGTCACGGCCGCCCGCTCAAGGTACATCCCTCTCGATTTCATGTTATTATGTTTGTTATTGATTTAGGATAGTTAGTGATTTAGGATAGTTAGGGTTTTATGATAGTTAGTGATTTATGATAGTTAGTGATTTATGATAGTTAGGGTTAGTGAATTTGTTTGTGATTTAGGTAGGTAGTTTTTAAGTTTGAGGTGGTGTGTTGTAGTATAGTTAAGCTTTGGTTAGGTAGTTAGGGTTTATGTTATTGTTAGTTATGATTTTAGGTTTAGGGATTGATTAGATATTTATTATTTAGTTTATAGTTAGGGATTTTGGGTATAGATACTAGTTTTCAAGTGTCGGTACTTAGTAGTGCGTGATACGTCGATTTGGATGACTTGATGAAGTTTCGTTAAATGCTTATTTTTCTAGTGAAGTTGTTTAATATGTCTGTTAATGTTACTTTGAATATATACATATGCTTTTATATTGTGTTCGTATTTCATAACAAGTAGTTCAAATTTTGCAATGCTACGTAATGTTAATTTAAATATTGTTAATTTGAATACGTTAACCCTTTGTTTATCAATTTGTAACAGGATGATCCCTCCCACACAGCACCCGTTGTATCCCATTATTGAGGTGGAGTACAACGACCAGCACCGAGCATATATCTTGAGTGACACCGACGCAGAGGAGGCCTTGCCTCCTTTGAGGCTCCGCACGCACACCCGGGCGCACCAGTGGAACGAGCGTTACGCGCCGTATATATGTCGTGCCGGCTTCCTCGAGCTTGTTCGTGTTGTCAACTACGGTCTTTCGTTCCTTGACCCAACACTACTTACTGCAGCTGTAGACAGGTACGAGTGCCTTCTTTGTACGTAAACATTTTTATAACAAATTTGAGTCAACTAACAGTCGTTCTATTCTTATAATAGGTGGAGGCCTAAGAGCCATACGTTCCACCTACCTTACGGCGAGATGACCTTGACCATGCAGGACGTGAAGGCTATCTTTGGCCTTCGGTTGGGAGGACTTCCAGTGACGGGTATAGTTGACAACGATCATTGGAGGGAGCTGGTGACTCAGTTCACTGGCTTTCTTCCACTGGACGATGAGGTTTCAAAGAAAAATAAGTGAGCAATTCAAGCCTATTTAATACTTGCATTGCTTTTCTGCAGTCATCGGATCTCGTTTTCTTTGGTGAATTTTAGGAAAAGTTCCGATGTTTCGTCGTCCTAGATCACAGAGTGCTTTGATTACTTGGACCCATAGGCTGAGGAGGCTCAGATCGACAGGTTCGTTAGAGTGTGGCTCTGGCACTTCCTTGGTGCTTTCCTCTTCCCAGATGCCTCGGGCAACACCATCAGCTGGATCTTTCTTGACATACTACGTCAGCCGTGGGAGAACATGGATGTATCGATAGCTATGCGTTGCCTATCGTCGCACCTCAGGGTATGCGAACCTTGGGGGTTGCTCCTACCTACTCTAGGTTTGGTGTTGGGAACGATGGCCCGTTGGGAGGCCCCTTAATACTGATTTACCGGTAAGTACTTCGGTTCACTATATTCTTCGAGGCAGTTACATATAATGAGATTATTAATGGCTAATTCATTATCGTGTTTAATGCAGCAATGGAACAGGCATGATACACTCCCTACAGCTCTGTATATCTGGACGGAAGCAGAGTTAGTTAGAGGGAATGTGAGGCGCAAGTACAGGGAGTACACGGTCGGTCTTGACGTCCTGACACAGCACCAGGTTACGCTATCTTTACTATCATACATGTGTCTTGTTCGATGTACACTATATCACAACATAACTCAATTATGAAATGTTCAGGTGCACTAGTGTCCTTGGGATGCTCCGGAGCTCCAGTACTATCTCAGTCCTGTCACTAGGGATGAGTCAGACGAGTATCGCTGTAACATCCCTCTTATTTTCTTCCACGTCGTCGAGATTCACTTGCCCATCAAGGTCTACAGATAGTTTGGAAGAATGACAGGCTGCCCACCACCGCTTTACTCCACCAACCAAGAATTGCATGAGTGCGTTATCTATTAATAACAAAGCTACAATTCAGAGGTGTGTGTGGTACAACTAACATCATTTTGTTGTAGGTATGACCGCAGGAAGAGGTACAAGACCAAGGATTGGCGCGTAACACACAACTCGCACATCCACTTGTGGCAGAACAGGGAACGGTAGCCGGTCCATGCGGGTCCTCCACACGACCAGCACACCTTCGACAAGTATCTGCGGTGGCTTCATAGGTCTACGAGGACACAAATCAAGCCTCCGTACATTGAGGAGACGATTGATGAGGACTTGGAGGAAGATGTGATCGAAGATGTGTACGACGTTGCCACTAGGGAGGACACACAACTACAGAGAGCCCCGCTTCAAAGATATGTGGTAAGATACCTGAATGGTACAATGTGTTATTCATTTGGTATTAAGTATGTGTACTAAAATTGTCCAACCGTGTTTCTGTACCCAAACGACACAATTGTCAAGGATGTCCAACAAAGCAGCGTTCCGGCTTCATGAGTCTAGAGGGCAGGGGCCAGGGGTTCTCGAGGCTTTTGTGGAGGTAAACATAAACTTGTCCGTTCCAAAAATGTTTCTTTAGTGTATATGTGTTTGGGGAATACACTAACTTTAACATCTATTTATGCAGAAGGTGAAGCTGAGCTGCAGGAAGCTAGCTCAGAAGCTGAGCTGCATGGACACTCCTTGGGTGGAACCGCCACTCCCGGCGCGGTCGGGTCTTCAGCCTCTTTGAGGACACCAGCCGACTCTTCTCAGCCGGTGATAGGTGCCACTTCCGCAGTGCGTACAACACCACATCATAGCGCTAGGAAGGACCCTACAAGCGAGGACGACGACGACCCCCCGGGCTTCCGCAGACAGCACGACCAGTGGGACGATTGGCCGCAGGACAAGATCGGCATGTCTCAGCTAGGTGGTGCCCCGCTTGGTACCCAAAGAGCCTCACTGGTACTAACAAAGATAGTTTCTTAAAATAGGTAGGGTCTGTAAACTAACGATCATAAAGATTATAAGTAATCGTACATATCATATACTTGCAGGGTACGAGCCGTACGCACCGGCGACGCGACCACACCGACGTTGGCTACACTCCCAATATGTCGCCAACAAATCCGAAGAGACAGAGGCGTCCGAGAGATCCTTACACCCTCGGGTCTTAGTTTGTTAGGTCGAACGAATATTGGTGTCCGAAACTTGCAGGCTTAGTTAGTTATGTTATGTCGAACTTATGTCAAACCAATGAAAATGTTATGTGACAGCTTGTCAACTTGCGCACGGACTTCATTTATTTGCTTCATATTCATTTCAATATGTCAAGGCAGCGGCGTCGGCGAGATTAAGTAGCAACTAGTTCGGAAACCGACACTCCCAGCATATCTCGACGCCGGTGGCCGGCGTCTTGACCCCGATCCTCCCGAGCTTGGTCATCGCCGCCACGAAATCATCGAAGAAGGCACCTAGGTTAGACGCGCAGTAGTCGACCGTGCTGCGCGAGGGGTCGAGGAAGCCGGAGTCCATGGTCGCGTCGCTGTCGATCCTATAATACGGGGTCAAAAAGCCAAAAAAATAAGTGATTCGTTTTTAGCCCTTATAAAAAAACGGATTCTTGAACCTCTTTCACGCTCATGTCACGTCGAGGTACTGCAGAAAAAGAACCGTAAAATCCGATCTAATTTTTCGTAATCGATTAGTTAACATGGTGGTTAACCGTATTATGAAAGACGGAAAAAAATCATTGGCTTATCAAATTCTCTATCGAGCCATGAAAAAAATTCAACAAAAGATAGAAATAAATCCACTATTAGTTTTACGTCAAGCAATACATAGAGTAACTCCCAATATAGGAGTAAAAACAAGACGTAATAAAAAAAGGATCGACGCGGAAAGTTCCGATTAAACCGTTCAGGTACGCCGCGCCATGCACCGTGGCGCGTCAGTGCCGCGCCAAGATCGGTGACGCGGCAGACCCTGCACGTCACCGGTCAGCAGCGCGGTCGTCGCCACGTCAGCCTTCTGCCGCGCCACCATGCATGACGCGGCACAGGCGTTTCGCCGCGCCATGGCAATAGGCGTGGCCAAAAGTGTTAGTTTTGAAAAAAAAAACAATGTTAGATTTAAAATTAGTTTACAAAAAGTGTTAAAAATAAAAAAGCGTAGCGTTGTTCAATGATTTTGCAGTAGTTTGATCTCTTATCTCTGTTTTATTTTTATGATAGGATTGTACATGAAAAAAAATGTATTAAGGGTATTGGTAACTCTGGTACAATCTATTTTTCATGTATAATATAGACAGCCAATTTACCAAGTGATTTCACATACTCCCTCCATCCAAAATTATAAGTCATTCCAAGAATTTTAGAGAATCAAAGGATCTCAAGTTTGACCAAATTTATATGATAAGATAATAATATTTATGATATCAATTAAGTATCATTAGATTCTTTATTAATTATATTTTCATAGTATACCTATTTGATGTTATAAATTTTTGTAATTTTCTCTATAATTTTGGTCAAATTTAATATGCTCTAACTCTCCAATTCTTGAATGACTTATAATTTGAAAGGGAGTACTGTTTTTGCTCCACTAGAGCAGTTGGCATAAGAGCAGGAGCAGAAGCCAAAATTATACCCAAACAGGCCAGGCTTCCCAGTTAACAAGATTCATAAAATTTAGTCACTCTTGCCTTTTTTTTCCTCTTCCCTCATTCTCTACATTTGTTTCTCTAAAAAAATGTAATATAGAGGCTCAGCAATCAGCACCGTCCATTGCCATTTTATCATCTTAAAATTTGTGCACCAAGGTTTAAATCTTGGTCGGTAAATTCGCGAACCTACACTGTTAACACCAAACAACGGATGGTGAAAAAAATGATGTAAAAAAAAAGAAAAACTGAAGCGTACGATTATTTCGTCTATCTTCTCAATTTCAGTCTTGGCTTACGAGCACTTCGCTTATGCCCATTACTTTCTTGGTGTTTCCCTACAAACAAAAGAGCAATAAAATTCCGAGCGGCAAATAATTTTTTTTTCCGAATCAATGTAGATATATCACAACTGTCGCAGAGCAGCTGCTGCCACATCTTCATGGGAGAAAGAAACTTCAGCCTTCAGGTGACAGATGCCAACATACCAATAACACCTTTATTTATTAGCAGAGGAAATTTTAATATAAAAAACGATATATAAAACAGCACAGCTCAGCTCATGAACATTTACATCGGCTTGACTTTACAAACTGCAGGAGTAATTTTATTCCTGATATTCACATATTTTCATGTATTTTTAGAGTTTTACTGCTGCTGTTGCTGCTTCACCAGGTTCCTCAGAACGTAGTGAAGGATCCCGCCATGATCAAAGCCAGCCAGCTCCACCTACAAAACACGTTTTTTCTGTTATTCGTTACACAATTCATACTACTTTAAAATCAATACAGTTTTCGTTCGCGAAAAAAAAAATCATACAGTTTGATTGGCGCTAACTGCTAAGCTTGTAGGTTAGTATTTGAAAAGGCATTGTTTCATCTCACAGGATGAACAAAAATCTAAGTGGTGTATGTGCTTGCAATCATGAAATGTAATGCCCAGAAACTTTATCGCAGTAATTCAGTTGTACTGACCACTGTGCTGTGAACATTTATGGAATTACCAGTTCCACATCCTTTTACCCGAGAACTTACCATGGTATCAATCCGGAGCTTGCAGGTGAATGACTTCCCAGTGTCAGTGACCACTTGGACATCTTGGCCCGGTTGTATCTCACTCACATTGGTAGGGAGCCTTATTGTGTAGCGCTCATGACCAGTGAGCCCCAGAGAATCAGCATCCTCACCAGGTTTGAAGCACAGTGGTAACACTCCCATTCCCACGAGGTTGCTGCGGTGGATCCTATCAAAACTCTCGGCGATCACTGCTTTGACCCCCTGATAACATAGTTCTGTCAAAGAAATGTTCCTAGTTTCCGGTAGCTAGCAAAGAAATGGCAGTTGTATGATTTGCATATACCAATAACATTGGTCCCTTGGCAGCCCAATCCCGAGAACTTCCACTGCCTTATTCCTCTCCAGCCAACACTATGGTGTGATGCCCATCAGCTTTGTATCTCTGAAAGTCAGATGCATTTTGAAAGTCAGGTTGGCTACAAAACAGGTCAAGCATATACTTTGGTGACGTGGTGTACTCACCTTTGACTACCATCTAAGGTTATTTGTTCAAATGTAAAGTCTAGTTAGTATGAAGTAAAAGGACACTACATAATTAATTCAATGAACTGAGCCTAGCTCAGTTGGCCCACGAGGCGAATTGAGTGCCTTTTTGTTTCTTAATATAATATAATGCTGAATAGTATCTTGGTGGAAACGTAGCTTGGTGAAGAAGAACTGACCATTGCAGCATCAAACACGAAAAGCTTCTCGCTTGTAGGGACGTGAATCGTCTTCAGTCCAACTTCTCCATTTAACAGCCTATTCACAATCTTGATATTGCAAAGGTTCCTCGTGCCATCACTTCATCGTTGCCCCGACGGCTTCCATAAGAATTGAAATCCTTTGGCTGCACACCGCGCTCAAGCAGGTACTTGCCAGCAGGGCTGTCCCTGGGGATGCTCCCAGCTTGTGAGATGTGGTCAGTCGTGATGCTGTCACCGAACTTCAGCAGGCAATAGGCATTCTCTACGCTGCGTGGACCTGGCAGAGTCGGTGTAATATCCTTGAAGAACGGAGGATCATGAATGTAGGTGGAACTGGGGTCCCATGGGAAGCGCTTTGCCTTGGGAACTGACAGCTGGTTCCACATTGGGTTGCCTTGTGTGATTGCTTCATAGGTGCTCCTGAACATGTCAGGCAGCACACTTGATTGCTTGATTGCTCAACCTGGTAAATCCGTAAATGTTACAATCCAACCTTAAGGTGTGATAAGTGCATTCTAAATACTGAGTAATTTAGAAGAATGCGGCAATTTTGAATTTACCTCTGCAATTTCTTCATTTGATGGCCATATGTCCTTGAAGTACACATCTTTTCCATCTTTTCCTTTCCCAATTGGTTCCGTCTCAAAATCAATATCAACCTGATGTAGATGTATACATATTGATGGGACAACATACGAGAATTTATCCATGGTGGCGACACCAGAAAAAAAGAATCAATGAGGGACAAACCCACTGCTTACAGTGCCAGCAAGGGCATAGGCCACAACAAGAGGAGGGGAGGCAAGATAATTGGCCCGAACCAATGCATGAATTCGCCCTTCGAAGTTCCTGTTACCAGAGAGTACTGCAGCAGCAATGATATCTGACAAAGGCATGCCAAGAATATGGGATTTCATTTTCTGAAGTGCAATTGAGCATGAGAAAAATCAAGCAAATGTGATTAGTTAATAAGTATGAAGTTACCGTTGTCAGTAACTGCCTTAGCAACATCTTCATCAAGCTCTCCGGAGTTACCAATGCATGTTCTGCAACCATATCCAATTAAGTTGAAACCTAGATGATCTAAATACTTTTGCAAGCCACTGATTTTTTCACATAAGTCAGGATTTGAAGATAAACAAATTTTCAGGTTTAACTACTAGGGAGGGACCGAAATACTACCTTTTCAGCAGATATTTGGTCACTGCCCCGGATCCTGGCGCAAGACTAGTTTTAATCCATGGATTAACCTGTCGATAGACCAAAGTTGCCAAAGACATGCTGTGCTGAGAAGTAATTTTGGCAATGGGGACTCACCTCAAGGCCAAGCTCACACGCCTTCTTTGCAACAAGGCCAGCACCAAGCATGACGCTTGGATTTGAGGTGTTTGTGCAACTTGTTATGGCAGCAATCACAATGCTACCGTGTCTAATCTCTGTAGGTTGTCCATGGAAGGTGAACTTGACTAATTTATCCTGTTGCTCTTTAGGTATGCCAAAGCCCTGTAGTAACCCAAACAAAAATTGCAGACAACAAATAAATTGCTGTTCTGTTGGTGGGCACAACAGAAATTGTGTAAAGGATAGGCAACTATCATGGATGCAGGCAACATTCAAGTTAGTTTAGTACTCTTACCTTGAAACCAATTTTATTAGCGAGACAGGTACGCCAGTCTACTTTCATATCTTTCAGAGCAACACGGTCATGAGGTCTATATTATACATAACAATGATAAGGTACAATCGTATTCAGAAAAAACTATGTGTAGCATGATAAGATCAAGATAAGCATAGGTACCAAAGGAAGTTACCTTTTCGGGCCTGAAACACATGGTTCAACATCTGCTAGATCTAACTCTAGGTAAGACGAGTAAACTTTTTCTGCTTGAGTCTGAAACTACAGTTCTGTATTAGACATATGTTTCCTTTGATATCTGAGATACTAGTACCAATGATGCTAACCTCGTTGTAATCAACAAACATGTTGTTAGCTCGAAGATATGCCTCCACCATCTCAACCTATTTGTAAGGACATCAAAACATAAGAAACTATTGGACAGAAAAGGAATGTCCAGACTACAATAGATTGGATCCGTCGAAATGTTTTTTGAGAACAAATAAGCACTTTAAGGTGAAAAATGGAAGCAAACCTTTTCATCACTTCTCCCTGTCAGCTTCAGGTATCCAAGTGTCACATGATAGCAATTGTTGCACCATATTCTGGTGACATGTTAGCAATTGTTGCCCTGTTAGCAACTGCTAACTCACTCATCCCCTCACCTACATGCAAAACCCACCCATTAGTGATAATATTAAAATTGAAGATGTATAAAGATTGACAGAAGTTGTACCATAAAACTCAACAAATTTGCCAACAACACCATGCTTCCTAAGAATATGTGTCACTGTCAGGACTAGGTCGGTTGCAGTAACACCATCACGCAATTTCCCTGACAGTTTAAATCCAACTACACTGGACAAGACCATGCTCATTGGCTGTCCGTTTAGACAAAAATCGCATCAGACATAATCAAAACAAAGGTTGATATGCAAATATGAGTATCTTAATGTGTACAAAGAATGAACATTCTGTTTTATTACCTGACCAAGCATTGTTGCTTCTGCTTCAATTCCCACAATGCCCTAGCCGGTAACCCCCATTCCATCAATCATGGTAGTGTGAGAATCTGTTCCCAGCACGCTGTCAAGATATAAAATGCCATCGGTATTGAAAACAACTCGTCCAAGATATTCAAGATTCACGTGAAAAAATAGAGTTAAAAAAGCATCAAATGAAACTCAAGAAGCATAATGCAAATTAAGGTGCACAAAAATTTGGGACTGCGAACTGTTCGGCCCTAGGAAAAAAAACAAACTGCACCTGGTGAACAATTCCTGAACCTGGTGGAACAATAAGCATATTATTGAATGCCATAGAGCCCCACCGAAGGAAGGCGAAGCGCTCCTTGTTCCTGTCGAATTCGCGTTGCATATTAGCTTGGAGGGCATTCTCTGATTTTACCACATCAGCTTGTACCGAATGATCAATGACTAGATCCACTGGAATCTGCAAGTGAATAGCAAAAATGTGAGAAGTTGAGAAATATTAGAAGATGGTCAGTCGCATGACTATTCTTGCATGATGAATTGATGATGATTCTAATGTGTCTTAGTGTACTGAGTGCTGCCTACCATGGGATCAATCTTGCCAGGATCATCCACCAGTCGGGCCATTGCATCGCGCATGCTTGCAAGATCAACGATGGCTGGGACACCAGTAAAATCCTTCAAAGAGAGGAAAATGAATAGTTATTTTACACCACATGAAGCGAAGGATGAAGTCAGGTCACTTCCACACCTGCAGAAGCACACGGGCGGGCTTGAATGGTATCTCCACTAGCTTGGGAGCTGTATTCTCCCAGTCAATGATATTTTCAACATCCTTCTCTGTAATCTGAAAACCGTCACAGTTGCGGATGGCTGGCTCCAGTAGATACCGGATAGAGTATGGCAATCTTTCTGAAAACGGAATGCATAAATGAATTACAAATTGTAAGGCTTGGTATGACGTATCTCCTTGGGGATCTTCATATTATTGTGTATAAACACCGCAGCATTTCTCGGCTAAGAAGAGCTTACCTATCCTAGGATCATTCAGGGCTGGTAAGCTGTAGTACTTCCTGTGCTCTCCACCTCCGGGCTTTGGGAGGCTTGTCAGGACATGCCCAAAGCGGCTATTACCATCAGCTGCAGTAAGGACACACACGGACATCAATATTAAAGAGTGGTAATGAAACCACAAGCAACAACCATTAGGAATTCAAAACCATAGAATTTATTGGGGACTGTTTGGAATGCAGGAACTTCACAAGAATCAGTTCAATTTCATAAAAAAAATACAGAAATATGAATTTTTTCCCACGTTCCAAACAAACCCTTAAAGGTGACATGATCAGCGACATTTGGCTGCTTGCAACTACTTGATTAGTCACCTAATACAACTTCAAATCGAGCTTTTTTTTCGAAAACATGGCAGGAGCTTTGCCTCTCAATTAAAATAGGAATAAGAGAAAATCTCCGAGCTATCCAAAATACAAACCAGACCGTATGACAACTCTTCTTCTTCTCACATTTATATAGAGAAAGAGAACAGTGAACACTGCGCATGATGAACAACACCGTGCACCTCTCAATTCGAAAAAAATGGTACTAGCACTTTGCCGCTTTCTTTACTTTTTACCTTTGAACACTACTTTTTTTTACAAGAAAAGAGGGTACTGAGGAGCATAACCCATGGTGGCGAGTCCGCGCCACGCAGACGCAGGCCGCTCGGTGATCGCGGCTCCTGAGCAGCACCGGCACGGCACGGCCGCCGCCGACCCGAAGAGGCGAGACGAGGTGAGCCGACGCTCGGAGTCGGAGGGCACGAGGAAGCGGGCGGCCCCAGCGAGCGGGGTAGCCGCGGAGCGGGAGGAGAGGTGGCGTTGGAGGACATGCTTCTTATGTAGCACAGTGCGGCATTGGATTCGTCGTTGCACCAGCAGCAACATGAACATCTGAACTCTCGGAGGGGCTGAGTTCTGCCAAATGAATGTTACTCTATCATCATTTGGCTGTCCACGAGATTTTAGGAGATGGTAGATGGCCCCGCTGTCGAGACCATGGCTGCCTTTACTGAATGGAGAGGAGCATTGATCCGGTGTCTCAAGTAGCTGGGTGTCCGCTAACACCCCTTCGACGTCTTCAAGCTCTCGCATTGCTCTTCTTGACAGTCGCAGCACAAGTGTCTGATGGATACCAGAGCCAACCATTTCACAGACACTGGCATCTTTGTTGGTACAGTGGCTGTATAGGGCCGGGAACATGTCAGCAAGGGCTTCATCACCATGCCAAACATCCATCCAGAAGGAACACGAGTTTCCATCACCAAGCTGTACCGACTTAATTGCTTGATAGAGTCGCAGCAGTGATCACAAGACTTCCCAATGCTCACCATGGATGTCCCCCTTTAAAGTGGCGACAGAGGCTCGGCCTTGTACCCAATGAGCCCAGGCAGATGACTGAGGGCAGTGGAGCCAGTGAACGAGCTTCAGCAGTAGGCATATGTTCTGCGTCCCCATGTCTTTGATGCCAAGTCCACCGAGATCTTTTGGCGCACAAACCAACATCCAGGCAACAAGGCAGCTAGCCGGCGATGACTTGCCTGTCTTCTCCCTAGACCACAGGAAAGTTCTTCTCTTCCTGTCCATTTGATGAATTACTGACGGTGGCAATTGTAGAGAGCTCATGAAGTAAACCAGCTGACTATCGAGGACGGAATTGACCAGAACCGCTCTGCCCATTGGGTTCAAAAGCTGAGCCTGCCAAGAGCTGAGGTATCTATCTGTCTTCTGAATGTAAGGTGTATATGCTGACAATGGAAGCTTGTGCACCGACAACGGCAACCCCAGATAAGTCTGGGGGAAACCTTCTCTTCTACACCCAATGATTTGGACACAGTTGCTGACAGCCTGCTCCTCCATATGAATTGGCACCAGAGTGCTCTTCACATTCCTGCAGCACAACATACACAAGGGTAAGGCACTGTATAATCCTATTAACAACACATATACAAGACTGCAAGGAACTGTACCGTGACCTTCTCTGAGGCACACATCTTCAAAACCTTGATCTGCCATCGCTTTCTGGAATTGACAGAAGGAAAACATGTCTCAATTATTAGGTGCTTATCATCAGCACAGAACTTGACAACACCGCCTTCGACAGAATAGTCCATGAGGTGGTAGATGCAATCCCTCACTAACTTCAGCAAGTCAAAAACTGAGTTAGATCTACCTGCTATGTTCTTGTTATAAACTTTCTGCACATATTTGTTCTTCGAAACCGATTTTGTCCATACTGATGCACCGACAGGTATGTTCCTAAGAAATGCATCATATTGAGTTTGACTTGCTGTATCCACCTGCGCTAACTTCTGAACCTGCAGTAGCTTCTCATATAGAGACAGGAAGTGGTCCAGTTTCGCCCTTGGGTTCAGCAAAGCTGTGTTATATCTCAACAGGTATTTGTACCTAAAAGGACGAGCCATTAGGTCAATCCAGACCAGCACATCTGCGGGTGGCTTCTGTCCTTTTCCACTGAAAAGATCTTTCCGAATGCTGGTCCCTATTGCACTGTAATCCTTCTTAGCCCCTTCATCATTGTATTTCTTCAGATTTGGTATCGATTCCTTGCAGAGCTTGACAGATTTGGAGGAGCTTATCCAGTACAACATGCTCACATTCAATTTTCCTTCTAGTGTCAACTTCATGCTGTGCATCAAGCGAATGAAAGTCTCGATTGCTCTAAGTACATTGCAACCGAAGGTCAGTAATTCAGGTTCTTTCTTTAATTTGTTGGAATCCTCCTCCTTTGCTATTGCTGCTGCTGGATCCTCTGCAGCTTTAACTTGAATGACCTGCCCAATGGGCCTTGCATACTGAATCAGCTTTTTTGTTCTGATTTTAGTCAGAAGTTTTGCATCCTTCTTTTCATGCTCGCATACAACAAGCATGTGCAGTTTTTTTGAGACAGCACCTTCTTTGCTCTCCTTTTAACCTGAAAAAAAACAAGCACCAAACCAAATATAAGATAACAGCAATGAAGCTATCAAAATGGAAATAGAACACTATAGAAAAACAAGTTGCGCAGCCTTTTATTATTTCTGATGGATGGTAGTGGCAAACTGAAAACTGAGAGTAAGGCTAGAACTGATGCAAACACCATTAATTTGAGCCGGGTTAATTTCATTGGTTCTGCCGCTCAGGACAAGCTAACACTCAAGGAATCCCCCCACCCCACTGTTCTTCACCATCTAGTTCCTAAATGTAGACCTTCTATTCCTATACATTACAGGACCCTCCGCCTACTCCTCTTCCACCCTGCAGTCAACACACATTATCACACACCGTTGATGCCGATTGCCGGCAACACCCCGTTGATACCGGCAGTGAGGACCGGGGGGCATGAGGTCAAGTTCTCACCGGTAGATTCCCATGGTCACCACCAGGAACGGCCGGGAGGTGGGATTGCCTCCTGTTAGAGAAGGTGGGCAATATAAGCAGATTTCAATTTTCTGGTTTCTCTGGCTGCTGCTGGCCTCTGTCTTTGTAGAAATGCTGATCCATTACTTGGGCCATGTGCTCTGTACTGGTGGAACAATGGCCCAATTCATGATCCGGCTGATATGGCAATGGGCCATGTGTTATGTTCCTGCCCCCGTGAGAAGTTTTCTCGAAAGCAGCAGAATTACCCATTGCCCATCTTGTCTGAAGTACTTTTGCAGACACACAGTCATGAATGGAAAAATATAAGCTGAATTTGTATGCCCGGATCCCATGGCCAGATTATCAACAACCAATATCATCAGGTGCCTTGTCTGCTGAATAAAGTGAGCTCAATCCTTGTTTTTTGAATGCAGAGTTAATTGAAACACTATCAGCAATGCAGCATCCTCAAACAAGTGATTTGAGTGAGATCTATATCTATGTGCTTCGTTGAACTCAGTCCTTCCCATCTGTGCACTGACAATCTAAACCCTACCGTTTCCATTTGCTCATCCTGCTGACAAGTCTATGGACTAAAACAACTTCTGCATGACACGTCTCTCTCGCACACGCTTCCCCTTCGGCCATTCCATCAGTAGAAAGCTCTCTCAACCCGTCTCTCTCGCGCGCCCTCCCCCTTCCGATTACCTCTCGCGCGCGCGCCTTACCCTTTCCGATCACCAGATTGAATTTCTCTCCCTCTCTCTCGCCCCCTTCTCCTTCCCCTTCCGATTTAACCAAACCTCGACACGATTCAGAGGAGGGGATTTGGTTGGAGTTCTTGCCGGCGGCGATTTTGATGCTGAGGACGAGTAAGCCGACGACGACGATGTCGACGACGGTTCTTCGGCCAGCCTCCGCCTCCGCGACTTGGTTGGAGTTCTTATCGGCGGCGACTTCGATGGTGAAGACGAGTAAGCAGACGATGACGACGACGGAGAGTAGCGCCGAGTAGGCATGTTGGATGACGGTCCGGCAGAGCCCGCCTCAGCCTCCGCCTCCGCCTCCGCCTCGCTCGTCGCCTGGCGTGATCGCGGGCGGTGAGGAGTGCGGGTGGAACGGTGCTCTGAGGGCCTGTTCGTACCCTTGTTCGTTTGGGCTGGGGTTGGCCGAGACGGCGGCCTAACCCCTGTCGGTCACCCCGGCCTGGACAGAAACCCGGCTTGACGTTCAGTTAAGCCTGGTCAGGGTTAACCCGGCCCATCCCAAGAAATTCTTCTCAACTCGGGCCCGGCAACTGACCCTGTGTGCGAGGCCACAAGGGACGACCGTATATCTATTATCTTTATTATGTTTCTAAAAAAAAATTCTATTATCTTTATTATATATTTATCTAATATGTAATACTCTATTAACTACTGACTCCGTCTCAGAAACCTTACTTCTTCTATTCTATAATACAGCGCATTTGAAATTTTAGAACATATTTAAAGAGAACATGAAAGATGCATGTGTCCTCGTTTTATTTTTCTAACTAGAAGTTACCAACAACATAATTAACGGTAATTGGTTGATAAATAAAAAGTATTTAATGCAAAACTAATTTATGTCCCTAGCTAAAATCCCTTATATTTGAGTATAATTTTTGAATGCTTGAATTAGCTATATTACAAGACGAATGCAGTATATTATAGGATTTTTAAGACCGATTAGTGCTCAACGAAAACTATCCATATACCCCTATAGTTATCAGTTTATGGCCTGTGCTTCTCTGACTAGAGCAACTAATTTAAGTATATAATATGGCCTCTCTCTTTTCAGCACACAGATATCCCACGTGGCCACAACCTTGCCGTGAGTAGCTGGCGTTGCTACTTTCTTTATTCAGGCGTTGCTACTTTCTTTGCAGAACGAATCATTTAAATTGCTATATTTTTTAATGGTATATCTATTTTTAATTTTGTTTGTACCGGTGTGTTCTACACAGCGAGACGAACAAAATTAGACTTCACTTGCATATGTTTCAAAGAATTTTATTCTAGTATCAATTTATGTGTAAATATATGTTAAAAATTATTAAAGCAGTCACTACCATGTAATACTAAAGTTGCTACTGCAAAAATATACTAAGGCCCTGTTCGTCTGTCTTATAATCCGTACTTTTCAGCTTGTTTTTTTTTCCAGCTGGAACAATGTTTTTCTCTCATAAAAAATCAACTGGGACAATGTTTTGGCTTGTTTTTTTAGCGAAGCGAACGGGGCATAAAGTTGTTACATAGTATGCACATCGTTTGTTATCATGAGAATATATTAAATTGTTACATGGTATTTACATAACCTTTATAAGGTACTAGCCCTATATTACAGTATTCTGAGAGCAAATTACATCGATCGAATTGCTAGTGAGAGTTTGTTGCAACTTATATATTGTAAAACAAGTAATGTAAGCAGACTCGCTGCCAACGGGGGAATCTCTTCTATAACTAAAATATTCATAACTATTCCGTCCACATGTGCGACATAAAAGTCGAGGGAATCGTTCACCGTCGTGTGAAAAATCGCTCACTCTGTCGCTCCCTCGCGCTCTCGCGCGAGCGGTGGCCCCGGCCTTCGCGTCGCTCCCCTGATATCGCGCCCATCCGGCCCGTAAAAGTGGAAACAAAATCAATAACCAATTACTTACTGCTCAGTCATAGGAATCCCGTCCTCAATCAATGCGTGCATGGCTGCATGCGATCCGCGTCCGCCTCCTCCTATTCGAGCAAATCGCCAACACCTTCCCAGTCAACTTCCCAGCCAGAGCCATTGTCTCCAATCCAGCAGCCCTTGTGTTCGTCTACGCTGTCGACCAATGCGCGATCGGCACATCCATCGTCGCTGCACTGAGATGATCGTCATGCGCCCACGACCTGCACGATCGAGCTGTGTGGACGATCCTCCTCACCACGATAGTGAAGAGGTAGCAACAACAGATCGTGAAATATAGGATTTCCCTCTCTCCCTACTGTTCATGATCTGGCAATGGCCTACTGGCTTGAGCCATAAGTAATAGGACTGAGTCTGTTCAAAGTCAAGAGTTACTATAGTTAGGCAAAGAATGGTTCACAGAGTTACTCCTTTTGTATGTGACAGTTTACTTCCAGTGTGGGGTTCCTTGCAAAACTGAGTAGGATATTTGTATGAAGCTTTGTGACAGGTCATGTCAGCCTGAACATAAAATATTTTCTACAGCCTAAACATATAAAATATTTGTATGATTTTTCATATTCTTAAATAGCCTAAAATATTTGTATCATTTTGTCGTCAGTTGCTGAATCTGTAAAATAAAATAGCGAGCAGCTGCATTAGGATGGTTTCACACTATTATTTTACATAACCATATTTAAGCAAGCGTGTACAGAGGCTAAAACACATAGTTCTCAAGGTGTCCCTTGCACTGGAGCTCACCAACTTGAATAACACAGTCCAACACAAGTGATCTGAATTTAGTTTATTGAAACACATAGTTCTCAAGGTCTACATTTTGCCATTGAAATCCGAGGTGGTAGTCAGTTTATTGAAACTGAATTCAGTGACCTTCCTGAAAATTTAGCTTAATGTTCTTTTTCCTGTTCCTGTTCAGTTTCTTGTTCATGTTCCTGTTCCTGAAAAATCAATGAGCCTACAAAAGCATACAGATGTTCCTCAAAAATCAATGAGCCTACATAAACTCTCCCGGTTTACCAAGTTACGCTAATTTGGTCATCATTTATTTATTCCGTGTCAATAGATTGCTGACTAAAGCCAATAATGTTTAGGCAATGTGCGCAATAGCTGCATTGCATTGTTTCATATCATCTTCTTATCTGCACATAGCAGAAATTATGATTCTTTATCTATGTGCATTGTTTTCCAACATTTTCTTCTGTCACTGATAGTTTACTGATTGAAAAAATTGGCACTTCAGTGTAGAAAGAACAAGATATTGTTTGGGCAAAATAAAAGTTTCGCATGCTCATCTGGAACTGTTAAAGCATGCAGATGTTTTGAGTGATGCATTCTATATTTCACAACATGGAGTGTTTGGAACAATAAATAACCTCCGTCTCGGACACTCTCATGAGGTAGGCTGCTGTTGTTTCCTATACATTAAAATGTAATTTTGTTTCATCCCCCTTAAAGTCTTACCTCATTAAAGGTTTAATGGGAGGGCAACGCGTGGCATGAAGTTGTTGCATCAAGTTTGGTTTTGCAGCTGATTTTGTCAAATAGTTTGAGCTGCAGTTTTTCCTCTGTTCATTGTACAGCACATCGAGTGAAGATGTGATTCTGGTTTCATGTCAATTGGAATTGGGTTTGGTTTTGGTTTTGCACATGATTTTGTAAAATAGGTCGAGCTGCAGTTTTCTCTGTTTAGTGTACGGAAGCAGCTCGTGCTCTCTTTTTTGTTTTTCAGATCAGATTGTCAGTCCAGCATCAGATTGTCAGGGCAAAGGGATCAATGAGGTCTGCTGGTCTACTCATAATTGTCATTGCCACATATTTCTTGGTAAATTTCTCATCTTGTTTGGTTTGGAGCTTTGGAAAGCAAATGGATCTTAGCAGTGATTAATAAATTAAATAAACATGTCCTAAAGTGAAGTATTTGTTCTATTAGAAAAAAACCACCATTACTATGTACCCAGCGGGATGAGCATGAGTACTATTGCAACAGATTTTTGTCAGGCTAGAGCACATATAAATATTGGATAAGCTGCTCAACAATATTGAATGTGGATAGCCAAAAGACAAAGTTCTTTTTTTTTTTTTTCAATAACCAAGATGAGCCAGTACAAAATGTTATGTTCTCTATCGTCACTCATTCAGCAGCGAGCTTCATCTTGTTCAGAACATTATATTGTTTCTACTTCCTTTGTTTCATTTTGCTTATAAGATAATCCATTTTCTTTCTTCATGTAGTCACATTATTATAATACATGATGATATGATAGCTCCTTCGATTAATTGGTTTAAAGCCTTTTGAAACAATTTTTTTCTGATAGTTTACTACTTTTCCTTTTTTATCATTTTTGACTGGCCCTTCTCCCTTTAAAAGACAATGCAGGATGAAAACAGGACAAATTAAAAGGTGCCAATGCAAAAAACTGAGCGAGGAACAAAAAGCACAAGGCGATTGTTTACAGGTTTGCAACCTGCTTGATGCCTCATTTGTAGTAAGGAATGTTTCTTTTCAATGCATAGTGTAGATACTAAGTTCAGAAAATTCAGTCTCATGTGATGCTTGAACTTAGTCACCATATTGTCCACATAGGGCGAATGAAATTGTTGTTTTCCAATGTAATGACCATCTGCTAACTCAGACAGAAAGAGTCAAAAATCTTGAAACTATTCCCACTAGAAAATGATTTGGAAGTGCCATCATATATGTTGAGTTGAGAAAACATCATATATGTACATGGCAGCTTTTGAAGATTTTTTTGTTACAATAAAATCTCAATCCAACGAACTTACATGTATGAGTATTCTTTTTATAGCATGTTCTTACTAGAAACAATTTTTTTGATATGTTGCATTTTGACATTTAATGACAGTGAAGCTTCCCTGATTTTATCAGGAACAACAATCTTGATGCTTTGGCAATAATGAATGTCCAAATTCAACGGAGGATGATCACTATACCTGCGTAACTTTTGTAGTCACTCCTATTTTGTTAAGTTTTAGTTCATAGCTGCGATGAGGAAGATTATTATGGTTACTGGTTCTCGTTCTTCATACCTATGTATAGATGTAGTTATATGCACAGATTTTTTCAATATGAACCTGTTGCCTGATGTTGATACTGATTTATGAATGCATCTTTTCTATATAGTTGGATGGAGTATTTGTTGAAATTGGGATGATTTAATGATTTAACTGGTCTTGGTTTCTATGATTCAGTGATTTTTTGACCAAATCCCTTGGAACAAACCTTTGCTTGAGATTTTAAGACTTGTTTTGTTGTTTTGACGAACCAGCTTTCCAGGACACCGAATCTTAACGCTTTAGTGGACAGAGTGTTGGCATGTTGGCCTCCCTTATTTGTTCCTGTTGCAACGCACGGGCATGATCCTAGTTTATTAAAAAAACAAAACTATCGGCCCAAAACACAAGACAATCAACAACCTTAGAGGGCAAAATATTAAAACAAGCATCACATAAGCTGCCAACCGTAGGGCAAGTTATTATACAATCCATTGACTAGGGGCGTTTATTAAAGCAAGTTATTATAAAATATAATACAAAGTCAGGAAACATGATTTGCTGTCAACCGAGTGTATTTATTAAAAATAAAGGTAGCGGCACAAAACAAGACGACCTGCAGCATGGGAAAATATTAGAAGTAGCATTGCATAAGCTATCAACTGTGGGGAGAGAGATTATACAACCCATTGCAGGAGCCCGGAAACATAACTAGTTGCCAAGTGAGGGCATTTAATAAAAAATAGAGTAGCGGTCCAAAACAAGCTACAACCTAGGGCAAATGATTAAAATAAGTATTGCATAAACTGTCAACTAGGGAGCAAGTTATTATACAACACATTACAAAAGCGAAGAAACATGATTTGGTGCCAACTGGGAGCATTTATTAAAAACGAGGGCAACGGCACAAAACAAGACAAGATGAAACCTGGGGGTAAATTATTAGAACAAGCATTGCATAAGTTGCCAACTGGAGAGGGAAAGTTATTATATAACCCATTGCAGGAGCCAGAAAACATGACTACCTGTCAACTCGAGGGCATTTATTAAAAAAATGAGAGTAACGGTACAAAACAAGACAAGCTGCAACTTGGAGGACAAATTATTAAAACAAGCATTGCATAAGTTGCGAACTCGGAGGCAAGTTATTAGGCAACCCATTGCAAAAGCTGAAAAACCTAACTAGCTGTCAACTTGGGGCATTTATAAAAAAAACAAGAGTGGCGACCAAAACAAGACGCATGAAACTCATAACTCATTGAACACCACAAACTACATGACCTTATGTGTGGCAAGTTTAATTTCAAAATATGTAGCAAGTTATATTTTGAGTAAGTGGCAAGATATCGTGAAATGAAAATTCTGGGAATTATAACCTGCAAACACATGAAACTCATTACCCATTAAACTGAAATGGTGACTGAAAAAATAAAACTCATAAGTCATTAATATGAAACTAAAAGAAACAATGAAACAAAAATAACTGAGACTAAAAGGAACATAGAAACAAAACAAATGAAACTCTGATGGCATTCGAACCTAATAGAGAAACTGAAACACAAAAACTAAAAAAATGGAACTCATAACTCATTAAACTGAAAGGGTGAATGAAAAAAAAAATAAAACTCATAACTCATTAAACTGAAACTAAAAGAACAAATAATATAACTAAAAAATTTTAAAAGCAGAAAATATTGAAGAACAAATATAAAGGATTTAGGAAGACATCCAAACCTAAAAGGGAAAAATGAAACTCAAAACGCAAATAACTGAAAGGGTGACCGATAAAATTAAACTCATCAATCATTAAAATGAAACTAAAAGAAAACAATGAAACAAAAAATAATTGAGACAAAAAAAGAAGACAGAAACTGAAAAAAAATGAAACTCAAAACTCATTAAACTGAAAGAACTAATAACTGAAAATTTTAAAAACAGAAAATATTGAAGAGCAACTAATATGAAGGATTTAGGAAGACATTCGAACATAAAGGGGATAAATGAAACTCAGAACTCAAATAACTAAAAGGATGACTGAAAAAAATCATTATAATGAAACTAAAACAAAACAATGAAATAAAAATAACTGAGACAAAAAGGATGCCTTCAAATGCAAAGGCTGTGGAGGCCCTCAGCCCTCCATGTCTGAATCATAGTCAATAAAATGACCGGCATCGGCATGACCACGTGATCTCTTTCAGTCGCAATAAAACTATATAATACTGCGTCCATCTCTCATAAAAGTAATCTCTATCTATTTCACAATTCTCTTTGTGGCGGCAGGTTTTATTGAGATTTTGCGGCAGGGTTCAGTTGCCAATTGCTAAACCTTAGTGTCTATAGATTAGATAGATAAAAGTAAACACGGAATTCCAGTGATTCCCTACAATGCAAATTGATCTCGAATGAAGCACAGAGAAAATGGATGGAAGGCAGAAAATGAAGCAACAGGTTAAATATAGATGATCAACTCGCAGGAAACAAAAAATACACTTATGCAAACAACAACTAGGTAGAAACTGTGAATGTGAAGTTGTGAACCAACAGTGATATGATCGGCACTGCACGGATGAGCTTGAAACAAACATGGTCGCAATCCATGTTTAAAAAAGTACTCTTCCTGTTGCATCACGAGACCACATGTATATATATATATATATACACACACACACACACACACACACACTCTTGTCCACATAGTTAATTGCTATAAAATACATACGTACTAACAGGAGTGAATACTAACAAACATCAGAACCTTCACATGGACGAAGGTATAACAAAAAGGAACTAGAACATTATCTATAATTAGTTGCTGCAAATATGGCACATTGATGCAGAAGGTAGCTAGTCTAGTAGGTTTTCAGGCAGTCGGTATTTTCCCTTCTTCTCAATCACATTGGGATCATGGAAAATGATCTGTGGGAAGATCAAGAAAGTAGAAATTTTATCTTGTTGCCTGGACCTAAAAATGAAAAACAAAAACTACATTGTAAATGACTGCTGCAAAAAACGAATACAGAATTAAAAACAAGGCATATATGAAAACATTGATCAATATTTGGTCACCTTACTTTGCACGTTTTTCTTTTATCAAAACAGTCTTCCAATCAATTTCATTTGATGGACTAGTCAACCATTGAAAAAGAATCTGCGTCCTTAGATTGAATTCATTGGAACCAATAAACTCAGGAATCCATGTGATGTTGAGCCTGGGGGACACATAACCTATTCCGAGTTTCGAAATAGACCTTGTCACCCTCCTCAGTGAAGGAGTGACGTCAACTACGCTTTCTTCCCATACTGAAACAAGGAAAACAACTTAAACTCTCAAAAATAAAAATTAACAAAAAAGAAACTAAAAGATAAACTGCACACACCATTGGTACAGGTTGGTCATCAAAATTTTGAGTTAATGCACCATGAAAAAAGGAGCTACCAGAACTCAAAATTTTGAAGATTATAGTAGTTGACGATCCAAGTAAGGATAATCCATGTGTGTTTTTTTTGCGTTAAAACACATGTAGGTTGTATAACATTTCTGAAGCCGAAAGTGTGAAAGGGAGATAGTCATGTCGAAGAAGCATTTCTGAAGCCGAAAGTGTGAAGGGAGATAGTCATGTCGCCCTTCACGCTTTCGGCTTCAGAAATGCTATACAACACTTAATCCTGCTCCCATCGCGCGGCCAAGCGTTTCAAGCAGCAGAAGAAGCATCTCTATCTCATTCTGGATGATTGGGAGAGGGGATACAGCGTCTACAAGGTCGATGTCGACGCCTTCGACCCCTCCGACGCCGGGCCGGAGTCCCTCCCCGAGCACCCGGTTGTCCGCTTCGTGGCCCGTCACGGCTGCTCCTGGTATTTCACCTCCCACGGCACCAAGATCCTTGCCATGCAGCCATCTCCTTACCCTGCCTTCCCAGTGTTCGATGTCCAGACGAAGGCGCTAGCCGTCTGCCCCTGGCCACGCCGCGGCGGCAACAAGCTCTTCGCTAAACCACTATTCGCGTGCGTCGCTGGCAGCCTCAACCTTATAAGAGCGGGCCAGTTCGACATGCTCAGCGCCGCGGCGCCACCGCCCGACAGCACGTACCCAGATGACGCGGCGTGGTCGTGGAGCCGAACCGGCTCGCCCCCGCCCTTCGAGCACTGTTACTGCACATGGGCCTCCGCGCTGCACCCCGATGGGCGCACGCTCTTCGTCTCCCATAAACGGAGCACATTCTCCTTCGACACGGAGAGCCGGGAATGGGCGTCGCATGGCAACTGGTCCCTGCCTTTCAAGGGCGAGGCTTACTTCGATGCCGAGCTGGACGCCTGGGTGGGCCTCTGCTGCCATGAGGGCGGCTTAGGCTACCTCTCCTGCTGCGACGTCGTGCCGGCTCCTGCCGACCTCAGGAGCCTGCCCGCCTGGAAGCTCGGCAAGGACCAGCTGTTCGACGCAGGATCGAGGAGGCACCTTGGGGCCACGCTCGTGTGTATGGGCAGCAGCAGGTACTGCCTGGTTGAGTCGCTGGCGCGTGACGACGAGGAGGATCTGCGACGCCTCCACGACGATGGCTACTACCCGCATCGCCGTGTGCTCGTGGTCACCACGTTTGGTCTCAAGTACGATGGACAAGGAGACCTTGTGACTACACAGCGCAAGGTGCGGTCCTACGAGATGACCGATGCTCATCAGCTTCCTGATCCGCATTGGAAGCCTGTTGCTTTCTGGATGTAATTAAGTTACATTATGCACAAATAATGTGGTCATATTAGTGGGAGAATGATCTGGAGCCACTTCAACAAGTTTCCTATACCATGTATGATTATGCTAGTTTGGGTATTCTATAATGTTATAGAATTATATGTATATGTTTATTTCTTATGTTTAAGAATGCTTTGGTTTCATCTTCCAAGATAGGGGACAAATTATTCATGATTTCTGATTGTCATGTGCATTATTAAACTTATCATGCTGTGATGTTGACTTTTAAACACTTGCCTTTCGTGCTGAAGAGGACTATCAGATATGCATGTCTGATTGGTAGTAGGGAATTAAACATTAAAATCATAATTCATGTTTCTCCTTAGTTTTCAGTGGAAGGTTTATATAGATGTATATATTTGAAGGCACAGGAGTACATGTCTAATATCTCTTGCGAGCTAACAAATGGGCAAGCTAAAAAATAGGCACCAAAT
The DNA here is from genome assembly GCA_904845875.1 of Miscanthus lutarioriparius. Taxonomy (NCBI): domain Eukaryota; kingdom Viridiplantae; phylum Streptophyta; class Magnoliopsida; order Poales; family Poaceae; genus Miscanthus; species Miscanthus lutarioriparius. The sequence continues at coordinate 19,072,896 of CAJGYO010000004.1, forward strand.
GAAAATGGTACCCAAACTCCAAACTTTTCTAGCCAATAGGAGTTTGGAGATATGTCTTACTGTCATGGAGATCATTTTTAAGGTATTATTATTGACTGGTAACTGAAGCAGGGGTTACAAAGGTCAATCTATCTATCTTAATATTGTACATGGAATGAAGAAAGCACAATCTATTTTTACTTCTTGTGGCTTACCTCTACCAGAACTTGCGAAACAACTCATCAAATTTGAAGGGCCAGAGGTCCTAAGTTATCATTTCCACAAATCATTTCCTAGTCCACAGTTCAGCCTTCAATGCGCAGTTTTACGACTCAGTTCAAACAGCTCGACAGCCTGTACAGCTTTAGACCACTCCACGGAATCTTTGTTCACATTCCATGTTCACCGTCTTCCAAAACTCCAGGAAAACACGTCTCAATCATCAAGTACTTATCATCAACACTGAACATGACAACATTGTCTTCCACAGAATAGTCCATCAGGTGATGGATGCAATCCCTCACAAACCTCAGCAACTCGAAGACTGTGTCGTATCTTCCTTCCCTATTCTTATTATACACTTTCTGCACATATATGTTATCCGAAATTGATGTCAACCATACATATTGAGGATTTGATTTACCAACATCTATGGGCGGGATGGCGGGATGAGGTCAAGTTCTCACCGGTAGATCCCCACGATAGACTTAGTGGATCACCTAGACATAGATCTAGCACGGCCTTACGTACGGGATGAAAACTTCCTAGAACATGATCTAGAGCGAGAGAGAGGAAGGAAGATGAGATGTCACCGACCATCCGCGGCCTGGAGGAAAAGCTCGACGTAGCAATGGCGAAGGTGATGCGGTCCAGGTCGGTCACAGTGTAGTGGTTGCGCAGAGACGACGGTGAAGACGTCAGTGGAGCTTCCCATCGCTTCAGCACCTCCCTGTTAGATCATATTAGAGTTAGGACTGTAGGTGGGAGAAAGGCGGCTCAGGTGAACCTCGTGACGCGAGCCCCGGCCTTCCACCTCCTTTATATTGTGCTGCGCGATGGGGCCCACCAACCATGGAACGGTTGGGCGCCCCCGATCAGGGTGCAGATCAAGGCCCCAACTCGGTCGTTGGACCGAGCCAGAGGAAATCCACCTAACATTCTCCCCCTTGATCTCACCTTATGACTTAAACTTAAAATTATTTTCTCTTTTTCCCATTCCATCACAGATTAGTGAATAGAGTGTGCCTCGTCACAACAGTTAGTATTATTGGATTAACAGCTACAACATACCTCTATATTTTGAAACAGATTCTCAACTATGCTCTTATTGTCTAAGAATCATAGGTTTTTCCTTAAACCCATGCCGGCTAAGTGTTCTCTGAACACGTTGGGTAGTAAGCCTTTTGTAAGCGGATCCACGAGCATCTTTTCTATACTTATGTGCTCAAGACTAATTATATGATCCCGGACTTTATCTTTCACAACATAATACTTTATGTCAATATGTTTGGCAGCACCACTTGACTTATTGTTGTGAGCATAACATACTGCTGGATTATTATCGTAGTATAACTTGAGTGGCTTATGTATGTCGTCTACCACTTTCAACCTGGGCATAAATTTCTTCAGCCAATTTATCTGCTTCGTGGCCTCATAACACGCTACAAACTCGGCATACATCGTAGACGATGTAGTAACGGTCTGCTTGGAACTTTTCCACGATATAGCTCCTCATACGAGAGTAAATATATATCTTGACCTGGACTTTCTAAAATCTCTCGCATAATCTGAATCTATATACCCCTCTATGTATAGGTAATCAGATCTTCTGTATGTTAGCATGAGGCTCTTTGTGCCTTATAAGTAACGCAAAACTTTCTTTACCAGTCTCCAGTGTTCTATTCCTGGATTACTCTAATATCTGCCAAGTAACCCGGTAACAAACGCTAAGTCAAGGCGTATACACACTTGAGCATACTGTAAACTTTCGACAGCTGAAGCATATGGAACCGCTTTGATCGATCTCATATTGGTTTCTGGGACATTGGAATTTTCCAAATCTATTGCCCTTGACTATGGGAGCAGGTGAAGGCTTACAATTTTGCATACTTTATTTCTTTAGAACCTTTTCTAAGTATGCCTTTTGTGATAATCCTAAAACCACATTTCTTCTATCTTGATGAATCTCTATTCCTAGAACAAACGAAGCTTCACCGAGATCCTTCATATCAAAATTCGAGGACAAGAACTTCTTCATTTCTAGTAGTAGATTAACATCACTACTAGTGAGTAAGATGTCACCCACATACAAGATTAGGAAAATGTATTTCCCATTCTTGAAATTTGCATAAACGCAATTGTCCTCTATATTTTCTTAAAACCCAAACTTCCTTATTGTACTATCAAACTTTAAATACCACTGTCTTGATGCTTGTTTTAATCCATAAATGGATTTCTTCAGGCAACATCCTATACGTTCTTTTTCTTCCACAACAAAATCTTTTGGTTGTGCCATGTAAACATTTTCCTCCAAATCCTCATTTAGGAACGCCGTCTTTACATCCGTCTGATGTAATTCTAAATCGTAATATGCTACAAGCGCCATTATAATTCTAAAAGAATCCTTACATTAGACTGAAAAAATATCTTATTGTAATCTATGCCTTCTCTTTGCATGAAGCCTTTCGCCACAAGTCACGCTTTAAATCTTTCTACAATCCCTTTAGAGTCATATTTAGTTTTGTAGACCCATTTATAGCCTACTGTCTTGGCTCCTTTAGAAATTATTTCTAAGTCCCAAACACCGTTGGTATTCATTGATCTCATTTCATCTTGCATGGCTTCAAGCCACTTTGATAAGTGAGCGCTTCTCATGGCTTCTTCAAATGAGGTGGGATCACCCTCCATTTGAAATTCTTCACATTCATAGACTTCATAGTCATCAGGAATGGCTGGTTTCCTGACTCTTTGAGACCTTCTATAGGCCTCGTTAGTTGACGCTTGTTCTATATGAGGCTGTTGTTGCTCTTCCTCATGTGTGACAACGGGTTCTACAGGATCCTGAAGGACAGGTTCCTCATGTTCATTCATTATCGCTACAGGAGAACTAACAACAGGTGTTGTTACTACAATGTCTTACATTGTTGGTGTAGCAACAACAGGTAGCGTGAAGAATGGCTCCTGAACCATCGGAGTAGGCACATGTACCCGCTTCTCCTCTAGGTTAATTTCTCACGCTACCATGCTCCCCTTGATCAACTCTTCCTCCAAAAACACAACATGTCTTGTTTCTACAAACTTCGTATATCTATCAGGACGATAGAAGCGATAACCTTTTGACTTTTCTAGATAACCAATGAAATGGCAACTGACTATCTTGGAGTCTTGCTTCCCTATATTTGGGTTAAAGACTTTAGGCTCAGCTGGACAACCCCACACATGTAAATAGTTAAGTGAGGGTTCCTTTCCTGTCCACAACTTATATGGTGTTTTGGGCACCGACTTGCTTGACACTCGATTAAGAATATGAATGGTGGTTTTTAACGCCTCCATCTATAAACTTATCGGTAGAGTAGAGTAACTTATCATACTTCTCACCATATCCATTAAGGTACGGTTGCGTCTTTTCAGCTACTCCATTCTGCTGAGGCTCGTTCAGTGTAGAGTACTGGGCAACTATGCCATTTTCCTGTAAGAATCTTGCAAAAGGTCTAGGAACTTGGCCATATGGGGTGTGTCGACCGTAGTACTCCCCCCACGGTCGGATCTTACTATCTTAATCTTTAAATTGGGCTAATTTTCTACTTCAGGCTTAAATATCTTAACTTTATCCAATGCTTCTGATCTTTCCTTAATTGGATAAATATAGCCACAACGAGAATAATCATCTGTGAATGTTATAAATGAATCATAACCATCCACACTCTTCACAGGAAAAAGACCACAGATGTCTGTGTGAATTATTTCTAAAATTCCTGCGCTTCGTTTGGCATCTTTCTTTATTTTCTTAACATACTTTCCTTTTATGCAATCAATGCATTGTTCTAAATCTGAAAATTCTAATGGCGGAAGAATTGATTTCTTAATCAATCGCTCTATTCTCCCCCTCAAAATATGGCCTAAACGATAGTGCCATAATTTCGATGATACATCATGAACTCTCTTTCGCTTATTTCTTGCATTCATGGACGAGGAGACATTCTCATTCTCAGTGCTCACAACATTCACATTCTCAGAAAGTGATAAGAAATAAAGCATGTCTTGTCGAAGGCAAGACCAACACACTTATTAAACATAATCTGACATTTGCCATTACCAAAATGGCAATCATATCCATCATCATCAAGACGTGAAATACTTATCAAATTTCTACGCAAAGAGGGTACATAAAGGACATCTGAAAGCTAAAGTACAAAACCATCATCTAATTCTAGAGAGAGATCTCTAATGGCTTCAACTTCAGCTTCAACTCTATTTGCCACTTTAATTCTTCTTTCTCCTCTTTGCAGGGTCCTCCTCATATGGAATCCCTGTAATTAATTTGCAATATGAATAGTTGCACCTGAGTCAATCCACCAAGTAGATTTTGAATAACTTAAATACAAATACTCATCTATGAATGTAATAATGTCCTCACCTCTCTTCAAAAGGCTCTTCAGGAAATCTGGACAGTCCTTCTGGTAATGTCCATACTTCTTGTACCATTTGCATTGATCCTTGTTAACTTGGACATTGTTATTCTTCTGATGGTGATCATTCTGAGGGGCTTTCCCTTGAGGTTTGACATTCTTGTTAAAGTTCTTCTTTTTATAGTCCTTCACATGGTTAGTAGAGTCACCATGTGAGCTTTTAAGCCTCTCTTCTTGCACACACATGGCAATGAGCTTCTCAATGTCCCATTATCGGGTTGCATGTTGTAATTAACAACAAAAGTTTCATACTCTTTATGCAAAGAAGCAAAAACCAAATGAATCAGGAACTCATCTTTAGCCCCAAATCCATTGGCTTGAACTTGGATGCCGTGTTGCTCATCTTCAATATGTGCTCTCTTATCCCTCTACCATAGTATTTCTTATTGAATAACTTCTTGATCAGGGTGCTTGTATAAGCCTTTAAAGAGCCAGTAAACTGACTCTCCACTTTCTTGAGATACTCGGTGGCGGTGTCACAATATGGGATTGATCCCCTTATTGCATCTGAAATAGTGGACTTAGCCACCATCAAGCACTTGCAGTTTGAAATATCCCACCTCTTACGATCATGATCGTATTTCATTCTCACTTCTGCATGATCTCGCTGCCGAGCAGTGAAATCAGCATCAGTTTCATTCTCTGCCCTCACCGGGTCCACTGGTTCAGTAGGACATGGAGAGGTAAGTGCTAGGTCATTCTCGGACAACACAAGTGCCAACTAATACTTCTCTCACCATACGCGATAGTTGCCCCCTTCAAGAGGCGGAATGTGCGAGATGAATGTCATAGGGTTGAGTCCTGAAAACATCATCAGAGAAAGTGAGAAAACATGACATAATAATTGCATGGTTTAATTTAACGTTGGTCAAAATTAAAACATACAACGTGCTTCTACATTAACTCTATATCACCGTTGGGTAGAAATAGGACTAATGCATAGAACTCATAAATAAAAATTTATAATATTGCTACCATCAACTTTGGTCAGAAAATAGCAATATCATAAATACAACATTCTTCTACATTAATTCTATATCACCGTTGGGCAGAAATTGAATTAATGCATGGAAAACAACTCATGAATAAACTTATAATCATAATATGACTACCCCTCCAATTAAAATTTTCTTTTTGTCCAATTTAATTAGAGGGTGAACATAATCACAGCAACGGAAACGTGAAAAAGAATTTTGTCTATTTTTCAGAAGCATTCTACTCTACTCATCTACTCTCTAAAAAATTATTCTGTTGGTTCAAATTTAAACAAAGATGGAAAATTAGACCTAATTTATCAAAACTTGCTTCTGGAAAAAAAAATACTCAAAGTGTTCTTTGCTACGAATTTGGCCCGGCTGAGAATTAGTTGCCCACGGCCCAGCTAGCAACAGCATCGCGCGTGCCCCAGCAAGCAATGCGCGCAGCCCGCGCCTACGTAGCCAAAGCCCAGCTCGGGCATGCGCTCCCCCACGCCTAGGCCGCAACCTAGGCCTGGGCTGAGATTTCACCTCCTTGCCTGGGCCGGATTCGGCCCGGTGAATCCTAAGTCGTTCATCTACATCCAACGGCTAGGCACCGTTTTTGCGAGAACAAAACCGGCGCTATCGTCGGCTCCTAACCCTAATCCCCATTTCTCATTCTCACCCCTTCTCTCCTCTCTGAGCATCACGACCTGAGCGATAGCGACCGCGGGTGGCGACCAAAAGAAAAGGTGGCGGCGCCGCCTCGACACCCCTCGTCGGTGCACGCGCACGCGGCACCATCGAGTGGCACCACGGTGGTGCCCGTTTGGGGGGCCGTGCTGATGCACATGGCGCGGTGGAGTGTTAGGGAGCCGGCGTCTCTACCCTTCCTTCCCACGCGATGGCGAAGAAAAACCCAGGTAGGTTCTTTCATCTCCGTTCTTCTTTCTTACTTAGGGTTAGGGTTTGCACGGGATTTGAGCTAAAATTGAAGATAAAATCATCTCCTTCTACTTGCTGAAACTTAAACTACCCCAAATCCTAGATTTACGCCTAGAATCGGCTTAACTAATACCATTGATAGACTTAGTGGATCACCTAGACATAGATCTAGCAGGTACAACCTTACATATGGGATGAAAACTTCCTAGAACATGATCTAGAGAGAGAGAGGAAGGGAGATGAGATGTCACCGACCATCTGTGGGCTTGGAGGAAGAGCTCGACGTAGCCATGGCGAAGGTGATGCGGTCCGGGTCGGTGGAGTCGTGGTCATGGCGTTGAGGTCAGTCACAGTGTAGTGGTGACGCAGAGGCGGCGGTGAAGACATCAGTGGAGCTTCCCATTGCTTCAGCGCCTCCCTTTTAGATTGGATTAGGGTTAAGACTGTAGGTGGGAGAAAGGTGGCTCAGGCGAACCTCGTGACGCGAGCCCCGGCCTCCCACCTCCTTTATATTGTGCTACGCGATGGGGACCCACCAAACATGGAACGGTTGGGCGCCCCCGATCAGAGCGCGGATCAAGGTCCTGACTCGATCATTGGATCGAGCCGGGAGGAGATCAACCTAACATCCCATGGTCACCACAAAGAACGGCCGGGAGGTGGGATTGCCTCTCGTTAGAGAAGGTGGGCAATATAAGCAGATTTCAATTTTCTGGTTTCTCTGGCTGCTGCTGGCCTCTGTCTTTGTTGAAATGTTGATCCATTACTTGGGCCATGGGCTCTGTACTGGTAGCACAATGACCCAATTCATGATGCAGCTGATATGGTAATGGGCCATGTGTTATGTTTCTGCCCCCATGAGAAGTTGGTTCTCCAAAGCAACAGAATTACCCATTGCGCATCTTGTCTGAAGTACTTTTGCAGACACACAGTCATGAATGAAAAAATATAAGCTGAATTTGTATGCCTAGATCCCACGGCCAGATTATCATCAAGATAATCAATATCATCAGGTGTCTTATCTGCTGAATAAAGTGAGCTCAATCCTTGTTTTTAAAATGTAGAGTTAATTGAAACACTATCAGCACTGCAGCATCCTCGAACAAGTGATTGTCTTATCTATGTGCTTGGTTGAACTCAATCCTTCCCATCTGTGCACTGGCAAACTAAACCCTACCATTTCCATTTGGTCATCCTACTGACAAGTCTATGGACTAAAACCACTTCTACATGACAAGTCTCTCCCACACGCGCTCCCCTTCGGCCTTTGCATCAGCAGAAAGCTCTCTCAACCCGTCTATCTCGGGCACCTTCCCCTTTCCGATTACCAAACCCCGACGAAGGCTCTCTCTCGCGTGCCTTGCCCTTCCGATCACCAGATTGATTCTTTCCCTCTCTCTCACCCCCTTCCCATAATCTGTGGAAGAAAAAAACATATGGGATGCTGCTTGAAGAAATCCATTTACGGATTAAAACAAGCATCAAGACAGTGGTATTTAAAGTTTGATAGTACAATAAGGAAGTTTGGGATTCAAGAAAATGTAGAGCACAATTGCGTTTATGCAATGTTCAAGAATAGGAAATACATTTTCCTAATTGTAAGGTCGAGATGGCAGACTAGAGGGGGGGATGAATAGTCCTTTCTAAATTTAATCGCGTCGGCTAACCGAAATAAATGCGGAATTAAAACAATCGGTCTAGCCAAGACTACACCCCTCTATCAAAGTTCACAATCATCTTATAAAGATCTTAATTAGGCAACAAAGGTGTCGTGCTAGTTAGAGCTCACCTATCCAATTCTAAGAGCAAGGTCACACAAACCTATGCCACTAGTATTTTACACACCGGGGAGCTCTTACATAATTCTAGTAAGCAAAAGCACAAAGCTACTAAGCTCACTAGCAATCCAAAGCTCTCGGCCAAAGACCGACCAACACTTCTATTTATAGCCCCACGGGCAAAAATAGCCGTTACCCCTTCACCGAGCGTTTTTCGGGATGACCGGACGCGCCAGTCAGATCGACCGGACGCACCCTGCCTATGTTTGATTGCGCTACGTCGTCCATGTGTCACTCTGCGTTCAACCAGAGCCGCTCGATCTCAACGGTTAAGTTACGACCGGATGCGCACCGCGAGGATGACCGGACGCTGCTACGCCTAAGTCCGGTTATTTCCAGAGAGCTCCCCGAGCCTCTGTTTTGCGACAGGACATGTCCGCTCCTCCACGACCGGACGTAGACCAGCCAGAGTCCAATCGTTTCTAGAGAGCTCCCCGAGCCTCTATTTTGTGACCGGACGCTTTAGGTCACTCACGATCAGACGTAAAACCTGAGTCCGGTCGTTCTCCAACTGCCACGCGTCACTGCTGTTCCTCACGCCACCACATCAGCGTACGTCAGGACTGACTGGACATAGGCCCTACGTGCTCGGTTACTACTGCCACTGACTGAACGCGCCAGTCCTGCCGAGGCCAGCGTTCGGTCACTCACAGTGAGCACCTTTCGCCTCCTTTTCTTCACCGAGTTCAACCTCATCAACTCTAACTACTTCTCCTTTGCAAATGTGCCGACACCACCACTTGTACACCACCATGCGTATGTGTGTTAGCTTTTCTCAAACATTTTTCCAAAGTATTAGCCACTCAACTTGCCACGCCACTCGATCCTAGCGACGATGCAAAGTTAGATCACTCGAGTGGCACTAGATGACCAATATGGAAAAAAGTTTGCTCCTCTTGATAGTATGGTCATCTATCCTAAACCTAGTCATAAACTTCTCTACACACATATGACCGGTGAAATAAAATGCCATAGGTTATACCTTTGCCTTGCGCATTCCATTCCATCTCCTACATTGTTGATGCAACACATGCACCAACCAATCACCAAATGATATGATCCACTTCATATCATCACGTGAACGTATTGGTTCATCGATCTTGACTTCACTTGCTTTTCACCGCTGTCTTCGTCCATCGGTGCCAAGTCTTGCTCAAGCTTCACCGCCATGCGGTCCATCACTCCAAAACCTTTGACTTGTCCTTCACGCTTGCAACTAGTTCACCAAGCCAAGTCATGTCTTGATCTTCTCCACCTTGATCACATGACTCAATGTCATATCTCATGTGCAATAAGCTCCTTCATCATCACATATGTGAGCTTTGCAACATCTTTGAGCCATCATCACCGTCATGGCATATGTTGCTCACACACATGTACATGTGGACTAATCATCTATGTATCTCACTTAAACACATTAGTCCACCTAAGGTTGTCACTCAATTACCAAAACCAAACAAGGACCTTTCAATCTCCCCCTTTTTGGTAATTGATGATAACTCTACAAAAATATAGAAATTAAGCTCATTTCAAGCTAGCACTTCACACAAGTGTAAATTGCCAACTTGATTTGGATTTTATGCCACTTATCCAATATTTAAGCTCTATGTTAAGATTTAGATAAGTATAATAAAACCCAACTTGGTAGTGATAGCTCCCCCTACATATGTGCTCAAATGATTTGGTTTCAAGTTTGCACACATGCATAAGTATGAAATTTGTGGGAGTGTTATCACTACTAAGTGATGCTAAGGTGTATAGAATAACCTTTGAAGCGTGATACCAATCGGAGTTGCACTTTTAACACCATCCTTAGCGTCATGAGTAGCTAGAGAACAAAAACACTAGAAACCCCATGAGATCAACATTATAAGCAAGGTTCTAGTACCACGTGTAAAAATATGAGTCTAGCTACCATTCTATGTATGCTAGTTATTAAATTATCATTCAAATTCTACAACTATCATACACCACACAAGCATGCATATTGAATTTTAAAAGCTTATGCAATGCAAGCAAGCTCGTGAATATGCACATATCAAATGCAATCAATCAAAGTCCATGAGCTTGCTCCCCCTACTTGTGTGCTTCTCTTGTCCAAGCATTTTGATCCTTTCACATCCTTCAATGTTGCTCCCCCTCTTTGTTTATGTCCATGTCCAACCTCTACTTCTTTGTCTCAATCTTTCCCAAAGCTTTCATATCTTTGTACAATCTCTCCCCCTTTGTCATCAATTTTCATAAAAGGTGTGCTTCTCATTGATGCAAAAGGTTGCATTGGGGTAGATGGTTGACACTTGAATCTTGTATTTTTTATAGACATCACTTGATTGTTAGAATAACACCATTTATAGCTCCTGTGATACCACATATAGGATCTTCGTCCTTGATACCAATTTGTGGGAAACCTCTCCCTATGTCATAGCATAGGTCATCCATTTGATAAACATGAGCTCTTGTAGGTGAGGGATGCATTCTTTATTTGATGATCACTTAAAGTTGAGGATCACTTGTGGAACCATCGTCTTGCATGATTGATACCACGTGTAGATGTGATACCACTTGAAAGAATTTTCTAGTATGACACCACTTGTTGGATTTATCATTAAAAACATTTCTTAAACCTTTGTTATCTTTATGAGTACCACTTATAGGATATCACTTGTGAGTTAATCTAAACATCACTTGTAAATTCTTGATGAAATACTTGAGTCTAGATACCACTTGAAACGAACTAGATATCTATTTGCATTGTTGTCTTGTGCTTGTACTCTTGTTATTTATTATGAGCTTTTATAGTTGACTTAAACTAAATTGATTTGCCTAAGCTTCCAAGTCCGGTTTGAACCAATAACAAGCTTCTTCACACCTTTTACAAGGGTTATCTTGCCAATGTTGTACTTGTCACTTGTTAGCAATCCAAATTAAATCAAGTACTTGGGTTCACTAGCTCATAAATAAACTCATATACTACCACTAGATCAATTAAACAATCAAGCAATAGTGGTAGGTTATGAATTTAAAATATTTCATTTGTTATGCATGATCCTATGAAGCATATACTATATGCAATAATCGCATAATAGTAAGGGATGAAATGATCATGCATATTACAATGATACCTTTGCTATGTTGGAGTAGAGGATAGTCACATAGATTCCAATTCATTACTCCAATAGCAGTATGAAGTCCAATTATAAGCTTGGTGAAGACAAATAGATACCATTTTAAATTCTATTCTTCACCCATATGAAATGAATACCACTTATGTTCAAGTGCACTATCTTGTTATGGTTAGCTTGCTTCATCTTTTGATCAATGCTTGCATGAGAGAACTATTTGGAATACCACTTGAATTGCTATGACTAGCTCTCTTTTGGGTGTTGCTGGCTTTCCTTGATCAACCCTTTTGGTTGCTTCAACTAAGCATCTCAAATGTTCCTCGGATCACCACTTCCATGTTAGCCTTCTAAGTACCACACTTAGTTTACCTACACATAGGCGGTAAGCCCCTACATTTAAGGAGAAGTGACCTCTCTCCAAAGAACCATTCTTGACACGTATTTAAAATAACTTGATTGATTGATCCAAGTGATGGACTTAACTTGATGAGTAACCTTGATTCCTTCTTTAAGTCCTTTTCTTTCTACTTGTTTAAGTCCTTTTCTTTCTACCAAATGATCTTCAATAATCTCTAGAACTTAAACTTCATCTTCATCTTGAGTTTGATCTTGATCTTACAATTTGAGTACCAAATGTGTGCAAAGTACACTCCACAATCAAATGCCCTTGTACTCTTTGCTTGTCATGCTTCTAGATCATTTCAAAACCAAACTTAGGTACCTCAAACACTTGTAAAAACATGTTTCCAACTTAAGGACCTTTCAATTAAAGTGACTCAAAATAGATCTAATAATTGTTACTTTTCTGACAGATTCTGTACCTTTTAAAGAAAAATACATATCTCCCAATGTATAAATCCAAATACTACGAAATTTAGTGGAGATGTGCCTTACTAAGTTATCTAGCAGATGTAAAAATTTGAGCTTCATTGGACTTCTAGATTGCTACCAGATTTCAATTCTTCTACCACTGCTATATGCTGAAAACTGCTGCACTATAACTGATAAGATCTACTCTAAAACCAAACCATTTCTTATTCAATTATCATGAAATTTATACAGCATCTTATACCATAAGTCTAGAGCATGTATACCAATTTTTATGCCAATACAATAAGTTTTAATCACTCAAACATGGCTAAGATCACAGCTAACTCAGATTTTGCAATATAGGACAGATTTCAACTATTGAGCTATACTTCATCAAATATAAATCAAACTTGAAACCAACTTGTTTGAATATTTTCACAAGACATAAATCCATTCAACCACTCACTAAAAGTTATCTCATGAATTTATCCAACACAAATCAATCCAAACTTGACTAATCAATTTATCCATTCAAACATCTTATAGCAAGCAACATTGCATATTTATCCTATTCAATCAACTCATATGCACCCAAATAAAATGATCAACAAGAGATATACCTTGGTTAGTTCATGATCATCCATTTAGCGAGCTTCAACTCAAATATTTGCAAGCCATCAAATATATCCAATGAATCACCAACAACTTAAATTATAGCACTTGTATGATGTAGCACATTTGGACTTCACTCAATTATCATGTCATTGGGTTTAGATGTGCACTAGGCTTCATAACATGACTCAACATATGATGATCAATATAAAATCAATTGAATCAATTCTCCAATGCCGATGGTAATATAAAATCAATTGAATCAATTCTCCAATGCCGATGGTATCTACAATCAATCATTCACTTTTTGATGGTACCTAAACAAGTTTGGGTCCTCTCAAGTTAGGAGCAACATACTTAGGCATAGCCTTAATATGAGTAGTGGGATGTTTTGCAATTGCAACCAATGAGGTACCATTGCCATCCTTTCTAAGCACATCATGATCATCAATTGAAATGGGCTTAGAATTTTTACCTAGGGAACATGACTGTGCCATGTGTCCCCTTTCCCGGCATGAGTAGCACTTTCTCTTTGATTGAGCCTTCTCTTTCTTGCTCATGTTGTGCTTCTCATTGCCTTGCCTCTCATAAGTTGCTTGAGCCTTCTTCTCAAGCTTGGTAGGACACTTAGAGGCAAAGTGTCCCGTATTTTCACACTGGAAGCACTTGATGTGAGCATAGACTTTCTTCTTATCTTGTGTCTTACCCATCATCTTGGCATCTTGAGTTTGCATTGGATGCCTTGTCTTTCCACCCCTTCTAGTTTTCTTCTTCGTTATCATCAAGTCACCACCATCTTCATGATATATCTTGACTTGCTCTTGGGGTGTCTTTTTGCTCAACTTATGGCTTTGGTTGAGGCTCTTCTAGTTGCTTCACCAATTGCTTGGTTGGGCACATTGAGATAAGATGACCCCAAGTGCGGCACTTGAAGCACTTCACATGCTTGAGTCTCTCTTCTTCTTTTATCTTCTTGAGCTTCTCAATGTTAGGGCAACCACTTGCAAGGTGTCTCACTTCATGACACCGGTAGCACATGGTATGAGAGAGCTTTCTTTGTTGTAGCTTCTTCATCTTTCTTTCTCACTTTCTTTCGCCCTTTGTCATCTTTTTCTTGAAGCCAAGGCCACACTTGTCACCATAGTTTCTTTGAGTTTTTAACATGTGCTCAAAGGTGACTTTTGAGTTGTAGCACCTCTCTAACTTGTTGCTCAAATTCTTCACTTCATTTTTGAGCTCGTTGTTCTCCTTCAAAAGGTTAGTTTTACAAGACATAGAAGTAGAACAAGCATCTATATGTGAAGAGCATGGCATATCTAATAAATCATTACAAGAGGTGGATATATGCTTTTTCCCTACATCACAAGAGTTAGCCTCATGTTGCAATTGATCACTTGACTCATGTGATGATCTCTCATTATTTTTAAGTTTCTTTAAAAACACTTTAATAAGAGAAGCATATTGTTCTAATAATTCTTCATGAGATGCAAGTAGTGTCTCATGAGTCAACTTTAGCTCACCATGTGAAGATTTAAGAACATCAAGTAATTTCTTATGTTCTTCACATGAGTTCTTTATAAATGAGTTTTCATTTTCTAATTTCAAAGTTTTAGCTTTCTCATTCTCTAAAGACATGGTTATGCTAGCAAGTCTACTAACAAGCTCATCATATGAATCAACATGATCAACCACATTAGCATTTGATACCTTGATGTCACCTTGTGACATGAAACAATGTGGTGTAGTGGAAGGGCTTGTAGTAGCATCACAATCATGGCTTGAGCATGAACCATCATCACCATCAAGTGTGCATGAGGTAGGATCATCATTTGCATCACTTGAATCATCATCATCAACCTTGTCAAGTGAACTTGTAGTAGATCGATCATCATCATCACTTGACCATGAGGTGGAGCAATCTTCCACAATCACCAAGTTGTGGTCATGCTCAACATCCTCATGCGCCACTTTCTTGGGCTCATCCTCCTTGAACTTGCCATCATCCCATGTGTAGAAATCACCAAAGGTACGCTTGATGGACTCCCATATCTCATGAGCAGTTCTCGTGTAGTTTACTTGTTTCACCAAGTCAAAACTCAATGCATCCATTAGAAAACAACAAGCATGTGCATCAAGTTCATAGAGAACTCTTTGAGCTTTGGTGAAATTTCTATGGTCCAAGACATGGGTGAGACCACTAGTGATAATCCACCAAAACTTAGGTCCCTTTGCACGAAAATAATTAAGCATGTGATTTTTCCATAGTGCAAAGTTTGTGCCATAAAAAATGTGTGTCTTACAAACATCAAGCCCACTAGATGCCATCCTCTCGGGTCGGTGAAGACCACAAATGAGAGACCTAGCTCTAATACCACTTGTAAGGTCGAGATGGCTTGAAGCCATGCAAGATGAAACGAGATCAATGAATACCAACAGTGTTTGGGACTTAGAAACAATTTCTAAAGGAGGTACGACAGTAGTCTGTAAATGGGTCTACAAAACTAAATATGACTCCAAAGAGAATGTAGAAAGATTTAAAGTGCGACTTGTGACGAAAGGCTTTACGTAAAGAGAAGGCATAGATTATAATGAGACATTTTCTCTAGTCTCATGCAAGGATTCTTTTAAAATTATAATGGCGCTTGTAGCACATTACGATTTAAAATTACATCAGATGGATGTAAAGACGGTGTTTCTAAACGGAGATTTGGAAGGAAATGTTTATATGGCACAACCAAAAGGTTTTGTTGTGGAAAGAAAAAAACGTATGGGATGCCGCTTGAAGAAATTCATTTACGGATTAAAACAAGCATCAAGACAGTAGTATTTAATGTTTGATAGTACAATAAGGAAGTTTGGGTTTCAAGAAAATGTAGAGCACAATTGCGTTTATACAAAATTCAAGAACGGGAAATACATTTTCCTAATTGTAAGGTCGAGATGGCGGACTAGAGGGGGGTGAATAGTCCTTTCTAAATTTAATCGCGTCGGCTAACCGAAACAAATGCGGAATTAAAACAATCGGTCTAGCCAAGACTACACCCCTCTATCGAAGTTCACAATCTCCTTATAAAGATCCTAATTAGGCAACAAAGGTGTCGTGCTAGTTAGAGCTCACCTATCCAATTCTAGGAGTAAGGTCACACAAACCTATGCCACTAGTATTTTACACACCGGGGAGCTCCTACATAATTCTAGTAAGCAAAAGCACAAAGCTACTAAACTCACTAGCAATGCTCAATAACAAGGCAACCAATGCTAAATTAGAGAGCACAGATACTTAGCTACACAAACTAAGCAATGTGACTAACAAGGTTACACAAACCAAATTAGCCACGCAAGGGAGCTACTTCTATGCTACACAAGCAAGAAGGTAACTAGTGAGCTACACAAGCTAACTAATTACAAGACAACTACACAAGCAAAATGTATATGAAAGTAATTACAAGCTTGTGTAAGGGGATTGCAAACCAACGGGAAGAACAATGTTAACACAGTGATTTTTCTCTCGAGGTTCACGTGCTTGCCAACACGCTATGTCCCCGTTGAGACAAGCTCCAAGGTTGTCGTCGGTCCTCTTGCTAGTGGTGACCCACAAGTCACACTCTCCCACGTGGAGTGTTTACCACAAGCTCTAGCACTTGACCCGGTCGGACCACTTGTCGCCCTTCGCGTCTCGCTCTACTAGAGTTGCTCTTCGTAGCTCTCGCGGGGCGAGCACAATGCCCCTCACAAAGCTCTTCTCTGGAGCACCGCACAAGCTTCTTGTGGGCTTTGACGGAGACCACCACCAAGCTGTGTAGGAGGTGGCAACCTTCAAGAGTAACAAGCACCACAGGCTTGCAAGACGATCACCTAGTGCCACTCGATGCAATCGCACTAGAATCGCTCACTCACTCGATCAGATGAACACTATCAATGTCAAGTGAGTTAGAGGGCTCCCAAGCACTACCACATAAGCCACCAAGGCTCTAGTGTGCTCAGCAATTCGAAGCTCTCGGCCAAGGCCGACCAACACTTCTATTTATAGCCCCACGGGCCAAAATAGCCGTTACCCCTTCACTAAGCATTTTTCGGGATGTCTGGACGTGCCGGTCAGATCGACCAAACGCACCCTACCTGCGTTCGATCGCTCTATGTCGTCCACGTGTCACTCTGCGTTCAATCGAAGCCGCTCGATCTCAACGGTTAAGTTGCAACCGGACGCGCACCACGAGGATGACCAGACGTTGCTACGCTTGAGTTCGGTTATTTCCATAGAGCTCCCCGAGCCTCTGCTTTGTGACCGAATGCTGACCAACCAGAGTCCGATCATTTCTAGAGAGCTCCCCGAGCCTCTATTTTACGACCGGGCGCATCAGGTCAGTCACGATCGGACGCAGAACCCGAGTCCGGTCGTTCTCCGACTACCATGCATCACTGCTGTTCCTCATGCCACCACGTCAGCGTACGTCAGCACTGACCAAACGTAGATCTTGTGCATTCGGTTACTTTTACCATGCAGTGTCTGGTCACTTGACCGAGACCGCGCCCAACTGCTGCCACTGACCGGACGCGCCGGTCCTACCGAGGCCAGCGTCCGGTCACTCACAGTGACCACCTTTCGCCTCATTTTCTTCACCGAGTTGAACCTCATTAACTCTAACTACTTCTCCATTGCAAATATGCCGACACCACCAATTGTACACCACCATGTGTATGTGTGTTAGCTTTTCTCAAATATTTTTCTAAAGGATTAGCCACTCAACTTACCATGCCACTCGATCCTAGCGACGATGCAAAGTTAGATCACTCGAGTGGCACTAGATGACCAATATGCAAACAAGTTTGCTCCTCTTGATAGTATGGCCATCTATCAAGAGGAGCAAACTTATGACCAGGTTTAGGATAGATGGTCGTACTATCAAGATGACCGGGTTTAGGAGCAAACTTACGGCCATCTATGACCGGTGAAATGAAATGCCCTAGGTTATACCTTTGCCTTGCGCATTCCATTCCATCTCCTCCATTATTGATGCAACACATGCACCAACCAATCACCAAATGATATGATCCACTTCATATCATCATGTGACCGTATTGGTTCATCGATCTTGACTTCACTTGCTTTTCACCGTTGCCTTCATCCATCGGTGCCAAGTCTTACTCAAGCTTCACCGCCACGTAGTCCATCACTCCAAAGCCTTCGACTTGTCCTTCATGCTTGCAACCGGTCCATCAAGCCAAGTCATGTCTTGATCTTCTCCACCTTGATCACATGACTCAATGTCATGTCTCATGTGCAATAAGCTCCTTCATCATCACATGTGTGAGCTTTGCAACATCTTTGAGCCATCATCACCGTCATGGCATATGTTGCTCACACACATGTACCAGTGGACTAATTATCTGTGCATCTCATTTAAACACATTAGTCCACCTAAGGTTGTCACTCAATTATCAAAACCAAACAAAGACCTTTCACTAATCTTGTATGTGGATGACATCTTACTCGCTAGTAGTGATGTTAATCTACTACTAGAAACGAAGAAGTTCTTGTCCTCGAATTTTGATATGAAGGATCTTGGTGAAGCTTCGTTCGTTCTAGGAATAGAGATTCACCGAGATAAAAGAAAGGGGGTTTTAGGATTATCATAAAAGGCATACTTAGAAAAGGTTCTAAAGAAATAAAGTATGAAAAATTATAAGCCTTCACCTGCTCCCATAGTCAAGGGCGATAGATTTGGGGAATTCCAATGTCCCAGGAACCAATATGATATCGATCAAATAAAAGCGATTCCATATGCTTCAGCTGTCGGAAGTTTACAGTATACTCAAGTGTGTACATGTCATGACTTAGCGTTTGTTACCGGGTTACTTGGCAGATATCAGAGTAATCCAGGAATAGAACACTGGAGACTGGTAAAGAAAGTTTTACGTTACTTGCAAGGCACAAAGGGCCTCATGCTAACGTACAGAAGATCTGATTTCCTACACATAGAGGGGTATATAGATTTAGATTATGCGGGAGATGTTAGAAAGTCTAGGTCAGGATATATATTTACTCTCACAGGAGGAGTTATATTGTGGAAAAGTTCCAAGCAGACCATCACTACATCGTCTACGATGTATGCCGAGTTTGTAGCGTGTTATGAGGCCACGGGGCAGGTAAATTGGCTGAAGAAATTTATGCCCGGGTTGAAAGTGGTAGACGACATACGTAAGCCACTCAAGTTATACTGCGACAATAATCTAGCAGTATGTTATGCTCACAACAATAAATCAAGTGGTGCTGCCAAACACATTAACATAAAATGTTATGTTGTGAAAGATAAAGTCCGGGATCATATAATTAGTCTTGAGCATATAAGTACAGAAAAGATGCTCGTAGATCCACTTACAAAAGGCTTACCACCCAACGTGTTTAGAGAACACTTAGCCAGCATGGGTTTAAGGGAAAGTCTATGATTTCTGGACAATAAGGGCCTAGTTGAGAATCTGTTTCAAAACAGAGAGGTGTGTTGTAGCTGTTAATCCAATGGTACTAACTGTTGTGACGAGGCATGCTCTATCACCACGGGATACTGTGTATTTACCGAGTGTGAGTAACACTCGGCAAATAGTGCTACACACTCGGCAAACTCCTTACCGAGTGCCACACTCGGTAAAGTGGACTCGGCAAACAACGACTCGGTGAAGTTATTTTACCGAGTGTCTAATATCGGCGCTTTTCGAGAGAGCGCGTTACCGAAAGTGCTACAACGACACTCGGGTAAACAATTATGACTTGACGGTCGTCGTCCTCCAAACCGACAGTTAATCGGCGACGCTTCCGAAAGTGTCACTAGCAAAGACTTCGGTAAATAAATTAGCATTTCGTGATTAAAACAATTCCGCAAATAAATTTTTTGAATAATGTTTACCGAGTGTAGCTCCAAACACTCGGTAAAAAAGAATAACCATTTTCGTGATTAAAACAATTCCGCAAATAAACTTCAGAATAATGTACCGAAAGTGTTCCCACTCGGTAAAAAGTAGTAGTCAAATATTTCCGAGTGGGGACGTGGCACTTTCGATAAAAAATGGCACACTTGGCAAAATTCACGTAATCGTAACCAATTTGGTTCGTTTTCTATTTTACCGAAAGTGCTATACTCGTAAACCGATAGAATCTCTGCTTTACCGAAAAGCTACACTCGTAAAATATGTCCACAAAATTTTTTTGTTTGTTTCAAAGGCATATCCAAATCACAATAAGCAACAAAATCACGAGAAATTATAATAACATGACAGATAGGCAATATATATCACATATATGTCCACAAATGTCACATCCACTCACAATAACCAACATATGTCGACAAGCACCATGCAAAGTCCACAAACACCATCAACATATGTCCAAAGTCCACAAAGTTCAACCAAGTCCACAATTCAACATACAAACGTATCAAACAAGGTCGGATGGCTCATCACATGGTCGGAGGCCAATGGAGAAAGCGGAGTCAAGTCCGTGTCTTGATCACCCCGCAAATCGTTGTTCGATCCAAATTGTAGAAGGTCCCTAGAATGAGATTGCACATGTGAGTTATCCGGATCAAAGCAAATTCTAAGGTCTAAGCTATGGTAGGTCAAACTAAGGTATAAGTCGAAGGTAGCTCTATATGACACGAAAGTGAAGAGTGCATCTAAGTGACTCACAGGAGTGCTGTCAGTCATGGAGGTGGAGGCACCAACAGTATCATCGGGCGGCAGCAGAGGCGGTGGAGGCCGGCCCATGCTCGAGAAAAACGGGCCATGTACTCGTGCATTCCTTGTGCGCGCCTCTTGGAAGGCCTCAAGCCGGGCTCTGCACTCGCGCCTCTCCTATGCCAACTCGGCTGGTGCGCACACTCGAGGGCTCTGGTCGGGCTCTGTGAGGCCTCTTTGTAACTCCCGCAGGCTTCAATGGGCCTACAATTATTTATCACATAGTTAGAATGCAAATAAAGAACGAGTAGAAAATGAATGGACAACGAATGCAATGTAACTAACTCGGAGTGCTACCACCGGGCCGTGAGAGAGGGCGTGATGGCGGACTCGAACTCGTGCTCCGGCTCTAATCTGGGCGAGTGTCCGAGTGTTGGCCGTGTCTATGGTGCTGTTGCCCATATAGTACCGCCTGTGTGTGGCTTACCTAGTCCCAACCTCATGACGATGTCACCCTCGAGGTCGGCGGTGCTCGGATCAAATTCTGACCCATGGATCTCTCTCGCCATCGCCGTACTACTCGAGGCGCCTATGCACGCCGGGTTCTTTGATGCCTCAAGCGGGTCCTCCGGTTGTAGACGAGGTCGGGGTCCATTGCCTTGCCCTTGTGTGCCAAGGCATATGCCTTGAACGAGGCGCACTCGCAGCGGTGGAACCGCGTCTGCAGGAAGAAGCACAACAATAAGATATTATGCATTCGTGGTTAGCATAGCAACAACGAAATGAAATCCACGTATATATCCGGGTCAGCATATTCCTTGAGGGTAGTGGGGCCTTGTTTGTGCGAGGAACCCTACATCATCGCACGGCAACGTGAGCGTTTGCGGTGATATTGCTCGTACTCCTCACTCAACCACTTGTCCACAATGGCCTCCCAAGCAGCTTGTCCATCCCCGCACACCAAGCAGGAGGCACCGCACGCACACGAGCACATGACAAATCATAAATCAATTTCAATGCAATTAATCGCAGACGATGTAATCTCATGTTTACCATCAAGTATTTCTCCTTAGTCGGCGGTGTGCACCAAGGCCTGGTGACTCTGTGTCCTCTGCGGGCATGGTAAATTCTTCTACACAGAGCTTTGTCTCGTAGAAGAGGTCTCGCACTCGGTGAACACAGCACTGCTCACCACGCCATCCGCGTCCTCCCCACGTACTCCCTCCGCCAAGATGTAGTAATCCTACAAGCAAATACAACAAGAATATACAATTAATGTGATGTTATTATCAAGATAGTGCGATGAACACGCACCCACAGCTCTTTCATCACCCGGTCGGCCTTTGTTTGTTATAACACCCGCCACTCGATCACCGCTTTCATGCGGCGTGCTGCTGGGACCACTTCATGGCGGGCTACACAACACCATCGATCCTCACCATCCCGGGTAGTTTGCCCTCGCATGTAAGACCCAGGATCCTGCTTTACTCAAGCGAGAGTGACTCCACAGGATCACCATTTCCCAATCCCTCGCACAAAGTTATTGAGATTGAATATTAGTTTCATTATAACTTAAAAACTTGTGAAGTAGTGTTAACATGCAAAAATTACTTACTTAGTTCTGGAGGGTCGAATCACCGGCCGCTCTCAGATGGGTAGTCCCGGGGCGCGACGACCTCGCAGCCAAACCATAGGCACCCCATTTCCTCTGCCAGCAAGTCGGCATCCTCCTCACGCTCAGCCCGCTCGGCCTCATCCTCCCTCCGTGCCTCCTCCACCGCCTCCGCTATCTCCTCCCTGGTCTCCTCCTCCTCATCCTCCTCCATGGTCGCTACGAACTCGTCGTCGTCGTCCTGTGGAGGAGGTGTTGGCTCTCGACGCCCTCGTCGTCGCCGTCGTCCTCCTCCACCCTAGGCTCCTCCTCCACCCTAGGCTCCACCTCCCTAGGCACGCCCTTGTCGTCATCCTCCTCCTCCTCCCTAGGCATGCCCTCCACCCTGGCTGGACCCCTCGCCACCAGCCAGTAAGGTCATAACCAACCTAATCTTCCTGATTCCACCGCCCACCATCAATCACCTGCAACAAAAGGAATAAACTATCAGTACGCATATACAAAAGTAAATGTATCATACATGTATAAAAGAGATGCAAAATAAGTAAATGTATCATACATGTATAAAAGAGATGCAAAATAAGTAAATGTATCATACATGTATAAAAGAGATGCAAAATAAGTAAATGTATCATACATGTATAAAATTGCCATAAGTACTACAGATCTTACATGTACTAGAAATAATCATCAAGATCATCGATAGGTGGGCCAAAAATCTCATCATTGCTATTGTCGACGTAATTATGATCGTCTCTCAAAGTCTCATCACTAGCGACACTGCCTGAATGGTGTTGCTCAAGTAATAACAAGTCCTTCGCGTTGTGAACCTCGATCCGTTGTCTCATGACCTCTTCTCTCGCACGATGGCGTTCACCATGCATGGTCCACCGGGTATAGTTCTCTACAAATCCATTGTTGACAAGATCTTTAGTCATCTCCTCATATGTTTTCATTGCCTTGTTCTTACACTTCCTACAGGGACACCAGGCATGTCGCCGTCCGTTTGCAAATGCCTTCGTCATGAAATCATTGGCCTTCTCAATCCATTCATTTGTGTATTGACCCCTCTTCTGATAGCCCGTGTACATCCACTGACGGTCATCCATCCTAACATATAGACGATATTGCACTTTAGAGCAATAGAGTAGTAGTGCTAGAGAAAAACCATATGAGATGATAAAGAGACATTCATGTTCTTGGTCGATTCACATAGAAGATGTTTGCTAGATTGGATGATGAGATTTTACCTAAGGTTGAAAGGCCGCTATGTCACTTGTAGATGGAGGAATACATGGAACCAATTTTTTTGTAGCCACAAACATCACTAGCAAGATTTATCGAAGATTGAGGTAGAGCACGACGACAAGTGCGTGAAGAACAACAAGGTGACGGTGCAGATCGAACTTGTGCGACCACGACGTGAAAAACAAGAAGGAAAACAACAAGTAGTAGTAGTACGTGCTAACTTGTGAATCTTGTGCCTCTTGGCGGAACAACCAAAGTCGCAAGGTCATTCGCTAGTCGCCAACTTGTATTGGTTCTACTACAACTTTTAAGATGAACTACTCGCCTTGTGTTCTTTGTTTGCCCGTCATCATTGGTATGAACGAATATTTCTAGCATACTCCTACATTTGTTTGTTATAAAGACAAGAGTAAGCACAAATATTGGGTTGAGACCAATGAGTATGCGAATGAATGCCCCGAGATGGTAAAATATGGCTTTTTCATATGCTGATGTGCGGGATCACGGAAGAAAAACATGTACTTCGAACACAAAAGATGTCTCAAAGAAGAAAGGGTAATAAAGTGGACACGGCATAAAAGGCATCCGTGATTGTCCATATACACGCTAAAACTCCATGCTCACATCTTTGAAGACGAAGTGACCAACAACATAGTAGCTAGTGGAGTAGATGACTTCAGATCTATATAAAGATCATCACCTAGTGACTAATTTTCACATAATATTTCGGAAACCATACTTGTCAAAGTAAAAGGGAAGCAAACATATATACAATTTCGACATCACAAGCTAGGAATTCTAGAAACAGTACATTATATATTAAAAAAGGAACAAAAGGTAGCACCACATAGTGTTTTTTTATGCGTGAATTAGTGGGCATAATCTTTATAACTGACGGTTGGAGACCACCATCTTGAGAAATTAACTTTTCTTTGATCACAAATGGCGAGCCCTAATTTCTATTGTTAATCCGTCTACACCGTGCCAATCCTTGGACTTGGTACGCAAGCGATTGTAGCTAACAAAGCCCTCTCCTAGTTTGATTAATCACTAGCATCATAGGGAAGCCGTCTTTGTATTTTGCCTTTCAATGTGAAAGCATGAGTAGTTTGGAAAGAACAAGCCATTATCCAAAAAAAGTTTGGGAAGAACAAGCAAAATCTTCCATTGGCCAAATGGGCTAGTACATAGTAGAGGTCCGTCAAAAACAAGGCACCAAGCAAATTGTATTACAAATCACCAATAAAGTGAATATGCATGGCGGTGATGGATGTTGTCTTTGTAGGAGCCGATCCTTGCCTCGATGTCGCGAAGTGTCCGGGAGGCGGTCGTGGCGGCCGTGATCCATGATGGCGGTGGTGTGGTGGGGACCGCCTGGGCGGCGGTGGTGGAGGGGAGGAGGCGGCATGGCGGGGGAGGAGGCGCCACGCCATGGGAGGCGCGCCATGGCGATGGCGTGGAGGCTTGCGGCGTGGCGCTGGCGCTGGGAGGCGCGGCGCAAGTGCGGGGGACGGCGGGAGGCGCAGCTGGGACGGCAGCAAGCAGCAAGGGGGATGCTGCGGAGTGTCTGCGGTGTGTGTGTGTGTGTGTGTGTGTGTCTGTGCACAATTTGAGGGAGAAACGGCTAAGTGTTGAATGCTTCTGTTTACCGAGTGCCTAGATGTACGGCACTCGGTAAACTCAAACACCGCAACCCAATGACATGTGGGCCTAGTACATGTTTACCGAGTGCCCAGATCTACTAAGACTTTCGAGAAGGCAACTGCACCGCAGCCCAATGACATGTGGGTCCTGTACATGTTTATCGAGTGCCCAGATCTACTAACACTTTCAGAAAGCACACCACAGACCCAATGACATGTGGGCTTCAGTACATGTTTACCGAGTGCCCAGATCTACGGCACTCGGTAAACAGAAGCATGGCAGCCCACTGTGGCAGACAGGTGGGCCGTGGCTAACCTTTACCGAGTGTTTGAGGTCACACTCGGTAAAAGTATCCATTATTTCATGCAAAACAAAAAAGAAAAAAAAATGCCAATTTAATCCTAAAATTCACCAAACTTTCACATGAACTATTTCATGTCATCTATTTACTATCTAAAAATTCCAAGTTCAAATCATAATGTTTAATTTCACTCTTAATAGAAATCCTACTCGTCATTGTGAATGTTTAGCGTCTCTTTGGGAGATGTACCGGTTCGACAGCGACGAATGTAAAAATACTTCCGAAACGTTATGAAAATTTTTCTATAACATAGATGTATGCTTCAATGTTAATTCTTCCAATCTCGTGATTTATCGAGTTCGATTTTAATTATTACAATTAAATTTACACGATATGTACCTAATTTTCACAAAGAATGAAAATTTTGTGAAATATAGTAAATAAATCGAAATAAACACCATATTTTGGAATGGAGTACTAAATATCATATGTGGATAGAGAAAAAGAATGAAGGGAAAAACAAGAAATTTGGTTGAATTTTACCGAGTGTTATGCCAATACACTCGGTAAAAGATAGTGTTTACTGAGAGTGTTAGAACTTACACTCGGTAAAACTTTATTATTACCGAGTGCAAATATGTTTGCCGAGTGTATGCTCATAACACTTGGTAAACATGTCATGCCGTGACGCCGCTTTGCGCACGGTTGCTATCCTATGTGACGTGGCACCTCAATACCGAGTGGTCTGTTTTACCGAAAGTGCACCCCTTCGGTAAACTTGTAGTTTTACCGAGTGTCTGAAGTTACCGAGTGTGCTGACTCGGTAAAGCGGTCGACTACCGGGTGTTTATGTTTTCCGAGTGTTGGCACTCGGTAAGTACTGTTTTCCGAGTGCCCCGACTTTTGACACTCGGTAATTGTCGGGGCACTCGGTAACTACACAGTCTCCGGTAGTGTATACGCTAATCTGTGATGGAATGGGAAAAAAAGAAAAGAATTTTAAGTTTAAGTCATAAGGTGAGATCAAGGGGAAGAATGTTAGGTTGATCTCCTCCCGGCTCGGTCCAACGACCGAGTCGGGGCCTTAGATCCACGCCCTGATCGGGGACGCCCAACCGTTCCATGGTTGGTGGGCCCCCGTTGTGCAGCGCAATATAAAGGAGGTGGGAGGCCAGGGCTCGGGTCACGAGGTTCACCTGAGCCGCCTTTCTCCTCCCTATAGTCCTAACCCTAATCCGATCTAAGAGGGAGACGTTGAAGCGACGGGAAGCTCCACTGACGTCTTCACCGCCGCCTCTGCGCCACCACTACACTGCGACCGACCTCAACGCCGTGACTCGACTCCGCCGACCTGGACCGCATCACCTTCGCCATGGCTACGTTGAGCTCTTCCTCCAAGCCTGTGGATGGTAGGTGATATCTCATATCTTTTCCTCTCTCTCTAGATCATGTTCTAGGAAGTTTTCATCCCGTATGTAAGGTTATACTCGCTAGATCTATGTCTAGGTGGTCCACTAAGTCTATCATGTGTCACTGTCAGGACTAGGTTGTTGCAGTAACACCATCACGCAATTTCCCTGACAGTTTAAATCCAACTACACTGGGCAAGACCATGCTCGTTGGCTATCCGTTCAGAAAAATATCACATCAGACAAAATCAAAATAAAGGTTGATATGCAGATATGAATATCTTAATGTGTACAAAGAATGAACATTCTGTTTATTACCTGACCAAGCAGTGTTGCTTCTGCTTCAATTCCCCCAACGCCCCAGCCAGCAACCCCCATTCCATCAATCATGGTAGTGTGAGAATCCGTTCCCAGCACGCTGTCGAGATATAAAATGCCATCAGTATTGAAAACAACTCGTCCAAGATATTCAAGATTCACCTGAAAAAATTAGAGGGAAAAAAAGCATCAAATGAAACTCAAGAAGCATAAATGCAAAATAAGGAGCACAAAAATTTGGGAATGCGAACTGTTCGGTCTAGAGAAAACAAACTGCACCTGGTGAACAATTCCTGAACCTGGTGGAACAATAAGCATATTATTGAATGCCATAGAGCCCCACCGAAGGAAGGCAAAGGGCTCCTTGTTCCTGTCGAATTCGCGCTGCATGTTAGCTTGGAGGGCATTCTCTGATCTTACCACATCAGCTTGTACCGAATGATCAATGATTAGATCCACTGGAATCTGAAAGCGCATAGCAAAAAGGTGAGAAGTTGACAAATATTTAGAAGATGATCACTTGATCAGTCGCGTGACCATTCTTGCATGATGATTCTAATGTGTCTTAGTGTACTGAGTGCTGCCTACCAGGGGATCAATCTTGCCAGGATCATCACCCAGTCGGGCCATAGCATCGCGCATGCTTGCAAGATCAACGATAGCTGGGACACCAGTAAAATCCTTCAAAAGGAGGAAAATGAATAGTTATTTTACACCACATGAAGCGGAGGATGAAGTCAGGTCACTTCCACACCTGCAGAAGCACACGGGCGGGCTTGAATGGTATCTCCACTAGCTTGGGAGCGGTATTCTCCCAATCAATGATATTTTCGACATCCTTCTCTGTAATCTGAAAACCGTCACAGCTGCGGATGGCTGACTCCAGTAGATACCGGATAGAGTATGGCAATCTTTCTGAAAATGGAATGCATAAACGAATTACAAATTATAAGGCTTGGTATGACGTATCTCCTTGGGGATTTATTGTGTTTAAATTCACCGCAGCATTTCTCGGCTAAGTACCTATCCTAGGATCATTCAGGGCTGGTAAGCTGTAGTACTTCCCGCATTCTCCGCCACCGGGCTTTGGGAGGCTTGTCAGCACATGCCCAAAGCGGCTATTACCATCGGCTGCAGCAAGGCAGTCCCAATGAAAAAAATTGATACGGTTTTCGTAGCACAACAAATCATCTATAGAAATTACCTTTTACAGTGGAGGTGTCTTTGTGTAATAATTATTTTATCTTTCTCTCTCCCAACTCTATCTTCTTCCTCCCATGGAAGTATGGCACGAGCCCTCTGGAAACTGGTGGTTTCTCCCCAATGGTGATTTCATAGTTTCTCGGTGCATTGGGTTAAGAGAAGACCTGATTTCTTCATTAGGAAACCATTTCTAAAATTTTTGCTCTCTTTCTTCATTAATTACGTGGCCATGTCAACATTTTGCCTACGTGGCAAATCATTTAATGAGGATAGAAACCATCATCAATACACCATTGGGACTGCCTAAGGTCACGTACGGAGATCAATACAATGTTCCGTCTTCGTAACAAAAATGTTCTCAATTTAGAAGAGCAGTATTCGAGTTATATGTTCATGCAATTGGTATTATAATATATATAGAATAATAATAACAACAACAAAAACAATGAAATATATAGAAATAGTAAATAAATAAATAAACACATAACATAAATAAAAAATGATAGAATCTCGAGCAAAGAATAAGGAACAAATAAAACACGTGTAATAAAGAAAATTTTAAAAGAACACCACATGTATACTTTTCAATATCTAAAATATACCATAGATCATTACATGTATACTAAGTGAACATCACTAAATACATCATAGAATCGTCTAGATATTACGTGAACATCACTAAATACATCATTACGCGAACATCACAAAATACATTTATAGAATATCACATATATATTACGTGAACATCATAAAATACATAATGTACAATCGCATGTATATTACGTAAACATCACATATATTTTACGTGAACATCAAAATACATTGTAGAACATCACACACACATATACATATACATATACATATATATATATATATATATTGCGTGAGCAACATAAAATACATAATAGAACATCACAAAAGTACATCGTAAAACATCACATGTATTTTACGTAAACATCACAGAATACGTTATAGAACATCACATATATAGCACGTGAATGTCACATATATCTCATACAATATAGAAAATAAAAAATTAAAAAAATTATTAAAATAACTAAATGAAGTAAAACGACAACGAAAAATGCACATAAAAGTTTAAAGAATAAAAGACCATATAAATAATAAATAAAAGAACAAATGAAATAAGAAAAAGAATAAAAAAGATTTGAAAAATACGTCAGTACGCAGCAAAGAAAACTACTTCGTATAAACATTACGAACTACTCCGTATAAACATTATTGTGGGCCATGCAGTTGCACTACCTATGCGCCGCTTTGGGTTGTGCCTGTCGATATAGCATCTGCACTCATAGTTCGACGCGTGGCTCCTATCCGAGTGATCGAAAAGAGAAGATTTTCGCATTATAGGTACCTCGTAGAATAAAAAATATTAAAAGTAAAACTAAAAAAATTAGAGTAATTAAAGTAAAATAAAAAATAAAAAAATAGAAATAATAAAATACACACAAAACATAAAAAAATAGAAAAGAAGAAAGAAATAGAAGGAGAAGAAAAGAATAAAACATGAAAATAGAAAATATAAATAAAATATTGAATCATATAAAATAAAAAATGAAAGAAAACAAAAAGGAAAATAAGAAAATAAAGAACCACAAAAATTAGTAGTAGTAGTATAGTTAAAAAGAAAGAAAAGGAAGAAAAAGAAGACAAGAATAAAAAGACATATAGAAAAGTAAAAAGAAAAGAAACAGAAATAATAAATAGAAGCAAGGAAAGAAATCAATAAAAAGAAAAATATAAAAAATGAAAATAATAATGAAAAAACACATGAAACAAAAAATGAACAAAAAATAAAAAATGAAGAAAGGAAATAAAAAATAAGAAGAAAAGAAAAGAAAAAAGAAATAAAAAGAAGGAAACATAAATAATGAAAAATAAAAAATAAAAAAACCCGCATAAAACAAAAATAGAAATAAAAATAAAAATGAAACACGAAAAGAAAAAAGAAAAGAAAAGAAAGGAAAATAAAAAGAAATGAGAAGAAATAAGGAAAAAAGAAAAATAAAAGGGAAACTAACGTACCTGCTAACCGTACGTCGCTTCCGTCTATACGGTAACTGTACGTCGCTTCTGTCGATGCGCTGACTCCCCCGCGCCGCGGTTTCCCGCGCGACTGTTCGGCAGGAGGATCGGGTCCGGCCGTTCGGACCCGATGAATCCCGCACCATCCTCTGCGCGGTTGCGCCATCCGAAGTCCAAACGGTCCAAATCGAGCCACCCTTTTTCTGTCTTCTCCCTCCCGTCACCGTCGCTGCGTCGCGACATGCCAGGCGCCGCCACCCTCAGATCGCGCGCGGCCGCCGCGTGCCTTGCGGTCCTCGTCGCGGCGGCGCTGCTCCACCGCAGGCGCCGCCGGAACCGGGCGCCCTCCTCGTCTCGCCGCCTCGGGGTCGAGGGGCGCCCCCGCCGCGCCTGCGAGGAGGAGGAGAAGCCGCAGGCCCGGTTCAAGCGCGTGCTCGCGGACAACTCCTACTCCCCGTTCAAACACCTGCGCCGCCAGAGTGCTCAGCTGGGAAGTGCAGAAGGCGAGGCACCCGTGCCACCGCCTCAAGGTGCGCGCACTCCTGGAATCCTGCTCCTGCTTGTGGGGATCTCGGCATTGCCGTCGTACTCGTATGGTTGTTTACTTGTTTTAGGAATTCCACGGGACCCCTGGTACGTAGGTTCGAGCTGCGCGATGCACCAGGGTTGGGGTGGGGGGAGGCTAGTAGAGGATTAGAGGAATGCGGTTCGATGTGGATTTTCTGTCTGAGGAATTTCATCGAACACCCGAGGGCAACGCTGTGCATTCTCCAGTCAGTCGCTGCTATGTGCATTCATGTAAAACGCTGTTCTACTGCATGCTTCTATTTGTTCATACTAGTCTAGTGATGCACGTAGTGGAATAATAGAATAGTGTTACAGGCTTTCAGAAGAGCTCCAGGCCATGCCCTTAACTGAAGACTAGCTTATTGCTGGTATCATTTGAAACAGCAACCACTTGTCATGTTCTGGATTCTGGAACTGGAATGCTCAAGTAGCTTTAATATTTGTACTGTAATTGCTGTCTATTTTACTTGAGGAAGTAAGCTATTATATGGAATTAGTAGGATGTAGAGATAGTAAAGGGAATGCTCAAGTGATTGCTATCTTTTTACTCGAGGAAGTCAAGCTGGATGGTTGATTGCATAAATTTTGCTGTAAGATACGAATTTTGCATATCTAGCATATAGAATATCGATTCTTCATAGGACCATATCCCAAATGGTACCATTCTTTTAATTGTTCTGACATTCCATTTTAATTGATACAGAATCATCACAAAAAGTTCATCCATTTGAGGAGGAAATCACTTCTTTGCTAAAGAACCCCCCTGGTTTTCATAGCTTTATGCTGGGTGACCGGTGCCCAGAAATGAGTGCTACATATAATTGGGTTGATACAGAAGCTCAACTGGAACATTTGGCGAGATTGTTGGGTGAGGAAAGAGCTTTTGCTGTTGATACAGAGCAACATAGCATTCGATCTTTCCTAGGATATACTGCACTAATGCAGGTAATTACTGATAGAGGCACATGCACCCTCAACATTCAATTTTTTATAAGTTTATTATATTTTAATATAGGATTATTCTGTTTTAGATCTCTACCCAGAATGAAGACTATCTGATAGACACAATAGCATTGCATGATGTGATGGGCATTCTACGACCAGTGTTTGCCAATTCTTCTATCTGTAAGGTAACACATCTTTGTAACTGCTTCCAGTGGTAAGCTGTTTATTTTCATTTTCGGTGCTGACTGCAAACTTTAAGCTCTATTAAAGTACAAGCAAAGATAATGCCATGAACTCTATTTACATGCCATTGAAATGTAGCTGAGTTTACTTTTGGGATATGCATTAGAGGGATAAGCTGTAGGACATACTGGTGGCAACATATTATTTTTTCCCTTAAGATAAGCTGTGGGACATCCTAAATACACACATTTCTCTGTATCCTTATGCTGTAGATCTTCCATGGAGCTGACAATGATGTTCTTTGGCTTCAAAGAGATTTTCATATTTATGTTGTGAATATGTTTGATACTGCCAAGGTAAGTACCGGTATAATATATCCTTGTTCACACATTTAATCTATTATGCAAATATTTCTGGTATGTAACACATTTAATATCATTTGCTTGCTAGACCTTTTTTTGGTACAGCATGTTGTGTGTGTTAGAGTAACTAGGAATAGTACCACATTGTCTAACCACGTGAGGTGTTAGTCCTATGTACTCTATATAATCAGCTCATGAGGCCCAATGCAATACAACACAATCTCCACCAATTATATTCTCCTTCATGGTATCAATCGCCTAGGTTTAGATCCTAACCCTAGCCGCCGCTTCAAGACTTGCTGCTACCGGAGAAATCGATCTCCGTAGGCAGCGGCGCTTTTTTAGGCGCCGGATCCTATTGATCCCGCGCCCTCTTCGTCGTCATCAAGCGGCAGATCGGGTCTTCTCGCGGCGCCGCGCTACCTCGCCGCCCTCACCGCGCTCGTCGTGGAGGATGCTGGGCGTCGCCCCATCCCGCGCCGCCGTGGTGGTGGCCCGGGCAGATCGACCCCAACCGCCATGGTGGTGGCCAGCCAATCTGCATCATCCTCGTGCGACCTCGCGTGACCGCAACCCGCCGTGCACCCCGCCTCGTCCGACTCCGATAGCTCGTCCCATGAGCCGGACGAGCCCGCTACCGAGGTGCACTTCTGTCGGGTACACGATCCGTTCTTCTTTGTATCTTTTGGTTTGCCCGATCATCGATCGGGATTGAGTCGCCATCGCCACCGACCTCGCGCATACCTACTCCGCATCGGCGCCGACTACAATGACATCTACATCTTCGACTATGCGGCTGGTCAGGCAGCGCGATGCCGAGGACGCCTTCGCGCCGCTTCTCGGTCATTCATCCGCATGTCTACATCATCGGCTCGTTATCACCACCACAGATCGACGCCCTCACGGCTTCTTCCCATGTCGCTTCCACCTCGCACGTACTTCGGTCCGTACAACCAATTATGCGCGATCCACCGCTCCCGTGGCGCCCATCGCCGAGTACTATGCGCATCTTCTCCGAAACAACAGGTCAGCCGGTTTGTTTGCCGTGTCGCCTCGTCGGCTGCAAAAGACCACCGTTCGTGTGTCGGCTTCGCCGTTGCATCTACATCACCGTCCCCTGTGCATCGACGACTGTACTGCGTACTCTTTGTTGCGCCATCCGTCTGCACAAGGTCTTCGTCCTGCTGATTGGGTCTTCGTCATCGAGCTGCCGCTACCCGCGCCATCGCCGAGCCATGTTCGCGGTCGCACCCCTCGCATCGTCAGCCGAGCCCCGCTCGCCGATGCTTCGCTCTCGTGACCGCTTCTTCTTCGTCCAAAGACAACCACGCCGACAAAGATCACCGTGGTTGGGGCCTCTACCTTGTACGCCCCAGTATTGGCAACATCGACGCGTGCTTTGCGTCCCGATGCGTTCTTGGGGTACGGCAAACCAAATTTTCACGCCTCGGCGCACAGTGGCTTGATCGCATCGACTTCGCATCGACCCTCCCGCTCCTACCCCCCGCGCGCTCGAATGCGTCGTCGCTTTTCTTCTACGCTCACGACGGCCTTGATCAGTTGACTTCGACGACGCCCCGCTTCCACGACGATCGCCTTTGACGCGCCTCCGTCATCATCATGGCGCCCCTCGCTACGCAAGCTCCATCGACATGGCAATCCGACCACAACTACGCCGACCTCGGCCATCTTCAAAGACGGCTTCTTCGACCACGCGGCTATTGCGCCCTCACGCCGACTACCTCGACATCGGCACAAAGGGCTACCGCCTTGCATGAGGACTCATCGGCTTTTCTCCAATACATCATATGCGCCAGATCGATCGTTATGGACTGCAAGGGATGTTAGCTTCAGCTTCTTCTCCGCCTCACCTGCAGCTGCTGGCCTCTCCACCGCGGATCATGGAGGGATGTTAAAGTAACTAGGAATAGTACCACATTGTCTAACCACGTGAGGTGTTAGTCCTATGTACTTTATATAATCAGCCCATGAGGCCCAATGCAATACAACACAATCTCCACCAATTATATTCTCCTTCAGTGTGGCATGCATTGCTTAGATTGACACCCCATTTTACAAGGAACAATTCTGTGCAGGTAGTTTAGTATTTTTATCATTTCAAACCTGTTATGGTCGGCAAAGTATACCAACGCCATGCAAATGCCAAATGGCTGAAGGTGGACCATGGCAGAGCGCACCAAAGACGCTGTCACCACGTCATGGCGTTCAATTTGTTCATGCGGCAAATTGAGCCTTGTGTTTGTTTCGTTGGTTTGTTACCCTCGTAGAGATTAGGAGTTTGTTTAGGAGTTTGTTTCATTATTCCGTAGAGTGAGGAGAGATTTGTTAGCATTTGGTTAGTGTGGAACACTATTCATTAATGAGAATTAGCCAGAGATTGAGACTCATCTCTCTCGCCTCCTGGCGCCCAGCGCTCACACCTCGTCCACAGCCCTAGCTTCAAGGCCGAGCACGGCGCCCGCCTCCCACCGCCCAGGCGTTCAAGCCTCGCCCTCCACGTCCGACTCCTATCACCTCCAGAGCAATCCACGCTCCAACAAAACCTTTTGTAGATCACTTCACATGTATGTGTGTTGTAATTGCTCTATGAAATGAAAGAAACACAATTAACTGAAAACCAATATTATCATCTAAAGAATATCAAATGGAAAAACCTAATACCATAGCACTTGAAAATTTGTATTATTAACAAATGAAGGAAAATCCCCAACACTGTACCTAGTTAGCTAAGAATATCAACCTAGAAAATGCTATCTCCTCTTTAATTACTAATATCATGGTTTCTTTGGAATAGGTTGTCCTTGATTGTACTATACTACTATGTGATATTGATTGCTTCATTATTAGGTTCTAGATCATATGATTCGCTTAGTCCAAGGGTGGGGAAATGATTTGGTGATCTGTGTTCTTGTACCTCCTTTTTTACTCATATTTTAAAATCGATATAATAGATTTCAGTCAGATAATGGATTATACTTTCTACTACTGAAGCATGGAAATTTCAACCCCATAACTGCAACATGAAAAGCTTTGTGAATGAACCTTTCATGTGGTGGAATGCAGTTGCAGTTAAGAATCAGAAGTTGAGAACTTTTAGGTTATTAAACCATCTTTGCTCACCTTATAATCACATGCTGCAGTCATGTTTACAAATATTTTGGTTTTTGAACAATTTTATTTCTTGCCCCCCTCACTCATTTTTTTTTGAGAAGTTTGTGTGAAACGTCTTTTTTTTTTAATTTCTGAATTTACATCCTTAGCTTGTTTTTCTTATGCTATGAACGCATGCAACTTATCTTAATTGCGCCTTACAACTGATTTTACTTCAGGCATGTGAAATTCTATTGAAACCGCAAAAATCACTGGCATATTTGCTTGAAGTATATTGTGAAGTGACCACAGACAAGACAATGCAGGTAGGTAATCGATCAGTATCAGCTTAAAAGTACTGAGCTCAGTGAAGTCACTCATTTGTTCAATGCCAGTTGATTTTATGCACTGATACTTCCATGAGAGCATGGGAAATATGAGGCAGAATGCTTTAAAAAATGTATCACTTATGAGTACACTATTTGTTTTGTTTTCACATGGTAAATTACAACAAAACAAAGAAGCAGATTGAGGGTCTATTTTGCATGCTGCCCTATGGAACTAGAATTTATTACAGGGAATGATTTACTCCTCTTTTTTTTTCAATTGTTGACTAGAAATATAAATGATCTTCAAAACATCAGTGTTAAAACATACTCTTAAGGCATGTTTGGCTTACATATGTTGATCTTGTACTCTGGCTTGCAATTTATTACATCTTAATATAAGCAAGGTAAGGTAGCTTACTATATGACCCATGACAACTTATAAGGTCAATAGTCCACCATACATTGGCTTCAACATACCCAGTTAGCTTTGATAGGTTTCCAAATAACTGGTCTTTACATGCTTCACAGCCTGGTAGTCACATCCTTTAATCATGCAGAGTCATTACTGCATCTATGAATGCATAGTTCCCATGCTGTTCTAGTCAACTAAATTCAAGAAAAGATAAATCATGATCATCACCTTTGAATTTTTCTTCGATTGAGCAAACTCGAAGTTTCTTTACAAAGGATATTTTCATGAATTTGCTTGCTTTTGAGCATTATGTTTGGTGTTGAATACATGACATGCTTATGAAAATGATAACCAAGTGCATACATGTTGTAAGGCATATTTCTTTTGGCATTCAAAATTTCAGTTTGTTTGAAACTCAAAAATTCTAATATCGCAATTGCCTGATATCCGCTCTCATTTTGTTTCCCTACCTTGATTTTGAAACCCCAGCGTGAAGATTGGAGACTGCGTCCTCTGACTCCAGAAATGATTGAGTATGCTCGCACTGATGCTCACTATCTGTTGTACATTGCAAATTGTTTGGCATCAGAGCTCCATGCAAAAGCCTGTGGTATGTTCTAAGTGCTGTATCAACTTTTTCTTTCCTATTGTTTGCTTTTTTTGTTCATTGGCTCAGTACCCTCACAGTTATCTAATATATTTGAATTTGGTATCTCAGAATTTAGAAGTCATAGTTGTATAAGTTTTAAACTAATTTCACATGGTCTGAAGAGCGAAATTTCTTTAGATTGTTGGTTCTTGAATTGGATGATGTTTCTGTTTGTCATTCTTCTTTTTCTGCATGTGGAAGACACTAGCAGCTCTGATACATTTCTTGCTAGTACCAGGCTTCAGAAATATGAAATGCACTATTCCTGGAAATGATGAGTCATTTGCAAAGATTACATTATTTGATCCATGACTTTGGGAAATATTTGGTAAACTGTGAATAATCAATTAAAACTAGGAAGTATTTATTGTTCTATCAATGGAAAAGGAACTTTTGAATGGTACACTATGGAGCTATGTAAGCTTGGGAGTATTTCATTAACAAACTTATGCAATCCTATTCACCTGCGGAAAATTAGATGGCTATTTTCTTAATTCTTATTTTTAATATTGAGTGTCAAAAAATCTTTCACAATGTCAACATAAGCTTTCGAATGGTAAGCACAACGTGTCATCTCTATATATTCCTGATGTGTAGTTAAGAAATGGAAGCAGTATTAAGGGGGACCAAGAAAAGCAGATGACAGTGATGAGGCACTCATGATATCCTATTGCTGAACTGCAGAAATTGATACTTTAACCCTCATAAGATTTGGATAATCCTAAATATTCTCTTTTCTTGTCAACATCAAATCACATATCGGTACCATGGTACCCTTGGCCTTCATCACATGTCTCAAGTCTTTGATCATCTGTAATATCTAATCAGATACTTCCAGTGATAAAATCAATTTTTTCTTCGAGGCTAGTCATCGCTCAACTATGGTGTGCATGCAACTGTATGCAAAAGAAATTGAATCTCCTCCTGGAGCTTCCAGTGCAACATCTATTCTCTCACGAAATTTGCAAACTCATGGGTTCGACTCCAAAAAGTATAGTGAAGTGAAGGTGCTTCTTTTCTGTATTCACTTTTTGATTGTAGAATGTCTTCTGGTTAGCTTGCCAGCCAGCGATTTTGTATTTTTTGTTCCTGAATTTCTAATCTTCTGCATCCACAGGATCTTGTTTGGAAATTTTGTGCATGGAGGGACTTAATGGTCAGTAAAAAAAAACTATTTCCCTTAGAATAGCTCCTCCCTTCTGCAAAGTAAATCTTTTTAATTGCTTATTTGTTGTTACCTCCGGTCAGCAAAACTTGATGTTCAGACAAGTGAAAACAGCAGTAAACTAGTTGTGTGCCTTGTCCGAAACATGAACTTTTCTTGACTGGAGGTAGTACTTTTTTATCTACCTTTGAATCCTGGGTGATCACCAGATGTCACTCGGGCAAGTTGCATAGCGATGGGCACATTGAAGCAAATGCATTTCCAGGATATCATGCATATTTGCAGTTATGTAGTTGTGGTGGGTCTGTTTCCTTTCTGATATCTCCTACAACTTGGGTTTTGGGTCATTACAGGCTCGGATGCATGATGAAAGCTTACGATATGTTCTGTCTGACCAAGCTATAGCTGCCCTTGCTGTTAGTCTTCCAAAAGGCCCAACAGAGGTGTTTGCTATCATAGCAGAAACTGACCTAAGCATTTCAAGTATGTACCCTTCCTTGTCATCACCGTCACCTCTTGTTGTGGCTCATGTCAAAGAACTCTGTTATCTGCTGGATGACATCACTACCAGCATGGGCGACATCTTTAAAAGTTTACTAGAGAAGTATAAAGATCCAAGTGGATTATGTCGACTATCAGTTTATAATTACAACTTTATAACACACCTAAGTTTGAAGCAAACAAATATGTTTTCCTTTGCTCCAAGTGGAGAGAAGTTGCTGACAGCACCGCCTAATAAAAAGGCTTCACGGATTTATTCATTAAAAGTTCTCCTGCAAGTCCCCGGTATATCACAATTGCAGGATTTATGCTAGTGATGGAAGACTACTTTGCTACTGTGACCGCAAAAAATTGGAATGGTTTGCTTCTTAAATATATTCCCATTAGCTATTTACATGCATATAGCATGAATGAAGAATTATTTTGTCAAACTGATGAGCTCTTCTATCCCAGGTAATGCTTCAACGTAATTTGGCGAAATTGATTGAAGATAGTCCTCCAGCAATCATGCTTCTCTTTGAACCTAAAGGTCGTCCAGAGGATGAAGATAATGAGTTTTATATTCAGAGCAAGAAAAATATTTGTGTGGGCTGTGGAGAAAAGAGCCATTATATTAGATACAGAATAATACCGTCATGCTACAGGATGCATTTTCCAGAACATCTGAAGAGCCATCGTTCACATGATATTGTACTTCTTTGTGTAGACTGTCATGAAATAGCTCATTCAGCAGCTGAGAAATACAAGAGGCGAATAGCAGAAGAATTTGGAATACCCCTTTTTGTGCAAAAGATAATGAACTCGGGTGATATAAGTTTGATTACCAACACATCAGTATCTGAAGATAAATTGAATGGAACAGGTGTCTCCCCATTGCAGCTGAGGACTGCTGCCATGGCTCTTCTACGTCATGGATCCACTATGCCGTTGAAGAGATGTGAAGAGCTAATGCAGGTGATGACACCCTTCCTTGTTAAATATGTACTTGTTCTTAGCTATAGATCTCTGTTATGGACCAATTCAATTCTTTGCAGATTTTAAAATCATACTATGGTGGTAGGGATGTGACTCCTGAAGACCTCGAGATGGCATTACTTGTTGGTATAAGTCCTCATGAGCGAAGGCGTCTTGAAAAGAAAAAGGACTATTCGTTTAGAGCTCAGGATCAAAATATTATTAGAAAGAGCAGCAGCAATACCATCTCAGAAGACAGTGGACATGGATCAGAAAATTGTCATGCCTTATCTGAGCGATTTTCTGAGGATGGAACTGAGAGTAATGGTCAACCAGAGTTTGATGAGACAGAGGAACGAAACCAGCTAGAGAATTTAACCCTGAGCCAGGAAGCTCAAGTTTGCCAGTCGGCATGGAGGACACCACTTTGATCATGACACTTGAGACAGATACCAATCAGCAAGCAAGAGGCGCCTGCACTCCTGGAAACAGCCATCTCGACAGGGAACTATCCATCCGTGACAATTCTAGCCAGGTCATTTCCAAGAATGCTGAGAAGAAGATTTCCCTGTTGGGTCATGGGCATCACGGTAAACAAGTTGTGGAACTTTTGCTTTCCAATGGCGGGGAGGAAGCTATTAACCAGTTTTGCCAAAGATGGAGGCAGATCTTTGTTGAGGCTGTTCACCCCCGTTATTTACCTTCTGGCTGGAATATTAACCACAGGTCAGTTGCCTTTCATTATATGCCTTTTCTTGAATTCACCAAGCTGTATGTGAAGTTCTAGCCACGTACCAGTGACCTTAAAAGATCTTTCTGTGTCGCGATGGTTCTTGTCCAGATTTCCTTTCATCACCAGATATTTACTGCTATCTGTATGTCCTCTTGTGTGGTGCAGTGGACGGCAGGATTTCGGTGACTTCAGTGTCTACAAGCCACCAAGGAAAGATCCTCAATCTGCAAGGGATTAGGCTACGCGGATGTCATCAGTACCTTTCCTGTCGTTGTACCCGGAGGTTCAAGTTTTACTTCCCAGAATTGGCTGCATCCCCTTAAACCTGATATTTTGTACTTGTATGTATCTCTCAATCCGTGTGCTTGTTCGAGTACCTTGCTTTATCTCGAAATACCAGTTTCATCTCTCTACTTCTTTTGGCATGAATTTTGCATCAGTTTAAGTGAGCCGTTTTTTATACGAGTGAACTTCAACTCAGCAGATTGAATCATCAAAGTTCCGTTTTTAACTCGGAATTGTGATGAAATTGATGTGTTCCGGACAGGCCTTAAACTTGGGTTGCTTTTGGAACACAAATTATTCAGGATTTCACTGGAAACAATTCGTTTCCTGTAGAAATGGGCAAGAGCTCCTCCCTCCAAACTGTGGTCGTAGAGTATCTGTTGTTTACGGTGGGATATCCTGAGCAGGATCCCACTATCCTTCTCTCCCCCCCCCAACCCCACCCCACCCCACACACACACACACACAGAGGCCAGAGCATTATTTTTTGTTTTTCATTCAGATTTTCATTCCCCACAATCCAAAAATGAAGTGTGGAGCGTCAGCGGCATGCTGCAAAGCGGGTGCAGCCAGCTCGGCGGAGCCACATGATCCTCCCCATCTCGCCGTCACTGCCCCTCCACCACTCAGCTCGGCTTGAATACCCCACCGTGCTCAGCTCTCCACCCAAACCCAATCCATCCAAACCCATTTCCTCCCTCCCGTCCCGTCCTGTCCTGCCCCTGTCTCTTCCGCTTCCACCCCCGCGCGCCGCCGCTGGTGATCCCCGTCGCCGCGGACCAGCAGCAGCCATGTCGTGCTCCCACCTCTCCACCGCCTGGTCCTCCTCGGCGCTCGCCAGCAGCGCCTCCTCCACCTGGGGCGCTCCGCCCCGCGCTCGGGCCTCGTGGTGCGGTGCTCCCTCCGCGAGCTCCGCACCCGCATTGACTCCGTCAAGAACACGCAGAAGATCACGGAGGCCATGAAGCTGGTGGCCGCCGCCAAGGTCCGGCGCGCGCAAGAGGCCGTCGTCTCCTCCCGCCCCTTCTCGGAGGCCCTGGTGGAGGTGCTCTACAACATGAACCAGGAGATCCAGACGGAGGACATCGACCTGCCCCTCACCCGCACCCGCCCCGTCAAGAAGGTGGCGCTCGTCGTCCTGACCGGCGAGCGCGGCCTCTGCGGGAGCTTCAACAACAACGTGCTCAAGAAGGCGGAGGCCCGCATCGAGGAGCTCAAGCAGCTGGGCCTCCAGTACAGCGTCATCAGCGTGGGGAAGAAAGGCAACGCCTACTTCCAGCGCCGCCCCTACATCCCGCTGGAGCGGGACCTGGAGGTGAACGGCGTGCCCACCGTCAAGGACTCGCAGGCCATCTGCGACCTCGTCTACTCGCTCTTCGTCTCGGAGGAGGTGGACAAGGTGGAGCTGCTCTACTCCAAGTTCGTATCGCTCGTGCGCTCCGACCCCATCATCCAGACGCTGCTCCCCATGTCCCCCAAGGGCGAGATCTGCGACATCAACGGCGTCTGCGTGGACGCCACCGAGGACGAGCTCTTCCGCCTCACCACTAAGGAGGGCAAGCTCACCGTGGAGCGCGAGAAGGTGAAGATCGAGACGCAGCCCTTCTCCCCCGTGGTGCAGTTCGAGCAGGACCCCGTACAGATCCTCGACGCGCTGCTCCCGCTCTACCTCAACAGCCAGATCCTCCGTGCCCTGCAGGAGTCGCTCGCCAGCGAGCTCGCCGCCCGGATGAGCGCCATGAGCAGCGCCACCGACAACGCCATCGAGCTCGCCAAGAACCTCTCCATCGCCTACAACCGACAGCGCCAGGCCAAGATCACCGGGGAGATCCTCGAGATCGTCGCCGGTGCCGAAGCCCTCGCCTGAGCCTGAGCCCTTGTGACTTGTGCGAGCCGAGCTGTGCCTGTGCCCTGTGGTGGCCTGCTTGATGCGGTGCTCCTGCTATATATAATTCTTTTCTCATTTTCTTGTTGTCCACTCTGCCTGTAAGGCCTGATAGCACAAACGCAACGGAGTTCTGTGTTCCTCGCGACATACACAATAATCTGAGAGTATTTTAAATCTCGCCTTGTCTTGCAAATGTCCAGTTAGTTTCGATGCTTTACCTCCATTTGACACTTCAGTTGTCCTGTGCCCACTCGAAACTGAAATAGAATTGCTGCATCTAGCACTTCCTCTATCTAGTTCGTTTGGGTTGCTACATCCTTGCGCAAAAAAAAAGGGATTGCTACATCAATTGAACTCACTGGATTCTATATATATGAACAAAAAAAAAGTTTCATTAGACTCTGCGCGCGCGCACACACACACCGGCGTCGTCTACAGGCGACTCGGGTGGAGATACCACACTCTCCGGCTAACGGTGGCGACCAAAAGGCCCTCCCCAGCAGCCTCCTCCTCCCCTCCTTCCTCTCATCCCCTCCTTACCAGAGCTCTAATATTCCGGCAACCAGGATGGCTGGCGGCGAGCTGTAGCACCGAATCCGAGACCTCTAGGCCCGAAT
Source organism: Miscanthus lutarioriparius (assembly GCA_904845875.1). Taxonomy (NCBI): domain Eukaryota; kingdom Viridiplantae; phylum Streptophyta; class Magnoliopsida; order Poales; family Poaceae; genus Miscanthus; species Miscanthus lutarioriparius. Next base: position 19,115,999 of record CAJGYO010000004.1, read on the forward strand.
GGCGTGGCATGCGGCGGCCGAACCGGTGCGTCGTGGCCAAGAGCTACCTCGTCGTCCCCTCGCCTCCCCTCCCCGCAGCAGGCTGGCCGACGCGTGCATGGCCCTGCAGCTGGAGGTAGAGGTGGCACACTGAATCTGTGTCCTCTGGGCCCAAATTCGGCGTCCCCCGGCCCGGATCCAGCGCTACCGGGGCCAGCAGCCGTACGGGTGCGGTGACCGGCGGCCCAACCAGCGCGTCACGGCCAAGGGCCACCTTGCCATCCCTCGTCTCCCTCCGCGCAGCAGGCTGGACGACGCGTGCACGACCCTGCGGCTCGCACCTGCAGCTGGAGGTAGAGCCCGCGGATTCACGACCCGCACACATTTGAAATCTGGGTGAAAACCATGTCGGGTGCTGCTCCAGGCCAGGCAGCGACGATGGCGCAATTTGGCGTCATATCCCTCTCTGGAGTTGTCGCTGTAGATTTCAATTTCTGCTATCGTGGAAGTCTTTCCAAGGTTGCTGCATCTGCTAAGCAGGTCTCGGGGCGAAAGCCCTTACGAGCTTGTTGCTCCGATCGTCGATGGTGGCGCCCATGGGCGTCACTTCCCTTCTTGAAGGCATCGATACAATCACACTTGCTCCTGTTCATGCCTGGCTTGTCCTTGTGCTCTCCCTAGTTGCTCCACACCTACTCCTGTCCGTGCTCGGTGTGTCCGTGTCCTTTATGCTCTCCCTGGTTGCTCTCTCCCCATCTTGTTATCGGTCTAACTACCCTCCTACCCCTTGGTTTTTGTGCACACTGCTCGTTGTCAGGTGCTCACCGTCAACGGCTTGGGCCCCGTTCGCTTCGCTGAAAAAACAAGCCGAAACACTGTTTCGACTGATTTGTTGTGAGAGAAAAACACTGTTCTAACTGAAAAATAAGCAGAAAAGTACGGATTATAAGAGAAGTGAATATGACCTTGCTCTGTCGTCCTCTAGTTCATTTAAGTGCTTCGCCTCATCATATGCTAGGCTGCAGGGACCTTGGTCTCCTCCTTTAGATCTCCTCGTTTCCTCATGAGGTTTCTCCCCCTTGGAGGCTTCCCCACCCCAAATAGCGTTGGTGGGCATCGGCCGAAACCCGGATGCTTTTATAGGCGATGCAACTCACGGTTGTCGCCGGTTTATTCTGACTCAATGCCTTACAGCTTCCTGGCTGCCGTCTGTTAGACCCGACTCACTTTACAGCTGCTTGTGGTTTAGAGATCTTCAAAGTCTGTCTTTGGTGGTGGCACAGGTCAGGAACGTGGTGCTCGCACTAGCTTCGGATGTATTTTGAGTCTGTAGCTGAACCATGTTATTGTTGGTTGTTTTGTTTTTGTTGGTGTTGTATTCCTTCTCTCTTCTCCTATGTCATATACTTCTGTGACCTTCTATTATCAGCTTACCGGAATATGTGGAAAATATATTCAGATGGAGCCCGTGGCAGAAGACGGCCAAAAGATGGATGCCAGATAGTGCAAGGGCCAGGTGCGGTTGTATCTCTGTCCTATTTATTAAGCGCAAGAAATTTTCTTCTATGTTCACAAAGACAAAAAAAAAAAAAGGTTCAAAACAGTAAGATTCTTAAAAAAAGGGAGAAGGTATAGAAAAGCGAGCGCTTGATCTTGAGATCCCTGATGGTGCATAGCCTGAATGTTAACATAGATACTGTATGAACATCCGTGTCATCGATCTTGTAGGGAAAAAAAATGAAACTCGCGCAACAAACGAAAAAGCTAAAGAAATAGGGCGTGCTTGTCTTGCCGCAAGTCGGCACACCGCAGCGCCGTTTGGTTCTTGCGGCACCTGAGACATGTCACAGAAATTGTGGCACCGGCTCAGTGTATTTTTACGCCCAAGTCCTCCAAATGTTTGGCACAATTTCAGCGCCTCCGCTACGGCTCGGCATCATGCGGCATGCACCAAACAGCCTAAGTGATCGAGGTGGAATAGCAACTTGACAGGATTATTTTTTCATGCAAAATTTATTCAACTTTATTTTATATATAAGCAAGTCACATGATTCAACTTTAGCATTCTATGTTCCTTCTCTTAACAATGTTTTTTTAACGAACACAAAATAAAGTTGAATAAATTTTGCATGAAAAAAAATATATATATATATATATATATGATCCCATCCCATGATAACAACGCTGGCTCATATCTTGGTCTCATCAGTCATCACAATCATGTCCTGTGGACGGAGAATATAGGCCATTGAAAGCTTCTAGCCCCTAGGTGGGTTTCGGTGATTAATGGCAATACAAGATTATTATAACTAACGTGTGTTTTGTAGAGGCAATTAAGTTAGGTCATATTAATGGAGATCGATTGGGCAATCATGGATGTCATGTCTCTACGATGGAAATCGTTTCGGTTTTTAAAGGATGGATGACAAGGTTAAGGATGACTAGTTCTAAGTGTCGATTGGAGTTGGAGAGACACTTAGAGTAGTTTAGGACTTTGTTTTTCCTTTGGCCGTACTATTAAGGAGGGTATAGACGGGTAGCTTGACCTAGGTGAGTCTAGTGAGTTAGGTGTGGTGCACACTTGCTAAGTCTAGCACTAGGTAGCTCCAACAAAGCCCTTAGATCCTATGGAGCAAACTTCATTCACATATAATCGGGAGTTGGAAGTGAATGGAGGGTCAAATACTGACCGGACGCTGGCTCCCGTGCGACCGGACGCTGGCCGCAGGGTCCGATCAGTTCATTTGACCAAGGAGATTGCGTCTGGCGCGACCGGACGCTGAGTGGTCGAGTGACTGGACGCTGAGTACCAGCGTCCGGTCGACTCCAGTAAGGTTCTAGAGAAGGAATTCTTCAACCGGACGCGTCCGATCAGTACTGACCGGACACTGGGGGTTCAGCGTCCGGTCGAGTACAGTAAGGTTCCAGTGAGGGATATTTGCGACCGGACGTGTCCGGTCAGTGGTGATCGGACCCTGCCCGCGTCCGGTCAACACTTGAACACTGGTGTGCGGGTTGAACTGACCGGAGCGTCCGATCAACATGACCGGAGCGTCCGGTCACCCCGCAGAGGCACATAACGGTTCGTTTTTCAGCCCTTGTTATAAATAGAAGCTCCACTCGTGTGTGGAGTCACTTTTGCTCATTCCAACAGCTGAGAAATACGTTTGTAAGTGTCAAGAAGAGCAAGGTTCTAGTGAGGTGATTGAGATTTGAGAATCCCAAAGAGAGCCCTCATTAGTAAGATCAAAAGTAGCAAAGTGTGCATCCACTCTTCTCCCTAGGCTTGTTATGATCAAGTGAGAGTTCGTGCTTGTTACTCTTGGTGATCGCCATTACCTAGACGGCTTGGTGGTGATTGGAAGCTTGGTGATCATCCGGAGAGCTTGTGGATGACCCAACTCAAGTTGTGAGCGGTTCTGGGTGATTCACCACGATGGAGTGTCAAAGAATCAACCCGTAGAGAGCACTTGATCCTTGCACGGATCAAGGGAGAGCTACACCCTTGCGCGGGTGCTTCAACGAGGATTAGTGGGGAGTAGCGACTCTCCGATATCTCGGCAAAACATCGCCGCGTTTCATCTCCTTCTCTATTTACATTGAGCATTTACTTTGAGTATTTACTTTGAGTATTTACTTTGAGCAATTACTTTGAACAATTCAATTCTTGTTGTTACATTCATAGAATTGCCATGCTAGAGTATGATTGAAACTTAGGTTGCAAGTCTTTTGTGCGATAGAACAATTGGAAACATTTTCTAGGCACAAGGGGTTAATTAGGCTAACCATATGATTTAATTATTGTAAAGAAATTTAGAATTAGCCCAATTCATCCCCCTCTTGGGCATCTTGATCCTTTCAGCCATGTTCGTTTGTCCTATAAACCGTACTATTCTAGCAAACGAACATTGTTTCTCTCTCACAATAAATCAACGAACAGTACTTTCAGCCATGACTTTTCAGCAAAACGAACAGGACCATAGGAATCAAGCTTCACAGTTTTTTTTTATTTTAAAAAAACTTTAATTTGTGCTGTTGCGGATGCATGTAGTGATACTGTGAGGGTGAGGCAAGGCATAAAGCAACAAACGCAGGTGAACCAAAACGAAGATGTATATAGCAACTAACAATGATGATGGACTGATGGTGAGTGCACGTACGTAGCAGTGGTGGACTGGCTGGTGACCGATCGGGGATGTGTTGTAGAGGCCAGATAGACTTTGTTTCGTTAAAATCTTGTATATACTGATGTTTATACTGATTTATTATAAAAGAAATGTTGTTCGTTCACTGATAAATACTGCTAAAGTAGTTCAGACGAACAGGTCTTAGAAGCAAGCGTGGTTTCTGTCGGACAGATCGAGGGAACTTATAACAAAGGAGACTTTGTGTGCAGTGTTTCGTACGGAGATTATAGCATGCATGTATGATGCATCCAGGGAGGTGCCTCACGTTGCATATATCTGCTTTTAGGAATCCTACCCATTGTCATGAAATATATACTCTGGATATGACATGTTACTACGTTGAATTTTTATGCGATTTATTTAGGATCTATTCGCTTGAATTTATCAACCGGCTTATCAGCTAAAATCTATAATATTTTTCTCTCACAACAAAACAACTTCAGCCAGCTTATCAGCCGACTTTAATACCAGCCGAACAGCCACAACGCGGACCGTCAAAACCAAAGGCAAACCATGTGGGCATGCCAGCTAGCAATTGAGGAGGCTATATCCATGTCTACCACCGTATAGTATAGTAGGACACTCAGACTCACCTCTCTCTCAACTCCAAAAAAGCACGACACGACAAAGGTGCCATCAACTTCTGCGACAACTAGGTTTGTGCCCGTACGTTGCTACGAGACAGCTAAACTTTTATACTAAAAACACACGGATCGTACGATAAGATAATAATACTGTGAAATTAAATACCGACGTTAAAGTGACATTTAATCCAAAAGACAAAGTTCGTGAAATTAACAATAGCGTGGCGTCGTAGACTCACAAACTCTACTGTGCGGATTACTAACGCTACAACAACATTCGAGTGTGCAAATTAGAACCATTGAAAGATATCACAAAACCGGTACTCTCTAATTACATTCCAATATTTTTCTTTATGAATTATTACATTGCAACTCCTCTAATTACCATATTCTTCAAACACAAAAACGATGGCAACCACCATATATACCTCTAGCCATCATCACCTCGTGGAGCCTCCATTTTGCATGTCCTGAGCTGAACCGCAACGTCCAGTCAGTTCCACCTCGACCACTCAAGGTCAATGCTCATTAAACTATAAATCTAACATCTTTGGAGTGTAAAGCTTAAAATAATCAAAGCCAACCTTTGCATAGAGACTACCAAATGAAGAGCCGGAGATGATAACGAAAAACAGAGACATGTTATATCCATGCTGCCCGGTTGGCGGTTGTGATACAAAATAACAACCTAACTATAGCAAAGAAAAGGAAGGAAGACCGAATAGTAGGCCACAGCTTCTCAATAAAAGCAATGTATTTTTGTACTTTTTAAGGATTTTACAACTTAATTTCTCTACAAATACGAAATCATAAAGACAATTGTGCATTCAGCTAAGTAGTCTAGTCATCGGCACGTTGTATTTCTATACCCAAAGAAAACAGTACAAGCATAACTCTACTTCATTCTCTTCTGACTTCTATATTAGTAGCAGCAAGTTCGTTCCTTAGAAGATCTGCGGTTTCATATAACCAATGAGTTATTTCTCAGGATGTTCATGAACTAAAGAGCCTTGATTTTAAGGATAGATAGGAGGATCTCACCCGGCTTATTTCGATGAGCCGATGGAGCAATGACCTCATCAAATGCACACCTCATGGCGTAGTCACCTGCGCCACCGGACAGAGGAAGGTTGAGTGTCATGCCTTCACTATCACCCTGTCCGACTTCATTGATCTTACCAGTAACAGGGTAGCTTCCAAGCTACATCACACATGGAAAACAAAGACTCTTTCATGGTAATGTTCAGCACCTAGTTGCACAAAGAGATGTCACAGGCTCACAGAAAACAAGGGCACAAAACCTGGTGAGTTGAGAGAAAGAATATGTCTGGATCATCATAAAATGCATCGGATGTCCCATTGCCATGGTGAACGTCAAAATCTATTATCATCACATGCTTTAGTCCATGTTGATGCTGAGCGTACGGAGCTACCACTGCGATGTTCCCAAAGATACGAAAACCCAAGGGATCTTGAGGAACAACATGATGTCCTGGTGGCCTTACTAAAGCAAAGGCAAGGCACGGATTAGGACCTAACTACTTAAGAAAACATGCAATGTTTCTTGGGGAAACAGCACTGCAAAGTAAAATAAAAAAAACATGCTCAAACCACCATTATAGTCAACAGAGAGAAGATTAGTTACCACTGAATCAACCAATTTGATTCTGGCACCAGCTGATAGAAGTGATTCTTGGAAAGTCTATATAGAAAATAATAGAACGACTTAAAATGGTGATATCTAAAATTTTGCATATTCCAGTAGTATGCACATCAATAGGTGAAGTAGACTATGGAACAATCAATGAGTATATAGCAACTTAAAATTATATCGTAGAAAATTTGAGTGATGAAATCAACAATATCTTATATACTTTAATAGCTTTCTTAAAAGAATTTGGGTGGTGCCTTAGTGCCAGTTCAGACTTCATTAAAGTGTTCTTCAGTGTTAAATTTATGGATCAGAATTTTTGCAGTTATCAATAACATCAAAATCATAAGGCGCCTGAATGAATCACCAGTTCATACTTCTCATGATAACCGCCAAATAAGAAATAACTCATATATAATGCTATCAGTTGTAAGCATGCCGAGTAATACTCTGTCTATTTCCAAGTTCCAACCAAATTAATACTGGCATGACATAGGAGAGGGCATGCACAATTAACATCAGAAGCATGTAAAAACGAAAAGGGCACATACATAAAGCATTACAGTCTCTGTAGCGTATGTTGGTCCAGTCCCTTCAATAAATATCAGACCTTCATCTGAAGCTCTACCCATAGCATGTAGCCACATACTGCCACATATTAAGGAAATTGCAGCATTATTTCAAACCTATCTAATTGGTTTTCATCAGTAGAGAAAAGCAACTTCTTATCAGAAACAACAACAACAACAACAAAGTCTTTAAGTCCCAAACAAGTTGGGGTAGGTGTCGGGTACCTTAGAACAGGGTACCCCAAGCAAGCATCAAAATAAAGCTAGAAGGTAAGCCGTGGGCCCCTCACCTGCCACGACCGAGCCCTCCTCCACCTCGCCTCGAGCCTCGAGCAGGAGGTCTCGGAACAAACTCCGCCTCGCGCGAGGCTCCCCAGGGTAGGCCTCGGCAGGGGGCGCCGAGCCTCGGCAGGGGGCGCCGTCTCCGTCTCGCCCGAGGCTCTCTAGGGAAGGCCTCGGCAGGGGTACATTCTCTGTATCACGCGAGGCGTCTCGCGCAAGGCCTCGGCAAGGAACCTGATCTCCGTCTCGCGCGAGGCCTCATTCTCCGTGTCGCTCGAGGTGGCTCGTCCGCGGTCCGTCGCCCCCCGCCTCGGCCGACCCTCCCGACAACTCATCATGTCTCATTAATGCTTCAACCACTCCCGCAATCTCAGCCGGACAGTGGCTCAACGCCACAGGATGGCCGACGTGACCCGAGGTCGCATCAGCGCCATACCGGCCGGGACAGAGCACGACGGGGATTACCGGCCACTGTGTCCTACCACTGTGTCCGCGATCAGCGCCATACCGGCCGGGACAGGGCACGACGGGGATTACCGACCACTGTGTCCTACCACTGTGTCCACGATCAGCGCCATACCGGCTGGGACAGGGTACGACGGGGATTACCGACCACTGTGTCCAAACGCTGTACCCATGATCTTGGGGTTCGTGCCTGCCGAGACCTCCCCCCACCACAGTACCAGCCTCGGCATCGACCAAGTCTCGGCCTCGCGCACAGTCCGTCCACAGTGGCTTGCATGTTCGTCGCCGCGTCCACTCCGAGGCATTCCCGGGGCTCCCACGACGCACAGGATCTGATGGGACGACCACGCCGCCCCAGTACTCCAAGGATGGACCACTCCGACGACCACGCCACCACAGGGACAGGCCACAGGGCTCAGACGTGCCACCCCTATTGGCACGACGCCGCATAGTAATACATGTACGGTCCTTGTCCTCCCTTTAACTATAAAAGGAGAGGACTTGGGCCACTTAGGGGGGGCCGGAAAAAAACCTTGTAACACACACACATATACACACACATCCCTGCCGCCTGAGAGCAACGTCTCAAGCGGCCCGCACGATGCCCTGCCGAGACCTGGGACCAGCTCCCTCTCTCCTTTAGCTTGTAACCCCCTACTACGAGCACCTCGGTGCAAGGAATACAAGATCGATCTCTCAGACTGGACGTAGGGCCTCGATTGCCCGAACCAGTATAAACCTTGTGTCTCTTTACATCACCATCCGGATCGGGAGCACGCAGAACAAATTCACTAGTCGGTTGAGGACCCCCCGGTCCAAAACACCGACAGTTGGCGCGCCAGGTAGGGGCGGCTGCGTCTCGGTTTCGTCATCCCAGCAGGTTCCGGATGGCAGACACCGTACGACCATTGCGTCTCGGCACCGTGGTTTGGTTCGGGAGCCTAGAGTTCATGTCTCTAGGGCATGAGTACGACATGGTGCTCCTCACTCCTCGAGCCCCACCAACCAACGATGAAGTTACGCCCCGGTAGCCCAGGCGTGGGCGGCGTCCGAGCGGCCGCTCTCGCCGCGCTCGCCAAGCACGGCACGAACAAGGCCACCCCGACGCTACGCGAATCCGAGGCGACACGCCACCCCCCGCTGATATCCTACGACCAGCTGTTGGCACATGGTCCCTGGCTGGGGACCTGTCTAGCCTGAGCTTGGACAAAGGAGACTTGCCTATGGCACGCGGCGATGCCCAGTCGTCCAGCTCCGCTCCACCACTCCCTAAAGAGCCGACCCCGGTGGGGCAGAATCTGGAGACGGCACCGTCCCCATACCCCTTTGGGTTGAGAAATGCCATCGCCTCTTATGCCTACGCTTACACTGCCGCTCACGAGCACCCCTCGGAATGCCGCCAGCGCTTCGCTCTTGGCCTGAGCACCCACTTCGACTCCTCGGACGAGGACGAGGCATGGCCCGGGGTGGATTTCTCCGAACTCCACAACCCTGGGGCTTTGCGCCAATTCTTGGCCGCAAGCGACTACTGCTTCGGCTACTCCGACTCCGACGACGAAGGCACCTACGACCCCACTCACGAATGTTTTCATGTCGGGCTCGGGATGCCGAGGGCGGGCGAAGAGGACGAGGGGGCTGGTAGCCGTTCCCCGCTCCGCCCCGGCCCCGGGCGTCGCTACACCTCCACGCGCCGTCCTGCCGGCCGCATGAAATGAGAACGTCGCTCTTGCGCGACCTCAGCGCCCAGACCTAGAATAGCTCCGTGAGCTCCAGGCCAAGGTCGAGCAAGACCAACTCCTTCTGCAGCAGCTTTGAGACTCTCTCGAACAGGAACAGTGAGGTCGCGGTGAAGGCGGGGGAGCCCGACGGAGGGCCCTCGACGTGCATCACCGCATCCATAACGAGGAAGGGAGTGAGCAACCCCCGATCTTCAATCGCGCTAACCAGAACGTCGCGGCTGTGGCGATGCTGGTTCGCGCAATGCCCGAGCCTTCTACCACGGAGGGGCGGCGGGTCCACGGTGAACTCCGAGATCTCCTAGAGACCGCCGCGGTTCAGCAAGCCGAGAGTTCTGCCTCCCGACGGCACGGGGGCATCTCGAACCTGCCCGCGGCACCACCTCGGCAGGACAGGGAAGCCTCGGCTCGTCCTGAACCTGCTCGAGCACCGATAGCTCACAAGGTCCCCGTGCTCCTTGACCGCCTCGACAATCGACACGAGGGGCAGGGAGACCACAAGGTGGTCGGCCGACGACGACGCCATGACGGTGAGGGGCCCGCCCGAGGCTACCATGTGCACCGAGGTAGCCGCTACGACAGCGAGGAAGACCGCAACCCTTCTCCTGAGCCACCTGGCTCTCGAGTCTTTAGCAGAGCTATCCATGTCGCCCAGTTCCCGGCCCATTTTCGGCAACCAGCCAACCTCGCGAAATACAGCGGTGAGACCAACCCCGAACTCTGGCTTGCCGACTACCGCCTGGCCTGCCAGCTAGGTGGCGTGGATGATGACCTGCTCATCATCCGTAACCTCCCCTTGCTCTTGTTAGACTCGGCGCGAGCCTGGCTCGAGCACCTCCCTCCCTCACAGATCCATGACTGGCGCGACTTGGTTAGGGTCTTTGTTGGGAATTTTCAGGGCACGTACGTACGTCCCGGAAACTCCTGGGACCTTAAGAATTGCCGCCAGAAACCAGGCGAGTCTCTCTGAGATTTCATCCGGCGCTTCTCCAAGCAGTGCACCGAGCTGCCCAGCGTCGGTGACTCGGAGATCGTCCAGGCTTTCCTCTCCGGCACCACCTGCCGGGACCTGGTGCGGGAGCTAGGTCAGAACGTGCCACGCACCGCTGCTGCGCTCCACGACATCGCCACCAACTTTGCCTCGGGCGAGGAGGCCGTCGGTGCCATCTTCCCCGACAGCGACGCCAAGGGAAAACGGAGGGACGAGGCCCCCGACGCCTCGGCCTCCCACCTCCCTAAGAGAAAGAAAAAGGGGCGCCTAGGGAAGCAGGAGGTCATGGGGGTTGATCTGGTCGGGGCCGTAGAACGCAAGAATCCCCGAGGCCCCAAAGGCCCTAGGCCTTTCGACGACATGCTCAAGAAACCATGCCCTTATCACCAAGGCCCGATCAAGCACGCCCTCGAGGATTGCTCCATGCTGCGACATTACTACGCCAGGCTCGGGCTCCCTGATGACGACGCCAAGCAGAAGGACACCGGCGATCGGGACGAGGACAAGGACGATGGGTTCCCCGAAGTACGCAACGCCTTCATGATCTTCGGCGGGCCCTCGGCATGCCTTACGGCGCGGCAGCGCAAGAGGGAACGCTGAGAAGTCTTCTCGGTCAAGGTAGCCACTCCCCAGTACCTTGACTGGTCTCGAGAGGCAATCACCTTCGATCGAGATGACCACCCTGACCATGTTCTGAATCCCGGGCAGTACCCACTGGTTGTCGACCCAATCATCGGCAACACCCGACTCTCCAAGGTGTTGATGGACGGAGACAGCGGCCTCAACATCCTCTACGCCAACACCATGGAACTCTTGGAGATCGACCGGTCGAGGCTCCGAGGCGATGTCGCACCCTTCCACGGCATCATGCCAGGGAAGCGCACGCGACCCCTCGGGCGCATTGACCTTCCTGTCTGCTTTGGCACCCCCTCCAACTACCGCAAGGAAGTCCTCACCTTCGAGGTAGTCGGGTTCGGGGGAGCCTACCACGCCATCCTGGGGCGGCCGTGCTACGCCAAGTTCATGGCAGTGCCCAACTATACCTACCTCAAGCTCAAGATGCCAGGCCCTAGCGGTGTCATCACAATTGAGTCCACGTACGAACATGCATACGACTGCGACGTCAAATGCATCGAGTACGCCGAGGCTCTTGCAGAGGCCGAGACCCTCATCGCCCACCTCGACCAACTCAGTGGCGAGGTGCCTGACTCCAAGCGTCGCGCGGGGGCGTTCGAGCCCGCTGAAACCATCAAACTCATCCCGGTCGACCCCGCCTGCCCCGACGACCGAGCGCTGAGGATCAGCGCCACCCTCGACATCAAATAGGAAGCCGTGCTCGTCAACTTTCTCCGTGCGAACGCCGACATATTCGCATGGAGTCCCTCAGACATGCCGGGCATACCAAGGGAGGTCGCCGAGCACGCCCTGGACATCCGGGCCGGATCTAGACCGGCAAGGCAACGCCTGCGTCGCTTCGATGAAGAAAAGCGCAGGGCCATTGGAGAGGAGGTGCAGAGACTCTTGGCGGCCGGGTTCATCAAGGAAGTGTCTCACCTAGAGTGGTTGGCTAACCCCGTGTTAGTCAAAAAGAAAAATGGGAAATGGAGGATGTGTGTAGACTACATCGGTCTAAACAAAGCCTGTCCAAAGGTCCCCTTCCCATTACCTCGAATCGATCAAATTGTTGATTCCACTGCAGGGTGCGAGACCCTGTCGTTCCTTGATGCGTACTCTGGTTACCATCAGATCAGGATGAAAGAGTCCGACCAGCTCGCAACTTCTTTCATCACACCGTTCGGCATGTACTGCTACGTGACGATGCCCTTCGGCCTCAGAAACGCAGGTGCCACGTACCAACGGTGCATGACCCAGGTCTTTGGAGACAACATCGGGCGGACCGTCGAGGCCTACGTAGACGACATCGTGGTCAAGACCAGAAAGGCCGAGGGTCTCGTCGATGACTTGAGGATAACCTTCAAATGCCTTAGGGAGAAGGGCATCAAGCTCAACCTCGAGAAGTGTGTGTTCGGGGTTCCCCGAGGCATGCTCTTGGGATTCATAGTCTCGGAACGCGGCATTGAAGCCAACCCGGAGAAGGTCTCGGCCATAACCAGCATGGGACCAATCAGAGACCTCAAGGGAGTGCAGAGGGTCATGGGATGCCTTGCGGCCCTGAGCCGCTTCATCTCACGCCTCGGCGAAAAAGGTTTGCCCTCAGATCACTCTTGAGAAAGTCCGAGCGTTTCTCTTGGACCCCGAGGCCGAGGAAGCCCTCGGCAGACTCAAGAGCTCGCTCACCAATCCTCCCGTCCCCGATACCCCCTACCATGGACGAGGTCCTCCTACTCTCGTCGCCAAGAACAACCCAAGTGGTCAGCCACCATGTAGTAGTGGTAGAGAGGCAGGAAGAAGGGCATACTCTACCCACCCAATGACCTGTTTATTTCATCAGCGAGGTGCTCTCCGAGACCAAAGCACGCTACCCCCACATCCAGAAACTAGTCTACACCGTGGTCCTGGCCCGGCGCAAACTGCGCCACTACTTCGAGTCGCACCCAGTGACCGTGGTATCATCCTTCCCCCTGGGCGAGATAGTTCATAACCGGGAGGCCTCGGGCAGGATAGCCAAGTGGGTTGTCGAGCTTATGGGGGAAACCTTGACCTTTGCGCCTCGAAAAGCGATCAAGTCTCAGGTCTTGGCCGATTTCGTGGCTGAATGGACAGATACCCAACTGCCACCCACTCAAATTCAGACGGAATGCTGGACCTTGTACTTCGATGGATCCCTGATGAAGACCGGGGCGGGCACGGGTCTGCTCTTCATTTTGCCCCTCGGAGTACACATGCGCTACATGGTGCGGCTCCACTTCGCCGCCTCCAACAACGTGGCCGAATACGAGGCCCTCATCAATGGCTTACAAGTCACCATCGAACTTGGGGCACGACGCCTCGACGTCCGAGGCGACTCGCGGCTCGTCATAGATCAAGTGATGAAGGAGTCAAACTGCCTTGACCCCAAAATGGAGGCTTACTGCAAGCTGGTACGATGCCTAGAAGACAAGTTCGACGGTCTCGAGCTAAATCACGTCGCGTGGAAGTACTACGAAGCCACCGATGAGCTGGCAAAGATGGCCTCAGCACGGGCCCCGGTCCCCCCGAACGTCTTCGCCAGAGACCTCCACAAACCTTCCATTGGATACACCTCGGCAACAGAGGAGGGCCCACCTATGGAACCCGCGGCGAAGCTCGACGCCCTCTATGCTGCCGAGACCCCCTCGACCAAGCCCGAGGTCATGGAAGTCAACGCCGAGCCTCCACGGACTGATCAGGACGCGGATTGGCGAGTCCCGTTCCTCGATTGGCTCGATCGGGGGGAGCTTCCTGACGACAAAACCGAAGCACGGCGGCTTGCGCGGCGAGCCAAGACCTACGCCCTCTACAACGGCGAATTGTACAGGCAAAGTCCCTCAGGTGTCCTCCAACGGTGTATCAGCTCCGAAGCGGGCCGAGCCCTGCTTTGGGACTTACACACGGGCGCCTACGGGCACCATGCGGCGCCTTGGACGCTCGTAGGGAACGCTTTCGGCCAAGGGTTCTACTGGCCGACGGCGGTCGACGATGCTACCAAACTAATGCGCTCTGCGAAGGATGCCAAGATGCTACGCCGGCAGACACATCTCCGGCCCCGCCCTACAAACCATCCCCATCACATGGCCGTTTCACCGTGTGGGGGCTCGATATGGTCGGGCCTCTGCGCAAAAAACCCCGGGGCTTTCACCCATCTATTGGTATCAATCAACAAGTTCTCCAAATGGATCGAGGCTCGTCCGATCAATCGAATCAAATCCGAGCAAAGGTGCTATTCTTCACTGACATCATCCATAGGTTTGGGGTCCCCAACACCATCATCACCGACAACGGGACGCAGTTCACCGGCAAAAGGTTCCTGACGTTCTTTAGCTGGTCTAATTTTTTGAGAAACCCCCCGAGCCCATCGTAGGCCCTCGGCAATACAAGAATACGGCAGCAGGAAACTCGGTTCTACCTTGGCGAACCCAAGCCTCCCTCGGGGCTAGATAGGGACCCCTCCCTAGGCGTCCCCTAGGTCCCATCGCCCATTCTTCACCATTTTTTGCAAAAAATCCTCGCCAAGTCCCTAGCAGTGCTCTGGCGAATTAGTTGTAAAACCCCTCGGACCAAGGTCTGCTTTCCTAAGCGAGAGGCCGGTAGAGTCGCGAGACCTACCGCCTCCCGACTCTGGGCACTCCCTCACTACCTCTCGCTCAAGGGACGGCTTAGGCCCCAAGGGGTGTTTTGCAAACGAAATCGATCAGAGCGACAGAGGGCGAGGGCTCCAAACATAAGAAAAACAACTAGGAAACACAAGTACTTCAAAAGTAAAGGCCTCGATGACCACAAGCGTTATGATACAAAAAATAACCCCTATTCTATTTTTACATAGCCCCGGGGCCGGATCAAGGCTCAGGGCCTTGAAATCGGCAGATGGTAGGGGAGGAACCACCTCCTCTTCAAAGAGCGCCGCCATTGCCGTGCAGTGGCCTTCGCCTCCATCAGCTTTCACCACCGCCCGCGCCGGCCTCCTCCTCATCATCGGGAAGAACATAGCCATCACCGATGGCCGGGAGGTCGACGCCAAGGTAGTGAGAGAGATGACGGCCAGCGCCGCTTGACACCCGTGTGAAGTGCCCCTCGAGGCCACAGCGCATCTGGTCATTTTCAGAATCAGCGCGGCTCCCAAGGGAGCTGCCTGATTGAACCCCCTCGACCTCCAAGGCCTCACAGGCGGAAAGGGCAGCACGCTTCAGCGCCTCGTGCTCCCCGATCTCGGTCTCGAGCACCGTCTGCACCGCGCTGGAAGCCTCGGCGGCCTGAAGGATCTCCGCCTCCGACTCTGCACCACGGAAAATGGAATGAAGTCGAGCGAGAGAAAGGACAACCTAAGTTGGGGACGGAAAGCCACGGAGCTCACCCTTGGCCTTCTGCTCCCAGCGATGGGTCTCGGCCTGACAGGCCTCGACCTTCTCCCTCAACCGTTGGGCCTCGAACCTAGAGGCCTCGGCTGCCTGGAGGCTTCACTTCCCACCTCTGCGTCAGACAAGGAAGTCAGGGAGCAAACATAAGGAAAAGGAAACAAAACAAGGGGACTAGAACTCACCCTCGATCGCCCCCTTCAAAACCACAGCCTCGATCTGCGAGGCCTCAACCGCAGCAAGGGCCTCGTTCAGAGCGCCTTTGGTCAGCCGGTGCGCACTCTCCTCTACCCCCAGCTGCCCGGCGAGGGCCTTGCCTGAGGCTATCGCCTCTTCGGCCCAGGACCTGAAGGCATCCTGATCGCTGACCGCGCGGGTAAGCTCCTCCTCGGCTCCTTGACCCGCACCGCCAAAGGGGGCGAAGCGCCTGAGACCGCTGGCCGCCTCGACCTTCATTCGGCACAACGAAGGCGGAGGTCCTCCACCTCCAGCGCTTCACACCGACAAGCTCGTTAGCATTGGCAAGAAGGCCCTTCAGCCGGTGAAGCTGGTCCCAGACGCCCCTCTCCCGCCGGAGAAACACCGACTTCCCAAGCGACCGGGTCTTGAGCTCCTAGGGAAGCAGAGCGAGGGTCATTGGTCGCAACAAAGTCAGGAAAGTAAACGCGTCAGACGAGAAAGAAAAGCACGAACACAGGCGACTCGGGCAGATTCGTCCACCACCAGAGAAGCGCCATCAGAGGCGACCGCTCGCCGCTAAGCCGGGCGATATCTTCGCTCAAGGTGTTCTAGCGCCCACCCTCACCAGCATCCTCAAGGGCGAGCAGAGGCTCCCCTTAGGGTCGTCCCTGCTCCGCCACAATACCCATGGTGGTCCCACCCGTGAGGCTCGGGCCAGACCAGACGAGGGCCGAGCCTCCTCGTCCCAAGAGCGGCGCCTGGCTGCTCCACGGCATTGGTCTCCTCGGCGTCGACCACCTCCGCCGCCGGGAAGTATCGTCGGAGGAGATCGGATAGACCAATGGCGGGCCCTGAACGGCGGCACCACCACCGAGGCGGCCGCCGCCGCATCTCCGCCTCCTGCACAGACAGACGGCCTCGCCGCCATCACGATGGTCTTGGTGACCTCGGGGGCTCTGGCCTCTGCAATTACAGCCTCGGCGGTCTTAGGGTCTCTGGCCTCCACCATCGTGGCCTCGGCAGACGCTGAGACGCCGACCACGGCCACCGCGGTCTCGGCGGTCGCGGGCGCCGTAGCCTCCTCAACCTCGAGACCCGGGGCCTCAAAGAACAAAGGGCATGCCGGGCCACATCCGACTCGTGAGCCTCGCCCCACGAGGCGGAAGCACTCCCTCCATCGTCTGTGCAGGGGCCGCCTCGGTAGCCCCTCCTTGGGCGGCCGGCCCCGTTGGTCGACCCTCGCCGACGCCGAGCCGCGTTGGATAGCAGCTTGTGCCTCCGCCACCCAGTGTGCGGAGGAGCCAGGGCTCGCCTTAAGCGCCTTAAGGGGCGCCAAGGGGAGGTCGTCCGCAGGCCGCTTCCGACTAAGGAAAATTAACCTACAGGTCAGCTGCAAAACTAAAAAAAAAAGCGATGAAAAACACCATGACCTCGCTAAGAATACACTTGCCTTGATCGGGTGGCCCCGCCACACCCACGCAAACCTCACCTGCGCCAAGTGGCGGAGGCAGCGTCGCCTCCGCCCACCGCTTCCACCACGGCCGCCCGAGCCTCACCGGGCCGACGCGCGTTGCCTAACGCCCGCGCCTCGGGCGTGTCGGCCTCGGCCCCAGAGCGGGCAACCACCGGCCCCAGGTCCACTTCTCCTCCCCTTCCCGGGGGTGCCGGGATGCTTACCGACACCCCGGGCGCCACCTCCACGACATCAGGAAGGTGGTCCTGGGGACCTCGCCCTCCCTCGACCTTGTTGTCCCCGTCCGAGGCCTCCGTCGACAACGACATCGACGGGGATTCCTCCAGCGAAAGACCGTCCTTCCGTTGTTGACGGCGGCGCTTATCTAGCTCCTCGCGCGCGAGGATGTGCTTTGTGCGTTTCACCACCTTAGCGTCCTTTCGCCTCTTCTGCGCATCGGCGTGAGCACGGTTGACCGCCCGCCGCCCCGCGTCCTCGGGAACGGGCGGTGGAGAGGAGCGCACGTCCCTCATCCCCTAAAGGAACGATGAACACACATAAGGGAACAAGGGGTAGGAGGAGACTGAGGAGGTTCAGAGGCTACAACGGCGCACGACTTACCAGCGAAAGGAACCCCCGCGACGGCCGCATCGCGATAGGGGTCAAGTTGCCGCCCCTCAGCTTCGCCTCTACCGTCTCCCCCACCCGACAAAGAATCTCCTCCTCGGAAAGGGCGGAGGAGGACATCCGGGTGCCCTCAACGGGCTCACCCGGCTTCATCTCGAACAGCCGCCGCCGCCGAGCCATCAGCGGCAGCACCCTCCGGCAGTGGAACGCGGCCACAACCACAGCCACGGTGAGGCCGTGGCCCCGCAGCCTCGCCAGCCCCTCCAGGAGCGGCTCCAGCTTGGGCTGGTCGACCTTCGGGATGCCCCACTTCCACTTCTCTAGGCAACTCCCCACAATCTGCCCGGTGTAGGGGGGAAGCCCTCCGTCGTCATTATGAAGGTAAAACCAACTCGTGTACCACCGGCGGTTGGAGGACGCGAGTTGGGCCGGGATGTAGAGGTGCAGGCGGTCCTGACGCACTTGGAGAGTGCAGCCTCCGGCCCTCGCCGCCTTCCTCTTGCCCGACGTGCCCGATGGCTTTGTAGTATGCCCCGCCCGGAACAGATGGAGCCACAACTCCCAATGGGGTGCGATCCCTAAATACCCCTCGCAGACGGCAACAAAGATAGCCGCCTGAGCAATGGAGTTGGGATTAAAATTGTGGAGCTCCACGCCGTAGTAGTGCGTAAGCGCCCGCATGAACCGGTCCGCCGGGACACCGAGGCCACGCTCGTGGAAGGAAACGAAGCTTACGACATAGCCGTCGCGAGGCCTCGGCTCCGGCTCGCCGTATGGAGCAATCCATTCCAGCCTGGCGGAGTCAGTCACCGGGCGGAGGAGCCCACCATCGACAAGCGACTGGAGCATCTCCTCGGTGACGTCCGACGGATCCCAGGGGTCTGCCTCGACGACAACGATATCACCGGCCATGGGTGCGCTGGGGGAGTCAGGTGCGGCGGTGAGTCTTTTCTCTCCCTCCCACGCTTTCACTTTTTTCTCGCTTCCTCCCTAGGCTCGCTCTTCCTCCTCTCCTTCTCGGCACTCGCTGCTCTAGCGACGGCTCAGTGGGGGCGGCGCTGATGTAGGCAAGGTAAGACGAGGAGGGGCAAAACTCCCCGGGTATTTATGCAGGGAGGAGGCAAAACGAGCGGGCGATGAAATCGGGGAGATTTCCCCCCAATCTGGCGCGGTTAACCACGAGCCGATTTCACCGGCCCACACGCCCATGTCTCCCGCATTAAATGCGAGGACGGTTACGTCCCATCCACCACGCCACGCTCAGCCACTACGGCAGCACGTACCATTTCGACTCCCAATAAAACTACCTCAAAAGGCGCGCCACTCACGGCCGAGCCAATAGGGAAGATATTTCCCGCGACCTGTTCCTTTCATAGGAAGGAACCGGGCTCTGAGCCTATTACGATCCAGGGGTTCGAAGGCTGGACCCCAAAAGGGTTTCGACAGCTGCCCCAGGATAACAGAGTCAGGGGCGACTGCGGGCGAGCCTATTTGGGGCCGAGACCCAAGGGAGCAAAACGCTTGGGACGCCCAAAGTCGTGTCCGAGACAGGCAGGAAAGTATCCGAATGGGATCCCACCGTAGGGAGGCACCGAGCCACCGAGGCCCAACGACCGGCCTCGGCACCCACTAGAGAAATCCTCTGGTACTCTTGGAGTGTGTCTCGGACCGCTAGCCGTCCCCTAACGAACGGGGTTCGGGCCTCCACTCGGACTACCCGATAACACTCACCGGAAGTGCCACCGCTCGTGCCCATCGAGGGTAGCGAGGCACATTCCACCCCTCCTTCCGAGCGAAAAAGGAAGCGCCGAAGGTCGCATAAAAAGTCGGGAAACCCCGACGGCCTTCTCGCCCTATGCAGAGGCTAGGGGCTCCTCTCCTGCAAATATGCCGAGACCCCACGACCGGGCTCGCGCCCAAAGGGGCCTCGGCAAACAAACCCTCACGCTTGGGGGCGATAAAAAAAGTCGAGAACTCCCGATGGCCCTCTTGCTCTCTTGCTTGAGGCTAGGGGCTCTTCCTGCGACCTTGCCGAGACCGTAATGGGCTCGGCAAACAAACCCTCACGCCATGAGGGGCGAGTAAAAAGTTAGGGAACTCCCGACGGCCCTCTCGCTCTGCGCAGAGGCTAGGGGCTCTTCCTGCGACCTTGCCGAGACCAGAATGGGCTCGGCAAATGAACCCTCCGTCCAAACGAAAAGGATATGTGAGGGGCGAATGAAAAAGTCAGGAGACCCTCGATCGTCCTCTTGCTCCAGGCGGAGGCTCGGGGGCTCCTCTTGCACCCAAAAACCAAGACAAAAACACGATAAAGGGCACCGAGCCCGTTACGGTCCAGGGGTTCGAAGGCTGGGCCTCCAAGAGGTTTCGACAGCCGCCCCAGGGCAATAGAGTCAGGGACGACTTCGGGGCGAGCCTACGAATGGCCCAGGCCCGAACGAACAGTCGCTCGGGGCATCCTAAGTCGTGTCCGAGACCGATAGGAAAGTATCCGAATGGGATCCCACCGTAGGGAGGCACCGAGCCACCGAGGCCCAGCGAACGGCCTCGGCACCCACTAGAGAAATCCTCCGGTACTTTTGGAGTGCGTCTCTGGACCGCTAGCCGTCCCCTAGCGAACGGGGCTCGGGCCTCCACTCGGACTACCCGATAATAGCTCACCAAAAGTGTCCACGCTCGCGCCCATCGAGGGTAGCATGGCACATTCCACCCCTCCTTCCGAGCGAAAGGAAGCATGAGGGACATACCCAACGTCAGGGGACCCCTGACGAACCTCTCGCTCCATGCGGAGGCTAGAGGGCCTTTTTTGCAACCTCGCCGAGACCCCCGCAACCCGAACTTGCGCTTATGGGCTCGGCAAATGCAATAAGAACTGATCACTCAAACGCAAAAATGGAGAAAGCCCCTGGAGGAGTAACTTCACTCCTCCAGGGGCTCGGAAAACTACACCGCCGGAGCGCCGCACGCACCCCACCGAACCTCGAAAACAAAACCAATTCCTACGGAGCGGGCATAAACCCGGCCTCGGCGAACCCTCGTGGAGAGTGCACGCACTCACCCCGAGGCTCGGGGCTACTCTTGTCACCTTAGAACGGGTACCCCAAGCAAGCATCAAAATAAAGCTAGAAGGTAAGCCGTGGGCCCCTCACCTGCCACGATCGAGCCCTCCTCCACCTCGCCTCGAGCCTCGAGCAGGAGGTCTCGGAACAAACTCCGCCTCACGCGAGGCTCCCTAGGGTAGGCCTCGGCAGGGGGCGCCGAGCCTCGGCGAGGCGGCCGTCTCCGTCTCGCCCGAGGCTCTCCAGGAAGGCCTCGGCGGGGTACATTCTCCGTATCGCGCGAGGCGTCTCGCGCAAGGCCTCGGCAAGGAACCTGATCTCCGTCTCGCGAGGCCTCATTCTCTCGTGGTCGCCGAGGTCGGCTCGTCCGCGGTCCGTCGCCCCCGCCTCGACCCGACCCTCCCGACAACTCGTCATGTCTCATTAATGCTTCAACCACTCCCGCAATCTCAGCCGGACGGTGGCTCAACGCCACAGGATGGCCGACACGACCCGAGGTCGCATCAGCGCCATACCGGCCGGGACAGAGCACGACGGGGATTACCGACCACTGTGTCCTACCACTGTGTCCGCGATCAGCGCCATACCAGCCGGGACAGGGCACGATGGGGATTACCGGCCACTGTGTCCTACCACTGTGTCCACGATCAGCGCCATACCGGCTGGGAAAGGGTATGACGGGGATTACCGACCACTGTGTCCAAACGCTGTACCCATGATCGGCCGCCCGCTCAAGGCCTCGGCACTGTACACCGGGGCCTCGGCGATCTTGGGGTTCGTGCCTACCGAGACCCCCCCCCACCGTAGTACCAGCCTCGGCATCGACCAAGTCTCGGCCTCGCGCACAGTCCGTCCACAGTGGCTTGCACGTTCGCCGCCGCGTCCACTCCGAGGCATTCCCGGGGCTCCCACGACGCACAGGATCTGATGGGACGACCACGCCGCCCCAGTACTCCAAGGATGGACCACTCCAACGACCACGCCACCACAGGGACAGGCCACAGGGCTCGGACGTGCCACCCCTATTGGCACGACGCCGCATAGTAATACATGTACGGTCCTTGTCCTCCCTTCAACTATAAAAGGAGAGGACTTGGGCCACTTAGGGGGGGCCGGAAAAAAACCTTGTAACACACACACATATACACACACATCCTTGCCGCCTGAGAGCAACGTCTCAAGCGGCCCAAGACGACGCCTCGCCGAGACACAGGACCAGCTCCCTCTCTCCTTTAGCTTGTAACCCCCTACTACGAGCACCTCGGTGCAAGGAATACAAGATCGATCTCTCGGACTACTAGACGTGGGGCCTCGATTGCCCGAACCAAAGATAAACCTTGTGTCTCTTTGCATCACCATCCGGATTGGGAGCACGCAGAACAAATTCACTAGTCGGTTGAGGACCCCCCGGTCCAAAACACCGACAGTAGGCTAGAGTTGAAACCCAGCAGAAGCAATCAAGGTTCAGGCACGTGAATAGCTATTTTCCAAGCACTCCTATCTAAGGCTAAGTCTTTGGGTATATTCCATACTTTCAGGTCTCCTTTTATTGCCTCTACCCAAGTCAACTTCGGTCTTCCTCTGTCTCTCTTCATGTTACTATCCTAGCTTAGGATTCCACTATGCATCGGTGATGACAGGTACCTTTTCGAGTCCAGTTATGTGAGATCTTGAATGAACACGTGCAACATCATCTAGAGAAGTAGGGTTGAAATTTTGAATTTCAAGAACCTGTGAACCACGATGCTGAAAACTAAACAAATGAGATGACATTTTAACTTATGAGTACTCGTCCTTATGTCCTATTTCTTTTTATATAATTCAATTTTAGCATGGTTTCAAATAAAGGTAAAATGAAAAAAATAAAGGTGTTTTTTAAGATCTAAGTTCCAAAAAACAGTTACGAATATTCAAAGTAGTATTGCCGGTATACCTTGGGACTAAGCTCCAATTTCTCAAGAGCATCAACTATCGCAAGATTCTGGATGTGCTTCCTGAATACCAAAAGAAGTGGAAAATATTATGATATAATGCACAATGCAGATGAGACAACTTATTACATCGTGATTTATATAGTTCTATCTATCATTTTTTTCAAGAAATTTGTTTCATGAAAGGTAAAGCATGGTTGTTAGTTACCACCAACCATTTACATAGATGGTCTAGAACTATTGTATATTGTTTAGAAACTCAATATTTAAGTTTTCAATCTTTTTTTTCAGCAACTCAGTATTTACATAGATGGTCTAGAACTTGGCCAGAAAGTACATTCTAACCTTTTTTTTGTTCCTTTTGCATAGATCAATAGTGATATCCAAAACAAACACTCGCATCACAGGGAAAAAGAAAAAGCCGTGGCCATTATGCTACAGGCATCTTACCAAATGTTGAACCAGCAACAAAAGAACAATACTACGCTCATCAACCTAATAAGGGAAAGCCCAAGCCCCTAAAGAGAAATCCTACTAATTCCCGACAGAACGATCATAAGAAAAATGATTCTTGCATAATCCACATAGGTCTAGGCAATAAGCAAAATAAATGCACCAACCACGAATTTAAGAACAAGATATGCAAGAACTTCATAATGATTGGAAGAAACCCTGCGCGCACCATTCATTCAGGTCCAACTCCAACATCTGCATCCTCCTTACGATGCCGTTGCTACAGCTCCACCTTCCTCAACCCAACTAATGACCTGAGCCACTTCGCTGAGATGCCCATCGCGCCGCCACTCCGGCCGCCTCAATTGCAGTAACCTAAAGACGTAATTTTTTTTGTTTCTGTTAGCACCAGCACAACTGTAGCACAATGTCACAGGATAGAGGGGGGGAAAGGAGTGCTCACATTACTTATTCAGTCCAAATTTAGCCAAGAACTCTACTTGCAGATCAGGGGATGCTAAGGGTGAAAGGTCCTAATGGCTAGAGGGGGGGTGAATAGCCTAATAAAAATTTATACAACAACACTTAATAAAATAGTTAGACAATTATGAGGCGAAGCAAGAGTTGCGCTAGCCTACTCAAAATACAAGCCACCTACCACAATTCTAGTTTAGATAGTATCTATTCACACAATAGCTATGATACTTCCCTATGTTAGTGTGCTCTCAAAGGCTAACTAAAGAGCCACACCAACCAAGCAAGCAAGCTCTCACAACTAGCTACACTAAAGAGCTTGACAACTAGTTTGCGGTAATGTAAAGAGAGTAATCAAGAAAGTTATACCGCCGCCGTAGATGAAGAAACCAATCAATCACAAGGATTAATAACAATGAAGATCAATCACCTCGGAATCAATGATGAACACAATGATTTTTTACCGAGGTTCATTTGCTTGCTTAAGCAAGCTAGTCCTCGTTAGGCGATTCACTCACTTGGAGGTTCACGCTAATTGGCTTCACACGCCAAACCCTCAATAGGGTGCCGCACAACCAACACAAGATGAGGACAACACAAGCCACGAGCAATCCACTAAAGTACCTTTTGGCGCTCCGCCGGGGAAAGGTCAAGAACCCCTCAATCACCACGATCGGAGCCGGAGACAATCACCACCTCCGCTTGAGCGATCCTCGCTGCTCTAAGCCATCTAGATGGCGGCAACCACCAAGAGTAACAAACGAATCCTGCGAAACACGAACACCAAGTGCCACTAGATGCAAACACTCAAGCAATGCACTTGGATTCTCTCCCAATCTTACAAAGATGATGAATCAATGATGGAGATGAGTGGGAGGACTTTGGCTAAGCTCACAAGGTTGCTATGTCAATGCAAATGGCCAAGAGAGTGAGCTTGAGCCGGCCATGGGGCTTAAATAGAAGCCCCCACGAAATAGAGCCGTTGTACCCCTTCACTGGGCACAGCGCGGGGTGACCGGACGCTCCGGTCCGATCGACCGGACGCAGGCCCTCGGCGTCCGGCCACGTGATACACGCCACGTGCCCCCTGCTTGAAATATTGTTCGTCAGATTTCAATGGTCGCTCTCGACCGGACGCACAGCGCGCTAAACTAATCGAACGCTTCGACCTCCAGTCATTCGGTCGTTTTCGATGAAGGTTCCAGAACAATTTCTTCGACCGGACGCGTCCGATCAAGCTTGACCGGACACAACCAGCGTCCGGTCAGTTACACTGGTCACTATGCTGTCATGTCAGCTGAGACCGGACGCAGCGTTTCAGCGTCCGGTCACTCCGAGACCCAACGTCCGGTCGTTTGACTAAAGCTGATGTCTACGCTGTCACGTTTGACCGGACACGCGGTCCTTCTGAGACCAGCGTCCGGTCACCTTGTGACCAGCGTGACTAACTTCTTTTCACTTCTATCTTCTTCACCCTTACTCAAATGTGCCAACCACTAAGTGTATCACCTTGTGCATATGTGTTAGCATATTTTCACCAATATTTTCAAGGGTGTTAGCACTCCACTAGATCCTAAATGCATGTGCAATGAGTTAGAGCATCTAGTGGCACTTTGATAACCGCATTCCGATACGAGTTTCACTTCTCTTAATAGTACGGCTATCAAACCTAAATGTGATCACACTCTCTAAGTGTCTTGATCACCAAAACAAAATAGCTCCTACAATTTATATATTTGCCTTGAGCCTTTTGTTTTTCTCTTTCTTCTTTTTAAGTCAAGCACTTGATCATCACCATGGCATCACCATTGTCATGTCATGATCTTCATTTGCTTCTCCACTTGAAATGTGCTACCTATCTCATGATCACTTGATAAACTAGGTTAGCACTTAGGGTTTCTTCAATTCACCAAAACCAAACTAGACTTTCAAAGGGACCACCTGAGGTGCTAAATTTTCAGCATCAGTTGTATCACATGAAACTAACAGCTTCCTTCGTCCTATAGAATGCTTGTTGGAAGTGACGCCAACTGCGCTTGGTAACAACATAATTGTATTAATCAGGTCCAATTAATGCTCCCATCCTAATAGTAAAAAATCAACTTAGCAATAGAACATTCAAAAAATAACATTTGAGCACAAAAGCATATATTTGCAAGCAGAGAGGCAGTAGAAACACCTCCAACAATTAAATGATGGGTAAAAACCAACTCTTTTTCCAAATCAGTGTCAAAATAATTAGAGGGCTAATAAGTATTAAGATGCTAGTGATGCAGGAAGTACTCACGGCTTAGCAATCTCTGTAGAAATTTCAAACCTAGGATTAAGGCCTTGAACAATAGAATATCGAAATACATAAAAGGGAGAAAGCATGAGTAAACTGACAGCATAATAACAATTTCCTTATAATAAACATGTAAACTATTAGACAATGAAACTTGAGAATGCTCTGACCACAAATGGTTGGTCAGCAGCAATCGCCAAAAGATCCTCTCCTGCAAAATTTAATTCCGAGTCAACATAATAAAATTGATAGAATAAACCATGAACTTCTTCTTTTCAAATTGGTAGGTCACACAACATTACCGATTGCAGCAACTTTCTACTTCTTCTTTTCAAACTTCTCCGGTAGGAAAAAGGACGCCCCAATTTAACCATAGCTTTAAGCACCTGCAGGAATACAAGATTCAACACTTCCCAGAAGGTCGCAGGGTATAGATTATCATCGGCTGGCTTAGGGAAAGGAGAAGGAAGAACCTGCAGGTGGCGACGAGGAGTACAGAGATCCGGCGAGGGCGCCAATGTGCGGCATGGGACGGGCCGGCGAGCGCGGCTCCGCGCGACCTGACGAGGGTCCCCGCCATAAGGCCTAGGCCGGGGCGGCGAGTAGGACTCCCGAAACCCTAATTTGCTCATCAAAACTTTTCCCCAAAATTTGGAACCCTAAATCCCGAACTAAGGCATAAATTCGCGCATTAGTACCTGCTCTGGCATCAGTGATGCTACGCCGCCGCTGCCAGGAGGCTCCCCTCCCGCGCACGCGTCAACGCGCCCTCGACATCGTCTTGTGCACGCGGCCGCTGCGAGACCGAGGCCCGGCCAGATGCGATCTCCTCGGAGACCGAGGCCTTGGACAACTGCGGCACCGGATGCGCCTCCTGCTGCTACGGATGGCCGACGGTCGGAGCCCTGGCGGCCTCCCGTCCTGGCGTATGTCGTGGGAGTGGAGTCGCGCGTTTGTGGGAGAGACGGAGTCGCGCGAGGGTGGACAGGGATCGCACGGGTGCGTGATTGACGGCGCGCGTCGGGTCCGGGGGAGGGGAGGAGCAAGGTTTCTTTCCTTTTTTGAATTTTGACGCAAGTGATGGACGTTGGAGCGAGGGGCGGAGGATCGCAGCAGACACAGACATGCATCAATGTTGAAATGTCGTACCAAAAAGTGTCCACTCTTTTCCTTTTAGTTGCAGGAGACTTGCACACTTGGCACCCTTTCGTTAGGCTCACCGGATCGCCGAGTCTCTGGTTCGTCCGCCTCCGCGCCGGCATCTAAGCCCTAGCCGCATGGCAGAACTGAATCGATGCAGACATAAAAAAAAAACTGAATCGATGCAATGCAACGTGAGATGGGCCACATGAAGTAAACGAGATGGCCTATACAAAACGCAAGGCCCAACCCAAACACACCAAAAGGCCCACGATAACGGTTCGTTCTTCCTCCTGGAGTGGCGTTTCAGAGCTTTGCTCTCTCGTCAGACTCTGGAGCGGCGGCCGGAGCCGGCTACTCCGGCGGAAATCGCCTCCCGAATCGCCTCCGTGGACGGGAGTGGTCAGAACCATCTTTTCCCACTCCTGCCTTTCCTTCTCCCGACTACTCTGCTTGCGCGCGGGCGCGCTCTCGTGGCGCAACTAGGCGACCGCGGCCGGCTGCCCTGCGCCACGTGCTTGGGTCTATCTTCATCGGTACCTTCGCGTTCAGGCCCTTCGCCGGTGACCAACACCCACCAGGTATGCGCACCTCTCTTCCCTCCCTGCTGTGCGAATACCCGAACCCTAACTTAATCTATTTGGGTATTTGTATTCGGATCTGATCTAATTACAAGTTTGTGTACCTAAGAAATTCGATTGTTTTGATATAAAGTTTATTGGTGTATTTTACTGGGTCCGCCCTGCTCGAGGGTTTAGCAATTGCCTTCTTCTCTTGATGATCCGATGAAATTAGAGCTTAGTTGTAAACCTTCTTTTGTTTGGTTATTAAAAAAAGTAAGAGTTTAGAACTCAGGCGTCATGTCATGTTGCAGCACACGGCCATCCACTAGCACCGTCTTGATATTCTTGTTGTAATCAACATCCTATGTAGAATAGGGAATCTTTTTTTTTTTTTGCAGCTTTCATGTTAAGATTCCCCATAATTATGAGACCAAATGTTTTAATTTATGCATCTTACAAGGTATATTTGAATGTTGATTTGCAGCAGTTTACTGGAAGTGTGGAACTACTTCTGATGCTGTATTTGTAAATATTGATGGAGCTAGCTGAGTAGAAATGGACTGCAGTCAAGATTCCCAAGAAGAAAGCCAGCAAAGGAGGGAGAATGGTGAAGAAGCAGAAAAGACGGCTGACTATGGAAATGCTTTGAGTCGTAAGGAGGCAACAGAAGAGCTTCTTGGTTGCGTAGTTCATAGTGAGGAAGAGGCATACAGGCTGTACTGTGATTATGGGCATCGAATCGGTTTTAGCGTGCGGAAGGGCAAACAGTCTTACTTTATTGGTACCAAGAATATTCGAACAAAGGATTACTACTGCTCAAAGGAAGGGCTTAAATATGATGAACCTGTTACAGAAGCAAATTTTAATCGACCAGACACAAGAACTAATTGCAAAGCAATGATCCGCTTTAGAGTTGACGAGAAGGGGCGATGGACAGTTATACGCTTTGTTCCTGTACATAATCACCAGTTGGCGAAACCTGGAGAAAGGCACATGCTGAGATCAGCCAAATCGCTTGCTGTTGGCAAATCAGGTGTTATAGATCCATCAGCATCTACAGAGTCGCATCCAATTAATGGTTTCTCTGATATGACAGGTGATGTAGCTGAGAATTCAGGGTATACTATAAGGGAATGTTACAATCAAGTGGGCATGCAGAGTATAACGGTAATTGAGGCAGGGGATAGCCAAAGTCTTGTCAGCTATTTCAAGCGCAGAACTAATGAGGAAGGCATGTTCTATTGGGATGTCCAAGTTGATCAAGAAGGGCGCATGACTAACTTCTTCTACAGGGATGGTAAAAGTAGAAATGATTATGGATGCTTTGGAGATGCCATTATATTTGACACAACCTACCGCACAAACAAATATAACTTGATATGCGCCCCATTTGTTGGTGTTGATCACCATTGGCAGAATGTTGTTTTCGGCTGCGCATTCTTGTTAGATGAGTCTGTAGCTTCCTATGCCTGGGTATTTAAATCATTCTTGGAGTCAATGGGAGGCCGATCGCCAAAATCAATATTCACTGATCAGGATGAAGCTATTATGCAGGCAGTCGAACAGGTTTTCCCTAACACGCAACATTGCTTTTCCTACTGGCATATTCTGAAGAATGCACAATCTCATTTAGGCTCACTAAATACGTCTCAAGCATTTCAAAGTATGTTTACCAAGTGTATGCAAGGATCTGACTCAGAAGAGGATTTTAAGGAATCATGGGCTGCAATGATCCAGGAATACAAGCTACAGGATAATAGCTGGTTGATTGACCTTTATACATTCCATCGTAAATGGTGCTCAGCATTTAACAAAGATACATTTGATGGTGGAATTAATTCTTCTCAGTGGGGGGAGGTTTCAAGTAATATTCTCAATGGAATTTCTGATGAAAATACCTCTCTTACACGTTTTGCCCTTTTGCTAGAAAAGGCTGTCAAGGATCTACGTAGAAATGAATCTGAAGAGGATTTTCGCTGTAGCCAGACTGCTCCAGTCCGTGCAATTAAGCATAGTACAGTTCTGAAGCAAGCTGCAGAATCATATACACAAAGGATCTACAAATTATTTGAAGCAGAATTTCTGGATGGGTGTGGAGCAACTTCATGCCACGAAACTTCGAGTGGTGGAAATTTATTGAGGTTTGGAATTACAATGCAGGGAAGGGGTTCAAAAGTATGGGATGTTGTTCTTGACACTTCCACCATGGAGATCAGTTGTGGTTGTAGAAAGTTTGAAAGGATGGGTCTTCTTTGTTCGCATTCCCTCAAAGTCTTCACCCTGCAGAATGTGGACACAATTCCAGTAAAGTATGTTTTGAAACGCTGGACAAAAGATGCCAGGAAAAGCATGTATACACTTGCTCAGGATGATTCAACCCAACAGGAGTGCACAGAGGCTGAACTTGCATATCGCAATCGGGCAATGCAGTATGCATTTAACCTAATTATAAAGAGCCAGGAACTGGAAGAATCAAGAAAAATATTCTGGGATTCCCTTGAAACTGGAGAGAAGGCACTGGAAGTATTCTTTGAAATGAGAAACATGCGCACTCAAGCAGCAAAGGATGCTAGTAAGAATGAGAAAAAGAAGAAGAAAACATCAAAAGGACCAAACCCAAGTAAGTGACAGTTTTAAACTCCCTCCTCATAGGGTATCATTTTATTCAAACTATACCCTATTATGCAGAAAAAAAAAAAAACAAGCCCCAGGAGTTTCCTCAACTGGTCTGGAGCTGATAGTCCAAACTAATGAGCATCAATTTCAATCTTCACAAGATGCTCAGGGTAATGCAACCATTGGAAGACCATATTACTATCAGGTACATAGAAAAAGTTCCTTTTTCCTTTTCTTTTTGGCATTTAATGGATCTTGTACTTACATACTTCATGTTCAGGTTCAGCAGACTTTTCCAAATGCCCCTATCCAACCAAACCAGATGTACATGCATCCAAATATGCACACAATGCCCCTTTGCACACCGCAGGTACTCTTGTCGATGGACTGACCTGAACATGTTTCTTTCACCGTGCAAAGATCAATGTGATTTGACAGAGGGCGGTGGGTGGGTGGGTGGGTTCTCTTTGTAGAGGTCTCTCCGCTTTTATATCAAGTATAGATAAAATGTTGACCTGCGTTAACTATGTGGGCACTGCTTTCTGCATGATCAGTCCTTGGCCCTTTGTACATGCCACCTTCTAACTCCATAGTAGCTCATTTTCAAGCGGTGATGGTGGCCATGGTTTAAGCTTGATGGTTGGATGTCGCCGAAGTCGGCATATACATGGCCACAAAGGTCAACCAACAGAAAGCAGCAGCAACACCCTTCACACAATGTAACACAATGGCAATGGGATTCTAGGAGACATGCAACAACATAGAAGTTTAACTCTGAACTGAACTGAAGCAAATTGATGATTTGAACTCTAGATATCGCAGCCGCTGAGCTCTGAACTTCTGAACCAAGTGGGTGAGGGAAAGCCTCACATTATGTCGCCAAAAAGGATCTTTAGCCCAAATAGCAGACTATTTCTTTTATTCGCCTTTTAGCGTATAACAACACCATATGTTAAACTCCAAGAAAATAATAAACTTGTGGCTCGTGAAAAAAGATGCTTCATTTGGTAGATCGGTTCAGGGGTCTTCTTTTAGAGAAGTTATTTAGGACCTGAGCTCTTCATGTCACTGAAGGAAAGTTTAATGCATGATCGACTGTTGGCAAGACCCTGAGACATAACAGAACCAAAAAAAGCTGTAGGCAACACGAACTGTAGCAAAAATATGGGTATGGAGTTTAGCTAGGCATTATGGATGTAGGTGCAACAAAAATGATATGCTCTCTGAACTTATTTGCCCTTGCTTTTCTTATGCTCAGCAGGACCTGTCTGCATTTGCTGCAATACGCCCCAATTCAACTTTTGGTGGTGCCAAGAACATCTGAACTTTTGAAGGATGTTAAGGTATGCAATGTACATGCAAAATTCTTGTGTGTGTGCCATGCCTACTATGTGGAACAATTTCCTTTGTTTTATTGCTCTTGCTGGCACTTGTGGCAAGAGGATGCATGTTATCTGCAGTAGTAGTCCAGTGCATCTCCCATGTATTTTATTTTTCTCAAATGTTGAACATTAGAGCTGGGTACCGTCCTATCCTGGGCTGATATAAGTATTTTACAGGGCAATAGCCGGTTGCACTTGCACCATGTTCATACGATTGCTGTATGCATGATACCAGCCTACTCTTAATTTCCAGGTCCAGGTTCCTCTGGATGTCATTGGAAAACCTTATTCAGGGATTGTGAGTTGTGACTATCAACTCCGCTTTGAGCTCTGTCGACCCATTTATGTAGGCCTGGCGGCACTTCTTCATGTTTGGTTGGTTCAGGGGCTCTTTCTTCTGTTCTTAGGGAAGCGGCTATTCTGGCTGTTGCAGTGCAGCCCCTTATCCAGATAGCAGTGGCTTGTTATTAATATCACTCAGCCAGGCAATTTTAGGCTTGTAAACTGTAAGGTAGGAGGTAGTGAGAGTAAAGAGTAGGCGATCATTCTACAGATCCAGAATCCAGTTGCATACTATACTGATGTAGGGATTGATTTGCTTGTGCTAAAGGCCTCCATCCGCTGTGAGTTTCCTGCATGGGTTCAGCTTGAGTTGAGCAGCTGAGTCGCTGAACATGTAAGCAAGCAAAGCAGCTGGGAGTCTGGGAGTGGAGGAGTTGGCGGCCAGCGCTAGCCGGGGAACTACTCAGTAGTCAGTCCTAGACATCTGTTGATCCGAAGTGACACTGACAGCTGACCTATGTTTTTTTGGGTATGTTTCGGGCCTGGTGCAAGCGGTAGAGTCTTACCGCCTGTGACTGGAAGGTCCCGGGTTCAAATCGCGGTCTCCTCGCATTGCACAGGCGAGGGTAAGGCTTGCCACTAACACCCTTCCCCAGACCCTGCACAGAGCGGGAGCTCTCTGCACTGGGTAAGCCCTTTTTTTCTCTTCTGATTTATGCGTGTCAGTTTATATAATGTAATATATATTGTACTCCTGGTTGACGAAGAGATGATGAATGGACAGATTCTAGGAAAATTCAACGTTATTTGGATTTTTGGAAGCGTTGCTGGTCAGTACATGCTGAATTGCTGATGATTGATGGCACAGGCTCCACCAGAGGGTCTTGGGTCGCAACTGCCATGGCCGGGCGGGTCTTGACACAGTGCCTGCTGCTGGAGCTAGAACTGGACCTGGACTGGCGGACCCCCTGCCAGACAACCACGCCGATGACCGAGTGACAGCCGCTCCCTATGGACTGGCCACCTCCGACTGCCCACATATGGACGGCAGCCTGAAACTCTGCTCGACAGCCTGCTCTGAATTGGGGAAACAGAAAGGGCACAGGATTGTAGATTGAGAGAAATCGGAGGATGGAGCTGTTGCTTGGGTTCACTGGTGAAGGAAGCCGCTAGCTGCTGCTTGGGTCGATTCAAGAGAGATTAGAGAAGGATTGGAAATGTTGCTGCTGGTTCGCTTGAACTCTGAATTTCTGATTATTTGCTTGTTCTCAGAATGTAGTGTAATGCAAAACTTAGGTTGCCAACGCCTTGGTTCTGAGATGTGACAATAAAAAAAGTGCGACTGTTGTGATGGTATTTTTGAAATTTCGGTTTGTAAGAAATGATGAAAGAAGAAATGTCGTCAATACGATCATTGCATTGTTTTGCCTATTTGCATGTTTACCTCAATAGGATGGTTGTATGGCACTTCACTCTGAATGCGAGTTGTTTTATGCTAACTGAGAGAAAAGTGAGTGGGGTTAGGAGTGATGTTAAACTCACCACACCACATGTGAGCCAGCCGCAATGCGAGCTAGCAACAAATGCAAACTTCTTTGGCCGGGCCAAATTCAGACAGTTATCGAAACACCAGGGAATTGCCTACACCACCACAGCGAGCTATCTCTAGCCTAGCCATGGCTAAATCCTAGCCTGGCTTAGGATATAAGCCAGATAACCAATCACTCCCACTGTGAATAACCAACGCAACATTTTATTAGTGGTTAATGAAGCACCTCTTTACTCCTTCCAGATGCGCAAGGGAAGCACCAAAAATCTGATGGTACGACAGAAAGTGAACTTCACAAGAAATTGCTTGCCAGCTACAGAATAACAAACACTCATAAATACATCAGCGTGAGTATACATGAAAACTTGCGGTTTTTCAGTTTGTTGTACATCAACACCAATTGTACATCAACAGATGCAGACATCAATTGTACATCAACAGATGCAGAAATCAATTCCTACATACTAGGCCACCTAAATGAACATATAATTTTACATTACATGATGCGAAAATATCGTCTTTCGTCCAAGGATGCAAAAATATCAATACCTCACTCCCGAATTAAAGGTGTACCCAGTGCAGCGAGAGAGCTCCCCTGCAAGCGGGTCCTGGGAATGGTGTTAGTGGCAAGCCTTACCTCGCCTCGCAATGCGAGGAGACCATGCGACTTCGGACCCGGGACCTTCCGGTCACAAAGCGCGTAAGACTCTACCGCTTGCACCAGATCACTCCTAGAATTGATGGAGAAAAACAGTTAATGTTTCGAGAAAGCATCATCTGCAACCCATGTTGACATGGCACAGATTATCGCGCCTTCCACCCTTCCAAGAGCCACTGGTGATCCACCTCAATTACAAAGTCCTTGTGGTAGCTGTCCTTGACCTTCTTCCTCACGACCTTAACGATATCCGGGTCCAATGGTAGCTGCTTCAGTCCAGCCCGGTGGTTTCGCACTTGCCATTGCCTATACATTTTATGGCGCTCCACCCTATCGGAACCCTCGCAGGCAATGACATTCAGGGCAGACCGTCTAAGGAAGTGCTGCTCAACCATCAAGCGTTGGTCGTTGTCCCGTGGAACCGTAGCATCAAGCATGTCAAACATTGACGAGAAATAGAACAGTACCTCCCGGAACCGTGTTACAAAGAATGGCGTCCCATGGGAGAGATTGAAAATAGAAAAGATGAACACATCTGGTCGCATCTTTCGGATGTTATCAAGGACCATATCCCTAGGGCTTGGGCTATATATGTCGACACCCTCATCCATCAACTTCCCAAAATCAAATAGACCATTGATGATGAGTGCCTCGTCAGGGTCAATGTTCAGGTCATCAACAGAAACCATCTCCCACTTTGTTGCAATGCTATGGAACTTGAATGGTATGCCAAACTGGCGAGCACATTTGCTGAGCCGACGCCCTGTCTCTTCTATCTGAGCAGCTGGGCGGAATCCAGGCTGGGGAAGGTCAATGCCGGTGATCCTCACCTCTGGTGGTCCACCTTCCCAAGTAGACAAAATGCCAAGCAAGCTTGGCCACTGGAGGCCGTGATGTATGCCATAGTCTACAATGTGCAACCTCTTCCTCCCGGCAATAACATTGGCGATGGTCATGTTGGAGAACTTGTATGCCATCATCTTGAAACAGCAAACTGTTAGGTACAGCTGATAGGCTTTGAGCATCTCCACAAGCCAGGTGCGCGTTGACATGAGCGACCTGTAAACCTGGCTTCCTGTGCCTGCCAATCGTGCCTCTAGTCCCTCTGCAAGATAATATGCCAACCTTTGATTGGCGTCTCCCTTTGTGAGGAGTGCTGCTTGATCTGCCAAAGTAGCTTGGTTGCACTCCAGCGGTCGTCCATTGACACAGCCTGTGCACAATGGATAAGCAGTGTGTGCAAGTACACTGTCTCATTCGAGCTCTGCGTTCCCAATGCTGACTTCCAATTCCCTTCCTCATGTTCTTCTTCCCATTCTTGCTATCCATACTGATGTGCAGGCCCAGCATTCCATTGAGGCACAAGCGATACTCATTGAGAATTATTTCATCAATCATCTCGCCCGTTTCCTCCGGCTCAGGCACCATAAGTTTGCTCTTTCTGCCATTCTCTGTCTCCAAGACTTGCCAATTACACCGGCTCTTGCGGCACCGGCCATTACCAGTTCCTTGAAATGATAACATTCCGTCTGCATTGTCGCCCTTCCTCATATCGTCTGCGGTACAGGTTTGCGACAGATTACTACTGCCTCGAGGCTCGAGAGAAGGATGTTGTTATTGTCAATGGGCAAGAATTTTTTGGCCTCCTCCATGCCCCTATGGAACGCCTGGTTGAGCATGTCCATGTCTACCCTGCTCCGGCCACTGAAGAAGGTCGAGGACACCGCGTCGAGTTCCCAGGTGGTCGTTGTAGTTGTCTCCTCCGCACCATCCAAGAACTCCGCACTGTGGTTGCGGGCGTCTTGCTGGGGCAACAAAAGTTGGTTGCCACCATCTGCGGTGAAGTCATCGATTCCCGCTCCCATTCCTCGGCGTGGCGACGACAGGAGCTGCTGGGAGAGCTCGACCGGGTCGTAGGGCCAGGCGGCGTTGGCGAACGCCGGGGCATCGGGGGACGGCGTGAGGGTGCAAGCGCCGCTTCCGTTGGTGTTGGTGGTGAAAGAATCGGCGGCGGCAGAGGCGGCATCGGAGAGGATTTGGGCGTATGGCTGCTGGGCCTGGAGGAGCGCGGGGTGGTCGTGGTAGTGGTAAAAGAACTTGTCGTCGATGTCCTCCATGAGCATGCGCGAGATGAAAGGGAGCGCGAGGTCGTCCGTGGAGTCCGCCGCGTCCTCCTCGCTGGGCGTCGGAGGGAGGTCGAGGAAGACGGAGGGGGAGAACGGCTCAGCCTCGAGGGGCCCCTGCCCCGGGAACTCCTCCGGCGTGGAGCCCATGCCTGACCGGCGGTCAAAATCGAAGCTTCAATCGGGTTGCTGACGACTATCGTGGGTTGGTGTCGAGTGGGGGAAACATGGAGATGGAGAGGGACCGAACCGGGGTAGCTGTGCCTGTGGTGGATGGGACTGGCAAACATTGACGCCGGCAGCGGAAGGTAGAGGAGTCAAGCCTCAAGCAGCGAAGGTTCGGGGAAGGCGTCGGGATGCTACTTCGCGCGGCGGCGGCCAGTGCTACATGAGCTCTGTTGTTCTACATTTGGAAGTGCGGCCGCCAGAGTGCAGACTGCAGTATACTAGTCGACTTCACTGTCACCAGAGTTCGGGGCATTTATATATTTACCATTATTACGGATATCATCTTACACTATGTCACTGACACATGAGTCACTGATATGATATTTTTATACCACTCTCATCCACATGATGGTAAATATGTAAAAATTCCCTAGAGTTCACTGTATTTTAAAGAGCTCCAAAAATATCTCATATATCCTTCTTTATTAATAAAAATAAATATTTTAATAAAAACAAGCTTTTTAATAGTTTCTTTAATTAAATCTTTAAGTATTGTTATTTTCTATTTTAGATTTCTTGCTAGCCAAAGATAAAAATAAAATTTAGCTGCCAAAACTTAGTCTAAGCCAAAATTTTTACAGGTTTGATAAAAAAACTTGTCAATATCTCACAATTGACGAGCCTGTTTGGTTCACTTTCAAATTTTGCCCATGCCAAAGATTGTAAGTATATGGTTCCAACTCCATACTTTGACTCTTCAACCCTGATGCTGGGCGACAGATTTAAATCTAACAATGTTTGTTTTTCTCTCTCTCCAAAACTAACACTTTTGGCCGCGCCTATTTCTATGACGCGGCGAAATGCCTGTGCCGCGCTGCGCCATGGTGGCACGGCGGGAGGATGACGTGGCACTTCCACGCGCCATGGCCGTTAACGTGGCAGGAGCTGCCGCGTCGCTATGCATGGCGCGGCACCGCCGCGCCCCGGCCCACGGCGCGTCCCTTCGTCAGATGTGTTCTGCCTTGCCGTAACGAGGGTCTGTTCTCCGTTCAATGTACCTCTTTTCAAACTTTGTATCTCGCTTCTATGTCGTTGTACTTGTCCTATTAGATTTTATCTCTTGTTTTAATGCTGTTGCATATACTGTATCCCATCTTATCGGTTTATCGTGACTTGACATAGCACTGCGTTGCTGACTCTAGTTTCGTAGCCCTGAACTATAGGCCATGCCGCTTTGCTCTGTTACGCAAGACTGGTCATACCGTCTAATCGGAACCAACTTTTTGCAGGCTGAGACGACGTGCGTGTAGATGCTGCGGTCGGTGCTGTAAACAACTACAAGTGCCGCCGCAACGCATTGAAACGAATATGAAGCAAATAAATGGAGTCCGTGCGCAAGTTGATAAGTTGCCACATAACATTTTCATTGGTTCATGAGTATGTAAGTTTCGGACGATGATATTTGTTCGACATAAGTTTGACATAACAAACTAAGTCACATGAGTGTAAGGATCCATCGAACGTCTCTGTCTCTTCGGATTTGTAAGCAACACATTGGAAGTATAGCCAACGTCGGTGTGGTCGCGTTGCCGATGCGTACGGCTCGTACCCTGCAAGTATATGATATGCACGATTACTTATAATCTTTATGATCGTTAGTTCATGGAGCCTACGTATTTAAAGAAACTACCTTTATTACTACCTGTGAGTCTCCTTGGGTACCAAGCGGGGCACCACCTAGCTGAGACATGCCGATCTCGTCCTGCGGCCAATTGTCCCACTGGTCGTGCTGTCTGTGGAAGCCCGGGGGGTCGTCGTCGTCATCGTCATCCTCGCTTGCAGGGTCCTTCCCAGCGCTATGATGTGGTGGTGTACGCACTGCGAAAGTGGCACCTGTCACCGGCTGAGAAGAGCCGGCTGGTGTCCTCAAAGAGCCAGAAGACGTGCCACCCGACCACCGGACCGCTTGCCCACCCAAGGAGTGTCCATGCATTTCGACTTACGAGCTAGCTTCCTCTGACTCCGCTTCACCTTCTGCATAAATAGACGTTAAAGTTAGTGCATTTCCCAAATGCATATACACTAAAGAAACATTTTTGGAACGGAAAAGTTTATGTTTATCTCCACAAAAACCTCGAGAACGTCTGGCCCCAGCCCTCTAGACTCGTGAAGCCAAAACGCTGCTTCGTTGGATAGCCTTGACAATTGTGTAGCCTGGGTACAGAAACACGGTTGGACAGTTTTAGTACACATACTTAATACCAAATGGATAACAAATTATACCATTTGAGTATCTTACCACGTATCTTTGAAGCGGGGCTCTCTGTAGTTGTGTGTCGTACCTAGTGGCAACGTCGTACACATCTCGATCACATCTTCCTCGTCGTCCTCGTCAATCGCCTCCTCGATTATGGGGCTTGATATGTGTCCTCATAGACCCGGTGAAGTCACCGCAGTACTCGTCGAAGGTGTCTTTGGTCGTGTGGGGGAGACCCGCATCGATCGGGTGCCGGTCCTGTTTTGCCACAACCCGGAAGTACGTGTTGTGTGTCACGCTAATCCTTGGTCTTGTATCTTCCTCCTGCGGTCATACACCGCAACAAAACGATTGTTAGTTGTACCATACACACCTTTTAATTGTAGCTTTGTTATTAATCGATAATGCACCCATGCAATTCTTGGTTGGTGGAGTAAAGCGGTGGTGGGTAGCCCGTTATTCTTCCAAACTACTCAGCAAACCACGATGGGCAAGTGAATCTTGACCATGTGGAAGAAAATAAGAGAGACATTGCAGCGATACTCGTCTGACTCATCCCTAGTGACAGGACTCAGATAGTACTCGAGCTCCGGAGCATCCCAAGGACACCAATGCACCTGAACATTTCATAATTGAGTTAGGTTGTGATATAGTGTACATCAAACAAGACACATGTATGATAGTAAAGAGAGCATAACCTGATGCTGTGTCAGGACGTCGAGACCGTCCGTGTACTCCCTGTACTTGCGCCTCGTATTCCCTCTAACTAACTCTGCTTGCGTCCAGATATATAGAGCTGTAGGGAGTGTATCATGCCCGTTCTAATGCTGCATTGAACACGATAACGAATTAGCCATTAATAATTTAATCATATGTAACTGCCTCGAAGAATATAGTGAACCGAAGTACTTACCGGTAAACCAGTAGCAAGGGGCCTCCCAACGGGCCATCGTTCCCAACACCAAACCTGGAGTAGGTAGGAGCAACCCCCAAGGTTCGCATACCCTGAGGTGCGACGGCAGGCAACGCATAGCTATCAATACGTCTATGCCAGGACTGTGCTGCCCCAACTATACGCCGCTATGTTATCCCACGGCTGGCGTAGTATGTCAAGGAAGATCCAGCTGATGGTGTTGCACGAGGCGTCTAGGAAGAGGAAAGCACCAAGGAAGTGCCAGAGCCACACTCTAGTGAATTTGTCGATCTGAGCCTCATCAGCCTGTGGGTCCAAGTAATCAAAGCGCTCTGTGATCCACGACGACGAAACACCGAAACTTTTCCTGAAATTCACCAAAGAAAATGAGACCCGATGGCTGCAGGAAAGCAATGCAAGTATTAAATAGGCTTGAATTGCTCACTTATTTTTCTTGGAAACCTCATCGTCCGGTGGAAGAAAGACAGTGAACTGAGCCACCAACTCCCTCCAGTGATCGTTGTCAACTATACCTGTTACTGGAAGTCCCCCCAACCAAAGGCCAAAGATAGCCTTCATGTCCTGCATGGTCAAGGTTATCTCACCGCAAGGTAGGTGGAACGTGTGGGTCTCAGACCTCCACCTGTTATAAGAATAGAACGATTGTTAGTTGCCTCAAATTTGTTATAAGAATGTTTATGTACAATGAAGGCACTCGCACCTATCTACAGCTGCGCTAAGTAGTGCTGGGTCAAGGGGCGGAAGACCGTAGTTGACTACACAGACAAGCTCAAGGAAGCCAGCACGCCGTATGTACGGCGCGTAACG
Organism: Miscanthus lutarioriparius; assembly: GCA_904845875.1. Taxonomy (NCBI): domain Eukaryota; kingdom Viridiplantae; phylum Streptophyta; class Magnoliopsida; order Poales; family Poaceae; genus Miscanthus; species Miscanthus lutarioriparius. The sequence continues at coordinate 19,156,374 of CAJGYO010000004.1, forward strand.
CTCGTCCCACTAGTGCGCCCTGGTGTACGTGCGGGGCCTCAAAGGAGGCAAGGGCACCTCTACGTCGGTGTCACTCAAAAAGTGTGCTCGGTGCGGCTCGTCGTTCTCCACCTCAAGAAGGGGGTACAACGGGTGCTGCGTGAGAGGGGCCATCCTGTTATAAATTGATAAACAAAGGGTTAGAGTATTTAAATTAACTATATTCAAATTAACATTATGTAGCATTGCAAAATTTGAACTACTTGTTATGCAATAGGAACACAATATGAAAGCACATGTATATATTCAAAGTAACATTAACAGACATATTAAACAACTTCACTTGGAAAATAAGCAACTTCTGTGTATTCAAACGGACACAAACATCATTGAAGCTGGAGGTTCATCAAACCATTCCAAATCGTCGTATCATGCACTACTAAGTACCTACACTTGAAAACTAGTATCTATACTGACAACCTTTACTACTATAAACTAACTAAATAATAAATACCTAATCAATCCCTAAACCCAAAGTCCTAACTAACAGTAACCTAAAATCTAACTACCTAACCAAACCTTAACTATACTATAACACACAACCTAAACCCTAAAAACTACCTACCTAAATAAACAAATTCACTAACCTAACTATACTAAATCACTAACCCTAACTAAAATAACATTCATAATAACAAGAAATTGAGAGAGAGAGCTACCTTGATATGAGCCGAAGGAGAGGAGGCGGCGCTAGCAGGCGACGGCGCTGGCAGGGGCTGGGCGGGTGGGGGCGCAGGCGGCGGCGGCTTTCGAGGGCGAGGGAGGGCGCAGTGGGGGCGTCACGGGCTTTTAATTGGGGTTTGCCCCGCCACCAGCGATGGCGCGTCACAGCCGTGCCAAGATGGGTGGCGCGGCAGACCCTGCCACAACGACGCCACGTCATCCTCCCGCTGCGCCACCATGCATGGCGCGACACAGGCGTTTCACCGCGCCATGGCAATAGGCGCGGCCAAAAGTATTAGTTTTGAAAAAAACAGTGTTATATTTAAAATTAGTTTACAAAAAGTGTTAAAAATAAAAAAAATTCGTAGATGGAGATGTTGCAAGCCATATCTTTTTTTGTTGTTGTTGAAACGGTTGCTATGGGTGTTGTTGTGGTTTATGTGATAACTCTACCTTCGGCAGGAGCTTCTGGTGAAATTCTCTTGGCTGTGTCCGAGGGATTCTTCAGCTTGACGCCCTTACAAATGTCAGCACATACCATTTCAGTCAGGATTTACGATGCTCGAAGAAAACACCTCGTGGCGCATAACAGGTGTCTATGGGCCACAATCTGATCCAGACATTATTGCCTTTATGCAAGAGATCTCGGATATCAAACAACAGATGGACAAACAGTGGTTAATGTTAGGTGACTTTAATCTAATCTATGGGATGGAGGACAAAAATAACCAGAGAGTAAACATTCCAATGTTGAATAGATTTAAGAACACCATTGATAATATGCAGTTGGTACCCCTGGAATTGTATGGACAGCATTTTACTTGGTGTAATGTCCAGCAAAACCCAACGATGACAAAGATTGATCATTTTCTGGTAACGGCCGAGTGGCTAGAGTTATTTCCACGGACAGAGAGGTGCAGTGGCATAATTATCGTCCCAATCGTAGGCGTTGGTGGGGTTGGGAAGACGACCTTGGCCCAACTTGTATACAATGATCCTATAGTTGGAAACCGAATCACCACCCAGCCCACCCACCGGTGGCCACCCCGGCCCGGCGTCCACCGTCCAGCCCGCTGGTTTCTCCTGGCGCTCCGACACCGGCGTCCACCAGAGTGACGTGCGATTGTGTCCCTGGAGTGTCGCGCTCCGGGTGACGCTGTGCCGCCCGACCGCCCACCACCAGCGCCAACCCTTCCACCTCCCTCTTGCGCTCCTACGCCGTTCGAACCTCCTCCGCACACTGCCCGGCCTCGTCTTGGGGCTACCGGCAAGAAGGCCCACCAGCATCCGTCTCTGCAGCAGACGTCGGCGTTGGGAGCTCTTCTCCAACACAAGATCCTGATGGATTTCCACATTGCCATTGTCCCAAATCTCATTGCCCCGTCCCTGGCGCCGGTGCCAGTCTGGGTAACCCCCCTTCTCACCATCCCAAATTCTCCCTTTCCTTTATGTGCTCTGTCTTGCATCGAATTCTTGCTCCACGTTAGGGTCACCTTAGAGTCACGCTTGTTCGTCCTGGCATTTTTGAGATGCTGGTTTCTTGTAAGAATGTAGCAAATGCTGTAGCTATTGTAGGGGTAGTCCACCTTGGTGCCACTTGCCTGTTTCTGCACCCGACTCTGAATGCGGCCATCGCCGCTTTCCAGAAGCTCCCGATCAGCTTCTCTGAAGAAGACGACTTCAATGCGGTGGGTGGCGGCACTACTCCCTAGTCCAAAACCATTATTACTTCGCCTGCTGCTGGTGCCCCCCCAACCATGGTTTTGTGGAACAAATTAGGGGATGGTTTCACCTGGGTTCAATCCCACTGCAGTTATTGAATGTGCAGGCATGCTACTTTGACATCGTTTCCTTGCCGCCCACGCTGGCGACCACGCCAAGTCTTGTCGCCAACGGCGCGACAGCTGGAAGTTAGACGAAGGTAAATGCTTGCCCTATCGCCTCTTCCAAAGGTACGAGTACATGCTTGTACCTAGAGGTCGCCTTAACTCCTCCGCGGCCACGCGCTCTGACCCCAAAAACCCAAAAGCCAATCCTGGCTTCAAATGTGTGCTTTTGTTGCCTTACAGCTGACCACTATGTGCGTGATTGTCGTTACCCTATAAGGTGCCGCAACTATGATGGTTCGTTTGGCCACCGCATGGGCTCCTGCCCATTGCATCTCGCTTGCTGGTTCGGGCGTGGCCGCCGCAAGCCGCGCACAGTGCCTATCCCCGTGTCCCGGTGGGCTATGCACACTATGCCTTACTCCCCGCATCGCAATGCTGCTCCGCCGCGCCACACCTGCCCACCACCATCGCCTGCCCACCACCTCGCTCCTATCACAGCCTACGACCCATGCTTTATGATTCCCTCCTCTAGCACATCTTCACCAGACTTTGTGGCGACCCTATCATCGGCTCCATCCACGAAGCCTACGCGGGCCTTCTCATCTGCCCTAGTCATGTGTGCCCAGGATAAGTCCTTCTATGACGACCGCAGCAAGGAGGCCCTTGCGGGCTTGTCGTCGCCTCTCCAGCCTGCTCCACCTTTGCCTCCTGCTCACAATCAGCATGCTCCTACGGATGAGACTCTGGCTGCTCCTACTGTTGTGGCAGCGACTGGCCTTACCAATGCGCTTGTCCTTGGGCTAGCCATGTCCTTGGCCAGACTCATGACTTCATCGGGGGAGCCAGCACTCATGGCTTCAAGCTCTCCGGACAAGGTGCTGACGCCGGTAGCCCCAAGCCCGCTGGCCTCCCTGACGTTCTCCTTTGAACTAAAAGAATCTTAGGATCAACTAGGAGTAGATCTAATGGGTGATTTCTCTTCTAATTAGGATAATCAAGTAGTATGACCTAGAACAAGTACTAGAACGCGAAACAAAGAGAAAACTAGAGGGAGGGAGGGAGAGGAGCGTTGAGGTAGCTGATTGTTGGCCTGCGAAAAGGCGGCAGTTGTAGGCCACAGAGACGGCGGCGACGACAATGGGGGCGGCGGAGAAAAAATTCAGCAGCCTGCAGACGTACGAGAGGAAGAAAGCACCCAGGACTTAGAATAATTTTGGCCTCCCGTGAGCTCTTCCTTATATACCGATGGTCATTTGTAGGGGCGGTTCCTGAGTAAGACGCCCCTACAAATATTTTTCAATTTATTTTAATTAATAATTTTGTAATTTATATATAAAGAACACAATGTAAATTTATATAATACTTTTTTGATTATTCTATATATGTATAAATAAATATATATATAAACAATTTCATGATATATATATATACAGATATAATTATATATTTTGTTCTTTACAAAAAGAATATTTTAAAAATTGAAAATTTGAAATTTAAAACAACTAAAACATTTTCATCTCCACTAAATGACCTCAAATGAAAGTTTTGTAAACATCAAAGTTGTAGAACTCATCAAGATGTACAACTTATATTTTGGTCATCTTTTCATTTGACCAAATTTGAACAGTTTAAATTTTGAATTTCAATAAATGTCAACTTCAAATAAGATTTTAAAACCTTAAATGATTTCAAATAAGAAAGTCACTATCTATAACTTTTATTTTGGTCACTTCTTTATTTAACAAACTATTAATAAACATTGTTCATAAATTCACATATCACTCAAAGTTTCATTAACCATATGAGAGACATGTTAGAGACATGTTGATTTATGAACAATGTTTACTATCACTTTATCAGATGAAGAAATAACTAAAATAAAAGTTGTAGATCTTCATGAGTTATACATCTTTGGTATTCATCACTTTTTCAGCTTAAATTATTTGGTGTTTCAAAATCTTGTTAGAACTTGTTATTTTTTTAAATTTGAAAATTTGAATTGCTCAAACTTTGTCAAACGAAAAGAATGACCAAATCATCTGGATGTTGCAATAGGTTCATCTGGATGTTGCAAAGGGTAGTCTCACACACATACATAAATATATAGTCTCACACACATGCATAAATGAAGTCTTACAAACACACACACTTACACAAACACTCCACGTTCAACAACTAGCTAGCCCGCTGTATCGACTTTTCCCTTGACATATTTTTGTTCCCATGGTAATATGTCTTTGGGCAGGTTCTTTTCCACAACACTGATCTTCTTAGAAAAGTCTGTGAATAGCGGCATCTCATCGTAGTTATTATAAGTTTCAACATCGTCCACGCCATCAACTTCGATAATGTGCTGTTTCTCGGAGGCAACCACGTGCTTTGTCTTCTTCTTCGGGGGAGGTTACTTTGTGGGTCAGGCATATAGAAAACTTGTGTGACACATGAAGCGAGCACCAAAGGGTCATCTTGGTAGCCTAGATTCTCGAGGTCCAGGACTCTCAATCTCATCTCGTTCAGTTGGTGTTGTTTGATCCAGCGGCATCGAAATAGGGCCACCGTTATATCCCTTCCATAGTCAAGTTTTTATATCTCTTTAATGATGCCAAAGTATTGGATCTTCCACCCCACTCCATCGAGAGCTTCTAGTCGAACGCCGCTGTTTTGGTTCACATATTTACTATTCTTTGCGTGGGTATAGTACGTGTACCCATTGATGTCATAAGCTTTCCAAGATGTCACTTGTCTCGATGGCCCCTCCGCCAACCTACTGATGGTAATAGAGTCTTGAAAGAAGATCGATTGTTTTTTGAAAGGTACGCCTTCAATAGGAGGTGTGCTTCTATCTATGTTCGTCCCATCCGAATTCTTCTTTCCATAGACGACGCATATGTTTTTCATCAATTTGTACACGTGTTCTCAGTTATGACGCCTCTCCGGAGGGGGTTTAATCTCCGGGGTGTTGTCATAAAATCTAAAGAACAATTTGCTGCGGTATTTGTGACTTGTCTTTAAGAAGCGCCAGTTCCTTAGGTAAACTATCTTCTTAGATGCATCCAGGAACACTTATGTAGTACCATCCAAGCAAACTAAGCATCCCGTCTTCCCTTTGATCTGTTTAGACAAAGCAAACAGCGCGGGGTAATCATTGATAGTAACAAATATTATTGCTCTATATATGAAGTCCTCCTTTTGGAACGCATCGTACATCGGCTCTCCATACCTCTATAGCCTCTCCATTTCTTGCATCAAAGGCTCGAGGAACACGTCTATATCAATGCCTGGTTGTTTAGGGCCAGAAATAAGAATAGTGAGGAGAAGGTACTTTCTCTTTTGACACAACCACGTTCGGATGTTGTACATGGTCAAGATCACTAGCCAAGTGCTGTGGTCGCTCATCCTCTCATTGAAGGGATTCATTCCATCGGTGCTCAAGCCAAACCGTACATTCCTTGGGTCATCGCTAAATTCTTTGTGCTTCTCATTGATCCTTTGCCACTGACTACAATCAGCCGGGTGTGCAATCTTATCATCATCCACCTTGCGCTCATCATTCCACCATGTCATGAGTGCAGCTTCTTTAGGGTTTAGGAAGATACGTCTCAAGCGGTCGGTCACTGACAGGTACCACATTACCAATATAGGAATTCTTCTCTGCTTTTCATCGTTGCCTAATGGAGTGTCCTCTGGGGGCTGAGATTCTTTACCACCTTTTTCATACCCTTCTTATTCCTCTTTTCCCCATGGAGGCTTCGTCCCCACTGTAAAGGTCATTGTTCTTGTACCGACTGGCCCCACACCGAGGACATTTATCTAGTGACTTGAACGTTTTGCCACGAAAAAGGATACAGTGGTTAGGGCATGCATGGATTTTTTAACCCCCATTGTCAATGGACTTATGACCTTCTTCGCTTGGTATGTGTTGGTAGGAACTGAGTTTGGTTGTGGCAGCACCCATGACAGGAGATGCAATAGATCATTAAAACTATAGTCTGACCAGCCGTACTTAGCCTTTAGGATGAGTAGCTCAAGCACAAAACGTAGCAATGTCCAATGTGTCGGACAACCCTTTTCAACACCATACATAATCTCCTTCGATGCTTTTGTTACCCTTTCTAAATTTTCTAGACCTTTCGGGCTCTATAGTAAAATCTCTGGTCCAAGGACCTGAATCATTTCCTCCAAATCATCAAAATCATATTCATCACCAACACGTGTTCTCCCATCATTATTGGCATCACCTTCGTCGTTACCATCTCAACCACCAACATCACCACCTTGTTCATTGCCAAACTCAGGATTCATTTATACATCAAGCTCTTCCGAGTATTGGGACAGGTATTCTAGGGTTTCGGTGTCGTCTTCTTCATCATCATCGTCATTATCAACAACCATTGTTTCACCATGATGAATCCACACTGTGTAGTCCTCAATAAATCCTTGTACAATCAAATGTTCTCTGATGATACTCACATCTGTTCATGCCATAAGGTTCTTACAATCTTTGCAGAAACAAATAATTGTATCCTTATTCTCTGTCAACATCGTTGTGTGCTTCTCTACGGCTTCAATAAATTTGTCCACCTCTTTACGGAAACCTACCTTAAACCTTAACGAACCATACATCAAGACTTCATGTACTCCATCTTTTAAAACACAACGATCAAAGAAAATACATTAAAGGACTACTGATTCAGATATATATGTAAAGGAATCAAATTAATAATTAATTACTTGACAATAATTCTATATACTTCAGATATATATAAATATAAATATAAAATAAAATTACATGAAGCATATCAAACACACATCATGGTAGAGGATAATTAATTCATGGCCTATTTATCAATAAATAATTAAAAATATATATTTATTAATTAAAATAAATAATTTCAAAGACAACAATTTGCAACAATTAATATTCTACCCACTACCTTTCATGCAAACCCTATTCTAATTTCATGAAACATAAATTTACAAAATTTAAATTAAAAAAAAACAAACCCTAGATCTAGATCTAAATCTACATGTACATGAAACATACATGAAAGTATGAAACTAGGGTGTAATCTCAACTAAAATCAAGCAAGATCGACTAATAAATTGTGTAATCTCATTTATCTAACTAATTTATACTAATAGCTTCAAAACTAGAGTCTAATTTGCTTCATACAAAGCTCAAGCATCATAGAAGAGAGAGAAAAACAAAACATTAATTACGATCACTAATCAACCATTAAAACTTCAAATAAAGACTTGGAATAGCATTTTCTTACCTTGTACAACCTCTTCACCAAAGTATTTGAGATCAAAACCTCTCCCCTTAGTAGAACAATTTTTTTTGAGGAGTCCAAGACCTCCCAACCTTTTTTACTCGGGTTGAAGAGAGTGGCCCGAGATGAAAGAAGGTGGCTTTTATATATACAACGGACATTTGTAGGGCGACGGGTGATTCAGCCGTCTCTACAAATGGACGCAGCAGGGGCGGCCTTACAAATCGACGCAATTGTAGGGGCGGCTCGTATTATCAGCCGTCCATACTGTGCCATTTGTAGGGGCGGCTACTGTGCTGGAGTCAAGCACGCCACTATAGGGGCTACTCCAATGCCAGCCGCCCCTAAAAAAATCCCATCGCTACAAACTATTTTTCACGTAGTGATAACTGCCAAGTCCAACGGCACCTATATTGACTCCACCAGCGCAGTTGTGCGCCGCAAGGCTCTCGTGAACGCCCCCTCTAGGTGTTCCCTAGGCCTTCATGAGCACGTCGCCAAACGCAACATCCTTTTTTTGCAACAAGCTCCCTATGGTGGTCACTGACCTGTGCAAGCTGGTGATCATGGCTGTCCGTTTGGGCTTGTTTGGCTGATAAGCTATGGCTGAAAATGCTATTGATTGATTTAGTGTGAGAGAAAAATACTATTCGTTGGTAAAAAAGTACGGCTTATAAACCAACCATGCCAAAACGAACTGGGCATGCCGTTTCTGTCGGTGTGGTGTCAGACGTGATCGAATGAATGCCCTTTACCTTGGGTCTGATCGTGGTGTCCGATGCTATCTGGGACACCAAAGTTACCTGTACCACCCTATCTATCATGTAATCTTAAGTTTAAATTGTGCTGAGCTTTACCTTCTGTTGTACCCGGGGTGGACTTATCCTTACGATGAATAGCTTAAGCATGCGCTCATTTCCTATTCTTTCGTGGAACACTCGTGGTCTAGGTGACTCAGACAAGTGCAGGTTGGTCCGTGATGCAATTCAGGCGGCAACCCCTTCCATTCTATGCTTACAAGAAACTAAACTTTCCGACATAAATAACTTCAAAGCAAAAACCTTCTTGCCTCTGCCACTAGCAAACAGCTTTGCCTTTAATCCTGCTGATGGGACTAGAGGTGGGGTGCGTACTGCTTGGAATGCTGCCCTCTGGGATGTCTCTGCTACTCTCAATCACCAATACTCTATTACTACCTCTTTCCAATCCACTGTTTCTGGTTATTCAATTACGATTACTAACATCTATGCTCCTTCTGATCATCGCCTGTCTAGAGCATTCCTCGCTGAACTACTTACAATTAGCCCGGTGATCTCTGGTCCATGGCTGCTAATTGGTGACTTTAATTTGGTTCGTTCACCTGCTGAAAAAAGCAATGGCTTAGTGAACCAATCTCTTGTCAATGCTTTCGACGACACCATTCAGCAGCTAGCTGCAATCGAAATTCCTCTTCTTGGCAGAACCTTCACTTGGTCCAATGGCCAACCGGAACCAATCCAAGCCACTTTAGATAGGGCCTTTGTAAACCTACAACATACCACTACATTTCCAAACACTTTCCTATCTCCTCTGCCAAAACCAACCTCTGATCACACTCCAATTCTTTTATCCATGTCATCCACAATTCCAAAACCTAAAGCCTTCCGGTTTGCAAACGCTTGGCTTCACAACTCGTCCTTCCTCCCATCGGTTCTCCCAGCGTGGCGTTCTTCTGCTCATTTACAGGATGCTGCGGGTCGCCTTGCGGCTTGTCTCAAGTCGACTCGGGCAGCTGCCAAGGTCTGGTCTCGGCGTATCAGGGCGCCAAGAGAGCTTATTCAAAACTGCAAATTCCTTGTTCTTCTATTTGACATCTTTGAAGATACTCGAAACCTATCGGCTCATGAGTTGCAGGTTCGTCGGCTATGTCAGGACAGCCTTACTGTTGCAATCAAACAAAGGGCTGCCTATTGGAAGCAGCGCAGCAAATTCAGAGCCATCAAAGAGGGTGATGCCAACACTGCTTTTCACCACGCCCAGGCCACTGTCCGAATGCGAAGCAACAGCATTCGGGTCATTGAGGTTTAGAATGTTCAGCTAACCAGCCATGATGTCAAAGTTCAGGCTCTTACGACCTTCTTCAGTTCCATCATCAGAACAAGAGCAGACACCAGCTAGGATTTTGATATTACAGCACTGTTCAATGGTAGTCAGTTGCCGACAGAGCCTTTCTCGGAGCAGGAAACAAAGCTAGCAATGTTTTCTATGGACAGAAATAGTGCTCCTGGGCCTGATGGTTTCGGGCCTGCTTTCTATAGAGCAGCTTGGCACACAGTTAAGCCGGAAGTAATGGCTTTCATGAACAGTTTCTACAATGGAGAGGTGCAGCTGGAGAGGGTGAACCGCTTGCACATGGTTCTCATTCCTAAGCTTCCTGCGGCTACAGCAGTTGATGCATTCCGGCCAATATGCTTGCAGAACGCCTCTGTCAAAATCATAGAAAAGACTCTCACAAGAAGACTTCAGCGGAAATTGGCAATCTAATTGATTTAAACCAAACTGGTTTCCTCAAAGGAAGATCAATTGCTGAGACTTTTGTCTATGCTGCTGAGGTGGTGCGGACTTGTAAGAAAAGAAAGCTCCCGGCCTTGGTGATCAAGTTGGATTTTGCGAAGGCGTTTGACACTGTAAGTTGGGAAGGATTAGACCTGGTTTTGCAGGCACGAGGCTTTTCAAAAAAATGGAGGAATTGGATTCAGTGTATGCTTTCATCTTCCAAAACTGTAGTCCTTGTAAATGGGTGTCCGGGGCCATGGATTACATGCAAACGGGGACTTCGTCAGGGAGACCCTTTGTCCTCTTACCTCTTCCTCTTGGTGGCTGATACTCTCCAAGCATTGATCAAGGACGCTGCCGACGTAATCCGGCACCCAGTTGATCAAACGGCCCCCTGTGCAGTTTTTCAGTATGCTGATGACACGCTCATCGTGCTAAAAGGAGAGTTAAGGGCAGTTCAGAAGCTGAAGACCATCCTCGATCTCTTTGCAAGGGCGACTGGGCTAGCAATCAACTACAACAAAAGCTCAGCAGTTCCTATTCACTTGGATGACGCCTTAGTGCAGCAATGTACACAAGTGCTGGATTGCAAGCTGGTGGTCTTCCGACAGAACTACTTGGGTCTGCCACTTTCAGCAACTAAATTGCTAAATTCAGTGTTCAGCACCTACATTGAAAGAACAGAGAAATCCTTATCGTCCTGGCAAGCTAGCCTCCTAAACACTATTATGGGCAGAGTAGTCCTCATCAATTCAGTCCTCGATAGCAAGCTCATCTATGTTATGTCTTGCATGCAAGTACCTCCTGGAGTTCTACATCAAATTGACAAATTGCGCCGAGCTTTCCTCTAGGCCGGTGAGCAAACCACCTCCCTTCAAAATGTCTGGTTGCTTGGCAAAACGTTTGCACCACAAAAGATTTTGGAGGTTTGGGTATCAAGGATCTAGGAACACACAATGTTTGCCTGCTGCTAAAGCTCGTTCACAGACTGCATAGCACAGACTCCTCGGCTTGGGCTCAATGGATAAGACAACGAACCAACATGGCAACTCTGAGGGGTGACCCGCAAGGATCCCACTGGGATATGTTGAGGTCAATACTTCCTCTATACCAGGCAATTACGACTGTTGCTCTGGGAAATGGAAGATCAACCTTGTTCTGGATCGATGTCTGGAACGATGATGAAGCTTTGGCTGACCGCTTCCCGGCTCTTTTTCCCAGAGCACTCAGAAAGAAGCATCTGTCAGCCAGGCGATCCACTTCAATCTGTAGAACTCTTTCGTCACACGGTTATCGGCACAGGCTGTCTTGGAGCTAGATCAAGTAAGATCAATTATTCGGCAAACTGCATTGTCTGAAAGCGAAGAGGATCAACGACAGTCCCCATTTAGCTCTGGACCTGGGAAAATTGACACCTCGGCTATTTATAAACTTCTGAATGCAAGGGGCAAAGCTTCTGATCCAGCGTCTTAATTCATTTGGCATAATAAGGCTCCACCAAGGGTCCAACTATTCATGTGGTTAGTGCAAAAAGGCAGAATTCAGTGCAAAACTAACTTATACAAGAAGCACATTATTGACAGCCCGGCGTGCAGTATCTGTGGCGCTATGGAGGAGACAACTGAACATCTCCTGTTCGGATGTGTGAAGGCCACTGAATTTTGGGAGGCATTAGGGGTATAGCTGCCTCAATCACCAGTCGCTGCCCGAGACATCCACTCTTTCCTGAGGATCAACACTGCCCCACAACAGCAACAAAGCATGCTTGTGGGGCTATGTTGCTGGCAGATTTGGAAACGTCGGAATGGAACGGTCTTCAGAGATGAGACGCTCACTCTCAAACAGATGCTAATCTCTTGTTCAACTGAAGCAAAGCTGTGGAAGGCAAGGCTGCCACGGAAACAAAAGGCAATCGCTGATGCCTGGCGTCGGCTGTTTCAGGATACTATACAAATGACTTAGTACTTGATGATGTACATTCTAGATACTATCACTTCCTGTACGAAAAATCTAAACCATGTAGGCTGCCAAACCAATGCTGTAAGGCTGTTGTCTCTTAATCAAGCAATAAATCAGGTGGGGATCCCCCCCGTTGAAACCCTCAAAAAAAAATCCACGGACAGATCTACAGGCCTTTGCATCTGTAGGATCGGATCATTGCCCACTTTTCCTTCAAGGAGATACCTCTTTTGAGTTCTTTTGTGGTTTCCGGTTTGAGGCATTTTGGGTAAACATGCCAGGCTTCATGGACATAGTACAAACAGCTTGGGAACAACCAGTGAATTCCCAAAATGCTATGTTGCGTATGCACGTCAAGCTAATGTGAACTGCGAGGGCTCTCAAAGTGTGGAGAAGAGCACAATTCAGTGAATGGAAAATAAGGTCGGCAATTCTACAGATCATCTTGCTTGAGTTAGAAAAAGCACAACAGAGAACACTGACGCCGGAAGAATTGGAATTTAAGAAATTTCTAAAAGCAAAATCTCTGGGGATGGCGGCAGTACAGAAGGCAAGAGCAAAACAACATTCCAGAGTAAAGTGGATTAGGGAAGGTGATTCTAATACTCGCCTATTCCATATATATGCGAACGCAAGGAGGAAAAAAACATTCATAAGCGCTTTGCATAGTGAAGATGGGACAGCAACAACACGGCAAGACAAGATGAGAGTGGCTGTTGATTATTTTAGGAAGGCAGTGGAACGAACACGAGCAGATCACGCCGCCTTAACTGGGAAGCCTTGGGATATACTCCATTCAATCTAGAAGACTTGGATATGCCGTTCACGATACAAGAGCTGTTTTCCATAATCAAATCACTACCGTCAGAGAAAGCCCCGGGGCCAGATGGCTTCATCGGGTTATTCTACAAAAAAATGCTGGGGCATAGTCAAGAATGATCTCTTTGAGGCGGTGTTGGGATTCTACAATCACAAGACATCTAAAATGCACCTTTTCAATGAGGCAAACATAGTGCTACTGCCAAAGAAACAAGACCCAGTAAACATGTCAGACTATAGTCCCATTAGCCTAATTAACAGCGTCTCCAAAATCATCACAAAACTCCTGGCAATAAGACTGGCACCACATATGAACGAGTTGGTTTCCCACGCACAAAATGCTTTTATCAATGTATACATGATAACTTCCTATATGTTCAGAGAGTGATCCAGCTATTACATAAGAAAAAAGAACCGGCTTTGTTCATCAAGCTCGACATTTCAAAGGCTTTTGATTCTGTTGGGTGGCAATACTTGTTAGAGGTATTAACCGCTTTAGGTTTCAGTACCAAATGGCGCAATTGGATATCTTCTATTCGTGGAACATCGTCCTCGAAAATCCTTGTAAATGGAAGACCGTCCCAAAACATCAAGCATGCCAAGGGACTTAGACAAGGGGATCCATTATCACCGATGTTGTTTATCTTTGCAATTGATCCACTGCAAAGGATAATTGAACAAGCATCTCAACTAGGATTATTACAACCTGTACTACCGAATAAGGCAAAGCTTTGCTGCTCCATTTATGCAGATGATGCGGCATTATTTGCTCATCAAACATCGCTTGAAATGGCAAGACTTCAAAAGATCTTACTGCTGTTCGGTGAATGCTCTGGACTCAAAGTGAACATGAGCAAGACTGAGATTTTTTTCCGATCCGGATGCACGCCAGCTCAGTGAATAATATTGTGCACAACTTCCCGGGCAAGATAAGCAACTTTCCTGGGAAATACTTGGGGCTGCCACTTCACATTAGAAAGCTGAGGAAAATAGAGGTCCAACCGCTTGTAGATAAAATCGGTGCAAGACTTCCCGGGTGGAAGGGGAAATTCCTTTCCTCAGCAGGGAGGGAAACCTTGGTTAAGACAGTTTTGTCGAGTTTACCAATTTACCACCTTACTGTCTTTCAGGCACAAAAATGGCTACTAAAGAAAATCGATAGAATTAGGAGAAATTTCCTCTGGAGGGGAGAAAACCCAGATAGGGTCAGTGGAGGTCACTCGCCAATCAATTGGCCAACGACTTGCTTACCAAAAGAAAAGGGAGGCTTGGGAATCCTGGACTTGGACAGGTTTACTAGAGCTCTTAGGCTTAGATGGTTATGGTTCCAATGGAAACAGAAAAAACAGAGCTTGGACAAGCTTGGAAATTCCATGTGACAAAGCGGATCGGAACCTCTTCTATGCGTCAACGATAGTCACCATTGGGGACGGAAAAATGGCCCCATTCTGGTTGTCGAATTGGATACAGGGGACCTCTGCGAGAGCAATTGCACCATTGCTGTATGTGAAGTCAAGAAGGAAAAAATCACTGTCCGTCAGGGTCTAACAAATGAAAAATGGATTGATCACACCCTCCGACAACTCAAGAAGAGGTAACACAATTTGTGAGACTTTGGGAGGCAACACAGGGAGTTGCGCTGAGGGACACGGAGGAAGATAGTATGACTTGGAGATGGACGGCGAAAGGAGAATACACCACAACCAGTGCTTACCAGATTCAGTTTAATGGAGTTTTTAGCAAGATCAAATTGACCCCGATATGGAAGGCCAAAGCGGAGCAGAAATGTTGGGGTTTTTTTTTGCGTGGACCTTGATGCATAAAAAAATTCTCACAGCAAACAATCTTTTCAAAAGGGGTTGGACCGATGACACAGATCGTAGGCTTTGCATAAACAATTTGGAAAGTCCAGTGCACCTATGCAAGGACTGCGCATTCACCAAGGAAGTTTGGGGCTACATAAAGCAATGGTTTAACCAACCATTACTGGACTCAGTAAACGTCACAGGCTCTCTTCATGCATACTGGTGGAGATGCCGACGCAAGATTGAGAGGAACCAAAGGAGAGAAGTGGATGGAATCTTCGTATATTTCTGGTGGAACATATAGAAAGAAAGAAATAGAAGGATTTTCCAAAACAAGCACCTTAATCCAATACAGGTCGCTGCTCTTTGCAAGGATGACATTATGCAATATCGATTGGCTTGGACTCCAAGGAACGAAGAACAGCATGTTCAGTAGTGGGGTAGTAGTTTTGGTCCCTATGTCTTGCTGGTAGAAGTTCATGGCCTCTCCAGTGGATCAGTGCTAGCCTGTTTCTCGGTTTTCAGTAGTTGTTCCCTTGTTGTAACTCTTGTTTTTTTTCAGTTTTAGATGGGGAGGCCCTGCAGCGGTAAATCCTAGTTTTGCCGTGTTTTTTTAAATTTCTTGTGCAGTTTTTTTCTTTTGTATCGTCTAATAAAATTACGGCAAAACTTTTACCGTCCTTTTTAAAAAACATTTCGGTCCTAATAATGTTCTGTTTACACCAAAATTTAGAAAAAGAGTCGCAGAGACTCGAAAGCTTCCAAGATCATGTCATCAAGAAATCAATTGCGTGCAGATCGGAACTAGCTGATTCGGATGCAAAAACTGGAATCAACTTTCTTTAGATAGCGCCAACGGATAACGACAAATGCTACGTTCGGCGCCAGGACGAAACATGTTGGACTCTACAAAAAGGAAAAGATTAGAGTCCAAGTTATCTTAAATTAGAAATGTTTTCTTTAGGGTCAAAATTTGTGATGAGTCGTGCTTAGACAGGAGTCATGCGCAGATCCTGGGTATAAATATCAAGCCCCGGCTATTGTAAAAAAACAATCAATCCAATATACAAGTTATTTACTTTTTCGGCTCCGGCCACCCCTTTAGAGTAGGAGTAGAGTAGATTTCGACAAGTCCTTCAGCAAGTACGGCTACATCGATCCGGTTGACCTCAACTGCTTGTTGTAAGTACCGTCATGGCTTATACCTCTGTTCGTACGACTGCATCGATCTGGTCGACCTCCACTGCGACTCTAGTATAAGTTAGTTATCGATTCTTGTCTAGTTCAAGTATGGCTGTATTGATCCGGTCGACCCCCACTGCATGACTAGATCAAGGTCAAGTTATCAGCTCTACCTTAAAATAACAGTCTTTGGTAGATTCATTAAGTTATCGATATTGATTATTACTTCCATTATTTATCTAATTACAGTAATATCACTCTGCCTGATTGGGATTGATCTAGATCGGCCTCATATCTTATTTAGTCCATCGTTTGCTAATCTAAATTGATCTAATCTACACCTTAAACGATGAATTATGTTTTATCGGCTGTTTTATGTCAATCCTGATCGTGCATAGCGTGCGGTTAAGGCGTGTTGCGTCTTGAGTAGATTTATTGGCTAGCGAAAACCGTTCCACGACCTGTGTGATTCTACCTCACACCCCACAGTTAGCACCGTGGAGTGGAGACCGTTATCTGGTAGATCTATTCCTGATAAGGCATGACTTTAGCTGTGCGCTAAGCCTGAATCGGCTGTTTTAGCCGATATTGAGTGCTTTCATGAATAGTTCGCATCACGAGACCGTTGAAGTAAAGATAGGTTGAAAGATATGTTAGCCCCATGATCTTATTATTGTATTACGGCCTGCATGATTCTGCCTCATGCCCTACTAATATTAGTAATGAGTTAGGGTCGTCGAGTCTATTGTTATTTCTATGGCCTACATGATTCTGCCTCATGCCCTACTGGTCATAGCGATAGATGAGATCTAACATGTTCACTAGATTTATCTTTATCAAACGGTTAAGTGATGCTGAATTATTTCTTTATATAAAAAGGGGTTCGGTTACTTGTAATCATTGGCTTAGCATAAACCAATCATTGTTGACATCTTATTGCCATTGATTACTATTTATTTAAATAATGACATTTATCATGAATGATAATTGATTCTTCTTATACAACCCAATGAGCTTTAACCGATTTAATCTCATAAATATGCAGGAATCGACTGTTTAGTCGATCTCCTTTAATAACGGCTCTTATAGCCGCATATTCGGTACTGTCTGCCAACACCGGCAAGTTCCGCCCTTAATTATTGATAAACTTTCTCTTCTGATCAATTGCAGGGTCAAATTGACTGGCACGTCTCAGGAGGAGTGCGCAGGATCGACCACCCCTGCGTTAAAGCTAGGCAGATCTACAGCTCTATCGAGTAGACTCTTCCGACTTACTACATATGTCCTCGGCACGGGACGAAAATTCTGTGTCGACAGTGTTCAAAAGACCGGATTTTTTTAGCCAGTTATCGTCTGCAAGTACACTTCACGCATCTAGTCAAAAATCGCTACCTTAAAATGTATCGGTACCAAAATTCTCCGTTCAAAGAATCCAAATGACCTCAACAATGGTATTTATGTCCATGGTCAGTGGTCACTTGCAAAGACACTCGTGACCCCACTCGCTAGTCGCTAATCGGTTGCCTCGCCTCAATCACTGTACTACTGTAGAGCAAGTAAGAAACTGACACTCCAATGACTCCACCTCCACTGTGGCTGCCGCCGCCGCAGTCGTACCCGACGCCTTCCACGAAGGTTCCTGCTTGACTTACCCAGTCCCCTCCGACACCATCTTCTACCCTCCACCACTGCTACCCCAATTCGCACTGTGTTCGGATGGTCCGGTGAACAGTAGAATTCGGATGGTTTTGGATGATTGAGAGCAAGCTGAAACAAGCTTCGATCCCTTTCCATCGTCTCCATGTTTTCTCCACTGCAAACCTACCATAATCGTCATCAACCGGATAAAAAAAGCTTCGATTTTTACCGCCGGTCAGGCATGGCCGCCACGCCGGAGGAGTTCCCGGGGCAGGGGGACCCCGAGCCTGAACCGTTCTCCCCCTCCGTCTTCTTCGACCTTCCCCCGACGCCAAGCGAAGAGGACCCGGCGGCCTCCACGGACGACCTCGCGCTATCCTTCATCTCGCGCATCCTCATGGAGGAAGACATCGACGAAAAGTTCTTGTACCACTACCCCGACCACCCAGCGCTCCTCCAAACCCAGCAGCCATTTGCTCAGATCCTCTCCGGCCCAAGCGCCGCCTCCGATTCTTTCGCCACCAACAACGATGGAAGCGCCGCCTGCACCCTTCCGCCATCCTCCGACGTCCCTGCGTTCGCCAACAACGCCACCTGGCCCTACGATCCGGCCGAGTTCTCCCAGCTGCTCCTGTCCACGCCATGCCCAGACATGGGAGCGGGAATCGACGGCTTCACCGCTGATGATCCCAACCAATTCTTGTTGCCCCAACAAGACACCGCCAGCGCGAGATTCCATCAGAGTGTGGACGAGGCCAACGCGTTCCGGAATTGCGGCGGCGCCGGCATCCAGTGTTCGGAGTTGTTGGCTGGCCCCGAGGAGACGACTACATCGACCACCTCCTCTCCTACCGGAGACAGGGAACACGGCGCGCTGGCTTCGACCTTCTTCAGTGGCCAGAACAGGGTAAACATGGACATGCTCAACCAGGCGTTCCTCAGGGGCATGGAGGAGGCCAAAAAATTCTTGCCCATTGACAGCAGCCTTCTCGTCGAGGCTCGAGGCTGCAAGCTACCACAAGTCTTTGTCCCAGGCCATGCGATGAATGAAGACAGGGTGGACAGAATGTTAACATTCCAAGGAATCAGTAATGGCCGGGGCCGCAAGAACCGGTGTAACTGGCAGGATTTGGAGAATGCAGAGATGAGCAGGAACAGCAAGTTGATGGTGCTGGAGCTGGAGGAAACAGATGAGATAATTGATGAAATAATTCTCAATGAGTATCGCTTGTGCCTCAATGGAATGCTGGGTCTGGACATCACTATGGATAGCGTGGATGGGAAATTCGTGAGGAAGGGCAATTGGAAGTCTGCACTGCGAAGGCAGAGCTTGAATGAGGAGTGGACTTCCACACATTGCTTATTCACTGTGCACAGGCCATTTCGATGGACGATCGTTGGAGTGCGGCCATGCTACTTAAGCAGATCAAGCAGCATTCCTCACCGAGGGGAGATGCCAGTCAAAGGTTGGCACATTGTTTTGCAGATGGATTAGAGGCACGACTGGCAGGCACAGGAAGCCAGGTTTACAAGTCGCTCATGTCAAAGCGAACCTCGCAAGTGGATATCCTTAAAGCCTATCAGCTGTACCTAACAGTTTGCTGCTTCAAGATGATGGCGTACAAGTTCTCCAACATGACCATTGCCAATGTTATTGCAGCGAGGACAAAACTGCACATTGTAGACTATGGCATGCATGACGGGATCCAGTGGCCAAGCTTCCTTGGCATTTTGTCTACTTGGGAAGGGGACCACCAGAGGTGAGGATCACCGGCATTGACCTTCCCCTGCCTGGTTTCCGCCCGGCTGCTCATATTGAAGAGATCGGACGCCGGCTCAGCAAATGTGCCCGACAGTTTGGCATACCATTCAAGTTCCAAAGCATTGCGGCAAAGTGGGAGATGGTTTCTGTTGATGACCTGCACATTGACCCTGACGAGGCACTCATCATCAATGGTCTATTTGATTTTGGGAACTTGATGGATGAGGGTGTTGACATATATAGCCCAAGCCCTAGGGATATGGTCCTCGGAACGAAGATTCAGACACGGTTTGCAGCCGTCCAGTACCTGCATCATGTGTGACCAGACGGCGGAGACAATTGATCAGATCTTACTGGGATGTTCACTAACTAAGGAGGTGTGGGTTTTGGTGCTGTCCAGGCTAAATCTTCACTCTACCATTGTTGTTAGAGATGAAAATGTGTTTCAGTGGTGGCTTACGGCTAGGAAGCAGCTTCCAAAATTGTTGCGAAGAGGTTTTGACTCTCTATTCTTCCTGGTGGGATGGCTTATATGGAAGGAGAGGAACGCCAGAACTTTCAACGGCGTGGGGCGCCCGGCGGCGGAATTGGCTGCGCTTATTCAGGATGAGACTTCGTCGTGGTGCCAGGCGGGCTTCACACATTTGCGGCTGCTGCTGTCTGTTTTGGGGGCTTGATCCAGCCTGCTGCCCGCGCTAGTCGCAACATGTAACTTGGTGTAATCCCCCATGTGCTCTGGTGTGGGGTGGGGTGTGTGTTTTTTGTAACCAGAGTGTAACCATGCTTGTTGTTTGTTCGAAAAACTTCTGTTCTGCTTAATGAAATACGCGCTTTGGCGTGCTCTAAAAAAAATAACATCCGAGAGATGCGGCCAGATGTGTTTATCTTTTGTAATGTCAATGGCTCCCATGGCACACCATTCTTTGTAGCACGGTTCCGAGAGGTACTGTTCTTTTTCTCGGCACTGTTTGACATGCTTGATGTTACAGTCTCACAGGACAACGACCGACGCTTGCTGATTGAATGGGGCCTCTTTGGAAGGTTTGCCTTGAATGTCATTGCCTGTGAGGGTTCCGATAGGGTTGAGCGCCACGAGACATACAAGCAATGGCAAGTGCGGAACCACCGGGCAGGGCTGAGACAGCTGCCTTTGGATCCAGATATTGTTAAGGTTGTGAGGAATAAGGTCAAGGAAAGCTACCACAAGGACTTTGTCATTGATGTGGATCACCAGTGGCTCCTGGAAGGGTGGAAGGGGCGCATAATATGTGCCATGTCGACGTGGGTTACAGATGATGCTTTCTCGGAACATTAGCTGCTTTTCTTCATTCATTCTGGGAGTGAGCATCCTTGGACTCTAGAAACGAAATTAACCTAAGTTTAAATGTAGATACTGTCCTGTAATTTATAATTGTTATGTTCAATTAGGTGACATAGTTGCAGCTTAAAGAAATGTAAGATCTCACCATATTTCTGCATGGGTTATTGCATAAATCGTGTTGATGTACAACAAGCAGAAGAATCCTGGTGGTTTGTTTTCTAGTACATAGCTGTATGAGTGTTTGTTATTCTGTAGCTAACAATCAGTTTCTTTTAAGTTCACTATCTGTTGTACCATCAGATTTTTGGCATTTACCTTGTGTCTGGAAAGAGTAAAGAGGTGCTTGATTAACTGTTAATGTCGCATTGGTTATTCAGAGTAGTTATTTATACATTTTTTCTAATTTTCTACTAACTGTTTAAAATACAAAATTAAGGATATTATTACTGTCCTCCAGTTTCAAATTTCTTGGGTGGTTTGTGCCGAACATTTTCATTCATTCTTGCATTCAGACTTGTGATGAGCTGATTTCTGGGACCTGCTTGGTGAACCATAAAATAAGTCTATAGTTGTGTTGGTTCTGAACGAAGGTTTCATGCAGATACAGTATTTTTGTTGTTAACTCATTCGCATCCATCCATTGTTTATGTACTATAGCTTTTTAGATGCATTAGCAACAAAAGTAGTGGTGTACAAGTATTCAGTTAGGCAGATTATGAATAGTGAATAGACCTTCATTAACCATAATTTGGGTTTATTAGTGTATTATGTGTCTGCCGATTTCTCTTGTAGCAAAAGGATATCTGTTTCACTTCTTGGGCAGTAAAACATATGGTTATTACTCTGTTTTCAAGTACATTTTGTAAGATAGCTACTGTGCTAAATTTGGACCATACATGACAGTATCCAGTATAGACAAGTATGCTCTATTGCTCTTTATATATAACTGATGTAATTGAGAATGACACTATAGGAAATGAAAGACAAAGTTCATAATAGCTGCTTTTGATACAAAGTTGCATTTCTTGATTATGCACCGAAATGGCGTATCCATGCAGATAGCTACTGTTAGTTAGCTGCTCTTAATTAGTAGTAGCTGTAAGATATCTACTGTCACGGGCGGGATTGGGCCGAGGGCCGGGCGACGGCGCGGCACAAGAACCGTCGGGGGTTTACGGCGGAGAAACAAGACGAGTCTCTTTTCGTATCCATGCATGCAGATGCAAATTGACAGAAAGACAATACTATCCTTTCATGTGCCCCTGTCTGGCATCATACCCGACGCCGGCCACTGAAGCCAAGCCGGCGACGTCCCCGGGGCATGAGGTGGCCAGTGGAAGCCAACTGCTCCCGGCCACTGATGCAGCGACAACCACTATAGGATAGGTCGATCATACAGGCGCAACTGTCGACCGGGGTGGGATGGAGGTCCCACCATCCGCCCCAACGAAGGCACACTCTGCTTTCGGCCCAGTGCATGGTTGCCAGGCCGCAAGCTGAGCGGCTGATGGCATGGCAACGGGCAGTGTTCAGGCAACAAAGCTGAGCACTGAGGACACGCCCACACCGAGGGAGGCTGCAAGCGATTGGCTTGGTTCACTGAGGAGGTCCAGATAACGAGATAGCCACCTCTCATCAACACCCCGCCCAAGCAGAAGCAGGCGCCAAAGCGGACCTTGCCCCTTAGGAGCAGGCGGATTGCTGCTCAGCGGATGGACCACATCCCGGCGTCCAAACGCGGCGATGTACTGCACATGAAGAAGATGGGGTTTCTGGCACCATCAGCACCGAGTTCCTCTGCAGCTAAGCGTTCATACGACTCCTACTTCAAGGGCACCCTATCGTCAGCAAACATCGAGGCTCTCGATGAGTTGTTTTCAGCATCCAGGGTGATGACTGGTGGAGCAGCTCGCCGGCCTTCGGCCATGGCGCCATAGGCCCGCGCGTAGTTTAGGTTGATCCAATGATGTCATAGCTAAAATGTAGCCCCTTGAGGTATTAGCCGGGCCGGGAACGACCTCTCTTGTATTTTTAGAACTTTTATCTTCTTAATATAATGATACGCAATGCTCTTACGTATTTGAGAAAAAAAGTGCCAAATGCAAGTATAGAGATTAGAAAAAAAAAGGAGAAAATACACAAAATAGCATGGAAATCAAGTATCACATGTTTTAAGATCTATTTTTGTGAAGTCCACGTTACAAATGACAAAACTGCGAAAAGCAACGTTTTTAGAGTCCTAAATATCCAAATTCTCGGCCTAAGGTGTGTTTCAGCGGAAACGGAAAACATCACCAGCCTAGAAATTCATGCGTTGAACACACACGTACGGGTCCAAGAATTATTATTATTACAACATGCCACTCGATCAGGATGGCAGATCGTCCGGTACAAAAGGCTCGATCGGGGCAGAATTGAAAATACGAGGACCAGCTACTCTGGCATGGAAGGCAAGCGTTGCGCAATTGCATCCATGATCCATCACCAGTTGGAGTTGGAGAGGAAGCGCCGAGACGACTGAGGCTGAGACGGCTCCGGCGCCGGCGCCGGTGACGGCAGCGGGGTCGGCGTGGTGGCAGGAAGAATGGTGACGTTGAGCTTCATGCCAAGCTGGCAGTGTCTGCCCACCGTGCAGATGAACCACCTCCGGCCCGGCTTGTCGAGTCTGAGCCGGTCGTCGCCGGAGTTCCAGACAGAGGTGGCCCCCGCCTTGTTGCACGCCTTGAAGTCCGGCCCGCTCACCTCCGCCACGTTGTGGGAGCTGGAGGCGTACTTGAACGCTGCATATTAGAAGTGTCGCCAGATCAGAGAGCGAGGCCTATGTGCATATGTACGTCGCATATAGTATAAGGCTTTTGATCGATCCAGCTGCGAGTACGTACCTAGTGTGTCGCCGACTGTGAACTGCTTGCTCTCGGCCCAGGCGGCGTAGTCGAACCCGAGCGTCCAGCCTTGGCTGTCGCCCACGACGTGATCCGTGGCGGAGGCGAGCGTGGGCAGGAAGACGAGGGCCATCGAGGCGGCCACTGCAGCCAGCATTTGCTTGGAAGCCATGGAGACGGATGCCTTGGCCTGCCGGACTCTTTTTATTTTCTTGGCTGTGCGTATGCGATGCCCTGAGTTCAGAAGCACATATTCAGCTGCATATATAGGTGACCATCGAGAGAGCTTGTTTGTTTGGTTCCCAGGATGTTGGAGAATCGGTCAGTGCTGCACTGCTGCGACGGGCTCCAAGATGCAGGCTCAGGGCGGCAGGAGTCACACGGGCCAAATCAAGCATTTGTAGTTTGTTGGGCATGTCCATGCATGTCGTCTACTACATTCTATAACTCTCTGCATTTCCATGCCCTTGTCCTTGGCCTACGCAAACTGTAGTGAAGTGAAAACTTTGCATTGGAGTAACCGATGACAAAAAGGGAAAGAATGGAAGCATCTCATTATATTTGTTTGACATGGTCTCAGTGCCGCCTATTCGCTTCGAGCTAGGGCCAAGCGTATTCCAGATGAAAGCATGAGCTAGAGAGAAGAGAAGGGATGCAAGTCGCAATTTTTTTTAAGATAATGGTTATAATTCGGCTCCAAACCTCTTAGCTTTGAAAGTCCAAAATTATCATAAGGGGATTGCTAGCGCCCAAGCGTCCGGACAGGCGCCAGCGTCCAGGGCGCCGTGCTAGCACCCCGTTTTCACGCCTGCACTCCGGTGCGCCCATGCGGGCCCGCGCCACCCACCCAGCAACCTACAACACGCGGAGACCGCTCTGTCTCGTCACGCTTTTCCACACGCATGCAAAAGGGGACATTCTGCGCCGCTTTCGGTGGTGCCCCAAAGAACTACAAAGAAAAGCGGTTCATGACAGGTGGTCCATTGCAATATGTGCAACATCCAGATGAAACACTTGCAACATACATCCGAAATAGCTTGAAATAGTTTCAACATACGTCTGAAACGATTCTATGCAAAACACACGAAAATACTTGAAAGCCATTGCAAACGCATGCAACATCCAAATCTACTTTTGCAACATACAAATAAAACACTTGCAAATACGTATGAAACAATCAAACACTTAAAACATACACTTGAAACATGCATGTTATGTAACGTCCGAGATATATCACGCAACATCCAGATGAAACACTTGAAGCATAAATGTGAAAACAATCAAACACTTGAAACATATACTTGCATGTATATAGCCATTGCAACATAGGCAATATCCAGATGAAATACTTGAAACATACTTCTAAAACATCTTAAAACACTTGAAACACGGCGGCGGCGGCCACGGCCTACCTGGTGGGGAACTGCTGTAGCCAACAAGGGGCGCTCGGGTGCAATGAAGGCTAGAGAGGGAGGATGGTGGCAAACAAGCGGTTGGGCGCGGTGAAGAACGCAGCGCCGGAGCAGCCACCGTGGACCACGCTGCGTCGGGTTGAAGAAATCAGCGGCGAGTGGTGAGGGACGGTGGGGAGATAGGAAGGCAAGCGACGATGCTCGGGAACAGTGCAGCACGCCGCCGCGTTTTGGCCGCCGGCAACGCGGTCGCGGTCGAGCACGCCGCAGCGGTGCGGGCACTGCAGCGATTCGAGAGTGGGTTCGAGAATGGATGCGGGCGCAGTGACGATTCAAGAGGAAAGTGACAGAGATTTTTTTTATTTTGGACAACACGAGATGCAGTGGCGGAGTGTGGTATAAAATGAAGGGGGATTATTCGGTTGTGCTACAGTAATTTGGCGCTCAGCTGCCAAAGCATCACTTATAAATTAGGACTTAACAACTGTCCAAGTATCTGATGTTGTCAACTTCTCTACTAAGTCTAAGTTCAGAATATCAACAGACTGCATGCTAAATTAGCAAGCCTATTAGGAGCCGGTTGACTGAAAAAGAAACAACATCTGACCAGTTCTGCGACCCATAAGGCCGTAAGGTTTGTCAAAAAAAAAAGCCAAGCAGAGGCCTGACGACACAAACTCGTCCCATCGGTTGCGGCTGCTTAACGGCTTAACGAGTAGGAGTACACACATTGCTGCTGCTGTATGTAAGCTTATACACGTACTACTGCTGATATATGCATGTAAGCTTGCTTCTCATAACTTGTAAGCTTGCAGTGGTTCTCGCTTCCTGAATATACTAGTGCTTCAAAATGTGTCAGCGGGCAAGCAGGGGCCGGAGCCTAGTTTCGCCTCTACTAGGCTCGATCCGCCCCTGGCGAGATGAGTGCGTCTGTGCGGATGACAATGTTGAGCCGTTCAGGCAGGTGTCGAGGCTCACCAACGCGCATCCGGACGAAACGGATGCCCTACCCATAGTATTTTCATTATCATAAAGTCTAATTGACTCCTGTTTCTCCTCTCAGTTTCTCTTGTTTCCTTTTACAGTTTGAAGATGAACAGTTCTTCTAAAAGTAACAAAGTTCTCCAATGGGTGCTCACATTTTTTTCCCGGAAGCAACGGGAGGGACAAGCCCTAGCCGCTACTATAGCTATATATATTATTATTACGGTGCTTGGGAGGAACCTTACCCACAAAAATCTTCTGGGACGTCTAGTGTAAAAGAAATTAATTAAATATAATTATGGATAGTTTAGTCAGTTTAGTGCATACATTAACTTTGACGACATCTTATCTTCCCCTTCTACACAAACGGAACACACACATGCATCAGCAAGGACGGGTTCGCCGGCTCGCCGGCTCGCCGCCGCCGCTGGCCTGCACCAGTCTGTCCAGGGCTCACCCTCGCCCGTCCGCAAGGGCCTGTGGCTTGGCTGGCTGTAGGAGATCGACGCCACTGCCCGTCTGCATGGGGTGCACCGCGCCCGCCCGTCTGCGGTCTCTCCGAGGCACATTGCCGTTACCTGTGATCTACTGCTCTGTGAAGTTCTGTCTCTGGGCGCCTGCTGGAGCTCACTGCCAAAGATGTGAAGTACTATTATATCCTTTGAATTAGTTCCCGGTCCGCAAACACTACTGGAAACTTAAAATTCCAAGTCGGTTAAAGACAAACCGACAGAGAAATTGTATATTTCCGTCGGTTACCTACGAACCGACAGAAAAATAACGAAACCAACAGAATAAATGAACTTTTCTTGTCGGTTTTCCATCTACCGACGGAAAAATATACAGTTTTTCTGTGTGTTTTGGTGACACTGACAGAAAAAATAATTTTGACGAGCGCTGGAGAACGAAACGCGCAGCCGACGTGGGCCTGGGCTGCGTTGGCCTTTCAACCGGCCCAACAGCGGGCGGGTTATGCCGCGGACATATAAAAGCGGCGCCCCAAACCCTAGCGCCACACTCTGTCTCTCATCCTCTCCCACCCGTTCGCCGCCTCCTGCACTTCGTGAGACCGCGACGGCGGGAGATCCGGTTCTCGGCTCGCTCGCCCCGCGACGGCGCGATCCCCAAGCGGCGGCGCCTCCTCCTGTCACCAAGCTACGGTGCCTCCTCCTCTCACCAAGCAGCGGCGCCCTCCTCGCTGGCCCCCAAGTGGTGGCGCCCAAGGCTAGGGCGACGACGACGGCGGATCTGACTCCCTCGCGCGGCCCTAAACAGCGGTGTCCATGGTACGAGCGGCGACGATCCTGCTACCTCGCGGCCCCAAGCAGCAGCGGCGCCCCCGCCCCTGGATCTGACTCCGACGATGGCAGATCGGGCACCCTCACCTCGTCTCCACCTTGTTTTGGGGCTACGGCGGCGGATCCGGCTACCTCGCGTGCTCTCCATGTTCCTGGTCAAGCCAACACTGGCTAAGTTAATATTTCTGTTAAATTGGTTGATAATTTGTATGTGTCCCAAGATTTAGTTTTGCTCCATTAATTAGTCATTGCCTTGAATAGAGAAAACTGGAATAAGAGTAGCTGCAGAATTGAGGTGTTACTTAGTTGTTTTTCCATAAATCACTTTCACTTGAGCATTTACTTGTACTTGAGAAGTGGGACATTTGTTCCACGGCAAGCTAGTCACATTTGTTCTAGAAATTTCTATTGGCGTAATGGTCCACTGCAGGCTTTCCTCAACGAGGATGAAGGATGCAAGTCTTCAAAGATGGGTACCGGAAGATAGGCTAGATTGTTTGCTAGGCTAGTAGGAGATAACTGTGAGGCCCTTGTATTGATGTCAAATATTTAGAGAATATATGTACAGATTATGTATGTAATGTTGATGTTTAAGGCAATTATTTCTAACTGTAGTCTCATTTGTGTACTTGTGAGCTATAATGTGTTACATGAATAACTCCACTGTATGATTAATTTAAATTAAAACTGAAATTGTTGTATGATTAATTTAAATTAAAACTGAATTTGTTTTGTAGATACTATTTTTCTGACGATGGCCACAAATTTCCTTGTCGGGCTACTACGACAGGGTTTTACTTCTGAACCTGATGTGACTAAATTTTCCTATCGACGTCCTTGAATTTTCCTATCGACGTCATACCGACAAGAAAATTGTTGTACCGACAGAAAAATTCGACAACCGACACGCAAATGTTATTTCTCTGTCGCTAAAATTAATTTTCTAATTTCTCTGTCGGTATTATGTATTTTTCTGTCGATTTTG
Source organism: Miscanthus lutarioriparius (assembly GCA_904845875.1). NCBI lineage: Eukaryota > Viridiplantae > Streptophyta > Magnoliopsida > Poales > Poaceae > Miscanthus > Miscanthus lutarioriparius. Next base: position 19,184,760 of record CAJGYO010000004.1, read on the forward strand.
CACTGATAGGAAATTTTTAGTTTCTAGAAGTGAGATTATAGGTTCCGGTCCACATCTAAGTTTCTCATAATTCCTCCTAATTGGTTCCTTCTATATTTTAAAACATTAGTTCCAGTGAAACAGAGGGCTCATTATTTTCAAGACCGTAAATTTCTCATATTATATTCTCAAAAAAAAATCGCATATTATTATATTAAATAAACAGGTAAACGAAAAATTAAATACAACAGTTAAGAAATAGAAAAGGTTACAAAGAAGATCAACAAAACTCTGCATGAATCGATGTCCACTGGAATTGATCGCTGAAGATGAAGTCATTTCTCACGGACCACGATAATGATTTTGTTGATCTCAAGATTTCCTGAAGATGGGGTTGTTGCTCACATTTTTCGGTGCCTTAGTCGATCTCAAGATTTGCCGGCCTAGTCTCGCGGAGGCATTCATAGGGGCTGGGGTGAGTGTTTATATGTCTACATGGATGTTGTACTTTGCAAAAGGAAATTGTTTATGGGAAACTGTATTTATTTTGTTACCTCAAAATACGTACTCAAGATCTGAATTCGACAAAGAAATCATACCATCTTTTTACTTGTGTGACTTTGTTCATAAACGTTGCTGGAGAAATTATTTTGCACAACTTCAGCAGGATTAATTATGCCTTGTGACCATGTTCTCTTTTATTTGCGTCTGGAAGCACACAATAAAAATTCTCACTGCATTGATGTGCAAGAGGGAGAGATCGCAATGCTTGTTATTGTGAGATTTAAACACATCTTATCTATAAATCACCAAATCCCATCAACACAGTCAACTGTCCCAACATGTTCTCTATCATTAACTACGCATTTTAAGACAAATCTTGGTACGTAGATATCGATCGGCAAGGTTGTACAGCGATATTTGTGGAGTAGGACAAATTAATCAATCAAAATACATATACATCTGCAAAAGACTTGTCCTGGCTACCGGTACATAACTACATATCAATGATGATCACAAACAAAACGCAGGGTCTAATAGTATCCGATCCCTACAAAAGGCTACAAGCAGCCCATGATAGCTTTGGAGCTGCTCATCAGCATCTCCTTCTGCAGCTTCTTCAGCAACGGCGGCAGCTTCTTCCCGGCGACGGTCGGCCGTGGAGGTGGAGCAGTCTTGTACTGCTGTGACTGTGATGATGACGAAGTGCGCGTAGAGTGGTCGCTGGTGGCGGTTGAGGATCCGGTAGTGGACGCTGCAGTGCCGCTGGCGTCGGCGGGCGGGACGACGTGCAGCTTGACGTCGTTCGGGGAGACGCGCGCGATGCGTGGAAACTTGCCGTTGGTGTAGTCGTAGGAGACGCGGAGGCAGCCGTCGGCGTCCTCGCCCGCGGCGCACTCGACGACGGCGCGGAGCCAGAGCACGAGGTGCTGCCCCGTGCACACCGTCCCGACCCGCGTGCGCACGCGAACTTGCGCTCCCTTTCCGATGCACATGCACTTGCTCTTGGTCACCTCCGCCGGTCCCGCCGGCAGCGCGGCGCCGTGGCGCGAGCGGGAATTGGTAGTCGGCGTCGGCGTCGTCCGCGCACGTTCCGGCCCTGCGTCACCGTTGGCGAGGCGTGACGGCACGGGCGGGGCTGTAGGCTCTGGTTCAGGGTTGCAACGCGGCGACGGAGATGAGGGCTTGGACTTGGAGGGTGGCGGTGGTGAGGGCTTCTTGGCGACGACTCCTCCTGTCGGCGCCAGGGATGCCTTGCTCCGGTTCCGGCTGATCTCCAGCTCGCGGCGCAGCCTGCGCATGGTGGCGGACGGCACCGTCATAGTGGGAATGGCGGCCGTCCGCGGATGAGGAAGAGGGAGAAGAGCGATTAGAGCTCAAGAACGTTGGCGTCTAAGCACACGGACGAGAATGGCTTCTGAGATTGGACGTGACGAGAGAAGAGGCGACATAGAATGGAGGAGGTTCTACAAGCCACAGTCGGACTCGGAGTCAGCTCGGACTTTCAGTTTGTTTCAGAAGCTCGGAATCGGATTCAGACCGGCGCATTCAGCATTCGGACTCCGCATAATCAGCGGCAACCGGCAAACCGCCATCTCATTTGATTAGGGGTGAAAATGGTATCGATATTTTTCTACTGTATTCGAGACTAAATTCATTTAGAGGGATTCAGATCTGTCCGTATCCGAGTCCGGATATTCAACATTCGATACCGTATCCGTATCCGAATAATCAAATCGCATATTTATGATGTCGATATCCAATTGTATCCTATGCGACATGATTGAAATATCCATATTCGAATCCGAATTCGGACAAAAATATGAAAACAAATATAATATCAGTGATATGCGTTCGTATCCGATCCGTTTTCATCCGTACATTTGATCCATCGTCTGTTCTTCGACCGGCCCAACTAAACCCATTTTCGGCCCATGTATTCCATTCCATGGGCCGAACGAGTGAACGCGCCAGGACCAAGTCAAACTTGTAACTGCTCCCTTGCGTTGCGTCTCTGGTGCGGTTGTCTCGCGCAACTTCCAACGCCGTTGTTGTCCAAAAAAATAAAAAACTTCCAACGCCGCCACCGTCACTTTTTTCGGTTTCTCTTCTCCCACGGAGCGAGAGGACGAAGAACGGACTCTCCATGGAGATGGAGCACTCCACGTATCAAGAACACCGCCAGATTCAAGAGCGCCACGCCCAAGCCCAAGGCTGTAACGGTTCTTCCTCCTCCGCAACATGCAATCCGATCAGGCGCGCTGCCGAGTACATGACTGGACCAGGGCCAAGGGAAGCTTGCGGCAGGCTTGGATCCCTGATGCCATCGTGCTTGCGCGGCAGCCCGTCAGGGCCTCCGCCGCCGACGAGGGTGCACCAAGTCTGGCCCGGGAAGAACGTAGGCATTCAAATTGAGCAGCAGTCTATTTCAGTGCTCCTCTGACCTCTCTGGTGCGTGCGTGTTTCAGTTTCAGTAACAGCCAGATTGCAATGCAGGTGTTTTTCTTGGACGGCCGTGTGATCTGCGGACCTGACCCGCGAGGCCTCATCCTGACAGCCATGGCAATCCTGCTCTCAGAATGGATCTTCCTGTGCTACGTCGTCGATCCGTCGTCGGCGCACCCGGCTCTCGTCTCCGCGGCTTCCCTCGTCCTACTGGCAACTGTCTGTATACATGATCCCGATCGTCACAGTTTACGCTCTGTCACGAGCTCCCATTCGTCACAAACTGATACCAGCACTGCCCTGTTCGTTCACGTAGGTGGCTGCTAGTTTCGCAATGGCCGCAACAAGAGACCCCGGTATCATACCAAGAAACAATCCTGCTGCACTTTCACCTTCATCACTAGAAGATGGAACAACAGATTCTGCCACATGGCCTCCTCCGTCTAGGTTCCTCGTCGTCAATGGCGTCGAGGTGCGGCTCAAGTTCTGCCGGACCTGCAAAATCCACCGCGCTCCCAGAAGCTACCACTGCGCCGTCTGCGACAACTGCGTCGGCAAGTTCGATCAACACTGTCCCTGGATAAGCCAGTGCGTAGGGCTGGTATCATCATGCTCCTCTGACACCAACTACTGAACTACTCATATATCGATCGCCTTGGTTTCACACCTTCAGAGAGTAATGCTTTGGTATTTGATTCCTTGCTTTTGCAGAGAAACTACAGGTTCTACTTGCTGCTGATGTGCTCGGCGCTAGCGTTCTACGCTTTCATACTCAAGTTGGACGCTGCCAATGCTGAAGTCTTCAGTTATTTGGTCACAGCTTTGCCTGAAACGTTTGCTCTTGCAGCACTCAGCTTCATGGCTATGTGTGTCCTGGCGTGCCTTCTAGCCTCCCATGCCTTCCTTGTAGCCAAGAACAAGGTACGTGCATGTACAAACCTTTGACCGGTCAATAATGTGATTCTCCATCATGTTTACACGTTTCTCAAATAGGCCAGGTAGTTCCACCTTTCCACCATGAATTGTGTTTGAGTAATAAAAATCAATAGAAAAGAACTTCTAATCAAGTAGGCCAGGCAGTCCCCATCCAAATTAGCAATCAGAGTAGAAAATTGCGGTAGCTAACCAAAGGAAGTCTCTGTAGTAGCTAACAAAAGAAGTCCCCTTTCTCTGAGTTTTCTGCAGACTAGCCATGAGAGGTACAAAGGGCCGTATCGTAGCTCGCCCGATCCCTACGACAAGGGAGTTGTTGGAAACATCAAGGAGTGCCTCTTTGACAAGCTCCCGCCTCCAAGAGTCGATTTCAGAGCCGCCGCCGAGGCCGAGCAAAACTTTGGTTCATCAGTTCAGCCCTCCGCCGGTGGCGACAACGACGACGGCGAGCTAAACTTTGGTTCCTCAAGGTGACGCCGGCAAGCTCGCAGTGCAGGAACAGTGCTAGGAGCTCATGACGTGGACTATTTTACATTACAGAGCTGAGGAAAGTACTAGCGGCAGAAGAGAAGAGACTGCACTTGTGCCTAGTTTGAAAGACTTTAACGAACCAATTCAGGATTCTTTTTATGGTAAAAGGACCGACGTCTATGGAGTGTGGTTATCTTTCCGTATCGCATTTTAACCAAACTTTCTCTTCTACTCCCTCCATCCCAAATTATAAGACGTTTAATTTTTTTTGACCCAAGTTTGACCACTCGTCTTATTCAAAAAATTTGTGCAAATATAGTCAAATTTAAGTTATTTTTGAAGAATTTTTATTAATAAACCAAACCACAACGAAAGAAGTGATATTTTACATAAATTTTTAAATAAGATGAGTGGTCAAACTTGATGTCAAAAAAGTCAAACGTCTTACAATTTGGGATGGATTGAGTACTAAACAGCGTTGCAAGAAGTTCTGAAGCAACCCGTGAATTAAGGACTTGTTTGATGTGGCTCTTGCGGATCTTGCTCCGGTTCTACTGATGTGGCAGGCGGAGCCAAAACCGGTAAAGCCATAAATAGAGGCCAAGTATTTCTCAACTCATTTTAGATAGAAATAAATGCACTGTAGTTCCATCAATTTTTGATGGTGTGCCATATAGATCTATCAACTCTCAAACTGCATTTTTAAGTTTTTAAACTCTTTAAGTGGTTCACCGGAGGTCTATACCCCTTCCTTTGAAGAATAGATCTGATGTGGCGTAAATATGAGACGCAAAACAGAGCTTTTTCCATCGCTTGTTTCTTCGTTTAGAGCATTCACACATAGAGCATCTAGTAGGTCTATAATTGTATATAGGGGTATTTTGGTAATTCTAGTATCCACATTGGTACGTCTGCCCGGTCCTATAATTGCAGTTTTTTTACAGAGTAAAAGCCAGACAGAGCAGGGCCGCACACCAAACAAGCACTAGGCCGCCGAGGCACTTGAGAGCCTGCTTAAGTATGGATGGCAACGGGCACATTACCCGCAGTAGAGGGTTTACAAACCCGCACCCGCGAGGCAAACCCTGTGCCTGCACCCGCGACCCGTCACGGGCACGAAATTGAACCCGTGCTCGCCAGCCAGATCACAAATTCACAGTTCATAATCATAAACCTGTACAGATCACGTACAGATCCAATGCACAACAGCACAAGTTCACAAATAACAGTTCACAACTATTGTTCAACATCTTAATAACAAGAGTACAAGCCAAATAAATATGGTTCAACAAGTACAAGTGACAAGTCTAGAACAGCACACACATGGCTCAAATCACAAAAATATTGTTCACATAACAGATACAAATGAACAGCAAGCTTAATCAGAGTCGACGGTAGAGATGCAAGGTTCTTCCTTCATTTCTTCTTCAATGTCTTCAAGGCAGGACCAAAGGGTGTCAATCTATCCATCATCTTAACCTATAAATGCACATTGAAATAAGAAGACGACATTAGTAAGCTGTTGCCATAAGATCATTAGAATGAGATGACAACATTGACAAGCTACAGGAATCAAAAGCATAATTCTTTACCTTTAAGATTGTGATGAAACCAACTTTGGCTGCACATCAAAGCTTCCAACATTTGTGGAGTAAGACGGCTGCGATGCTCACTTAGAACCCTCCCACTAGTGCTAAAAACGGATTCAGAAGCTACTGTGGTTATGGGAATTGCCAAAATATCACGAGCAATCAACCTCAAAGTAGGGAAGTGAGTTCCAGCCACCTTCCACCAACCCAAAGACATCAAAGTACTCATTCTCATCATGAGGAAGAGGATCTTCGTCCAAGTACCGATCTAACTCACTCTTTGCTTTAATAAGACTTGAGGTCTTCTTAGTGGCAGCAAGTATTTTGAATATGGACAGAACCACAGCAGCACTAAAAGAGAGTTTGAAGCCCCATAAGATGATGTACCCACAACCTCTTGATCAATTTGCACTTGGTACTCATCCATCAATTGAGTTAGCAATTCATAGCTCTTTTGACAATATCTATCAACTTCTTCTTGACCCAAAAGTGCCATATAGCAAGCTTGCAGCATGATCATCTTAAGGCGTGGATCAAGAATAACAGCAACAGCCATGAGACCTTGGATATCATACCAATACTTATCATACTTCTCTATCATTGCAGTGGACATGTTTCTAATGATCTCATTTTCATCTTCTTTCCAAGAGTTAATTTTAAGCTTGATCTCACATACTTTAGGAAAGAAGGTATTAGTTGTCACATACTTTGTTTTAGAAAACAATTCAGTGAGCTGACAGAACAATTCTAATTTCTCACAAACAATAGCTGTAAAATTCCAATCATCATTTGGTGGGCAAACAAAGTGTTGATCAAGAATGCCCAAACGATCAAAAACCTTCCTATAAGGTATAGCAATGCTAAGCATGACAAAAGTTGAATTCCATATAGTTTTGCAATCAAGACATAGTTTTTTCTTCAATTCAACCTTCTGTTGTTGAGCTACTTTCACAATTTTTCACACCTCTTTGGTGTCGCAATCCAATAAGCAATGCCCTCTCCAATTCTTGCAATAGATTTCTTGATCACTTCCAATCCATCTTGTACAATGAGGTTCAATATGTGCGCATAGCAACGGGTATGCAAGTGCTTTCCACCCAGCAACATATTACCCTCCCCAAGCCTTGATTCCATTAGACCAATCATACTGTCATTGACACTGCAATTGACAATTGTCATAGTGGACACCCTGCAATCAAGATCCCAACTCTGGAGGCATTTAAGTAGTGCATCACAAATAACTTCAGCAGTATGGGGGCATGGCACATATACAAACCTAGAAAAGACAATTGAAATAAGTTGGAGTAAAAGACAAATAGGACAGCAACTAATTGAAGTACAACATAAATAGGACAGCAAGTCATTGAAGTAGGACAACAAGAAATCACCTCAAAATGCGGCTTCTAAGGGTCCATGAGTCATCAATAAAATGTCCAGTGACAGCCATATATCCTCTTTTCTGATTATCAGCAGTCCACAGGTCAGTTGTAATGGCTACACAACAACTGAGCTTCTAAAGAAACATCCTAGCTTTTCTTTTCTCCACATCATAGCAGTTTAGGATGCCCTTCCTAATAGTGTTTCTAGTTCCTATCTTGAATAAGGGTTGCAAAGCACTAACAAATTGACGAAAACCAAGATGATCCACAATGGACAGAGGGTACTCATGCAGTGTAATCATTGTGTAAAGTGCTTTCCTGGCTACATCTTGATCAAACATATAATTTTCAACAGCTACTGCACCCTTGTCAGTGGATGCAAACCTCAAATTTGCTTACACTTTCTCACCGGGCTTCTTCCTATATAGATGTAGATTTTCAGATGAGTACGCAAATGGTTAGTACCATTTCTTGTTGTAGCTGAAGGCTTCTTGCCACAGTGGTCGCACTTTGCCTTCCAAATTCCATCATCATCACAAACTCGTGTGAATTCCTTCCATACAGCAGATGTGAGCTTCCTATGCGAACCCTGTGAGTGAGTTATACCAGCAATCCCATCTTCGGCCTCGCGATCATCAACTCCATCATCAATGGCGATAACCTGATTACCAGGGAGAGCTTCGTCAACAGGGATGGAAGCCTACGAGACCTGCTCAGGTTGGACACTACTCCCAGGAGTCTCCATCACCAATGCAATCTGCAGTCCAACAACATGGCACAAGTTAACTACATATCACCAGAATTGAACCATCCAAATTGAACAAAAAAAGCTACTGACAATCACAAAAATAGCTACTCACAATCACAAAATCATTCATTCAATCTAGACAGAACACTGCCTATCACCAGATCACAAAATCATTCATTCATTCTATCTACTGAACACTGCAACCATTGAACAAAATCACCAAATCATTCATTCAGTCACAAAATCGTTCATTCATTCTAGACAATCACAAAATCACAAACTAGACACGACATATCACTAGATCTAGCATTAATCAATGGCAAGGCAGAAGTGTAGTTCATGGATCTATCATTCTACTGAATAGAGAATGAAGAAAAAGTGAGAGGACAACGACTGACCTGGGGCGGCGATGGGAATACAGGCGCCAGGTGAAGCGGCCTTGCTGGCAGCGGGCGCCGAAGCGGGCGGCGGATCGGGTGGCGGCGGGGAGGTGGTCGACTGGGCGGGCGCGGGGCAGAGCGGTGGCGGCGGGGAGGTGGCGGCGGGGGGAGCGAGGGCGGGCAGAAAAAGTGACGGTGGGGAGGTGGCGGCCGGCGGGAAGGGATGGCCGTGTAACAGAACCGACCAATTATATGAAATTAAGTAAGAAAATCATCAGCCAGAGCAGATGATTTAGCAAACTTAAGCCCGTATAACCCGGTAGTCCATGAAATCACGAAGGATTTCAAACCAACTTCCATTCCAGCCAAGATCGTAATAAGTTTAGCAGACACCATCACATATTACATAAAAGTTTGCATCTCAGATACATCAGAGTTTAAACATAGTTATTACAAAACAATTTCGAATAAAAGTAGCGGAAGCCATTTGTTCAAACCACACACACTCACACGGAGTTCAAATATAGTGCCAGCGAATGATCATCTCCAACAAAAGCATCAGACGAGACGTAAGGAATGACCATGACCATGGTCCTAAGCATCACCCATCACAGGATAAAGGCAGTTGATACAGTAGCCGTAATACATCTGCCCATCTGCAACAAGTGGAAATAAAACCCTGAGTACGAGAAGGTACTCAGCTAGACTTACCCGACATAACCGAAAATAAGTGACACCAAGGATTATGAAGGCTTTATAGTAGGGTAGCTGACTCATTTGCAAAGAAAGCATTTTAGCATTTCAAGAACCTTTCTAAAGACATTATTGCCAAGTTAATTAATTATAACCTGTCGACTAAATTTACACCTACACTAGAGCAAACATGTGATTAAGCCAATAATGATAACCAACGATCATTAACAACTTCCATACTATCATATTCATTATAACTGTCCAAGTGTTCCATCAACATTACTACGATGAAGTCACTCAAGTCAAGTGCTCACTATCCAGGAGCGATGGCGATTCGAATCGATTCCTAACCAGCTGGTGATTTATTCCTTACACAAACCTCACTCACCCGCTAAAGTGAGGTATTGATCACCGAGTCAACTATCCAGGTATCTCGAGTTTGCCAGGAACCACATGTACCCGGGGGCCGACCGACTGCACTTTGGTCTTATCATCTCGCCCCCGTGTCCTACCACACCTGCTCCGGCACAGTGCGTTGCGGGCAATCTACTCGGCCCGAATAATCTCCCAGCTTCATGGTCGGAAAGTACTTTATCCGGCCAGCTAAATGTAAGGCATGCGTTCAACATGACTCGAGGCCCAACAACGGTCGGTCCTTAATCGACACAGACGGAAAGCACTACAGTCCAAAACTCTGCAAGTCTCCGTCCGGTCTCAACTTCATTTAACACTTAGTTATACCATGACTTCATAGTCATCCAAGCAGATCCAGGTAACCACCTATAGCTCACAGGTGACAGGAAATCATCCGACTTCTACCGGTCTAAGCCAGCTAAGCATTGACTCGACTGCGGGTACCAGGGTAACAAGGATATAGTATAACAAAGGTAAACAAGGATAATGCAGCAACGGTTGCAAACAACTCTTGAACATAATGCATCAATTAAAGTAAAGCATTTAATTAATAATTGCAAACCGGGAGAAAAATGCTCCGGGGCTTGCCTCTCTCGAAGGAGCTCGGGCGGTGATCGGGGCACTCCAGAAGTTCCTCAACGTCCTCCTCGTCGGCTTCGGGCACTTCCTGTGGCTGCACCTCAAGCTGCTCCTCGGGCTCCTCGGGTATGACGACTGGGTTCTCGGTTTGTGATCCTGTATGATGCAATGTGTGTAAGTGCTTATGCAATCGGTGCATCGAATGAGATGAATACAATGGATATGTTTGAAGGCAAGGTAGTCAACATCATCCAAGAACATATACTACAAGCACATGTCATCTACTGCATTCTCTTCTACTGCTAATATGTTAAGTCAACACACCTTATTAAATGCTTCAAAGATACACCAAAGCTTCACTAATTTCTTAATCACACTTAAAGCAACACTTGCTCAAATCCTAATTAATAATAGGTTTGAATAGCAACATCTATTTTTATTGCTTAGAAAAATCTTAGAAAATTACCATAGCACAGTACTACCCTAAGTACTCTACTATCAGATTTTCATGGTATTTGAATGAGTGGATTAGCCTACACAAAAGTAACAAGCTATGGCATGATTATGAACAGGAAAATACTTTGTACTGTGAAAAGTGTCACACAACAGAGTTAGCATTTTTCCTATGATCTTCATAGCATACAATCACTGTACAAAAATTATCACATGCATGTTTTATACAAAGTTTGCTCTCTAGCTAAAATAATAAAAATCAGCCATTAAAGGCACTTGAACTACACCTCATCATTTTTCTACAGTACATACATGACACATATTTTTCCTAGAAAGTACATTACATAAGAAGATTATCAAACTTGGAATCATATTTTTCTGAAGCCTATAGGTTTTTCCACATATTTTCAAGTTATCAATAATATCCATGATTAAATAAAGTCCTACTGAAAAAGTATCCCAAAAATGACATGCAATAATTTTCCCAAGTAGATCTGGTGATAAGGAACCTAGAAAAATTTATTTCAACAGATTTGGAGCAAATTTGAATATCCAAACATTTTTCAAACCATTTCTATTTTCAAATAATAAAGATAAATTGAAAACGAATCCTCCTATTGCTCTTGGGCGGCCCATGAATCAAATGCCCATTGCCACACTTGGCTCAAGGTGTGGCCGAGCGAAGGGAAGGGGCGGCGGCTGGCGGCGTCGACCCATGGCCTCTCGGCCCGGCTTCGGCCGAGAAGCGAAAACCCGGCCGTGCGCATTGCATGCCATGTGGCCTTGCTCGCCAACGGGCCGCCGGCCATTACCGGCCGTGCCGAGGCAAGCTAAGCGGGCGCATGTGGTTCGTCTGAAAAGTGGCGAATCTGAAGCGTAGCTAGGCGGGAGGAGAAAGGGAGGAAGGTGCCTTCCACGGCGGCCGAAACGGCGGCGCCATGGCCGACGATGGCGAGGTGCGAGGAGGCGCTACCTGGGCCCAACAGTCGGCATGCCGCGCGAGCACCACGTGCCGAGAGCGAGGCGGAGCTGCGCGGCGCATCGATTGCTTGGCCGAGGTGGAGGAGAGGCGGTGAATTGGACCGGCGGGGGTGGCGGTGGCGCTTCGGTGGCATGGCGAGGAGAGGCGGGCACGGAGAGCGAGAGAGCGCACGGGATGGAGTGGAGAGGAGCGCATCATGGTCGACAGGTGTAGGCGGGCGCGTGGGCGCGGGTGCAGGCCGGCTGCGACGCGCGGCGGCGTCGACGGCGCATGGCCGCCACGTGGCGGGCGTGCTCTGCCGCCATGGGCGTGTCTGAAGCGGCGAGCGGGCAACGCTGGGTTGGTGGGCGGCGAGGCGGCCATGGTGGGGGATGCTGGCCAGGCCGGCTTGGCCAGGGGCGAAAAGTCGAAGCGGCGGCCTATTAAGCGAAATGAAATTCTTTTCTTTTTATTTCTCAAATAAACAGAATTAAATTCCCATTTTTGAGCCATTTAAAAACATTTTCACGAATTGGTGCAAAAATGAAATTTGTTCCATTTTTCAATATCTACAACTTTGATTTTATGACCAAAGCCAAATTCTTGATAGATTTTGAATTACAAAATCAAAGTCAATGTTTAACTCAAAACCCTAATTTTTGGGGAATTATTTTTGAAGCAAAATTTTGAATTAATTTGAATACAAACCTTGCTCCAAAAATTGAACTAAATAATCCTAGATGATTTACAATAGTAGCCAAACATGTTTTACTAGCCTAGCAACATAATCAGGGCAAAATAACTCTTAAACAGGTGTATGCAACATTGACGTTTCACGAACATGTTTCGTATGTTTCGAAGCAGTGTTTCAGTTGTTATTTACATGAGTAGGCATGTATGATTAGGATGCTTGATGATGCATGATATGCATGATTTGCAGTGCCTAAATGCTGGCATAACACCGGGGTGTTATAGGCCGAGGGCAACTGGAGGGGAACTGGCGGCCGCTGCCTGGGCGCGAGGCGTGGGAGGCTGGGAGCGGTTGAGCGGAAGCCGAGGAAGGCTGCGCCGCTGCGGCCTGGCGTGCAGCAGGCCGGGATTGCGGCTGTGCGGGGGAGGATTAGGGAAACCCTAGAAAGTCATTTATATACTTGTGCAGCAGGCCCACATGTCAGGCGGGTTTGCGGGCACGAGTAAGGTATTTTCATACCCGCAATTTTTTTACCCACGGATACAAAATCAAACCCACACCCATGCCCATAGGTACAAAATGGTACCCATATCCTCACCCTAACGGGTTTTTACCCGCGGACACACGGGTAATTTGTAGCCGTTGCCATCGATGTGCTTGAGCGAAGTTAGACCCTGAGCACCAGACAATGCCACTGCTGGATCTCAAATCACCTCACTTCTGGCTGGGCAGGGGCGCAGGGCTGGGGCTGCACTCCAGAGTCCCGACTCCGTCCCCAGGCCAGGCCTGCCCCTGCCACTGCTGTCTGCCAGACCGACCTCCCATCGATCACGTCCATCGTCCGTGGCAGGTAGCGCGCGCTATTGGCACTCACACTGACCACCTCCTCTCATCTCATCAAAAGAAGAAAGGGAATACGCACAGGCTTTGCATGTCGGCTTCCTGCAGGCAGGGCATCAGGCTTCAGGCATCTGCACTGCCCGGCGCGCGGCGGCATCACAAGCAACGCAGGCGAATCTCTCGCTGGCTCCCTGACCCTCGAGCAGCCTGCCGCCCAATCGCCGGCCTCCGCATCCCCCGTCTTGTCACCTTCGTTCCTTATCCATCCACTTGTGCGCATCACTTCGCTTTGCTAGTTCGCTTGCTTTGCTGCTGATACTTTCGTTTGGTTATTATTATTACTGTCTTCTATTACTTCCTTTAGGGCCTGTTTGAAATATGGGAATTTTTCCCTTATTCAATTATGGAGACACAGTCTTTCATAATCTTTAGGCTTTGTATTTTTGTCCTTCCTTCGCTCATTTTCTCTCTCCTTTTTTAGTTCCCCGAGTCCTCTTTTCTTTCACCCTCTTGGAAGTGCACTTTATCGTTAATATATTAACCAGTAGGGGCCAAAAAACCCTCCGGGTCTTTCAAAAAAAATCATGGCAGAGTTGCACCTCGGAAACCGTAAAAAGCCAACAGTAGTGGTCTTTTTTTTTTCTTTTAGCGAATGGAGCAGTAACTAGCTGCAACGATAGCACTGTATGTAGCATGTCTATTCCTACTCTCAGTGGCGGACCCAGGATCTGACACCAGGGTAGTCCTAGTAAAAAAAATTATGTGTAATACTATAAAATCCAAACAAAAGTTCGACAAACTTAGCTATAAATTAACCAAATTATGATAATACATTTAAAAGGTTAGAAACTTACATAAATACTCCCTCCATACCGGTAAAGAAAGTCGTTTCGGACATGATTTAGCATACAAGGAGTGATTAATTAAGGGGTATTTTCTCTATTTTCCTTTATTAAATAGGGTTGCGGGTATTGCCTATCCAACAAACTTTCGTAGCTGGACTGGTAAGTGCGCTGCAGCCCGAGGCAGGAGGTCCCCCGGTTCGATCCCTCTCAGGCGCGTTATTATTTTGAAGAGCTCGTGGATTTGCGGTGTCTTTGGTCTGGGCTGAGACGAAGGAGAGCATTTGAGCCAGTTTCTCAAGAGTAGTAATAGAATTTTGGGTCAAATTTGTGGGTAGTCCTAGGCCTATCCAGGCTACCCACTGGGTCCGCCACTGCCTACTCTCCCCGGAAAGAGGTGGATGACCCATCATGCAAAAGGAAAATGCATGTGGATATATATATATATATATATGTGTGTGTGTGTGTGTTACTGTACGTGTATGATAATGATATGATGGGTTTCATCAGATGGAGCAACACTTCCACTGCTACTTATAGTGTGGAATACCTTGTCAGCACTTTTCATCTTCGGCTCACACGGGTGCTCTCGTATTTGCGGCTGATTACACTACTACTATACTACAATAACCTTTCTCACATATGGACAAACAAAATTATCAGAGACGGAAAGCTCACCATACTGTACTACAATAACCTTTTTCACGTGCGGACACCCAAAACTATCAGAGATAGAGGGTTCACCGCATTGTACTGCAATAATTTCGGCAGATCTTGAGATTCACGAAGTCACCATAGGCACCTCACTGTCGACGTGGATATCGCCTACCACTGAAAATATAGCGCTGTTAAACCTAGAATAAAAATCTAGGAAAACACGAGCATGCATGCCAAGTCGAGGAACTTAAACCCGGGTGAACAGGTTCACCACAAGGAATCCAACCAAATAATCTATGATCAGTTCGCATAACTTTTTCACATACGGACAAATAAAATTATCAGAGGTGGAGGGCTCACCTGCCTCTAGCCACACGCTGTAAATCAAAAACTTCAGACACTACGTGAAAAACGCTTTGTAGCAACGAGGTAAATTTTTTGTAGGGACGGCTGATGATGGAGCCGCCCTCTGGGTGGCGTCTTTCGGAGCCCAGAGACCAAATTACCGCCTACAAATAGAACAACGAGGGACGGTTTGGTGATACGAGCCGCCCCACAAATGGGTCGGATTTATAGAGGCGGCTGGTTATACTAGCCGCCCCTGCAGTGTCCATTTGTAGGGGCGGCTGAATCACCGGCCTCCCCTACAAATATCGAACCGACAATAAAATTCTAATATATTAAGCCGGTTTGCCTCTCCCGTCGCCCTCTCTTTCTCTCCTCTTCGCTCCCTCTCCCTCTCGACACGACCTCCCGAAGCGAACGGGGGAGCCTAGGGTTTCGCCTCCCTGCCGTCGGTCGTCCCATTTTGGCCGCACCTTCGCCAGCATCATCAGTGCCGTCCCCACGGGCTCCCCTCCGGCGGGCGGGCGCCCAAGCGGCCAACCACCGCCCTTGGCATGCGACCAGCCACGGACCTCGCTCCACGGGCGCCCGACCGTGGCAGCCACCCACAGGCGCTCCCTCCCCGGCGTGGTGGCTCGGTCAAGCCCGGCCACGGCCGTCCCGAGGCGGCGGCTCGGTGCTTTCACACGCTAGATCTGGTGCTTCCGCCACGACGGGCCTG
Organism: Miscanthus lutarioriparius; assembly: GCA_904845875.1. Taxonomy (NCBI): domain Eukaryota; kingdom Viridiplantae; phylum Streptophyta; class Magnoliopsida; order Poales; family Poaceae; genus Miscanthus; species Miscanthus lutarioriparius. The sequence continues at coordinate 19,200,381 of CAJGYO010000004.1, forward strand.
CATACAAGACGCCGCGCCTCTCTCCCCCGTCCCTCAAACGTCGTCACAAGAACTACCTCCCACATCACCTCGGTACCACGATCCAGATCCCAAGTCGCTACTGCACCACCGTGCCTAATCCTGACGGCTGTAACTTCCGTTGTCTCCCCTACAGGTAACACTGCTCGTGGACGACGTCACACTCTGGACTGCATTCTCTTCACCGTCTCTCCCAGGTTAAGCGCACACACCCCCTGCTAATTTGATAGCATCAGACTACAGCGTTTTTCCATGTTCCATAATTTCGTCTTACCTAGCAACTAGCATCATCCTCGGTGAGCTGAACCCCATCTTTCATTTCCCGTCTTCCTCGCTACTGTTTGGTGGACACCGCTTGATGCTTCACATGTATGGACCACACGGCACGCTCAAGGTGTTTGATGCATTGCCTTAGAGGAAGACCAAGTGCCATATTCAAGGTGTTCGCGAGAAAGTACCGGTGATAGAAGTGTGCGGTGTGCCTTCCGATGCCCTTTTTCCATAAGGTTGGCTTCTTGCGCTTTGTATTCCAAAACAATTTTACGGCTCTTTAGATCGTGGGTACAACTTCTTGTGATTTTTGGGTAGATCATGTAGAAATGAATGTAATAGATGAAATGTGTAATTTAAATATGTTTTCAAATAGAATGTCACCTCTACATGTTAACGCGATCGGAACAAAATACTTGAAAATTATTACAGATATACGATTATTGTTGGTACCAATATAAAACTTATCTTACCTCAGGACAACAGGAACGCAACATGAAACCAGAGCATTTCGATCGCGTTACATGGTACATACATATATCGATGCATACATTTATCTAATCTTCCCACTTTGTGCAACTGCTGCAAGTATAGCCTATCAAAACTTTGCCCTTCATGGTTATATCTGTTTGCTACCTACCAGCCTAACATTACATTCCAGCTTGGGAGATCCAATATGATAGGGGCTGGGTACACATAATGATAGAGGTTGGTGTCATCAGGGCCTTGATTCATGTTGCTTAGAACTCAATTTCATTTGGAAAAATAAAAATTACTCACGCTCTTTTTGAGGTTATTATTATAGTATGCCTGATTTGAATTAGATAACAAGTTGTGACGGCACTTGTAGATTGTCAGTATGCCTGATTTGAATTATATATGTTCTGTTCAGATTTGAATTATATATATATATATATATATATATATATATATGTGTGTGTGTGTGTGTATATTCTGGTCGAATTTGAATTGTAAATTTAAATTTTTTAGCAAAAAAATGTACTATAGGAGCGATCGGTACTGTAGCCGTCCCTACAAATCGATTTGCAGGGGTGGCTACAGTACCAACCGCCCCTACAAATCGATTTGTAGAGACGGTATGGTAGGGACGGCTGGTTGAGCCGTCTCTACAAACGATCAGTAGCTGTCCCTGCAAAGCGTTTTTCACATAGTGAGAGGCGGGAGGCTGACGGACACTGGCCGATAACTCCTCGCCATTCCGCAGTTGGAGCTCTCCTTTGGAAGCCACACAAGAAAGTTTCTACTGTAAATCCGTAAAACCGTTTGCCACCTTAAAGATATGACAAACATCCTTCTTGACACACTTATTCAACAACCATTATATTATTATATTAAGTGAAACCTGAGCTGATTTCCGAAACCGGCCAGGCCGGTTTATACATGCAATGGGGGTGCTGCGACGAACGACATCTCCGTAGGTCGCACATGTGGCGTGCTAAGTGTTTGGCACGTGGCGTCAAACTCAGGTGCACCAACACGACGGTGTTGCTAACTTGCTGCTGTGCCAAAACGCAGCAAATTAAAACAAATTAAGCATCCAAGACGACGGCGCGATGGTAAGCGAAATGAAACAGCCCGTGCGTGGGTCTGCTGGTCGCTGGGCGGCAGCTGTAATATTGTCCCCGTTCAGCGCACTTTCAGCACTGGTCCACTGCACTGTATGCGCGGGCCCTGTCCCCTCGCCTGTGACAACAAATATACGTGCCGCCCAGTGGCGAGTGCTTGCCACCTCTGATCCATCAGCTGCAAAGCCACACAGCAGCAAGCTCTCCCTTCTCTGTTTCTCTATCTTCCTAGTTCCTAGCCAGCATAGTGTTGGAGATCTATGGCCGGAGTGAGGGAAGAAGAGTTCGACGAGGGATATGTGTAGGACGTGCTGCAGGATGATAACCGTCCGCTGGCGGCGGCGGCGGCGCTCATGGCAACTACTCCACCAAGGATTAGGAGGAGTAGTAACAAGTCCAAGAAGGTCGTTGCGTCGTCCGCGGTTGCAGGTGGCGCCGCCGGCGGCGGCGCGAGGGGCAAGGGAAGGTCGTCGGCGCCAGCGGCCATTCCGGCTGGTAGCTCGAGCTCGGAGAGGCGGCGAGGCGGCAACAGCGAAGAAGACGAGGAGGACCATGGAGGAGAGATGCTGCCTCCGCATGAGTGGCTGGCGAGGAAGATGGAGCGGATGGGCGTGGCGTCGCCGCCGGATCAGGCGTGCCGGCCCGGGAGGAGCAAGGGGCGGGAGCTGACCAAGGTCAGGGACGCCGTGCTCCCCAAGACCGCCTTCTCTGAGCGGTAGCTTATATTAGTATTAAGCTTAAGCTAGGTGGTCAAGCATCCATGCATCTGCATGCACTGCTAGTAACTAACAAGGCATGGATGCCCCTTGTCCTTGCTCAAGCTAGCTAGCTACTACGTGTGTGTACAATAGGATGCATGAATGCGTTTAAATTCCTAGCTATATAGGTCATTGACATGCATGCTCGAAGCTCGATCATATTAGCTGGGTTATATAGGAAGTGGTGGCTTCTTTTTGGGGAAGTATGTATGATGGGTGGATATGTGCGCATGCAAGCAATGCAAGCTTGTGAGGTGCGCATGCAAGCTTAGCTTCCCCCATGCATTCTGTACTATGCAATGCATAATTAATAAATATGTTTAGGATCTTTCTCGATGGATCATGCGTTGGATTTGATGCATCTAACATGCATTTTGTTTGGTGATGCGCCTGCTAGGTCCTAATTTGTACTGGTTTGAGCTGTTGCTCTGGTCCCGTGGATGTAATAAACATATAGACACAGTACTCCTATCTGCGTCTGTATGTGTGCTATGCACTAGTTTGTACTACTTCGTAGGCTGCGTGCCATGCATTCCAGCCACTCCCCAACCACTAACTACTGAGCCACATGCCTTGTCTACACTCTTTATGATCTGATCTTATCTGGTCCCTGGCACTGCAGCATGCCTTCTGCTCTAATCCCTTTTGCTTGTGTTTTTGCAAAAAAATTAGATAATGGAACCGGTTCTTGCCTATATATGCATCTCAGAGTGTACTTAGCCTTTCACATGCGGCTCATGTTCCATGATAGAAGGACATATATGATAAGCAACGAAGACTTATGATGTATAAGGCTGTGTTTGGTTTAACTTCCAAAAGGTATTTCTGTTGAAAAAAAAGAACACCAACTATATATAGGTAGAACTTGAAGCTGCTTGTGTGTCCAAAAGCAACTGTCTTAGTACAATTTTCACAGCACTCGAGGCCTTGCTTTTGGTTTGCTGCCTTTTCAAATGGATGGAAATAGAGAGGTGTTTCATAGTTTTTTTTTGAAACTAGGTGTTTCATAGTTGTTTCAAGGGAGTTAGAGAGAGAGAGAGAGAGTATGTTTCATAGTTGTTTCAACCAAACATGTTACAACTTTTCACATCAAATAGCTTACATCAATTATTTCCACCGCTCGTAGCTCACAACAACGTTTCAACATTGTAGTCATTTAGTCACAAAATGCACATACTATGTATCTATGTTGTACGTGTGAGAATGCTTATTATGGTAGATCAACTAAAAATGGGACATTATTTTGGAGGTAAAATCTGTCAACAAGTTAATTCTTTATTTAGTGTTGGATCGAGTGTTGAGGTGAGAGCAGCCATGCAAGGTGGCCATTGCATGGTCCCTTCATTTTAAAATGTAGGTCATACTAGTTTTATTATAATGACGAGTCAACATTTTCTAACTTCGACTAACATCGTATAAAGATATGTTAACATCTTTCAAATCCACTACCAAGACATATCTTATGGTAGATTTAATGAGATTAGTTTGATGTTGATGTTTTTCTCTAAAACTTTTGTCAGAGTTTGAGAAAATTGACTTAGGAAAAACGCATAGATTTAGAGATATTTGTATTTTGAAAAAACAAGCTTCATAGGCGGTGTTCAAACAGTAGCTGCAGTTGCAGAGCAGCAATACCAATAGTGCTGGGCTAGGCAGGTGTATCCCTGCAGCCACAACACAGCCACAATGACTGTTCCGCACAGCAAACATGCCCATATGTTTTGATTAAAAGATCTAATAATTAGTCAAATTATATACTACTAATGCATAGTGTACGGAGGATCCCTAGATTTGTATTTCAAAAATGTTTTATGTGATATTGATTTAATCTGTACCAACTCATTTAATGTAAGAGAAATTCATAGTTAATTATATATTTTAATTTTCCTTTTAAAAACCCTAATACGACACTAAAAAGGAAAAGACAAGCACTAGATCATGTTAAGGCGTATTTGGATTTTGATTTGCTCCTGGTTTAAATCTTCACGCTCTTCTCTTGCAGATTTTTTTTAAAAGTACTGATATTTATAGTTTTCTTTGGTTGCCAGCAATAATTTGCTACAACTAACTTAGGCGCAAGTGTGCCGAGCCATAAAAAAATATGGCTAAAAAATTTGGAGACACATTTTGTATGTCTAAGGGCTAACAGAATAGTCTCATACTTTTTTTACTCTATGACGCGTAGAGCCCAAAAGAATTTTGACTAAATTTAGTTATTACCAACTAAACGTTTATCAATTTGATCAAATTTATCTAAGATGAAGTGCTGCTAACCCAAGTACCCCTTATCATCACAGAACATGCACCAGAAATCAACAAGAAGTGACAGGCTTCGCAACAATTTCCAATCACCAATTGGGCCCGACCCAACTAGACGTGCATGCAGCACGAAGCTTCGCGCTCAATCGTAGGCTCTGGGCCCAGGGGTTCCGATCCTTTGTTGTTGTGAGTATAGCTCAAACTACCCATGTACGTACAAAAGCCCTCCTCATCCCCAAATCGTGTGTTTGTTTCCAAAATCACCGATTGTTAACTGCCCTCCAGGAATACCTATTTTTCCAACCATACTTTTAAAAATTAATGTCAATCCATATATTCGATTTGTCAAATTAAGGCCCATTCGGCTAACAGAATCTTGACTGAAACTGACTTGTTGTGTGAGAGAGAAACACTGTTTGGCTGGATGAATAAACAGTGTCACGTGAGGGGAACCAGCCGGCTAGCTGGTTTCCTTCAGACCCGCGAACACCGCCTAAGAGGGATAATGAAGTCTACCTCTAACTGCAGTTTTAATAACCCAATCAAATTCATACTGCAAAAGGAGTTCCATTATATTACGTATTATCTATCTAAAAAAAATGCTGCAATAGGACTGAAGGAGTTCCATTATTATTACTTACTTAAAAAAGTGTTAGAAAAGGAGCTGTTTACGCAATACAATCGTAACTCGAGGGGCTTTGCCGTAAAAGCCTCGCAAGAGAGGCCATAATAAATAGCGGCGACACGCCATCCCCACCGAACCCTACCGCGAGTTCGCTCCCCTTCTCGTGCCGTCTGCTTCCGCCGAATCGACTTGCCCCGTCGATTTCGCCGACCCCTCGACCCGATCGGCTCCACTGATCGTAGCTCGTCGCTCGGTGAGCCCCTGGACCGCTTTTCCCCATAAGAGCTGCCGGAGTTCGCGAGAATTCGGCGGGTTTTACTACCTATTCGTCAGTTTAGTTTATTGCTGATGCTATCCTTGGACCGATTTCATCTTTGCCGTTGACTTGTTCAGGTTGTTGATGGCCAAGACGTCTTTCAAGATGGGGCACGACCTCGGTTGGTTTGCTTATACTCTCTTGTCTCGTGCGCTGTTAATTTTGTGGTCCGGAATTGTGCCTCTTGCCTGTGGTTGATTGGTATAAGTGGGCGATGCTCATAGATTGGGTTGAAGCTGTCGATGGTATAGTAGATTGGATTGAACTGGCATTATGGTAGATTGGATCCACTTAAACGATGGTGGTATGTTTATGTTGGACTGAACTCATTGATGATTGGAGCTTGGGTTGGGGTTTCTGTCAAGAGGCATGTGGATAATTGTTATGATGTTTTTTTTATTAAGGGTTTGTTTCTTGTCTGCATTGCTTTCCTAAGTTTATTATGGGTTGTGGTTATAGATGTTGTGTGAGCCAACACATGCTTGAGTTGAATTATGTAATGCGGCTACTATGGCTTAGGTTGCTCTGCTTCTATGTGTTCTGTTCTAACGCAGCTTTGCTCTTTTGATCTTTCGTAAACCTGTTTTTATGTGGACCTGTTAGGGACAGACCATGAAGTTGATCTGAATTCTGCCGTATTCCAGTTTGTGTCATCATTTATTATGTTGTAATTTGCTAAACCTTTGAACAGAGTGTTCTCTCTGTTCTTTTTAAAGAAGTTTTGCATGGCTCTCCATTCATCTATTTTATATGTTCCAACAACTATGTAATTTGGATCAAACTGGTAGCTTTAGTTTTGTTTTTAAAAGTACCTGTTCTTTCTCAGAACAATAATCTTTTTGGGAAGAATTAATAGTGTTCTTAGTTGTAGTAAGGCCTTGATTAATGGAACATTAGTTTGTTTATACTTCCATGGGATTGCAGATGGTAACATGTTCATGTTTTGACATTTGATTTGCATGACTAATTATGTTATATATAGTATATATATATATGGTCTACATTTTTTTTTTATGCAAGTTTACTTGTATTGATTCTTGGATTCAATGTGCTGGTTTTCATCATATGGCTACCACTGTGCTTGGTCTATTTACTGCACCTCCTAGCCTGGAAGATTCATATTATACTTCTGCTCCTATTTGTACACGTAGTTGATTATAGTCAAGATGTGTGTGTCGGCCTCAATTTGTTCTCACCTTATGTGTGTGTACCCTTTTCTTAACTAGTTCTGAACCTTGTTTACTATTACAGAAAAAAGGCAGGCCGAATCTGCCAGGATCAGGGATAAGTACCCCGACAGAATTCCTGTAAGATATGTTCAGCAATTTTTCCATGCATTTTTTATGCATGTATGCTTGATTGCTGATTTTGTCATCAATGTTTTCAGGTGATTGTTGAGAAAGCTGGCAAGACTGATGTCCCTGAAATTGATAAGAAGAAGTAAGTTGCCATCTAGATATCTCCTATGTTTTTCTGGTAGTTTTTGCTAAGTTTGCTCAAAATCTCTTTGTGTGCAACAATAATCTGCATGCTGGTCATATTTAAATGATATAACATGGTGAAGCGAGCCTGTATTTTTCCATGTCTTCTTGATTGGGTTCTTAAAAACATGACTAATCCATCTATTCGTTGCTCTCTGGATCTTAACTATTTTCATTTACATCGATCCATATTTGTTAACACCTGCAGGTACCTTGTCCCTGCTGATATCACTGTCGGCCAGTTTGTCTATGTGGTGAGGAAGAGGATCAAGCTGAGCCCAGAGAAGGCAATCTTCATCTTTGTGAAGAACACCTTGCCACCAACTGGTATAAATTGAAACATCGCTATCCATTCATCGTTGATGCTCCTTCATTGTTATGTTCTCATTTTTTAATACTCTCTTGTGGCAGCCTCTTTGATGTCTGCGATCTACGAAGAGAACAAGGACGAGGATGGCTTCCTCTACATGACCTACAGTGGCGAGAACACCTTCGGCTCTGCCTAGAGCAACCACCCCTGCCACTGTAAATAAACGAGCAGGCTGCTGCTATCGTAAACCTGTGTACATACCTCAGTCTCTAGTATGCTGCTGCCGGATTGCTTCAATGGCTTCAATGTGTCCTTAGCTTTCAAGTGTTGGCTTCAATGTGTCCTTAGCTTTCAAGTGTTTGGATTTCTCCTGTGATACTGAATTCCTAAAGTAATGAAACATTTGCTTATTCCACTATTATTTTACTTCACTTGACGTTGGGTCTCATCTGATGTGTGATTGGTGTTTATCTGTGTTCATTGTGTTTGTTTTAAGCTGCAATCTGCTGACGGCCAAGCCAATGCTATATTTTTCTTGATTGAACCGATAGAAGATTCCCATTACTAGACAAACTGTGCCTGTCATTTTGATTTTGGTGGCTTACTATTTAATACTCCATCCGTCTCAGAATAAGTGATGTTTTAGGTTTGTCCTAAGTCAAACTATCTTAAGTTTAACCAAATGTATACAAATAATTACTAATGTTTATAGTATTAAATAAGTATTATTAGATTTATTATGAAATATATTTTTATTTTTATATTCTACATATTCGGTGCCATAAACATTTATGTTCTTTCCCATAAATCGGGTCAAACTTAATGGTTTAACTTAGAACAAACCTTAAACATCATTTATTTTGGGACGTACTCCCTTTGTCTAGAAAATAATGTAATTCTAGCACAATATGAAGTTGAAGTAGTGTGTTGAGTTTTGGCTAACTATATACTTAAAAAATATCAATATTTATGAGAACAAATAAGTACCACTAGATTTGTCGTGAGATATTTGTATAGTATACATTTCTTTGGTGTCAAACATTAATATTTTTATCTATATATTTGCTAAACTTTAGATATTTCAACAAAGAATGCACCTAGAATTGCATTCTTTTTGGCAGAACATTGTATAGGGAGTCTTAATAATGCTGAGGTAACTTCAGTCATGAATCAGTCGTTACTCAGATAAATGAAACTGGCACCTTCGGGACTCGGGCGGTCGGGCTATATACATGCCAGGAGATCTTTTCAAAAGAACTTATCAGTCGGCTTATCAGCTAGAATCTACAGTATTTTTCTCTCACAACAAAACAGTTTCAGCCAGCTTATCAACCGACTTGTGTATCAGCCGAACAGAGCATGACGCTTTTTAAGGATGGAGAAACTAGGAGTGGTGGATGACTCATTTCCTGTGGTCCTCTGTCGTAGGGCCTCCGAAAGCGCTCATAGATTTGGGACGAAAATGTTACACTCTTTTGGCACTCGGTGGGAGCACGGAAAGCTCTTTTTCATTCACTCTTTCTGTATCTATGCTATTAAAATTATCATATTTCAAAGATATATTGCTGTAATTGACATATTTATAACCATATATCATTACCGAGCTGTTAGGCTGATGGTTTCTGTGGCTGATAAGCCGGCTGAAGCTGATTTGTTGTGAGAGAAAAACATTGTTTCATGGCTGATAAGTCAGGCTGATAAGTTTAAGCGAATAGGGCCACATATTTATAACCATCTTGCCGCTTTTTAAGGATTCAAAATTTGTTGTCACTATAACCTTTGGATAGCTACCGGGATCCACCTATCTCAAGTGGTGAACCGCGCATCTTTCCCCAATGCGCCCAATTCTCATCCGCAATCTTCATGTTGACTCCTTAATTATAGATTTATAGTTGCATGCACAACTAAACCAAGTATCCATGTGGCAATTAATCTTTCTATGGGAAATAGTCTAATAAATATGATCATTTGAATTAGCACTATCTGTCTGAAATTTTCTAGTATCGCAAGTTTTTAGGACGGGGTAGTACTTGGGTATTGCGGTATTACCCCTGTAAGGAAAATGGACCCTTGGCACATTTACTTTGGATTTTGATGTTTGATGACCAACACAACCAAATTGGACTAATGAATTTGCAAGTGTTTGTTTTGTAGTCCAATAGGATGTAAGACGTGACTTGGACGAAGGCGACGTGATGATCCGATGATCAACACCTCAAGCAAGACCTTAGAAGCACAAGAAAAGACCCAAGATGTCAAGCAAAGTCCAAGCATGAAGATAGGAACCAAGCCGTACGCAAGATCGCGCAAGAAACGAGCTCGCAGAGACGACCGGACGCTGGACCGGACGCTGGAAGCACGACCGGACGCTGGACCGGTGGCTCGGCAGACAGGCGACCGGATGCAAGGACCGGACGCTGGCGGCAACCGACCGGACGCAGGAACGCAGCGTCCGATCGAGTACAGAGAGGTTCCAGGCGCGCGAAACTGCGACCGGACGCGTCCGGTGGCAGGCGACCGGACGCTGGCAGCGTCCGATCGGTAGTTCGCGGCTACAACGGTCGGGACGACCGGACGCGTCCGGTCAGGACGATTCAGCGTCCGGTCAGTAGCAGATTTGCGGGAGTTCGACCCCAACGGCTACTTTCTCAGTGGGGCTTATAAATACAACCCCCAACCGGCCATTTGATAGGTGTGGAGCTGAGGAAACATATCTAGGGTGTTGATACACCATTTTAGTGATCTCCACTTGCAAAGTGCTTAGTGTTTCATCAGGTGATTAGCGTAGGTGCTTTGCGAAGTGCTTAGGTTGATTAGACCACCGCTTATGCGCTTGCTCTAGGTGTATGCCTAGTGTTTAGTGAGGTTTGCATACCTCTTACCACTCCGTGCTTGCGAGCACAAGAGTTGTACATCGGAGGGGCTTGAAGTCTTGCGAGATCGCACCAACCGCGTTTGTGGTGCGGCCGCCACCGTGTACCGAAGGGAACAAGGCCCGCGACGTTTCAGCAGAAAGCTTGATAGTGAAGACGGCGGGGAGCATCCAGGAGAGGCTTGCCGGAAGGCACATCGGAGACCCACTTGCGTGTGGGGAAGGCCCAAGGCTATCCACGGAGTTACCCGACCGGGAGCTTGGCCCTTGCGAGGGATTCCTTGCGAGGGGCTCCAACGAGGACTAGGGGGAAGCTTGCGCGCTTCTCGATACCTCGGTAAAAATACCGGAGTCGTCGACGGGAGTTTGCATATCTCTACCTTGCTCTTTAAGCTTCTGCATTTACATTGATCATAGTATTATCATTTACGGTAGAGATAGCAACACACTAGCAAAACCGTAGTTGAACATTTAGATAGATTATCTTTTGCATAGGTTTTGCTAGACTTAGAAAAAGAGGCCATAGTTTAGAGTTAGTTCTTTAAGTTGCCTAATTCACCCCCCCCCCTCTTAGGCGTCCACGTGTCCTTCAAGTGGTATCAGAGCCAGGTTGGCTCAATTTGGACCTTTGGCTTAACCTCCGTTGAGCCGACGCTATTTAGAGTGGTTGGGATGGATACCGCTAAGCCTCCGAATTTTGATGGCACTAACTTCCCATATTATAAAGCAAGAATGGCTTGTCATCTTGAGGCGGTTGATTTAGGTGTATGAAGAGTCACTCGTGACGGGATGAAACCCATTATGAATCCCAAAAAACCCACGAAGAGTGATGAAAAAGAATTGCATTTCAATGCTAGAGCTAAAAATTGCTTGTTTGAATCTTTAAGTATGGATGTTTTTAACCAAGTGTTCACTTTAAATACCGCTCATGAAATTTGGTTAAAACTCCAAGAGCTCCATGACGGCACAAGTAATGTCCGTGAGCAAAAACATTGTCTAGCTAAACAAAATTATGATTCCTTTACTATGAATGACAATGAGCTTGTTCGTGATATGTATTCTCGTTTGAATCTAATTATCAATGAGCTCCATTCAATAGGACTATTAAAGCTAGATGATGCGGACATCGTGAGGAAGATCATCTCCGTGCTACCACAAAAGAAATATGCAAGCATCATCACCATCCTTCACAACATGGAGGACTTGAGCAACATGACCCCGGGCATAGTCATTGGCAAGCTAGTGGCATTTGAAATGTCCCGTATGATGGGTCAAGAAGAAGCTTCTTCATCAAGCAAAGGCAAAGCTCTCGCATGTAGCGAGAAGAAGAAGATGAAGGGAAAGCAAGTTGAGACAAGCTCAAGCTCAAGCTCCTCAAGTGAAGATGAAGAAGAAGATGAGGATGATGATGATGATGATGAAGAAGAGGTTTCAAGTAATGATGATCAATCTTCCTCCTCCGCCTCCGACCTTGATGAAGAATCAATCAAACTTATCAATAAGGTGGAGAAGATGATCCAAAAGCACAATGTCAAGGGTGTGCCCATCCAAATCCAAGACCTCGTTTTCACCAATCAAATAAACGAGCAAAGAAAGAGAGGATGTTATGGATGTGGCGAAGTGGGGCACTTTGTGGAAGTTTGTCCAAACAAACCCACACCTAAGACAAAGAAGAAGGCATGCAAGAATAAAGCCCTCACATCAATAAGATCATAGGATGATTCTTCAAGTGAAGAAGACCATCACAAGAGGCGAGGGTGCAAGCACTCATCATCAAGCTCTTCTCGTGTGTGCCTTATGGCTCGAGGTAACGAAAGCTCATCCTCTAGTGAGAGCGATAGTGATGATGATATGCCTTCTTATCATGAAATTGTGCAACAAAATCTTAAATATGCTAAAGTTTGCACTAGTCAACAAAAGAAGCTCAAAAGTTTAAAAGAAGAGCTAGGTAGTTCACAAGAAGCATACAAGAATTTGCTTGAACAATATGAAAACTTTGCAAATCTAAATGTTGAACTATCTACTAAAATTAAGCAACTTGAGGCTAGTGCAACAACAAGTGCATGCACAATTAACGATAAGCAACTTGAAAAGAAAAATGAAAAATTAAAAGAAAAGTTAGCTATCTCACAAAATGATTATCAAAGTTTGCTTGCTAAAATGGAAATCATGTGCAAACATTGTGATGAGCTAACTAATAAAGTTGCTAATCTTGAGGCCGTCAATTTAACCTCTACCAAGGCATCTAAAAGAAATGACATAATTAAAAAGGATGCCTCTATTTCTTGCAATGATTTATATTTAGACTCACCCTTGTGCAACCAAGCTTGTGTTGAGAAAGTGATTGTAGATACATGCACACAAGAGGTTGTAAAGGAGAATGAGCAACTCAAGCAAGAAGTAGTTCGCCTCACCAAGGACTTGACTCAAGTGAAAGGCAAGGCGAAGCAAACCCAACTTCATCAAGATAACACCGTCAAGGGAGTGAAGAGGCTTGATGAAGGACAAACCGTGGTTTGCTACGTGTGCCACAAGGAAGGTCACAAGTCCTATGAGTGCAAGATGAAGAATGAGGAGGAGCAAAGATGAAGGAGAAAAAGCAAACAAGCAAGCTCTCCAACACCTACACCAACAAGGTGGACAAGAAGACCTCCACACTTATCTCTTGAAGAAGAAGAAAAATGACAAGGTGGTGGCCATCAAGGTGAACAAGCAAGCCAACAAAGGGGTCAAACGCTTTTGGGTGCCAAAGGAAATCATTTCAAACATGAAGAGCACCAAGAAGGTTTGGATCCCGAAAGGGAAGTGAGAAGTCCGTCGGACCTCGGGGAATTTGGAGTCTTGGCAAAGTATGGGTGCATTCCATGGGGTGCATCATGTTGGACAAAGTCATTGCCAAGTGGGTTAGTGGATACTATGGACCTAAATTCCCCTTCCCATGTTAGGTAACTAGATGTTATTACTTTTTAATTGGTACATCTTGCAATTAGATTTTCCTACAATTGGTATCTTTTAGCATCTAGTTACTCTTCATGCCTAGGGTTGCATTTGCATGCTTATATCTTTTGTCATGCATACACTAGGTATTTCATATGGTAGGTTTGCTCGGTCTCATTTGTAACCCTTGGAGCAAACCTACATGGTTTAAAATTGCTTAGAGCACTATTACATAGCTTGTCTTACTATTGTTTATCTAATATGTGCCAAAGTCCAAATTGTAGATAATTTTCTCCCAAATATCATCTTTCAAGTGTTATTTTGACTCCAAAATCAATTGTGCATGAGTACTATAAGTTTATCATGTGTGTAGTAGTCTCATTGCAAGGAAAATGGAGTCCCCGAAGAGAAGCATCGTTCTTCAATTAGCATCATCATGTTGATTTCATTTCATATTTATATGCTTTCTCCATGCATTATATAGATTAAACTCTCTTGTGCAACAAATTGCTAATTATGCATATGATTTGCTTTCTACCATATGTATGCATATATTTAGGGGGAGCTTAGTCTATATAATGCGAGAGTCAAATTTTGTGATCCATTTCACTCTATACACAAAGGATCATGAAATTTGACCCTCCCTTGTGCTACTAATGTCTTCCTTTTTAGTGTTTGATGCCAAAGGGGGAGAATTTGAAGGACCAAAGGCAAGCATCAAGTTGATGTCTACAAGTGGTAATGGTCCGAGAAAGGGAGAAAAGTGAATTATGGATTAGTCTATGTAATGGGAGAATTTTTTTTAGAAAGATAGGCTTTAATCCATAATATCACATGGGGACATTTGCAAGGGCAAGACATGCTTTTTGAGTAAAGTTTTAATTGGTATCTATCAATTAGTATCATATAACCTTGCCCTTTGCACTGCATCCTAGCAAGTAGATAATTTTTAAATCTAAAGTTTTTATCATTTGCTTGCTTTGGTCGTGTTGTCATCAATCACCAAAAAGGGGGAGATTGTAAGGAAAATGGACCCTTGGCCCATTTACTTTGGATTTTGGTGTTTGATGACCAACACAACCAAATTGGACTAATGAATTTGCAAGTGTTTGTTTTGTAGTCCAATAGGATGTAAGACGTGACTTGGACGAAGGCGACGTGATGATCCGATGATCAACACCTCAAGCAAGACCTTAGAAGCACAAGAAAAGACCCAAGATGTCAAGAAAAGTCCAAGCATGAGGATAGGAACCAAGCCGTCATAAGAAGATCGCGAAGAAACGAAGTCATGAGAGGCGACGGACGACGGACCGGACGCTGGAAAGCACCGGACGCTGGACCGGTGGCTCAGCGAGACAAAGCGACCGGACGCAAGGACCGGACATCGGCGGCAAACCGGCCGGGACGCAGAAACGCAGCGTCCGATCGTCTGTCTGAGAGAGGTTCACGTGAAACTTCGGACGGACGCGTCGTCCGGTGGCGAAAGCGACGACGCCGGCGGCGTCCGATTGGTAGTTCACGGCTAACGGTCGGACGACGGGACGCGTCGATCGGGGCGATTCATTCGTCCGATCGATGGCAGATTCGCGGGAGTTTCACCCCAACGGCTACTTTCTCGGTGGGGCTTATAAATACAACCCCAACCGGCCATTTGATAGGTGTGGAGCCGAGGAACATATCTAGGGTGTTGATACACCATTTTAGTGATCTCCACTTGTAAAGTGCTTAGTGTTTCATCGGTGATTAGCGTAGGTGCTTTGCGAAGTGCTTAGGTTGATTAGACCACCGCTTATGCGCTTGCTCTAGGTGTATGCCTAGTGTTTAGTGAGGTTTGCATACCTCTTACCACTCCGCGTGCTTGCGAGCACAAGAGTTGTACATCGGAGGGCTTGAAGTCTTGCGAGATCGCACCAACCGCGTTTGTGGTGCGGCCGCCACCGTGTCTGCGAAGGGGAACAAGGCCCATGACGTTTGAAAAGCTTGATAGTGAAGGCGGCGGGGAGCATCCAGGAGAGGCTTGCCGGAAGGCACATCGGAGACCCACTTGCGTGTGGGGAAGGCCCAAGGCTATCCACGGAGTTACCCGACCGGGGAGCTTGGCCCTTGCGAGGGATTCCTTGCGAGGGGCTCCAACGAGGACTAGGGGAAGCTTGCGCTTCTCGATACCTCGGTAAAAATACCGGAGTCGTCGACGGGAGTTTGCATATCTCTACCTTGCTATTTAAGCTTCCGCATTTACATTGATCATATTATTATCATTTGCGGTAGAGATAGCAACCCGCTAGCAAAACCGTAGTTGAACATTTAGATAGATTATCTTTTGCATAGGTTTTGCTAGAGTTAGAAAAAGAGGCCATAGTTTAGAGTTAGTTCTTTAAGTTGCCTAATTCACCCCCCCCCCTCTTAGGCGTCCACGTGTCCTTCAAGTGGTATCAGAGCCAGGTTGGCTCAATTTGGACCTTTGGCTTAACCGCCGTTGAGCCGACACTATTTAGAGTGGTTGGGATGGATACCGCTAAGCCTCCGAATTTTGATGGCACTAACTTCCCATATTATAAAGCAAGAATGGCTTGTCATCTTGAGACGGTTGATTTAGGTGTATGAAGAGTCACTCGTGACGGGATGAAACCCATTATGAATCCCAAAAAACCCACGAAGAGTGATGAAAAAGAATTGCATTTCAATGCTAGAGCTAAAAATTGCTTGTTTGAATCTTTAAGTATGGATGTTTTTAACCAAGTGTTCACTTTAAATACCGCTCATGAAATTTGGTTAAAACTCCAAGAGCTCCATGACTGGCACAAGTAATGTCCGTGAGCAAAAAACATTGTCTAGCTAAACAAAATTATGATTCCTTTACTATGAATGACAATGAGCTTGTTCGTGATATGTATTCTCGTTTGAATCTAATTATCAATGAGCTCCATTCAATAGGACTATTAAAGCTAGATGATGCGGACATCGTGAGGAAGATCATCTCCGTGCTACCACAAAAGAAATATGCAAGCATCATCACCATCCTTCACAACATGGAGGACTTGAGCAACATGACCCCGGGCATAGTCATTGGCAAGCTAGTGGCATTTGAAATGTCCCGTATGATGGGTCAAGAAGAAGCTTCTTCATCAAGCAAAGGCAAAGCTCTCGCATGTAGCGAGAAGAAGAAGATGAAGGGAAAGCAAGTTGAGACAAGCTCAAGCTCAAGCTCCTCAAGTGAAGATGAAGAAGAAGATGAGGATGATGATGATGATGATGAAGAAGAGGTTTCAAGTAATGATGATCAATCTTCCTCCTCCGCCTCCGACCTTGATGAAGAATCAATCAAACTTATCAATAAGGTGGAGAAGATGATCCAAAAGCACAATGTCAAGGGTGTGCCCATCCAAATCCAAGACCTCGTTTTCACCAATCAAATAAACGAGCAAAGAAAGAGAGGATGTTATGGATGTGGCGAAGTGGGGCACTTTGTGGAAGTTTGTCCAAACAAACCCACACCTAAGACAAAGAAGAAGGCATGCAAGAATAAAGCCCTCACATCAATAAGATCATAGGATGATTCTTCAAGTGAAGAAGACCATCACAAGAGGCGAGGGTGCAAGCACTCATCATCAAGCTCTTCTCGTGTGTGTGCCTTATGGCTCGAGGTAACAAAGCTCATCCTCTAGTGAGAGCGATAGTGATGATGATATGCCTTCTTATCATGAAATTGTGCAACAAAATCTTAAATATGCTAAAGTTTGCACTAGTCAACAAAAGAAGCTCAAAAGTTTAAAAGAAGAGCTAGGTAGTTCACAAGAAGCATACAAGAATTTGCTTGAACAATATGAAAACTTTGCAAATCTAAATGTTGAACTATCTACTAAAATTAAGCAACTTGAGGCTAGTGCAACAACAAGTGCATGCACAATTAACGATAAGCAACTTGAAAAGAAAAATGAAAAATTAAAAGAAAAGTTAGCTATCTCACAAAATGATTATCAAAGTTTGCTTGCTAAAATGGAAATCATGTGCAAACATTGTGATGAGCTAACTAATAAAGTTGCTAATCTTGAGGCCGTCAATTTAACCTCTACCAAGGCATCTAAAAGAAATGACATAATTAAAAAGGATGCCTCTATTTCTTGCAATGATTTATATTTAGACTCACCCTTGTGCAACCAAGCTTGTGTTGAGAAAGTGATTGTAGATACATGCACACAAGAGGTTGTAAAGGAGAATGAGCAACTCAAGCAAGAAGTAGTTCGCCTCACCAAGGACTTGACTCAAGTGAAAGGCAAGGCGAAGCAAACCCAACTTCATCAAGATAACACCGTCAAGGGAGTGAAGAGGCTTGATGAAGGACAAACCGTGGTTTGCTACGTGTGCCACAAGGAAGGTCACAAGTCCTATGAGTGCAAGATGAAGAATGAGGGAGGAGCAAAGATGAAGGAGAAAAAGCAAACAAGCAAGCTCTCCAACACCTACACCAACAAGGTGGACAAGAAGACCTCCACACCTTATCTCTTGAAGAAGAAGAAAAATGACAAGGTGGTGGCCATCAAGGTGAACAAGCAAGCCAACAAAGGGGTCAAACGCTTTTGGGTGCCAAAGGAAATCATTTCAAACATGAAGAGCACCAAGAAGGTTTGGATCCCGAAAGGGAAGTGAGAAGTCCGTCGGACCTCGGGGAATTTGGAGTCTTGGCAAAGTATGGGTGCATTCCATGGGGTGCATCATGTTGGACAAAGTCATTGCCAAGTGGGTTAGTGGATACTATGGACCTAAATTCCCCTTCCCATGTTAGGTAACTAGATGTTATTACTTTTTAATTGGTACATCTTGCAATTAGATTTTCCTACAATTGGTATCTTTTAGCATCTAGTTACTCTTCATGCCTAGGGTTGCATTTGCATGCTTATATCTTTTGTCATGCATACACTAGGTATTTCATATGGTAGGTTTGCTCGGTCTCATTTGTAACCCTTGGAGCAAACCTACATGGTTTAAAATTGCTTAGGAGCACGGCACATAGCTTGTCTTACTATTGTTTATCTAATATGTGCCAAAGTCCAAATTGTAGATAATTTTCTCCCAAATATCATCTTTCAAGTGTTATTTTGACTCCAAAATCAATTGTGCATGAGTACTATAAGTTTATCATGTGTGTAGTAGTCTCATTGCAAGGAAAATGGAGTCCCCGAAGAGAAGCATCGTTCTTCAATTAGCATCATCATGTTGATTTCATTTCATATTTATATGCTTTCTCCATGCATTATATAGATTAAACTCTCTTGTGCAACAAATTGCTAATTATGCATATGATTTGCTTTCTACCATATGTATGCATATATTTAGGGGGAGCTTAGTCTATATAATGCGAGAGTCAAATTTTGTGATCCATTTCACTCTATACACAAAGGATCATGAAATTTGACCCTCCCTTGTGCTACTAATGTCTTCCTTTTTAGTGTTTGATGCCAAAGGGGGAGAATTTGAAGGACCAAAGGCAAGCATCAAGTTGATGTCTACAAGTGGTAATGGTCCGAGAAAGGGAGAAAAGTGAATTATGGATTAGTCTATGTAATGGGAGAATTTTTTTTAGAAAGATAGGCTTTAATCCATAATATCACATGGGGACATTTGCAAGGGCAAGACATGCTTTTTGAGTAAAGTTTTAATTGGTATCTATCAATTAGTATCATATAACCTTGCCCTTTACTTTGCATCCTAGCAAGTAGATAATTTTTAAATCTAAAGTTTTTATCATTTGCTTGCTTTGGTCGTGTTGTCATCAATCACCAAAAGGGGGAGATTAAAGGAAAATGGACCCTTGGCCCATTTACTTTGGATTTTGGTGTTTGATGACCAACACAACCAAATTGGACTAATGAATTTGCAAGTGTTTGTTTTGTAGTCCAATAGGGTGTAAGACGTGACTTGGACGAAGGCGACGTGATGATCCGATGATCAACACCTCAAGCAAGACCTTAGAAGCACAAGAAAAGACCCAAGATGTCAAGCAAAGTCCAAGCATGAGCATAGGAACCAAGCCGTACGCAAGATCGCGAAGAAACGAGCTCGCAGAGGCGACCGGACGCTGGACCGGACACTGGAAGCACGACCGGACGCTGGACCGGTGGCTCGGCAGACAGGCGACCAGACGCGCAAGGATCGGACGCTGGCGGCAACCGACCGGACGATAAACGCAGCGTCGTCCGATCGAAAGTACAGAGGTTCGGTAGCTGCTGAATCTGCGACCGGACGCGTCCGGTGGCGAGCGACCGAACGCCGGCGGCGTCCGTCGATGGTAGTTCAGCGGCTATAACGGTCGGGACGACCGGGACGCGTCCCGTCGATGAGCAGATTCTGGGAGTTCGACCCCAACGGCTACTTTCTCGATGGGGCTTATAAATACAACCCCAACCGCCATTTGATAGGTGTGGAGCCGAGGAAACATATCTAGGGTGTTGATACACCATTTTAGTGATCTCCACTTGCAAAGTGCTTAGTGTTTCATCGGTGATTAGCGTAGGTGCTGCGAAGTGCTTAGGTTGATTAGACCACCGCTTATGCGCTTGCTCTAGGTGTATGCCTAGTGTTTAGTGAGGTTTGCATACCTCTTACCACTCCGTGCTTGCGAGCACAAGAGTTGTACATCGGAGGGGCTTGAAGTCTTGCGAGATCGCACCAACCGCGTTTGTGGTGCGGCCGCCACCGTGTCTTCAAGGAACAAGGCCCATGACATTTGGCAGAGCTTGATAGTGAAGACGGCGGGAGCATCCGGGAGGCTTGCGGAAGGCACATCGGAGACCCACTTGCGTGTGGGGGGAGGCCCGAGGCTATCCACGGAGTTACCCGACCGGGAGCTTGGCCTTTGCGAGGGATTCCTTGCGAGGGGCTCCAACGAGACTAGGGGAAGCTTGCGCTTCTCGATACCTCGGTAAAAATACCGGTCGTCGACGGGGTTTGCATATCTCTACCTTGCTCTTTAAGCTTCCGCATTTACATTGATCATATTATTATCATTTGCGGTAGAGATAGCAACACACTAGCAAAACCGTAGTTGAACATTTAGATAGATTATCTTTTGCATAGGTTTTACTAAAGTTAGAAAAAGAGGCCATAGTTTAGAGTTAGTTCTTTAAGTTGCCTAATTCACCCCCCCTCTTAGGCGTCCACGTGTCCTTCAAGTGGTATCAGAGCCAGGTTGGCTCAATTTGGACCTTTGGCTTAACCGCCGTTGAGCCGACGCTATTTAGAGTGGTTGGGATGGATACCGCTAAGCCTCCGAATTTTGATGGCACTAACTTCCCATATTATAAAGCAAGAATGGCTTGTCATCTTGAGACGGTTGATTTAGGTGTATGAAGAGTCACTCGTGACGGGATGAAACCCATTATGAATCCCAAAAAACCCACGAAGAGTGATGAAAAAGAATTGCATTTCAATGCTAGAGCTAAAAATTGCTTGTTTGAATCTTTAAGTATGGATGTTTTTAACCAAGTGTTCACTTTAAATACCGCTCATGAAATTTGGTTAAAACTCCAAGAGCTCCATGACGGCACAAGTAATGTCCGTGAGCAAAAACATTGTCTAGCTAAACAAAATTATGATTCCTTTACTATGAATGACAATGAGCTTGTTCGTGATATGTATTCTCGTTTGAATCTAATTATCAATGAGCTCCATTCAATAGGACTATTAAAGCTAGATGATGCGGACATCGTGAGGAAGATCATCTCCGTGCTACCACAAAAGAAATATGCAAGCATCATCACCATCCTTCACAACATGGAGGACTTGAGCAACATGACCCCGGGCATAGTCATTGGCAAGCTAGTGGCATTTGAAATGTCCCGTATGATGGGTCAAGAAGAAGCTTCTTCATCAAGCAAAGGCAAAGCTCTCGCATGTAGCGAGAAGAAGAAGATGAAGGGAAAGCAAGTTGAGACAAGCTCAAGCTCAAGCTCCTCAAGTGAAGATGAAGAAGAAGATGAGGATGATGATGATGATGATGAAGAAGAGGTTTCAAGTAATGATGATCAATCTTCCTCCTCCGCCTCAATCCTTGATGAAGAATCAATCAAACTTATCAATAAGGTGGAGAAGATGATCCAAAAGCTCAATGTCAAGGGTGTGCCCATCCAAATCCAAGACCTCGTTTTCACCAATCAAATAAACGAGCAAAGAAAGAGAGGATGTTATGGATGTGGCGAAGTGGGGCACTTTGTGGAAGTTTGTCCAAACAAACCCACACCTAAGACAAAGAAGAAGGCATGCAAGAATAAAGCCCTCACATCAATAAGATCATAGGATGATTCTTCAAGTGAAGAAGACCATCACAAGAGGCGAGGGTGCAAGCACTCATCATCAAGCTCTTCTCGTGTGTGCCTTATGGCTCGAGGTAACGAAAGCTCATCCTCTAGTGAGAGCGATAGTGATGATGATATGCCTTCTTATCATGAAATTGTGCAACAAAATCTTAAATATGCTAAAGTTTGCACTAGTCAACAAAAGAAGCTCAAAAGTTTAAAAGAAGAGCTAGGTAGTTCACAAGAAGCATACAAGAATTTGCTTGAACAATATGAAAACTTTGCAAATCTAAATGTTGAACTATCTACTAAAATTAAGCAACTTGAGGCTAGTGCAACAACAAGTGCATGCACAATTAACGATAAGCAACTTGAAAAGAAAAAATGAAAAATTAAAAGAAAAGTTAGCTATCTCACAAAATGATTATCAAAGTTTGCTTGCTAAAATGGAAATCATGTGCAAACATTGTGATGAGCTAACTAATAAAGTTGCTAATCTTGATGCCGTCAATTTAACCTCTACCAAGGCATCTAAAAGAAATGACATAATTAAAAAGGATGCCTCTATTTCTTGCAATGATTTATATTTAGACTCACCCTTGTGCAACCAAGCTTGTGTTGAGAAAGTGATTGTAGATACATGCACACAAGAGGTTGTAAAGGAGAATGAGCAACTCAAGCAAGAAGTAGTTCGCCTCACCAAGGACTTGACTCAAGTGAAAGGCAAGGCGAAGCAAACCCAACTTCATCAAGATAACACCGTCAAGGGAGTGAAGAGGCTTGATGAAGGACAAACCGTGGTTTGCTACGTGTGCCACAAGGAAGGTCACAAGTCCTATGAGTGCAAGGTGAAGAATGAGGGAGGAGCAAAGATGAAGGAGAAAAAGCAAACAAGCAAGCTCTCCAACACCTACACCAACAAGGTGGACAAGAAGACCTCCACACCTTATCTCTTGAAGAAGAAGAAAAATGACAAGGTGGTGGCCATCAAGGTGAACAAGCAAGCCAACAAAGGGGTCAAACGCTTTTGGGTGCCAAAGGAAATCATTTCAAACATGAAGAGCACCAAGAAGGTTTGGATCCCGAAAGGGAAGTGAGAAGTCCGTCGGACCTCGGGGAATTTGGAGTCTTGGCAAAGTATGGGTGCATTCCATGGGGTGCATCATGTTGGACAAAGTCATTGCCAAGTGGGTTAGTGGATACTATGGACCTAAATTCCCCTTCCCATGTTAGGTAACTAGATGTTATTACTTTTTAATTGGTACATCTTGCAATTAGATTTTCCTACAATTGGTATCTTTTAGCATCTAGTTACTCTTCATGCCTAGGGTTGCATTTGCATGCTTATATCTTTTGTCATGCATACACTAGGTATTTCATATGGTAGGTTTGCTCGGTCTCATTTGTAACCCTTGGAGCAAACCTACATGGTTTAAAATTGCTTAGGAGCACGGCACATAGCTTGTCTTACTATTGTTTATCTAATATGTGCCAAAGTCCAAATTGTAGATAATTTTCTCCCAAATATCATCTTTCAAGTGTTATTTTGACTCCAAAATCAATTGTGCATGAGTACTACAAGTTTATCATGTGTGTAGTAGTCTCATTGCAAGGAAAATGGAGTCCCCGAAGAGAAGCATCGTTCTTCAATTAGCATCATCATGTTGATTCAGCGTCCGGTCAGGACGATTCAGCGTCCGGTCAGTAGCAGATTTGCGGGAGTTCGACCCCAACGGCTACTTTCTCAGTGGGGCTTATAAATACAACCCCCAACCGGCCATTTGATAGGTTTGGAGCTGAGGAAACATATCTAGGGTGTTGATACACCATTTTAGTGATCTCCACTTGCAAAGTGCTTAGTGTTTCATCAGGTGATTAGCGTAGGTGCTTTGCGAAGTTAGGTTGATTAGACCACCGCTTATGCGCTTGCTCTAGGTGTATGCCTAGTGTTTAGTGAGGTTTGCATACCTCTTACCACTCCGTGCTTGCGAGCACAAGAGTTGTACATCGGAGGGGCTTGAAGTCTTGCGAGATCGCACCAACCGCGTTTGTGGTGCGGCCGCCACCGTGTACCGAAGGGAACAAGGCCCGCGGCGTTTTGGCAGAAAGCTTGATAGTGAAGACGGCGGGGAGCATCCGGGAGAGGCTTGCCGGAAGGCACATCGGAGACCCACTTGCGTGTGGGGAAGGCCCGAGGCTATCCACGGAGTTACCCGACCGGGAGCTTGGCCCTTGCGAGGGATTCCTTGCGAGGGGCTCCAACGAGGACTAGGGGGAAGCTTGCGCGCTTCTCGATACCTCGGTAAAAATACCGAAGTCGTCGACGGGAGTTTGCATATCTCTACCTTGCTCTTTAAGCTTCCGCATTTACATTGATCATATTATTATCATTTGCGGTAGAGATAGCAACACACTAGCAAAACCGTAGTTGAACATTTAGATAGATTATCTTTTGCATAGGTTTTGCTAGAGTTAGAAAAAGAGGCCATAGTTTAGAGTTAGTTCTTTAAGTTGCCTAATTCACCCCCCCCTCTTAGGCGTCCACGTGTCCTTCAACCCCAAATGCATGTTCCTTTCTCCCTTGTTCCTTCTTTCTCCATAGGCAAGCTCACCTAACCTCCCATGGTCAACCATCCATTGCCAGCTAGCTCGACTGCTATGGACCTAGACGGTTGGGCTAGCTACTGGTCCCCTATCTAAGCTGCTCTAAAAGATGCTCTTCTATCTCATTGTCTTGGGTCCAACGATTCATCGTGCATCCCTCTAACCCATGCCATCATAGATTTGTCACCGGAGAAACTTCACCGCACATAGCGCCTGAGTGGGAAGTGGCTAACCGACCTCAATAGAGATGTTGGCATTGTCCGGGCCATGACCATGTGGCGAGGTGACAACTACAAATATAAGGTGGGTGAGATTTAGAGAAAAAGGACGGCAAGTTTAGGGTTGGATCCCAAGTGAAAAATGGTGACCGGTGTCGGACCATTGGGATAAAGGCTCTTGCTTGCCCAAGCCTGCCATGGTGTTGGACCAGTGAGGTGACAACTACAAATATAAAGTGGGTGAGAAGTAGAGACAGGGTACTTTAGTCTCTATATGAAAATATGGTAGTAAGCAAGGGTCAAATTCAGTCCTAGATCTACATGGAATGTATCTAATGTTGCATGAATTGGGGATGGTGTGGTTACGGGCACATTAATTTTATTTATCTCTAAAACATGACAATTGAAATGGCATGCATATTCAATTAACCTTTTTTTAAGAGCGGCTCTAATAATAGCCCTTAAAGTAGGGATATACTTTTGACTTAAGGGTTCCACTACCTTTAGAGGTATTGTTATTTCTAGGCTCAACTCTAGAAAAGACCCCTCATTATTAGTTTTTGCCTCTCTCTTCTATTCCCTCCTCATTGATATTGTAGCGTCAGTGTTGGCTCCATTCCCTATTAGTTCACACATGGCTATTCTAATCCATTAGGCCAGTCTCAATGAGAGTTTCACAGGGATGTCATGCACATTTAATGTGGTGACACATCAGCAGCAAAGGAATTTTTGCATGAAATGGGGAGGAGAGAGAAGGAGAAAGTTTCATCTCGGTGAAACGAGGTCGCATTGTTTCCAAAGTCTTGGTATTCGCGTGAAACCAGCGTTGAGGAAGATCGTTTCATCATCCCTAATCCCGTGCGCGTGCGGAGCTGGCCACCATCGTCCCCATCCTCCCGCGCTGCCGAGGATTCTTCCCTCCCTATACCATCCAGCTCCCACCCCGTCCACGCGCGCAAACCCACCCTGTCCGCCGTCCGCATCCGCCGTCCGCCGTCCGCCATCCCTAGGGTTTAGCGCCAGCGAGCCGCCATGTATCCGCCGCCAGCAAAGCGAGCCGCCACGGATCCACCACCGGCAAAGGAATCCGGGCGACGCCTTCCCGGTAGAGGAGGGAATGCTCACCAACATCGGCTCGGCATGAAGAAGGCCGCCGTGCCTGCGCCACCACTGGTTCCGCCGCTGGCGCCGCCGATTTCGTCCCTAGCTGCGCCGATTGCAACGCCAGCCGCGACGACCCCCACCCCTGCTGCGTCGACTATCGGCCCTGCTGTGCCTAGCTCCTCCTCTACTACACCGACATCCATTGTGCCGCCATGGACACCGCAAGGAGCAGGATGGGGCGCCATTCCCCCAAATTTGGCATCTGCAAACCAACAATGCCCAAATTCATGGTAACCATTTGATTTCAATATGTGCAACTAGTTCATTCTTTCTGAATTTTGTACCAATCTTTCTTTATTTATCTGTGCAACTAGTTCATTCTTTCCATCTGCAAACCAACAATGCCCAATCTTTCTTTATTGTGACTAGGCCAAGCAAACATTTTTTCTAAATTCTGTACCTAATACATAACCAAGTAGCAATACTTTCATTGTTGGCGACAAGAGCCATCCAAGGACAAGAGAAATATATGGAAATCTCCATGCATTTTGTAGTCAAAACTTTATCCTGACCAACAGTCCAACACATGTTCAGGATCTATCCGCCAGGTGGTTTTCTAAATATGATTAATCAATAACAAGTCCAAGGAGAAAATTTTCATTTGGTTGGTCACACTATGACCTTTAATCCAATGTCTCCACCACCACCACCAAATGCGTATGGAACAGGAACTTCCCAACCTGTGAAACAAGGCTCTTCAATAAACAATACGGTGCATATTGACATTGACAAAGAGGAAACCAATGAGGCAAAAAGGGGAGGAAAGAAAAGATTTTGGACTCACGACGAGGAAACAAGACTGGTAATCACTGATCACTTTTTTTCCTTTTTGTAGACCAGTGTTTGGTACAATACTTGATTTGTTCATCTTTTTTTATTTCGTATTTTGTAGGCCAGTGCTTGGTTGAATGTTTCAAAAGACCCAATTAGGGGTAACGACAAGAAATTTGATACATTTTGGAAAGAAATCACTGAGGAGTTTAACAGGAAAGGGGATGTGAAGCCTAGAAGAGAAATAAACCAATTGAAGATTCACTGGTCACGCCTCAAGTCCTCGATCACTGATTTCAATGACGCTTGGACTCAGATAGCTCAAATGCATACAAGCGGATACTCGGACGACATGTTAGAGGAAGAGGCACAAAAGGTATATGAAACCAGGTTTGGAAAGCGTTTTCAGTTGGTGCATTGGTGGAAGATATTAAAAGAGGAGCCCAAATGGTGTGCACTGTTTGAGGAAAAAGAGAAAGACAAGAATGAGATGCTTGATGTTCCAAAAGAACAGTCACGGCCTATTGGTAGAGAAGCAGCAAAGGCTGAGCGCAGTGGAAAGCGCAAGAAGGATAACATTATGGACGTAATTGTCATCCTTGGTGACAATATTGAAAAAATCATCAAGGTGCAGCAAGATCGAAAGGTGGAGTGCGAAAAGGTTACGGAAGCACAGCTTAAGATATCAAACGCAAATTTGAGAAACGAGGTTTTCCTGGTATGTTTGGCAGCATTGACTGCATGCATTGGCAATGGGAAAGATGCCCAAATGCATGGAAGGGTCAGTTCACTTGGGGTGATCAGAAAGTGCCGACGCTGATACTTGAGGCTGTGGCATCACATGATCTTTGGATTTGGCATGCGTTCTTTGGAGTAGCGGGTTCTAACAATGATATTAATGTTTTGAACCAGTCCACTGTCTTTATTAATGAGCTAAAAGGACAAGCTCCTAGAGTCCAGTACATGGTAAATGGAAATCAACACAACATTAGGTATTTTCTTGCTGATGGAATATACCCTAAATGGACAGTGTTTGTTAAGTCAATACGACTCCCTATCACTGACAAGGAGAAGTTGTATGCA
This sequence comes from Miscanthus lutarioriparius, assembly GCA_904845875.1. Lineage (NCBI taxonomy): Eukaryota > Viridiplantae > Streptophyta > Magnoliopsida > Poales > Poaceae > Miscanthus > Miscanthus lutarioriparius. The sequence continues at coordinate 19,227,944 of CAJGYO010000004.1, forward strand.
CAGGAACAAGAAGGGGCAAGAAAGGATATCGAAAGAGCCTTTGGTGTATTGCAGCAGCGATTTTGCATCTTAAAACGACCAGCTCGTCTATATGATCGAGCTGTACTCCGTGATGTCGTGCTAGCTTGCATCATACTTCACAATATGATAGTTGAAGATGAGAAGGAACAAGACATTATTGAAAAAAATCTAGATCTAAATATGCCTCCTAGTTCATCAACGGTTCAAGAACCGAAATTCTCTCCAGATCAGAATGTTCCGTTAGAGAGAGCTTTAGAAAAAGACACTTCTATTCGAGATAAATCGGCTCATCGCCGACTTAAGAATGATTTGGTTGAACATATTTGGAATAAGTTTGGTGGACGTGCACATATATCTGGTACTTGTGACTATCTTATGCATTAAGAATTGTAATATATTGTAGTTAGTTATAAAGCTTAAGAATTTAACTACTTCATCTGTGATCTGATCCTGCGCTGTTTTTTTGTGAAGCCTGAGAGCTCATGCTGAACATTTTTTTTTCTTTCTGTAGGCTGAAACCAAGGCTGAAGGCAAATCTGAAACCAAGGCTGAAGGCAATCTGATCCTGCAGTACTGAACGTATGGGGTGCAGAGAAGAACAAGTGAGACGCCGTGTGCAAGGCTGATGGCTATCTGAACTTTTTTTTATCTATATATCTTAGTTTACTATCTAAGTTTCAGTCGTATGCTCTAGTTATCTCTGAACAAGGTTGAATGCTGTTGTTCCGTTTGTCTGGCCGTGTGCAAGGCTGAAGGCTATATCTATATTAGTTTATCTGAAGAATGGTATGTTATCTGAATAATGGTGCTCCGTTTATCTGAGGCTGTTCCGTTTATCTAAACAATGGTAATGTTATCTCTGTGTGTCTGTGTGTGTCGATGGCTACACAGTTAATCGGTGCATATAATCCTTCATTCAACAGCAATTAAATGCTTTGCTTAATTTTGGAATTGGTGCAATGAAATCGTTGCACTGTGAAGGCTAGTTTCATTCATTGTTTCATCCCACTAAACCTGATGTGGCTTTTTGGAAACCGTGTAGTGAAACTAAACATTGAGACTGGCCTTATGCATTGTTTTTTCAATTTCAACGGCGTACATGCATGGCCCAACAGCACATTCAGTAGAAATTAAATACAATGTGCCTAATGAACTAGAATAGTCTGGTTCATTTGGCTGAAAGTATCGTTAGCTGATTTGTTGTGAGAGAAAAATATTGTTCATTGGCTGAAAAAGTACGGCTTATAAGCCAAGCAAACAGGGCGAAACTCTACTTCCGCAAGTCAGAACAGTGTTTTTCTCTCACAACAAACCAGCTGAAACAGTGTTTCAGCTTGTTTTTTCAGCGAAGCGAACGGAGCCATACACGGTTGTAACGGCCGGCGTGGCGCACGCGACAGAGGTCGCGAGTGGCAGCACGCAAGGCACATCTAAAAGGGTGTTTGATCCTGTGACTAAAATTTAGAAGGTGTCATATGATAATGTCAAAGGGGAGTTTGATATTAATAAAAAAACAAATTACATAATCCGTCAGTACTCCACGAGACGAATTTATTAAGCATAATTAATCAGGCATTAGCACATATTTACTGTAGCACAACATTGTCAAATCATGGACTAATTAGGCTTAAAAAATTCGTCTCACAAATTAGTCGTAAACTGTACAAAATAGTTTCGTAATTAGTTTATATTTAATACTTCATATATGTGTCTAAATATTCGATAGGACAGCGACTAAAATTTAGAAGGAGGAACCGAACGCCCCTAAATCTGCCTGATGGGCCGGGAAGGAGAAGGCCGCCCAGGAAATAATCGGCGTCACCACCCGAGACTCCGCGAAAGAGAGGAAGACAGAAATATCTGCAGCCTCCTTGCTGCGTTTTCGCTAATTAATTAGTCAGCATCACGTCGCAATCACAAGCAACATCGCAATCACAAGCAACAACTGAGCAAGCAACGAAAAAAAAGAAAAATCCTCTCCTATCCCCCAACCCCACGTCCCCACCCCAGCAGTAGTATTATAAATATACACTAGTGTACCTCAATTGGCGCAAGAAGAGGAGAGGGAGAGGAGAAGCGAAGCAAAGCAAAGCAAGCAGGCTTCAAGAACAAGGTACTGGATCGACAACTCCCATCTGCTTCCAGGATTTTGTTCTTGTTTGCTTACTCTACTGGGGCCTTGAGCTTGTTCTGATCTGATCCTCCCTTCCTGCTCAGCGCCCCCCGCCCACCCCACTTATTAGATTCCATCGGGTGTTCCTTTGTGCTGCTGCAGGGGAGGAGACCAGCGAAAGGGGAGCTAGATGAAGATGGGCGGCGGACTGCAGCAGCTGCTGCTACTGCTTGCACTCCTCCTCGTCTCTGCTGCCGCCCCTCAGGTCCGCATCCTGTTCCGCTCCCGTGTCTTTAGCTGCCCTTCTTGCTTGCTGTAAAATTGTGTAAATAAAACACTGCGAAGGCAATAACTGAACAGTAACATATAATCGACCAAAACCGAGCATGTTTAATTCTTCGCATGTGGGATGGGACCCAATCACAAGTTCCGGCCACAGATCTGCTTCTTCCAATGATCAATTTCCTATATTAATACTTAGAATCCTAAGATTTTGAAGTGGTCTACCACCACGTCACATTTTGACTAGCAACTTTTTTACGAAAAATATGGAGATTTTATTTTTAAGTAAAAGATGATTAAATATTATGGAGCTACTTTCATAATGAATAAAGCAACATCTATCTACTATCTTATATTGTCAAACTTCAGAATTTTGTATATATATTGATGGTCTCTGCTAGGAATCATATTTTGGTTGAAGGCACTGAAATCCCAAACCACACTTGCACTTTATCGAGCCTTATGTCTCCCTTCAAGATTGAACTCTCTGCAGCCTGCCTACTATTTCAAGACAACCGTGGGTGTGGGTCGGTGAAGGCATATAATCACATATGTCATATGTCTGCAGGTAGTTGGAGTTGGGGTCGGAGACAATTCCATGAGAATCATCCAGGTCTTTTTTAAGCTTCTTCTTATACCCTCAAATCAACCTAATTTTCTCTTGTTTCTACAATTACTCACGGTATACATGTCTACTGTCACAGGAGGATATCATTGAGACAGTCAACAACCATCCCAGCGCTGGGTGGACAGCCTCACGTAATCCTTACTTTTCAAACTATACCGTAAGTGGCAACACCTCCTGTTGATTGCATCCATACTGACAAAAGCATCATCTATCTTGTCTTACTTCAGTGACCTCAAAACTATCCTTTTGCCTTTTCGGTTGCAGATTATGCAATTTAAGCACATACTTGGGTGAAACCAGCACCAAAGAATGTACTAAGCGACGTTCCTGTCAAAACTTATTCAAGATCACTGGAACTTCCAAAAGAGTTTGACGCTAGATCTGCATGGTCTCGTTGCAGCACAATTGGGACCATACTTGGTAGGTTTATTTGGTTAAAACTCAGTGCATTTCAGCTGTATATCAATTTTAGTTGCCTGACGGATACTCATTTCTTGTATGAATTTTTCAATCCTGGATAATCCTGGTCTTCGTGAGCAGATCAAGTAAGTTCAATGGTCTACCATATATTATTAGCGCCTAAAAAAGAATGACGCAACATGCTTACAGTTACAGTATAATGTTTTGTCTGATGATAACAGGGTCATTGTGGCTCTTGTTGGGCTTTTGGTGCTGTGGAGTGCCTCCAGGACCGTTTTGCATTCACTTCAACACGGCGAGTGGATACCTGACCTTGCTGTTCTCGTAGTCTTTTTAACAAGAGATTATAAAGGCATGCTTTGTTCTTTTCTCACATAACCAAGTTATTGTTCTTTTCCTTGCAGAGCATTTTACTTTCAGTCAATGACCTACTGGCATGCTGTGGTTTTTATGTGCGGCGATGGGTGTGATGGAGGCTATCCTATAATGGCATGGCGCTACTTTGTTCAAAATGGTGTTGTTACTGATGAGGTATAGGTCTATTGGTGTATTTTCTACTTTCCATCGCTTGAATTTCTCTGTATGCATCAGCAGCAATCCTACTACTTCTAAGAGTTGTATGATCCTACATCAAACAAGTGATATACTGCATATATCAAACTGGTTTTGTGGAAACTGAATGGCACATGAATTACTAACACAAGATGTGTTGAGTTAGTTTATGCAGCACTGACTTCATTTTGCTAAATGCTATAATGATTAATTAGAGTGTAAATTTGAACCACCTTAACTCTTTTCCCCAATGGAACCTAGTGTTAGTACGAGCAAATCATAATCTTCAGCTATTTCTGTATGGTTGTAATAGTTATCCCAACATGGTATAAATACACCATTACACTCTAATGAGTTGATCTCAACACTTGGTTTGAGGCAGACCATGATAGTGCCTTTATTTACAGTTTGCAAAATATGTTGATCTCTTTTTGTATTCAGAGCATAGCTGATGACCATCATGAAAATTTTCATCATGGTATACAAAGGTAAGGTTAACTTTGCTCTGTGTTGCAGTGTGATCCATACTTCGATCAGGTCGGTTGCAAGCATCCTGGATGTGAACCTGCTTATGCTACACCTAAGTGTGAAAAGAAATGCAAGGAGCAGAACCAAGTTTGGCAGGAAAAGAAGCATTTCAGCATTGATGCGTATAGAATAAATTCAGATCCACATGACATAATGGCAGAGATCTACAAAAATGGTCCTGTAGAAGTTGCTTTCACAGTTTACGAGGTAATGTCCAGTTGCTTTGTCTCAAGCTCTCCATGCATTTTGTCAACAAATTTTGTGTAGCTGAGACAAGGACTATGGGGTGCAGATACTTTTAGAGGACAAACATTGCATACAAAAACTTAAAAAGACTGTTGTCTAACTAAAAGGTTGGTAAGGACATGACAAAAGCCAAATAACAAATCTAGTATATAGAGTAATATGCTTTGGGATCATTCATAGTCTTAGAAAATATATCATTTGAGCGGAAAAAAAAAACTGGTATTCATATGCACTTTATTTTTTCTGATTTGGCAATGAAAAATCTGTCAAGGATTTCGCACACTACAAATCTGGAGTATACAAGCACATCACCGGTGGCATTATGGGTGGCCATGCCGTCAAGTTGATTGGATGGGGAACCAGTGATGCTGGAGAGGATTACTGGGTATGTTGTTTAATCTCTGTATTTTATTCTGTACATTATCAAATGATGAGGCCCTAAGTTATTTTGTATGATCTTCTTGTCTTTGCAGCTTCTTGCAAATCAGTGGAACAGGGGCTGGGGCGATGTAAGTTTGTGACAAATATCCAACTTATCAAAATAACAGTGATTCCTTGAAACTTAGTATCATGTTTTCAACAATTAATAACTTCTATTGGGTAATACTTTCCAGGATGGATACTTTAAGATCATAAGGGGCAAAAATGAATGTGGCATCGAGGAGGACGTTGTTGCTGGAATGCCATCTACAAAGAATATGATTCCAAACTTCGGCGGTGCTGTTGGAACAGCTGTAGTTTAATAAATTACGTTTGGCATCGAAGGCTATTGGAATTAACTAAAGTATTTTTAAAATGGAATTGTTAAAGAGCCACGATGGTGTATGTATTTTGTACACTGGCTCATTCCAAAGGTCGTTATGTTGCTGATGTGACATCACTTTGTTCAGATATAAATGGAATAATATGGTTTCTAGTCCAACCAAATTTGTACTCTGGCCACCAAGCCTTCTAAAAATCTCTCTTGTAAAATGAAGGAAATCAAGTGGAGGGAGCGTACACTCCAATGTCTGCAATCAGTTCATTTTGCACTATTCCAAAAGAATTGCTCGTGTTGCTTGCTTTAATCTAGATATATGTAGTCATCTAAGTGAAGAGCATTTCAAGATTGCTAATGTATAGCAACTTAGAAAGTGCACAATCAGATGCATCCACAGACATCATCAAGCTCCTGCATAATTGAGTGCAAATAGCCAAATACAGGTCTTTTCAATTCTGTGATAATAATAACGGCCATGGAATCACATCCATCATCATCATTGCTTGCTTGGAACATTAGCAGCAGCTACCATGGATTACATAACACCACCAGGCACATCATTACATGTACTTCCACACAAGTATGTAGTTCCAGTTGTCTCATGCCAACACATGCTACATGACATTTCATCAATGGATCACGGTGCTGCGGGGGGTATAATGGATGCTTCCTCAGCAACCACACAAGGAACCTCCAACTGCTGCTGCGGTGCTCCTGCTGCGATATCTGTCTCTGTAGCCCGACTTTGAGGAATCGAAGTAACATTCAGCTCCACAAGCCTTTCGACAGGGACCTTGACAACATCACGCCGAACACCAATATCCGATACATATCGCCCGACACAATACATGCCGCTGGTCACAATTGCCAGGCCACCAGCACTAGTTGTCAGGAAACGCAATGGCGACGAGGCCACAGCACTGAAGGCAGCAGTCAGAGATGCAAGCTGCCCACTACGGCCAACACTGAAAGCAGTCTCCACAAGCAGCCCAGTCTTGCAGTATATGGCAAAGTCCTCGCAGTTGTTCTTGAACAGGGAGTACATGCCAAACCCATTGTCCAGGAGGTATCGTGCACGGTGGATCACAACATCACTGGGGTCAGAGGAAGCCAGGGTGCAGGTTCCTCCGCGTGCTTTGGCAAGGAAGAAAGCAGGTGACACAGCATAGTCAAAGAGGTACAGGCTGCCCCCATCTAAGAAGCAATCGAGGCAAGAAGTGATGACCCCATCAGACTTGACTAGGTGGCCACATTTCTGGCAGGGAGGACCCTCAGTTGCTGCCGGAGAGGAGCTATAAAGGAACCAATCCAAGAATGTTCCTGTTCCAATCTCATGTCCAGCTGCCCTTGTAAAATGGATGACCATGCCATCTCCAGCATATATCCCTGATAATGTACCACAAAGCTCAGATTAAACTCAGTCACCTACTATGAGCAAAACAAGTGCACAAGTCTGACAGAGGGTTATGTTCACACCATTCTTTTAAGAACATGAGGGGTTGCTATGTTCCAACTTATTGTCTGGTTATGCCAGGATAGATCTATGGTCAGTCTAATGACACTATTATGAAATATGTATTTATGGGTGGAGAAGACTTGGCTCTATGAAATTGTGAATGGCATAATACACAAACATATGGCTTCCATGAATTTCAGTTGCGATTATATTCATTACTAAAGGAATGTTCAAGCTCACAGACGACTAGACCTTTTTCGTCAATGGACTCCTGAAACTTCACAAATGTATAACTCCCAAAAATATCAATTGCACTTATATTCATCATTGAAGGATTCGAGTTCAAGCTTTCCCATGCCTTTTTCATCAACGGCCTCCTACCAAGGCTTTCGTTTTACTCAAGTTTATCATGACATTTTTGTTCAAACAACAATTATGGTGAAAATTACCAAAAAAATCATTCTGGTGAAGCAGGGTGATGAACAAAGAATCTCCTAATTAGAAGAATGGAATGCTTTGATAGACAGCAAGCAAAAAAGGAGAAATTTCTAAAATTGACATCCGATTCGTGATTCTCGCAAAGGTTTCATTTATGCCCCAACACTAAGCCACCACACCAAAAGTTGCTATTGTTACTTTTGCGTGCAAGGCAGTGATGTTTGGGCATCAGTAATGTTAGCCTATGTATGTAAGTCAATGGATTTAGTAGTTATTACTCACTTGATTAGGGTTCGAAATGAGATCCAAATCTAGTGGCGCTTCGATTTGATACCAAACCAATGAAAGGAAATAACAGGGGAAGCGTACCGTGGTGGGCGTAGATGTAGGCGGCCCGCCAAGTGTAGATGTGATCCCCGGCCTTGAGGTCGTCCCGATCCACGCGATTCGACAGCACCCCTGCCATCCCTCGACCTCCGACGACGATAAGAACACCGGCAATGGCTCCCCTCCTGCTCCGCCCCAAATCTGAATTCAATCTGATTGGTCCCTGTTCTTAATCACGCGCAATCTCGTGCATGACTATGGAGGTAGAGAGGATTGGAACCAATCGATGAAGCATCAGATTCGGGGTAGGGGGAGACGGCGACGCTTGCCTTGGTTGGCTGCTCGTGGTGGCGTGCTTAGCGGCGAAGGAAGAATACCTTCGGGTCTCGCCTCCCAGCTCCGCTGCGTGGGTGCGGAGGATCGGGAACGAAAAGGACTGAAGGCAAGCAAGCATAACATTTTTTCTGTTTCCTTTTTTCATTCAAGCTCCTGTCCCAAACGAAGTTGTCCTAAGTCATGTACTACCATATTTAAACTTTCACTCTATGCCAACTCAAGTATCTCGAAAAAACGAGTTTATAGAAAAAATATATTAGTGTCTATCATATTTAAAAAGTAATTATGGATATCAAATAGGTAATTAAAAACTATATTTCAGAATATATCTAATGATGCTATTTTAACATCTGTATAAATATTATAATTATTTTGTATAAAATTAATCAAACTTACGTAACATAGAAGATGGACGTTATGGTGTTATTGACACCTTAAAAATCCAGGAAGTCTATTAATACATAAAAATGTTTAGACCCCCTTTGTACGGCTCCGTTCGGCTTGCTGAAACTTGGCTGAATTGGCTGGGAAACACTGTTCTGGCTGAATTGTTGTAAGAGAAAAACACTGTTCCGATTGAAAAAACAAGCTGAATAGTGCGGGTTATAAGATAAGCCGAACGAGGCCTACATAGGATTTGTGAAGGAGTTAGATCCTAAATCTATAGACTTTTTTTATGTGACTGTTTAGAACAAGGGATTGGTCATCCTAAATCCCACGAAATCTCCGGGATGTCTATCTCCTACTTGGGCTCTTTTTCGGATTTCAGCTTCAAAGACATCTCATTTGGCAGTTGCGCAATTTGTACGCCACCTTGTGTCATTTGCATGATGCTATTTTTTGAGTTTTTTCTTTCTTTTCAAGGACGGAAAAAGTTTTGTCGCGAGATTTATTAAAAGAAGAGGGAAAAACAAAGAGTCAAGGACCCTAGAAGTAGGGGGTGCACCATACTTCCCCCTCAGAGCAATTACTACATCCATTTTATTTTATAAGACGCGGCTCAACATGACATTTTATGTATGTGTATTGTATTATCTATGTTTTATAATTATGATAATTGGATAGGATATTTAATTACAAACCTAATGATGTTGAGTCTGTACAATAGTAGTTAAAATTGTTAGCTAAATTATTCGTCAAAAAATTATAAAGTTTGACTATTGATATGCGTGTGTACACGTCTTATAAAAGTTTACGGAGATTATAGAGGTAGTACGATACAACAAAACGGGAAAACCTACTTCTACACACTGCTGAAGGCAACACTAGGTTAGCAAGAAATAACGACAAAAGACAACCAACTAGCAGTTCGACACACTCAATAGAAAACTTGACTAAAGACGTTCCAAAAAAAAAAAGGTGCGCAAAACACAACTAGAAAACCACCAGGGCTAGCCCAAAAAAGAGAGGAAAATACATCCTCTTCGACAAAGCCCAGATAGCCCATAAGAATGAGGCCTGCAAGCCCAGCCCCACCCGACAATCACCCTAACAGAGGCCGCGCACGCCGGCGACCCTCCTCCGTTCGACCTCGCACGCCGGCGACCCTAACAGAGGCCAGGCACGCCGGCTGAGTCTGAGTCCAGAATCCCGATTCGACGACGACCGACTCCCGAGCGCCATTCCCGGCTGCGGCGCCGACGACCCTCCACCTCCGATGTTCGACCTCGCCTCGTCATCCTCCGCGACGGGTACCACTGCTACTGGGCCATCCGCATCGGGTTCCTGCCGCGGCCACGGTAGCCAGTACTCCGTAGGCAGTAGCTGGCGTCCCGACGCAGCAACTACTGCAAATTAAAGTGAGAATCAGCCAGTTGGTGTGTATTGCTTACTCCTTGTGATTGTATCAATGTATCCTGTTTTGATGAATGTCGATTATTAGTTTTCAGTAATTGCGTTGCAACATTTCATAGCACATACAGCATCGCCAATGCTCGCGTAGAAGTGGAGTGGAGCCCTTTGTTATCGCATAATTGCGCTTCCGCTTCCGGCGAGCACGCGGCAGCCTCTAATGGCGTTGAACACGATGATTGCCGCCACCCGTAATGATGTGCCGGCAGGCGAGACGTCGAGTCGAGTCGAGTGCTCTTGCCGGTCCACCCAGAAGGTGTCCAGTCCAGATTCCATTTCGTTCGTCACTGGGGGCGTGTTTGTGTGTGCGTGGTTGAGGCCGGCTCGGCCCGTCCGTCAGGCCCAGGCCAGTCCCAAGCGGTGTAACTGCTCTTGTTTGGAATATGACCCAGCAGAGCTAAGCCCGATTGGCATCGTGTTTGATTTGCCTGTACAGATGGATACGGTGACCCTGGACTCAGAACGTGGTAACATTACCCCCACACGTTGTCAATGCCATTTCATCGAACACGTGCAGCGCGAGCGGCATGGACTCACCCACCTCGCCCAAGAAGCCGCCGCCGCCGCCGCTGCCCTTCTCCGGCGCCATTGCAGACCAGGAGGAAGAAGATGGGGAGGGAGAGGGAGAGGCGGAGCGAGCGACAGTGCATCCACCTCGCAATAGTGGCCAGCCGCGCAGCAGCGACCTGCTGTGTCCGCGCCGACGCTAAGGGAACGAGGCCCGCGGGGTTCGCCGGACAGGGGCCGGAGCCGGAGGGGGAGGGGTAGCCCACGGTGGTCGCTGGACAGGGGCCGGAGCCGAGGAAGGAGAGGCCGCGAGCAGCCACGGCGGGATAGGGGCTGGGCGGGGCGGGACACAGCGGCGGAGCTGCCGTTCGGGCGTCCGAGGCGGCAGCGGCCGGAGCTCGCCAGCGCGCGCCCGAAGCAGTAGCGGCTCGAGCCGGGGACCTGCGCTCGCCCGCGGCTGCCAGAGCTCCACGACCACCTTTGTCTGTTGGATCTTGTGTTTTGGGTCCGGTCGTGAGACGGTCGCGGCAGGCTGGGCGGGAACCTTCCCTAGTCACCTTGACATTAAAAAATAGCACGGTAGGCCTAGGCCATGTCAGCTCTTATCTCTTTCACGCAACAGTGGTACAGTGGGCTCCACGACCACGACAGGATCTCCTGCGCCTATGCGCTCCATCCTGCCCATGGGGCATGGCAGTGCGAGCGGCACGACGGCCGGTGGCCGGCGGCGAGACCGAGACTGCAGTAGGAGAGCACACGGAGACGCGGCGGCGGAGAGGATCCTGGGCTCGAGGACTGAGGAGGCGAGGGAGGTGTGTGCAGACTGCAGACAGGACCGGGCCATGCCGCCCTGGGCCCTGCTCTCGTGCTCGTGCATCTCTGGCGACCACGGCGGTGACGCCGTGTCTTGTAAGGACGGAGCTGTCAGTATAATTCCTCCTACCTCGAGAAATCGGATTGGAGTCTTTTTTTTTTTTTTACCTGTTTATGTGCTCGTAAACGATCGTAAATTTCTAGTCGGGAACGGTATTTTTCTCTCACACCATCCTAGCCAGCAGTAAATAATCCACGATCTGCCTTGTCGCTGGTTGCTTGAGGTCGCCAACACGTCTTGTGGCGCCGGATCTCCTTTCTCTCGGTGACGGATTGCTCGGGCGCTCAACGATTCAAGTGTGCATCGGCTTTTTCGGTGTACCAACTGATGTAGCGTTTAAAGTGTATGTCGCTTCTTAGCGGGACTCTATAAAAGTCTTATAAGGACTTGGATGTAATTTTACTTTTATCAGGGGTGTCTTTGTAAAAATTGCATGTAAACTTTTATATCAATAAATCTAATGCCACCCGTTTTTTTTTAAAAAAAAACACTGCAACGTCTAGGAGTATGCTCGTCGCCAAGCCCGATGCAGCAACGACGCCGGCTCCCCAAACCCCAATGCTTGAGCGTTTGTTGTTTCTGGAGTGTGTAGTACGATTATTCTATCTGGCCATCCGTGGCTTTTTGTTTTTTGCTGTGTGTTTTTTTAGGGCGCGTTTAGATGTAAATTTTTTTGAGTTTTGGCTACCGTAGTATTTTCGTTTGTATTTGACAATTAGTGTCTAATTATGGACTAATTAGGTTTGAAAGTTTCGTCTCGTGATTTCTCACTCAACTGTGCAATTAGTTTTTTTTCGTCTACATTTAGTACTTCATGTATGTCCCGCAAGATTCGATGTGATGGGTACTGCGTAAAACTTTTTGAAACTAATCAGGCCGTCTATGCTCCAAGCTGTCCCTAGTTCTTAACGTGACGGCGTCAGTGTGTAGTACTCCTAGACTGCTAGCAGTCGTCGTCGTGTATGTAGTAGTAGAATAACTGGAGTAGTATAGTACTGCTACGAATAGAGAGGAGCCGGGGCAATAAACAACAGTCAATGCAACCAAGGTCCAAAACTAAGGTCATGTCTTCTACCACATGTGACTTGTTCTTCATCCATGCAACGCAAGCGACACATCGTGCTAACGGGACGGACCCTCGGTAGCGGTTGAGCAAAATTAGGCTCTTCTGTTTCCTTCCTTCCTTCCTTCCTTCCTTGTTCCTTCCTCGTCGTTAACAGTCTCCACCTCGCTCGCAACCAAATGTAATTCTGTCCTTCTAAAATTCATTGACCATCAAGGTCTTATTTGGATGCATTCATATCTGGAGTGTCTGAATTCATATATGTTGAAGTATAGTAGGATGAAAGTTTAACTAAATTCTTCTTCAATCCAGTCAGCGACTCAACGTATATGGATTGATGCTGCGTGCATCAAACAAACCCTAGCTGGGATAAAAAAAATCCCCGTGAGAAAAACTACCCCTCGGATTGGATCGGAACATCTATCATTGACTATAATTCATTTTCACTGGTATCATCGGTCTACAGCATGTGCCCATATCATCCATACTGGGCATTGGCGGTGTGATTTGCGTCGTCGTCGTAGTACTAGCGATCGAAGCGGCAGCGTGCTAAAATCATTGCCACTACTAGAACGTGCCACTCTCCATTATGCATGCATGCACGTATCTGAATCCAAATGGCGGGCATAAGTGCGTTTGGCCCCTGTGTCTGCCATTGCGGTGAGTATGTCCGTCCTAATCGTACATACTGTAATCACAGATCAGCACGGGGATCGGATACGATCCGGATCCTCCCACTTCATTCACGGGCTGATGAGGAGATGCACGGGGTCCGGCGTCGATCGGCGTGTCGGCGAGGTCGTGACGCCCTTAAATCCGGCGGCGGAGGAGGCTGCATGGGAGCGAGCTAGGCCATCTCGGTGGACAACGTAACGGGGCACCATCATCACGCACGCACAACACCACGCATGAACACGGACGGCACGAACGTAATGGAGGAGTGGTCCGGGGAAGAGAGAAAGCAGCGTCGTCCGTCCTCGTCACAGGACACAGGCCGCGGGGAGGAGGTGAATTGGTTGAAGCTTCGCTTTTCCTCTCCCCCTCCCCCCACAGGACACAGGGTAGGCCTTGATGCTGCAACAGCGGCCAGGCCCAAATCTGTAGCAGTTCGTCCGAACTCAACTACTCCAGCTGGGTGGCGTGGAGGAGAGGATTCCGATGCAGAAACATGAAAAAGAAAAGCAAAGGAAAAAAGAAAAAGGCAAAGCGAGCTGAATCTGTGATCCGGCGAAAGAAATCCCAGCGTCGGCGCTCTCTCTCTCTCTCTCGCATTCACCTAATCACCCATCCCTATTAAAGCAGAGATCCCAGGGAGATGGAGCTGGTCCATGGAGTAGCATCAGTCAGATAGTCACAGTCGCAACTCACAAGCGAGACTGCGAGAGTGTACGAGTCCGAAAGAGAAAGGAGATGGGGGCGAGATTCTCGTACGTCCCACGAAGGAAAAGGCGAATCGCCGCCTAAGATTTCGTTCGGCCGCTGGAAAAACTGCTGATTTATTATGAAAAAAATACTATTATTTTACTGAAAAGAATCGGACCTATAAGTTCAAGCGACGTAAAAGGGCGAGACAGTGAGAGAGTGCCTCCCCCTTCACGGAATCACGGTCTTTCCATGCCCCACCCGCCTTATTACATGAGATGTTTGGTACAAAATCGCCTCATTTAAAATGGAATCGTCCACCGCAGTCAGGTGATGAGGTCGTCACATGAATTATTTTAGATGGAACGAACCTATTTCTTGTGATTAGATTAGACGACTAACCAAATGCTCGTACAAGATGAACTGATATATTGACCCGTTTATATTTTTCAAGCCAAACAAAAAAAATATGAGCGGTGAGAAGATAACCAATTACTCTATTCCTCGAACGAAATACCATGCTTTGTCACAAGGATTAATCCAAATTAGTACAAATCATTGCTCTATTATGGGATTTCGGCACCATGGAGAGCTGATAAGATGCAATATATATATAGGTAGACGGCATTGGTTGCGTAACTAGTTCCTAGCTTGGCTAGGATTTAGCCATAGCCCAAGTTGGATAGTCCTAGGACTAAGTTCAATTTGGTCACTTTGGATCGTTTTTGGTTTTCATGGCGATTATGCTATTACAAGGTTATTCGTTGCCGCTAGGCCCGCCACCATACATGGAACCGAGCTAGCCCGTTGGCTCTTTGGGGTGACAAATTTAAGTGTCCCCCATAGAATTAAGTTTTGGTTACATGGTGGCCTTGCTAGAGACTAGCTAACACCCGTAGTCGGGCATCCAAACACCGTGAGGGTGGTCTAAGGAGGCCGATTAGGAGTTAATGCAACCAATCACTACCATATGCTCTTAATAGATTCGTTCCTAGACCTTGATGACGCTGATAGTACTAAAATTGTACAGTACTTAACTAGGATATAGCTGTCATGGATTCTTACAGCTCTTAGTCAATGTAACACCATTGTTCACGTGAACTCTTTTTTTCTCTCATCGTGAAATACGCTGTGAGCTGGTGATCGTCGGTGTTTGGGTCCTCTACTAAAATTTAGTTTCTGTCATATTAGATGTTTGACATTAATTTAGAGTATTAAACGTAGACTAATTATAAAACTAGTTACGCAGATTAAGACTAATTTACAAGATGAATCTATTAAGCCTAATTAGGCTCATGTTTAATATTTCTAATTAGTATCTAAATACCCGATGTGATATCTACTAAACTTTAGTCTCTGGATCAAACATCTCCATCAACTCTAGCTCTTGGAGCCTATAGTACTAGAACCAACGCCCTAGGATCCCTGTCAAAGCGACCTCTAACTAAGTGCCTGTTTAGTTCCCAAAATTTTACAAAATTTTTCAAGATTTTCCGTCACATCGAATCTTTTGACGCATGCATGAAGCATTAAATATAAATAAAAAATAAAACTAATTACACAGTTTAGACGAAATTCACGAGACGAATCTTTTAAGCCTAATTAGACTATGATTAGACACTAATTACCAAATAATAACGAAAGTGCCACAGTACCGTTCAAAAAAATTCGTCAACCAAAAGAGGCCTAATAATCTTCCAACCGCCAAGTGAACATAAGCTCCATGGTGTAATATGGTTAAAAACATTTTGGTACAACGAACCGCAAATCTGAGGAGGGCTTTAATGCAAAAGTGAAGAAAAGAAGAGGAGTAACAAAAGCGAAAGGAGTAAGCGTCGGCTGTTGACCAGAATCAGAGGAAAGAAGCCGAAATGCGGATATATCTGCACTGTGGAGCCGGAGGATCGATCCAGCTAGCCCAGCCCGGACCCACCCCATATAAAAGCTAGATTTGTCGTACTGCCTCTTGTGTCAGTATAATATTCAGGACACCCACGGTTAGCGAGGTGGTAGCACTTTACGCTGTTTGGAGCCGCTTTTACTGACGACGTGCCACTTCGTCGTAACGTGTGTGCGCGTGGCATACTTGGAGCCAGTTTAGTTCACTTCATTTTGCCAAAATTTTCAAAGATTTCTCGTCACATTGAATCTTTGGACGCATGCATAAAGCATTAAATATAAATAAAAAATAAAACTAATTACACAGTTTAGACGAAATCCACGAGACGAATCTTTTAAACATAATTAGATTATGATTAAACACTAATTACTAAATAACAACGAAAATGCTACAGTAGCATTGCGCCAAAAAAAATGCCAACCAAACAGGCCTGGCTTTCTTCCCAGCCGAATACAGTAGGAGGATGCAATGCAGACGCATGAATACTCGTCCTGTCCATTTGGCTTACAAACCATATTTTTTTTAATAAATAATATTTTTCTCTCACGATAAATCAATTAATAATATTTTCAGCTATGACTTATTAGCCAAATGAACGGAACGCCTGTTATAGCAGTAGCACGAAGTTGAAGTACGCAGATGTTTGACTGACACGTCATATTGCTTCACCAAAACGACCGTGCTCAGGCTGTGTTTATCTTTATTTCTCGAGTATGTAAAAGATTTGTGCGTTATTCAACGTGTTTGTTTGGATGTGGCTTATAATTAAGTAGAAGAGTTTAAACATATAAATCTTTATGGAAGTCAACCCGGTGCAGGCGGATGGTTTTGATCGAGGAGCTTCTCAATTTGCGAAATTGTTTTTTTTTTAGAACATTTTCAGAATACGGTGCTGCCGTGCTGGACGTCAAGTTTTGTTTCTTCCTAGCTACTGTACTGTGCAAGACTGCAAGCTGCAAGGATTTTAGCTCCTCTTCAAATCAAGAAGCCAATAGAGACATGGCAGAAGCTAGAGCCGGAGCAAAAACATCCAAATCGTTGTATCGTCAAAATAGCTCCAGCTTCTCTTCCACCATCCCAAGAAGTGCTCGCTCAGTCGCTCCTCCTGTTCGGTTGTTTAGTGCGGCTTTGGCTCCTCGCTGGTGCCGGAGAGCAATATCAAACATGATTTATATTTAGGTCCTATTAGAGAAAGCTTATGACAAAATGGCTTTGGTTTCTAGGAGAAATATCACTATGTAGCCCAAATAAAACCTAACACACTCTAGATATAGTGTATTGATCATTCAAGATATCAATAGAAAAATAGTGACTTTTTTTCTTTCTGAAACACAATAAAATAAAGGGCACAAATTGACTCACAACCCGCCTCTAATTTTGGAAGCTACGTCCGCATTAACTGAGCAAACCGGTGGGTACGATCAGTCCTAGATTTTTTGTGTGGGACGAACCCAGTTCGGTCTTTGGTTCAAGAGGTTAAGTTGATCCCAATTCTATGTTTTGTTGTACATGTTTCATATGAGTCAACAACAATAAAGCATTTAAGTCTCAAACAAGTTGGGGTAGGCTAGAGTTGAAACCCAGAAGAAGTAATCAAGGTTCAGGCATGTGAATAGCTGTTTTCTAAGCACTCCTATTTAAGGCTAAGTCTTTAGATATATTTCATCCTTTCAAGTCTTCTTTTATTGCCTCTACCGAGTCAACTCCGGTCTTCCTCTGCCTCTCAACTTCTTCTACCTCATGTTGCTCCTCAATTTCTTCTGCCTTTCAAGTCTTTGGTTGTACATGTTTTATATGAGTGGGACGAGTTATTGACCGGTAGGGCCCACGTGGTAGCCTCTCAACTTCTTCTACCTCATGTTGCTCCTGCTCGCACGCTCGTCGAGCCACAAGCTACTCCTGCTCGCCGAGGCCACACGTGCCGTTCCCCGAAGACACGTGTGCCGTCCCCGCAGTCGTTCCCTAGCCAAGCGCGGTCGCGGGTACTAGGGGCCTGTTTAGATGGCGAAAATTTTTGCAAAATGTACTGTAGCACTTTTCGTTGTTATTTGGCAATTAGTGTCCAATCATAGTCTAATTAGGCTTAAAAGATTCGTCTCGTGAATTTCGTCTAAACTGTGTAATTAGTTTTATTTTTTATTTATATTTAATGCTTCATGCATGCGTCCAAAGATTCGATGTGACGGGGAATCTGAAAATTTTAGCAAAATTTTCTGAAACTAAACTGGACCTTAGATTCGGGTTCATCTGGTTCCATCGAAACGAGAGGACGAGGGTTGACCCACTCGCACCCAGCAACATGTGCGGCCGTGGAACTGCGGCTGCGGCGGTCCTAGGTCCAGTTTAGTTCCAGAAAATTTTGCCAAATTTTTTAGATTTCTCGTCACATCGAATCTTTGGACGCATGCATGAAGCATTAAATATAAATAAAAAATAAAACTAATTACACAGTTTAGACGAAATTCACGAGACGAATCTTTTAAGCCTAATTAGACTATGATTGGACACTAATTACCAAATAACAACGAAAAGTGCTACAATAAATTTTACAAAAATTTTCGCAATCTAAACAGGGCCTAAGCAGAATATCCCCCTATCGAATGAACCCAACCTCCGGCTCCTCAAACCAAACACTCTTAAAAACAGGTGCAATATAACCCAAATGCAGTTGGACCTTCCAATCTAAATTTATATGAAAAAATCTATGAAAATAAAAAAAATATTAATTTCTCGCCGCTTGACCCAACCCTCCTCGGCCCGGCCCGGCCCGGCCTGTCCACCGCCGGCCGCCATCCCTCTCCCCTTCTCTTCTACCCCCACAGCAACGGTAGCAAGCTTCCCCACTCCCAGTCTCCCACTCCACACCGCACAAGACGCCAGACGCCAGACGCTGAGCTCCTCTGCCAAGCTCCGAGCCCGAGAAAACCGCGAGAATCCCAAGTGCCCGGCCAACAACTCCCGCCTCCGACCTCCGTGCAGGCAATGCCGGTCCAGGACCCCTCCTCCTCGCCCTCCGCCGCAGGCGCTGGCGGCGCCTGCAGGCCAAGCGCACGTCGTCGGCGCCGATCCGGCCGGCTGACTACGCGCACAGCCCCACGCACCACTGCGTCGCGCTGCGGGACGCCGCGGGGCTGCAGGCCATCCTCGCAGGCCTCCCGCCGCTCGCGCACCCGTCCCGCGTCCTCACCGCCTCCGACGCCGCCAGGGAGGCCCGTCTCGCGTCCTCCGTCGCCGCCGCCCTCGACCGCCGCGACGTCCCGGGCGGGGACACCTCGCTGCACCTCGCGGTCCGGCTTCGGCTGCCCTCCCTGGCTTCCGCGCTCGCCGCCGCGGGGGCGGACCCCACGCTGCAGAACCACGCCGGGTGGACCCCGCTCCAAGAGGCCCTCTGCCTCGGGTGCAGGGAGATTGCCGCCTGCCTCCTCCGCGCGCACCGCCTCGCCGCCTGGGCAAAGCTCCGGCACCGGGCGCCCGCCCTCTCCGCCGCGCTGCGCCGGGTCCAGGATTTCTACCTCGAGGTGGACTTCCACTTCGAGAGCTCCGTCGTGCCGCTGCTATCGCGCGCCGCTCCCTCCGACACCTACCGCATTTGGAAGCGCGGAGCGGACCTTCGCGCGGACACCACGCTCGCCGGATTCGATGGCCTCCGCATCCGTCGTGCGGACCACTCGTTCCTCTTCTTCGGCGAGGAGACCAGTGCCGGCGGCCGCCGCCTGCCTCCCGGTTCTCTGCTCGTGCTCCACCGCGGCCGGCGCGAGGTGCACGACGCTTTCGCGGCGGCCGCGGCCTCGGGCGACGAGGACGCAGCCACCTCCGACGCGGCCGCCTACCGCCCGGGGCTCAACATCACCTCCGCGAGGCTCGTGCCGAGGACCACCTGGCTGCGGAAGGAGAAGACGGAGAACGTCGGCGAGTGGAAGGCGCGGGTGTTCGACGTCCACAACGTCGTCTTCTCCTTCCGCACCCTCAAGGCCGCGAGTGCCGGCCGCAAGGATTTCACCTTCGAGCTCGCCGGAGACGAGGACGGCGACGACGACGACGACGACGACGAGTTCCTGCCACTGGAGATCCGGGACGACGACGAGGACGGCGACTTCCTTGTCGCTGACATCCCGCCGCCCACAGCGCGGCGCAGCTGCTACGTTCCCGGCCGGCGCAGCGTGGCGGGGCCGCCTTCGCACTTTGGGACCCCGCAGATGCGGAGGAACAGCGTGGACGTGCCGCGGCGGCTGCCGGCGTGCGCGTCGGTCGGGCGCGGCGAGGACGGCATCTTCGGCCGGCACCCAGGGACGACGACGACGGGTGGAGCCAAGTGGAAGGAGGAGGAGACGGTGAAGACGCTGCGGCCGTCGGTGTGGCTCACGGAGGACTTTCCCCTGAGCGTCGACGAATTCCTGCCGCTGCTGGACATCCTGGCCAGCCGTGTGCGCGCCGTGCGCCGGCTCCGCGAGCTGCTCACCACCAAGTTCCCACCAGGGACCTTCCCGGTGAAGGTAACGCAGCTCTCCTGCTCAATAAGAAATCACAAAATTGCATATATTTCTTCGTTTCCGGATTCAGTGGCTGATGAATTCTGCAATCATACATCCTTCTTGGTAAACGAATTGTTTCAATCCGTTCGTGTAATGGTGAACCACAGCTCAAATGATGTTCTAATAACTCAAACAGACCATCTCTGAGCAAAGCAGTTACTCCTCATATGCTTGCAGATTCTTGTCTGTTGATCAGGTTG
This sequence comes from Miscanthus lutarioriparius, assembly GCA_904845875.1. NCBI lineage: Eukaryota > Viridiplantae > Streptophyta > Magnoliopsida > Poales > Poaceae > Miscanthus > Miscanthus lutarioriparius. The sequence goes on from CAJGYO010000004.1 coordinate 19,248,340, forward strand.
TTTTTATGGCAACTGATTCTTTTACGGGCGGCAATAAACCCGCAGGTGGTGTTTAGTTGGGGGAATTTTGGATTTTGGGCTATCGTAGCATTTTCATTTTTATTTAGCAATTAGTGTTTAATTATGGTCTAATTAGGCTCAAAACGTTCGTCTCGCGATTTCCAACCAAACTGTGCAATTAGTTTTTTTTCGTCTATATTTAATGCTCCACGTACGTATCGCAAGATTCGATGTGATGGGTACTGTAGCACTTTTTTGAATTTGGCCCGGCAACGAAGCCCGTGTTTAGTTGATGAAAAGTTAGAAATTTGGCTACAGTAGCATTTTCGTTTTTATTTGTCAATTAGTGTTTAATTATGAACTAATTAGGCTCAAAACGTTCGTCTCGCAATTTCCAACCAAACTGTATAATTAGTTATTTTTTCATCTATATTTAATGCTTCATGTACGTATCGTAAGATTCGATGTGATAGGTACTATATCACTTTTTTAGAAAACTTTTCGTGAACTAAACGAGGGCTAAACACGGCCGCAGTTTAGTTGCCACAGGGACAACAACATAGGAAGCTGAGTCAGAATTATGGCATACTGGCCGGCAACATGTGGATAGTGCTACCCGGGCAAAGAAAAAAAAATGTTGAGACTGATAGTTTCAACGGTTCTTCACTGTTTAGTTTATTGCAGAACAGTACAGGCATTTAGGACACAGATTTAAGGGAATTTACTCAGCGCTGGTACTCACCTGCATAGTGCATACTGTCTTGTTTGATGAATAATAGGGAATAACTAAACTTCCGTCGAAAGTAGAAATTGGTTAGGCATACAGCTTGGAGCAATCGTCGAAGTTTGCTCTATGTTCTGCAGAAGTGTTCACCGAAGTGCAGACATCGTCACTTGATGAAATATAGCTGCCTGTGCGCACCTTTTGCCGCTTTTTGGCACAGTAAATTTATATCATGTTCTGAAGGCTGTTGTTGGAATTATCTTTTTGCACATAGCTTATTGCGCTACTCCTAAATGCAATGCAGCTTCACATTCAGCTCATTGATCATGTTCGCCATTCATGCAGGTCGCAATCCCTGTTGTGCCAACAGTGAGGGTGGTTATCACTTTCACCAAGTTCGTCCCCCTCGTGGAGCCAGAGGAGTTCTTCACCCCAATGTCGAGCCCCAGCCTCTTGGCGAGCCCAGGGCCAGGAAGCATCATGGCGAAGCCTGACACCCACAAGAGAGCTCGTACCTGAGGTGGGGCTCGAAGAACTCGAGACCAAAGGCCGTGAACCTGTCACAAGTCGCGGACAACGCCGACCCCTTCACGGTGCCGAACGACTACACCTGGGTGAACAGCCTTGGTTCCAAGAACCATGACAAGAAGTCGTCCAAGTCCAAGAAGGGCAAGACCAAAGAGACCTGAACAATTGATCCAGTCCAGTGGTGCATTGACTCAGCGAAAGCTTATGCATAAGCCGTCATCGGCCCAGAACCTGTAATTACCAAGTGCTTGGGACATGCCTCGACAGTAGGGCTTGCTCAGCGACGATAAGCACGGCGGTTTAGCTGCCGGAGACAAGAGTTAGAGAATGTTAAAGTAGGGCTTCATTTCACTGATTGTTCAGCAATGTGTTGTAAAACTTGGCACCACCAAAATGCAAGAATTCCTCTGCTAGTTCTGGCACATACATTGTCAGTTGTATCTCCCTGGTTTCTGCAAAAGGCCTGTAGGTGGAAGAGCAAGGCACTGGAACAGTTCTGAACACTGGCTGAAACTATCTGCAGTGTATGTGCATTTTTGTGTATACTGTGCCGCTTGAGATGGATGATTCCCTTGTGCATCTGGAAGTACAAAGAACGTAGTAGTATGAGATATTTGACCATGAAAGCCAGGTGGATGGAATGGAATGAAAGGCTCCGTTCACTTCGCTGAAAAAATAAGTCAAAATACTGTTTCAACTGATTTGTTGTAAGAGAAAAATACAGTTCCGGCTAAAAAGATAAACTAAAAAAAACGGATTATAAGAGAAGCAAGCATGACCGAAGGACGTGTATGTTGCTAGGATCGGTGAATCGACATTTCCTTTTGCTTGTGCAGGCTCAGGCATGATGCGAGTGCGAGTGATGCGTCTGTTAAATGGCCTGTTCGTTTAGCTGATAAGCCATGACTAAAAGTACTGTTGACTGATTTATTATAAGAGAAAAATATTATTCGTCGACTAAAAAAATACGACTTATAAACAAGCTACGAAAGATGTTTGCATGCAAATGAAATATCTGTGTTTCGTGTCCGCGCTTTGCAGGACAGAATCATCGGCCTACGTGCCGTAGGCTTTACCGGGCATGGCGGCCACAAACATTCCTTCCTCTCAAAAATGTACTCCTAGATCGTTGATCGTGAGAATTACTGCATCTGTCCACACAAGAATGCAATTATATGCTAATCAAACTAGTTTAAGTTTAATCAAGTTTATAGTACATAATATTACCATTTATGTCTCCAAATAAATTTATGATAAAAATATATTCTATAACTAATCTAATAATACTTATTTTGTCTCATGAGTGTTAGTACTTTTTTATATAATTTTAATCAAAATTTAAACAGTTTGACCCCTCAAAACGTGAGAATTGCATTTTTTTACGAAGGGAGTAAAACATGAGAGAGAGAGAGAGAGCCGGAGGGGGCAATAGGGGCAAAGAGACCCAGAGGGGAGAATATAGGGGTACCAAAATAAAAGAGGTAGCATGGGGGAGGGAAAACTGAAGCAGCGGGTGGGTGGGCGATTAGGGCTAGCTTGCTGCCTGCCAATTGGATTGGATGGCGATACAAATGGAGTGTTTGGTTTCGAAAATCATGAAGTGATGCATGATGAGTCTATTTCTCAAATTTAGTAAAATGACACAATTCCTCGTATTAGTACTAATTATTAGCTTATAAGGAATAAGACGTTGATGAATTAGCTCATTCTATTCTACAAACCAAACCAAAAAAACTAGAGAATGAGATGACGATGATGGATCGCTTCATTCCACAAACCAAACACCTCCAAAATTCACATTTGGTAGCCGCTTCTCTCGTCGCTCTGCGAGCCACTTCAGCATATGCCACTAAACAGGCTCCTAGGTAACAACTCCATGCGCAGAGTCTGGCAAAGCCTGTTGATTGGAGCTAGATCACGACACATGAGTAAAAAATCGAGCTTCACCTGGCTCCCTCTCGCTCCAGTTGTCCTGCCATCCTTGCACCCTAGAGGAGCTGAGGGCGAATTGCCGTCGGCCACGCCTCCCTCGCGTGTTGCCTCCGACGCTGGCACTAGCGCTCCACCCTGCTGCTAGCGGGTGAGGCCGTGAGGAGCACCGCCAAAGGATGAGGCTCGACGCTACAGAGGAGGAGCCGGCAAGAAAGAGGGATGCAAGGGAGGTGAGAGAGAGATAGGAAGCCATGAGTCAAAGACGAGAAATTGTTTTATTAATTGTTCCTCTAACAAGTGAAGCTGGAGCTAAATAAAACTGCTCCACCAAAGAGTCATAGCTAGAGCCATTTTAGCTAGAGTCAGAGCTGTACCAAATAGACCATAATACCGACTAATATTTTTTAATTGTATACTAGCAAATATGACCGTGCATGCAACAAATCATAGAACTTGTTATATAGTCACTTGAACAATTTGCAGCTCAGACACACATTGTTCTAACTCATGTAAGCATGGCTTATAAATTCAGATCACATAAGAGATAGAAAAGAGGTGAGAGCATTGTGGTAAATATTAAAAAAATGGTTGGAAGAATACCTTCTCTCTTTAATATTATGTAGTACAGTACAGTTAAATACGGGATAGAGACGTGAGCACCATGTGGAAAGTACAAAATGTTAGAAGAATTCCTTCTCTTTTTAATGTTATATTATATATAGTTACATATATAGATACAGATATAGATACAGATATAAAGATATAAATATAAAAAAAAATATAGCCATCAAAGTCGATCGTCAAAATCCGGCACGTTTGAGGCATCTATTAGTCCCTTGGCGATTCGGCACTTAAAAAAGGAAGAGGTTTCCTTTCCTACTTGAATAATAATAGACGATTTGGCTCATTTAAAAAAAGAGTTTTTTTTTCTACTTGAATAATAGACTACCGGTGAGTGAGCCATAGGGAGAGAACCGGCGTGATTAGTTCATGTACGTAAGAGTGCCACAGCATTATGGTTACCGGACAAATCTTGTTCAAAGGGGCAAAAGGAAAGAACAAGTCCATTTCATCAAAAAAAAAAACCATACAGGCCCTGCTCGCTTCTCTTATAATCCGTCTTTTTTAACTGGTATAGTATTTTTCTCTCACAACGAATCAGTCGGAACAGTGTTTCGGCTTATTTTTTCAGCGAAACAAACGAGGCCATAAAAGGGTGGCTACCTTGTTATCAAGCGTGAGAGTCATCTCAGCAGAATTAACAACGCTAAATCATGCGGTGCAGGACCCTCGGAGGACTTGCACCTGCTCAATGCTCAGCGTCGTCGTCAATTGCACGCTTGACTGACCAAATCGGGAATAAAATCAAATTTGCTAGGCATCATAAAGAAGTCCATTTAATTTTGGACCAACCCTGTTATCCAAAAAGGAAACTTTGAACCAATGCAACCCAAAATTAACCGATCTACAATTTCTCTCCACTTCCTCGCCATTGACCACAAACATGTCACCGTGCTTTGCTACATATTCTCCTGCGCACTACACATGTAATTCTGTTGCCATGACCAATGACGAGGACGCATATATACGCACTGCAAGCTCTCGTGCGCACGCAGCCACGCACACTGCACACACACCATGGCCGCTCATCAGGCGCCGGGGAGGTGATGGCGAGGGTATCCTGCATTCCTCCTGCTGGTCGCCTTATTGTTACGCGAGACGGAGACAGATGGCAGTGCCTTGCGACTCGATCATCCATCAAGTGCTCGGTGCATGGCGAGTCGGGTGGCGCTGCGCCGTGGCAGCGGCTCGGTCGGAACGGCCGCACAGCTGATGGAAGAGGAGAACTTGCAGCGGCGACGACGAGGTTGTCGGAGGCGAGGACCCGGGCTTCTACGGTGTCGAGTATGTGCTTGTACTATATAATCAAAAGTATATATGCACTTTATTTCTTTTTTTGTGATTCTAATTATAATTACCACGCATACTTGTTTTTTTAGAAAATTATATAATTATGAATGACTTGAGGTTAAGAAAACGAGGCATGAAGCTTGAGGCCTTGAGTTTGATCCCCATGGTCGTTTGTGTGACTTGTGACGAATGACTGGGAGGGATTACTTTTTTGTGCTATTTTTACAAATTTTGTAAAACAATTTTTAAAGGTGGCTAGATTTCATTCCGCTTCTGGAATCGGCTAGGTTTCGACCTATCTCCAGGAACGACTAAGTTTTGGCCCATCTAGAAATTGTTGACATATAAGTAGAAACAGGCTAAACAACCGCTTCTATAAATCCATCCTAATTCCTAGCCATCTTTGAAAAGGCTCTTTGCAGTAGTGTATTCTCCTACTTTTTCCTTTCTGAAATTATAAGGGGCATGAATCGAATATATATAACCGCAAACTTTCCCGTGCCCATATGTGAAACATACCAAAATTTGTCCTCAAAACACGCACACTTTGTTGTACCTGGACAAGTCATCCTAGCGTCAGACACACCTATCGCTTCACCGAGACTCCAACACAATACGCCAGGGCTCCACAGGTGGAACGGAAACAAACAAACGGTAAAGCTCATGCATGCATCACTGCTTCACTACAATTTAAGCTGCTGTTGGAGCAAAGCTGCTTTCCGAGGAGCAACGGAAACCTGGTTCATATACAGCTAGCTAGCCTCGGGCGATCCACGGTTGCCAATGCAAGCAGCCTTGCGCACGCCATCCGGCCTGCTCATGCGTCGCATGCCTGCACACGCCTCGCTCTCCCTCTCTCCGATCCCCAAAATTCCTCCGGTCCCCACCGCGTCCTCTCCTCCATGGCAGTCGTTGCCGGCTTGCCGTGCTCCCGCTCTCTACCGCCGCCGTCCCTGTGCGGGTGGCCGCGAGGCCAAACCGGCGGCGACCACCCCTGATGGACGGGTGCCGCACCGTCAGCAGGCCGTGGGGAGATGGACAGTGACGATGGCGATGAGGCGGCGTTGCCGCTGGGCCGTTCCGTCGTCGGGACCACGCCCGGCGCTGCAAAACTTTCTGTGAAGGGTATGTACAATATACTTATAAGAGGTCTATCTGTAAGATGGTACTACAAATAAGTGGTCTATCTGTAATAAAACATACTAAGACAAAATATCAAGATTTTTTTAGAAAATATGAAAAGAGATTAAGTATTTGGTACTCATATATAAACTATGGTTTATATAGGGCCATTATATCTAGATCCAACAACTTAGATAACCGCAATAGACCGTTATATCTAGGTATTTTTGCCGGATGTATGCGCTCACCTATTGACATTCTAAGTTTTGTTAAACCTTCGAACAAGTTAGAATAGTGTCCCATGATTTTGAAGGTCAATTATATGCCTTTATTTATATTTTTTATTTTAGAATAATTTATTTATGAGAAATCATAGAGTTTGTATGATTTTTACTACTCTTCTTAAAAAATTTGTTGCCAATTCCAGTTACACACATAGTACAAAGTTAGAATAGTGTCCCATGATTTTGAAGGTCAATTATATGCCTTTTATTTATATTTTTATTTTAGAATAATTTCTTTATGAGAAACCATAGAGTTTGTATGATTTTTTACTACTCTTCTTTAAAAAATTGTTGCCAATTCCCAGTTACACACATAGTAGATTTTTTTTTTTCAAAGCCTCCAATTTGATTTCTCTTCAAATCTGATTTGGGTAATTATTTATGAGATCAATACTACACTTCTCACAGCTCTTCAGTAACAAACATACTAAGTTGGAAAACTACGCTTTTTGGAAAATTATAAAAATATATTAAATATTTGGGACTCAGTAGACTCACTACTATAAAACAGATTTTAGGAGACAAAGCATTTTATTTTCGGAGGCATGGACTAAAAATTTTAGTGTCTCCTTAAGTATCTAATTAATTTTCCGATACAACCAACCTATTTTAGAAGGTAGTTCAATAAAAGCCCGTCTCTATAAATTGATTTACGGCTGAGCTTCTTAAGTGAGTTGTCTCTCTAAATCAATTTACACGGGCATTTACCTTCGTAAAAGCACTACCTATGGAAAATAGGCTCAAGGCCTATAATGACAACTGCTCCCAATCCTAATCAACCACAGATCCCCACAAGCACGTCTCCTCACAACCGCTGCCTCGCACTCTTCTCTCACCAAAACACTGTCGGTCATAACTCCCATGGTCGTCGCTTCATTAGCTCCACTCACTTCATCTTCTTCATCTGGTGTGTCTCGCGGGATGCGGCGTCAGATACCTCAGCTCATCTTTTCGACTCGTCTCGGGTAAGGGTCTCGGCCCGTCTTCTACAATAGGGACATCTCCATCTTCGCCACTATAGTTGCCTCGCATAATCGTGGCGGTAAGGCCCTACATCTTGTCTTCCCCGCCCATCGAGAGGCTCGTCTGCATCATGGTGGCCAATCCGCGAGAATCCTCTCCATTTTCTATACACCGACATCCTCAACAACGGTACTAGGCGCGCATGCGTATCTAATGGCCCGACTGAGTTTCAGGCCCCCTTCTCAATCCGACAAGCATAGGTGAGCCCATAATCTCTCTCACTCTTCCTTTTATTCGGTCTCCATGGACAGATTCTATGTCTCTCTCTCTTCTTCAGAGTTCGCAACACCAGATCTAGTTAGGGTCGGGCCTAAGGTGGCGACGACAAGGGAAACATCCAAGATGGCAACCGAGCAATGGTGGCATTGGGTGGGCTTGGCAGGCTCCATGGTGAGCAGCGATGGGCTCCATGGCTAGCAGCATTGGCGGGGCAACGACGGGCTCAGTGCTGAGCTCATGAATGGCCTCGGTGTTGAGCTTGCGGCTTTTTTTCTTTTTTTCTTTTTAATTTCATCTATAGAGGTAGGGATGCCCACATCTGTAAAGATTGATTAATGTTGACTTTCTGTTGGAGTCGAGAGGTGCCACCCGCTCTATAATTTGTTTACTTTCTCTGAAAAACAATTATAGTAGTATTGATTATTTGGCTTGTGGTGAGATCAACCACCATGGGCCACTATATCTTGATCTACATTTTAGGTATCCCTCTAGCTACCCTATCTACAATCTAAGTTGTTAAACATTCAAAAAAAATAGAATAGCATCACATGCTTTCGAAGGTCAAATATATACCTTTTGTTTATATTTTTTTTATCTTGGAATAATATCTTTAATATAAAGCCTAGAGATGGTGTAATTTTTACTTCTCTTCTAGAAAAAACCCTCACTTGTCATAGCTCTTTATAGATATTTTCTTCAAACCCCTCCAACTTACATGATTTCTCTTAAAAAATCGATTAGGGTAGATAGTTATTTATAAGATGACATTTTCTTCAAACCCCTTCCAGAGTTATTCATAGACAAACAACAAAAACCTTACTTTTCGTGCCAAACTCTGAATCAAAAAATGATTCCTTCTAGTCCATACTAGGGTTGGTCTTGCAATGTTATGCCCCAGAGGCCTCTTATCTCCTACACAGAGTCTTTCTTGTTATAGTTCAAGTTCTTAGCATAGCTCCAATTCATCATGTGGAGATCCTCACTGCTTTGGTTAGTGGCGGTGTGCTTCCACCAAGGAATTCTTACAAACAGAGGAGACTACTCTATAATTGTTGAGTATATTACGGGTCTGTTTGGCATAACTCTAGCCTTGATACCCATTCAAGATTTTGGCTGAAGAATAAAACAATGTATATTTGAAACGAAAAGAAATCAAATTTTCTTGACTAAATATCTTTGATTGCTAATAGTTAGAGCTACAAGAATTACTTAAACTAGGGATGCCTAGCTCCAAAAATTCTTAGAGCTGGAGCTATGCCAGACATAACCTATATATGTCGTTCCCAATGTAGCTTCACCACCCTAACAATAATTGTCCACCTCATCTAGGGCTTCTTCATTCCACCTCATGTGCCAAAGCCTAAGTGACTCTATAAAGGATTAGCGCAAGCATCAATAAAGAAGCAAAGTGAAGACTTCTTATTGTACACACCGGTTAGTCCAGATGGGGATGACATGTCTTTGAAGAAGTTTGTTGTTATATCTCACCAATATTATCTAGATCCACTTAATATTGGACTCTTAGTCTAGACTTATCCATTCCTCATCTCATAACTCATCATATTTCACTTCCAAATAGCTAATGGAAATAGATATTTCCTGGATGTTCTATTTAAACTTATGATATGCCACTCTTTATGAGTACACTCTATTATTCTTGTTTTTGCCTTTTCTATTCAAATTTTCTAACCATACAATTAAATTTGACACAAATTATAAAGTATCTTGGAACTTTAGGTTGGGTATGACTCTAGATATATATTTAGGCATTCCCACCAATCTAACCTCATCACCATAACTTTTGATTTTGCATCCTTTTCATATCATGTCTCCACCAATATTACTTCATGCCTCTCTCGTGTTCTTTCACTTCATATTAGTTGCACCACCTGTCAGGATGTTGTTTTCAAGATTTATATGGTTGATACTATAATATATGTGTCTATTGCAAAATAGATATGTTGTATGTCTTTCTTATTACAACCCCAATTATAAATGTTAATCGTCCTTGTGCCATCATTTTCCCTTATAGCGTAAGTTGTATGATGTAAAACAATACTTGGAGGAAAAATCATTTTAATGCGACAAAAAATTCCCTAGAAAGGAAGAACTAAGAAAAATAGAAATGTTAAGAAAGAGAGCAAAATGCATGAGACAAAAGGTGATAATAGTAAATCTAAAATTACCACCCATATGGTAGAACCTCAACTTCTCATTGACTATATAGACTATATGAGGGCCAAGGCTACAAATAAATTTGTGTTCACACGAAACGGTCATACATATTGTCACGTACAAATGGTATCCTTACTCGCATCAAGAACGACACCCTATGGGGCTAACAAGATCTGTGATGTGTACACCCACACTTACATGGTTGTACATAGCACCACATCTCCACATTGCTAAGGAGGCACGTGTTTCACACCTCGATTGATCCTTGAGTCAATTCCCTATGAGCCACTAAATCTTCACAAAATGCTCCGCATGCCACTAGAAAACATCCCGTGACATTTGAACCATCGTTTTAGTTTTTGTGTTTTGTATAAGCCACTCTTGTCCTAAGTCTATATAATTCCTATTAAGTAGATGCTAAAGGACCATTTTGCCCTTAGTTCACAACCTGAAGCAAAGAAGATTTTCTCTATGTGTTGTTGAGCGAAAATGACAAAGGCAGGGCATCTCGGCGCCAAACTTGGCATTTTGTGCCAATCTGGGAATGATTTCATATTTCATAGGGTGAGCTCACAACACTTTATGCATCTCTTCCTTCCTCTAGTCAACTCTCTTCTCTTGACTTGTCTTTGTCTCAACTCCAGTCTCAAAGGTGACTATGTCACAAAGATCTAGTAGCATCTAGAGGACGTCAAGGAGGGTCTTCTGCCCCAATTGCAATGTGTTGGGCAACTCGAATAGGGCAATCACTAGAGAGAACTATGGATGTGTATTCTTAAAGTGCCATACTTTTGTGTAAGTTTTTTTTTGTTTTCTCGGTATGATTGCTCTCCACCTACACCCTCACTCTTAATCGAGTCGCTTGTGATCTTATCTCGAAGGTTGGAGGTGCTTGTAATTCTAGTTGGAGGATATGATGAATTTCCCAAGTGAGCATGGCAGGGTGTTTCCTCATCAACAAGTAGCCTAGGGTATAGTTCTTGTTGCTACGGTACCATGTGTGGGAGAAGCCACAACCGATGTTACTACCACTGAAAGTGATCAATGTTGTGTTGATGGAAAGGCTAGATAGGGAGGAACTAGTCTATGTGGCTATTCTTCTTCTCGATGTATGCTATCTTCATGAAGTAGGCTAGTGTTGTAGTATCTGCACCTATCTTATGGCTAATAGTAGTAGTAAGAGGGTCTAGTAGTAACCATGTAACGAATGAAAGTTGTTGCCATTGATCCAAGAAAAACAGACAAACCATGAATACAATGGCATTTCTATGCAATGATTCAACAAAGAGACTCATCAATAGACATGCATAATGTCCATGTAAGATTCAACAAACACATTTCAATCTAGAGATTTGTCACATGAAGGCTGACTGGCATAATGATTCGCACATGCATAAAGTCCACGTAGGTGCAAAATATGATCAAACACATACAAATAACATGTTCCAACAAATTTAAGTTTTTCTGACTATCTCATGCAAAATACAACACTCTAGGAAGTCAGTCATAAAGCTTCTTCTTGCTTCTAGTGCACATAGCTGGACTTTTAGGAGTGGACTGGCCTCCTTTGCTTCTGGTGCACATTGCTAGACTACCTTGTCGAGTTGGAAATACTACCTTAGTCTTAATATCCTTCTTGATTTTCTTGCATTTTCTGGCTTGCACTTTCTTTGCCTTCGCCGCTATCTTGTTTGGTGCCTGGATTCCTAATTCTCCCCAAGGAGCAACAATGGCAAGTGGAAAAGGTTCAAATTTGTTTGAACCTGAACATGGCATCCTGGACGATTAACAAGATGCAGTTTAGAGGAAAAAGGGTTCAAAAGGTAGGTGTCAGCAATGGCATTTTGGGCTTGGCTACCACCACTAGGTTATGTACCTTGGGTGCTAGCATGAGAGGGTCCAACACTGACTTCAACAGTCTGGCTACGATAGGTATTAGTACCAGGGGCTTTATCTGCTAAAGATGGTTTACAAGGCACATCTTCAAGGTAGGAATGTAAATGTTCGAGTTTAGAGCATTTGGTGAGCTCCATTCAGGGAACAAGAATAGGAGCTTCTGGGATCAAAAGTACCCAATAGATGTGCAATGCTTTCTAAACATAGCAACTTGGTCTTAGTCTATTTTAACTCCATTTGACACTTGAATTCATGCAAACATAGAAAAATTTCACTACTTCTATATAGACACTAGGGTATGTTGACAATATGTCATCAACGAAGTCCTTGAAATTGACTGTATCAAAATCCACAACTTTGTTGCAACTATATCGTCTACACTCCGGTATAAAGCTATTACCAAACAATCGCATATCAAGGAAGAAACTTGTTTCTGGATCATCCTACAGATGAACAACACACCATCAAACCTAGTGCATCTACGATTCAAGACTATCGCAAATCAAAGAAAACCGTCAGAGGGGGCACAAGGACTTACCCTTCTAGGGGCCGGTCTAGAGGATTTGTGGTCACTTTCGCCACTGGCTCCCCCATGCTGGCCTCGGGTCACCTCCTACTAGCCTCCAAGTCACGAATCAACTTCAAAACCTAGCCCATCATTCATTTCCGATTAGGATTATTTCGATTAGAAAGGAGAATAGAGGGAATATAGGTTTCGCTTGAATTGACCTTGCCACCGCTGGACTTCAGCAAGGTTTGAGGAGAGAGAAGAGATGGGGATGGGAGCATGGAGGGAGGCGGAATAGCGAACCACTCCCTCACTTGGGTAGCCGCCTAAGTAACCCAATGGTCAAGGGCAAAACAACCATTTTGGAAATTATATGCTACTAGATCAGGGTATGACAGAGGAAATGGGTAATGGTGCTGACCGGTAGTAGCTTAGAGAGAAAAAAAAAAAAAAGGATTTTTACAAGATTCAAAGGGCTCATATAGAATTATTTCTTGATCCTTTGGTTGCACCATCAACAAGAAGGTATTTCTCACCTTGCTTAGATAACTGACCAACCATGCAATCTGTTAGTTGGCCCTTCACTAAGAAACCTTCAATTTCTTGGGATGTAAAAGCTAGTC